>OW799212.2:11337717-12719018 GCA_941918905.2 Xestia sexstrigata | reverse complement strand
CTCCATTGCCCGCTGGCAAATCTTGAATTTGGACTTCTGTTGTTCAGTAAGTGACAAACTTTACGCACCGTAGGTTAGGACGGGCAGAATGCACATGTCGACAAGTTTTCTTTTTAGCGTTATTGGAAGGCTTCCCTTCATGTGTTTTTTAAGTGCCAGAAGGATTTCCAAGCATTTTGGACTCGTCTTTCTATTTCTTTGTCCTGCCTATTTTTAAAAGACACTATCTGGCCCAAGTATGTATACTCATCAACATATTGCAACACATGCCCGTCTACCTTGACCCTACGTGTCGTGCTTTTGGTCATAGACCTGGGTTTTGGATCTGTTCATAGAAAGTCCAACCTCAAGACTTGCTGTGCTCAGATCTTGGTTTCGTTTCGTCCTCATTTCTCTACAACCGATCATCTCCATACTATCAACCAAGCCATAGAAAAGTTCTGCGAATCCAACAAACCACTTTACCTAGCCTTTGTGGACTATGCCAAGGCATTCGACAGTATTGACCATCAGTCAGTTATTAATGCCTTTGTAAGCGACGCTCAATTTCTTGTTCAAATTTGTTTGTCAGAATTTGAAGGTACTTTGTTTTCTGTTTTTATTTCGTGTACCCCAAAATTGTAAAAATGAGTCGTCAACCATTTTATCCATGTAATGTGTCGCGTTCCCGTGAATAAATCGTTCAAAAAAGACTGAGTGCGTTTTGTGTGTTCTAAACACCACCCTTCACCAGCTACAGTGTCCTTCGGCCGGATTATATGTTTAGAACACCAGGCGCGCCGCGAAAAATGGTTAATACGCGTAGTTCAGCGCGGCGCAATCGCGACCGCGACGAGGCGGAAAACGTCAAACCGGATGGTGACCTGCCGCTATCAAAACCCCAGGACCCTACTTCGACATTGAAAACTACGAAGACGAAAGATAGTGATACGATCAAGAATCCTATTTCGAGTCGAACAGCTATGCCAGCTAGCAGTATCAAGTCGGAACAGCCGCCGCCCCTGCTACCCGCATCACGTAAAGATGAACGTCGGAGCTCGAAGTCATTGAAAAGTTCCACTTCGTCAATGCGGGCGAGACGGCAGCAGCTTATTCTGGAGGCAGAAAGGCAGAAGGCGCAGATTCGCATGGACCTAATAAATAAAAAGCTAGATGCCGATCTAGCTAGCCTAGACGAAGAATACAGTTCACACGATGGTAGCCAAAGTCGAAGCCGCGTTGAAGAATGGATGGAGCGCAGTAATCAGGAACTGACCCAGGGCCTGCCCGCCCCCGATGAAGGTTCATACACGGGTGAGCAGTGTCAACAAGCTGGACCGCCGGCGGCGCCTTTTATACCGCCGGCACAGAAAGCGCAGGCGCCGTGTGTAGCACCGCCCGCGCTGAACCCGGCTGGCCCGCCCGCGCCCACACCGGCGCTGGCCGCCACCGCCAGCACAGATGGTACAGTCCAGATGCTAGCCAGCGCGCTGAGAGATCTCGCCGCTGCTTCCACCAGTCACGCGCCGAGCACGAACCTACTCAGCCGTATATGCACGCCCCGGGAGCTCCCTGAGTTCTCCGGCGATCCTTTGGAATGGCTGCAATTCAAACACGCATTTGAGGAATCAACGGAGCTGTGTAGTTTCACCCCTAAGGAAAATATGTGGAGATTGAGAAAGTGTCTTCGTGGAGCTGCTAAGGAAGCCGTATCAGCTTTGCTCGTGAGTGCATCAACTCCTGAAACTATTATGTCTACATTGAAGCTGAGGTTCGGTAACCCTGAGTACATCTTATCGAAGCTCGTGCACGAAATTAAAAAGTTACAACCTATATCTCAAGATTACCACAAAGATATTGTGTCCTTCTCGGTCAAAATACAAAACTTTATGGAAGCTGTACGCGCAGTCGGCCGGGAGGAATACCTACAAGGTATCAGTGTTGTATCGGTAATTTTAGCGAAACTACCTACGATTCTATTATCCAAGTGGGCAGACTATAGTTTCGTACCGATAACAGAAGGCAAGAGGTCACGATTGGTAATATTATCCGACTTCCTGAAAGAAGAAGCTATTAAAGTTTCTACTACATCGAATACCTACTTTGTGTCTACGCGCAGCGATCAACACAAACATAAACATAACGAGTACACCCAATCTCGCTCACAAACAGTATTGATGCACACTAACGAAAGCGATGAATGCTTATTCTGCAAAACAAGCTCGCATAAAAAGATAACAGTTTGTAATAAATTCAAGAAGGCTCTTCGCAAAGTTCGTTGGCAATTTGTAAAACGTAGTGGCTTATGTTTTAAATGCCTACTTTCATGTCATGACCGAGATACCTGCCCAGCCCCAAACTGCGATAAAGATGGCTGCGGACAGCCCCATCACCCACTGCTGCATTATCCCACGTCTACCGAGCGGCGCCCCGAGTCCCAGCGTGCGGCGCCGCCGCCAGCCGCGCCCGCGCCGCTGGAGCGGCAGCCGGCGCCGGCGGCGGCGGCAACGTCGGTGCCTACGTCCGCCGTCCCCAGTTCTAGTGCGGAAATCGTGACGAACATAAACGCAAGTGATAGTGAGTGCAAAGTGTTATTGAAGGTAGTACCTATAAGTATACATAGTGCTAACGGTATAATAAACTCTAGCGCGTTACTCGACGACGGGTCGACCGTTTCATTGATAAGTGATAAACTAGCTGCGCGCGCGGGTTTGCGCGGCCAGCCCGAAACGATACGTGTACGCGGAGCCTGGAATGATGAACTATCTTGTGCATCGATCATCACGGACTTGAGTCTTTCTGGTATGGACAATAAGAAATATACTACACACATCAAAAATGTCTAGGGATCAAGCATTTTTATGCGGATTTCTTGAGATTGAGATGTGGCTTTGTAATAAATTTATGATTTTATAAATTTATATGGATCCTTTTTGGTGCATTTCATAATTTGAATCAGGAACTCTCAATCAAATTCGAGTAAAAGATGAAAATAAGCTGTCAATATTTTCCCTATAAAAACATACAACGCATTGAAGACATTATTAGTGCTACTGTTTCCCTACTACTGATTAAAACCAACGTTATTATGGAGCGGCGACGTCATTTAAGCAGGGAAGAAATGCTCAGAGCCGTGGGAATGATAGAAGCTGGTTCCCGGCAACGTACTGTAGCTTTAGCTCTGAATACAAGTCAGAGTGTTATCAGTCGACTTTGGACACGTTACCGAAGCACTGGTACCGTGGCTGAGCGCCATGGAGGACGGTATCGCTGCACCACACGGAGACAAGACCGATACATTCAAATCTTAACTCGAAGAGCTCCAACAATAACCGCCATGATGTTAGCCGTGAGGCTTCATCACTCTTCAGGGAACTTAATTAGCGACCAAACAGTCAGAAACCGCTTGCATGAAGTGAACCTTCATTCCCGAAGACCGCTACGGGTACCACCTATAGCAATGCACAATCGTAGGATTCGATATCAATGGGCTCTTGAACACAGAAATTGGGCAGAAGAACAATGGCGTTTCGTGTGCTTTTCTGATGAGTCTCGTTTTGGTATGAGACCGGATACAAGACGTATACGACACTGGAGAACCCCTGGACGCCAACAGCGATTAAAATCCTGCCAGGAAGTCCATCCTTATAGTGGTGGAACCATCATGGTATGGGCGGGTATTTGGATCGGCGGAAGAACTGAGTTGATTTGGATCAGAGGCAACCTCAACGCTCAAATTTATGCTGAGACGATTGTATCAGACGTCATCGTTCCTCTACAAGTGCAAATCGGTCCCTTATTTCAGTTAATGCATGATAATGCACGACCGCACACCGCAAGAGTTGTAAGACAGACTCTCGCCGCAGCTAACATCAATGTCCTGCCCTGGCCTGCTCAGTCGCCAGACTTGAACCCGATTGAGCATGCATGGGATATGCTACAGAGAAGAGCTCTGCCGAATATGGAGGGTATCCAGTCGCAAGAAGACCTTTTTTTGTTGTTGCAACGAACATGGGCGGCCATTCCACAGCGTGATTTGGATGAACTCATTTTGAGTATGCCAAACCGATGTTCTTGTGTTGTTAGTGTTCGCGGTAGAAACACGGATTATTAATTGTTTAAGTTACCCAATAAAATTTTAAAGAAAACTGTTATTTCAGTCTTTTTTTCGAACTTTAATGTTAGTGGTTCAAATGTCAAAAATCCCTTTATTAGGAAAATGGCAAATTTCTTTATTAATGCAAAGGTGACTTGGTTTATCGTTACTGTGACAAACGAAAACACTTTATTTGATGAATCCTTAAAGAAAATTTTAATTAATATCAATCAGGAGAAAAGTTATTGCAAAAATATATGTTGATCCCTAGATACTTTTGATGTGTGTATTAGAGCTCGTGCTGTAAAGAATTTAAATTTACCTGTACATAGTTTCTCTGCAGTAGATTGCAATAAATACAAAAGTCTGTCTGCTATTAAGCATTTGTTATGTTCTACCGATTTGAAACCTGAAATATTACTTGGTCAGGATAACTATCACCTAATTTTACCGATAGAAATTAATATAGGTAGTTCTTCTGAGCCGTTCGCTACACTCACGCCCCTAGGTTGGTGTGTCCATGGTAAGTGGCATGTGCCGCGGAGCGCCCGGAGTCCCGCGCCCGCTACTCACGCGACACTGGTGTTAGACGCGGCATGCTGTGCAGCGCCAGCGCCCGCTCCTTCGTGCCAGCAAGACCGGCAGCTACAAGACCTACACGATGAGGTAAAGCGCTCATTCGCGTTGGAGTCGATGGGTGTTTGTGGTAAGCCTCGTCAGAATAAAAATGATTTACTAGCCGTAGCTAAGTTGGAGAAGACTGCCAAACTAATCGATGGCCAGTGGTGGGTTGGATTGCCGTGGAAGAACGACGATTGCCACATGCCTGACTCCTACCCGACGGCGCTGAAAAGGCTGAAAGGTATAGAGAGGAAGATGGAAAGAGACCAAGGTTTTTCAGAAAGGTACAGGGATAGGATTAAACATTTATTAGAAAATAATTTTGCAAGAGAATTAACAGAAATTGATACTACAGCAAAAACATGGTATTTGCCTCATTTTGGGATTGATAACCCCAATAAGAAAAAATTACGATTGGTGTTCGACTCGGCTGCAAAGGTAAACGGTTTATGTCTTAACGACTACCTACATACAGGCCCGGATTTGCTGCCATCACTATTTGGTATAATGCTGCGCTTTCGGGAAAATTTAACAGCAGTATCAGGTGACATTAAAGATTTCTTTCTCAGGGTCAAAGTTCAGCCAAGCGACCAGCATGCATTTAGATTTCTGTGGAGAGACAGTCCTAAAGAAAAGGTAAAAACCTACATCATGACATCACTTGTATTCGGTGCAAACTGTTCTCCCTTCGTAAGTCAGTACATAAAAAATAAAAACGCTACGCGCTATGAGTCATCTATGCCCGAAGCTGTGCGTGCTATACAAAAGTCGCACTACATGGATGACTATATAGATAGTTAGCCCGATGATAAGAGTGTTATTGAGATGGTGAAAAATATTTCACACATCCACCGACAAGGCGGGTTCCAGATTCGTGATTGGACCAGCAACAGTATTCAAGTTTTGAACTCTGTCCCTAAAGATACTTTAGGTACGGCCGCGGTCAGATTTAAAATAGATCACCAGTCGGAAGGTGAGCGTACACTCGGTCTCATGTGGTTCCCTGGTACTGACGAATTAGGATTCGATGTGTCACTGAAGAAAATTCCAGAACACGTTATTCAAGGTAAAGAAATACCTACGAAACGAATAATGCTTCAGGTGGTCATGTCCATTTTTGATGTGTTTGGTTTTTTTATCGCCCTTCACTATTCAAGGACGAATACTGTTGCAAGATTTATGGCGGCTACGGATCAGCTGGGACGACGTCGTACCTACTGATATTTACGAACGGTGGTGTAAGTGGGTTGATATACTTAAGGTAGTAGATAGCATACGCATACCTAGGTGCTACCATTCAAAGAGACGCGTAAACAAGGTTGGAGTCCACTGTACGGCGGGCTCGCCCCCCGGTCACCCGCACACCCCGCAGCCCTCTCCCAGCGAGTCAACAGCTGCGCACGCGACAGCAGAACCGAACTCACCGCCTCGCTATAGCCACCTACAGTTGCATGTTTATAGCGATGCATCGTCGAAAGCTATGAGCGCCGTAGCATATTGGCGCTGGATAGATAAGAATATTATTCACGTTGCATTTATTGCGAGTAAGTGTCGAGTCGTACCTGTAAAACCACTGACGATACCTCGTTCGGAATTACAAGCTGTGCTTCTCGCTGCTAGATTAGCAGACACCATTTTGAAGGAGCATAAGTTACCAGTCGAGAAAAGGGTATTTTGGTGCGATTCGACCACAGTTTTACATTGGATTCGAAATAATACGCGTACGTATAATATCTTCGAAGCCAACCGTTTGGGTGAGATTGACGATCTCACACGTATAAATGAGTGGAGATACGTACCTACTAAATTGAATGTTGCGGACTTGGCCACACGAGAGGATTTCGATTATACTATTTTTTAAAATGAGTGGTTTTCAGGACCTTTATTTTTGTACCTAGATGAGTCATCGTGGCCCGCCGATGTCTGCCAACCTGAAACAAATGAAACACATGTTGAAAATGTCATGGTTACAAAAGACTTACCTGTACTAAGTAACTTACCGGTTCCGGATCCCCTCCGGTTTTCTTCATGGCTCAGGTTGTTACGAAGTACGGCAGTAGTTTTGATGTTTGTTGATAGATGCAGAGGGCGCACCACCGACTTGGATTGCCTCACTCTCGAGAGGGCGGAGCATCTTCTACTACGCCGAGCTCAACTTGAGACGTTCGCCGAGGAAATATCTGCAATAAAAAATGGTAAAAGTGTATCGAAAACTAGCAAGCTGCTTACCTTATGTCCGTTTCTCGACGAACACGACGTTCTCCGCGCTAACGGTCGCATCGACGCTGCTGCCGAAGTAAGCCTGGAGGTAAAGAAACCGGTAATTCTAGACGGCCGGAACCCTATAGCTCATCTGATTGTTCGACATTACCATGTCAAAGCAGCTCATGGCAATCAGGAGACCGTGGTCAACGACCTTAAACAAAAATATTGGCTAATTAGGCTTAGGCCTACAGTTAAGCATGTGGTATCAAAATGTATGCTTTGTAACATACGCAAAGCTACGCCTCGAGTACCCAGAATGGGTGACTTACCTCCAGCTCGGGTGGCGCATCATCAGCGCCCCTTTTCCTTTTGTGGGCTCGATTTGTTTGGGCCTATGAAGGTCACAGTAGGACGTCGCCGTGAAAAACGATATGGTGCTCTTTTCACGTGCCTCACTGTCCGAGCTGTGCACGTTGAATTGGTGCAGTCACTCACCACGGACTCGCTCATCATGGCTCTGCGACGGATGGCGGCCAGACGTGGTTGGCCCCGCCATCTTTACTCCGACAACGGAACCAATCTGCGAGGCGCTGACAAAGAGCTGCAGAAGTCCATGCAGGATTTAGACAACGAGGCACTGAAAATTGAAGCGGCTAACAACGGGATGGTATTTAATTTTATACCGCCGCTTAGCCCCCACTGGGGTGGGGCGTGGGAACGTCTCATACGAAGTGTAAAAACTACCCTTAAGGTAATTTTGAATGAGCGGGCTCCCAGAGAAGAAGTCTTGAGCACACTGATGGCCGAGGTAGAAAATATAGTAAATAGTCGTCCCCTTTCACACGTCTCCGTAGAACCTGGAACTGCTGAAAGCTTGACTCCTAATCATTTTCTTCTTGGTTCAGCCTCGGGTCTTCCGGTCATTGGATCGTTCGATGACTCAGACCTGTTTTTGAAGAAACAATGGCGGAAGGCTCAGAGGTTGAGTGACATGTTCTGGCAGCGATGGCTTAAAGAAGTTCTCCCACACCTGCTGCCAAGAAGAAAATGGAACGAGGAGCAGAAGCCTCTAAAGGTAGGTGACTTAGTGTTAGTGGTTGATCCAGCCTCCCCCAGGAACGTGTGGCCGAAAGGTGTTGTCCAGCAGGTCATTCGCTCTAAAGACGGCCGCATCCGGCAGGTCGACGTGAAGACCCGGACGGGTACCTGGCGGCGTTCCGCGGCTCGCGTCGCTCCTATTTCATTTGGAAATGAGTGCTGAGCAGAGTCAGCACTAGGGGTGGGAGTGTAAGCGACGCTCAATTTCTTGTTCAAATTTGTTTGTCAGAATTTGAAGGTACTTTGTTTTCTGTTTTTATTTCGTGTACCCCATAATTGTAAAAATGAGTCGTCAACCATTTTATCCATGTAATGTGTCGCGTTCCCGTGAATAAATCGTTCAAAAAAGACTGAGTGCGTTTTGTGTGTTCTAAACACCACCCTTCACCAGCTACAGCCTTGGAGTCCCAAAACGTAACGCACACCTACATAGACTTCATTGACACCATCTATCGAAACAGCTCTGCCAACATCAAATTACATATTTCTGGTCTTAATTTCCACATAGAAAAAGGTGTCAAACAAGGCGACCCACTCTCACCAAAGCTGTTCATAAGCGCATTGCAGGAGGTTTTTAACAAATTGCCATGGTACTCCCGAGGCGTAAACGTTAACGGCCATCAGCTAACAAACCTCCGCTTTGCTGGTGACATTGTATTATTCTCCACATCAGCTTCAGAACTTCAAGAAATGCTCCAAGAATCACGTTAAAAAAATTAAATTCTTAAAGTGGACTTTATAGTCAAAACCATAAGTCCATTTTAAGAATTTTTAACGTGATTCATATTAAGATTCTGCTATGGCGGCCATTTTAGACCCCCTGTTACAAGTACAGTAGAGCCAACACGGGTTATAGTTTTATTCGTCGAAAATAAATTATTTACTCGGCCACGTTTGTAAAATTCGACGAACTTCTCATGTTTACTTAGGTTTCTGTTTAAGTTTGCTACTTTGCTTGAATATTTCAACTAAAAAGACTCCCTTATTTTTTCTCGTATTTTAATATAATATTAATAGCGCTTCTTTTGTGTTTAGAGAAATAACAATAAAATTTTGTAGGCGGGCTATTTATAATTTTTCTGAAGTTTTTTTGTAAAATAAAGCTACTAATTGGCAAGTATTAGCATTTATCCTGGCGGTCCAGTGTAATTCGAACTAATTAAACCTTAACTAATTAGCTCTTATTATACTTCATCGATTACGCCGCTCAATTAGCCACTTACTAATAATGAGGGTGCGTTAATTGCACCCCCTCTCTCTGATATTATGTGTCTTGAACACGTATAAAATAAAAGAGCTTTAAATCTTTTGATGATTCTGACTACAGTGTTGTTAGTGTTACGATCGTTTGTGCATGTCTTGTTTTTAGTATCACGCTCGTTACTTTGTCCGTTAGTTAGCTCCTGGCTTCGGATTATCAAACTTCCTCCATAAACTTAAAAGTTACAAAATGAGAACTTCCAAAATTTCCCACGTAAAATCAAAGTTCACGTGCGGCCGGTGTTCAATGTTGTATTCTGACTACAAACGTTTGTTAGAACATCTATATTGGCGCCATGGAACCGAGAGTATTTTTTGTAAACTGTGCGATGTGAGGCGGTGGCGATACGCCGCTCACAAGTGCCATGTTCTGCCGATAAATTACGAAACCTTCGAAGGCAACGATTTGAATTCGGAGGCCTCTCCCTATTATTCGGAGCGGGAAACTGAATTCTGTTCTTGTGGAAAGTACATCGCTGATGCCCCGATGATAGGGTGCGACGGGCCCAGCTGTGAACTTCAGTGGTATCACTTCTCCTGTGTAGGAATCACCTCAGCGCCCGACGGGGACTGGCTATGTCCAACCTGCGACAAATTACAAAACATAAATCAGGTGATGGTCGCTTTCAAGATTACATTATGTAACACCCACAGTCCCAAAATGATTGAAACTATTGTAAAATTCATTAAAGATAAAACGTTTTTCATTTAATAATCTTCGAAGCTATGAATCTGAATTGACAGATCGTAGAGTTTTTCATAGAAGTAATTGGAATAACCTGAATTGAAGTGGCATTTGATAAAAAGAAATGATCGGAGCGATTTCTCGTCGCTCTGAATAGGAATCCTCGAATGCCTAATGCTTTTAAATAATTGAATAAGGTCGTGAGTGTACTTTATGAAATATGGATATTTTTACGTTTTGCAGGCTAATCTAGTCAAGACGGGGGCTGAAACTTGAGTGGATCGAGTTATCAAATAGGTAGGTACATGATACAACTGTTTGAGAAATCACAGGTACCTAAATGTTAATAATAAACCTATAAATAGTGTCATACTAAAATTCGAGTAACGTCTCGATCGCGTTAATCGAGTTTACGTTAACGTTTACATCGTCGATAGTGACAATCGAGTGCCTCTAAGAAAGTGAGGACCGTTTCGAGCACATTAACGTTTGCATGTATAACGCGAGTACAAGTTACCATTTTGACAGTTTTGTCAGCTCGAATACGAAACGCGAACGTGAAAAGTTGTTACGTAAGATTTTATGGTGAGGGCATCGTGAGAGTGGTGAAATAACAAAGTAATTTAATTTTCAACACACTTGCTCATAAAATGGCTCTAATTTCACCGCAATTAGGCACATAATGACACCTATAATCAAACTGTGACTTTTTCATTACTATTATTCACAAGTTAGTTATAGGGTTTTTTTTTTTTGGTTGAGGTGCTTGTTGCTTTGTTCCTACAAAAGTTTCTATATAAAAATAATCGTGTTCAATAGTACAAATAAATTAATGTACCTATTGCTTGCTCATTTCACTGAAATGTAACTTTTGTTTTCTCTGTAATAAAGAAAACTTTGAATTCCCCATTTTGTACGTGGATTCGCTATCCGCGAAAAGCCAAAAAAACAGACCTCATTATTTTAGTCTATGGCCGATCGCCATTGTTAGATGCGCGCGCATAGGAAAACTGATTAATTTTCCCGCCATTGCGAAAATTTTTTCACAACTCGTTTTCACTGTTGAAATTATATTTATTTATCTATTAAAATGTCTACAAGTACTAGTTATGAAGAAAATTATTTATATTGTACACCGCCCGATATAAGATGTGAAGCCCTTAACGTTATGGAAAGTTTACTACCTTAAAACTCCAAGGACAAAAATATCTACTATGTTCTAAATAAAATGTTTTTTTTTTTTGTATTATTTTCTTCACAAGTGTGTTGAAAAACGTCGTATGACACACGTGTGTATTGATGATTACCGTCCTCAGCTCTCTTAGGACCCTCGCCTGACGGCTCGGGTCTCAATCGCGCCTCAGCGGTAATCACCAACATTACACACTTGTACCATAATGTACTATTAATTTTATAATGTGAATAAAACTTACAATGGAATCTCGTATTATTTCGTTTGGAGAATGTTTGAGACCGTAAAATCACAAGATATGCTTAATTAAACGCCACAAAAACGTAAACACGGTTTCTTTTTTTTTCGTATGGGTAATCATCAAATGACTCCTCCCGCTCTGGGCGGAGCAGGAGGGAGTGTCAGACTTTTACTGACTAAAACCCATCCATGTTCCTTCATCGCCCTTTGTGTTCCGGGGCCACGGTATCTCTTTCGAACAGTCCCGCAACCCCGGCAGGACGTAAACACGGTCACGTAAACAAAGATAAAGTGCTCCACTACAAGCCATTCGGGGCATTATTAGATAATTTGCGTAGATCTCCATGCCTAAAAAGTAACAAACTTAGTTTTACAAACTTCACAGATGGATCAAGGTCACCACTCCACAAAAAAAGATATAAATTACACTAACTGCTCCATTCATTGCACTAGCATTTCAAATTGGGACGGGCTAGTCTTTATTTTTAACAATAATATTCAAAACACAATAAAACTAATGACCATTGACCACAGATAAGTAATGTCGTCTAACTTCGTTGTATAACCACCACTAGTTGAATAGGCAGTCGTTTCTATTATGAACACAAAATACGAATGTCAATTTTGGCCGGTTACTAATGTACGCGCCATTTCCCACGGTGAATTAACGCGAAACGAATGAATGTGTTCTAGGATCTCATACTCGCAAGTTAAATTAACACTCACAATATGTAGTTCTCACGTATTACGCTAGGTGGCGCTTATCCAGCGCCATACAAATTTGCGTAAACGTTAACGCGCTCGATACGTCAAAAAACTCGCAGTAAGCATACTGGCGATAAAGCGGATCTCACGTCGCATTGGCTTGTATAAAATCCATTGATGTCTAACACACGTATACCGCCCGACCTCGCGGACGAGCGTCGCTCACCGGCTCTCCGCGCGGCGCACCGCCAGTAAGATCTTCACCGCCTCCACCCGACGGATAGACACGACCGCGCGAACGAGCGGTGTCGTGTGAGAATCGCCTAAAAAAATCAGGGATTCAATGGACCATTTCCATTCAAAGTAAAATTATGTTTTTTTGAAAGTCAAGTCTAAAAATAAACTCCGTAAACAAAAGATTTTATTGTTTCAGGATGATGAATGCAGCGGACAACGGATTTAGGCCCGGGCTCCACCAAAGCGGAGACGAGCGGAGATATGCGAAGCGGAGAGGAGAGGCGGTGCGAAAAAGCTATGGTGTATCCACCGAAGCTGTGCGGAGATATGCAAAGTGGAGAGGAAGCAGATGTGCGTAGCGGCACGCTGCACGTCGCACGCCGCTCACAGGACATCGCTCACAGCACGCCGTTCCCGTCTCTTCCGGTCTCCGCTGGCTTAGATAATTACGAGACATCTCCTCAACCGTTTCCACTAAAGCTAAGCGGACACATATCTTCTCCCGTCTCGTCTCCGCTTCGGTGGAATCCGGTTTGAAACAATCGAACGCAGTAGATTTATTCATACAGAGCATTAAGATAAATTAATATTTACATAAGGATTCTGTATGTTAAAATTGTTTAATGAGTTTAATAAATGTTTACTACACTCTTCATACCTTTTATTATCTTTAATAAACATGTAATCCTTTTCAAATAGGTGTGTTAGTTATAGAGACTAACTCACTAAATTAAGAACATATAGTACTAAAACTACTGAAAAGTTTAGAATATGCTTATCGTTTATTGTATAGCAAAACAAACTGAATAACTTCATAATTTCAAATCAAGAGAAAAAAATAAATCAAATTAGTAAAATCCATAAATAAAATAATATGAAAGGCAAAACATACATTTTAATTACTCCGATGGAATGAAAAGCATTTCACTGTAAATTACGCCCATGAATGAATGCGTTCAGAATTAGCCAAAGGGAATTTATAAAAGGGTGTATCAGAATACTGATAGAGATGAATAAAAGTGAGCAGTTTTAGACGGCGGTGGGTAATGAAAGGCAGGATACAAAGATTGGTAGCTTTCATCGTAATGAGGGCTGTTTCATGGCTTAATGCGATGTTAACGAGGAGGCATTAACGTCCAATACCGGACAAAGCCGCTACGCGTGGAACTACGCGCTGTTTTGGTGCCTTATTAAACAAATTAGGGATGTTCGCGACATCCATAGTGGACCATTCCGAACGGAATGATTTGGCTGCACCCCAGCAGATTTAAACTACATAACATCATAGTCGCATTCTCCAAAGGGTTAGGATGCGGAAATGTTTGGGTGTTCTAAACATTTATATGTTCTTATGCCGCCCATGAGCTTCTGACTTGGCTTTACATGCCGTCGAGAAATATCTCGTATGCATGTTGGTGTCCTCACGTTGTTTTTGATAATTATATTATACAATACAAGACAACAAAACAATACAAGTACAGACAATATAAGTGATAATTATATGTTTAGAATACACCCAAAAACATTTTTAAACTCGTCATATTATATTCATGCAGGGCTGGTATTCAGAAAGTCCAGATAGAATGATCTAATAAGTCCATCGACGGACCTAAAATCGAACCCAGGACTATGTTTAGTATCACGCTCGTGTATGTAAAACCTTTGTTATCGTCTATAATCTCCCGCTACACTGCATTATGAAAAAAAAACAGACGAATTGATAACTTCCTCTTTTTGGAAGTCGGTTACAAAAGAAAGTACACGGGCATAAAACATGCATCGAGCTTACTAATACTAATTACTAACTCCTTGTTCAGAAAGTACCCATGGAAGGTACTCCAAACTACTTTAGTATCGCTTTAGTACCGCTTTTATTCTTTATTAAGTAAGCGAAGCGCATTTTTTGTTATCCCTAGGACCATCATAAAACAAACTGCGCGTGCTGGATATTGCTTATCCATCATTTATAAGCGCCATAGTAATTCAATTTCTTTTATACGTGGGCCATATAAATTTTTCTCGTAGCTTCTTCTTCTACAAAAAAATCAGTTTATTATGAAACAGACTTAACCAAATAGAAAATACGAAATGTCTTTCGAAAACGATTTGGTCTCCGGAATCTGTTGAAGACATGTCAATATTGGTATGTCGGATACTTACCTACTGAAATAAAAGTGAGCTTGCGTACTTATGTGCGTATTACCAGGAGTGTATCTAATATAATTACATGAAATAAAAAGAAAATGGAACTCCAAAGGTGACGGGCGTACGAGCCTTGAAAGAGCAGAGCTAGGCTTTCCACTTTCGAGGCCCAAAATGTAAGATTTGTTTCCACCACCTCACCTTCTACACTTATGGCTAATGTCACACGAAGTCAACTCCTTGAGCCCTAAGGCTACGTACTTATAAAAGTACTTTTAGACTTTTGAGTTTACTTTAAGTAGGTCCCAAGTTTCATAACCAATGAGAATACTTAAGATTAAGTTCGCTATCTGAACTTGTTTAATAACTTCCTTTGAAAAATGAGAAAGAACTATTTAACGGCATACGGTGAAGTTATAACAACTACGACAGTTGAAAGTTTCTTATTAAAATTCAGAAGCGACGGGCTTTTTACTAATTATACATAATGATATCTTTGAACAAGGAAAAGTTCGCTATCGTCATGTAAGTAAATGTTTAGCACTTATTTGTTCGTTAATTAAATTAACTTTTGGAACTCTCTAATTGTATAAATTAGACGAATGTTAATTTGTTCGAAAGCAAGAGCTCTCTAGAAACGTTTTGTAAAAGTTGATTGCTTTATTGTAAGTAGTTACTTAATTAGTGTAGACAATGGAAGTTTGAGAGTATTAGTAAGATGTATAATTTCGCTTTGGTTGGAGTAATTTCAGGCTTGTGTGTGCTACTGTACTACATCATACACGGTAAGTTCTAATTGCTTTCCATAGTTGTACGCCGTATTCAGGTTCCGTAGCAGTTGTGTAGATTGGTTATGTTGGAGTCTTGTGACCCACAAGTCCTTACTTGTGGGGAAAAGCCCCTTGGCTTTTGATCGATACAGCTTAGTTTAGGATCCCGATGGCTGGCTAGCTAACAAGCCAAATACGAGTTGCTGGAGCTTTGCGTGCTAATGTATAGGTAGGTACGCTAAAGATCAATTCTACCGGTTTAACTCAGCTTCTTATAGGAAATGGTTTTACTATTTTACTCATATTTTCGTCCAACGGACTTACATCAGAATCTCAAGAAACAGAACTTTGTGTTTTTGGATTGGGTACTTAACATGTTTTCGATTCTATTGTATTAAAATAAATGTACTAATAATATGTTTCGCGTTAGTTTGTAGTTCAATGGTGGCAAGAAAAATTATTGATATTTGCTAAAATATGTTCCTGAAAATTACACGAATTTAAATATAACTTAATTTGTTTGTAATTTATTCATGTCTCTATCTCCTGAATAATGGTCTCACTAATTTGATCGTTGTTCTTAAGACCTTTTAATTACGTTCAACAGTATCGAGATCCATTAAGTGTTGTTTGAGATTGAAGGCGAGTACTGAAAATGTATATTGAAGATTTTAATTCTGCCATTATATTGTAATATTTATGACGAAAACCAGGAAATTTATTGCGAAAATGATAAATTGTGAAACAGGACCAAATAATTGGAGGACGCCTGCGACCCGAAGGTATTCAATTCATTTCCGGGATCAACGAAAAAGTTACCTTACATAATTTAAAGAATGCGTCTTGGTGTTTAATGAATTTCTCAAAGTAATATCCTCTTTATTAGTATGGAGTTTATTAACACGGAATTTAATACCTTTTTTTGTTGGTGTATTAATTTTTTGTGTTTGTGGTAGTTTCTTGGTGGAATCAGAAGAACGATAAAATAATTTTAATATTTAATACAACTTCATTAATAAGTGTGGTTATTAGTTATATATATTAGTTATAGGTATAGTTTGGCCGTCACTTACTACAAAGTATACCTTTGACTGCATATTAGAGCACCAAACAAGATGCTTTGCATTTTAAAGTCATTCAGGTATTTTCACAAGCGTTTCCTCATGCATATATTTATAGAAAATGTTCCTCTTGCTTCAGTTTTCCCCAGTGACGTCGACATTGATACAAATGCAATGATACTTTCGATACTGATACGAATTCAATGATACGAGTACCTCATTTATCAAAATCGGTTCAGCTGTTTTCGCTCTACGAGAAAATAAAAGACTGTGCAAATGTTCGTGCAAGATTTTTGTAATGTCATGCCAAAATATGAGTATTCTAAAGAAATATTGAGATATATATCAGAAGGAATTTAAAACATGGATTAGAAATGTTATTGCGAAAAAGCCTATGCTGACTCCCTAGCGATTTCCACACCTGTCCATAAAATGTAGAATTCCTATGCACATGTTGAGTTATAAATAACCTTTTAGGTCAAATCCCAAGATGGAAGCTGAACTCTCACGCTACTAGCAACTTTCAGATTAAAATGAAAGCTGCTGTTGCCTGTTTGTCTTACAAACACAAAAGCAAACTAATAACTATACGATTATGCAGTTTCCAACTAACATACCCCATAACTTAGTCATCAAGACTATTAAATTGGCGCTATTAGAAGATCACGTACATAGAACAGCGTTTATAAAATGAGGTTAGAGGGATTACCTCCTGAATACTTAACAAGTATTCGCTATATCTGAAGTATGGCGGATCATACAGCGAAGTTGGTCGTCCCCGAGACCCGTCGAGTTCGGTGCCTACGGGGGATCCGAGATTCCGATAACTTATACCAATCATGATATCAAGGCGCCGTTTAGGAAGTTGTGCCCGGGTTATGTAAGTACCTAAGTACTAGGACAAAAGTGACCTTGGGAATACATATTTGAATGGTTCGGTTTTGGAACTTTGTTCGGGTGGTTTACCTCGATAATCTTTAAGAAGTTCAGTTTGGTTGCTATTTTGTTCCCTCAGGAAGCTATCAATATCTTATGGGTAAGTATGATTCCGTAACAGGTTTTGTCAATCAGTAGTTTTACTGCGTGAGCTGTTGTGTCCACAGGGACACAGAGCCCGCCGTCACCTCCTTCTGCAAAGCAGTCATGCTAGAGAAGGAGGAGGTGGAAAGTGAGAGGGACAGAACCTCACAGCGTCCCGGCTGCCGCGGGAGACGCCCCGGGCGTCGGGGGCCACCGTAGGCGCGGGCTTGTGGACGGTGGGCTATGGGCTAGCTCGCCGTCCGTCCGTCTCATGACGACAGGCCGTGTCGACGGAGCGTTCGTGTTCCACGCGCGTCTCAAAGAGAGTCAGCAATAGGAAGGGGTCCGCAAGGACCGATGCCTGCCGGGGTTGCGGGACTGTTCGAAAGAGATACCGTGACCCCGGAACATAACGGGCGATGAAGGAACATAGATGGGTTTTAGTCAGTAAAAGTCTGACACTCTCTCCTGCTCCGCTCAGAGCGGGAGAAGTCATTTGATGATTGCCCATCCGAAAAAAAAAAAAAAAGCCGGTTATTCAACAATTCACGGTAGTCAAACCAAAATAACTTTGTAGCGCAAAACAGTCCGAAGAACCCTGTGACGGCTTCTGCCGTCACTGGTAACCATGATGCGACGACGACTTCGGAAACAAGTGACGAACGCGAGTCGCGACTAAGGCCGGTTTGCTATAACTTACTAACGTATAACTGTCAGTTAATATGCCACGTCCCACAGCTATCGGTGCTTCTATAAACAAAGTAAGCTTGAAATATCCTATCTTCGTCACCTACCTGTCACTTGATTCATAGAAAAATCAAAGAAAGATTTTCTGTGACGTTTTATTTCTAACCGTCTGTAAGTAAAATGTCAAATAGACAGAGATAACAACCTACCGAAACCGAACAGTAAGTTATTGAAAATGGCCACGCGTGGCATGATGAGTACATTCCAATACATTGCGCGCGAATATTCGCTGCAGTGAATATCGTGTGGTCAGGCTGCCACAGTTGGTAGCGTCAAGAAAACTTTCGAGAAACTAGAATTTTAGATGGTTTTAGCTCATGCCAAAAAAAAACTAAGAAAATGTCTACCATGACCACTTCCGTAAGCCGTAAGACGCCAACTGCTGGACATACTGATCTCTCCCAAGCGGTGCCACGACACCCGTCTTATGTTTTTCCCATAAGAGGATCACCACTTATAAGCATATAAGTCAAGTGCACTTATATAACAATCGCTTAATTTATGTATATGCCTACGTAGGTAAGTATCTACATATGGAATATTAAATGTTGTGTAGCTTAGCTTCAAGGATGACCGACCGCTTTGATCCCAGGTAACGAGGCCAAGTCAAATTATGTAGCTGAGCAATCTAATCGTACTCATATGAGTGCAAATTATCTTCACATTCGTATATGTGTGGATATGTATAAAGATAAGTCAAATCAAGTCATTTAAGAGTCCCTGCAGATTGCAGACTTTCTATCGGCCGATAGTTTAGTCGGGCTCTTAATCAGACGAATTTACGTCGGGAATTTTATATTGTTTAAATCGATATTACACAATATCAACTTTAAATTCTTATATTGTTAAATAGTGTATGCTCTAATGGGTACATTTTTGCTAATTAAGAATAAGTTAAACATTTAGAATACAATGAATCAGTCAAGTTTTTGTATTTTCAAGCATAAATACAAAACTACGAGTAAGTATAATAATCTGTTTATTTCACAAAAAAAAAGTGTTTCAATCAACACATAAATTGCTTTTACATCCAGCATATAACGTGCAATATACTCTTAACTTTATTACCAAAATTTCATGTTAAAGCAATAGGCTTTTTCGTATAATTTCAGTATGCTAATCTCGTCAGGTGGAACACCCCCAACAACTAATCAACCCCTGGGGAGGCTACGTCGCCGGCGCCCTTGTCATACGGTATAAACATCTGACAGTTTAAAAGTATAATATTTTCTGCTGAAAAAGACTTCGTTATTAAGAACATTTTTTGGTCAGTTTTATTACTATCGTATTCTGTAACGCACAGTTATTCAAAGTTCGGTTAAAACGTTAAGAAATAACATACAAATAAATATTATTAAAGTGTCTGTTTGTAATAAAAAAAAAATAACAGTTGTTTTACTGAATGCATAACGCAATATGCATAATGCATTTACGGTAATCATAACATTTTTTTTTCTAATTTTTGTTTGTCTGTGTGTTTGTTCCAGGTAATCTCCAAAACCGCTGAATCGATTTTGATGGTATTTTTACTGGCAGATAGCTGATGCTATAAGGACTAACTTCAGCAGCTTTTGTTTTTAGAAAAAGGATTTAGGTCCAGGCAACTGCTAGTCTTGAGTATAATATTGGTTTGGTTGGCCAAATCTTTACAGTTTTGACGGAGGGTACATTGTTTCATTATCTTCTTTTACTATAAATAAAAAAACCAACATTTTAAAAACGCTTGTATTCGATCCCAATGTGATAGGAGCAAGCCAGTAGCTACTCGTCGGACACGGTACAAATCCCTGGCTATAAGAAGACCTCACTTCGGGAAGTGCTTGCAGTTCAAAGTCATTCTAGTCCTAAGCCAATAAAGTGAATACCAGTTACTGTTTCAATTCGAAAAAATACTCTCTGTTAGTTTAAAGATTTCCTTTTAAAACGCAGCGTTAGCCAGACCAGTGGGTTCACAGTAATCTACGGACGGACGGACATAAATATCTATGTTTTCACGTCATTTGCTTTTGGGTCTAAAGTGGTATTTCTGTCGCGTTGTGCTAAATGGCTTGGATATCCTCCAAATATGCCATCTAGATAAGCTACGAGACCTTTTACTGTTATTATTGGGACTCCATATTAGCAAAAGTTTTGTATATTGTTTAAGTTTAACTTACTTATGGCTCTGTAATATCGTGGAACACGACTGAACAAATATTGGTCGTGTTCAGCTGAATTTAGTGGGATTGTTATTTCATAATATATGTGAGCCTATGTGTAATAATAAATGAAACGAATGAAGTTGGGTATAAGAAAGTATTACTTTTTAATAATTTGCTATAAATTGTATTTAATTCTGGCAATTTTATTTGATTGTTATTTACTGAGTATGGCATATTCCAAACAGATGTATATATTTTGATAACATATCCTTTGTTACCATGAGATAACACACAGTGCAAGTGGGACAACACCATAAGAGGACAAAAACAGAAACTGTAATTCCCGATCTTCGATTATTTCAATTATTCTTCATACCAGCAATTACGAAAGGGGTAAAAGGCTTTAGCAATATGATCCATCATTAGGTTCCAAACACGGCGTGTGTTTAGAACCGTCCGTGTGTTTTAAAACGAAAAGCAAGAAAAAAAAATTCGTGTTCGATTCGTTATGCACGGATACAAGCGACGTAACGTGTGCGCCGGCGAATTTTTGAGTAGTTCGCACCTCGCACTAATCTGCGTAGCTCCAGGACATTATCCATAGGATTCGTAAAGGATTTCAATTTTCAATTTTTGTATGCCACTATTGAGTTAAGACTGAATGAATCCTGTATGGATACATTCAATCTTGCAAGTCACCATGCCTGTCAGCGAGATTGTTCATACAATCCCAAAGAAGAATGCTACCCAATCATAACAAAAGCAATGAAAAAAAGACTCTCACCTATTTCTTACTCAGAACCACACGGACACAATATATCAAAAAGAGAGAGAAATTACTTTGCCATTTAATTAACTAACTTTAACGGACAAAGGGACTCCATGGGAAGCTCCATTTCTTTAACCAAAACCTTCAAGTTACGTATAAAGGCAGGGCTTCAGAGAAAAATAACAAAAGGTTGATAACAGGAGAGTAAGTAAACAAAGAAAGAAATCTTCCTTCCCTATTAGATTTACTTCCTAAAAAGACGTATAACTTTCTGGCTCGCGATAATACTTGCAGACCTCTCACATCAAGTGTTTAGTTTAATTAAAACTTGAGTACCGACCTACTTAGCGTAGTGCGAGCACATCCCATAGATACACACATGCACAGTTATTTCTCGTGTCGCTTAACACACATCCAAAGTAGTTGATAACTATGCGATAGCTTCACAGTCGAAGGTTGCAAAATGGCGCAATTATTGAATTGCAACAACGGCTTTGAAAATGACAGCGAACTGCATGTCGCTGCGACATATCTCGAATTGTTGGAATTTACGGATATACGCTACACAGAACTGTGTCGCGTTGAACCAAGTACACAAAACATTAAACGCTACTAGCTATAGTGAATTGAAATAGCAGTGGCTTCGAAGAAAAACAATCGTTTCTAAAAAGACATCGCTTAATGAACACATCCACTTTGTCCTCAAAATATTGGATGTACCAATCGGGCGAAATTCACGGTTGTCGCACAGACGACTCAGCCATACAGAGAGTTTGTGGCTATTCACTTTTATTCGAGTAATATGAGTAGAGACGCGGCAAGCGATGCGTGTCACGCCACTCACTTCGTATCGAGGCATTCACGGCGAACGGCGAGTCGGCGAAGTATCGCTACTAAGAAAACTCCGATCCAATTTAGAAGTCGAATCCGATGACTGTCCCGCGGGACACGCAGCTTTATTCATGAAACGAATTTTAACGGGGAAAAGGGAAAATTCGATTCTATCGCGAATACATTAACATTACAATATACGTGTACATAATACAGATTTACATAAAATGAACGTTTTAACATACGTAGGGAATGACCATTTTCAGAAAATAATTATCTTTACAAATGAAGAAAAATGGTGTACCTTTACTGGATTTGTTAAATGATTAGAAACTTCTAAATAACTGCATTTTTTAATGAAAACGTGCTACATATGTATGTGTAGACGTTTTACTCAAACTATGAATTCTGTCCTGGATTACTATCGCACTTTTATACATTAATCTAAACCTTTTTTGTTTTAAAAATATTGTAGACTTTATAAAAAAGTGTGCTTGTGTGATTAATTTGTGTCTTTTCTTCCTGTTATTGTGTTTGCATTTCGATATCTTTTACATAATCAATATGGCCGCGGAAATATTAAAACGTTTTACTTTTTTCAGTTTCCGCTCTAGCCGAGTGGAAAATCAATCGCAGAGCTAGGGCTATTCGGTGCAATGATGTGAAAGTGACTGATAAGTCGCGAATTTTTCCAAAGGAATTTGTCTTTCCAGCTTTTACATTCTTTACAGATTTTCAACCGACTAGCGACTGCGGTGCGGAAGAATGGAAAGTTATTGTTTTGGCGTGACTTATTTTTTTGGTTGTCTATGCTCCGCCCAGAGCGGGAGAAGTCATTTGATGACTTCACATCCGAAAAAAAAAATGCACTGTTTGTTATAGGTAGATGAATGAAACCAAAATTCTTAGTCGTGTTTTGATTTCAAACATTATTTTATTCGTAACGGTGTTTTAAAACTTAAGTCAAAACGTGTTTCAGCAATATAAACGTTGAGTAAAAAGTAGAAAATTAAAGGGTTTAACAAGAAACTTCACATTTAAAATTCTAAAGGGTAAAAAGTCGAGGGCGTTCTAGTAATATTATAAAAAGCTTTGAAAGTGGTCCCGACTGCATTTTCTTTTAATTTAAAACGTGAATTTTCTTATGGTCCTCGTTCATTTTCCGTCTTTTAGCCAATGTTTATGTTCCCACCTAGATCAAACTTTGTTTGTTTGAATGGTATATCGTATTCTACAAAAACTTTTTATTTGTAGTGCCTGCGAAATAGTTTTGGTTTTTAAAAATATAGCTTTGCAGTAATAGAAGATACGTTTTACATTTCATTGCATCTAAACCAAACCAAAATACATTATTTGAGTTACAAACATGCGTCCAAACTTTTGCAACTATAATATCCGTAAGATTTAATTTTCTTTTCCCCAACTTTGCTGCATTCTGTTGTAAATCATATTTTATAGTTGCGGTAATGTGTATGTAATTTGGCTAAGGCTCGGAACTTGTCAAATATTCAATGTATTGACACGATCCCGTATTGGCATGTATATGTGTATGAAGTAACCCGGCCAAAGTTCAGCGAGCTCATCGTTCCACACTATGTAAGTTCGTCTAAATGTTGTGTAAGTTTAATTAGAATTCCTACATGGCAGAGCGGCTGCATCGCCCTAGCTGACAAATGAGTCTATCTTACGTCTTCTCGATCTAACGTACTCTTGTTTAATGGGGAAATATTATTTCTCTTGATACCAGAAAAATCTACTAAACCTATAAGCAAAATTTTGTATATGAAAAATGTTGACAATTTTATTTCGATTTTAGAAAGCTGACAACACAGCTTGCCTATAATCATTATTATAAAATTGTTTTAGCAATAAATAACTTTTAATTACAAATTAAACGATTAAGGAAATTTCGCACTACAAAAATGAGAACGCTCGTAAAGCCTTTACAAACAGTGCTAATTCACCAAATAATTTAATTTATTATTCTGAAGTAAAGCTTTGGCCTTATGCCAACATTTAAGTTCCGAGAAAATGAAGGTTGAAGCTGTATAATGTAAGAATATTGTACATTCTTTTGAATAATGTCAACAAAATTAAATTCATTGCTGTTACTCTGCCGTAAATATACAAATAATGTGATAATGATGTGACTTAGTAGCTTAACCGGAAAACTGATTATCCTATTCTGAAGAGCTTTTTTGTGTTACACTCGTGGCATTAAGGTCTGCCAGTATCTATACAATCATATAACTAGGTACCTAATTACCGATCATGAATGATATTAAGCCTTACAATAACTTTGGCTGACATATAAAACAAAAAAGTCGTCCAAAAAGAATAAGGCTCGATTTAACTTGTTCAAAATTCATCTCACATTCACCTCAGTCTAACTGTGGTTCAAATTCACGTCTTGTATAAAAGTGAATGCATAAAGCGAATGTAACAACAAGCCTTAAAATTCTAGGCAGAGTGGGGCCATGTCCCGGGCACGCCGCCCCACTGAAAATATAAAAGCATTCCTTTTTTATGCAATGCTCCGCAGCTCAAGACGAATATACATTTTTACTGCAGTTGCAATTCTAACGTCACGCCCAGACGTACCATTTTTTATATACTTATTCAGTGTATCATACACAGACAACTTTCTGTGACGAGGACAGCGGGACATGGTTGCCAGCAAAGGAAATTATACTTTTCTTGTTATTTTTGCAGGTCTGCAAAAATTTTGAAGGATTATTTTGGTACGACCTTTTGTCCGTGGTTTCGTCTGCGTGGTAGTCGGAAATTATCTCACACGAACGTACTACCTGGATAAAAAGTATCCTATGTCCTCTCTCTGTGTGTCAAGTTCCATTAAAATCCGCTTAGCAAACGGCTGAACGGGTTTTATTAGGCTTAAGAAAGGCTCATCACAGTGGGACGTTCCCGGCCTTTGGCCTTTGGACCTCCCCCATATCCTTACAGGTACTCTTCTCCTGCGCCACCTCGAACCAGCCTTCGTGATGCATGTCCAGGTCATCTCGCCAAGTGTTCTTATGCGGGCCTCGGCGGGGCGCTGTCCATCCTCAGGCACCCATCGTGTTGAGCCTTTAAAGCAGGAAAAACAATCAAACAAACCTCTCTGGTGAATCTTTAGTATACTAACGAAAAATTCAGGCAAGGCAAATAAGGAGGAACACTTTCCTTATGTTTATGTGAGATTTTAATAGATTTATTTTATCAAGTCTACATACTACTTTGGAGTAACATAGTACGTATATGTAAATAATGAAAAATCAAAAATAATATCTTTTTGGATACATTTCAATTAATAATCCTGCAATGACCTATGTATCTATGAATCTGATTAATTTATTAAATAAACAAACTCTTTGATAATTTGAAAATTGGACATAGGGTTGTGATATTATTTATGGCTAGAATGATAAATATGTTAGGTATTTACAATTTCCGGTATTCATTAATAAATAGTCAGTCATTTGTATAATTAAATAGGATTATAACAAGCCCGAATTTATAGTTGACGACCCGAATGGCGTAGCGGTAGTGAGGCTGCTTTACGTTCTAAGGGTCTCGGGTTCGAATCCCGGTGGGAGCAAATGTTTGTGTGATGAGCATGGACATTTGTTTCCGAGTCATGGATGTTTATATGTATAATAAGTATGTATTTACAAACAAAAAAGTATCTATGTAGTATATCAACTATCTGGTGTCCACGACACAAGCCTCGTTGCTTAGTGTGGCACTAGATGGCGCTGTGTGTTAATGTCCAGCGATATTTATTTGTTTTTATTTTATTTTTATAGTTCATCGATAATTGAAACAAGTTCTAGTCGGGTTTATTTATTTCCACATTGAATCAATTGTGCACTTACCCACTGCAAAAAATCTAATTAAAAAATATATATATTTGCTCTCATAAAATGAACTAAAAGTATTTACATCTATTATTATAAATGTCGTACAGCAAACTCGTTTATCGCCTCTGGCCATGTGACCGCTATCGGTTGGGTTTTTTTATGTTATTTTTATCATTATTTACCTACAGTTTTTTTCTGGAAGGCTTGTGTATAAAACATTACTGCTTATCTTAGCTATATCACGGAAATCTCCATGTTTTGACATGTCGCCAAATATGTAGATTGAGTCCGTGCGAAGCAAGGGCGGGTCACTAGTTAATTTATAAATGTTGAAACCCAATTCAAGTGAATTATTTCCTTAGCTTGTTCCGAAGAAACGAACCAAAGCTGGGATTAATCACGTCGGCCAGAAGAAAGTAGATTCTCTTAAACTGAAAAGTAGTAGTATTTATACAGGATAATTCCCTCCAACTGTCCGGACTATGTATTTAAATTAAGATTAAGTGTTTACTGTACATAGTTTTTAAGTCGTTACGATGGTATCTCACGCCGAGATATCTTTATTGCTTTGAAGATTTTGTCCCGTCCCGTCTGCGTCCCTAAAGAAGTGTAGTTTCAACTTAATAATTATGTTTCTAGTCGGGTTGTAACTTTAAACAACTACACTCGGACACTGCGGTCACTATTTATGAGTCTACGTGTTTTTACTTCCATTTTTGCCTTAAAGGGTTTTGGGATTTTATGGTACATAAAGGGAATTTTTATTAGGGGACAGAACATTCTTTCCAAAATATGGTTGTTGTTATGTTTTCGTAATGTATACAGATGTAAGATGACAAAAGTTCGTGCAGGTTCAACGTACGGCTAATTCTGTGTTTGTTTCACGTGTAATCGATGTGTAGTAGCGTGCGGTTTCCCGGAAAAAAAGAAAATGCCGACACAAGTTGCAGAAACGGGGATTATCCCCGATATTGCAGCGAGTAAAACGTTTGAGAGAAATGTTCCTGCACCGTGAAGGTGGATAACGTGCCTTACGGAGAGTTGCCGAGCGCCGAGCAAGGGAGAGCAGTCGCGCAGCTGCCGCACCGATAGATTGCAATAAAACAAGCGCAGCATCTGAAACAGAGACTTATGTCAAGATCAATGTAACATATCCTTCATACGGATATTAATTTTGATAGCGAGATAGTTGGTAGGTAGTAATAAATACATCGTGTCGGATCCTACCCTATTTCATTCTATTTTAAAACGAAGTAAACAATACAAATAAGAAATAAACGAAGAAGATTTGCAGTGCCCGAACAAATAAACGAACGAAACACAAAATCTGGGTTCGGTTTGTCTCTAAATAATTTCCGTATTTCAATCAGGAAATCCTTAATTGAGAACTGCGGATTAAAACTTGAAACAATTTTGTAGCAAAATAATTCCATCAAGTTCACTTGCACAATACGATGGTCGAGTTAAAAGAGGAATTGTTTACACAAAGCAGCTAAAAACGGATATCTAGAATTAGTTCTGTCTACACGACAGGGAACGGAGGACACGTACAACACATAATTTCGCTTAACCGCGTTCGTCGGCGGAAAGCACAACTCACTACGGA
Organism: Xestia sexstrigata; assembly: GCA_941918905.2. Taxonomy (NCBI): domain Eukaryota; kingdom Metazoa; phylum Arthropoda; class Insecta; order Lepidoptera; family Noctuidae; genus Xestia; species Xestia sexstrigata. The sequence goes on along the minus strand of OW799212.2, from coordinate 12,691,753 downwards.
GAGACGTTACTTTGCAACTGTAATTACAGATACACATATTGCTTCCCCGGGCCGCTGATCTGCCAGCGAAAGAAAACATAGAATATGTTAGCTTTGCTATCACGTTCGTGTTTGCGACTAAGCTTCGTTTGTACAACGGAACTAACAATCCAGTTGTGTCCAATTGCTATATTTAATTAAAGTGAACACTTGCAAGCCACTAGAGAGTAAACGTTAGAAACATCTCTTGGCAATTCTGATATCCTAGTGGCAGCAGCATTGCCATCCTACGTGGCAATGCTGCCAGCCTTCTGGGCACTTTTCCTATTCACAACGATGTGGATGATTTTTTTTTCCCATTTTGATACTTGCACATATTTTATTATTATTTCGGATCTATTTGTTTGTAAATAATATATTAATATTGTATTCAAATCAAATTCTAGTAACAAAATACTTATGCGAGAAATGTGGAATCACATTCAAGCCAAAGGAATAAAAAAATATCTTGATGTAATCTCCAGTAATTTCTAGTGCAATTTTCGTTCTCACGCAACTTTGAGAGCGAAATTGAACTTACAAAGAGACTTAGTTTTGGTTAAATTTTCTTTTTCTGTCTGGTGGACATCTAGAATGCTTTTCGTTTTCCGCTATTGCAGTGGAGGAGGAAGCGTGGAACACGAACGCGCTATTTCCTTACAATCTTAGGAATACGTACAAGTTTTGGGCTGCTCTGGATATAAGCTTTTGAAGGAATATTTTATAGCTTGCCTTGCCGTTGGTAATTTTGTTTAGGTATTAATTACTTCGGTTCAAACTTGGTTAATTAATTTAATATTTGTTGGACACTCAATATTATTAAGAATTATTGTAAGGCCATCTGAAGGTGATGGTTTTTAATTTAAAACAATAATAGTCGCAAGCGCGACTGTGGAGGATGAGGTCCTGGATTTGATACCCGGGTCGGTCAACGTATTATTGGGTTTTTAAATCAGGAATTTCACAGTAACGGGCACTGAGACTGCATTTGTTCCCGATTCATGGCTCGCCTCCTGTTACATGGGACTACAAAAACATAACTGGCGAAATGTGGGTTTAATATTAGGTACACCTCTGCCTAACCCTTTGGGGATTACAGACGTGATGTTATGTTATGATGTGAATGTGTAAAATAAATGAATGTACCATACTATTCTACCTATCTAGGTACTCGTGTCCTATAGCTAGCTTTTCAATTACGCTAAATGGAAATAATAATGCTTGTCTGCAGCTGACCTAATCGCATTGTTATTGACTATTAACGCTTTAAATGATGACAGATCTGTTATTATTGAATCACTTGTTGCTTGACATTGTTACCTACTAATTTCAATTGATTGATTTTCATTTATGACCTACATTATTCAGAATCTAGCTAGTGAGCAGAGGTGGCCCAGGTGGCGGCCCCGACTTACGAACAGTAAGTCGTGGGTTCGAACCCAGGCAGGCAGCATTACTTTGTGTAATTTATTTAATCACCACTGCTCTCAAAACGGTAAAGGAAAACATCGTGAGGAAACCGGCATGTCCTAGAACCAAAAATTCGAAGACATGTGACATTACCAATACGCACTGGGCCCGCGTGGTGGATTATATAGCCCATACCACAGCCCATACGCTAAATACGCGCTTTGACGTTGAGTTGCGGACACCAGCCTGTTATACAGTACAAGATTCAGAATCTATCAGTTTAATGTACCGTTTACGTAAATTAAAAATAAGTTATTAAAGTGTTCAGAATCGAAGGTTTTGAGTTATCTTCAAACTAACACGTCATAGTTCAGTGTAAGATGGAACACTATTAAAGTTTCTCTGGGAAACTCTGTTTCCCCGCTCCCGGCATCACTAGTCAGTACACTATAGTTATTTATCTATCTGCAGGTAAATGTTCAATAGTCAATGTTCATGGTTCATTAGTCTCCTTATTCTAATTTATTTGGGGTCGGCACAGCATGTCTTCTTTTTCCATACTTCTCTATTACTCGTTTCTCAACAGTCACCGCCTTTCTGCCCATATCGTCCTTCACACAGTCCATCCATCGTTTCTTTGTTAATTGTAAACATCAAATAGAATCCCCCGTGGAAAACAGAACACTTGCAATTTACATCAACTTTTTAATTCACACCTTTGAACAAAAATAAAATTCATACCTACATAGCGAGTAGTGTAAAAATCCCTAACAAAAATTGTTAACGACCTGCCCACTTTCAATATTGCATACATGAATCACTGTACTGAATATACAAAAAAAAAAACATTAGGGTGCTTGCATACTGCGCCCGGCATCAAGTTAACAACTGTACATTCCCTTAAGAGCCTCAAGAGAGCAATCAGGCCGTAATAGCAAAATCTAACTACATTTATGAAAGAAAAATAAATACTTTATACCTGTACGCTTGTGCCGAACGTGTACTGAGTCGTGTACGAGGCACTTGAAATGTTGTGTACAGTTTTAAACATTTTTGCATTTCAACGTGATTTTGAATTTTTGATGAAGTAGGTATTTACGTGGAACTTTCATTAAACATTTATGAATGCACAAACATTATCGGTTTAAATTTTTGCATTTACACCACTAAAGTAAATAAAAACCATGCAGTTATAGTGTTCAGTTTTAGTTGAAACTCTTTTCACTCTCGGATTGGAAGCTAATCCCAACCAATTCTGGGAAAACAAACCTGTTCTTAGAACACGAGATCTTTGTAATAAGAATCGGGATGAAGTTTTTGAAAGTCTTATAGGAATAACTTTATATTAACCCCATATCAATAAATCTTGAGATACATAGAAACATCTCCCTAGACTCCTCAAATGCAATCAAATCTTACGTCAAAACGTTTCGCTCTAAAACACGATAAACATATTTAAAAAGAATACTTAAGACGCGGAACGTTTGAAATGCAGACATTTTACGTTGTCTTTGCGAATAGGTAAGTACAATATTTGCTAGTGTGCGCCCTTTAGCGTGCATTTTATGTCAGATTCAGGCTCTGCTTGGCCGTCACTTTGCATATGAGCGGCGAATACGGGATAAAACCGGGATGAAACCCGGGATAACTTTATCTCACAATCTCTTCTTGCGTCGCTGATTTTTAAATTCAAGTATACGCTACGTGTATTATGTAAATTGATTCGAGACTGTTCATTGTATTTTGACTTAACACCCAAAGGATTTTGGCGTAGGTTATATTAATATTAAATGTCATTGATTCAATATTTTCTCTTACAATATTCGTGATTTATATTTTTTGGGGAACGAAATAGAAATAGAATTTATGCTGCCACGAAGATTTGATTTATTATACTAAAATGGCACCAGACTGTCAATCGTTTCAGCATTATTCTTTGTCAAGTTTGATAACTGCACTGAAAACGGTGCTTATGTTGGTAGGCTCTAAAATAAAAACAGTTTCATTTTACGACAGAGCGTATCAGTCTATTTTCAATGACAGTTTCATAAACTGTTTCCTCTGAAATATGTATGGAAGGATCCTCCGGAGTTGGATACTAGTATTTTACGTAGAACGTCTGCCTATCTGACATCAACACCTCAATTACTGGGTAACGAATATTCCACGGTTAGACTGGTAATTCAACTTTTTGAATGGAAGGTTCTTCTCCAAGCCTGCTGCCCAGTCCCACTCCCGGCCAAGGGCCTTTCTCCACTCCTTCCATTTCTCACGAACCCGAACGACCTTCTTCCTGTTCTGGCGCAACCAATCCAGTTCGTTCTTTTTGTTTGTCCTGGGAAAATGGCTCCCTCTCCAGGTCGTTCTATGGAAGGTTAAACCCAGAAAATACTGGACCAAATTTTATTGCGCTTAACCGTTTAGCTCGGCGTGGACATAAAGAAGAAATATTTTAAGTGTTGGTTCAAGCAAGAGGGCACTTTACTATCTGACTTAACGCGTGTTCTCGGGGGCTGCTAAGTGCTCGCAATAAATTGCTCGGTGTGAGCACTACTTCAGGTGCTTTTTCATTAGTCAAGTTTCCCTGACAGTTAAATGCTGCAAATAGTTACCTTTGCTATCTAAACTATTGCCGCTGTCATTGTACTAATCCTGGATATTTTAATAGGTGATAAATCTGTATTATATTTCGTTTTGTTTTGTGAAAATGTTTATTGTTACGGATGCGGTGTTAAACCTCTTATTTATATTTATATGTATGCAGTTTCAAATTATACATTTTAATTCTGTATAAGCTTGATTGTATTGTCACAAAGGTTAAATGTTTAACTGGAAATCATTGAATAGATTTACTATCAATCAATTAATTAAACTTAGTGTAAATTATTTAGCGTTTATAATACTATCAAAACATTAATACCAATTAACAAGAATATTTATTGTGACCTATTTAAATATTAAATTTCATCCAATCGTTTACAATAAAACAGTATCTCATTCGATCTTTTACTAACAATGGTTTCAGTTTATATCATTGCGTTTTCTACTGAGATTTAAGACCGCGACCCTTCATGCCAGTGGTAAACTTGAAACTTGACACATTTGTGAAATTCAAAAGATGTGACCAGTTTTATGTGTGTATGTATGTATTCAATGATAGATTCAATACGTATAAATATATTTTGATTCGCCTTTTATTGGGTTGGTAATTGGCAAGAAATACAAAACAAAAAACTGCTTGTTTTGTAACATAAATAATAGGTTATTTTTACATTCCTTCTATTCTTGCCTCTAACACACAACAACACACAATAAATATATTCGTTTCTCGAATCAAATTAGTTGCAGAAGCAAAGGAGCTTGTATGGAAGATTATCTAGACATCCATTGCATATACCTAGAGCTTAATCCCAGGATTAAGGGCTTCCGCTGGATACTAGTACTCGTAGGTATAGATTTTAATCTGTTCCGCTTATATTACAATGTAATGCAGGCTTCGCAAACTGACTTGAAAACAATTTAATTCGTTTCAAATCTATGTTTCGATAGATTACGTGTTTCGTACTGCCTCGCTTATTAATAGTGCATCTGTCATTGCGCATTGGTATGAAGAGTTTTACTCTGTCAGGTTACCTACCCCGGTTGCACTTTATCATTTGTTTATCAAATGTTTTTTTAATGGCTTTTTTAAAGGCCATTACCATGACCACTTTAAGTGTGCAGTTTAATGTGGCGTTGCTTGTCATGACAATTAACATCGATATGTCAAACTTGGTACATTTATTTTAGTTTTGTATTTTCCTACCTGCACTGATAGGTTGGTTGAAGAGTAGATTTAAGAGAGATGTGAGTTGTAAATCTAAAGTTTAAATCCATTGACAAAATACTTACACGGATACACGCTTTAAATTAGTTCTCATCCTCGTTCATATTTTCAAAGATTGGCAAATTACCTTCCCCATTGCTGTAGCATAACGTCATTATGCTAAGAAAATGATAATTCAGATAGCGCTACTAAATTAAATTCAAATTTGATTTCCGCTAGCGTGACTCGCTTTCCACAAACGCAAACAAAGGCAATCAAGCTATACAGCATTCAACTCTGTTGACGTTTTAAAAGCCCTCTCGCTTCCTCACTTGCCAGTTGCCTTACTTTCTCAATCAAATTCACAGTTCAACATAAAGCTTCTATTAAGGTGTATAAATCATTTGATTTCGAACCTTATATTTATTGAAATCTGTGATTCAATTCGCGGTTACAGTTTCTGTCCCCAGCAAACCTGCATTGTTGGCCATATATTTTTGTCGTTTGACAGATGTACAATATTTGTCAACGTTTGCGAACGGTACCTGAAAGCAAACTTCAATGGCTTTGCAACGCGAAATGAATCTTGATTTGTTTGAGACGTCTCTTGGGCCCTGTAGCTGAATTCTATCCTGCATCTTGGAACTCGCAATTAATATTGCTGTATTTTAACATAGGTACTAAACTACACTTAACAGACGATTTGGTGTAATTTTAAGATGCAAGTAATTAATGTTTCTTCATTAAATATTGCTTACCTATAGCTCCACATTTTTTCTTTTAATTTGGGATGTCAGCGTATAAAGCAATTTAAGAATGATGCTAGCTCGATTACTGAAATTGGGGACTGGAATAGGATGACATCAACAGGTTTGATCAAAGAGACAAGAATACAGTGGTTTTGACAGCATGTAATAGTTTCGGGTCGAGACCCATATACATACCTACAGAAACATACAATATACATAGCATGTATCTGTTGTACTGTCTATATTTAGTAGAGTTTATTTATGAAATTAGTTGTAAGGGTTGATGTGTTTGGGTAGTTATAGTTAAAATTGGTTAGTGCGGAAATTTAATCAGTAAGTTTGTCGAGGTATTATCGTGGGCTGTCGAGCGGTGGTCACTGGGACGTAAGACTGCCTACACACTGTGTTTACTGTGTTATCCGATTTTACTATTCCCGAATTATATGTACATAAACCAGGCTATAACATGGCGCATCGAAAGTTCGTGTTTGTCACACTGGTTGAGTGATGGAGACGACATTTGGCGACGCCAACAGTTTTCACAACGCGATGTACCATTTCACAAAGGTACTGTTATTTACTTTGGTTTTAGAATTCATGTTAATTAATTCATCCTTTATCTAGCATATTTACTCATCAATTTGAAAATAAAATCAATTCCTGAATATTCCCAACATATTTCTGGCATAACACAGAGTTCACGAACTCCCGTAAATTCAATAAAAAATTAATCCCTGTGTAGTCATTTTGTTTATTTTATTTATGGACCTCATGTTGCCTAAAATATATTCTAACTTGACAGCTTTGATAAATTACTAATGTTTAGTAAATTGAGCTCACGTAATGTGTGTTTCTGTGTCAAAAGGAATTTCAGCCTGAATAGCAGCTTTTTTAGCCCTCTTAAGGCCTAAAACGGCCGTTGAGCAAAATCATAATAGTATAATAATATGAATCTCATTAAAATTCTTAAAATGGTCACAGACGCAGAAAATATGAATTGCCACTTTATGACCATTTTACGAATTATGACGTACTCCATATTATTGTCCTATTATGATTTTGCTAAAGCGGCCGTTTTAGGCCCTCTGACTAAGTTTTTATGTTTAGTTGCTGGGTACTGGGTTGGTCTGTTCGACCCCTTAGTCGTAGTCCTAGTAATTAATTACAGAACGGTTTTCGCCGAATCACGTGCAATAGGCTGACTGTCCGAACCTTTGCCAGCTCCCATTATTGAACATTTGTTCGAATCCTATTAGTATTTCATTAAATGAAATGCATTGTGAAAGAGCTCAACCATAACAACGTAGAACAATTAGGTTACCGTTGCAGAACTGTTAGGTTGTTTATTTGTGTTTGCTAGCACTACATAGTATTTTACCATCTTTTGTAACACATTTCCCGCGAATAATTAATTTTGTCTTTGACCGAATCTTATAACTAAGATTTAATTACAGTGTACATGCTATTTCTTACTATAACAACAAATGGTATAAACGATTACAGTTACGTATTTAAACACGAAAAACATTACCCTCTTTCTGGGACAGTCGGGGAAAAAATATACTTATTATGGTTTATTAGAGCGGTCTGACTGAAACATTTCGGGAAAGTAATAACAGATCAGTTTAATCTGGTGAGCGGTGCTGAATGTGTAGTGGCGTGGTTGCGGGGTGGTTGCGGGGCGACTGCGGGGCGTCAGCGGGGCGGCGGCGGTGCGGGCGGGGTGCGTGCCGACCGGGACCTCCTCACCGTGTTCCATCAAGACGTGATCAATTATCCACGTGCGTTCTTTTCTCCCTATCCTTATCCATTCAGCTACTACGATTACTTACTACGGAATTTTAATAAAATTTGCTTACAAGCTCGAAGGCATTTCGTCATCGTCAGCCGTTACCTATGAATAATGACTTCATCAATTTCTTAATGGTTAATGAGAAATTTAGAACCCTCATAAAAGAGATCATATAATAATAATAATAATAATAAATGTATTTATTGGCATAAACAAAACATTACATGGTCGTGAATCACTGGTGCCTGTGGTAGGTAGTGAAACACCTGTATTACAGGTCACCAGGTTTCCACTCAGAAAGCAATTTACAGAATCATTGTTAGGTACCAATATTAAAGGTTGGTTTACAAATTTAAAAATAGGTAACTTATGAGAAATAAAGGTATAAAGTATTAATAAGAACAAAATAAAAAAAAGAATAATTACATAAGTGGTGTAGGTGTGTGTGTGTATGAAAAAGTGTGCGTGTGTGTTTGTGCATGAGTGTGTGTAAGTGTGTTTGTGCATGAGTGTGTATGTGTATGATGTGCCAGTAAATTGCAGGTCAACTATGCCAAAACCTGCAACAGACCCTCTGTTGCAGTATATGACTGCTGAAGTAGCCAATCATGAACAGTTATTTTAAGATCGTGTTGGTTTAGTTGATGCACGGATAGAATTTTATGAATTTTGTTATAGAGGTAAGGTCCAAGGAAAATAAAGAAGCGACGGCTGAATGATGTTTTGGTTGGGAAAGATGTGGCAACAAGGCGGTTTCGACGCACTGGTCCCGGTGTGTACTGTGACAGGGAGTGCTGTTTGATAACTGTGGCCAGAATAAATAATTGCCTTACAGTTAGTACTTGGCAGTATTCGTACAGTTCAACTGTGGGAAATCATGGTTGCTTCTTAATCGGATAATGGTATAAAGAAAAGTTAATGAAGATACAAATCCATTATATCATAAATGCCCTTCCTTTTGATGTGATAACGTCTTATAAATCGATGTACACCGGCTGCATGTACGAAAAAGTGTCACGAATCCTGAGATCCACGCACAGCCCAAACCCTTGGACCTGGAAAACTGAAAATTTGCACAGTGGTTTCCTTTATAATGTAGACAACAAATGAGGAAGTGGTTTCCTTTATATTCAATCCTTAAGGGAGTTAAATAGGGGATGAAAGTTAATATGAAAGTCCGTCAGTTTTAAAGCTAGGATCTTAAAATTTTGAATGTAGGCTAACGATTGAAAATGTATGTATACGTGTCTCAGCGTTTTTGATAATTCCACCCCCAAAAGTTTAAAAAAGGGGATGAAGTTGTGTATGGAAAGTCCTTAATTTTCGAAGTTAAAATTACAAGATTTATGATCTAGGCGTATGGTTGGAACCTAACGCAACGGTGTTGTTAGTATTTAAATCCTTAAAGGGGTGAAAAGGGAAATGAAATTTGGTTTTTTAAGTTAATATCACGTAAAATTATCGTCCGTATACCGACTTTACAGACAAAACTTTTTGGTACTTATATTTTTATATTTAATGCAATGTAATAAATTTAGGAAACAACCTAATCAAGTCCCTAAACAGCATGAAAATCGTGTGGAAAAAAGGAAGGTTCAACGGAAACCGTTATATTAAAGATTCAAATTTAGATACAAACATAATGTCAATGTGGAAAGCTTCATGTTTTCATTGTTGTGAAAGACTATTAAGGAAAAAGAAAGTAGTCGAACTTTACTGTTATTTTATAGCACATTGACAGTTGAAGTTTTTATGACAGTTTTTAGTAGAACGCCGTAAAATCTTATGTAAGTCTAATGTACGCTAACAGAAAATATTGAACTTAGATATATTAAGCTATTAAATTACCAGCTTTTTCGAGATCGTCCCATATTGTTTGGGGTTCATTTCAGAGTTTGATTATCAATTAAGTAAGTATAAAACTTTTCGTTGAAATTGGAACGTCATGTTCTTCTTCATTGTGCTCATTTAAAAGAAAAAAATGCGTAGGATTTGGCATTTCATGTTTTAGATACTTCGTTTCAGTCTGCTAAATGCCAGTTGGTAACCAACTTAGAATTGATTAATGGCTTCAAAGTCTTTATCGAAAGTCACTGTGCTGCGGCTACTGCGTAGGCTTCTACACATTATTTCGGAGCTACGTCGTAGCAGTTGCTACGACGAAACCTAAACCTCTGTAAAGTAAATGTCCGTAAAATATCTTAGAACTTTATTTTGTTATTTAAGTGAGAAAATGTCTGTATAAGATATCGTCAATTGGACAATTAAGAGCTCTTAATACGAGCAATTTTTAAAAACAGGCCGAATGTTTCCAAGTATTGGCCTTCTAAACAACAACACCGAGAGATTCTTGAATGCCCAATTGCCCACTTTCTTAGGCAAAAATAACTAAATTAAGTAAGTGCGTATTTACGGTCAAAGTTTTGCGGGAATCAATTTGATAGGCGTACCGTGTTTTGTTTTGGCCTCGAGCAGTTTCCGAACATGATGTTCTTTTCACTTGTTTTTCGCTGTTTTTGAGTTTCGCATGAACTGAGTTTCCAAAAATCGAGAGGCATAAAAAGTATGGCTATGGAAATTATTTGTGTTACCAGCTATTCTAAAGAGGAGCTCGTGGCTAAATAATAACAGCCGCTCGGGTCGATCTTTAGGTTAAGCCGTGCTTGCCTAGGTTCGTCTGTGGATGGGTGACCACCCATTACATACCGAGTTTCCTTTGTGCTTCGGAAAGCACGTTAAGCAGTTGTTCCTGGCTGTCATTTGTGATCTTTGACAGTGGTTACAGGTAGTCAGTGGCCCAAAAATTCTGACAACCAGTCTTACCAAGGGGTATCATATTACCCAGTACTAACTGGGTTGTGGAGGTCAGATAGGCAGTCGCGCCATGTAAAATACTGGTATTCAGCTGCATCCGGTTAGACTGGAAGCCGACCCCAACATAGTTGGGAAAAGGCTAGGCAGATGATGAGCTATTCTAAAGAAATCTGTTTGGTTTTGTTTTGTAGAGAGAAAGATAGATTGCAATAGGCTTGTAGATTTTACTACTAGGTACATTGTCTACATTCTACCTATAAGTGAAAGTAACTAATTAAAATTGAAAGTTCATCCATTAAATCTCAAAACAAGCACTCGTATAGTCTTTCTTTCATCTTAAACTGACACAGTTTTACTTTCCACAGTAAATAAGATACCTCATAACATTGATATTTCGCGTGCAGAAATGTTTTTCTGCAATGATTTGACATATTCGGAGGCAATACATTATCAGAGAAATTTCCCCTATTAATACGGAAAGAAAGTGTTTATCCCATCGTATGATCTCATCACTCACAGTCTTTAAGAGAAATATTGTGCATTTGAACCAGAATTAGTGCATTTATTATCCTTATTATTATATCATTCACAGAAAACCTTGTATTTTAATTGGAAACTCTATGAAAACTACGTTTTTATGATAATTTCAGGAAAAAAAAGCCATATAACATAACATCACGCATGTAATCCCCGAACAGTTAGGCAGTGGTGTATACCTATTATAATAGTACACCTACACTTCGTTAGTTATGTGTAATAGGGGGCGAACCTATTCGGAGGCGCTTCGCCAGGGGGAAACTCCGCTGCCGCGACAAATTGTCGCTCAGCGGACAGACTTCCGGCGGGATCTCATGGCGACATGGAGAGAGCGACTGTCGCAACCACGTGCAGGGCACGCCACGATATCGATAGTGGCGATAAGTCCCCTCTTTGAGGAGTGGCTGGAGAGACGCCACGGCGTCCTCACCTTCCGCCTGACGCAGGTCCTCACCGGAAACGGTGTTTTCGGGAGGTTCCTGCACCGAATCGGGCGGGAGGAAACGCCCGGGTGTTTCCATTGCGAGGATCGACCGGAGGACACGGTGGAGCACACGGTGGAGGTGTGCCCCGCGTGGGCGGAGCACCGCCGTGTCCTCGAAGCGGCGATTGTCCTTGCGGACCCCTTCCTTTTTGCTGACTCTCTTTGAGGCGCGCGTGGAACACGAACGCGCCGTCGACACGGCCTGTCGTCATGAGACGGACGGACGGCGAGCTAGCCCATAGCCCACCGTCCACAGGCCCGCGCCTACGGTGGCCGGGGGCCACGTGGTGGCCCCCGACGCCCGGGGCTTCTCTCGCGGCGGCCGGGACGCTGTGAGGTTCTCTCCCTCTCACGTTCCGCCACCTCCTTCTCTAGCATTACTGCTTCGCAGAAGGAGGTGACGGCGTCCCATTCCGTCTCGCTCCGGACCATGGCTTGCACCAGGGCCGGACGCGAGAGGTCGCCGCCGCCAATCGCCGCTTCGAGGACACGGCGGTGCTCCGCCCACGCGGGGCACACCTCCACCGTGTGCTCCACCGTGTTTCGTGACCCCGGAACACAAAGGGCGATGAAGGAACATGGATGGGTTTTAGTCAGTAAAAGTCTGACACTCCCTCCTGCTCCGCCCAGAGCGGGAGAAGTCATTTGACGATTTCCGAACCGAAAAAAAAAAAAAAAAAAAAATGGGCGAACCTATTGCCATTAATCGGGCATGTTTCAAGACTCCGTGGCTGGTACTGAGAAATTTCTAATGCAAAAATCCAATAACTCTTTGCCCGACCTGGGAATCAAACCCAGGACCTATTGTGTTTAAAGGAGTTCGTCTGCTCCTCATTTAGGATTTAGTACGACCGGCAGGCCAATTGAGATTCTGTCTACGGCTTTGCGATAATTTGGCTAAACAGACGAGGAAAGTTCTTGATTACAAGTGATTTCCTTGAGTGGTTTGTACTTTTTCAACATTCTAATGTCTTGACTGCTGGTAAAAGGGTAGGTTTGCAAAAATCTTTAGTTTTTATTCCACAAAAATTAGATCTAGGCTTGGATGTAAAAAATATGCACATGCAGAAGGTGTGATCATTATTGTACACGCGGCGCAGTGCATATAATAATATGTATTTATTTAAAATAGGTTCGCCAATAGTAAACATATTGTAAATTAAACAAGAAAAGAATATTGATGAATATTTAAGAGTTTTGCTCTCAGTATTCTCGTGAACACGATTATTTTCCAGAATACATTTAAGCTTATCTAATTTTAACTTATTGAGCAGCGGTGGCCTAATGGTGGCGGCCCCGACTTACGAACAGTACAGTGGGTTCGAACCCATGAGGCACATTACTTTGTGTAATTTATTTCATCACCACTGCTCTCAAAACGGTGAAGGAAAACATCAGGAAACAACAGAAAAACATGTGACATCTACCAATCCGCACTGGGCCCGCCTGGTGGATTATAGCCTATTCCCTCTCATTGACTGGAGGCCTGTGTCCCAGCAGTGGGAACATTAATAGGCTGATGATGATGATGATGATGATGAGTAGATACATAATAAAAGAATATAGGATAGGGTTCATAAGCAGGCATTCCAAATTAAAGTCTGGATCTAGTTTAATTGAATTAAAACGAAATATATCTCCATAACATTTTACTGTCATTGGTTTCCGTACAGTAACGTCTGACTCCACCATACCTTAATTTAGGCAGTGTTCGGTTAGGAACTAGTTTGAGATGTGGCAAGTGTGTTACCTCAAAGTAGATTTGCCTACGGAGTGGTCCAACGGAACAGAGTTATGTCGTGGAGTTACAGAATCATTGTTAAACCAACGATGGGCTCAGGCCGACCGCTCCAATGCTCGCCGCAGATATTGGTCCATGTTAACTTACCCATATATTGTCACATCTCTGCGAGGATTATTGTTTACTCAAAATTACTTTCGCTTGCTTGCTTTAGCATTGAGGTATTATTGTCCGGGCGTGTTCTTTATTTTCATAACGAAATCGATAAAATATTGTTTCCTTATAGTTAGATAGGGATTGATTGTCTTGAAACCCATGCAGTCATGGGTGGTGATCACTCTGCATGGATTTAAAAGTCTATAATCCTATGCAGTAGTCGTATCATCATCTTCATAGCAACAATAAAAAAAGATTTACGTTTAACAGACGGATTGGTTATTAAGGTACTCGTTTCTCGGCGGCATAAGTCATGGTTTTTCTAAAAAAAATACCTATTCAAAGTTGTGATCCAATTGTAGGTTTTGTTAGTAATACAAAGTATTAAAGCTCCAATCACTCTACAATACGCTTTCACCAAAAATAATTTAATAAATACAAAGTTGATTCCATCTTTGTTACCATTCAATAAAAATATGTATGTGATTCGAAAGTATCATTATTGACGGAAATGGTGGAAGAGAAATCGTAAAAGAGACAGTCAAATTGAGAATAAAACGGTTGAATGATTGCCGTCTTACAAAATATCACTTTTGTTCGAGGGCGCGTCTCGGAAGGTCGGGTACAGCAGAGATTCACTTGTTTGGGAGTTCAATCGAGGGCAACTCGACATGGCTTCATGTCGAGTTGTGGCCAATGATAGCCTGTGGTTATCAGCACTGCGATTTGTCGACCATGCGCATTGTTCTGTTTACTTTTTACCGATATAACTAAGCCTGTTTATGTGAAGGTTGGAACTAAATTAAGAAAGTTATATGTATACCATAAGGTAAAATCTTTAGTTTATTTAGCTTAACATGTATCGGGTAAACAATGTCCTACATTTCTAATACAATATTCTCTTCACGTTCTTAACTCGCTTATTCCAAAAATGCCCTTCACAGACTGCGTCTAAAAAATTAAAGCCGATTTCGTAAACAATAACCCGCTTGAGTAGTTGACGAGCTCGATGTTTGCTCAAGTACCTAAGTTAATTAATACACGAACAAATTTTATTTAGCGAAAAACTCAATTTCACGTGTAAACAAAACGGCAGCCACTTCCATCCGATTGGGTCTGAATTATTTTCGCCTGATGATTTATTTCTACAAACAGACGATAAGTGGCATAGGATTATATAAAGTGTATTTTGACGTCTCCCGTTCGTACATTGTACGGTAGATATTATTAGAACACATTGAGATTTGTGAGAATGACAGATTTAATATAAGACATCAGAGATCTTAAAAGGTTTTTCCGGAAAAGTCAACATTGAAGATTTGTTATGACTTGTCTGTTACTACTTGGTTGGTTTTGTGTTCACATAACAATATTTTTATATGTTCACATAAATGAACATTTGCTATAAAAGCTCAACGTTTGCACAAATGTGAGAACACATATTATTATAATGTAGATTACTGTCGAGTGCGCGATCGTTGGTAGGTATACAGTTTTACAGCTGTTTATACAGCATCTTTACGCTTCCCTTCGACTCGTTCTCACCGATTGAACATAAAAACGTCTCTGTGCCGAAAAGATTCGAGTCGGTAAAGGAATTCTCACGTCGACGGAATGTAGCAAGATTTGTACAAGTGGGGGTCCTTCGGGAGATGTGTGTAACGAATTCTGGGGAGGCGAAGCTATAACGCAATGCACTACGTACGTACACGGAGTAAGAAAAACATGAGAGCTAAATACCACCAGTTTGTGCATAATTCGGAAAAAAACCGTTATGTTTTTGATTATTATATGAACTGTACCCGCGGCATGCTTTGCAATACCAAGAAAAGTGAAAAAAATTAGAAGTTTGGTTGAATATTTTTTGTGGAGCGGGAACAGTAGGACGGTATACAGTAGGACCCACCAAAGTTTCATCACAACCGTATCAGTAGTTTAGGAACGCATAGAGAACAAACATACAAACGTTAATTTTAATTTATATAGATAGATTGCCTTTTTTGACAAATTTTTATGTTATATATTACAATCTACACAAATCTATCTCGTGTCTCATTTTCACAAATTGAGAAAACATGCGTAATAACTCTTTATTTCTACTACTCCACGGCTACGCACTCGTCAATAAACTTGTTGATGTGACGGCACTGGTATACCGCCGTTTACCCGAATTTTATTTGCCCTAATATCATTTGCCATAATAGTCAACAGCCATAATATCATACGACATAATACTCATTTGCCCTACTCTCATTTGCCATATTAGTCACGTGCCAGAATCATTGTTTCCCATAAAGTCACTTACCATAACATCATTTGTCATAATCATTGTAAGCCCTAATTATCTCATGCCCTAATTATCACATGCCATAATTATGAAATGCCATAACATAATTTGCCATCGACATCGGGTGTGTAACGGTTGTTTATATCAAGAGAAATTGGATGCAATTGGGACTTTAGGGCACCCCGACTCGGACAGGTTAGGTTAGAAGGGGATGGCGGGGTCGTGTGAGCGAGCGAAGCGAGCGAATAGACCCCGCCATCCCCTTCGTGGTTATTTTTTTTATAAACCACACAGAAGTAGGAGCCCCGCGAAGCGGGGCTCCGTCGACCTAACCCACCATCAACCATGCACAGAAAAAAAAACCATGCACAGAATAAATAAGTTTATTCTTATTATACCAAACATTGCGCACCCATCGACATCGACAGCCAGAAAGCTAATAAGTAGGTAAGTATAGAAACATCATGAGTAAATGCGTCGCTTGGAAAAAGATTCGAAAACAATTTATTGTGGCGCTTAAATATAATGTCATCATGTGTAATGATTATTACGGGGCTTAAATATTTGTCTAATACTTGTTATGCCATTTAAATATTATGCCATTTAAATATTATGTCTAATAATTATTATGACACATAAAAATAAGGCAAACAATACTTATGGCATTCGTATCTTATGGTATCTAAAATTCGGGCAATTAAAAGTATGTCATATGTCTTTTAGGGCAAATGAAACATTCGGGCAAATGAAATTCGGGTAAATGAAATTCGGGAAAATGATGATTATGGCATATAATCTTCGGGCAAACAATAGACAACCGACGGCACTTATCCGTTATTGTATTACAGTGCACTACTGGCGTACTGGCACTAAGGCACTACGGCTACTGGTATGGCTTACGATCAGAGTGACACTTACTAAGTGTACGGATACAGTGTTTTCATACACGGCATGGCCACCGGGATGTTTGTAACAGGATTACCTTTCGTTCGCCTGAGGTTCGGCTCTCCGGAATCCTTAATGACGTTGACGTAATTCTCGATTGGATATTTAGAGGGGTTTTTGTTTCAGCTTTTAGCAGGGAGTTAACATAACATCACGCCTGTTAACTCCCGAGTAAATAGAGGCAGTGGTGACCAATAGTATAACCTACCACATTTCGACAGTTAAGTTTAAGTCCCTTTTAAGAGAGGACCAGCCATCAACCGGACATAAATCCTGAAAACAGGCAATATTATTTAAGTTTATATTCAGACATCTATATGCCTTGCGAATGCTTATTAATGTCAGTTTTTCTATTTGTTATTTTTTGTATGAGTGGTTACAATTATAATAATTGAACTAAAATGTTATTTGTTGAAGTGTATCTTGATGTTGATTGTTCCGAAAAATCTCTTTTTTCGAACTTAGATACTAATGAATTCTTTTAGGTTTTAAACTGATATTTTAATCAATTCTAAGTTAAAAGTAAAATCTCGATTGTTTTTACTTTTAATCGTATTTGAAATTAAAAGAATTCTGCAAATATTCAAACAATTTATTTCAACATCATAATGATTCATTACAAGAAATTAAAAGGTAAACTCTCTACCATTATTTTCTACAAATGAGAGTGTTACAGTAATGGAATGTCTATATTACTTTGAAAACATAGATAGCACTAAAGACATCAAACAATATAATTATTTAATTTGTAAGAATATAAACATTTGAACAGATTGATGGATTTTATCTGAAACTACTGAGGTACTTTATATTATAATTTTAAGTATATAAATCTTACACAATAGAAAACTCGTTTCTTTTCGTTGGTGTGTCGTGACTGAAAGTGGTAGACGACAGCATTGTGCGACGTCCTGGGTACGCTCCCCAGGTCGGGCAAAAGTGTTATTGAGTTTTTTCATTAGAAATATCGCCCCTCTATTACAAGAGACTTAAAAATAACTGGGACAAAAAAACGGGGTTTAAATAACTGTAAATGTGGGTACACTATAAGGTACACCTCTTTTTTCTGTGTCTAGGTTTAAACACAAGCGAATCAGATTGGCATAGCTAGTATCGTAATATCTTTTGGTCAGTCGTAATTAATGACAGGTGTAATTGGTGTTTTTTTGGAAAAAAAAACTATGAAGCAGCCTTTAAGTTGCAAACTTTATCAAATAAAAATTAGCTCATTCTAAAATGTAACTTCAACCTCGGCGAATTTAAATTCAACATAGGTAAGTGTTGGAGAACGAAAATTTCTTAGTAAGCTTGAAAGATTACTATGAATTTCACGATAACTTTTGTAACTTAATATATCTTAGACGCAATTTATACTAACTACCTAACCGGAGCTTGATTTGCCTTAAG
The DNA here is from genome assembly GCA_941918905.2 of Xestia sexstrigata. Classification (NCBI taxonomy): domain Eukaryota; kingdom Metazoa; phylum Arthropoda; class Insecta; order Lepidoptera; family Noctuidae; genus Xestia; species Xestia sexstrigata. Next base: position 12,673,608 of record OW799212.2, on the reverse strand, counting down.
CTAAAGTTATGAAACAAACAACTATAAGAATATAACGAGTTTTATGAACACGTACAACACGTTACTGTGCTGAAATAGTTAAAAGGAAATATTACATTTATGTGAAAGTTTGTTGACACCAACTTTACATACACGTAACACAACGCCTGTAATCCCTGAATGGTTAAGCAGAGGTGTCCCTAAAATTATACTGACATTTCGCCGTTTATGTTTAAGTCCCATGTAATAGAGTTGTGAAGGTCAGATAGGCAGTCGCTCCATGTAAAATACTGGTATTTAGCTGCATCTGGTTAGACTGGAAGCCGATCCCTACAAAGTTGGGAAAAAGCCTTTTCCCAACTTTGTTGGGATCGGCAGATGATGGATGTAATAGGGGCGAGCCTACTGCTATCAACCGGGCACAAACCAGATTACGAGACTGCATTTACTTTACATTTTTGGTATCTGAATTGGTCGTTGTGTCAATTTTTGGGGTGTGCAGTATTCAGCTTGACCGCAGTTAATTTATTATGCTTTTAATAATTCAGCGACAACAATATCATCATTCCGTCGAAAAGATACTCAACCTTTGCAGAGAACAGTATCTGTCTACTTTATGTAGTTAGGAAGTACCTACTTACTTTTTTCCTTAGGGTCAGTTCACACAGAGACGGGACGCGACGACGCTTGAAGAGGCCAGTGCAGGTTTCGCGCTGCGCAGCGAGCCGCCGCGCGACACATCGCAATGTCGCGAGGCCCATCGTGAAGCAGAGCGGAACATGATTTTCACTCGACTACTCGACTGAACTGCATCAACTCTACACGAAATCTGGACTAAAAATAGTAGAGACAAGTCGCCACGACCGACGGCTTCAGGCTGCGCCTCGCAGAGTCACGGCTTTGCGAGGCGACGGCCTCAATAAAATGTTTTTGTGTATTAAATAAACTTATTTTTGTATCACTATGTTAAAATGTGCGCGTCATTCGATGTGAACTGGCCCTTACGTAATAAAACTACTAAGCAATGACGAAGTAAATTAAGTTTGTTGCGGACAACTAGTGGTAACTACTTATGTTGCCAAGTTATTGCGTCTTGAGCTCTTGAACGGACAGAGCATCAATACTTTCCCGACTTTGCCAATGACAAGGCTGACTTTGAATTTACCTACCCTATCAATGCTTAGGTACTGTTTATGCGATATAAATTATTCTAGAACATATAAGAAACAGGAAGCTTCAGAAGTATGTCACTATACTAAAGATCGGGACACACATGAGACACATTTTTTATTATGCGACTAATTGCCAATCGCAAATCGTAGGAGTCGGCATGAATTGTTACTCGAAAATAGTAAACTATACAAATACGGTTTGAAGTAGCGGTGGCGTTAATGTTGTGATCTTATTTCCTTCGTAAGGTAATGTGATCAAAGCGTGTTGCAGAAATTTTTAGGGACCTAATTTAGGGGAAAACATTAATGCATTATCTACTTTAGGCATTTCGTGCTTCTAAAAAGCAACTTAATGGTTTATCGTGGTGCTGAAGATATTACTTGTGTTCATACCCGAACCGCCAGGTCAAGAGTACCTACGTTCAAGTGTGCTGCGAAGAAGATATGAAAAAATTACTTAGAGCACGCCAAGTGTCACCGTGACGTGACGATACTAATAGGAAGCAAACAGTAGACGCAAGCGCGTGTCGCTAGAAGCAAATCGCGTCGCAAGTCTCATCGTCTGAGGTCATGTACAGGGCGTAAGTCCGTCGATAAAACACAGCGTAAAGAGAGCAATGAGTGGAAGCCAAAGCAATTATTTTGGTTTATTTGTGCGCCCGTTTTCAAAGACTACCAATATTACATGGGGGTTAATGAGATTTTCATTATACATCTAAAGGGTTCTGCTATTAATCGAACGGTTTAACATTATTGGAACGTTTTCAGAGCTCGATTTTTTTGTTTTCTGTTGAATGACGCGACTTACCCTTACGGCTGACATGACAGCGATTGATTGAGAGTTTCTTATAGCTGTTGTTTAGTATATTGTGTATAATCAATATACTATTTTAATTACACTAGTTTTGGTATTGGGGTAAGCATGGCCGATGGTAATTACTTGGCTACTTTAAGAATCGGACTCGCTAGAAAGGGAGAAAGGGACGAAGAAGTATGGTAGAGAAGAGAAGACTCCTAATAAATCAGGATAAGGACAGGATGCTGGCTGTTTGTACATATGTATATGTATGTGAGTTTAAAAACATAACTTCACGCCTGTTATCCCCGAAAGTCCCATGTAATCGGGGGCGAGCCTATTGACAGCAATCGGTCACAAATCCAGACATAAGTGACTTTAATAATAAATAAATAATAAATAACGCTGGACATTACACACAGCGCCATCTAGTGTTACACTAAGCAACGAGGCTTGAACTAAGCTCGAGACACATCTGGTGTCCACGACACAAGCCTCGTTGCTTAGTGTAGGTGTAGGTTGATATACTGCATAGATACTTTTTGTTTGTAAATATTAGGGGTTAAAGTATGCCAATTGGTACTGAAAAATTGAAACATATCTTTTTCTAAAATATAACATATTTATTTAATCAAAAAAATTACCCTCATTATCTATGGGGTTTTGGTTTTCGCACTTAGTCCTTAAAGTTGTCATTGTGCGTGAGCCATGATTGGCCGTTTACTCCAACCAGCCTACCTTCCTCCAGAAGAAGATTAAACTTCCCGGTCTTCTCAGGGCATCCGCAAGGGATCTTGGTGTTCCCAGGGTCTTCTCGCGAATCTTGGTAATGCCGGTGCACTCAAGGAGCACATGCGCCACCGTTTCCTCCACCTCCATGCATGCTCTGCACAGGGGATTCAGTGATTCCTAGGGTGTGGAAGTGTTTATTCAGTGAACAGTGTCCAGTGATGGTCCCCGCCACCAGTCGTAGGCTATCTCAGCTTTGTGTCCAGGGATGGCATAGCTTCCTTCGATTGCCTACATCCTGGTGCAGAGGTCCACCATTTCTCCGCTTATATTCGAGTGTGTTCCTTAAGCCAGCTTCTTAGTTGCTTGAAAGGAATGGGCACAATGGGCTCGGTACCGCAGGGTCTAGTGCTGGATCCTCTTCTGGCAAGTTCATCAGCCGCATTTGATCTTTGATCCATTGTAGTGTTACCGTGTTATGGTTTAGTACCGTGATTCGTTCTAGGGCATTGTGGCATTCTAGTATCAGTTTCGACGTTATCTGATTACTCTTTAAGGATTGAAGGACTGAGGCACTGTCGGAGAGTATTCGAATATTGGTATCCCAAACCTCCCTGGCCTCTATAGCGTGGTTTGGGATACCAATCTCAGTTTGCTGACATCTAAACGGAAGTTCATTTATGCCTTTACGATAGAACTCTGAGGATCTAGATTCGATAAACTGTGAGAAAGCATTTTGTACTGCCTCCTGGGAGGATTTTTTTTATGACGTAGAAAATTGTCCAAATCACAAAAAAAAATGGTAGTCCTTTGGAGCAAGGTCTGGCGAGTACTGAGGATGACGTATAGTTTCAACTGCAGCTCCTGTAGAGTTACAACGGTTTCTCGTGCAGTGTGAGGTCTTGCGTTATCATGGAGCAATAATGGTGAAGATCGATTCACGAGTCGGGGCTGTTTCAGTGCCAGTATCACTGCCAGTTTTACCATCATTATTCGAAGTTCGGCACAGTAAACATCTGTTGTTATTGCCTGACCAGACCTGAGAAAGCTATAGTGAATAACACCATGAAGAGACCACCAAACAGTTACCATTACCTTTTTATTGGTAAGCTTTGCTTTAGGGCACTGTTGCGGCGTTAGACCTGGGGTCAGCCATTGCATTTTTCGCTTACGATTATCGTGAACAATCCACTTATCGTCACATGTCACAATTCGATCCAATATTCCTTCATTTCTGTACCGATTCAACAAGGCAACACAAATTTCAACTGGGGCACCCATTTTTCATATGTTTTATCTTATTGATTTGATGCAAATGAGTCAATATTGTAGACAGGGTAACGTTAAACCATGCCACTAATTCCTGGGTAGTTTGACTCGGATCGGCTCCCCTCGCTCGGAATCGGCTCGGATCTCCTTCAATTCAGCGTTATTCACCTGTGTGGTCTACCACGTGGTTCGTTCTTCAAGTCGAAGTTTCCATTACGAAAGCGTTTAAACCAAAAACGCACGGTGCGTTCATTAGCAGTCTCCTCTCCAAACGCAACGTTGATATTGCGAGCCGTTTTTGCCGCGTTAGTTCCGCGTCTGAACTCGTATTCAAAAATAACTCTGATTTTCGTAGTAGTATCCATCTTTACGTCTAAGCTGAATAAAAGAAACAATTGAAAGTCAAAAATCGAATGTTGCACATTTTTAAAAGAAGAACCTAATAGGTGTCACGTGAAAAAAGTTTCATACAAAAATACAATGAAGATTTTATGTCAATTCGAAGTGTCTATTACTATACAACGGCAATTTCATACTTTTACCCCTATTACATAATTATTATACATATAAACATCCATGACTCGGAAACTAATGTCCATGCTTATCACAAAAACATTTGCTCCTATCGGGATTTGAACCCGGGACCCTAAGAACGCAAGGCAGCCTCACTACCGCTGCGCCATTTGGGTCGTCACTTTAAATGTTTGTAAACGCTCCGATAGAGGAGAAATTCCTAGAGCGACGTTTTTTTAAAAGAAAATAAGGAAGAATGATGAATCGCCATAAATTCAGTGCAACGCGATTCTAGTCTTTAATGTCACACAACTGACAGATATTTGTAGGTAGGAGTGATATGTGGTTAAAGGTACCAGAAATGGTATGAATGTGACGTTGCTCCATACAGCTACGCGTCTCACTGAGAATTTACGCCGAGAATCTCGCTTGGTACGTTTAGTTTACACCTTCGAGCTTTTCCTAGTATACAAAGTAACCGGTGTGAAGTGGACATCGTGAATGCAATGCTTGTGTAGCTCACAAAGCAGCTGGGCATTGTGCCGTCGCGAATGTTAACGGTATTTGGACACGGCACAATGCCGTCGTAGTAGCAATAAAGGTAAGGTAAGGTTGGGCATACTTTGTGTGTACGAGGTAGTTTTCCAGAGAATATGGTTTATTGTTATTGTTTTTCGTTCTTCTAACTGACTGTGTTGCTGGGAGTTTGTTCTTCAATTTCTTCAACGTTCTCCTGTCCTTTTCACAATTTATTTTTTATCTTCTTCCGTACTTCTCTAGTAGTCGTCAACTCATAAGTCTCGCAAGACAGTCAGTCTCGGTATGTAATTCTTGACGTTCAAAAGTAGTACCTACTTAGTTCTAAGTTTAATTTGCACAATTGATTTGATCTGATTTTAAAAAAATATCAGAGCTCGCACAAAAAACGTTCTATTTTAAAAGATTTGTTTTATGTATTTCTCAGTACAATATTGATTGGGCTAACAAACTAAGTCGATAGAGTCCTAACCGTGCCTTAAGAGATGAACGAAATAAGTATAGGAGTTAGGTAATGTTTTTGTCGCGTCATGTGCCTAACCCAAACTGGATGCAGCTGAATAACATGGATACAACGGGACATTGGATAAAACGATAAGTAGGTATATTACTTACCTACTTAGGTAACTTATATTATTATTTTACTTGTTCTTAAGTAATTGTCTTCTAAAAAAATCGGATTGATCCCGCACGGTAACGACCAGAGAAAACACGCGGTGAAACCAACCCTATCTAAAACTCATTCACTCAGTTCGCGTGATGTCATATCCGTCTGATATCCGATGACGGTAAGCCACTTATCGGATACAAATGAAATGTTGCATGGAGAATATATTGATAGCGGATTAATACTACCTACTCGAAGGATTAGCGGATCACTCGCCGACTCTCGCAAATATTTATAAGCTTCAGAACATTTTCAGAGAATCGGATGTGAAATTTTGTTGTGTTTAAAGAAGGATGTTTTTTTGGTAATTTACATATTTTAGCGAAGTCCATTTAGATTTAAAAGAGTAAAGGATGATTACCACCAAACGGCTCGCATCGCAATAGATCGGAAAGGATACGAATGGATGCAGCGACAGCTGATCGCGTCCGCGGGAGCATGTCGACGCATACGATTGGGTCCTTACCGTCGACCATTATCCGTTTCTGGGCCTAGTCAAATAGTTCCACTCTTACCGTGTTGACGTGTTCTAATTTTTTAAAATGGTTGAAGTAGAAGACGACACGCAAACAACAAGTTGCTGTGTGCGGCTTGGTACTATAGACTTTAAAAACTGTGTATACGATTTAAAATCGTTTAAAGATTGTAAAATCCGTTCCGATCCGATGCAATGCGAGCCGTTTGGTGGAAATCATACTTAAGAATACTTATATACGAGTTGTTCATTTAATTTGTAAACCTATTCGGTACATTATCTGAACCGGCGCATTTTATAGACAGAACGAAACATCTATCTTCTCAAGTTCTCACCCAGCGAAGACACTATATTAAATGAAAAACAAAAAAAAGATCGTGCCCACATGTAAGCTATAGGTATTTGTTCGGGAGTGTGGATTTCAGAATGGACTATTTACTATATCCCCGGTCGTAGGGGCAGTCTCGCTTTGATTAAACCCTTTCGGCGCCTCGGCATCAGTCGCCCATTCCACTTTTATCTACTTTACTCCTCCACTCATAAAAGGACCTTAGAAAATATTTTCTCGGTTGACAAAACGACTTTAGTTTGTAAGCACGTTTATGGTGATATGCTTTTAAATGTCAAACTTGGTCTTTGAGACTATAAAGGGAATAATTAACTTTGATATAAGTAGGGTCTTTGCTAGAATAACTTTCATGTTATTTTATCTCGTTTATGGTAAGTACGTTAGTGGAAATTGATTTAGTGTCGAAAGCAGTATTCCATGATACTGTGAATATTTTAGAGTTTTTGATTTTTGGACACATTTTCATGGTGATTTAACAGGTTTTCAGGTCAGGTAGCTAAGCAGTGATAGTCTAGTGACCGTCGGACTGTCAAGTCATGGGTCTCGAGTTCGAACCCAAGACACGCACTTCTGATTTTTCGGATTAATGTGCGTATTGTATAATTAGTGAAGAAACCAGCATGGCTGAGAGAAATTTCTTGACGGCAAGTAAAGCCAAATCAGAAGCCCATGGGCGGCATTAAAACTCTGACACCAGGTTAGACGAGAAAAAAAGTGTGAGTTTGTGACTTTCAATATCATGTTAGGCGCATTTTCATGAGCACAACCTGCAGCAGTAATGCCTCTAAGCGGGTTTATCCAGCTTGCTACCGTAACGAGCTAGATTAAAAGATCAATATCGGGCTCCACTAATGACACGAAGCACGACCATAGCCTACGGGCACCCTGATCACGACACCTTTTAACCCCCAGATTAACAAAATTGCTACATACATTTTTCGTAGCAAACATTATTTTCTCAAAGGAAAACTGTGACCCATTTATTGGAGTTCTTTCTTTTTATTTTCATATTATAAAAGAATAAAGCAGTAAACATAAAACACTCACAGATAATATACTTACAAATACAAGTTAACTCAATATTTATTGGAAACATCGATAAAATCGCCTTTCCCTTATTTATGACGTTCACCTGATTTAGTTCGGTCCCTCAAACACCTCGCAGCCCATTTTTGCGAAGACTTTTTTCCTTTTATTAGATTATAGCTTTCCTTTTTTTCTCCAAATCGTTCCAAAATAAATTACCCACTGTAGAAGTCAAATACCTGTTTTGACACAAAGTCGGCACGTCAGTCTTGACACGACTGTGTTTATCGAAATAAAATTGATGCAATAAAAATAATGTTTTATAGCAATTCATCGTAGAAGTTCTAACGTAAGTCATTTTTTGGTGTTTTTGATGCCGTTTGCAATGACAAACACAATAAAAACATTCACGTTCATTTCATGCATTATTTCAGCCATTTAGAAACAAGCAACGTCTGTTTCTAATATGAAGTGAACACAAATTAAAAATGGTTTGTGCTATTAGGTACCTAGGTATAATTTATGCAGTTTTTTCACTCTCCTGTTAAATTGCTATTTTTGACTTAGGTCAAAAAACTCACCGACAAATTGTAGATTGTTTCGATAGAAAAGTTATTTAAGCTTTCGTTACGGGATTGTAATTTGCGATTTGGTTACGTTTCTACCTTTTCCTTGAAATTATTGTTACGTGAATTCGGGGGTGTTGAGTAATCAAGAGTGATAAAGAGTGGGCGTATCGTTATTCGGTACCGTCTTTTGTTTCAATAATAAAGGAATACACTTGTTTTGGAATTGGATTTCGATAGGCAATAGAATGTTGAGTCTGATTATGGTCATTAGAGGCTTTATTTATTATATTAGTTGCTTCATGTTATGAGACAATAAAACGTCAAAAAAAAAAGATTGGCAGACTGTAATCATAACTACTCTTTAAGCAACGTTTTTAAAACAGACAACAGAAGGCCGCCGTGAGGAATACCTCGTTGGTCTAGTGTTCGGAATCGCGACTTCTGGGAATGAGGTATTGGGTTCGATTCCCGGAACGGACAAATTGTTATTGGATTTTTCCGTCTGGAATGATTTTTTATTCCCCCTATTACATGGCACTTAAACATAAGTGGCGAAATGTGGGTGTATTACCTACTATTAGGCAACTCTACCTAACCTTTTGGTGATTACAGGCGTGATGTGTTGCTATGTTATGTAACAACAGAAGGTTTTAGACAAAAGTAACAGTCGTAAACAAAAATTTTCGTATAACGACTGCCTATACGTTTGACATAAACTTTTCTCAACTCAATCCAACGCAGTTTAAATTTTTCACAGACAATATATCATTTCTTACAGGTACTCAGCTGTTGCCAAACAAAGTCAAACAGGCGGTCTTTGCGTCTAATAGCAAACTATGACAAAATTAAATGATTGATTGACAATGTCTACAGATTTGCTTGATTTTGAAACCAAACGTGTTTTCATGTAAACTAAACGGTCTACACACGTCTACGCACACGCCTACTGTTTATTCATTTTTTTGTGAAGATGAGTGTTACTTTTTCACGCAAAAACTACTGAACGGATTGGATGAAATTTAGCATACAGATCGTTTATAACCTAGATGAAAAGTGTATCCTATATGTTAATATAGGATACTTTTTATCTAGGTAGTATCAATCCGTGGGACAATTAACGAACTCCAGGCGTGCGAAGCCGCGGGCATAATCTAGTCGGACATAATTTAGTAATTTCCTCCAAGCATATGTTTGTAATTGTGGTCGATGCCAATGTAGTACTAATGAAGTTACTGCTAGGATACTGACTCCATTAGGGACTCTTCGAAACGTTCAGCAGCAACACAAACGTTTATTTCATGGGTTATTGATTCTCTAACGGCTGTATCAAATGAGAATCAGTACTGGTTGAGTGAGCCATTTGTACGAATAATTGTGTGCTCCAAATATAGAATGAACTGTAATGAACACATTATTGTGTCGTTAGACGCTTGGATGTACAAGTGGCCTGTTTGTAAACAGCCGCTTGTAATTCCGTTTCAGTTTGGTAATATTGTGAAATGGTACAGAGAATTCCATGTAGTCCTGGGTTCGATTACTAAATAGGGCAATGTGTTATTGGGTTTTTTCATCAGGAATAGCTCACTAACTTTTACAATTGCGGAAACTTCTAATTGGCCATCAAATCCGTACTATTTGGGAACATTGTTTAAACTAGCTGTAAGTTTCCCGAATAATAAAAAATAATAATAATAATAACACCCATGGAGTATGGGACTTAAACATAACTGTAAAATGTTACCTGTTTTAACTGTGAAATGTGGGTGACCTATATATTAGGTACGCCTATGCCTAACCCTATGTGGCTTACAAGCGTGGTGTTATGTTATGTGCGGTACAGTGAATTATAGTCCTCTTTTTTATCGTTGCAGGGAAATATAGAATAGGCCATCATTTTTTTCCGCAAGTTTAAGAAGGCAGGATCCTCTGAAATACTAAAAATTATAATGATACAACACCGCGTTACAGATATGATTATGATTATCCGTTTTCGTTGATGATAATTAATAAAAGTCATGTTTATGTCAACAGATAATAATAGCAAGTGACTGAAGAACAGAATAGGCCTGCATTTCATATGCTTACATTTTTTGGGTCTTTCAATCAAGAGAATTTCATTTTTTCCAAAACGTTTTCTACAGCTTTACAATAATTCTATACCAAGTTGCAATTTATAATACGTTGTCACTCGACACGGTTAACATGTTTATTCTGCACAAAGTTAGTATACTAAAGTCAATTTTGGTATTATCACTGTATTACGTTGTCGTTGTTAATTAAGTACAACACAAACTAACTTTACGCGACCCTCCGCGTCATGCAAGCTTAGACGCTCCGTGTTAATCGATGAACACTTTCATCTTTCGTAAAAACTAAACTCGTGCATTGAAATTGAATAAGCCATTTTCATGAAGATAGAAATCGAATTTAGCAGCTTTTTTCATGTATTCCCGAAGATTTTGGGGCGTGGATAACTTTTTGGCTCCCAAGAGTAAACCAACCGTTCTGAATGGCCGCGACTTTTTTCGGGATTCCCTTTTCTTGCCACAAAGAAAGTCAGATTCATTTAACGAACGGCCTTTTAAGAGAGAAACTTCTTTGAAGCTTATTAAAGAATCGTTTCGGAGGATTAGAGCCCTTGAGGCGTAGGTATCTAAAGTTGCATAATATAATAATATGAATATTTTAAATAATCTACTAAAATTGACTAGGGGCGAGAAAAAAACAATTTCATTCACTGAATTGAAATTATATACAGAGATGCGATAAGGTTTAATTAATTTAATGAATCCTCGTATCCTACATTATTTTTCTGAACACCTACCAAATATTTAATAAAGAAAACATTTACATTTTGAACATCAAAAAAAAAAACTAATTCATGTAAAATACCTGACAAATACTACTAGTAATTCTCAATGCGCGATTTCTTTTTAAAAAAAAAAATCGCGGAATAGAAAACCTCTCTAAGAAGGTTTTCTTTTTCGCATTTTTTGTAAAGGTTTTGCCTGAAAGTCCAAATCAAAATGACTTAGATCATTTTGGTTCAGACCCCGTACGAAAGCTGAAAACTGTAACTAGGGCTCCTGTCTGCATCGTTTCACAATCATAACCATCATCAGCAAGATGCCTTGTACCATATTACTTGCAGTCGGCGCTCCACGTTTTTTTCTTCTATTCTCCTCTGTCAACCGTCACGCTAATATTTATTCCTTTTTAGTGTTCCGTACAAAAAATGAAAAAAATAACGGAACCCTTATAGGATCACTCGGCGTCTATCTATCTGTCCGTCCGACTATCACAGCCAATTTGTCCCGAATCTACTGGACCAAATCAGGTAAAATTTGGTAGAATGGTGTAATCCTGTCCAAAATACAGAGGTGCAAAGTAATATTTTTTTTTTTAAATAAGGTTTATTTTCGGGGGACAAATTAGGAAATTAAAAAAAAAGTTTTGCAAACCTTACTTTGTCACATATCAAATGAAAGGGCTTGTTATGAGGATCTCAAATATATTTTTGTTATTATTGTAAAATAAACGGTTTTGATTTTTTTATGCAAGAAGAAGAAAATTTACCATCCCCCCCTTACCCCATTGATCTCTGAAACTACTCAGCCTAAAATTAAAAAAAAATACAAAATATAGTTCATTGCTTGTAGATTACAGGAAAACCTATAAGAATTCTATCAACTGAAAATAAAGTGGTAAACTCAAAATAAGAGTTTGACATTGCACGACACCCTCCACACGAGTTCAACTCGCACTTGATCGGTTTTTATTATCATTCTTCACACGATTCATTCACCGAAACGTTTCATAGTTTAATTGTCGTTCTCTCATCACATCCAACCTACTCAGCTATCACATCTTGAAGCTGAATTTGCTTGCTGAAAAACCCTCTACGTTGCCCCCACTAACCAACCAACACTATTTTTATTTTTTAAACACATTGATATTCTCATCGCTACAGTACTTTGCATACCACGTCTAGTGAAAACGAAAAAAAAGGAGATCGACATGAGTGTCGTTATTAGGTCAAGTCTAAATTGGTCGGATTTATAGTTTATCTAGCAAGGAAGAATGTAGGGAAAGTGAAAATTCGATTTAACTCGCTTTTACCTGGCCGCAATCGGCGTCTAGATTCGATTCCCTACCCTAAATGGAAATTGGATTTGCACTTCTGCAGAGCTATGCATTATGTACTCCTGTAGATACTTTTCAAATTATCTGCGCTAACTTGAAAGAGAATTTACAGAAATATATGTTTTTTACTCCTGAAATCGTTCATGATCGCTCATAAAATATTTTAGTGGTTTGTTTGGTGGTGGGTCATATTGATATATATATATGTCGACGCTAGGCTAACGTAAACTTTGAAAACATTAACTTTAAGTTCAAATGTAACAGTTAAATATGACTGGATAGGTTTAAATTAATTTAGATTTAATTATTGTAGTCAGTTTGCTACTTTTTAATATAAAAAGCCGTGTTATGATTTGCAGTTACTTGTAACAGCAAACCATAACCGAAAGTTTATTTAAACTTAGGTTTAAAAACGAGTTATCTATTGCTAAATTCATTTCTTGATTAATAAGCGTTAAGCGTTAGTTTTAAAATAATTTATGTTTGATTATTGTTTAATAAATAGTTGATTGAACTACTGTGTGTCAAGCGAAAAATATGGCGCGCGTTTAAAATATTCAGTTAAATGTTTTAAACGATAGAGAAATCATTTAATGTTAAAATCGAGTACTAAAAATAGTAAAACTAATTAACAAATCATAGTTTGATTTTTCAATCAATGTTATTTGCAATTTGTAAAAATAAAGATGTCTAATGACTTCGCAACGACGACGCCATTTTAGTATTGAAATGACGTGCCGTTGCGAGGCCACATTTGAATGGAGAATTTTGTGAAGACAAGTTGTGTTCTGCCTAGAATATCTTGTGGATCTTGTGAGTACAATTTCAATTATTAATTTAGCTTTTAAGGCTGTTTTAAGTGTGTTTTGCTATTAATAAGATTATAACGTGTGTGGATTTTGTGTGTATTCATTTTTGCAATGAGTGAGCCTAATGGTGGAGATGGTGACGTCAGCTCTGCTGACGTCACGATTTCTAAAAATCCGAATGGTCCCGGTTCTCCGTTATCAGAAGTGGGATAAAATCGTGGTAATGAAATCATGTCGCGGGGACAGTGTCAACTGTGTAAAAACCGAAAAAGTGCTGAAACAGTTCGTGAAAAAAAACTGACAAGAAAGAGGGTAGACCAATTAGTGTGCTAAAAAACACGACATATATATTTTATATTGTTTAACTCCTACTCTGACACGTTATCTCTGCTAAAGCCAATTCTAGCCTGAAAGGGCCTTGGTGACCTGTAACACAGGTTTTTCCCAAAAACCTACATCAGGCACCAGTCTCTCACAAAGGCTGAATACAGCTGAGACATTATTTTGTACATATTTACTTTAAGTCAGCTTTGTGAAGAGAAAATAAATGATAAATTATTATATTTTTGCTTTAGTGAGTTTTGGTAAGTTTGTATTAAAAAGACTTATTGCATGTAATACTTTCTTAAGTAGATAATCATTTGTATTGATAAACAAACACCCAAAACTACTGATTTTTCTACTAAAAAGACAAATGTGATTACAAGTACTACTTTTCTTTTTGTTTCTGTGGAAATACAAAGAGATCATCTCATTTAGAGCAAGCTTGTTTATTTAAATTCGTCTCTTTTCCCTCAAATAGTTATATTCTTATTTGATGAGATACCTACAATCTTCTAAGGCGCTGTGGGACTTTTAAATTCAAGTTCACCAACGTTTTTTCTTACTTACGTATGTATTACGTTTTGACAAAATAGTACAAAATACAAGGGTTGCCCAAATAAACAATGTAAATCACCTAGGGATCTTCGCATGCTTGAGTAAGAATGTTCATATTCTTATACTACACAGGTATACAAAACAAAGAAAGGTAGGAATCTATATAGATATGTACGAAGGTGCGTATATATGTAAACTTGAGACCGAACCTATTTTGTTTCACGAAACAAAATAGATACATCCTAAACGTGTAGAAGTTGAATTTAAGAATTTTCTAGCACATCTATTTATCCGAAAGCTCGTGGCTAAATAGTAACAGCCGGTCGGGTCGATCTTAAGATTAGGTCTCGTTTGCCTAGGGTGGTCCGTGGATGGGTGACCCCCAACTAGCAATTTTTTCTTGCGGATATGCTGATTTAAGAACCACCTTAGTTATAGCAAACTTACATGTGTCTACACTATGACAGTACATCTTTTAGAAGCATAATTTAAAGCGTTTTGTACTAAACGAATACTAACACTTAGTATGTGCTCTTATAGATGTGTATAAAGAATCGTTGTAACTCATTTATCAGCACAGTTGTCTTACAAGTGCATTTTTAAACAGCAACTGCTCTTGAATATTCATCATCATTATCAGCCTATTAATGTTCCCACTGCTGGGACACAGGCCTCCTCTTATGAGAGGGAATAGGCTAAAATCCACCACGCGGGCCCAGTGCGGATTGGTAGATGTCACACGTCTTCGAATTTTTTGGTTCTAGGACATGCCGGTTTCCCCACGATGTTTTCCTTCACCGTTTTGAGAGCAGTGGTGATGAAATAAGTTACACAAAGTAATACGCCTGTCTGGGTTCGAACCCTCGACTTACTGTTCGTAAGTCAGGGCCGCCACTACTGGGCCACCGCTGCTCTCAGGATTCTTTTGAATATTATTTTCACTTAAAAAAGAATCTTAAAAGTACATTATTTCTTAGTAGAGTCTGCATTAAGTGTTTTATAACACTCATGATCTTAATAAACTTTTGGATAAAAGGCCAACAAGTTGTAAGTGTGAATTGACTTCTCCGAGTCAAATTAAAGAGAACACGAATAATAGTAGAGCTCTATCCGAATATTTAGTCTTTTAAAAGACTTGTGAACCCTTTATTAAGAGCCTATACTACCTCAAATTAGCAACTCTATATTTGGTAGTTCAAACTTTGTTTGAAATACTGTTAGAATAAAGTTCTTATCAGCTTGCACTAGAAAGTGGTTGTTACGTCAGTCATTGCGGGCCGAATAGTGCGAAATTAGTGTTTTTTTGCGATTTATTTATTGATTGGACTAAAAAAATAAATAATATATGACCTGCTTTATAGTTACTCGTAGTTCAGTTAGTATAATAAGTTTCATGATCTAATTTGAAGTATTTTATGATTGCCAGCGGTTTATTGTTCAGTTTAGAGGTAACTTTGGGATTTTTTTTCTATCGAGAAAATTTTATGGAATCCTGTTTTCGCCAAATATAGGACTTAAAATTAATCCTCAACTTTACCAAATATTTATTTCAAAATTAATGCTCCAGTATTTTAGGCGTAACGAAGGATCATGCTAAGCCATTTGAGGTAGTATAGGCCCTTAAGAATGTCGGCCATTATATTCGTGTAAACAACGCTAAGTGTTTGTAACAGTTAAGCATGGAGTTCTATAAAAATATTTTAAAACACACTCACTTAATAGAACCTACTTACCCACATATAAATATACAGGGCGTCCCACGGATATGCCACATGGAGGGAAAGTACCTTGAATATTGTAGATGGACATTTTACTGAAAGAAGACATTATTTTAATTTAAAAAACAATTAAAACTGCATTCATAGATATTTAAATAATTACATGGCAAGACTTATAAGAGCAGTCGTAAGAGCGCTCTAAGTCCTATTTTCCCTGAAGCCATGCCATTATAAGACCATTATAAGTTATTTTGGTATTACGACAGCAATAACAAGATTATTGTAATTGTAAAGTAATCTTCAATAAGAGCGTTATAAGCTGAGTTTAAGTGAGAATTCTCTTATAAAGTGCGCCTAAATCGACACTTACAGTTGTTTTTAAGTATGCTAAATGAGTAAAAAAATATAGGTCTTGGGACACTTGTAAGTTAAAATTTTTCTAGTTGTGCATCCTTTACATACCGAGTGTCCTCCATGGCTTGTAAAGCACGTATATGCGTTGTTCCCGGCTGTCATTTGTAGATCTTTGGCAGTTGTTACAGGTAGTCAGGGCCAGTTCCCCGAAGTCTGACAACCATCTTACCAATTTAAGGGCTATCGTCAATACGATAGCCACCTCCACGGCCACCACCACGCCACCGCCACGGCCCAGGCCGACAGGGCCGTGGTGGTCAGATAGGCAGTCGTTCCATGTAAATTACTGGTAATCAAACTGAATCCGGTTAAACTGGTAGCAGACCCCAACATAGTTGTGAAAAGGCTGGGCAGATGATGACCATCTATTTATCAATAAACTTAGCAATGTAGAAAAAACCGGCCAAAAGCGAGTCGGTCTCGCGCACCAAGGGTTCCGTACAAACCATTTAAAGGACTAACGTAATTTTGCTGTTCGATCCCATGAAACGACTATTGCACCAACCGCAAATAATAAGTTTGTAATAGAAAAATCGATTTTTTTTTATTATTTAACTACATATTTACGGTTTTCAGATTTTTCCCATTACATGTGCTGTAAGACATTGCTTCTCGCCAAATTTTGTGATTCTAGGTCAACGGGAACTGCCATTTAGGTTTTCGACCGAAAACCTACTTCCGATTGACCTAGAACTGTCAACTTTGGGTAAAAGCAAGGTCTTACAGCACAAGTAAAGGGAAAAGTCCAAAAAATGTTGCAAATTAAGGTAAATTCTGGTACTTACAAGTTTTCGCGAAAATCTAAATTTGTCCATATCTTTTTATCGTGTTGACTCAGTACCTTGGTTTTATACACCTAATAGGGACTATACACTTCAGTATCTGGTATAAATTTCAACTTGCTAGGTCTACCCATTCCTGAGAAAATCGGTG
Organism: Xestia sexstrigata; assembly: GCA_941918905.2. NCBI lineage: Eukaryota > Metazoa > Arthropoda > Insecta > Lepidoptera > Noctuidae > Xestia > Xestia sexstrigata. The sequence continues at coordinate 12,656,631 of OW799212.2, read as the reverse complement.
GTGATTGACGGACGGACAGACGGACGGACAGACGGACAAGAACGTGATCTTATAAGGGTTCCTTTTTTAAGAAATTTATTTTGGAACCAATATTATAATGAAGTAGGTATCTCAACGTTGCAATAGTTATTCCACGAGAAAATCGGTTTTATCAGGCCGCAGTCACAAATACACTAGCTGCGCCCGGTGGGTTCACCCACCTCTTCTGTTTTTTTTGTTTTTTTCTGGGCTCTTATCGGTTGTAGCGCGATGTAAAGATTGCCTGTAACCTTCCTCAAGAATTGGGTTATCAAATACAAAAAGTAATTTCATTTCAAACAAACAAACAATCTTTTTAGTTTTAATATATTCGTATTCGTGATCGTGACTACATCATTCCGCATCATTTCGGGTTTTTGTTTGCTTTTCTTATGGAATTTGACAAACACACGTTACCGTCCATTTTCCCCTGTTTGTGCGACTGAAATTAGCTCTGGCAGTCCGTACGTGACTAATTAAAAAAAAAGTTTGAAACATTGGGCAGGCAACAGAATGCCGGGCGTCCGTGTCGGGCTAAAACTAAACTTCTGATGTGGTACAATTAAAAAAGATTTCAATTTACTACCATAAAATTACAATAATTATAAATAAATTACTTTCTTAAATTTCAACAAAAATGTGGCCACATTTTCATGAGATATTATTTTGGATTCAGTATAAAATGTTATTACTAAAATATTGAATTGAATATTGAAACGAACTTCCACTTTTCGTAGAAAAAGTAATTTCACCTTTCGTATCAGATTGTCGAGTATAAGTTGAAAATATGTTGTTCATTATTATTTTCGAAAGTTGAAGTAACTATGATCACGTTATTTGTCGAAATGTTTGTATCCATAAATATTCCATGTATTCACATCAAAAGTTTTCTATGCCAAACACAGTAAACGACGTTCCTATGTACATAATCGGATATCGCAGAGTATTTATTACAAATTTACTCTGAAAGCGTTTTCCACATTCAATCGTATTTTGTGTTCAAAAATTATCATCGATATCCGATATTTTTGTGTTCACAGCGTGGCACGCGTCAATCACGCGACACATGCGGGCGACACACTCAAAATTGTTGCTCAGAGATCAGAGAGAAATATTAAATGGCATATTTAATATCTGGCCTGTTTTTTCCTTATTCTGTGCCATCACAAATGTTAATAATGTATGAACCTATACGTGGGAAACGGAAATTTTGCGGCGTTCCACTAAATTGGCAATCGGATGTTATTTGTCAAAGAGCCGAAATTACTCCGCCAATGGAAAAGTAAAGTGTAAATGCTCAAAGGCTCCATTGATTAGTTTTATGGGACATTGCAGGGGTAGAAAGAAGTAATTTCAGATATGTTTCACGTCGTTTGGACTCCTAAACGATTTGTTCACGGTCTGCTCAATTTGAACAATCAAATTCTGAATTGTTCGCAATTGAAGTGGATTCTTTTGTTTAGAAGTTTAGACCTAGTTTAAATCTCCATCTCCAGCTCGATAATTGTGTGTTCTTTTTGGTAGGTATGCATTCAAGAATGAAAAGTATAAAGGGTATAAAAAAATGGTTCCCTATCCATTTGCATAAAATTTTAAGACTCAAACTCAAACTCAAACTCAAACTCAAACTCTTTATTGCATTCATGTGTACATTTAGTTGTTACATATATGTAAGTAGGTTCCAACATGAAACCCGGTTAGGGCACGGCAACATAATAAAGTAGATTGGACAAAACAAACATCCAGTTAGTGGGTATACTGGATTGTAAGTTTGTTTACAAATACAATTATTATCGACAATATTACTAGTATTAGGTTTATGTAGTTATTTTAAATAATATTATAAGGTTATTCAATTATTTTATTTACGTGTTTTAATTATTATATTTTATTATTTTGTGTCAGTTGTTATAATTTCATTAATTTGTATGAATTATTATATTTTATTAATTTATATTCTCTATTAAATTTATATTTTATTAAGTTGTATTAATTATTTTATTAATTTGTTTTGTTATGTTATGTGTAAATGTATGTGTGTGTTTTTGTGTAAGTACTATTTCAGTGATTCTATGTAATTAGCTATCTATCATATTCATATACTAAATATTTTATTCTAAGTATTCTGAGACCGAGTAAAAGCATTTTTGTGTTAGATAATCTTTTAATTTTCTATTAAATGCATTGAATTTGGGTTCCTTTTTAATTGGTTCTGGTAATTTGTTGAAGATTTTTACTGCCATGTAATATGGGCTATGGTAAAGCATTTTGATCCGAGATTGTGGAAGATATAATCTATCTTTAGACCTAATATAACTTGGCATACTTTTGTTACTCCTAATTATATTTTCGCATAATATTATTTACGCATCATAATAACGATTAAGCAAAATATTCCGAAGCATAAATTCATTTACGCATAATGATATTAAAACATACTTTTTATAGGCATAACAAAGGCATAATTATGAACTCCTAAAATTTTAGACACACATTTCACACATTTTATACAATAATGCTAAAATGAAATTTGTAGGCAAGCAAGCATGCAGCATGCAAGCAAGCATGCAGCAGGCATGGTTTCTGTCACGGCTCCGGCACTCCGGGGCTCCGGCAGTCCCACGCGAGCTTATCGTCGCAGATGTGTTTAACGCTCAGCGCCGCAGCTGAGGCTGGCCGGCGAAACCGGCCAGCAAGCCGAAGCTGCTGCGAGTGTTACAACCACCTGCTCCTCAACTTGCGGGCCGCCTCGCCCCTCCGCGCCTTCGCGATTCTAAATTACACTCTCGGGGTAGGGCAGACAAGACTACGTGGAATCGGTTTTGCAGCGATTCGTTTCTGACAGAAACGAAGCTGGTTATGTTGGTCACAAAAGATGGTGACCCATCTTATGTGACCAACATATTGAATTTTTGAGGCAATACTTTAATTTTAATTTAGGGTTAAAAATGGAATTTTACCATAAATCGTCGCTCTAAATAAACGTTATGCTATCTTAAACGTATTGAATTGAGACCTGTTTTTTTTTAATCAACAGTATTATTTAATTGTTACAGAAACTATAGCAACATGGTTTGATCATAATTATTATATCTGGGGTACCACAAGTTAACCACCACAATTTCCACCCACAGTCTGGAGTACACATCAATTAACAAAAAAAGATATACCCAGACCACAAAATCATGCAGGAGCGTGGCACAATAGATTTGCACATTTTGTGGGAAAACACCATCCTGGATTTTATTTTTTGGCAAGAAAAATTGTTCAAGAAATAAAACATCAAACTATAGAAATAGAAAAACTAGGTGTAGAAACATCTCCAATATCAACAAAAAAGAAAAAATACACTGACAAACACAATAGCCTAGAAAAATTATAGGTAAAAAAAAATGAATATACTTCGAAACTTGCATTTTTACAAGCAATTGTCAAAAATATACAAATGAAATAAAATACACAATTAAGTTAATTAACTGTAAATTAATTATATATTAATTTTGTTGTGACAAAATTAATAATTTATTTTATAATAATAAATATTAATAATGTTTTATATGGTTTTTGTGGTTAAGAATATAATAATAATAAATTTTATATTCATATTTTTATATTCATTAATTAAATATTTGTAATGCATGATAGTTACTTAATTATCATTGAATCAATTATTTTTTTATTATTTAATTATTTGCATGAAAACTCAAAAATAAATACGTAAAAACAACTCAAATTTGTGTCCGTTATTTCTATTAATTGTATGCCTAAATACTATTAGGCTAATAGTCATTATGTCTAGCAACATTATGCAAAATTCAATTTATGCCAAAACAAATTAGCCGTCAAGATGATTATGCCAACATAAACTGTATGCCAAAAAAAAATTGGCAAAGTATTATTATGGCAAAACAAATTATGCCAAAACAGTTATGCCAAAGTATATTAGGAAAAAGAACATTATGCAAAAAAAAGGGATCCCAAAATAAATACCCGACTATGTAAAAATGAACTGAAAAGAAAAGAACAAGTTCAGTCCAGAAAAGTCGGGACCCATTGAATAATCTAGACTAAAACCATTCCATCCAATATGGGGCCCGACTATTCTGGACTGAACTTGGTTTTTTCCTTTCAGTTTATTTTTTACACAGTCGGTTTTGTTTTGTTTATTTTTTTATTTCACACTTTTTAGTTACGATTATAATAAGATGGAGAATTTCCCATTATTTTGTTACGTTTGTTACTAATTTCGTAAACGGTCTAATTCTTTTATAGGAATTTTTATCGTATGCATGATTTAATAATACGGTCATGATATACAATTTTAAACCCTCATGATGAGCCCTTTAATTTGATACCCATATTGCAGTATTCAATTATTATTTTTTACTTTATACTTCAGCGTCTCACAGCAGTCATGTTGGGTTTTTCGCGTCACCTATCTTTCTTAGATAGGTGACGCGAAAAAAATGTTTTACCAAGACGAATCTAACGATATGTTCGTGTGCAGCGGTTTGGAAGATATAAGGTAATAAAGAATATTACATGCATACATACAACGTACATAATACAAGATACGGGCAAAAAACATAACCCTTACTTGGCAGTCAGTCAAACAGACTCTTAACGAAGCCGAAAGGCACTTGTTCTTCCCATCATTATTTCATTCATCATTCCCAGCAATAATTTTTGCGTATGCTTACTTAGTTTGATGTACAGAATGCTTGATTAACGGCTTCGTGAAGAGTGTGTTTACACCCTGTGTGTGTGTTGTTAGGTATAGGTAATATATGACTTAAAACTTGAAAGTCGGGTTATTCGAAGCTAAAGCGCTGTTTATGTTTCGCTTTATGAAGTCAACCTTTAATTTACTTTATTAATAACCACCCTTTGTATACGTAATGAACTTTCACCACTGACGTAACTGCGTGAAAGAGTAATAAGTATGTAAAAATAAAGGTCTTGGAGGATTTTAACAAATAAAAATTCACTGATAAATCCTAGAAGACGTTTATTTTCGTCTTTAAATCCCTTGTGACCATAAAGTGCATGAATATTGAATAAAGTTCTGGATCACTAATTGATTATTTATAGCAAAATTATTAAGTATTGTAGATAGACTCTGAAAGATACCGGTTAAGAATACCTAACATAATTATTTTATAAAACATATCATAAGTCGATGTATTGTTGAAAAACTTTCAAAGATTGAAATACTGCTGCAGCAAATCTGACAGATTGAGAGCATCGCTTTTATACAACTTTTAGTATCTCGACAACTTCATGATTTATACTTGCGAATTCTTTTCTATACGATTTGATCTATGTTGCCTTTGTCACTGCCTTAACAAATTGTCAGAAATAAAAATAACATTTATGTCACAATAGCATAATCAGCCTGTAATTTTCCCACTGCTGGGATACAGGCCTGTAATGTAGTGCCCACCACCATGCGGGCCCAGTGCGGGCTGGTAGATGTCACATGTCTAAGATTTTTTGGTTCTATAGGACATGCCGGTTTCTTCACGATGTTTTTCTTCACCGTTTTGAGAGAAGCGGTGATGAAATAAATTACTCAAAGTAATGCGTCTGCCTGGGTTCGAACCCACGACTTACTGCTCATAAGTTGGGGCCGCCGCTGCATATGTCACAATACCTGTGACAAAACTTTATTCAGCATCGATTATAAGAGTACTATTGTAAATGTAAGTTTTGTTCTTTGTTAATAAATTAGAAACAAAATACAGTCCCGGCAAAAGCACTATAGCTTCCATTAGGTCTCTAAATCGTTCGGAAAGGCGTCTACTATGCATTCATGCCACGTACAGTCATAGTTCACCAAAAACGACATTAGCGCTGTGATATGGGGCGAATATTTTGTTCTAATGCTAACACGGAATATTCTTAGAGTCCTATTCCGAATAGAGAGTAAACACCTATAGAAAGAAAAAAGAAAGAAACATGTTTAGATCACATCTGCCTAGCCTTTTCCTAACTATGTTGGGGTCGGCTTTCAGTCTAACCGGATGCAGTTGAATACCAGTATATTACATGGAGCGACTGCCTATCTGACCTCCACAACCCAGTTAGTACTGGGTAATACGATATCCCTTGGTAAGACTGGTTGTCAGACTTTCAGGCCACTGACCATCTGTAAAGACTGTCAAAAGCCTACAAATGCCAGCCGGGCCCTACGGTTTAACGTGCTCCGAATAGAGAGTAAAGTCAGTCAAATTGAAAACGAATCATTTTAGAACAAGTTCATTACACCAATATACATTCATTAGCATTTCAGGGAGGGTTTCCCTCAAAATGTCTCAGCACCGAATTCAATGGTTGTTTTGCTATGTTGCCAATTAAACAATGTATTTAGTTACGTATTTCGAAAACCAGTAATTTTAATGACTAATTTTTAAGAACGTACGTGGTACGTTGGCAATTTCCTCCCACCGTAGGAGAGGCTTATGTCCAGCAGTGGACGTTATGGGCTGTTGTTGTGGTACGTGAACGAAGCAGATATTTTTAAATAAGATCCACTCAGAATATTCAACACGAACGGTGCGTTTTCTTTATACTTTATAAAGAGGAACAGTTTTTTGGTTTGTTTGTACCGAATAATCTCCGAAACTACTGGACCGATTTTAACCATTTTTTCACCAATAGAAAGGAATCGAGACTTACGTGGGTGAAACCGCGGGGCGCAGCATAAAAGTATCGACATCTTAAATGAATAATGTTTCAGTAAGAAGTAATATCAATGATGGGTCGTTATGTTAAGTTATCAATACCATTCGCCCCACAGCGACGACATGAGAGAGACAAATTTAATTTCACTTTGATATTTTAAAAGCGTTCGTCGCTTTAATCGCATTTATTGAAGCTGGATTTTATTGATAATTTTATTGGTCGTGACAGAATAATTTTAATGATGGCGCCATCACCAACGAAAATGCGTTTGGAACGGCAAATGTATAAAGCTTTTAACCAAATGAAATCCATATATTACTGAATAACACACTCGTAACTCGGTGATATAAGTCGCTCAGAAAATTGCCAGGCACAATGTAACCGTGATAAGAATCGCACACACTCGTAATTTGTTTGTTTTGTGCACTTTATATTACACTTTATGCACTTTATATTAAAGTGCCTTTTATTAAAGTAACTTTAGCTAATTCATTTTGCGTAAACGTTGCTGTTTGCAGTCAATTACTTTAAAATGCTGCGACAGTACAATTCTGCACGTACGAGGGTAACAAAGGATTTTCTAATGAAGTGTTTACAGAAAGAAACCTGTTTAGTGTTTCTCAGCTTAAGATATAAAGTGGCACAAAAGGATCGAAACACTTCTGATCGAGACGTGTATGCAGTTCGCCATTTTGAAAACGTTTTCTGTGAGCTACGAATATTGGGTAGGCAAAAACTTGTAGGTATTGTGTTATTAAACTACATATTATGGTTTTCAGATATTTTCTTTTACAGGTTTTAAGACACTTTCTTTCTTTCAATTACAAGTTTGATTTTTTTCACTGCTCCAAAAGTTAGCAGACCTGAGTATTTGATATTTCAGCTTGATAACTTCACGCGTTCCGGAGAAAAAGGGTCTCGACAGACGGAAAACAAAGTGATCCTATAAGGGTTCCGTCGGCATTAACCGACTGAGGTACGGAACCCTAAAAAGGTCGACAGAAGTGTTTTTACATAATATGTACACTAGCATGTGTACCTGCACTAATATGCTAATATCATAGTTGATGGGGTGATAGTTATTGCGTACTTAATTCCATGAAAGTAATTTGCGTAATCAATTAAAGTATTAGCGGTGTTGTGTTCACAGTGCGTCGTATAATATGCTAATGCTAAACGAGAGTATTACCAATATTGATTTTCAATTTGAATTCCAATTCTATAAATTGTTTGCATACAGCCAACATTTTTTTTTTGGTTTGCATCAATTAAGCAATATTTTTTGTGAAACACATCAATCATTTACGATATCAAAATTTCTATATGTCTAGTCCCAAGTGGGTTCTTCGTAATTTTTTTTTTGTTCAGCTTTTTAATAAATAAAATGGCGTCCTTGGTCGTTAGGTTCGGAGGAATTTAACAAAACATCGTGATCACATCCATCAAGCTGTCTTATTGTATAGATATAGACGGAGGTCGCTCGATGGTATAAGTATAGGGGTTTTTTATTATGCGAAATGCCTTTAAATCTCCATGTTCATAATGAATGAACGAACTTTGGGCTTTATATCGGCGGTGAAAAAATGTAGAAGAAAACTTTCGGTGATTAAAAAAGAGCTAGATATAAAAACTATTCAAATATATTTTGTTAATCGCTACGGGTGACCTGCCTGAGAAGTAAGTTGTAGTCCTTTGTACAATTATTTTTTGGATCTGAAGGAAGGGAAGGAACGGTAAGTAGAGACATTTTCTATTAAGTAAAGGCATAATTAAGACAGGTACGTAAAACTCTGAAACCCAGCAAAACTTGCTTTTCACTTCTAAATCTAAATTCGTCATATTCACACTCATTTATTTGCATTCCACAAGGTAAAACATGGTGTTTACAAAAGGCTTAGAGCTAGGAGCCGTTGTAGACCCTGTCAGGGCACAGCATGCCCGACATAATCTTACAATGTCAGTAGAACTTAAGTTTAATAATTTCCTAAGTTCTTTGGCTGCATTTTCTCGTGAACGACGGCGACGTAACAAAAGGTCATAGATATTTTATAAACTTTCAGACTCGGCAGAGAGTTGTCGGTTTGTTCGATAAGAAAGTTTAGTTCGTTAAGTAGGCACATTAGGGGGAAACAGGAAAACATTAAGGCGTGTCGTCGACAGTGGCTCGACGCCAGACGCTATTAAAATATGCTAACCAATTGGACGCACTGACTTCATTTCGACTTGTCCTCTTTTCTGCCGGCACCCCAAAACTTAATGGTGTAATTTGCACGGAATAATATTGAATGTCGAGCATCTATCTACGCTTACTTCATCTAATGTAGGGATTTAAAAGAACACGTTAAAAATTCATACTCAATTTGAGTTTACGATTTCTAGAATTTATTTATCAGCAAAACCACCACAAAACACGACTAATAAAGCAATACCAATGTTCTTTTTTAGTGACTGTGGAACGGAACGATAACTTTGGTTCTGAACTAGAATCGGAAACCTTTGTTCGGGACCTAAGCGAGATTGTACCGAACTGAGTAATTATTAGCTGCTGAAGCCGGCAGCTCTTCCAAACAAATGATCAGGAAACAATAAAGTCGTTTCAGCAACGAAACAAACCAGCGATGATTTAATATTTGTCGATGTTGCGTGAGTGGAATGTACTGGCAAACAAAGCGATTAGTAAACAGGTATAAACATGCAACTACTTTTAAACAATGTTGTGAGTAGTCATATATTCTTCAGCACTAGGTATTTCAAGTTTTAAATTGGAAAATTGTTCATTCACACATACAAAAAATCGATGAGTGAGAAGGTACGATTTTCCATATGCTACATTTTCAGTGTAGTTGAAAGATGCTTACTTTAGCTTGTACTCCTTATTCTTTTGTTAACTGTACCTACATGGCTCCAGGCATGTGACTAAACATATCCTGAGCCGAGTTGTCCTGACCGTTCAAACATTCTCAGTTTCATAATTGTCTTGGACATGCATCGGCGAACAATTCAGTGGCGAATCGTCGCACGATATGGCAGGTAAATTCGTTAAAGTGAATATACCTCGTACGATCGGAATGCCCGTCCATGTTTGACTATGTTATGCTCCATTTGAATGCAAATATTTTTGTTTTGAAGCTCTAAAAATCAAGCGAAATAAAGGTTTTGTTGCAAACACACAATTTTATTTTGTTGTGTAGAAAGCAAATTTTTCGACCAATAGAGATATATATTTGAATAAAAAAAAAGGTAAATTGAATTAAATTAGACTAGAAAAAGGGTTTTAACTGCTCTGAATTTTAATTTTAATCAATCTGAGATTCCAACTTTGAATGAACATTGTGCATTCACAATGCAATTTTCTTTAGCATCAATTTTCATTCACTATTTACTACAATGGAAAACACGAACAATTAAACATAGCTTGTATTAAATTAACTACGCGCACTGCCTAACTAGTGAATTCGTTACGCAAATTGACCGCAACCTACAACAACATCTGAATAGAAATCACCTATTTAACCGATAGCCGAATTAGGATGAAGTGATATGAGTTTTTATTGCCAGAGTGAGAGCTTGGCACTTGTTTATTGCTTTCTAGTGGGGGTTAGTTTTAAATGAACAGATTAAACAACTACCAACAACACAGCAACTCACAACAACAACTAACAACTATGGCATTAAGTCTGCCTCTGTACTTTGTACTTTTATTGTCAAATAAATAAATAAATCTAAGTCCTGAACTGTCTTTACGTCTGTATCTGAACATAATATTAAAAAAAAAACAGGCCAAGGGCGAGTCGGACTCGCGCACGAAGGGTTCTGTACCATTATCTATACACCATCAGACAAAACGGCAAAAAAAAACACGTTTGTTGTATGGGAGCCCCCCTTAAATGTTTATTTTATTCTGATTAAAAATGTATTGTTGTAGCGGCAACAGAAATACATCATCTGTCAAAATTTTAACTATCTAGCTACCACAGTTCATGAGACACAGCCAACCCGCGTAGCATGACCACCGTAGAAACGAAAGAGAATCGACAAATCTTTTGTTCATCTGTCATTGAATCGACAAAATGACAGACGGACGGACGGACAGTGGAGTCTTAGTAATAAGGTCCCGTTTTTACCCTTTAGGTACGGAACCCTATTATAAAACTAAAGTTGTTGCATTGTATATAGCAACTTCAATGAGGTTGTTTACCATAGTATCGTAGAGTGTGTTCGAAACGAGCCGGAGAGACGAGAGCTGTTGATTGTAGCTATTTGATAACATTTGCGCGACTGGAGTATGTTACTGCGTCCTGGCTGCCCCTGCTTCGGAAGCAGCCAAGATGTTGTATGGGCTCGTAATTTGTGGCATTTATCGCAGAAATAGTTTAAGATGAGTTTGAATGTTGTTTAGTATCAATGAGGGTGGGGTAATCTGTCTAGATTAAACAATCTCCAAAAAAAAAGTCGTCTTTCGCGTTTGTCTTTAAGATAGTGGTTTTTCTAAACTGCTCATCGGATTTTGATACGGTTTTAATCATAATTTAGAATATTTATTCAGAAAGATTTATGTGTGTAATAAGTAAAGAAGTACGCAGTGCTTGAAAGGTACTACGTTTTATATATGTATACTAAAGCTGAAAAGTTTGTATGATTGTTTGGTTGAACGCGCTAATCTCAGGAACAAATGGATGGAATTGAAAAAAATATTTGTGTATAAAGTGTAAATAGTCTATTTATCGAGGAAGGTTATATAACATCACGCTACGACCAATAGGAGCGGAGCATAAATGAAAAATGTTGCAAAACCGGGAATTTATTCCATTTGTGAGCTTTTTCTCTCTTAAGTGTCGCAGACGAAGTTGCGTAGGTTAGCTAGTTTAACATATGTGTATGTTTGGTTAGCTTATAAAGTAAAATACTAAAACATTCTGAAGATAAGTGTTTCATTTTCCTACATAACATTATTAGTTTCTCGTGTAAGCAAGTGTACAGACCTTCTCTTTATACATTTTTAGAAAACATACGCAAAATAAAAATAGCTGTATATCAGTTATTTTTATTTTGCGTATGCCTCACTAGAATTATGTTAGAAGAAAATGTCTGGCAGGGTTCACTGACCGTGCTTCGCAAAATGTTTTTCCAAAATAAAAAAAATAAACCTGTCTTATGTGACAGGTTTATATCATAGAGTATTCTTTACTTTAATTTAATACATTTAAAGGCTATTATTATAAAGCAACTGAGCTGGAGGTAATAGGAATTATTTAGTAGGTGTAATCGATAGCCAAGTAGGTGCTTTAATATAGTGGACTGTCGAGTATCGTGTGACGTATCAGATTCTGATTGGCCGACGGTGTATATTGACAGCTAAATACAATTCCGACCTACCGTATTTCAAAGCCAGTGGCACTCAACGTCGGATCACTGATTCCGTACTTATATGAAACCGAGTAGGTGTTTCAAGTATTAATTTGACGGTACTCATTATAGATATGTCGACATAACTAGGTTCCGAAATAAAAGTCATATTCACGTAAACTAAAAGTTGCACAACATTGTTTCAGCGACATGTTTTCGTGTTGTCGTAACATGTTTTTGGCTATAACAAGTAACTGTATTTTTTTCTCCAAAACGGTTTGTTGGCTCGTTTTTTTTTGTTTTGAATGTAGGGCGACGCTCCATCTAGACATTATATAATCAAAGGCTTCACCGTGTTTTTAGTCGACATGTTTTTACGTGCACCCTTCATTTGTATGGAAATATTAGTTCCAACTAAATTTGACAGCTCTAAATTACGTCCGTCTCTTTCTCGTTTTATTAGAGACTACAACTAACCTTTTCGACCTAAAAAATGAATGAATTGAGGCGCATAAAGTAAAATTAATTATTCATAAAGAGTGGCGATGACCGTGGCTAACGATATCGATTGCTTGACATTCAAAGTTAAATTGCAGTCTTGTTGAAATCCATATTGATAAAAGGCCAAAGTAATTTAGTCTATCTGTTAATTTTATCAAAATCAAAAGAAGGGCTCATAGGGCCTGAAAATTATGCCTAATTTTCAGATCTTAACGGCCCGGCTGAACGGATTGGAATAGAATTTGGGGGCTTGTCTCCACCGATCACAGTATCAGATCACGTTAGCCACAGATCACAGCGAGTTGTATCCACTGATACCGTTATTCGTTTTCCTCGTTATGGCACACGTATGGAAAATGAACTGGGCTAGGACATAGGATCATTTTTATCTCGGTAGTATGTTCCCGTGGGATAATTTCCGACCTATACGCTGTCAAAGCCATGGGCAAAAGCAACTTCCAAAAAAAGTAGCAAGGACGAAGTCGCTTGTGTTGTTTTAGACAACACATTTGCGACTTCGTCCTTGCTACTTTTACGTTGCTACTTTTACGTCACAAACTTAATCAAAGAATAGCTAATCTACAGGACTGGATTAACGCCTAATTTGCCTTACCACAACAACCAGTGAAATGAGTAGGTACGTGTCTTTGTTTGTCCTTTTAATAATAATATTATAGTTAAGAATTACTTTCCGACGGTAAACAATAAATAATCCTTTGTGTGAACAACTAACAAACAACTTTCCGCTTCAAATTAATTATGTTGATATTTAAAAGAGAAAACTTTGTATGTTTAAAGGATTCAGTAAAGCATCTAACACGTGTACCTACAATTTACTTTTAAATTATGTTTCACAATAAAGATCACAAAGAAGCAAATATACATCTCCGTTTTGTCAGAATTATGTTGAAACGAGGTAACTACCATCTCTCAAATGTAGACAGTTTTGTTTACAAACACATTTATAATTATGTTACATCTCATTATCATGACAGTATTTCCCAAAGGGTTAGAGACAGAGGTGGGTAAGTATCTACACATATGTACATGTTGTTAGTTAACTTACTTCTTACTACTATTATAAATGCGAAAGTCACGCCAGAACGGTTGAATTTCGATGAAATCCGACACACAGATAGTTTACAACTATTAATTCTCGAGGAACGTTATAGGCTATTTAACACCTTGCAACCTTGATAGAGGAGCCTTGCGGCGATTGAAACCGTGGGGGAAAATTAGTGCGGTATAATATGTGCGATCGTGTGCCCGACGAGCTGTGGGCCAAAATAACCACGATTTTGAGCCCTGACATAGCCAGAAGGCGACGCGGTAGACCTCGCAGGAGATGGCGGGATCAGCTGGACAAAACCAACGACCAGTGGTCCACATTGGCCCTGGATCGAAGAATTTGGAAATCATGCGGAGAGGCCTTTGCCCAGCAGTGGGATGGCACAGGCTAACAGTAACTAAAACCATTCACTCGCCTTGTATGTATATGCAGTAGATAGGTACTGTGCAAAGCCACATGCATGTTGTAGGAAGTAGTTCTGTGTAAAGCCGACGTTCGTTGTCCGACTCTGGCTCACAGCGCACCGAAGGCGCACCCTGTCAGCGGTCGCTCTTGAAAACTACAAGTAATTAAACTTGCTACTCAACTATTATCTGTATACTCCTCCGAGTCAGAAACTTCGCCATGTTTCGGGATGTGAAACTTTTCCTGCTGAAATTAACCCTTACTTTTAATCCAAAAATCTTTGCGAAAAATTTTCCAACTTCTCCGCGAAACGCTAGTTTGTAGTTATATCGTCGTTCCGTTATTATAATATGGGTTTTGAGTTATTTTGTCGTGAACAGCACACATGAGGTATTAATTGAACTATTGATGTTTACGTCGTTAGATAATGACGCAACAATATAGACAAGACAAATTGATACGGACGCGTAACGTGATAAATCACATCGTGAAGCAATATCTCTGTAATTATGAAAATATGAGCAAACACTCTTAATTAGAAGATAAATTTCACGAGTACATCTACTCGTATGCGATGCGAGGCTCAGTTAACTCGCGCGGTAGGAAATTGAACATAATTCATTTTGAATTATCCGATTTCATAACAAGATGAATACTCAGTTCGAATTAATTTTGAACCAAATAACATGATATATCATGCAAACATTTGCTCTACGCTTCACTTCCTCGCTTCAAGTTCGAGTTCTAAGATGTAAGAATATAAGATACTTCATAACAAGACATATTTATGCAAAATTCAATAAATGCTTCAGGGTTTAATACCCTCCGCAAGTTATAAGGGAAAAACGAAAAGTGATCTTTCAAAAGTAATTGCCATTTCTGGTAATACGGCTTAGCTTTCAGATGTTTTTCCAAGAAAATTGAGTCATTCTAAAATAAATTCAATTTCACTTATCCAATCGGCAAAGTCCAGGTTTTTGAGGGGTCCTGGACTTTCCGAATTGAAGAGAAACTTATTAAAGAGGCTTTTTACGCTTTTGCTTTTGCGAATTAACAATATTATTTGATTTACGTTTAAATGTTGAGTTATGTGCCCCTCGCTCTTGACGTAATTTGTATGCTTCTGTTTATGGCATCTAGGGGTTGTGAGGCAATGTTAAGTTTATTAGTTTACAGTTGCTTGGCCCCGTCGATTGATCTGGTATTAATGCCTGACTGCTGAGTGGTCCTGGTTCGATTCCCAGGTAGGGCAAAGTGTGCCAATGAAGTGAATGGAGGAAACGACGAATGAAACGGCGGTCCGAAATATAATTTCTATATTATAAATCTCTCGACACTTCCAGTAGGTTTAATGCTACAAATAATAATACAGACCCTAGGCTGCGGAGATGATATCGAGTCGATTAGCGAGATCTAGGTCTACGAAACAAGTCTAGATTTGGTTGCAAGATGTAGCGTGTACAAGTCAGGAGGCCAAAACGAGTACTGAACTCTATGACGATGCTTAATTGATTTTTGGTCAGTCATGTGCTCCGACGGAGGGGTTGGGGTTTTCCATCAGGAATTTCTCAGTAGCAACCACGGAGTCTGGATTCGTGTCCAGTTGATGGCAATAAGCTCGCCTCCAATTACATGAGAATTAAAACGTGACGTAACTGGCGAAATGTGTGTGTACTATTGAACACCTCTGCCTAACCCTTAGGGGATTACAGGCGTGATGTTATGTTATGTATGTTTCATCAACCTGGTTTCAAAATCACACAAATATTCCAGTGTCATACAAATATAGTCACAACACAAGTTTTTAGTATTAGCCGTAACATTATACAAATCACATCCACTACCTAACTCGCAGAACATTCGATTTGGACATATCAAACGGCATATTTAAGTAAATTATGATACTCGAATGCAACGGTTCCATGATACGTAACAATCTAATTACACTTAGGGACATACATACCAGCTTTGAGCGGATTTTCCGCTAATTTTCTTCACAGGCGTGCAGTTGCGTCCAAGTGCTTAGTGACACATGGTTTAAACGATTAGCGAACACGCAACTCCGCAACAGAGTGGAAAGCTGTGGACAAATATAACGAGAAGGAGATTCTAGTAATCTAGACTAGTAATACCTCTATGTACTAAAGTCTAGAACACACAGAAACGTATCTTGAGCTATCTAAGAGCCCGTCTTGCAGTAGTATAAGGATTGGTGATAACGTGGGAAGGATGAGGATTTATTTATGTTTGTTTGATGTTTTTTTGTGGTTGTGTATTTCGGGCTTAGTTCATTAGGTTTTGTTTTGTTTTATAGATGATACCTAGGTATCATCCTACACGTTTTTATATAGGTGGTAAAAGGGTTATGCGAAATGCGTCTTTATAAGGTATTTGGATAGATGTTCATCTTTGAATTATTATACTACACCGGATGACTTTTTTATCACTTTCCAAAAAATGGGTATATTAGGTGAACGAAGTAGAAGCTTATGGCATACCTAGTTTAAAAAAAAAATGATCTATCATCGAAAAACGCTACAAGTTTCAAGCAAACTTTGCAAACCTAACAAACATTTTACATTATTTACAAAATCTTTTAAGGACTTTAATGGATTTTCCAATTCATTTATGGATTCTCAAAATGTTATAAGCGTAGGGAATACTTCTAAAAAACACGACGATACCGCGAGCTGCGGTCAGCTCGCGCACAACGCAAATACTAGTTTTATATAAATATATATTGTTTAAGGGTATTTTTAAACACTTGGCTACTAGATCTGACATATGAAACATAAAGATAGTCTAGTTGTTGATAGACGGACAGATCTATCCAATAACATAGCTTTTTGAGTCTAACATAATGTAATGAATCCCATTGAAAACTGTCTTTGAACGCGTATTTTAACTACACCCGAAATCTTTATACCCAGAAACATGCTACGATGTTATCAATTGCCAATACAAACTAACCCTACAATCTCTTTTAAAACCTCCAGTGAATCCAAATCAAGAAATAGAGGGAAAACCGACCGAACCCACAACATTATGTAGCATTTGCAGTAATAAATCATGTGATGATCCTCATCTTGTCAGTTACAGAAAAGTAGTCGTATCATCCCTTCTCATTTAGTGTAATGTGGATAGTACAAAATCCTGTACGTCTTTATTCTTTAGTAGGCGCCCCACGTAGGCCGTTGGATCGTAAAATCCTTTTGCCGCAAAACGGCCCTGAATAACACACAACTAGATCACAGATAAGGACTTATATCACAATATGCTGTTAGTTTTTGTTACATGGATTGCGGATCTTGTATGCTGAATCGGAATTCGCATCATACCTCTTTGTAGCTTATATATGTGAATCGTGTTTAAAATCGCTACACCAATTCAACATTGAATTCTTTTGTGCAGATGTGAATTGATTGAAATGTAAACATTTTTAGAGCGCACGTGCTTCAAAAGGAAAAGAAATCGTAAAAGATCACTCACACGTCCGCTGTCAAAAATGTTTGATGTAAAAGCCTGCATAATTTATATTTGAACATGTTTGCTTTAGATTCATGGGGTGGCTTTGCGGTAATCTTTGAGTTTTGAGAAAAACACATTATGAGAGCTTGGAAAATTGTGCAAAAGGAAAAAATGAATAATTTGCTAATATAATTTACATGTTCTAAATAAAAACCGGCCAAGTGCGAGTTGGACTCGTTCACCGAGGGATTCATATAAACTAGTAGGTACAGGTAGGTACTACACGCGATTTTCATTTGTTTTTTTTGGTTAACCCGCGTCTATAGATGTTTCACATCAAAAAGATAAATGTAAGTTCGTTCCACACCTCGACATACATAGACACCGGTACTATCCGAACTAAGCTTATGTGTCTCAGTTCCCTCACTCGGGTCTCCGCAACAAATACATCACGTAGTTCATAGGATTTCATTTTAGTGTCGCATACGTTTTCGATTTCGAGCTGCTTACTGTCGAAGGTGAAATCCATGTGACAGATGGAATACCAAAGATGGGATAAGTCCATTTCGTTTTAGTGGTTACATAACATCACGCCTGTAATCCCCGTAGGGTTAGGCAGAGGTGTACCTACCTAATAGTACGTACCTACACCTACATTTCGCCATTTCGCATTTTATGTTTAAGTCCTATTTAATGGGGGCGAGCCTATTGCCATCAACCGGGTGTAAATCCAGACTCCGTGGATGCTACTGAGAAATTCCTTAAAAAAATGTGGTTGGTGTTTGGTAAAACAACGGAAAAATGCATTTACATCTAAAATCATGAATTATGAGATTGTGTGTTTCTACAAAATTTAGATTTTAACAGTTTATTCTACTAGTTAAAGTTCACTGGCCAAAATATAATTTGGTTCCGAAAACCCAAATACATTGGTGTAAATACCAAATTCTCAATGTAATCTAACGTATTTGACATTGGTATTATACCATGTATTTGGTTACTATTGGGTTCATTGAAACCTTAGTACAAAAACTATTTCACTCTGAAGTAAATCACGTCCATCCCTTTATCGGAAAAATAAACAGAGAACTCTAAGCAAGGTGAAAGGTAAGCCTTGTACCGTCGCCGCGTCGCGCAATTCTTCCAAGACGCACAAACAGTCTCTCACAGTACTCAATACTTTTAAAGAAATACGTGACTGCATGCGTTGCGATAAAATGCTTTTTAGACGTGTGAAGATTTCTATTACTAGAGTAGACTTGCTGCGAATCACGAACGCGTCATGTGACTTTTATGTTATTGACATAAGGTTTAAATTAAAATGATTGACGACGTTCGAGAAATGTTGAATTTAATTATGATCCTGCTATAATATTATGCGAAAATTTGTAAGGAAGTATGAATATCTGGATTTATGTTTGTTTCACGCAAAAACTACTGACCGATTAGCATGAAATTTGGCACACAGATAGTGTAGGTATAGCCTGAATACACTGACACATAGGATATTTTTTATCCCAGTAGTACGATCCCGTGGGACAATCACTGAACTCCACGTGGGCGAAGCCGCGGGCGTACCTAAGCTAGTCAAAATTCAGGAGCTTGTCACAAAATACATGGCATAAATAATCAATTTAAATTACGAGGCAAATCCATCGTTTTAAATCTCTGGTGAAATGCACCAACTATTCAGGTAGACGTGACAGAATGTCGTTATACTAACAACAGATGGCTTACTTGAAAACGTCTGAAAGCTTTGACTGTGAAATCAATATTCAATCAAAGCTGCTGCATCAGGAAACTGTTTTGCTTTGTACACAAATGGACAGTTGATTCCTTGACCATGTTGAATTTCGACCAGAACATAAATATTGAAGTAGTCATCTGACCAGAACATGACAAAAATGACTCAAGTTGTATTGAACGCTAAGACTAACTAGAAGACTAGCTAGAAATTAAAATAAACCAGGCTGAACGAAAAAAAAATATTTTCAATTATACTAAAAAGTTTTGAAAATATAAGACAGACTAAGCGTCAGTTCACACCGAGACGCGACGCGGCGCGACGTTACTGGAAGGGGTGACTTCGTGCTGCGCCGCGAGACGCATCACAATGAAATGTGTATCTTTTGGTGTAGTAAATAAAGGGCATACAATTAACGAACTACTAGATTTAGTCAAATGTAACGGCAAAAAAAACAATTTTGTTTGCCAAAATGAGTAAATGATCATCAAAATTAATCCCCATTTTAGCGTGAAATTAGAACCAAAAATTTTACCAACCAACTCCAAATTATGATTGTTTTATCCAAAAATAGTTAATGACCATTAAAAATTGAACATAATTTTAATATAAAATGACTTTTAAATATGTAACATCGTTTTATCTATAAAAGTAAATTATTTCCAAATACTAATTACTAATTATTATATACCTAAAAATGTACACTAATATTATAAAGAGGAAAGATTTGTATTTTTGTATGTTTGTAATGAATAAATTCAAAAATTACTGCACCGATTTCAAAAATTCTTTCACCATTAGAAAGCCACGTCTTTACTGAGTAACATAGGCTATTCCCGTACTCACGGGGACGGGAACTACGCGGCGGGTGAAACCACGTGACGTACGCTAGTAGTAAATAAATTCTTAAAGTTTGACCCTATGATATTGCAAAATCATAACTGTCTGAGCTTTCTGTGACTCTAATTATTAACCGCTTCTAACTAAATTATAGCTATTTTCTATTTCGCGTTTATTCAATAAGGTTAAAAAATAAACAAATCGTATAATTATAATAATCATTTTATTAAAATTTAAACAAACTTAAAAATCAGACTCTGTGTGATTAACATTGGCATGTATCTGTGTAATTAGATCGATATCTGTAAATTCCCTTTTTTCGAACAAAATATTTCAATGTTAAAAACCAAAAATACCGACTTGCACACAAATTGTGCACACTAAATAAATCAAATTAAATATACTGTTTTATGGTATTTGCAGAACTGTTATTTTAGTTATTTTAGAACCTGCTACGACTCCATGACGCTCGCTCGCTTCGCTCGCATATTAAATAACACTTTTTGACTTCTGTCCCCAAAGTGCCGGGCCTCCGCCGCGCCGGCCTCCTTCGTCGGCCTACGGCCATGCATGCCATCCATAAAAGAAATTTTAAGCTAAGGTTTCGTTTTGTTCCATTATAAAATAAATACTCGTATCTACGCACAGAATAATACAAAACTCACACGAATTGAACGCAAGTGCTTCAGCGTGACTAAATTGTTGGGGATCGCTTTTGGCTACACGGCGCACGGTAGTATAGCAACATTTTATGGCAATCAAACGGTGTATTTAGGTAGAAATAGCGCAATAATTTGCTCATCAAAATTTGGTGATCAATTTACTAAATTTGGGTTCCTAGTACAATTTAAAGTGCAGTCATTTTAGGTTTTCATTTTTTGGTCTAGGTTTAATTTTTTTGCTAATTGGTATTATTTTAGGTAATAGATGTTATTGGTCACAAAGTTATTTTTGGTGGTCATTATATTTCCCCTAAATAAAGTTATATTTTGAGTCGCCCTATTAAGATGTTCGCGCAGCGTCGCGTCGGGTCGCGTCTCGGTGTGAATAGACCCTACCATGTTAATCTTGTTACAATTTTTTTGAATAACAAGGTCCTTAAGTGTCTTTGAAAAACAGCTTGCCACTTTTCCAGTAAATAGGTTTGTTTTTAACACAAAGTGTTAAATTTCTGAGAAAATAAAGTCGCAGTTTTCTAATTTTCATCAAAAGTGAGGGATTTTCAGTTGAAATATTTTGAAACTACCTTTCAGGCGTTTTATCTTAAAGATTATCTGGCCCCAGGATAGCTTAGTATATTGGATAGGTATCTGTTTATCCCCGGTCTGAGAACTATTTATTTGTCTAAGAACATTTAAATAAGAGCAACATTTATTGTTATTAATTCATTAATTAACCTAAAATTTTGTTAATTTATAGTTTATACGACACCTTTTTTTCTCTATAAGTGGTCAACCAAAAACGAAACGCTCAAAACCCAAGTCTAAAAAATGGCATCGTCTGGGGAAAACATCTCCTTTTTCACACAAACCGCAGTAGCTCAGAAGCAAAGAATCAGTATAAACTTTACCTTAAACTTCATGAAATAACTATTGTTAAAGGAATTCTATAAACGGTACACAGGAGTGTTCGTTGTTGCCTTTTCTTTGTTCGAGCAAAGAAACTGTCATTTTGATAATATCACCATAGCCTAGCCTTTTCCCAACTAGGTTGGAGTCGGCTTCCCGTCTAACTGCCGAATACCATTTTGATAAATCTTCATCTAATGTATCCTACAGAAACGAAATACTTAATAAACGGTTAAAAAATTGCGCCTCCTACATCCTCATACACTGTTTTAAGCTTTCAAGGTTTACAACTAAATTTATATTGCTACTTACGGGATCACATCCCTCACATCGTGACATGTGACATCTACCAATCCGCACTGGGCCCGCGTGGTGGATTATAGCCCATTCCCTCTCATAGAGAGGAGGCCTGTGTCCCAGCAGTGGGAACCTTAATAGGCTGATGATGATGTGATGACGGGATATCTTCCGTGATTATTAATTTTATTTTATCGGGAGCTCATAATGATTATTAGTCACGGCAGATATCGCGTAAGTGACAGTGTAAGTTTAAACATTCTCATTTTCACAAAAGCTCAGAAGCAAAGAATCAACAGTATAAAACTTAAACTAAAGCTTTTTAAACTAACTATTGTTCGAGGAGTTCTTAATACAACGTGGGACTGGTCGTTATCAATGCTCACGTCGCATTCGCAGCTCTCATTGAGGTACAGCAGCGGCAGCATTTCCTGTGAAACCGGCGCCGTATCGCGTCCAGTCTACGTCCACTGGTTCCGC
Organism: Xestia sexstrigata; assembly: GCA_941918905.2. Taxonomy (NCBI): domain Eukaryota; kingdom Metazoa; phylum Arthropoda; class Insecta; order Lepidoptera; family Noctuidae; genus Xestia; species Xestia sexstrigata. Next base: position 12,634,211 of record OW799212.2, on the reverse strand, counting down.
ATGAACAAAATTCTATACATAGTTTGTTCCGATACTGTGCAATAACTTTGTGCATATACACCGCAGGATCACTGTGAACTTTTGTAGCCTCGAGCTTAGAGTTAATTAGCTGGTCGTGGTTTTTTGAATGAATAAACTTTGCTTCGGAAGTTGGTGAGGTTGGGGCTGGATCGTAGGTGAGTTGGGTAATCCAAAACGAGCTTTGTATGCGGTTATTACGTAAGAATTTTGACCAAATAATTGCTTTTATTGCGGTATCGATAGGACCTAATAAACTGTAGTCTTGTACCAAAATCTTTTCTTATTATTATTAAGCCAGTCTTCTGGCTAGCCTTTTCCCAACTATGTTAGGGTTAGCTTCCAGTCTAAAAGGTAATACCAGTATGTACCCCTTGGTAAGACTTTTGGGGCACTGACTTCCTGAAACGACTGTCAAAGATCTACAAATGATAGCCGGGACCAAAGTCCTAACGTGCTTTCCAACGCACGAAGAAAACTCGGTATATAATGGGCCCGGTGTAACCCCTCAACAGACCAACCTATGCAAGCGCGGTTTAACCTGAAGATGGATCCGAGCGGCTGTTATTATTTAGCCACGAGCTTCTCCTCCTCTTATTACAAGTCAGTGTCTCCATAAATTCCATTACAATGGGGGCTCTCGTGTTTGATCTCACCAGATAGCGCCACTGTCAAGTAAGGTCTTGTCAATAATTCTATTTTATACTTTAAAGTACCAATAACGTCATTAAAAGTTTATTTTATTACGTACAAGAACATACTGTAAAACTTCAGACACATATTTACAATATTCTCCCTAAAATTAGCAACATTAAACATTTAAAAATCATTCTATCTCCAAGTGCTAACAAATAAGATCCTATGTTGCTATTTAAAATCTTCAAGTCATAATTAATCAGGAATGGCTCAATCTAGAACACAATCGTGAGTATAAATACGTGATAAAAAAGCACGCAACGTGCTAACACTGTATGACATTTCGGAAGACCTTACTCTACACGAACGCCTCTAGCGGCGAATTCATGCGTGATTAATGACAATTATTCCATTGCAATGGGGGCTCCATTGCAATGGAATAATTTTCGGGACTTTAAAGTGGCGGGCTGTTTACCTAGCAAGTGTTACATGTTCATTACCTAAAGTGCTTGACTATGAATCCAAATAACACCAACATTTCAATCCCCAGCACAATATTTCACAATAAAACACACAGGCACGACATTCGCTCCACAGTAATGTACTAATACATTACTGTATATGAATAAAATGCAAAATTTTGGCAACAATATCCGGCCGTAATAAGAGACAAAGCTGAGTGTGCGCGGCGATATTATGCGCATTAATAATATTCACGTTTATGCAACCAGCATTATTTTATACCAACTAATGCACTGCACTTACTTACGACGTGCAAACAGCTTTGAAAGATGGTACAAGTAATGTTACATGTACTTGTACGATCAAAGTTCAGTGTAAACGCGAATTTAAGTGTAGTGTCAGATTTTGGAACCTTTCAATGTTGAGTTATTGGTTTTGCATTTCTATTTTTGTCAATGCTTTATTTATTTTTTGTTAAAAACACACATTCCCTTTTGAAAAGTCCACACCTGAAAAGTCAGTGAACCAAAAACTTTCACATTTATGCGTTTAATCAAAAATGAATCAAACAGAAAATAAACAACAAGAATTTAAAATATCTTCCGTGTTTTTCAATTATTGTGTGTTTCAAGCGCCATGACCGCAGTGTGACTCGTCATTACGGAAGATATCCCGTAAGTGACAGTGAAAGTTTAGTTATAAATCATGAAAGCTTAAAACAGTGTTTATATAAAATGTAGTTCGTACGTAGTACCTACTTGCGCGATCCGACCAATTAAGCCGCTTTACGAAAAATAAAACAATTCCTGCCACCATACAAGCCGAAGCCTAAAAATATCAATTAAACTCCAACGATTTCAATCAAAAGTAATTGGCGTGTCAATCACTTGATATATGGCTAGATATTAGTTTTAAATGTTTGATATTGTGACGTTGGGCCAAAAATATACCGGTTTTCAGAGAGTAAGAGAGATTTCAGAATGAACGTGCCATGCCCATGGATAAATAACTAATCTATTTAGCCTGTATAGTCAAAGGCTTCTTCTTCACCATCCGTTTTCCACATACTTCTGTTCTTCTCAACCAATACGGGTTAGTCCTTTCAATAGGAAGCTCGCCCTGCCATAGACAATGAGTGTCCTAAGACATCAATTAAAGTTTCATTAATAAAACCGGCCAAGTGCGAGTTGAACTCGCGTGGAGAGGGTACCGTACAATGCCAAAGTCTTATATTGAGTTTACCACTTTATTTTCAATTGATAGAATTTTTGTAGGTTTTCCTGTAATTTACAAGCAATGAAGATCAGGAGAATCAATCGGAGATCAGGGGGTGGTGCGGAATGGTAAATTTTCGTCTTCTTTCATGAATAAAATCAAAACTACTTATTTTACAATAATTAAAAAAAAATATTTGAGATCCTCATAACGAGTCCTTTCATTTGATATTTATGACACCGTAAGGGTTGGAAAGTTTTCCAACCCTTTTTTAAATTTCCTAATTTGTCCCCCTAAAATGACCCATATTAAAAAAAAAAATACTTTGCACATCTGTGTTTGCGTCAAAGGATTACACCATCCTACCAAATTTCACCTGATTTGGTCTTGTAGATTCGAAGCAAATTGGCTATGACAGACGGAAGGACAGACAGACGCTCTGGACGAACTCTGGACGCTCTTAATGTGCACGTCTTTCTACATCGTTCTCACATATATGTATAATTTCAAAATTAATGATGTTACCAAGATTTTGTACCAATATTTTGATTCAAAAGAGTGTCCATGGAGTTTCTTGCCCGTTCTTCTCCATAGAGATCTACGCTAGGGAATGGGCAACTACAGTACTTTCTCAAGTTATTATGCCTTGTGACTGGGACTGTAGCTTTGTTTTTTATTTGTAATTTTGACATTCAAAAGTGCCGTAATGGTCTAATTGAAATAAATGCTTTGAGTTTGAGTTTGAGTTTGACGCATTAGTGATCCTATAAGGGTTCCGTTTTTTAATTTTTTGTACAGAACCTTAAAATGGCCCTCGATTGCCGCCATTGAGGGTGTAAAAATAAAGTTTGGTTTCGCGAGTCAAGTCAGCTCATCAAGCAAAATGATTATAGGTGTCGCCGACGCCGTCTACGCCGCGACGCTTCGTCGGGCTACGACTAGGAGAACTGTTATTATTATTACTGCCGTAACCCTTTCCTTAAGTCGACTTTTACGGCCTGCTCCGGATAATTCACAGTTCTTGCTTGTGTTGGTACTTGTCTTATATGACTACGTTAGCGTGGATGCAGTCGTATACATATTTTAATAAATTATATACCAGTACATGAGTAAAATATTAAGGTTTTAAAAGCATTCACCTCTTTTCTGCGATAAAAAAAAGAAACTATCACCACTGCGGAAATCGAACCATGTTCGCCTTAGTTTATTATTTGTGGAAATAAAACACAAACAGAGATCATTAAAAAAACTACGAGTGTGAAATACACTGCATTCTGAACCTAGTGCAGTAAGAGCCAGTTTTTGAGGAAGTGTATTGAAATAGCAAAAACAAATTGCTCACAACTTGCCATTATAAAATCACTAAAGCAGTTGTTGTCACAATGTTTTATCAATAACTGAAACACGCTACAAGGTCCGTTTCACTTAATTCAGTAGCAAAAATGTGCAACGAGGAAGTAGGAAAATGTAGGAAGATGAAACTCATTCAGGAATCGAAATCGGTTAAGTGCTAAGTAGGGTGGGGCCCGGGCTGATGTCATTACTTCTTATGTGTTCGTTCGCTCCACACCTAATCTAATCACCTATCTACCTGGAGAGCTTTATCGTTTCATTTCGGATTGGGGGAACTCTAAACTTGTTAAGAGTCGTTCAGATGTTTTTGGGGGAAATGCATCCTATGTCAAGATCTTCTTGGAATTGGTACGCTCTTCTTATGAATGCATTTAGTTCATGAATGTTAGTCGATGTTAGTGACATTTGAGTCGGGATCGGTTTGTATAATTCTCACGCCTTTTTTTTCAAATGGGGTTAGGCAGAAACAACAGAACGTCACAGCTGCTATCCTTACGTCCTACGCTTACTTAGTCCTCGTGTGTTTTTGTCATTTGTCATGTATGTACACTGTCATAGGGTTAATTTGGCCATTGTCAACATTATCTGCATTATTACAAACATTTTGAATGAAAGTTACAGTTCGAAAAGGTGACATGCGCACGCTATGTGAGAAGGGATTCTATTTTTGAACGCTATGTGACCGGTCCCCGGTTCTGAATAATAGAATAACGTATTAGGTATGCATATAAGTGCACTTAAAACTAACCAATACTAATGACTTTTATGAACACTGAAGTTGGAACAGCTTTCATAATTGAGAAATAAATAATAAAACAGCGAAGTTGGTTGAAAACATTAGATGTGATGTGGAAATAATAGCTTAAACTCAGACGTAAAGTTTAATTAATAAACTAACTACATATTTGAAACAACATTGTTCAGAGTCTAACGACCTGTCTACAAACTGTTATATTTGTGCACCTACATGTGTATAAGTGCTAAGGTTGTCTTTAAGTACGAAATAAGCGAATGAAGTAACGATATTCGGCGAAGTTTCAGAGACCCATCCAGGAAATACCGAAAAATAGCAATTGGTTTTCCACTTAACCTATCCCATCCTTCCATCGTACGATAGTCCTGAAAGTCTGATTAAACGCATCATCGGTCTAGCCTTTTCTCAATAATGTAGGGGTTCGCTTGTAGTCTAACTGGATCCAGCTGAATACCAGTATTGTATATGGAGCGACTGCCTATTTGACCTCCAGAACCCAGTTAATACCTACTGGGTAATACGACTGGTTGTCAGAAAGATCAGTAAGACGGTTGTTAAAAGTCTTACTTCGTAAATATTAGAAGTCTTCTTAATAAGTCTTACTAAACTGTAGATAATATCTTATATCTTTTTCCATTACGATTACTTTTTTTCCATTAACATTATTATATCGAAATATAGAACATAGAAATGCCCTTCAACAGAATACGTTTTAAATGTATTGGAATACTGTTCTATTACACTGTCTCACGCAGCCAACAGTATTGAGAGTGTTCGCAGAAAATGTCTAAAGTGGATTCGCTACAGATATGGTTTTTCTAAATATATCCAGACTTACTTAGAGAGGAGCACCCAGCTCCATTTAAATGTGAGTTTTGCGACTCACATAAGGGGCGACTGTACGTTGAAAACAACAGGTTCTAATTAACTTGCATGAGATTCTGCAATTTACGCCGGACTCCTTAATTTTGCTTTCTCTTTTACACTTTAATATTTAAAGCAACCTGAACTCCGGAACGAAAACTTTTCGCTTTCAATATTTGAATGCTGCTCATTATAACGCTGTAATGACAGTGTGCCGTCTCTATGAGGAGACATGACATTGAAAGTAATATCTTCGAGTATTTTGCAATACTCGTGAGAAAAGTAATATTTACCGACGGCATTTCTCCTGAGCTCTTTCTGTTTGCTTTTAATGGTTTCTTAATACTTTCTCGAGACCGTCTTTGTTGGTTCCCTACGTGATGTTTATGTATGCTTAGTTCCAAGCTGCTATTGTAATGTGGATGGAAAAGTCAATATCTGGAAAATTGGCCCAGAACTTCGTAAGTTTCAAGCCCACGTGGTGCGAAGCCCCTGGGGGCACATCAACCACGGTTGTAGCCCACATCACCCACGTCTTGTATCTTGAAAATGTGTAGGAAGTAGAAACCTTGTGGGAGTATTTACTGAAACGACCATTGTAATGACGGCTAATTAATTCGATGTAAGTAGGTAGATTTGTCTACCTAACATCGAATTGAATGTAAAAGTCCCAAGTTCCATTCTTAGTGTGTATCTGTAGTGCTTTACTTAAATATTATTACGTCACCGACATTATTTCATAATGTCAAGTACATAACCCGTAGATGGATCGTTATTTAAATTAAGGGCAGCACATAAATTAAATTACCGAGAAAAGTTTTAAATTGCTCAATTTATTTAAAGTATTATCAGGACATGGCCGGGGTATTCACCAGAAGCGTTTGAGGCGCTTTATGTCGTGGTTATAAAGTCGTTAAAATTATGCAGGCTTCGTTTATTACAACGAGTTATTGGTTGGCCTGAAACTACATCAACTTACAATGTATGGCGATAGTTTACCTTGTAACGATGAATCAATAGAACTCCAGAATATCTTTATTTATACTAGAATATTGTAAACAAACTTTGGCAAGTTTGTAAGTTTGGATGTAGGGGGGTAATCTTCGGAATTACTGATCCGATTTCGAAAATACTTTCACTTATGGGAAGCTATATTGTGTGTGTCAGAGACTATATTCAAAATATTCCTATGGAATAATTTTGGCCAAAACGCGAGCGGAACCTTAGGCGAAAGCTAGTAGAGATTGAGAGCAGTGGTAACCCAATGATAACGGGACTGACCTTCTAGGTGTAGCTCGTGGGTTCAAACTTAGATAGGCGCACTACTTTATTTATTACATCCTAAGGAAACCGACATGTCCTAGAATGAAAATACGAAGTTATGTAGCATCCACCAATCCGCAATGGATCGCTTGGTGGATTACAGCCCACTCGCTCTCATAGAGAGGAGGCTCATGTCCCAGCAGTGGGAATATTAGAGGTTGATTACACGTTTGCTAATTTAACCCCAGAATTGCTTAAAACGCTATTTTAGCTTCTTTGTACCAAATACCAACGAACAGTAATAGGTCACGGGCAAACTTTTTATATAAAGAAAAAAGTCGCAGAATTGAAATTTTACAGTCCACAGTGGCTGTGCCAAACATGGCCATACATTGAATACACAATTACAAGTATTTCCTAGCGTTATCTGAAATTGAAATCCGTATTATTGCCAAATTCTTCGTCCGGTATAAGAAACAATGTTATAACGGTTGCAAGGTACCTTTCAGCTAGTGTATAAAATGAAATGAATTCAATTAACATACATTGAATGGATATACAATAAAGGGTGTAAATATAGACCTTTAACGAAGCCGAAAGGCACTTATTCTCTCCGCAATTGCGATAAATTTTTTTTCTGGACCATTTCTGGGAACCTGCTAGTTACAGAGCCATTAGCACATTAAGTTTTACCGTAAAACGTGAATAAACACCAAAAAAAAAAAAAAACGTTTCCCAGCAATGTTTTTCGCGTAAAATTGCTTAGTTTGATGTAAAGAATGCTTTGTTGACGGCTTCGTGAAGAGTCTGTTTACACTCTGTATACTATGTGTTTTTGGTATTTTTTCTTCAAACCGAAAAAATATGAAGTAGGCAATATTTTTCTCTGAGGTAATAATACTCGAATTCATGTATGCGCATCACACCCGGTACCCTCATATCATTCAGCGTGTCATGTTTACGTATTCACAAAAGCAAACTCAAAAACCTACTTTTCAAATCAGTTAACTCAAATAACAACACGATCATTATTCCACAAACGAATCGGAATATTCGAAATTGTTTGTAAATACGTAATCAGCCACGTGTGCCTATCATTTCTAAAGTTTCCGTTTTATCAAGATTGGTTTTGCATTATTCCTCCCCCAGCTTATATTTTAAACAAAGTTCGAGCGGAATATTCTAATTCAGAACTTTCAATGTAAATATGGTGGATTGGGCTTGTTTTACAAAGACTGTTTCCGGATATTGTTGCCTAACTACGAGTAACCGGGACAGATTGTGACTCTTTCTAAATTAATACAACCGAGAGAATCAATACTAATATTATCAAGACGAAGGATTTTGTTTGTTTGTACCGAATAAGCTCCAAAACTACACTGGACCGATTTTAACAATTTTTTCACCAATACAATGCTAAATTATCAGGAAGTAACATTATAGGCCCTAAATTAGCCGAGCTATTACAATTTTCGCGGACGAAGTCGCAGGCGAAATGCTAGTTTGTTTATAAAGGCAATTTGCCAGTCGTTTTGTTTGATAGTCGAGCTACGACCGGACTTAAGCAGTGAAATAAATTGTATGAGTAGCGACGAAGGGCTGCACTCTTGTTTATTATTCATAAATCTTTACGCTCTGTAGGCGGATAACGGGGCATTTCAAATCAAATTTCCTTTGATTTCATGAATTCAGGAAACACATTTCTCTCTAAAACAACCTTTCAATGTGAAAATGATATTTATTTATTGTGGAAATGTCAGAGAGTTATGAACCAATGCCGAGACAGCCGATTTCTGTCAACAAATAAAATAAACCTGAACGACAGCAAAACTTCCTTTAGTTTATTGGATGATACGTAATTTAATCTCAACAAAAAGATTGAAAGCGTAGCATTTAGAGGTTAACTGTTAGCATTCGGATTCCACTGCTAATTACAGGTTGAGCTAACTTCGCTCAATTTGAAACGTGTCCGAAGAAGTCGTAGGTTTGGTCCCAAGCAAACTAAATAAAACACCCCGAGATATATTTTTCTAAGGCGGCAGATGGTTGAAACTATAGATATTTTATTAGACAATCCTTTGAATAAAATACCGTCTGTCAATTTTTATTACCATCAGGCAAATATGTAACGACATTACTCATTTTAATTTGGTCCTGGTGAATTAATGCTAGACCAAGTCTGATCTATCATCATCTGCCTAGCCTTTTCCCAACTATGTTGGGGTCGGCTTCCAGTCTAACCGGATGCAGCTGAATACCAGTATTTTACATGGCGCGACTGCCTATCTGACCTCCACAACCCAGTTAGTACTGGGTAATACGATACCCCTTGCCCTTGTTAGGACTGGTTGTCAGTCTTTCGAGCCACTGATTACTTATAACGACTCTTAAATATCTACTAATACCAGACAAAGTCTTATCCATCTAAATAAAAGATATTATTTAACCACGAAGAAAGAACAGCTAATCAGGGATTAGAGTCATTTGTAGTTATTTTTAGAATAACAGCCATTTATAGGTAAACGGAACCCTTTTTAGAAATTCATTGAGACAAATACCCATTCACCTACTTTCTACGTTTGGAAAATCCTTTGAAGGATATAAGAAGGATTTACGTGATTTGTGACAGGCCAGACACAGTAAAATCATTTATAGATTGAGTCAATTTTAAGTGTACACATTTATTATATAACATTTATAGGAACTGTTCAAGTACTTATCGCAGGGGACGTCATAGTAGAGTTTATTAAGGCTGTTAAATTTTGATACAACAATTGCGAGAGTATTGACACGTCTTAAGTGTGGATCCTACGAACGACATTTACAGCAGTTGTTAAGGCGGCAATTACTACAAGTAGTAATGACGGAGACACTGTTGATGTAAAATATATTGCATAAGTTGGCATTGAAATTGTTTCAGTACGACATGTGGGAAGTCCGTGTAGTACGGATTACTTCAAGCGCTCCGGGACTAAATAAAGGCAAAGAACTCCTTTAATTATTTTCATTTAATCAACAACACAAAGACATACCAATGTTTAGAATGTAATGCGCTCGGCTGCCTCGGCCCAATCAGTGTTGCCGTCTTTGATTCAAGCGGGAAACTTTGTGTGTTACTTTACCATTAAGGGGAACGTGGAAAATTAACAAGGAGCTTTGGCGTCGCAACCTGCATGAGAATGGTGCCTTTACCATCCATTACGGTCCGTTCCTTTCCCAACACTAATTTGTCTTATCCCTTATTGTCACGCATGTCAATGAATGAGGAGCGGCACTAGCATCTCTTTGAGTAAATACCTTTTGTTCATAGCGAACCTTAAGGGATTTTTCTTATTAGGGATACGGGATGTTGATAGTCGGACGTGTTTAGTAATAAGCTGAGATCTTTTGTCTTATTCTATTGACATGTTTCTGTTTGGTTATTTAATCTGTAGGATCTATTTGTGTCCCCGTGGATTATTATCAAATGCCATTTTAGCTATCTAGTAAACCCGGGCAACCGAAAGCCCTTTAATCTATCGCAATATCTCATGTCAAATTATACTATTGGTTGTTGATATTTAGCTGGAAATTAATTCTAGCAGCCGAAATGAGATTTTACAATAGATATAGGTACTGATGAGAAAATTGAACAGGCTTCCAGTAAACGGGAGTGGATGTTGTCTAAAAATAAGTAGATAGGCATGAATTTATAATGATATTCTGAATTGTTTATCAAGCAATTTCGAGGGTACATTAGGTATCTTTTAAAGATAAATCTGAAACACGGGGTCCTATACTCGACCTTGGATGAAATTGGGTTTGAAGAGCGTGAGCTCATATTAAAAAAAAAATAACCCACTGGAGGAATAAAGTTCAAAATGTAGAAATAAACAAAATACCTATTTATTTCAATAAACGTCGACATAAGTATTGACTCGCCCTAAATGAGAGTAGGAACTTTTTTATCGGCAGCAGGAGACAGGCGATTTACGGTGAAGCTATCATGGCAAAAATTAAATTACGAGAGTCGTTACCGACCGACGAAGGGACAGAATTACTGGCAGTAAAGCTGATTAGTTAGCTCCGAAACTAAGCGTTAATTTAGATCGGTACGTTACGATGTTGCCTTTGATAAGGACGCGGAAATCATTGTTACGAGTACCTACTTACAGATCGTTGACTTTGGTTATTAAGTTACAAGTGCTTGTTGATACATTCCTGGGTTGTTGGGTAACTTTATTTATTAGAATTTTGTTAATTTGTATAATGAAGGATGGCGGATGTTTTTATGGCAAATCAACGGGTATTTTATGCTTCAGCTATACAAGAAAAGACAGAAAAGGAAAATGATAATATTCTTTTTATAATACTAAGATATTATGAGAAAAAGAAAGAAAACTTAGTTGTCATATCTATTAATTTACCTGTCAAAAGACCTCTACATAAATGCCAATATGTTGCGAAACTTACAACAAATAGGTCGATAAGAACATAATAAGTTACCCAAGCTCCCTATATCCTTTATGGGTATAATTGTATGAGGAAAAACAACAGTTTCACCCAAAGGCAAGAACTGGATTAAGGCCAAACAGATCACGTCTTGTATTTCCGTAAAAAGGAAACTAACTTCAGAAATGGGTAGACATTTCTTTACGACGCCGCGTTTTCTCTACAGCTACCTGAAGTAAACAGTATGATGGATGTAAACGGAAAAAAGGTTTACACTATACAGACTTCAGATGCACTTCTTTGAATGTTAATGAATGCTATGAATTTATATTGTTTCTCTAGTTTTCTTAAGTGCATTTATTACATTATTCTTCTTATTAAGGCGACTACAGCAGCTAAATTAGCAACTCTATTTGTGGTGGTTCAAACTTTGTTTGAAATGCTGTTAGAATTCTAATCAGCTTGCACTACAAAGTGGTTGTTACGTCAGTCACTGCGGGCCGAATAGAGCGAAATGACTGGTTTTTTGCGATTTTCTAAAAATCCATTGATTGGACTAAAAAATAAAACACATAAGACCTGCTTTATAGTTAGTTCAATTAGTATGCAAAGTAAGATGGATGGGTTTTGTGAGGAATGATATGAAGGAAAAAGGAGTAAAGGAGACGATTGATAGGGGAGAATGGAAGAAAAAAACGGGTTGCGCAGACCCCAATAGCCTGGGACGCAGGAAGATGACGAATAGTAGAATACTAGAGATAAAGATAAGAGAGGCTCATGGTTAAAAGATAACTGCCGCAAGAGTTGATCTTCAAGGTTAAGCACTGGTTGCCGAAGTTCAACCATCTATTGCATATCCCTCACTGCATCGTGATAACGCTAAGTCGTTGGTACTGGAAATAATTTATAGATCTTTGACATTCGTTATGGGTAGTCAGAAGATAGACAACCAGTCTTACCCAGGGGTATCGTGTTAACTCAAACTCAAACTCAAAGCATTTATTTCAATTAGACCATTACGGCACTTTTGAATGTCAAAAATACTAAAAAAAACAAAGCTACAGTCCCAGACACAAGACAATAGACATAATAACTTGAGAAAGTACTGTAGTTGCCCATTCCCTAGCGTAGATCTCTATGGAGAAGAACGGGCAAGAAACTCCATGGACACTCTTTTAAATCAAAATGTTGTTATAAAATCTTGAATACATCATTCATGTAGAGATTATAGATATATGTGAGAACGATGTAGAAAGACGTCATTAAGAGCGTCCAGAGTAAAAGATTAAAGTTATCAAAGTTTACTGGATTTTGGAGGTCAGATGGGCAGTCACTCCATGTAATGCTGTTCTGGCCACATCCGGTTGGACTGGAAGTTGATTCCAATACAAGATAAGAGGTGTAAAGCAAAAAAAACAAGCTCTTTAGCTGAAGGTAAATTCATCTTTGAACAAACAGTAAGCCACCTAAATGTTATGGATTGACAAACGAATAGTTCACGTGCTCTGAAAAATTCATTGTTTTCTTTATGCGTTTATGCCGATCCGAAATTATTGTCCACACTGCCAACAGCATATACAGGGTGGAATTTTGTAATGCCACCTGGAGGGAAAGTACTCTTAATACTGCAGATAGAAAATTTTACTCAAAGGAAAATGTTTCCTTTGAGTAAAATTTTCTATCTGCAGTTAGTTTACCATTTTTTGTAAATAATTAAATTAATTTAAGATAGGAAATCTTAAATTAATTTAATTACTTGATTGTTAGTTCCATGAACACGAACAGGATTCACTCGAGACCAATAATGGTTATTGCGGCGATTGTACATGCCATTATTGCTGAAGTTGGTTTCGTCAGACCATACAATGTTACTCAAAAAATTAGTGTTTCGGTCAATTTCTCCAAGCACGTTTTCACAAAATTGTAATCGTCTCTCACGATCCCCAATATGCAATTTTTGCACCAACCGACCTTCACGATAGCATTTATACTTATACTTTTTCAGCACTTTAAGTACGCGAGTGTGGGTTGTTCCTAATTCATCGGCAGCATCTCTACTTGAAGCCTTCGGAAATGATTCAAAGTAAGTATGTTAAAACATCTAATTCAATATCGAAATAGTTTTGCTGAATATTTTGCCGTCTCTTCTTGAAACCACCCGTATTCTTTAAATTTTCTACCATTCTTTTCAATACGAACCGAGTTGGTGCCTGTCGGTCTTGATATCTCTCTCCATACCACCGCAGAGCTAGATTCACGTTTTTGTTATTTAAAAAATAAGCTTCCATTAAATCAAACTGTTCTTGATAAGCCATTGACGACCTTGCTTGACGACCCGAATGGCGCAGCGGTAGTGAGGCTGCCTTACGTTTTTAGTCTTGGTAATCCCAGTCGGAGCAAATGTTTGTGTGATGAGCATGCGCATTTGTTTCCGAGTCATGGATGTTTATATGTATAATAAGTATGTATTTACAAACAAAAAGTATCTATGTAGTATATCAACTATCTGGTGTCCACGACACAAGCCTCGTTGCTTAGTGTGGCACTAGATGGCGCTGTGTGTAATGTCCAGCGATATTTATTTATTTATTCATTTTCACCGTTGTTGGAAATATAAACTGAGAAAATTGATGAAAATTGAGAAATTTAACGGCAAGGAAATTCCAAGTCAATTGTGCATTAAGAGCAAAGGGATTGAACATAGAAAAAGCAAGACCCGTGGAAACCAGTTCGCAAGTGCAGTGGGATAAAGATGACGGCATGGCCATGTTCATTTTAACGTCGTCCATGGATTTGAACCAAATACTCTTATCGAAAACTGCGAGACTGCTAAAGAAGTAATGACTAAATTGGAATCAATTTACGAACAAAAATCGGAGCTGAACAAAATGATGGTGCACGAGAAATTTTATCAATATAAGATGTCTTCAACCGATAGTATTGCACAGCATATTTCCAAAGTTGAGAATTTAGCCAAACAATTAAAAGAGTCTGGCGAAGAAGTAAGTCATACAGCAATTATTACAAAGATATTAAGTACATTACCTTCAAAGTATCGCTCTCTGCGTCAGGCATGGTTGTCATTAGATCCACGTTCACAAACAATTCAGAAATTAACAGCAAGATTATTAGATGAGGAAGCGAGCTTGACAAATGAAGAGGAATCTGAGAGTGCTTTAGTAGCCATGAAAGATTCTAAACCACAAAAAAAAAATCACAATCACAAAATACACCAAAGTTCAACATCTGGTCAACATAATCAGCACCGATTTATATGTTATAACTGTAACAAGAGAGGGCATTTTGCAAGAGATTGTCGAGCCCCAAAGAAGTCTGAGAGGAAATCTCAAGAGCAAAAGATGCTTGCTTTCAGTGCCGAGCAATGTTTACAGTCTGAAGCTGACGTAGATGCATGGATTCTTGACAGTGGTGCATCTGCACACATGTCACACAGGCGCGATTATTTCTGTGAGTTACTAGATTATGGCCAGAATAGTGGTGATATAACTGTGAAATTGGGAAATAAGAAGGAACTTGTGGTACAAGGCCGTGAAAATATATTAATTAATAGATGTGTGAATGGCATGTGGGAGCAAAGTATTCTAGAAGATGTACTTTATGTACCAGAGCTACGCAGAAATTTGTTCTCAGAAGGCATGGTAACAAGAAAAGGCTATGTCATAATTAAGAAGTACAATGAGGCCTTAATATTAAAAGATAATATAGTTGTAATGACTGCAACATTAAAGCAGAATAATCTATATGAAGTAAATATTAAAACCACAGTGCAAATAGTTTGTAATTTGGCACAATCAAGTTTGAAAACCTGGCATGAACGGTTGGGACATTTAAACTTGAAGGAAGTGCAAAATATGAGCAAGAATGGTGCAATTCCAGTAAAGTTGACAGATGACATCAACTTTGTTTGTGAAGCTTGTCAATATGGCAAACGGAGCCGCTTGCCATTTCATAAATCTTGTAGAGGAAAAAGTGAACCTGGTGATTTAACCTACAGTGATGTGTAGAACATACATCTGTATCTGGAGCAAGATTTTTTGTCTTATTTAAAGATGGCGCCACTAGCTATAGACATGTGTTTATAATCAAGCACAAAAGTGATGCCCTGAATTGCTTTAAGAAATATAATGCAATAGTGAAAAATAAGTTTGGTCATGGTACTCGTATATTGCATACAGACAACGGAGGTGAGTACGTTAACAATGAACTTAAATCTTATTTGGATAGTGAAGGAATAGTTCATGAACGTACAGCACCTTACACGCCAGAACAAAACGGTAGGGTGGAGAGAGAAATGCGCACAATAATGGAGAGCGCAAGATCTATGTTGTACTGTCGTGATATCTCATTGAATCTCTGGGCTGAAGCAGTAAACTGTGCTGTTTATTTACTAAATCGAAGTTCTTCTACTCAGACAAAAGATGTATCCCCATATGAGCTGTGGAATGGACAGAAGCCAGCCCTTCAACACATAAGAGTATTTGGTTCAGAAGGGTATGTTCATATACCTGATGAAAGAAGAAGAAAACTAGATAAAAAGAGTGTAAAACTAATATTAGTAGGATATGAAAATGAAAATTATAGAATGTTTGATATTGAAAGTGGGAAGATAACGATAAGTAGAAATGTACACTTCAATGAGAACAATATACCAGTACTGAGGAAAGATTCCACATCAATTTCTATTACCGATGAACAAGAACAAAGTGAAGGAACACAAGATATACCAGTTTCACTAGAAGATGACCAAAATATTTCTGAATCTAGTTTTGAAAGTGTAGAAACACAAGAGGATCCCAATGATGTGACGTACCAGCCTTCACAAATAATTTCTGAAGATGATGAAAGACATATTACACTGAGACCCAGAAGGAACAGAAATGAAGAAGCAAATTTTATTGAGTTTGAAATACCCAACACTTATGAAGAAGCAATAAATAGTCCAAATTCTCATCTATGGAAGAAAGCTGTGGCTGAAGAGCTTCAGTCACATGAAGAAAATCAAACTTGGACACTGACTGATCGAACTGAGAAGAAGCCTGTTACTTGTAAATGGGTGTTCACCATAAAGAAGAATAAAGATGGAGAAATAGTACGATACAAAGCACGACTGTGTGCACGAGGATTCACACAAGTCAAGGGCTTGGACTATAATGAGACTTTTTCCCCCACTAGCAGGTACGACTCCATCAGGGTAATGCTTAGCATTGCTGCGAGAGACGAACTACAGATCGAGCAATTTGATGTGAAGACGGCCTTCTTGTATGGTGAGCTCTCCGAGGAAATATATATGGAGGTGCCAGAGGGATTGGAAACTCGGTCTTCAAAAGTATGTAAGTTAATTAAATCTATATACGGTCTTAAACAATCTTCGAGATGTTGGAATGAGAAGTTTTGTTCATTTCTTACTACATATGGTTTTAAACCATGTCCATCTGATAATTGTGTATTTGTAGGATATTTTAAAGGTGTCAAAGTAATATTAATTCTTTACGTTGATGATGGATTACTATTGGCCAAAAGTAAAGCTGTTTTGTCTGATATTCTAAATGATCTTAAACAAAAGTTTGAAATTAAGATTATAAACTGTAATTCATTTATTGGTATGGAAATAGACAGAGAAAAAGATTGTATAAGGATACGTCAAAAACAGTATATTAAGACAATAATCAATAAATTTAATTTGTCAGATGCTAAAAGCAGTAGTACTCCTGCTGATGTAAATGTACATATATCTAAGAATACAAGCAATGTGCCTATTAATTTCCCATATAGACAAGCAGTGGGAGCCTTGTTATTCTTGTCATCTGTATCTAGACCTGACATAGCATATACTGTGAATGTTGTTAGCAGGTATGTCAATGACCCTGGTCCGCCACATGTTACAGCTGTGAAAAGAATCTTACGTTATTTAATTAATTCTAAAGACTTGTCTATTGTTTATAAAGGTAATGTTGAATTAGTTGGCTACTCAGATTCTGACTTTGCAGGTGATTTGGACACTAGGAAATCTAATACAGGTTATATATTTTTAATGAATGGAGGTCCTGTCTCTTGGTCCAGCCGTAAACAAAATACTGTGGCATTGTCCACAACTGAGTCTGAGTACATAGCTGCTAGTGAAGCCACTAAAGAAATTCTATGGCTTAGGCAATTTCTATGTGACATTGGGGAGCCACAAGACTCAATTACTTTAAAAGTTGATAATCAGAGCGCTATCAAATTGATTAACAACCCTGTGTTTCATAGAAGAAGTAAGCACATAGACATAAAATATAATTTTATCAGAGAAAATGTTGCAAAGAAAATTGTTGATATTAAATATGTTGAGAGTTCAAATCAGTTGGCTGATTTCCTGACTAAAGCTTTGCCTGTAATTAAATTTAATTCAATTAAAGATAAGGTGATGAGAAATGTTTAATGTGGCTAATGTTTAATGCTTGTGGATTAAATACATGTTGTAACGCGCTCATCCCTGCTATAATAAAGCGTAGGGCCTGCGCGGGTGGGAAGCCTGCGGGAGGGGCGGAAACGCCTGCACCCCGATCGCGGTGGTGTGATGCGTTCGCGCTAGTCGTCTGTCGGAAGGGCTCGGAGGTCCGCATGCATTCATGTGCTGCTCGCGTCCTCGCGCTGTAATTGTTTAACATTGTATCTATAACATATTGACATATTACTTAACCAATAAACTCAAGGATATAAAGGTGCAACGTGTTTTCTTCCGACACTGAACGTTATAAGTGGCGCTTCCAACTAGTGGCCCCGAATCCAGTATAAACCGGTTTGTGCCCGACGCGCGCACGTTGAAAATCCGTTGTGTTCGTGATCTTGCTTCGTACGTACCGAAGAGGTGAAGAAGATGCCACCACGAAGAGTACGTACGGCTACGGACGCTAATGTGAGTGAGGCACAATCCAGCTCGGAAGATGAAGCCGCGAGACCTTCGCCAGTACTCATGTCTGGGGACCAGTTGACTTCATTCCTTACCGCCTTCGCAAAGACTCAGGCGGAAGCGAATCGGCAGCTTGTCGAATCCCTCATGGCATCGTACGCGAGAGGTGAGCCATCAGCACCCCTCGCAGGCTCCGGCGCTGCGATCGCGACAGCCTCACCGACACCGTCGTTGTCAACTAGTAAGTCTGGAAACATGTCTAAGTGTACGTCACGCTTCGATGGTCAGAGCCGAGACCCTGAAGTCGTAGAGGCGTTCATCGACTCTGTGGAGATATTTAAGGAGTGTTCGTTGGTCAGCGATGACCTTGCACTACGTGGTCTACCCATGCTGCTCCACGGCGAGGCTGCAGTATGGTGGAGAGGGGTCCGGACCGAGGTGTCGTCGTGGCCGGAAGCCTTCAAAAGACTACGATGTATGTATGGTGTTCCACGTCCTGGCTACAAGATCTTCCGTAACATATTCGCTGACGAGCAAAACGCAGAACTCGCGGATACATTTATTGTTAAAATACGTGGTATGTTATCTAAATTACCGTATGTGTTGCCCGAAGAAGCGAAGTTGGACATGATATACGGCTTATTACATAAACGTATTCGCAAACGTCTAACTCGGGATGCCGTGGATAGTATCGAATCCCTGATCGATAAAGCGCGATCAATAGAAGAATCGCTCATGGAAAATAGTACGCAGGCGGCGCATGCGCGATCGGCGCGTCCTATGCTGCTGCCCGCGCCCGGCTCACGCGTTGCATCGGAGAGCGCGAATTCGGCGGGAAACGCTGGGTCAACGTCCGGCGAGCCTCTTCCGCGAAATACCGCGGTAGCTCAGCGGTCGCAGGTTCAGTCTCCGCATCGTTCGTCGTCGCCTTCGATTCCAAACAGTGCAGATAAAAGTCGGTGCGCGAGTAAAGTGATAAGTGATAAAAAGCACTTTTGTGTCTATTGTAAGTCCCGCGGTCATACTCGTGATTCATGCCCGAAAAAAGACTCTAAAGACTCGGTGAATAGTAATAAGTCTAACTTGCATTGTTATGGTTGTGGCGAGAAGGGTTATATTCGAGCTAATTGTCCTACATGTAAAAATAATGTTTCGACTTGCGATGTTGTAGATTTAAATACGCTACAATCACAAAATAATGTGTTTTACTCACTTAAAACAATATGTAATGTTAAGCGTAACGACACCAACATTATTGTAAATCAAGGCCGACCTATTTTAAATATTGAGATTTGTGGTTACAATGGTACAGCGCTTATAGATACCGCCGCCCGGCGCAGTATCGCAGGTTCAACGCTCTACTCACTTTTGTTGCGTTTAGGCATTCAATTTAATTCACAAATTATGTCGGTTAAGCTTGCTGATGGTAGCGTACGTACTAATAATGTGTTGTTAGCATGTGTTAATGTCAATTGTATGTCTATGTGTGTACCTATAGAATTTGTTACGTTCTCTGACGCCTCAAATAACGAGACTCTTTTAGGGATAGATTTCATTACGAAGTTTAAGTTAGTTTTGAACTTTTCGTCAATGACATGGTTCACAGCTGATCGACCTCAGGTCACTCACCCCTTGCTAACAGAGAGTTCACGCGACGTGGTGGAGTGCGCCTCTGTTAACCTATTGAGGGAAAACGAGGGCACTTTGTTGACTCAGGAGGAGCGTTCCAGCTTAGAAGATCTACTCGGTGAGTATTCTGATATTTTTGACTTAGTTGGGGATCCAACGCCATTTGCCGAACATCACATAGATACGGGTGACCATCCTCCTATTGCTGTTCCACCATATCGAGTCACGCCAGCGAAAAAGGAAATTATTCGTGCGGAACTCGATCAGATGTTAAAAGAGGGAATCATTGAGGAATGCGAGTCTGCCTGGTCTGCACCAACTGTTCTGGTACCAAAGGCTAATGGTGGGTATAGGTTTTGTGTGGACTACAGGAGGCTCAATGCTGTGACAAGAAGTGATGCGTATCCTATGCCACGCATTGACGAGTTGCTGCAGTCAACGAAGAAGGGCTGCGTGATGAGCTCCTGCGACCTTAGAAGTGGTTACTGGCAGTGTAGCATCAAGGATCAGGATAAAACAGCCTTTGTTACACCGTTCGGTACGTATCGCTTTAAGCGTATGCCGTTTGGCCTTAAAAATGCGCCGGCTACGTTCCAGAGGCTTATTGACAGGTTTCGTTCGGGATCCTCACTTAAGGATGTTACCGTACTGACGTACCTTGATGATATACTTGTGATATCGGAGTCGTACACCCATCACCTTTCCGATCTCCGTGCGGTATTCGACCGTCTCCGCTTGTTTAAGCTCCGTGCGAATCGAGAGAAATGCGTTTTTGCCAGGGACAAGGTTAAGTACTTGGGTCACGTGATCTCTCAGGAAGGTATATCACCGGATGAAGACAAGGTACGTGCGGTTTTGAATATGAAGGAGCCTACGTGTCTTCAGCAATTGCGTACTTTTCTTCAAACATGCTCTTGGTTTCGCAAATTTATACCAGACTTCGCGAAAGTAGCTGAACCTCTCACGCGCTTAACCAGGAAATCGCACGTGTGGGAATGGAGTTTGGAGCAAGGTAACGCTTTTAAAGCTCTTAAAAAGCTGCTGACCACGTCTCCTATTCTGGTCCAAGCGGATTACACGAAACCATTTCTACTGAGGACTGACTCAAGTAATTATGCTTTGGGTGCAGCTTTACTCCAGGGGGAGTCACCCCATGATGAACATCCAATAGAATACGCTAGCCGTCTGCTTACTCAAGCCGAGCAAAACTACTCAACTACTGAGAGAGAGGCACTCGCGGTAGTCTGGGCTGTCGAACGGTTCCGCGGCTATATTGATGGTCATCAAGTCCGGGTGATGACTGACCACCAACCCTTGAAGTGGTTGTTTTCTCTCAAGTCACCAAGCGGCAGGTTGGTTCGCTGGGCCATGAAGCTGCAAGCTTTTGACTTACGCATCGACTATACACCAGGTAAGGCCAATGTACTAGCTGATACTCTTAGTCGACCCGTGACTGAGGATGGTTTGCCACCGGGATGTGATATCTGTCCGGTTGTCGTGGACGTACCACACTGGGATGCAACTTCGACCCGGGAAGCTCAGTTGGCTGATCCGGAAGTGGCCAAGATTATCCAGGACTTAGAAGGAAAGGATGAACTTGCTGTTACACGCTGGACTGAGAGAGGTTATCTCTTGAATCAAGCTGTTCTGTATAGGTATGTACCTGATACTGATTCCGAGGAGCCTCAACTCGTCATACCAGAAAGCCTGCGAGGTAAAGTCATGTTAGAGTGCCATGACTCGCCCACAGCCGCTCATGGTGGTATCGATAGAACATTGCATCGTATCGCGCAACGGTTCTACTTCCCTGGTATGAGACGGTTTGTAACTCAATATCTTAAAACCTGTGTAGAGTGTCAGCGGTACAAGCCGTCCAACATTAAGCCAGCTGGACTGCTGCAGACTCCAGTCCCAGCTCAGAGGTTCGAAACCATTGCAACTGACCTCTTTGGTCCGTTGCCTAGAGGACCGCAAGGTGAGAGATGGATCCTCATTGTGGAGGACACTGCCAGTAAGTGGGTAGAAGTCTTCGCTCTGACGGAAGCTACGGCAGAGACATGTGCTAAGACTCTGGTCAATGAGGTATTCATGAGATTTGGTCTGCCTCGGCGCTTGATCTCTGATAACGGGGTGCAATTTGTAGCAGATGTCATGCAGAAGGCCATGTTCGTTTTAGGTATAAAGCAGAGCCTGGTACCTTTATATCACCCGGAGTCAAATCCGGTTGAGCGAAAGAATCGGGACCTCAAGGCTCAGCTAGCCATCTTGGTTGAAGGTCGTCACCAAAACTGGCCAGAGGTATTACCATTTGTGCGGTTTGCTTTTAATAGTTCCCTCACAAGGTCTACAGAGCACACGCCTGCGTACCTGACTTTCGGTCGTGAGCTGCGGTCCCCTTTGACTGTCCAGGCGGATCTAAGAGCGGTCGTAGAGTCGGAAAATTTCGTACCTCAGATTACACCATACTTGCTCAAGCTCGCAGATACCATCTCGACAGCCAAAGAGAACCTTGAGCGTCATCAGGATGCTCGCAAGGTTTACGCTGATCAGGGCCGGTCGTCTCCTGAGGAGTATATTGAAGGTGACTTGGTGTTAATGAAGACCCATGTGCTCAGTAACGCCGCAAAGGGTGTTACTGCCAAGTTCAACCCGAAACGTGATGGACCGTACGTCATCTCTAAAAAGGTGAGTCCAACTACGTACCTATTAGCCCATCAATCTGGCGAAGTTTTTGGTAAGTACCACGTCTCGGACTTAAGGCGCTATCATGCCAGAGAGGGTGAGTGTCCTGAGCCGGTCGTTCCGAAGCGTGGCAGAGGTCGCCCGCGTAAGGCTATTGTCTAAGTGTTAGATCTCGTTATTCGTGGTTGTTTGACCAGGCGGGAGACCCTCGCCTGATCAAAAGGGGGAGTGTGTAACGCGCTCATCCCTGCTATAATAAAGCGTAGGGCCTGCGCGGGTGGGAAGCCTGCGGGAGGGGCGGAAACGCCTGCACCCCGATCGCGGTGGTGTGATGCGTTCGCGCCAGTCGTCTGTCGGAAGGGCTCGGAGGTCCGCATGCATTCATGTGCTGCTCGCGTCCTCGCGCTGTAATTGTTTAACATTGTATCTATAACATATTGACATATTACTTAACCAATAAACTCAAGGATATAAAGGTGCAACGTGTTTTCTTCCGACACTGAACGTTATAATGTTTAATTTTTTTTAAATTGTTGAAACAAAACATGTAAGTTAAAAGTAAAACAATTTTTATCGATGAGATATGTGTACCTTTAAGTTTAAATAAAAGAATGTTTATTTTCTGTTTTAGTTCAAAGTAAAAGAAAGTAAGAAAGTATATGTAGTGAATTGTTACGTCTACCTTATAACTTTATGTGGGAGTGTTGGAAATATAAACTTATAAGATAGATCATAGACACTGGTGTTTCCATTTTCTGTCGCTGGTGGCTCTCTTGTCTTCTTTTTGGTTTTTATGCAAACGTCATGTAGTTTGTGCGTTTATTAAAATATCGTGTTTCTAGAAATCTAACGTGAGTTTTATTGAAATACTGCCGAATTTCCAATAACCGTGAGACAAAATGTGAAATGAGTTGTAAAAACAATCAAATGTGAATAACAACTGTGACAATCTAATTTTCAAATTATAATCTAGCATTCCATATTTAAATTACCTCATACACGCAGCTATGAGTATGTCGCAAAGGAGTCTGCATTACAAAAGATGGATGTTAGTTAAAGAGCTTTAACTTGACTCATTGAATTTGTAACTTCGAATTTCCTGGTTTTCCTTTCATTTAATTTATCATTGACCCTAACGATCGATGCAATAAAAGTACAGGGCATAATTTTTTCAGATTTTAGCCGGTTCGATTTCCGGGTGTGGGAGAAGAGAATTTTCGAAAATCTTTGAATGCAGTTTGTTTTCTATTCAAAAATAAAGGAATGTTTTCTTTGAGTAAAATTTTCTATCTGCAGTATTAAGAGTACTTGCCGTTTTTTTTTTTTTTTTTTTTTTTTTCGGATGGGAAATCATCAAATGACTTCTCCCGCTCTGGGCGGAGCAGGAGGGAGTGTCAGACTTTTACTGACTAAAACCCATCCATGTTCCTTCATCGCCCTTTGTGTTCCGGGGCCACGGTATCTCTTTCGAACAGTCCCGCAACCCCGGCAGGCATCGGTCCTTGCGGACCCCTTCCTTTTTGCTGACTCTCTTTGAGGCGCGCGTGGAACACGAACGCGCCGTCGACACGGCCTGTCGTCATGAGACGGACGGACGGCGAGCTAACCCATAGCCCACCGTCCACAGGCCCGCGCCTACGGTGGCCGGGGGCCACGTGGTGGCCCCCGACGCCCGGGGCGTCTCCCGCGGCGGCCGGGACGCTGTGAGGTTCTCTCCCTCTCACGTTCCGCCACCTCCTTCTCTAGCATTACTGCTTCGCAGAAGGAGGTGACGGCGTCCCATTCCGTCTCGCTCCGGACCATGGCTTGCACCAGGGCCGGACGCGAGAGGTCGCCGCCGCCAATCGCCGCTTCGAGGACACGGCGGTGCTCCGCCCACGCGGGGCACACCTCCACCGTGTGCTCCACCGTGTCCTCCGGTCGATCCTCGCAAATAATAAACTAAGGTACAAACTGTAATTAATGTTGGTACAAGTGTAATATGGGGGAGAGAACTGATGAGCAGATCAAGTTGTACCGAGAGGAATGTAATAGAAAATTAAAATTAATAGATTTTCCTACTGAATTTATTCACTGTGCTGATACATATTGTAACGACCCAAATTACAGATCAGTTATTGATAAATTGTATGGGGATATTGTGTCCGCCCTCAGTGAGTCTACAACTGTGAGTCGAGGAGGTGTGCGACGCAGGGAAAAGTCGCGATGCGTCGTTGGATGGAACAGGCATGTAAGTGAGGCGTACAGGGTGGCCCGGTTGAGGTTTCATGATTGGCAACGATGCGGGGGCCTTCTGCCGGCCCTGCTTATAACGAGATGTGCCAGAGTAGAAGGATGTTTAAGTCAAGGCTTAAATGGTGCCAAGACCATCAGCACCAGATTAAAATGGATATCCTTGCTTCACATCACTCTGAAAAAGACTTCCGTAATTTCTGGAAAGGCACTAATAAAATGACACCTCGGCCTGGCCTCCCAGTGGACATCAATGGTGTGAGTGACCCTAAAAGCATTGCTGATCTCTTTCGAGAACATTTTCATGTGAAATCCCCTTTAGGGTCGCCTTCACTGGGAGTGCTTAGTGTTGAGACATGTCATGGTCAAGTGGGTACAACAATTAGCTCCAAAAATATAGCATGTGCTGTTAAGTCAATGTCCAGAGGCAAGTCCCCTGGCCATGACGGTCTCAGCATTGAGCATCTTCAGCAGGCTGGACATCACCTACCGAGAGTATTGGCAATGCTTTTTAACCTCTGTATCAGTCATGCCTTCTTACCCTCTGACCTTGTTAGAACAGTAGTAGTGCCAGTTGTTAAAAATAAAACAGGGGACCTGTCGGATAAAAATAATTATAGGCCCATCTCATTAGCGACTGTCATTGCGAAAGTGCTTGACGGTTTCCTTGATACACAGTTAAATGAATATCTTCATCTGCACGATAACCAATTCGGTTTTCGGCCAGGACTCTCCACAGAAAGTGCTATATTGTGTCTCAAGCATGCCGTCAGGTACTATACGGACAGGCATACTCCTGTGTACGCGTGCTTCCTCGACTTGTCCAGGGCTTTTGATCTGGTCTCCTATGACATTCTTTGGAAAAAGTTGAAGGAGATTAACTTTCCCAAGGAACTTATAAATGTATTTAAATGTTGGTATGGGGGCCAGATCAATCGTGTTAAGTGGGCCGGTTCACTGTCAGAACCATATGGGTTGGAGTGCGGGGTGAGGCAGGGGGGGTTGAGCTCCCCCGCACTTTTTAACCTATATGTGAACGCTCTGATTGTTGCCCTCAGCAGTCATCATGTCGGCTGTCATATTGATGAAGTTTGCCTAAATAATCTTAGCTATGCGGACAACATGGTTCTGCTGAGCGCATCGGTTTGTGGCATGAGAACATTGTTGCGGATTTGTGAGACTTATGCGCAAGGACATGGTCTTAAATATAATGTGACGAAAAGTCAGTTCATGGTTTTTGAGGCCGGCTCTAAATCCGGCCGGATCCTATAGCAGTACCTCCCATCAAACTGTACGGGGTTCCCTTGGTCAGAGTGGACCATTTCAAATACTTGGGACATGTAGTAACAGCAGATCTTAGAGATGATGCTGATATCGAGAGGGAGCGGAGGGCTTTGGCTGTAAGAGGTAACATGATAGCTCGCAGGTTTGCGCGTTGTTCAGTGTCGGTCAAGCAGACCCTATTCAGGGCTTATTGTACCTCTTTGTACACGTGCAGCCTGTGGCTGAATCATACTCAAAAAGCATACGAAGCCCTCCGCATCCAATATAACAACGCATTCAGAGCGCTGATGGGGCTGCCGCGACATTGTAGTGCCTCGGGCATATTCGCCGTCGCTAGCGTCGACTGCTTTTATGCAATGATGCGTAAGCGGTGCGCGTCCCTGGTACGCAGAGTTCGCGGCAGCTCCAACAGCGTGCTGGTGATGATAGCCGACAGGCTCGACGGTCCATACATCAGACGCTGCAATGACTTGCACGTCACCTACAGTCGTCGGCTGTCAGTATAAATATGTTCTGTGTGGTTATTGTTTCGTGTTGTATTATCTCATTGTCCTATTTTATTGTTTAATGTATTCTGTGTGTTTTACTGTGTCATTTGTGCTATGTATTTAATTTCTGTGTATTATTGAGTCCTTGTTACTTGTGAAATAAATGAATTAATAAAGCAAGTATTGGCATTTAGTGAACAACGACATGACTTTTCGAAAAGATTTAGTATTTTCAGTATTCATGTTTTTTTTACATACGTTAACGATGTTTTATTACAAAAATTGGATTACGGAATTAGCTCATTCGGCATTTCATGGTCCAGCTTGGGCCATTATGTGTAGGCATCATAGAAATGATTGGCCATAATGGTCTTGCAAAGGTATTGTTTGGCGTCTTTGACATAGGTGTTTGTACTTTGTATGTACTTAGATACAATACCTAGTGTTCATATTGGCTGTTCTCTACATACTGCGGTCATTAGTTGTGCATGAACGGGATCCTGTCATTATTATTGTACAACTTGAGGTACTTCAGATATACTTTTTATTTAATTTTACCCGAATTATTTTATAAACTTTCTGTGTCAACAATAAATTACATTACAAATAGTAAAAAAAAAGCATCTGTGAAGATAATATTTTAAGGAGTGTGTCTTAAAACTGCTTTGAAATTTATTATCATTGAATACTAGGTAGTATTCAATGATAATAAATTTCAAAGCAGTTTCAGTGTAGTCACCTTTTTAAGCAGAATTCTACGTGGGGAGATTGTGATGTTGACAGTCTATCAAATATTATAGATGAACAGCATATTATGGTTCCACACAAATATTCCAAAACATATATTTAATGGGCCATCTATGAATTCAAGCAAACTCCTTCCAAGGTAAAGTAACGTTTCTTTGCGTTACGGTGTGATTCAACAGTTCTGTTAACAATATGTTAAAAAAGGAATAGAAAAATTTGGACATACGGGTATGTACGGTTGACTAAGCTATTTGGTTTACATTTTAAATTACAAATTACATTGTAAAATGTAAACCAAATAGCTTGGTCGACCGTACATACCCGTATGTCCGTAAAAAGACATATAGAAACATAAAAAGACGAAATATATAATTAATGACGTACGTACGTAACGTACGTCATTAATTATATATTTCGTCTTTTTATGTCGTGTCTAAACACAAAATCATGTCTTTCCTCACAAAGAGTTCTATCAAGCACCTCTAAGAATAGATACCTACTCAATCAATGGTTGTTGAAGTGTGGCTACAGTAAACACACTAGGATAGGTAACGAGTAAGGCCGACCACTGACTGGCGTATACTTTTTATAGGTTTCAATAAAATTGCTGTCTTAGTATCCGCTTCTTAGTGCGTACTTTGTAACGTCAGTTTTTGTTTTTCTCCTGTTTATACAGTTCTGGTTACATTTATTACACTACAGAGGTCGGCAACCTTTTGACTCAGAAGAGTCATAAATTTCAATTTACTAAATTTCAAAGGTTTTAAAGAGCCACAATTTTTTTTCAGTGTCTGTGACGACGCGTGTCTCAAGGGGAGGGGTGCGGTGAAAAGCGAGTACAAGTGGCTGAGAGATTAGAAATGGTGCCTAATCCTCGTTAATCGATCGTTTTTTTTGTAAAAATAATAGTTGCGTATGGAACTAAAGAGCCGCTGTTTCACATCCAAAGAGCCGCATGTAGCTCGCGAGCTGCAGGTTGCCAAACCCTGACCTAGCCTAAGGATAATAATCAGCCCAACATATTCCCACTGCTGGGAAGTGTCCCAGCCTCCTCTATTAGAAGAAGAGGACTGAATTCCACAATGTGTGTCGATTATTGGTAGGTGTCACATCTCTACGAATGGTTAGGTCTAAAACTTATGACGTAATAAATGATTTCAATGATTTTCCTTTTTCATTTTTCAACCTTTACCATTGGGCCAACCCTACTTACGCACTTATCACCTAACTATCCAGTTCAGAGCATCATTTTTCTACTCTAGTGTGAATAAAAATACCCACAATGACCTTGCATGTTGTGATAAACGTCAGCCACTGACAGTTATACAAAATGGCCGCCCAAGTGAACCGAGACGAACTAAATAAGTGATAACCGACACCAGATTCGGGTTCCCGAAGCAACCATAACTTTATCGTGTTTGCATTATTTCACGGTTGACTGATCGCCCAGATCTGCGTGCAAATGTGACATGAATATTTCATCATGTCGAATTTACAAACAAAGTACAACAAAATGTGGGTAAAGGTGGTTTTACACCGGCAATAGTGCAACTGTACTCTTATTTAAAATTGATTGTTTTTTTTTATTGTAAATCTGACCACAACCTGATTTTCTTTGCCATGGGGCAAGCTTAATGTCACAATATCAATGACTGGTGTAGAGGAAACATCGATCTATCTGGCTGGTTCGACAATTCAAAACGACCATGCATGAATACCTTTATCAGTATACATTGACAAAAATGCAAACGATGCTTTTTTTTAGTCACAATAGTTTATGTGTAGAGCACAGTCATCGGTACAAATGAATTCGTTGAAATTTATGTACGGCAAATACACATGAATTTATGTATGGCAATAAAAAGCAAACGGTAACTAAGTTAACAATGCTGTATAATTTTATTGTTGGAATATACAAAATTAATTTATCATGTCGTTGGGTATAAGTATGCACCTAATACATGTAATTTTTGATTCTTGGACTTGACTGAAATAGACTTGTGGTAATAAAGAAAATTTATTTTAGTCTCTTGGAAATATTCTTCATTCTTCATTTCCACGGAGTATCGGGCCTAGAAATTGAACTTTATTAGCGTCATATACAATTTGTATATGACGCTAATAAAGTTCATTTCTAGTAAGATCAAATATATTACATATTCCGGTCACAATTATAGTGCCGTGCTATCTCGTACCAAAAACTGTTATCGTTAAAACCAATATTGTTTTGTTCGAACTACCTAGTACTTCATTTAAAAGCATTTCACAGCTAAGTAGGTACCTAATTGTTTGTTCTCTCCAAACAGTACTACTATAGGCATAAAAATATATAAGCAAAACAGACAAGAGAACACTCACCGAATAGCGTTGTCTTTGTATTGATAAACGGAGATTAATCCAAATAAGAAATGACGGCTAAGAATATATTTTATTTTTCCGAGTAAACCGAATTTCGTTGTGGCTGTACAATGACCTTAATCGATAAAGTACCTATTGTCGGCGGAGCAAAGGGTCGAAGAGAGAACTTTCGTGGGCGGGTGATCCCGACAGATCACGTAGTTATGATTAAAGGTTAACGTTAAACGGACGGTTTTGTTTATTTGTCACAGCTCATAAGGCGGTTAAAAGTTTTGTTTACAGGGGATTACACGTGTTGTATTGTCGAGTTAATCTGTAGCTCACGTTAAGCTTAGCTAGTCTTAAAGGGATGACTTTGGGTGCAAATTGACGGCACGTTTCTCAATGTCATAGTGTTTGTTGAAGCTTATGCAGACAAATGGTGCACGCAGCCGATAGATTGGAATTGTGTGCTGGTCTTGATATATTTTGAGGTGAAGCCCAGCTGCAGCAAGCTGTTGACTGAAGCTTATGGCTTGGCTTGGCCGGAGAAGAATCATCATGCAGCAGATCGGCCTAAATTGCAAGACTGACGAAACCAGTAATCAGAGTTCGTTTATATTTAAAAAATCGGCCAAGAGCGAGTAGGACTCGCGCACCGAGGGTTCCGTACAAACTTTTTAAAGGACAAATTTAACTTTGCTGTTCGATCCCTAGAAATGGCTATTGCACCAACTGCAATTAATAAGTTTATAATATTAAAATCGCTTTGTTTTTGTTATTAAACTACATTTTTACGGTTTTCAGACTTTTCCCTTTACATGTGCTGTAATACCTTGCTTTTTGCCAAATTACGTGATTCTAGGTCAACGGGAACTACCTTATTTCGGGTTGACCTAGAATTGACAATTTTGGTTAAAAGAGAGGTCTTACAGCGCAAGTAAAAGGAAAAGTCCAAAAAATAAAAAATAGTTGAAAATTAAGGTACATTCTGGTACTTACAAGTTTTCGCGAAAATCTAAATTTGCCCATATCTTTTTATCGTGTTGACTCAGGAACTTGATTTTTATACACCTAATAGGGACTATAGACTTCATTATCTGGTATAAATTTCAACTTGCTAGGTCTACTCGTTCCTGAGAAAATTGGTGGTGACAGACGGACAAGAAAGTGATCTTATAAGGGTTCCGTTTTTTCCTTTTGAGGTAAGGAACCCAAAAAAAGGTAAAGATAATTTGGCAGGAGAGGAAGTTATAATGTTCGGAGCCGAGAAAACGTGTATACTCAGCAGTGAACTACTTATTATAAGTTATAATACAAAGTTGGAAATATTCTATTTTCAATAGAGAAAACTGTTTGCTCTCCAATAAATGTACGATAAATCTAATTTCAATAACATCAACAAATCGTTCGCATTATATTAATAAATCAATATTATGTAAATATTATTATGTCTGGATCAGATTGTGTTACATAAAGTAGATTGACTACAGCAATATTCAAAAGAAATTGAGAATAAAACTTTATTACAATAATTCCAAATAAGATCAAAATTATGTGACTATGATAGAAACAGAAAAGGTATCAGTTATTTTCTTTAATTTGAAGGTACCTGGATACAATAAACCCTTGGGTACATCATACATATTTTCATTGTAAACATATGGGATTTACAAAAAACTTGGTTAAAACACAACTTTAATTTTATTTTCTCACCACAGTCGCGGGTGACTTTTTGTTTTATAACGACAACCCAAATACTATTATTCAATTAAATAAATTCATTTGTCGACAAATCTTTTTGTATTGTATTAAGTAAATGAGGAAGAATTAAACCAGTTCTCCAATTAATTTCCAAACTAGCCCGGAAATCCACATAAAGAAACACGCAAGTAAAACCGTAAATAACCGTTGACATAATTGTGTTTTACGGAAGTTAGGTAAAGTTGCTTAATTTCAATAAAACCTTGATTTGCGACATAAGCAAAAGAAAATGGTAGCGATACAATAGGCACAAGTACTTAACAATAACAAGTAGGTATTTGTATATAAAATAACATCGTTCAATTAGGACAGTCACAGAAGTTTTCTTATAAACGTAGATTGTTACTATATTTTCACGACAAACAACACGGCGCTCTCGTATAAACAAAGAAAAATTCCTTACATCTTGTAGATTTGAGAGCAATCGTTCGGACTAAAAGATTGTTTCTTTGTTGGCGAGGAAGTGATGAGAAAAACTCAATGAATACATGAAATGTTTCAAATTAATTAACAGAAACAAAACAAGATCGTCATACGAGATTTCTTGTCTGACAAAACAACCCTTTGGCATAATCATACAGCGTTTGTATACCCAACATTTAACAGAGCGACTTTCCTTATGAGCAACCCGAAAGCAAAAGGAAAATATACCCAAAATACATCAGTCGCTTATCACTAGGTACTTATTATAAGGCAAAGTTTCCACCCGCGTCTGTTTTCGGGTTAACTTTAGAAGTTACCGTCAAATTTTCACCACTACACTTACATATACAGAAAATGTGTTTTTCCGGGAAACGTTTCCAAGTAACTAGAAGTTTGTGCATTATGGGCTGAATTTGTTCATTTTCCAAACCTCTCGGATAGGCCCCGTGGCTGATCGGGATTATCCCATTTGCGGATACGACCGTGGAGATTTTAATTTTGTATGACACAGTCTCCGTGTCGGTACTCTCCTGTGGTCGCATAATCAGACAATCCGATCATTTTATTTCAGATCCAAATAGTGTTTGTATCTGATGCAAATGATTGTGAACCGACAGGAGAACGGTGGAAATTATGTTTTTTTTCTGCTATTTTCTCGGGGAATCCAACACAGTTAAATTGTTTCTCGGGAAATTCGTCGAGCTTCATGGTTTGGTCGCTTTTCTGGTGGTCGCCACTGTTGGTTCTGGCTTTCAGAAGTTGCAGTGGTTTAGGAATAGTTTGGCGGGCTTGTCCCAGTATAAGAAAAAGCTACAGAAGAAGCTTTGACTCAATAGTTCCTCAGGATAAAAATAAGTAATAGTACTCGTACCTAAAGCCCACTTGTCCCACATATCATCATTCTTTTGGCCTTGTGCCAGTTGGTTTCCGGTCGGCACAGCATGTCTTCTTCTTCTATACTTCTCTTTTACTCGTCATCTCATCAGACACATCATTTCTCGCTATATCATACAGTTCATCGTTTCTTTGGTCTTCCTCTATTCTTATACCAATCCACATTCATGCTCAAAATTTTTCTCACGACATTTTCCTATGTCCTCCGCATCTTATGCTCATACCACGACAACCAATTACCACCCGCTTGTACCACATAATATACGCTAAACAAATTTAGCGACAACTTATTTAGAACATAATTCTCTCTGTCGTCGTCAAACGATTGGCGGAAATAAAATAAAAATCCTTTAGCGTTAAATATAATCTGTGATTTGTATGGGCCTCAGTAATTCAGTATTGGTAACTGTTGTAGTTGGATTATCCACGTAATCTGACTGCAGCTTAAGAATTTGATAGGTATGGATGGATGTCAAAAACTGTTTTAGGGTTTCGTACCCGAACTCAAAACTCAAACTCAAACTCAAAGCATTTATTTCAATTAGACCATTACGGCACTTTTGAATGTCAAAAATACAAAAAAGAAAATCAAAGCTACAGTCCCAGGCACAAGGCATAATAACTTGAGAAAGTACTGTAGTTGCCCATTCCCTAGCGTAGATCTCTATGGAGAAGAACAGGCAAGAAACTCCATGGACACTCTTTTAAAATCAAAATATTGTTACAAAATCTTGGTTACATCATTAATTTTGAGATTATACATATATGTGAGAACGATGTAGAAAGACGTGCACACTAAGAGCGTCCAGAGTAAAAGATTAGATCAACAATTAAAAAATAAAGTAATTAAAATGAACCTTGGTAGCTAAGAGATGACCAGTCCCAACTGACAGCGCCCGTTCACAAACATGACGCATGTACCGGCGCCATTCAACTCAACCATATTGAAGGGAACTAAATGACCCGACACACCCGCCACCATCAGCGAGACATTTAAGTGAGCATGACATTCTCTCAGCCACCAAGGCATATACAAAGGGTAAAAACGGGACCCTAACTATTACTAAGACTCCACTGTCCGTCCGTCTGTCTGCCTACCTCTCATGAACCGTGATAGCTAGACAGTTGAATTTTTCACAGATGATGTATTCTGTTGCCGCTATTACAACAAATATTAAAAATAATTAAAAATTAAAGGGGGCCTACTCCGATGGTACGGAACCCTTCATGCGCGAGTCCGACCTGCACTTGGTCGGTTTTTTTTTTGTTGAGCTTAAACCTACCACGTCCAGTGGTAGACTAAGATACAGGATAGATCTTTTAAGTCTTAATAATTGTTATCATTCGTACATGATTGTGTCTGACCATTTTTTTTATCTATTGCTCTAGCTCAAACTGTTTTTAGCTATCCAACCATACCTACTTGTGACAGGAGAGGTATTTTAGCTCTTGGTAGGTAACAATGGTGTTTTCATGTAATAAAGAATATAAATCATGACTAATAAAATTATATGAGTGCGTGCGCTAAAGGCTGGAGGTTATTGTTAATGTTTACTTTTACGATCAGCTGTGTCATTCTTATTGATTTACGTTTATACGGTTTTGGTAGTTGCTTTATTATCAGCGACGACTGCCAGTGTTATGTAAAGAGTTGAATTAAATAATTCTATAAAAGGTGTAAAAAGACTCATACTTAACTAAGCCGAAAGGTACATGTTCTCCTGGTCATTGCGGTAATTTTTTTGTTCTAGAGTCTGGACCATACCTGGGAACCTTCTAGTTACGGAGATATTGGGGGTCAAAGTAATACATGTTTTTGATGTAAGATTATTACTTTAAACACCTCCACGACCTCCGAACTATGCAATCCATCCATCAGCACAATGTTTTACGTACGGTCGACAAAGTTATTTGGTTTAAATTTTACAATGTAATTTGCATGTTAAAATGTAAACCAAATAGCTTGGTCGACCGTACGTTACATGTCATTGAGTCCTACCGAAAAACGTGATTTTTCACCCCAAGAAAAACGTCGTTTCCCAGCAAACATTTTTGCGTAGTTTGATGTACAGAATGTTTGGTTGACGGATTCGTGAGGAGTCTGTTTATACCCTGTGTGGTGTTATCCAATATTTTCATGTAAGTACAAACTTTTTTGTCTTCTGCTGTAAAAGATAGTCAGGTTCATCTGACGATCTAAAGCCCTAGGGTAGGATAGAGTTTCCCAGTAATTGTATGGGTCAGAGAGAAATTAACTAATTAGTCCGTCAGTTAGAGTATTGGAAAATAATGGACATGAATTTTTTCTTTCGTTACGTAAACCATAATTGACGAAGATACGACGCTTTTAAAATTCTCAATACGTCACGCCGTGGTATAATTTTTAGAGCGTTCTGACGTCACGAGCCCCTACTCCAGAGTTTTGATGCGTTTTATCTTTGTCAATATTCATTGATTTACAAAAATAAAAAATACTTGTCCATTATTTTCCAATGCTCTAACTGACGGACTAAATAGATTTGCAATTTTTTGATACTGTCGTCATGCCTAATTCAGCTACATCTGTTTAAGCTATACATAAATGAAGAACATGGTGTAAATTACTTCATCACCAACACCTTATTTTTCCGCAAAATATGGCTCGAAATCCTATGTTCCCAACCTATGGTCTCGAATCAAGGTCCGCTTACGGTCAATCGCGGATAACTTTAACAGCGCGATTCAGAATGTTGATGTTAGTTCTTCATTTGTAACATAGATGGCGCTGTAGTACTTTTTGTACTATGTAGCTGTAGTTTTTTTTGCTATGCTACTACAAAGCTGCAAGCCAACTCCACTGATAGGAAAAATCCTTAAAGCTGACGATCTTTTTTTGTAATAATCCTCAAGCTTTTTGTTTACAATACCCACCTCTGATAAGCAGATGGTATATTACCGGGACTTATTCCTTCCAAATACGCAGTTACATAGAAAAAAAAATGTCATCGTTAGCTCATTATAAAGCATTACACCCAGAAACACTCATAAAATAATGAAAATCGCCCTAAACTCAGACTACAATAATATATTATTAAACAAATATCTTCGAGACACTGTTGCGCCCAAAGCTTAGCTAAGACAGGTGAACTCACTTCCGTACAACCGAGTTTATGACGTCATAAACCCATGACACCATCGCACTGCCGATGGCCGATATAAACACTTTATTTACGTCACACGGGAACTAAGATAGGTTTGTTTCCGAAATAGTTACGGTTACCCAAAGGTTATCAGTCGGGTTATCGCCGGTGGGTTCCCCATTTACATCAATAAACGTACTCGTAATTTATGTTTTTAGGGTTTTCATACCTACTTAACAATAATGGAATAAAATTGCCTGAGGCTTCGCCGGTTATTTTAGAAACTTTGTTGAAATTACTGTGACATTGTCATCATCATCATTATAACATCACGCCTGTAATCCCCGAAGGGTTAGGCAGAGGTGTACCTAACCTATAATAATACACTCACATTTTGCCAGTTATTTTTAAGTCCCATGTGCTAGGGCGTGAGCCTATCGCCATCAACCGGGCACAAATTCAGGTTTCGTGGCTGCTATAACAGAAATTTCGGATGGAAAAACAAAATAACACTTTACTCGATCCGGGACTCGAACCCAGGACCTCTTGCTCAGCAGTCGCGCGTGCTACCTACCACTAGACTATTGAGGCAATCCGTGATATTATTTTCAGACTTCTATGACGACGCGACGATTGAACTCTTGAAAACACAAAGTGGTTTTTGACACCTGTTCACTTGTATTTGCAGAGGTGGCTCAGTGGTAACGATCCCACTTACAAGTTCTATCTATGTCAGTGGTTCGAACCGAGGCGGTGAAGAAAAACATCGTGCGGAAACCGGAATATCCTAGAACAAAAAGTTCGATGACATGTGACATCTACCAACCCGCACTGGGCTAGCATAGTGGACTACAGCCCACTCCCTCTCATAGAGAGGAGGCCTGTGTCCCAGCAGTGGGAATATTATAAGTTGATTATGCTTTCTTGATAACCAATAATTAGGTATGATTAAAGCTGGTTTGCACACCCTAACTTCTAGTCAACTTCATAATTACGTTGATTACTTCTTAATCCGTAGCTTCAAGTGAGATTGATCGGAACTTACCAAGATTGGTGCTGTACAAGGAATTAGCGCTAACGACAAACTTTTAAGTGTCAATTTAGACGAAGCAAAGGCAGCTCGGGATTAACACAAACCGGCGTTATACAAGGTGTGGTTTAATATAAACGCAAGACCTCTCTTGTGGTGTCTCGGACCATGAAACTGAACAACATTTGGTCAATGAGTTCTTGAAATTCTCAAAAAAAATAATTAAAATCTATAGGAATTGACGCGGTCAGCTCACACTAACATATATGATACTGATACTGTTAGCCAGCGTCATCCCACTCCTGGGCAAAGGACTCTCGCTATGACTTCCTTTGTGTCGATCCACTCAAAAGTCCAAGCTCAAGGTCTGCCAACGTGCAATGGAGCGCAGTATAATAAGCATCAAACTAACCGACCGTGAACGCAACACCACACTGCGCTTGAACACACGAATTACTGACGTTACTCATAAAGCCGCTAAGCTGAAGTGGAACTAGACTGGCCACGTCTGCCGCGTGCCCAATGAGCTGTGGGCTAAAATACCACTTTCTGGAGCCCTGACACAGCCAGAAGGCGTCATGGCAGACCTAGTACAAGATGGTGGGACGAGCTGGACAAGACCAACGACCAGTGGTCCACATTGGCCCTGGATCGAAACAATATTATAGGGAATATGTACGTATTTTTTTCTTCACTTAAATCAATAAGAATAAGATTGATTGATTCTTTCTATCTTGGGTTGACTCAAGATAATAACTAAAAATTAAGTTCAACGACTGCTTGTCACTCAAAAAAAAATTTAAATTTCTGTATTTTTCTACGACAGTTCAAAAGTCCGTGACTGTCGCAACCATTCCTGTCAAAGCGGTTGACGTTATTTCCCATTTTCTGCCTTGTTTACATCTTATTTCATTCTTTTACCCGTAATATAATAATTTTACTAAATGTATGTTGTTCTTTATTCAAGCTAACATTGCAATAACAATACTATAATAACATCTTTGTGAAACATTAAGTAGTTTTCAAATAAGAGTGTTTCTTTGACACAAAGCGTTTGACGTCACTACTGGCGACGATGCGTTTTGAATGCGTTCTTGGTGAAACCAAGAACGCGCTACACATTGAATTTCTTGCATATTGCTTAATCCTAGCCTTTTCCCAACGGGGAGACACACTGAGGAACTAACGGCGCTAGCATAGCTGGTTCCCAACATCGTCATTGGTTGAAAATGTGGTAATGTCATTTTATATTTCAAAATAGCTTAACCTCATTGGTCAGGTTAAGACCAGGTATGGTGGCGCCATCTAAGATTATCTTTGCCTGTGTCTCCCCATTGTAAAACTAAAAAAGTTATGAATTATCAAAAGTCACGAGAACAAAAGTTGTTGAGTTCCATGGTCTTAGTCACAGCACGAGATGTCTTGCGTTTAGTGTGTTACACGTTGTAAATCCAATGCCAATGGGTATTGGGTTTTTGCTACTAAATCGCAACATTTGCAACGCGTTCCATAGTACTTAACAACGGTTGCTAGCATCTTAAATTCGAGTCTCCATTCTGTATTTACCTAACATAAGGCACGTGAACTCTAACCTTAAACACTGTAAGTATAGTTTTACCCTTTACTTTGTACGTACTTTGGCAAAATTTATTCAACGCTGTTTGTTTGTGATCCCTGCTGTTGACAGTTTTACGTCTTCATATTAATGATACGATCTTTCTTTTGGCTAAATGGCGAATAACTAGATGAGATGTGTGTTTTTGTGCCAGTAAATGTTTGGTTACCCTGTTTGTGTTCAACAAGCTTAATTGGGATGTGTTTTGTGACACGTTTTTGTAAATAAATGGATATGTTCTCCGAGTAAAGTTTGAATTAAATTATGTAACTTTGATTAGTCTAGTCGTCGCAAGCGCGACTGATGAGCATGATCCTGGGTTCGATTCCCAGGTTGGGCAGTGTTATTGAGTTTTTCTGTCAGGAATTTTTCAATAGCAGCCACGGAGTCTGGATTTGTGCCCGGTTAATGGAAACAGGGTCGCCCCATATTACATGGGGCTTAAACATAACTGGCGAAATGTGGGTGTAGCAATAGGTACACATCTGCCTAATCCTACGGGGATTACAGGCGTGATATTACGTTATGATTGTATCGTAATTCCTACAGCCCTTTTTAACTACGGTTTAATATAAAGACCTTATGGCCCTTCTAACCCTAAAATTAGCAACTCTATTTGCGGTGGGTCAAACTTCGTTTAAAATACTGTTAGAATAAAGTTCTAATCAGCTTGCACTACAAAGCGGTTGTTACTTCAGTCACTGCGGCCGAATGGTGCGAAATGAGTGTTTTTTTACGATTTACAAAAAATCTATTGATTGGACTAAAAAAATAAAACACATAAGACCTGCTTTATAGTTAGTTCAGTTAGTATGCAAAGTTTCATGATCTAATTTCAAGTACTTTTTGAATACCAGCGGTTTATTGTCCGATTTGGAGGTAACTTTGGATTTTTTTTTCTATCGAGAAAAGTTTATGGAATCGTATTTTCTTCACACATAGGACTTAGCATTAATCCTCAACTTTACCATATATTTATTTCAAAATTAATGCTGCAGTATTCTTGGAGTAACGGAGGATCATGCTAAGCCATTTGAGGGATATGTAGCCCTTAAGGCCATGTTATACTGAGAAAGCATAGCTTGATATGTCGCCGGTGAAGAATACTCACTAGAACCCAAAGTATTGTGGCTTCTAATATTCTTTTTTCATTTACACTTAAAAACAGAGGTCAGTCACCCGACTGACCTCTGTTTAAAAATCTGCAACGTCTGTACTTTAGAAAGCACATATTTAAGGCATCGCGTTGGCCCTAACTTTACCCTTCATGCGAATATCCCTGATCTTATATCCAGAGGTCCGACAGTTGAGAAGGTCAAACGGCACTGAATCTGCGTGAAATATTGATATTACCTGAGTCTAAGAGCAAGACATATTGATGTCATACCTATAAACTTTTATGCTATTTCTTAGATTATATTTTGTTTGCGACACGTTTATAAGTTTATTGAGTATCACATCATCGTTTATTTATAGGATCGACTTGTGTTCTACCACCATGTCAGTCAGCAATTTACTGATTTCTACAGAGTCCAACTGATTTCTACAGACTTCTACTAAGTTCTACTGATTTTTACTGACTCAAACGGATTTCTGATGACTTCTACAGATTTTGCTTTTTCATGATGGGTGGATTGTGTGAGGAATAATATGAAAGAAAAAACCGGCCAAGAGCGAGTCGGACTCGCACCCCGAGGGTTCTATCCAAAATTTTTAAAGGACAAACTTAACTTTGCTGTTCGATCTCATGAACCGGCTATTGCACCAACCGCAAATAATAAGTTTGTAATAGTAAAATCGTTTTTTTTGTTATTAAACAACATATTTACGGTTTTCAGATTTTTCCCTTTACATGTGCAAGACCTTGCTTTTTGCGAAATTTCGTGATTCTAGGTCAACGGAAACTCTCATACCTATAGGTTTTTGACCCAAAACCTATAGGGTACTTCCGGTTGACCTAGAATTGTCAATTTTGGTTAAAAGAAAGGTCTTACAAGTACAAGCACAAGTAAAGGGAAAAGTCCGAAAAATATAAAAAGTTTAAAATTAAGGAAAGTTTAATCTAAAATTGCCAATATCTTTTTATCCTGTATACTCAGGACCTTGATTTATATGTATCTGGTATAAATTTCAACTTGCTAGGTTCACCCGTTCCTGAGAAAATCGGTGGTGACAGACGGACAGACGGACAAGAAAGTGATTTTATAAGGGTTCCGTTTTTCCTTTTGAGGCACGGAACCCTAACCCACTGGCCACTAATCGAGCAGTTAAGCTGTAGGTTATATGTTTGATAGAATAACAAGATGACTACTGATAAACTAAGTTGAGCAAAAAATAGTTCAGGTATAAAGCTTAAAATGTTCGGTAATACAAACTATGTCCTACAGCTCAACTGCTCAACTAGTTGAGCAATCTGGTTGAGCAGTGGGGAAGAACCGGAAAAAAATTGTATTGCGCCGATCCCAAGTAACATATAATAAGGGCAGGAAGATGATAATGATCTTCAAATTTCCTTCCTTTTAGGAGTTAGGAGCATTTTTTCAGTAGTAGGACTTGTGACAACAGGGTAGATGACACCATAAAACAAAAATTCCCAGACACCTATCTCTAAAAAGAACGCTTTATTTTGGGCCTGAAAACCCGATTTATTTTCAATTAATTGCCAAATTCGATTTTTAGTTGCTTTGAAATCAATAAATAGTTGAGTCATTGAGTTGAATAAACAGTGACGTCACCGTTGGCTATTGCCATACAAAATCTATGAGAGAACCGCGTTTTGACAGCTCTTAAAAAGTATCTCAATTGATTGGTGTGTCATCTACCCCATTACAGGTAACTAAAAGTTGACTTATGTACTTTTTCAGGCTTTAAAAACCCTAAATATTATAGTGCTGGGTCTATGAAGTTATAATATTATGCAATGTTATGATGAGAAAGCCTAGTTGCCTAATATGTTATCGCTGTATGTAGCCACAGGCGACACGGCACGCGTTTGTGTAGTTAGGACTTATGCTCGCCCACAACGTGGGAAACATAAGCATGCTTATATCACGGAGGGTATGAAAATCGAACTCTAAACAACTTTCCTTGGTGTTACGCTAGAGAGCAGTTTTGACAAAGTCAAATGAGAAGACACTGGCAAAGAAAATCTAAGATGGCGCCACCATAGCTGGTCTTAATCTGACCAATGAGGTGAAGCTATTTAGAAATATAAAATGACATTACCACATTTTCAACCAATGACGATGTTGGGAACCAGCTATGCTAGCGCCATTAAATTTACAGTTTTCTTCCCATTATGTGCGTTGTATGAATCTAGGAGGTCGGTTTTTCAGCAAAAACTAAACTAAAGTTGTCATGAATGTCAAATGAAGAACTAACACCAAAATTCTCAATCGCGCTTTTAAAGTTATCCGCGACTTAAGACGATATAGAAAAACCCGACAACAACTGTCGGGCAGTGGCCCACCAGACAACACCCGTCTGGTCGGAGGATCCTCCCTTTTCTATAGGGGATGAAGAATCTTATACCCTGTTCTTCATACCTCTATAAAGACATAAGGACAAAATGGCCTCACACGATAAGGACCTTAGGACACAAAGGTCTGAAGACATAAGCATTCTTAGGGCATAAGCACTAACGCACGACCTTAAGACTCAAGGATCTTAGTACTCCTTTTGATAAAGTCCCTGGTTTGTTTATCTTGCTGAGAGGAAAAGTGGCATGTAACTTAGGTGATAAGGTTACTTACTTTTGCAGTGTGGGCAATGTGAAATGGACATACAAACTATTCTCTAATACTTTGTCGTCTCATGAATGCTTGCATATCTCATCGAATAATATCAAATAAAACCGTCTTTATGTCGAACTCAACGTTTTAATATTGGTTAGGTAATGTTGACTTACCATGTTATAAAACAGTGAGATGGGTTCTACAACATCATTGTCCGATCAGTCAAGTCTTTCGTAAGTGCTTTTTTAAGAAATCTAATATCAGCGACTGCTTTTCGTGCGTTGGAGTGACCCATTTTTATTGTCCTTTTGTATAAATAGAGTGGCGTGTTAGTTATGTTTACTAGAGATCCGCCCCGGTTTCGCACGAGTGCAATTTAGATATATTATATGCATACATATAAACTTTCCTCTTGAATCACTCTATCTATTGTTGAAAACTACATTAAAATCCGTTGTAGTCGTAGTTTAAAAGCTCTAAGTGTACAAACAGCGGGAGCGACTTTGTTTTATACTATGTAAAGATTAGCTTTTTCTCCAATAATTGCATTATTCAAGGTCGTAAATGATAAATACTGGTAGGAAATGCTACAAGCCTTATATATTAACCTTATTATATATAGCCATATATATATATATATAAGGCTATTAAGGCCTGGAGTATTTCCTTTCAAGACGGTGCCCGTATTTCCTATTGGACTTCATTGAGAAGAAACACTGAAGCAAACACATTGAGAGACAACACAAATATGATTAGAGGCAGCTTTCAGTATGATCAGATGTGACTGAGTTAGTGTTCAAAGTTATGTAGCCAATTTCTTATCAAATGTCAAATCTTCCTTACCTAATAAGTCTCGTGCTGTTAGACAACAGGCACTCACTATAATTAATTATTTCGGAAACTTGTAACACAAACTATAAACTTGTATTCTAAAAGCTAAGTAATGTTGTTTTAGGATATCTATTATACATTTTCTGTACAAGAACAGCTGGGAAGCAAACAATACCTTTGGAAGTAGTTTCTCGGAGAATATTACCGGAGAATTTAATATTGCTTGCGTTATTATAACAAAATCTGCAGTGATTAATCAAGTAATTAGTAGGCAAGTCTTAAGTAAAAGCGCATAGTGAAATTTTAAAAATTCTCGTTACTTTTCACGGTTCAATTGTCGGGATATTGCGCAATGAGGCGCGACAGATCCGGCGCGCGTCAAAGGAACTTGCTTCAATTTCGAACGTCTTTTCATTCAGTTTTATTACTAAAAGTTATTATGAGGCTCCTTACTGGTTATCTTTAAGTCATTTTTAACACAAAGATCGGAGTTTCTTTTTGTAGTTACGCAAAATGGCAGCTACTTAGTGAAAAGAAAAAATTAAAACGTAAGTTTTAGGTCTTTAATATTTTTGATACCCGTGTTCGGGTAAACTTAGTCAGACATCTATCTGAAATTATTCAACTACTTCTAAACTTTCTGTCACTTAACAGATACCCTTGGAAAGTTAAAATACTATTCTTAGAATTTGTGGACGAATGGTTTTCGCGGAATGTAGACTGGTTTTGTTCAGCACAGACAAGTTTTGTGGAAAAACATCGTTGAGCCCAAAAAGACGTTATCAAATAAGTAAAATGAAAGCAATTTTAGATTTGGATTGGTTTCAAATTTTATGAAACATCATCTGAAAAAGGTTGTGTGAGAAATTATTGGAAAGAAAAAGGAGTAAATGACTGCGTGACGGTTGACAGGAGAGAATGAAAGAAAAATACGTGTTGCGCCGACCCCAAGTAACATGGGACAAAGGCAGGAAGATGATAATTTGAAAAAGAACCTTAAAGATTGCAGGAAACCAAAAAGAACCGTGTGTGTTACAGAAAGGGTATCGTCATATGAAAGGGTGTGCTACAGACGATCAAACAACAACTTTCTCCATGGGACCACCATTGTAATAGCGAAAAAATAATCAGCGGTCCCATACAAAATTCCAAAACCTACTCGACCAAATGTGAGACAGCTGATCATTTTTTACGATTACGTTGGTGGTCCCATGTAGAAAGTTGTTCAGTTTGATGGTCTATAGCACACCCTTCGATAAGACTACACCGTTTTTCTGTTACACGTTGTATACAAACTTACAAACAACTCTTTATAATATTAGTATAGGTAACAAGTGTTTTAGGACTTCACATGGGAAAAAATTTCAAAGAAACAAACAAACTTCAAACTTCAATTTTTTTTTATTTGGATCCTGCAACTTGCAAACAGAGATAATTATGAAAATTAATCAATATAAACTAAAAACAAAGAGAAAATAACCTGACAAGCTTTTCAACATTAATTTCTTCTCGAAAGATAATAAATAATTCATAAAACCGTCAGAAAGTTTCACCAAAGTTGTCATTCTTTAAGGTTTAAAGACGCATTGACGAATTTCTCGTGAACATCGCTGTGAATTGAACTTACGTGGGTCTCAACAAGTTTTTCGATATGTTATCGGATACGACATGACGTGTTAAATCGTTCGTTCCGTATCTGACGACAGTTGAGGTTTAAAGCTTTATTCACCGTTTTAAGCTTTCACGGTTAAAAACTAAACTCATACTGTCACGGGATTATCTTCAACGATTGAAAAAAAAATAGAAAATAGAAATAAAAAAAAAAACCAATTCGAAAGCTCAAAATAATAAAGAACAATCTCGAAAGATATCCCGTCAGTATAAGTTTAATGCTTGATGTCATTGTAAAGTCATGGTTCGATTTTTATCATACATACACTTATACATCACGAATGTAGGTAATCCCCAAAGGGTCAAGCAGAGGTGTACATAATAGTACACCCACATGTGGCTAGTTATGTTCAATGTATGTTGTGTTTTGTCAATGTTATTACATTGACAAAACACAACATACATTGAACATAACTCGCCCTATTGGGGGCGACCCTATTGCCATCAACCGGGCCCAAATCCAGACTCCGTGGCTGCTACTGAGAAATTCCTGATGGAAAAACCCAACAACAACAACAACAACATCAGGCCATAACGTCCACTGCTGGACATAAGCCTCTC
This sequence comes from Xestia sexstrigata, assembly GCA_941918905.2. Classification (NCBI taxonomy): domain Eukaryota; kingdom Metazoa; phylum Arthropoda; class Insecta; order Lepidoptera; family Noctuidae; genus Xestia; species Xestia sexstrigata. The sequence continues at coordinate 12,589,264 of OW799212.2, read as the reverse complement.
CTATGATGGGAGGAATTTGCCGTAATCTCCACGCTTGGCAGGCGGATTGGAGATCGCAGTGATGAAAGACTAACAGAAAACGCTGCTGCCCATTCTCTGGTCTACGGAGGCGCAAGGTGTTCTGCCTCAGACATTAGTCGCCTTATACGACACCCGTGAGTATAATGGGTTGGTTCTATTCTATTCTGCCGGATACCACACGGCTTACCCAATAACAATAATTTGCCCGACCTGGGAATCGAAACCAGGACCTCATGCCCAGCTGCCGCAATCGCGACTACTAGACCATCATCATCATCATCATCATCTCAGCCGAAAAACGTCCACTGGTAGACATAGGCCTCCCCCAAGTGTCGCCACATTGACCGGTCCCGTGCGACTCGCATCCAGCGGATTCCCGCAACCTTCACCAGGTCATCGGTCCACCTAGTGGGAGTCCTACCAACGCAACGTCATCCGGTTCGCGGTCGCCACTCCAGAAGTTTTCGGCCCCATCGGCCATCCGTTCTGCGAGCAATGTGCCCTGCCCACTGCCACTTAAGTTTGGCAATTCTTCGGGCTACGTCGGTAACCTTGGTTCTCTTGCGGATGTCTTCATTTCTGATTCGATCGTGCAAGGAAACTCCGAGCATAGCCCTCTCCAATGCCCTTTGGGTGACTTTAAGCCTTCTGATGAGGCCCATTGTGAGCGACCACGTTTCGGTCCCGTGTGTAATCACTGGCCACACACACTGGTCATAGACTTTCGTCTTGAGACACTGCGGTAAGTTGGACGAGAAAATACCGCGCAACTTCCCGAACATTGTCCAGCCGAGTCGGATTCGACGATTGACCTCTTTCTCGAAGTTAGACCTACCTATCTACACATAATCGTCTACAACTTTGAGTGTAGTCTCCGATCTTGATAGGAGTGGGTGTGACATGGGCATTCAACATGATCTTGATTTTGTCCATGTTCATTTTTAGACCCACACTTCCGGAAGCTCTACTAAGGTCATCGAACATTGTACTGAGGTACTAGACCAACGAGGCAGTAATCCCTTTATTATCTTTTTTTTTAAAATCATGTACGTAATTAACTGGGTTCAGGTAGAACATAATATGAGAACTTAATTAGTCACGCCCTCATTGTTATTGCAATAGGCATGACGACAGTATCAAAATATTGCAAATCTATTTATTCCGTCAGTTAGAGTATTGGAAATTAATGAACACGTATTTTTTGTTTTTGTAAATCAATGAATATTGACAAAGACAAAACGCATCAAAACTCGGGAGTGGGGGCTCGTGACGTCAGAACTTGCTAAAACTTATACCTAGACGTGACGTATTGAAAATTTTAAAAGCGTCATATCTTCGTCAATTTAGATTTACGTAACAAAAGAAAAAACACGGGTCAAATATTTTCTGATAATCTAACTGACGGACTAATTAGTTTACGTGCAAATATATTCATACAGCCTACTTACTAATTATTACAGCACTACCTATGGATTATTCATAAACGTTGCTAAAAGTTATGTTATCGTTTGCCTTGTTAAATTTTTTTGTTGATGTTTTCATTTATTTTTACTTTACCGTGCCTCGGAAAGCACTCTAGACCTCCCAGCTGTTATTTGTTGATCTTTGTCAGTCTTTACAGGTAGTCAGTGGTGCGAAAGTCTGACAATCAGTCTCACCAAGGGGCATCATATTACCCAGTCACTGTCATATTATGGAACTGGGGGAGGTCCTTTCCCAACAGTAGGACAGTACCAGCTATATAAAACAAGTTATAAGTATAAGAGCAACAAATATCTGAGTCTGAGCTTCTAGTAGGTAATCGTTTTATATGTACTATACTAACTTGAAAGGGGCTTGTTAGTTCCTCTATCGTTGTAGATTTCTACCTTATTAAATTTCTTCAGACTATAGCAAAAGGTTTACTAAGATTTCAGGTTTAAAGGTGTCGTCGGCTTTCTTCGACGAGCGGGTATGAAACGTATTTAGAAATTGCCGCCGCCGCCGTCTGAAATAGGCATTCAAACAATGCAATTTTTCTCTTACCTAGCTTCTTTATAAAATACTAGTGGAATAAGTATTCATAAAACTAAAGAACTGATAAAATATCAACAAGCTTACGTTTCCATTGTTTAAAAAAAAACCTTGATGCTAACAAATAAGGGTGATATTATAAAGACACCATTATTGAAAAAGGCATTTATTTATTTTTTAACCAATGCTCACTTTTCAAACATCGCTTTTATTAAAGGCAAGGCCTACAAAGGTAATAAATGTAACAACGTTTTAAATCTAAAAATACGATGATACAAAATGGGACTTTGTGATCTGAAAAAACCCCAAAGGGTTGTCAAATTTCGTGTCCGCAAAAAGCCGCGTTTATTAAACCGGTATTAATACGAATGGGTGAAGCTCCACAAAGAGCTTTAGGCTACTTATTATTATGTAACCCATATTATGTATTAACATAAGGTTTAATTTTGTTTGCTATTTAAAGTCACATTATGTTATCGATCAATCATCATTCACCTACCCTTAATTTAATTTATTTGGGGTGCAGCATGTCTTCGTCTTCCATCATGCTTCTCTATTACCCGTTATCTCAACAGTCACCTCCTTTCTACCCATCAAGTCATCGAAAAATACTATTAATGTTAAATACCGTGTGTATTGCGAATAATACGAACAGTTATTAAACTCTTGTTAAATTACGAGTATCTAAAGTTACCATTCTGTGTCTGCAAGATAAACAAAAGACGATGAAAATATTTAGTGAAGTCTCAAGGAGCAGAAAATGTTGTCAGAGTTAGGCCGTGTTCGACCTGACGAATAAATTCGGTAGACAATACACGCTAATGAATAAAGTTGGGTTGTTAACGAACCTACTCCGGAATTTCCATTTAGAAGTGTTCCTGCTTTATCGTAAATACACTGCATATTTTGGTTTTGTGGCTGAATAAAACTTTGTGAAATTAGATGATTGCTTACCCGTTTAACATCGTTTAATATAATAAGTTATGGGTAAGTTTAAGTACGGAATAAACCTAGAAACATTGCGGAAACAAACAAAAACCAACGACGGACGTCAGATATTGCATTAGAAAACTAAAAAAGAGGTGGGCAGGACATAATGACTAGGAGTAAGATAGAAAAATGGGCGTAGGACTTAACTGAATGGTGTCCAAAACAAAATAAAAAAGAGAGGAAGGCAGAGTCTAAGATGGGAAGACGATATTCGGCAAAAAACCGGTGTAACTTAGAGGAGGATGACTCAGGAGAATGTGGCAAGCTCTCAAGGGAGCTTTGGGGAAACGCAAAACAATCTTAATATCGGTGTAAAATAAAGTATTTGTGTAAGTAAATAATTGGTTAAGAACTTTATATAGTTTAATTGTATAACCATGGTTTTTTAAATTGTAAAAATATTATAACATGATAGGGTAGAGACAGATTATGGGTAGATTTGTTAGAAGAACGAATGTACGGCTAATAATCAAAATCCAGTTGCGGCGTCGAGTGTTGCCCCGGTCGCCGACATCCCGGTCGCTCCTTGATCCCATCCAATTGGCAAAAAGATCTTTATTGGCTCAAGCCGGATACCAATTCGGTGAGGATCAATCAAATGGACTACTGGAGTGATTGTTACTTACTATTGAAGATAGATGCGATAACATGATTTGAGACATTGCTGTTCTTGGGTATTATTTTCGCACAACTTAATATTTGGTGATTAGCGCGCAGACGAAGCGTGTGTTATTATGATTGGGGAATATATTTTATCAAATATTGGGTTTATTGATGTTGGTAATGATAGTATAGATACCTAAAGTGCTCGGTTTTAGAAATTTTCTTTTTTTGGTGAGGTTTTTTTACACAAAGGCTATTGAATTTCAGCCGGTCAACCTGGGACATATTTTTAATACATTTTTATCGCCACAGTTTCAGTTTCCCACACCCACTCGCCATAGTTTTTTGTTCGATACTTTTAGATGATGTTTTGGAGATACTGTAGGTATTATTTGCAAAATATTTTTTGCGAAATAGATTCTGCTTGTGGCATTGAGTCCGCGTATGTACCCGTAGATTACTGTGTTTACTTTTTTTAAACTTTATTGAAATACGTAATAACCTAACGTCTAAAAATGGCAACTGATACTAATCATCATCTGCCTAGCCTTTTCCCAACTACGTTGGGTTTGGCTTCCAGTCTTACCGGATGCAGCTGAATACCAGTATTTTACATGGAGCGACTGCCTATCTGACCTCCACAACCCAGTTAGTACTGGGTAATACGATACCCCTTGGTAAGACTGGTTGTCAGACTTTTTGGGCCACTAAGTACCTGTAACGACTGTCAAAGTACACAAATGACAGCCTAGACCAACATCTTAACGTGCTTTCCGAGGCACGGAGGAAACTCGGTATATAATGGGTGGTCACCCATCCACAGACCAACCTAGGCAAGCACGGCTTAACCTAAAGATCGACCCGAGCGGCTGTTACTATTTAGCCGCGGACTGATACTAATATCTTATACAAAAATGCAAAACTAATGTAGAATTTGCTTTAGTCGGAAGCGGAGAGAACACAAGGAGATCGGATAGATTAAGTTCCCCGCTCATTCATTAATCGTTAGCTTCAAACCGCACAAGAAAGCATTGGGGTCCATTGTGTTCGAAATTTCCAGACAAAATGTCACAGGCACACAGTGTATGGCACAGTGGTTAAGGTGTATGCACACGAACACAGATGACTTGATGATGCTGACTTCTTCTTTGTTCCGAGAGATAATTCGTCATTTTTTGTATGATGTATCCCTGAGAAAAGAATTAAGAACCTTAATATCCGGTTATATTTTGACTCAAACTGCATCAGACGACTGACTGAATTTTTTCGTCGGTTATTAAGAAAAATGCTGCGTACTTTACCATACATTTTGATTGTATTTCACGTTTGTATGGAACAGCTGTTTTTTTGATTAGTAACGATTTTATAATCATGTGATGAAAACCCTTGGAAAAGGTGTGTCACGTTTACCTTACACCATGTATATTGGTGGCCTGAAATGGCCTCTTAAGCAGCTCTTTAACTAATTCTGTCTGTAGACCCAATTTGCTCACATTAACTGTTATAAAATAGCTTCGGGATGCGTTAACAAATTGTAACACGACGCAATGAACTCTGCGCGTGGGCATCGCTTACGCAAATTGTTGGAGGAAGTAGTTAAACGGTACTGTTACCACAACAGTGTTTTGTTCCTATTTGCGCCCGTGTTCAATGTTAGGTGTATCCTATTATGTTTGTTTGTTGCTCTTTGATAGAAATAAGTTTGACATAAAAATCTACCAATGTGGAGTTTTCGACCATAAACCGGTGCATATTTGTTTTTTTTCTTGTCTGGTGAAGAGTTTTCTTAATAAAGACGAAAGTTTGAACTTGAATTTTGAACGCATAATCCGTACTAAACACGTTTAAATTCCACCTAAAGCAATAGTCAAACAAAGGTTTAGCCTTATAGTTTAGCGTAATAATATTCTAATTGCTTTCGAAGCATCTATTACTCGGAAGCAGAGTAAGTTTGCATTGGATTCAAATTGTATTACTACAAAATTTGCATCGAACGCCAAACAAACCTTATTAGAAATTTGGTTCTAACTGTGTGCAAATATCTTCCACTGTATAGTGTGCACATAGTTTCATAGCCGATGATGCAAGAATAATCCGGTAGGGTGAAGTTTGAATAAAAATTGTAATTAGGGACACAATGAGGAAGTTTCAAGGAGCAAAAGTCAATATTGGTGCGGTAGTTTGTGCCCAGTTACGGGGGCGTGTCTGCCGCCGCTCCACGGAATACACACGGGCCTCACGATCATCTCACAGTTTTAGAGACATTAATTTGATAAATCGCTGAAATCTTCTAATAAAGATGTTTGGAAAAGGATAATAAAAGATAATGCTGCAAGGATAAAGGCGGGAGAATGATGAGTCGGATTCAATAGTTCGAATGAGATGACTGCTTAAATTGTTTGCAGGTTTATTAGGACTTGGTAGCAATATTGAGCTGAGCTCTGTGACACGCCATACCTGTCTCATCTGCTCATTGATGTTAGGCTACTTTATGAATGCATCATTGGTTTGTGTCGCTATCTTGAAAATAGATGTGATATTAATTCAAAATTGAAAGAGTTGTTTTCTACAGCACTAAGAAAGGTTTCTAGTATGAGAAAATTGTTTTAAAAGTTTGAATAAAAAAAGAAAAACACGTAAAAAAATAGCTACTCTCTAGGGACGTAGGTATACCTTTAACAAACTTGCGTACCGGTTGCTTCTGTCACCAATAGCACCAGCACGTTGGCGAATCTATTCGTCGATACGTAAAGTATTGTCAGTGGGCAGCATTCCAGCGAACCTGCAGTCCACGACGTGCAATTCATTCTAGTTTAAAATGGGTTACTCCATTTCTCGCTGACTACGCGGCTCCATGACAACTCCCGCCCCTGGCCGCCGGGTTTGTTTTTGCTCAAAGATATCGACGCGATTTTAGAGTTTTGTTCGCGGATATGTCCTGAGGGACATACTTTACGCCACGTAACTTGGACTTGTTGTTTTGTATCGGATTTTGAACTTCGCGCTGTTCTTGGCAAGCTTTGACGGGCCAAGCTTTTTTATTGTGCGGACTTTGCATTTCCTCTAAACTTCGATTCGGTCCAACTTTACCGAACATATGACGCGCGTGTGCCAACGGTTTCGTTTTATGAAGGTGTATCAATTTCATACATAGCTCTGGTCCAATCATGAGGTGTATTACGTACGTTTACAAGATGCGTGATCGGAATTTCCCATACGGCTCCGACACTTCCAATACATATTAATATATTATGATGGCATGTGAAAGGGTTGGTTAACACACGAAAAAAAACCACATATTCATCTCTGTTTTTCCTTACAGTATAATGTAATCAAGCCTGGTACATGTGCTTGTGTAAACTAATACCGTGAACTGACTTTGATGGAGTTTCCCCAGTTCAAAAGCTTATTCTTTAAGGAAGCTTTAGAGCTATAACATTTAATGTTATCCCTTAGGGGCCGAGCTGAAAACGGTATCGTGCAGCTACTCAAATGGGTTTCACTCAAAAATTCAGTATTTTATATTGTTATCGCTTCTTCCTCTTACGGAGGAAGTTTCGGCTTAGAGTTTTTGGCAAAAATATTGTGACACGCTATTATAACTCCTTTATGAATGGTAATATTATGTAAATTTGTATTTATAACCAATGTAATATTTATAATAATATAAAATTTGATTTGCCTCGTTGGTCTAATGGTTGCAATCGCGACTGCTGTACACGAGGGCCTAGTTTAGATTCCCGGGTCGGGCAAATTGTTATTGGGGTTTTCCATCAAGACTTTCTCATTAGCAGCTGCGGAGTCTGGATTTAAGCCCGGTCGGTAGGCTCGCCCCCTATTACATGGGACTTAAACATGACTGGAGAAATGTTGGTGTACTATTGGTACACCTCTAACTAACCCTGTGGGGAGTACAGGCGTGATGTTATGTTATGTACAATTTGAACACTGTACTAATGCAAAATGACCCTTCAATACTGTTTTTTTTTATACACAGAACGGTCACTCTCTTTTTAAAACAATTCCTTGTAAAAATAAAACTGTTAGGCCCAAACAGTTAAGTATTGTTGTTAGTGCTCAAGGGCAGACTGCTTACGTCTACATATTTCTAGAAGCTTTAATGCCGACATGATGAATTAAATTCTTTATTATTTTGCATTTATTAAAACCAAGTTTTTTATTTGTTCTTAGTTTTATAGTTAAACGATTTCAAATTTTTTATTTAAAAAGTAACAAAATTCCCATTTAACCAAACCGTGGCAGATGGAACTTTAGAACTAAGAGTAAATAAGTAGGAACGGAGTAAATAACATTAATAACATCAATTACATAAAGTTTTTCGTTCCGGGACAGTCGGACATTAAATTGTTCGTTGTCAAAGAAAAACTTGACTTAGATTTAACAGTCTCTTGAGTATTTAGTCCGGGACCGTGGAACTTGTTACTGGGTACTGAAAAGTTTTCTGTGATGTGAAAGCTACACAAAAATATCAAAGACTAGCACATGTTACGCGGTTTCACCCGCGTTGTTCCCATTCCCGTGGGGGTACAGGGATAAAACATAGCTTAAGTCACTCGCTGATAATGTAACTATCCATTGCTAAAAGAGTTTTTAAAAGCAGTTCAGTAATTTTTAAGTTTGTCTGTTACACAAAAATACAAATCTTTCCTCTTTATAACATTAGTATAGATATAGATAATCCTCGTACAAGTTTGGCTTTGCTACTTGATTTATGGTTTCATGCACGAGTTTTCATTGTTGAGGGCAATGGAGGCCTGTTTAAGACTGGGTACTTTAAATAAGATAAATGTTGATAGAGGATTAATCGTTGTTTGTTATTTAGCGATTATAACCATTTCGGTTTTGGAAACAGTTTAGTCTATTACTATGCCTAGTGCTAAGGTACACCTCTGTCGAATCCTTCCAGGGAAACAGGCGTGATGTTATTATTATTGTATCCCACTGCAGAACTTTCCCCGCCTTCCTTCCTTCCACTTATCTGTAGCTGTTATTGGCCAATCTTTGAGAAGAGTCGAGTTCGTCCCGACATCTTCTTCTGGGCCTGCCGTGTTGCCGTTTACTATTGTTTGGGACCCACAGTCACTATGTTGTTACTTTAGCCCATAGCTCCAGTATGGCGATAGACGTGGTCAGCCCAGTTCCACTTAAGCGGTGTGAGTTACACACTTCAGTGTATTGAGTTTTAGAACGTAGTATCGAGTTCCTTATGTGAAGAGTGAGTTTAAAGATACTGCGCTCCATAGCTCGCTGGCAGACCCCAAGTGCGGTATTTTGACGCTTAGTTAGTAACCATGTTTGTGGTCCATAGGCCGGAAGTATGCACATGTTATGAATTTTCTTTTCAGTGAGAGAGGGAGAGATCCCTTCATTATTTATTTCAAAGACCAATAGCTGTTCCAGGCTTTATTGATGAGCTAACTTATTTATCCTGTCTCGCCTGGAAGGACTACTTATTTGGCCTAGGTAAATGTAGTAATGGACATATTCAATCCCCACATCACCAATTCCTATGTTGGACTTGGTGCTGTTGGTTACCTTGATCTTTGTCTTTTAGCGTGAGCCCGAGCTCAAGACTGGCGCTGCACGCTGCTCAGTTGGTTGATGTACACAGCATGTCTTCTTCTTTCATACTTCTCTATTACTCGTCATCTCAGCAGTCACCCCCTTTGTAGACATTAATCGGTGAAACAAATATCTCAACACTGAGTTTATTTCCCACTGAGCCCTTTTTTACCAACACAGACCGCCATTATTTCAACGTAATAATAAAAACAGTACAATTAGCATCAATTTACGTTTGTTTTTGTTGACATACTCGTAATTACGGTTACGAGTGCCACTGCATAACGGCACCGCATTACATGCCAGGACTTACAAACAAACCAACGGGCTCTGGTTTTACGCTCACTTGATACATTAAAGCCTGTGTGCACATGTAGGGGAATAGCGTTGAATTAAAAGAATCGAAAATGTACTCGTGGTTTATACTTACAAAAGTGCCAGTGGAATTAAATTGTAAAATATCGACGGCGGTCATAGTTTTGGCAACTAAACTTACGGAATATTTGACGCCTTGTAATTCTTTTCCTATTTTCACACTTGTACATATTTTTATTATTATTTTTATTCTACTTTATAGTTTTTTAATAATGTAGATACACAAAGCAAATAAAGTGTTATATTTGTTTTAGAGAACCCATTATTATCTAAAAAAGATTTCTGAGTAATTATAGATCTATCTCTAGAAATCCGATACAGTAAATAATACAATACATACGTCATACATCAATTATGAAAAATGGACGTCATACACAAACTTTAATGTCGCCTATTTATTTATTTTCGTGCTATTGTATCTTCGGATAAGGGATACAGGAATCCTCAAATTCTCAGAAGGTAATAATAAGTATACAGACGTACACCCGCCGTTTGCCGATAGCGGTGAAAAGTCCCATGAAAATGAAGGTCGACGGAAATTTCACCTTGACCTATAAAAGAAATACACAGGAAGAAATTCTTTCGTATTCTTAGAAAGGTAATCTATATTGAGTCAGCCCAGGACTTTGCTATGAGGTTGGCGCTATTGCTACTATTCATCAATTCCTGTGGATTGCAGGTATCCGGCTCGAAGGACACGATATCAGATGTGTGAAACAGCACCAGCCCTTTTTTTTTTGTTTTTTTTCCGATGGGATTCAAATGACTCCTCCCACTCAGGGCGGAGCAGGAGAGAGTGTCAGACTTTTACTGACTAAAACCCATCCATGTTCGTTCACAGTCCCGCAGCCCCGGCAGGCATCGGCCCTTGAGGAGCCCTTCCTTTTTTCTGACACTCTATGAGGCGCGCGTGGAACACGAACGCGCCGTCGACACAGCCTGTCGTCATGAAACGGACGGACGGCGAGCTAGCCCATAGCTCTCCGTCCACAGGCCCGCGCCTACGGTGGCCGGGGCCCACCACGTGGCCCCGACGCCCGGGGCGTCTCTCGCGGCGGCCGGGACGCGAGGTTCTCTCCCTCTCACGTTCCACCACTTCCTTCTGAGGTGACGGCGTCCCATTCCGTCTTGCTCCGGACCATGGATTGATGCAATCCAAAAGGTCGCCGCCGCCGATCGCCGCTACGAGGACACGGCGGTGCTCCACCCACGCGAGGCACACCTCCACCGTGTGCTCCACCGTGTCCTCCGGTCGATCCTCTTAGTGGAAACGCCCGGGCGTTTCCTCCCGCCTGATTCAGTGCGGCGGTCCTGAAACAACCGTATCCGGTGAGGACCTGCGTAAGGCGGAAGGTGAGGACGCCGTGGCGTTTCTCAAGCCACTCTTCAAAGAGGGGACTTATCGCCACTATTATGGCGTGCCCTGCACGGGGTTAAGACAGTTGCTCTCTCCATGTCGCCATGAGATCATGCCGGAAATCTGTCCCCTGAGTGACAATTTGCCGCGGCAGCGGAGTTTCCCCCCGGCGTAGCGCCTCCGCGCGCCATTTGTGCAGGCGCGCGAGGACTATCGCCTCCAGATCCATGGCGGCAACAGCACCAGCCCTTCAGGATGGAATCGTCTAGGAATCTCAACTTGAGCTTCCCTGCTACTTTCTTCTTCATATACGTTCACTACTGCTCAACAACAACATTATCAATTAGGTTTCACCAATGTTGCAATTTCCCATTCAATGATACAAAATCACACAGTATAATTTAATAATAACAGATAAATCACATTTCTGTTTATTTGTGAATGAAAAGTTAATCAATGTTTGTGAACGGAATGCTGATCAAATAAATCGAAATTAATAAATACAATTAAGTTAACAACTGCTAACAACAATGAAGTTTGATGAACTCAAAATTATTGTTTCCCAAGCCTTTCGTTTGAAGTCTTTTAGTGATCAAAAGCTTTAAGAAATCACTTATAGAAAATTAAGACAGGGACAATAGATATTACGGATAATGGTAGTCTTCCATATTTTTGAGCCAAAAATATGATAATTGTAATGTTCTCGAGTAGATGTCGTTGACAACTTTTTATGGCGAGCACATACTTACTTGGAAAAGGTTTCTCGTTATCATAATAATACGATAAGGCCTTAAGACACCCATATTTTTTTATTTTTGCTTAGTGCCCCGTCAGCTCGCGAGTCTTGTGTGTTTTTAGAGGAGTCTTTTCCTGTTTGTTCAGTCTTCAGTAATTCTTTTTGATAAAACCCATGTCATTTAGTATTTGAGTTCAAAGCAAAATGTCACTCACAGTAATTATTGTTGAGTAAGTACATTTTTAATGAGCTTTAATCCGCTGAACGTTTATAAATATAATTTGCACATTATGATGGATCACATATCATTAATTAGTTAAGCATATGCAAATCAAACCAGAGTTGTCGACGAGCTTACATAATAAGTAAGCTGAAGTAGCACTGGGTCGGCCATTTTAGCCGTAGAACCGATGATCGTTGGGGCAGACGTGCAAACGTAAGGTGGGACGGTGGAGCGACGATCTTCCCACGGTGGCTGGTAGACTCGAGTTGAGGTACGTGAGATTGAGGAGGCCTATGTCCAGCAGTGGATTGCTGTAGGCTTGATGATGATCATGAATCAAAATCTTCTTATTCTACCAAATTATTTCAGTGGTTTTGCTGTAAAAAAGACACAATTTTCCTACGAGTAGATGTTTCAGAAAACAAAACAGAATATTCAATCGAACTGCTCGCTATTTCAGTACAAAATATATTATTCCGTAACCTACATATTGAAGTCACCGGCGTGTTCCCCATCATAGTAAGCACATACAGAGTTATAGGTACAGAATACTATAAATAAAGGCTAAAAGACAACGGCCAGACAAAAGTTTACACACCTAATAAAATATGTGCTTTGAATCGTAAATAGAGAACGTTCTGGAAAATGTGTTTTGGGAATAACTGAAAAACTAACACATAACTGTTTTATTGTATTTGCTTTATTTGCGTCTAGTTTATTCTGATGTGGAATTTAAATAATGGTTTGTTTTTTATTTTACAAACTATAGCTACGAAAATATATTTGGCATAAGTAAATAATTCAAATGTCTAGTCAATGTTCTAGTCATAAAGGAAAAACACACCACATAAACACACAAAGGTTTTATAATAAGCTAAGACGTACGTACTTCACAAGTAAAATAAATAAACCTGTATGTAAGAGAAACTGCAAAGAAAGTTTATAAAGTCGGTTCTGTGATCCTCTTGAAGTGGCATGCCGCATAACCAATACGACACGAATGACAAAAAACAGCTCAAACTCGTTCATGCTTAGATACGTTGAGACGGCGATATTGAAAGGATTAAATGAATTATTCAGCGACAAAAGTCGCGAGCGCCTCCCGGGCTCGCCACGCTCAGCTTTCTGTCAAAGTGTCCTTAAAATGCACATATTTTATTTTTTGTTTCAGAAAAATAAATAAATACGGTTTAGGTGGTATAAGAACGGGATTTGGTATATATTTAGCATTTTAATTAAACAATATAAAAGTCTAAATGGTTTAGACTGAAAATTTGCCTTTTTTTTAGTTGGGAAATCATCAAATGACTCCTCCCGGTCTGGGCGGAGCAGCAGGGAGTGTCAGACTTTTACTGACTAAAACCCATCCATGTTCCTTCTTCGCCCTTTGTGTTACAGGGCCACGGTATCTCTTTCGAACAGTCCCGCAGCCCCGGCAGGAATCGACCCCTTTCTTTCTGTTGACATCTATTTGAAGCGCGTGTGTAACACGACCGCGCCGTCGACACGGCCTGTCGTCATGAGACGGATGGACGGCGAGCTAGCCCATAGCTCACCGTCGGCGGGCCTACGGTGGCCGGGGGCCATCACGTGGGCCCCGACGCCCGGGGCGTCTCCCGCGGTTGTGAATTAGCCTAACGCTGTGTTTTTTTGTGGATAAACCGAAGAACTGAAAAAGGAAACTGAAGAGAAATTGGTTATGGCGGAGAATTGAGTGCAGTTATCTTAGTTATTCACCAGCGGTATACCTAGAGCACGATGGGCACAGTTTCGTTCATTCATCTCCCTGACAGTTCATGTTTAGTTTTTCTAACAAGGTTCAAAAAAACAACCAAACATAATACTTAAGTGGCACTTTATAAAGACTTATTTTGACAGAGAAACTCAGAAGAACTTTAAAGTCAACTCCACTTCTAATTTGACAAAACCGCCAAATACATTCAAGCGCCTCCATTTTAGGTTCGGCAATAACTCAGACTAACCAACATTAGGTACAACTTGGTGAATTAATCGAGTTCGATCGATCTAATCTCACAATCCGTTCGCATTACTCAACCTCTAAGAGCGCAATTCAATTTAGCGAAAGTTTCCGCGGCAGACTATTAATTAGTACTCCTCATATGCAGTGCTTGATATTAATCCAGTTGTAATCCGCGGCTGATAGTGTCAAGAATGTCCGGTATTAGCCGATGCCATGATACCGTAGAACTTTATCTAACTCGACCCTTTATGGGATTAACATAAACTTGTTCCAAAATTTGTCTTTATTTAGCGTTATTTATAATTGCGATGGGATTTCCGCGATATGTGTATTGTTGTTTTAATAATCCTTGCTGAGTGGATTTACGTATTACTGTTAATGAGTTGCCCAAAATATGTAGTACGAGTACTTCAGCAAATAATTTTAGTGTAATAGATAATTATTATTTGCAATGGATATCGATATCAGTACACAAATAGGGTGTGTTTTGTTAAATTAAGACAATAATTTGGTAACCGCTGATTAAATAGGATAAAAGAAGCAGCCTGAAAACAACGTTCTATGAGTAATTAATAGATGGATAGTTCACAATAAGTTATTACTTCTGAAGCCGTCTGGAAACTTTTATTCTATTAGATATAGGCAGTTTTGTGGAAAAGAAACTGTTTCTAAAATAATGCTACGACCATGATCTTCTCCATTGGGCATTTTATTGACGACGCAAGCTACTTTTTATTTGAATCAAACAAGTGGTTATAATTCCATCCGAATGATTCAAAGCTAGTAAAGTAATGAAACAACTGCGTGTAATTACTGACGATGGCGTGTCTAATTATCATATTTTATGATGTTCTGTAAAGGCATCCATTAAAACATTGCCCTTTATAATACAGCAGCCCTAAAATCCAAAACTCTCTAGATAATTGCCGGCTGTCGTAGCCGAACAAGCGTCGTCACGGGCGTGACATTTGGCGGAATGACGTAGCAGATGTCGTGACGATCCCTGTCGAGCCTGCATTACGTCATCACGTGTCGTAAGATCCGCTAAGAACGTGACTACACGATTCTTATGGTGTCAGCCAGTAATCTCCTGCTGACGACGTCATTATTTCCAAACTGAAGGAAGCTTCTTATACAAATCTTTCTAGGTAAATAAAAATGTATTTGCCTAAAGCGATTGTGTTTTCTTTTTACAGTAGGATAACTGTTTTCTCTCGAAGTAAATGTTATTACTGGCATGAAAAGCGTGGATTCATGAGATTTCCTCCGACAAAAGACTTGATAAGATAAAAGTGGCGTTCTCACTCTCCGCTAAACTCATTGCCGCTTTTATTGCATTGTTGCCGAATGTACGAGTATAGGATAAAACAGATACATAAAATACAAACATTAAGCATAATTACACACCGAATCACTTGTCATTGTATAAGATAAAATTAACGTCAAATCGTAACGAGTCGTAAATTACAGACTTAATTACGATTGTTTTAACGACTAGACGCGACGGCGAGGCATCCAAGAGACTGTTAGGCGACATGACGTCATTGTTATCACAGATGATGTATTATGGGTAGACGGTGACGGTGGGTGTATGAGCCGCGATAAGCTATCGGTGAAGTTAATGATTCGTTGCAAACGAACTGGTGTCTGTCAACCCGCCATACATTCCATGCCTTCACACAATTCGAATCAGCCGCAGTTGCGATAATGGCTCTAATGATCGCTGATATATCAACGTTCGTGGCACCTCTTTTAAAACGTCTAAGAACGATATTGGGATTAAATGAACCTTCTATAAATCTATGCGATAGAACCATTGTTACTATTATTGATCTTAATGAGCACATCTATTGTCTTGAATTAATAATTTTCCACCTATTAGTTCTTTATTTGACATAAAAGCCTTTCCAAGAAAAATATTACATATCGAATACATGTATTTGTGATACATAGGTACTAAATAGCAAGATACATGTCAAACACGGTACATAATACCATCTCGTAAAATGTTCTTGACGGGTATCACAATAACGTCGGGCAGGCCGATATATAGAGCGAATATAATCTTGTCTCGGAAGACCTGAGTAACTAATTACCCATTATAATTATGTGGTATTTGTTATCCAATCTTAGTTGTTCTATATTTTACTGGCCTCATTACTATGAAAACTTTCTAAGCGGGCCAAAGCTAGTTTGACAAGCTGATAATATGGTTTATATTAGCCACGTAAAATAATAAAATAAATTTTATTAAAAAAATATAAGGTAAACGTTTACAGTTTTTCTTAAATCTATGTCAAGTTCAGCCATGCTTTGAGCCTGAACTAGGTAATCCTGTGTTTCAGGCGAATGAAAATAAATAGGTTTTTTTTATATTAGTAAGTAAGAGTAATGTATATAGCCTAGATGAGTAAGTAAGAGTAAATTAGTAAGTATAAGGTAGTAATCAATATCTTTTTCGTAATCTGTTACCGCAATTACCCCTCGTTGGTCTAGCGTTCGCAAGCGCGACTTTCGGTTCTATTCCTGGGTAGGGCAAAGTGTTATTTGGGTTTTTCTGTCAGGAATATCTCAGTAGCAGCCACGGAATCTAGATTTGTGTCCGGTTGATGGCAATATAATTATACTCGCCCCCTATTACATGACTTAAACATGACCACCGAAATGTGGGTGTACTGTTTAGGTACACCTCTGCTTAATCCTTTAGAGATTACTGGCGCGATGTGATGATATGTGTTATGACAGTTATAGCGTAAAAGCCTGTTTCTTTTAACTGTACTTAGCTAATATAAATTTTATTATCAGCTTGTCAAACTGGCTTTGCCCGCTTAGAATGTTTACTTTTTTTTCTCAAGAAGTGCACAAGTCATATGTTCATTCTCTAATATCTTAAGACCAGGCTTAAGTTGTCTTGTGTGTACTAAACAATATTAACCAAAGAAAAATATGGTTAGAATTAATGAAAAACTTTCAAACCAATGACAGGTGGATGAAAAAGTAAACTCAACGCCGAAAATTGAAAAAGCCTCATGAGCTTTTTCAATTTTCGGCGTTGAGTTAGCAAGCTGTCAGCGCTATCTGTTTGTGGTATTTTAATGAGAATCTAGGCATTTATGTTTTGAGTTGAAAATCCAACAGTGCGCTTTAATTAGGCAACACATTTAAGTGTCGCGTAGTTTTGGTGAAAACGGGCATTAGTATCTCGGTCTCCTCACGAAGAGCCAATAAACCTTCTTCTGGAGAGAATACCTACCTATCTATCTGTATTCACATCAGCAGGCTCATTATCCCAAACGCGGGTACTTTTTAAAGTTTCTTCCAAAACACCCATTCGAACAAGTTAGTCTTTTTAACCTATATACATATAAATAATAAAATCGTTGAGACCAAACAATCTGTACATTGACGATTAAAAAAAAACCCGACTTAAAATAAGTAACTGAACTACTGAACGGGTATTGTTGAAATGTTCTCAAATCTATTTAAATAAATTAAGAATAACATCTAATCTATATATATTTTGGAAAATTTTGGTAAAAAGGGGTGAAAAGGGGGGTAAAGTTTGTATCAGTAAAAAAAATTAGATTGTTCTAGAATCATGAAATAAAAATAGTTATTAATAAAAATAAAGAAATACCTGTTTTAGCATTTTCTTTAGATCTCATCCAGAGACGCTAAAAAGAGTTTTGTGTTTAAAATTAATTAACTTCATACACCTATACAATAAAAACAACCAAGTGTATCCTTTTATAGTTGCTAGATAAAATTCTAATCTAATACAGGTAAATATAATTTCTCAGTTTTCTTGATGTTTGATTTTGGAGGTGAAGAATACGCACAAAATAGCGGAACTCAAGAAAATCAACTTTCCTCGGTATACGTAGTTGGTAATATATAATATATATTACAAATAAAATAATAATACACCATAGATAGACTATACTAATGTACATAAGACATAATATATATATTTATATAGATAAATACACCCTACTATTTTTTTTCTAAATATTTTCAACGTCACGTCACGCCACGTCTACAGAGTATTATATGTCTGTAGACATAATTATAATAAATCTGTAGACGTGGCGTTCCTTCCTGTACATTGAAAATATTTAGAAAAAAAAATAGTAGGGGCGTTAAAGGAGTTTTGTTACAGCATCACGTATAAATTATAAAACCAATGTGGTTAGATTAAATGCACAAATATTGGGCATAGCTTAGAGAAGGTTTTAGTTTTTGTTTCATTGTAATCGGTGCTTTCTATCAAATGATATATGAATTTAAAGTGTTCAAAAAGAACTTATAATCAAATGTGAAGATACATGCAGCGACATCTATTCAACCAAAATGGTACTAATGACCAAAAATGTGCTCACAAGATAACTTTTAAATCGAGTGACTGGTTTAAAAAAAAAGTAATGATAGCAAAAGGTACTATAAGACGCCCCTTTGAAAATCTACATAGCCAATAGAGTGTGTGTTAGACCGCTTTCCATGAATTATATTTTAGCAGTTTTACTGCGAGGTCGATAGATGGCGTTGTTCATTTCACTCCATTTTCTGAAGCGCGGTGTTAAGATTTTCCGTGAAAGAATGACCCTCGCCCGTCTCAGTTGCCTTAGTTTTGGTAGTTTATACCCACGAAACAAAAGCTCGAAGATCTCAATTCAATGAGTAAATTTTATTTTTTATTTTTGTATGGCCACGCATACCTTTTTACAGGGAAGTCCGATATTCATGATCCTTTTTTTTTTGGGAAAAGCGTATAATTATCTCAAAGTCCCATTAAAATTGAAAAATCATGTTTGGGCTCACTTACACACGTACAGTATGACTGTCATCGAAGCGAAGGTCTGACGATGGAGACAAAAGGCAGTTGCAAGAGGTTCTCAACAGTTTACAGCAGCTATATCGTGTTTGGGCTCATCTCATGCACCTTGAAGAGAACTTTCGATTTAGCTGGAGTATGACTGTCATCGAGTGTCTAAGGATGAGAACGTAAGGCTGTCGAGGGAAGCCCCTAATTGAAAAAATATAGTAGAATATTTTAGAGACGAATGCAAATATTTCGGAGAAAAAATTAATTGTTACCTACTTGAATCTATACTAATGTTACAAAGCTGAACAATTGTTTGTTTAGTTGGTTGAACGCGATAATTTTAGGAACTACTGGTTCGAGTTAAAAACATCTTTTAGCGTTGAATAGCCTATTTATAAAAGAAGGCTAATAAGGCTATACGTTATATACGCATTATCACGCGTTATCACGCTACAATCAATGGCAGCGGAGCAACGATGAAAAATGTTGCAAATACAGGGAAAATGTATTCCTTTCGAGAGCTTCCGTTGCGTGCGCTGAGTAAACGGTTAAAGTTACTCAACAATCATGTAGGTATGACGGGATTGTTCCTCTTAAAAAGTTCTAAAAAAAGTACTCGGTAGCATAATATGTCTATCTTTTAAGGTTGACTCACACTCTCTCTAATCCTCTCTTTCTCTCTTATGTGACGCAGACCAAGTTGCGCGGGTCAGCTAGTTTTAAATATAGTTTGTAGCAGTAAAGGTTATAGTAGTGATAGCCTAGTGGTGTTACCGTTGGACTGCCAAGTCATAGGTCTCGAGTTTGAAACCATGGCACGCACCTCTGATTTTTCGATTTCATGTGCGTATTGTATAAGTATCACTTGCTTCGGTGAAAGAAAACATCGTGAGGCAACCAGCATGCCAGAGAGATATTTCTTCACGGCATGTAAAACCGAGTCAGAGGCCCATGGGCGACATACAAACTCTGACACCAGGTTAGGCACCAACCACACGATAAGATAAAAAGATAATGTTTGTTACTCAGTAATTTACCGACATGTGAGTTGCCTCTTCAGTGAAAGGTCACAAAAGTTGAGCACCCACAAACAATACGTCATCCTAAACTATCATTACATAACGATACCTTTACCGACTAACATTTGGCAAAGATTTCATAATCCGATACTTTTGGGAACCGACGGAATATTAGCGTATCGGATATTTTCGAAGGCAAATAGGTTAATATTCTTCTGTGACATCTTGTTAGTGGCTTAAATATTGTTATATTTAGGGAAAATGTGGAAGCTTTTTGTATACGACGGGACGTTGGGAGTTAGAGATTTATTAGGGTAGGTTATAATTTTGTCAGTATTTAGGTATTGCCCTTGTTCTTAATATCTATTTTTTCTTTGCTGAGATTACGATTGATATGACTGTACATATATTAAAGACAGAAGTCTTTAATATATGCACAGTACGTCTATGTGACTTTTTATGTCCATAACGCTTTTCAATGACCTTTTAACTGCTATGGTAGCTCAGCACGCGTCATTGTTCACGAAAACTGCAAAGATATTTTTAGGGGTGCAGTTTAGAAAAATACCTTGATTCTTCTTGTGTTCAGGGGTTCCTGCACGTCTAACGGAAGTATATCTTAATAATTTACTTACTCGGATATAAAAATCACGTGCCACAATGTTCATACACGCTAATCTCCGATACCACCCAATCGGTTTCAATGACATTTTCGGCCGTTTTCAATAACTTACTAACAGGTATCAGTAGGTCTCTGTCTGTTTGACATTTAGCTTACGGACGGTTAGAATCAAAACGTCACAGAAAAGGTTTTTTTGATTTTTCTATGAATCAAGTAACAGGTACCTAGGTACACGCGGATAGGATATTTCAAGCTGACGTAGGCATATTAACTGACAGTTATACGTAAGTAAGTTATAGAAAATGGCCTTTTGTGAATGTGTATGGTGGTGCCAGCTTGAAAGATAGGATAGTCAGGACCCGAAAGGTGGCGGTGCTGTTAGTAAATTGCACGCTTGCGAAATCAAAGCGTATTGCTGGTATTTTATATGTTTCATATTTGCGGGTTGCCTACTTGCTACGGAAATGTAACAAGAAAAGTCTCATCATAAACATGAGACGACCACCTGTTTTATATTTAACATTCACTACCATATCAGAGAGATTATTCACCGCATAATGTTAAAAGGATAATCTTGTGTGATAAGTAACTAAGTCCACGGGATTCTCTCATAAGTGCACCACCCCGACCCTCATCGAGCGCGACAGTTGAGTTGTCAATTTGCGTTTAGCGTTTCCCGTTTACTTTGATTTATACGGGTGAAGAGATTGAACATTTTGTTTGTAAGTATTCCCCGAGCGGTCCTATGAAAAATGAGATGTAGAGGAAATATATTCTATTGGGGATTTAAGATAATATTGCGTTTATAGTTGAGATATTTTTATAGACGACATGTGTGGGTTTTGCTTTAAGTTGAGCAAAGATAAACACGTTAAGAATACTTTTTTCAATGTTCTTATTGACAGTCTCTTAATAGGAGGTCGATTGTAAAGGTCTTCGCCCGAATCAATAAAAATGATAAAAAGTAAAAATCCTTTCGTAACTGCCTTGTGTATACCGGTTCCGTTCCCGAGGATTTGTTTTGTTTCCAGTTTTCCAACGTGACCGTTATTTTTCCAACGGAAAATTTGCTGTTTCGGCATTCATGTCGATTCTGTATTACGGTTAAACTTTTTTGTATTGAATAATAATATATGACTCTGAACTGGTTTTATTGTAAAGGTTTTTTACTGCTTTTACCTGCATTTTTTTGTGTGATAAATTGAATGTAGAATCATTGATATGTAAATAGTATTCTGTACAATTTTATTTACAAAAATGGTTATTTTCTGGGAAATGTTTTAATAGTTATTGTGCTTTCCTAGAAATTGGTCACAGCGTAAGCCTTATAGGTATTTTCGTCGACGTATACAGAAGCCACTATATACGTATACTATAGCCACAGTATGATTCAAATATTTCAATAAAGCATGTATTTGATCTCACACATTCGCGTAAAACACGTTGTCTGAAAGAGATAAAATATATAACATCCAAGAATAGTAAACAATATGTGAGAGTGAGGAATAGAGATATCAACATGTTATATCTGAATGTCACGCCAATGCTAACACAGCTACATAGAAACGAAAATGTTTAGTTACTTTATTCAAAATACCCATGTAATGTTTTGGTCTCTGTATCAAAAGCCATTAACGATCTGTTACAGCGTTCAGCATCAACCGTACGTTAGCTAGCTTGACTGCTAACAAATAACTTAGTTAACTATATTTGTCTTTCATTAACTAAGTTTTAGAAATTCATGGCGGTCTTTTTTCTTGCACGTGAAATACATACTAGGAATTGTCACTGCCTGGGTGGGTTGAAAGACTTCAAAATACTTTGTGGGATGGGTGTGTTGATGAATAAGACTACTTTAAAAGTATGTAATATTTAACTGCACTCTTTTCCACGACTGGTATGTACATTATTTACAAACCACAATTTATAGATCTGTAATAACAATAAAAATATGTACAAGTATTAAAAATAAACATGGCGTAAAAAATCGTCAACATCGCTGTCATTGTCAATAGGAAAAGTGCCCAGAAGGCTGGCAGCATTGCCACGTTGGATAGCAATGTTGATTCTTTGAGGACTGGTTAAATTAAATGTTTACACAAACAATTTACAACAGTCAATTTTCAGAATAGAGCAGTTCATAAATTAACTATTGATGGTAGCATAATTCCTTAAGCTCAGGCCTGCAGTCAACAACTCGTTAAATTTGGCTCAGATCGGGAATTAAGCGGAACCCACCCTCCATGTAAATTAAACCATCTGAGCGAGTGTTGCAACGGAAACCGAATGATTTATTCCTGAAAGCTCAGTAATAGCTTTTTAATTCTTTCAGTTGGCGATCGAAACGAAGAAATAGGTTGTATCTTTCGAATGAAATGAAAACATCGCTACTGCGTGGTTTTAGCAAACCAACCCTGAATAATAAGTGATTTTACTTGGAGTCTCGTTCCGCCCCACATTTTGTATCAAAATTAAACCGACCTAAGTTTCTCGATAATTTCCTTGTTAATGAAATCTTTATGTAAATCAATTAGGCTGTCAAGCTTTGCCCGATTGATTTAGACGAGAATTTAATTTGAAAAACGTTTGAAACTTTGTTTATTTCCTCTAAACTATAGATAATAACTCAACGCAACATTATTTATTATTCATCTCAAACAAATCTTCCACAAGTTTCTGTGTTAGCGTGATGATTTTACAAAAAATCCGAATTAATTATACTCACAAAACCGAAATTGAACTAATTAAATCAGACAAGGGAAATCCCAATTTCCCCGAAACCAACGGACAAATGTTTTTTTAAACTGTCCATGCAAATTAAATTGCTTTTGAAACACCAACCTGCCCCATGTCTTCCGTGGACACTCCGATATCTATTTAGTTTCATAAAAATCGTAGTTTATTTTTTAAAGGAAAATTATTCCGACTTTGATAAAGAATAAAGTCCAAGGCTATTGTGTCGCTGGGGAGCGAAGGTTCAATCTAAATTTGACGTTGAAGTAGTTATTTGTTTTGCTATATTTCTGGCGAATGTAATTACGGCGTTCTTTGTTCCCAGATCTAACCCAATTAAAGATCGGTATCGTGGATTTTTGTTGTGAAATGTTATTTATTTTTTACGTTTACTGAATTGGCTGTATTTTATTTAGAAGCCTGTCCCTGTCTCGTTTAAACCTAAAATCATGTTTTACTTGTATAACAATTCTGTTTTTTGTATTGATCCTTTCGATTTCTTTTTCATGAAGTTGCCAGACGGCAATTGGTTTTTGAATTCAAAAAGAAATTCTTAGGTCATTTGAGAATCAAAATACGCCATTTCGGGTAATTTGATAAATCAATACTTATAACATTCACAACATACAGCGTTCATTTTTGTGGCACCCAGCGATATCGCAAAACATTTCATGTCCATTTCAAGTTTTGTAAGACTTTCGAGCGGTCAGGAATTTTCAATTCCAAACTCAACAGCCAGAGCTAAACAAAGTTAGTTAATACAATCTAACGTAACGTCGGAATAAAAGCAACGTATTTCATGTGGGGTTTGGGATTAAGTCCCAGATTTTCTGGTAAAGTATTTTTGTTCTGGTAGAATATTTCTAGTGTTACTCGCTTTATTTTGAATAACTTTTCACGTAGGTAAGTTGCGTTTGTGTTATTTTTTCTGACTTAATAGCCCTTTTAATAATGACAGAGTTCGAGTTCTTCTTCTGCTAATAAGCCTAGGCCTTTTTATTTACCCACTGGTTGTTTTTGGTTGTTATGTAAAAATATTGATAGTAAACTTTTCAGAATTGATTATAATTTGAATAAAGAACTAGTCAAACTGTTCTTAGATTAGAACCCGTAAATGTAATGTAGCCCTCGAAACTTAAATATTTAAAACATAAATAGAGTACTAAGTTCGAAACTTTTATTACTAAATTCGGAAACCAGCAAATAAAATTAATTGTTCTTATTATTTGTTCCACTAAAACAAATGAAAGCTACATTACAATAAAACAAATCGCTAAGCTTTCTCAGAGAAATGAATCACATAAAGTTTAAAGCAATATTGAAATGGATGTGAAAAGCGAAGTGCAAATTGATTCGGGCGATCTGTCGTCGAGTCGCGAAGATGAGGGTAGTGTCAGGACGATGAAGCGACTACCGTTCCTCTGATTGTTTGTTGTACTCCACTGGATTTAACGGCTTTATTCTAATAAAGGACGTGTTTATTATTGATCAGGATTATGTAGGTTAGACAGTTTGCTTTGACTGTTTGATAGGATGAGGAAATTAGCGGACAAACTTGCCAAAATCATAGACTAGACATGGGCGTCGACAAGGCTATATCTCGTCGTTTATCCTGCGATAACTATGATCGAATAGCCAAAAATCCATTGAATTGAAAAAAGGTACCTTATAACTTGTTTTCATACAATGAAAGTCGTTGAGAAATATGAAAGGCTTTAATGCTTGCTTACTTGGAAGTCTGCAAAGCCAAGCAAGCAAGCATCAGACTCCCACAAGAATCATATCGAGAGGTCTTGCACCACCCGCATTGAATCATTCCAGCATTCTTCATTAGGTCGGATCAATAGTCTGTCTTGTGAAGAGTCCACCCACCCTGAGGCTTCCAGTACGTGGTCGTCACTCGAGAACCCTTTGACCCTAACGTCAATTCGTTCTAGGAAAAGAGGAATGGTTCGAGGAAAGATTGAAGGCCTTACAGCAAAAAAGCTTAGGAGGTTTTGATCTTTTATCCGTTAATAAGGCGGGGAATAGGAAAATTACCGTAAAATAACTAACCCCATTATCTAAACCTAAGCTTGTAATCTGTATTAATGAACAACAGATTCTCAGAAAAGCAATTTTCCTGTCTGCCATCTGAACATGAAAGCAAAAGTTTCATACTGGAGTTACCTAATACAAAAAGAAACATCGAGATTAAAGCTGAAAAACATTAAATAAGCATGCTTAAGGTAATATTGGATATTAGAAAAGTATTCTCCTTCCAAATTTGAAATTAAAGATTTTTTTTTAATGTTTGCTATTTATGTTTTAACAGCTAATGGCGATGCATCCAGGTGGCAGGCAAAGAATAAAATAGGGTAGAATAGACATTAAAACTATTTTACCACCTGCCTGAATAGATTAGCATTAATACTATTTACCATACAAAACTATCTTAGCATAAGGCGTCATACTGCGCAAAATCTAAATATACAGGTTTGAATTTGCAACGTTTTGGACATACATTGTTTAGTAACTTGTACTAGCTGATGCCCGTGGCTTCGCCCGCGTGCATGTCGGTTATCACGACCAAAAGTAAAGCTCCCAGACGGCTTACTTTTTCCGACACCTCCAACAAATATCATTATATTTTAGTCAATGTATACAAAAACTTGACAAATTATATTCTAAAATTCCTTCATCAAGAACCACTCTATCTATTGATAAAAACGGCATGAAAATCGGTGCAGTAGTTTTTGAGTTTATCGCGAACAGACCGACAGACAGCCGCGGCGGAGGACTTTGGTTTAAAATATGTAGTGATATAGATGCAGACGCTATAGAATATAGGTCGATAAACCATTTATTATAAATGAACTGTTCACAAGCCACTTTCATCTTGAAAATGAGATAAGATTACTGATACTGTTAGCTTGCGTCATCACACTGCTGGGCAAAGTCCTTTCCCCATGACTTCCAGTTGTTTCAATACAAGGGAAATTTGGACCTCTGGTCGTTGATTGTGACCAGCTAAGATATATTACAAGTTTTTTGTTTTTGTCATAGCGTGCAGTCATTCACCAATCTTGAGTCATCAACCTAAACATACCTTCCTCAAGGAAGAGTTTTGGCCGAAGGGTGTCATGTATCGGCGATTCCGCAGAAGACTACGCGACACCACGTAGCGCAACATGATTCCGTCTTTTGGTGTTCAATAGTTTAAAAAGGTTTTTGTGGTTTTTATAAATATGTATGTTAGTCTGGGTATATAAATATATGGTATGGGTCTTTTGTTACCTGAATTAAATGATTTATTATTATTATTAAAACGTCAGTCTAAATCATTGATAGGTGCCAGATAGTCGATCAATAGGCAAGGCAACGTTTTGGGTTCGTAGAAGCTTCATTAACACTTCACACACCTGCTGCAGATATGTAAAGTTTACAGGTTGATTTTTTAAACGTTGGCAACACTTTAAGGGAAGTACTATTATTTTAAGTACTGAAGACTAACCATGAAATCGCGGAATAAATATCAGCTGCTCCATACAGGTTGTAAACTACCTCATCACGAAGCCGTCAACCAAGCATTCTGTTCATCAAACTAAGTAACTTTACGCAAAAATTATTGATGTGAAACGACTTTTTTTTTGGAGTGAAAAATCATGTTTTGTGGTAAAACTCAATCTAATGCACTTAAAACATTGTGCAATAATACGGGGGTCGTGGAGGTGTTTAAAATAAAAATCTTACATTAAAAACTTGTATTAAAAAAAAACTTGTCAAAAAGTTGGAACTTAACCCCCAATATCTCCGTAAATTGAAGGTTCCCAGGTATGTATATGGTTATGGTATGTATATGGTATGGCATGTATATACGGTTTCCAGGGTAAAACAAAAAAAATATCGCAATGACGGGAAGAACAAGTGCACCCTTTATATTATTGGTTGCGTAACTCGAAAAAATGTCAGCAGTAGCAATTTTTTTTTATCGATTTCATGGTGGGATTCATAGTAATTTCATGGTTAATTTTCATAAGTACTACGTGCCCTTAAAGTATGCTCATCGTTGAAATAATCACTCGGTATAACTAAGACAGCATAATATAAAAAAGTAACATAATACGGAGATATAACTATCATAGCTCAAGTAATTCCATTCACCAGTTTACTATCGCTGTTGTCAGCGTTTATTAGGAACTTCTGCCAGAGATAGCCATTGTCTGCGTAGATCGGCAATCCCTTTCAATCGTAATAATCGATTCTTAAAGAATAATGATAAACGATAAATGATAAATGATAAATGATGTTTATTTTGCAAGTAGGTTTTTACAAACACTTTTACACGTCACTTTTTAAAACTAGATGGGGCCGGTGTTTCGTACCTGACTACTCTGACAAGAAACAGCCGAAACAAACTCAGAGGTCTATTTTGAAGTCCAGACATAATCTTGCTCAATTCACATGAGGACTATGCAGATTAGTGTTTGAGATGGTCTTTTGAAGAAAGACCCCCGAATACTGAAACATCACTCAAAATTTAAGTAGTACTTATATTTAACAGATACTCAAAAGTGACGTTTGGCCATACGAAATTTAAAGTTTAGGAGCTGCTCAAATGTTAAGCAGCCCTTTAAAATTTGAGTGACGTTTCAGTATTCGGAGGAGAACCACACAGATTTGAGTGGACCTGTCCAGTCATTGCAAGCATTTGTCAGTTATCGTGTAGCTCGACTTATAACTCAAGGAGCTCAACGAAACGACGAACAATACCAAATAAAGGACATTTGGGTAGGTCGCTTATGGTACTCAAACTGCCAGACAGTTGTGGGAAAAAAATAAAAATTTGACCCACATGGTCCCCACATTCACAATAATCAAATAAAATTAATAACAAGTTCTTTTCAAAATGAATGTAAATAAAAATCACAAAAATCATTAAATGTCACTGTCAATGAGACTTTTCATTTGTTATGATCTCTATCTACGGTTAAAAGAGGAACATTATACTCTATTACAACTCTACTCTTTGAGGTTAAAAAACTAAGGTTTACGTTGATGAAAACGTAACTCATGAAAGCAAAAATCTTTCTCGTGTTTAGACAGAAATATAACTGAAAAATGCTTCTAAAGTAATTAGTCATCCACCAACGTATGAAAGCGATACTTTTAATCAAAAACTTCATTTTTAAGAGATACGACGAATATACTCCACAGCGTACGGCGAATTAAGTATTAAGTATTTATGTATGGAAAAGCAAACAGCTTAAACCCGTTTTCGTAAACATTTTTATTAGAATTTCCAAGTAGAGTTTATGCATTGGTTTTATCGATATATAGTAGAATTCAATTTCACTGAATTCAGTATAAAATAAACTAGATTGTCAGGGGTCGTATTTATGTGGAGAGGGTATAAAAACACAATCTTAAAAGGCAGAGCAAACGCCCTAAGGATATAGGTAAGCTTCGGGAAAAGAGTATGAGCACTTGTATGGAAACCCGCGGAGCTTATTGAAAAAATATTGCGTCTTAGGTTTCAAAGTAACGATAACAGTAAACGAAAATAGCTCAATCTGGTTGCTTTTTATGACAGTTTTGTGGTAGCTCCACACAAGTGTTTTAATTAAAATGATGATGGCTGTACACTCTCGCCGAGACATTTCGAGGCAGGGCGAGAGTTTATATAGTCAAGACTCCCCAGTGTTATTCATTTGGCTGTACAGTGTACCTACACTCTCGCCAATACGCTCCGAGGCAGGGCGAGAGTGCGAGAGTTTATACAGGGCGTCCCACGTTTTACTGAAAGAAGACATTATTTGAATTTAAAAAAACAATTTAAACTGCATTCATGGTTGAACCGGGAATCGAACCCGTTACACGAGAAAAATAATCATCCTGTAGCTTTATCATGCCGATCGAAAAGCTTCATCATAAGGATTATTTTTTGCTAAATAACATAGTGTCAGAAATAAAAGGAAGAATCTAACATTTTTAATACAAAATGAATCAATTTATCAAATGCTCAAAATGAGTCCCTTCCTGTTGAATACAAGCGTCGCACTCTTTTGATTATTTCGCTCCCTGTGTCTTCTTTCAGTAAAATGTTCCATCTACAATATTCAAGGTACTTTCCCTCCATGTGGCATATCCGTGGGACAACCTGTATAGTACTTAGCGATCATCTAGTCTCGGTGTTCCTCACTTGGCTGTAATACGCTCTCGCACTTGCTCTGCCGCGGCGAGAATGTGTACAACCACCTTTAGGGGGCAACACACGATGTTCGGGTAGGGCTGATGCGGCACAGGTGGATGTGTGATCGCAACCTATAATCTTGTTGGCAAAGTTGATGTATGCAGATAGCGTGGTGCATTGAGACAAATAAACTTTAGAGAATATTTGCAAATTGCAGCAAACACTTGGTTTACAAAGAACTAAGTAAAATGCTAAAGATATATTTTTGTAAAGGACGTACTACCCACGAAACGAACCGCCTTTGAGAATACCCGCATATTTATTGAAGCCTTGATTTCAAGCAAGAGATAGCGGAGCTGCACGCTAAATTTTCAAGAGCTCGCAAGACCCTTACTTTGCTGCGTTTTGCAGCTTATTTAGTTTCGCTTTCGTCTTCTTTATAGTTCGGACATGAAATGCACGATATTTTGTATTATATTCATGGAAGTATTATGTTTTTATTAATCTATTGAAATCAAACTCAAATTATAATTTATTTTTGAGAATATCTGTTGCTCTTTTAAAAATAAATGACACTTAAAAGAAGCATGAAACACCTACCTACTGCCATCATTACCTTGCCGTTATCCCAATTTATTTGGGGTCGTCGCAGCATGTCTTCCTGTTCCATACTCCACACAGTCCATCCATGCTTTCTTTGGTCTTCCTCTTCTCTTATACCCATCCACATTCACTCTCAAAACTTTCCTGACGACAATTTTCTCATTCCTCCGCATCACATTACCAACCGATTACCATACAACTTTTAAGTCACCGGTGCATCTTTCAGACCTATTATGTACAAAATCACCCTTTTACTTATAGTTAATTTAGGCTTAAAAGTAAGTAGGTTTTTCATCATAGATTTAACTACCTACCTACGAGTAGATACGGTACTTCCAAGCCAACCCAGACTAATATTTCCTCGAACCATAACCGTAACACTAACAAACCAGAAAAACTAATAAAATGACTAACTAGTTCCAAAGTCATAATAGTATGTTACGTTAGGTAAGCAGATGCAGCGGCCGGCACCGGTAGAGATACCGGGCGCCCGCAAACTTTTTCTTCCCGAGGAATAATCTCAGGAATTAACTGGCGTTGCTTAAGCGAAGAAATTTTAATACCAAAACTTTGTTTTCAGCTTATTAAAACGTTGGTTTTTTTATCTCGTGAGCTTTTTAATCCAGACCCCATTTTGAGATAAGGTTAAATCTTTGTTATTTTATAACGATTTTAACAGGTAACCGTTACGCGGTTCGGTATCAGCAATTAGTTTTATGTTATTGCTTTTTTATCTTCTTAAGGTTTTTACGCAATCGCTGGTCGCTTTTACGTTGAAAAATATTTTAATTACTCTCGTTCAAAATAATTCACACGCGCATAAATGAAATATCTATTTGGTTAATTATCTACATAATATCAATAAATAATTACTGCACATAAGTCTCAAACTAGCTCAAACACCAAAAACGTATTAAACAAGTAGGTTTTTACGTAACTTCAAGTTCATTCACTGCCTTTCTTATAAAATAAACTATGCACATGAGTAATCGCAGTGACAACGTGGTCATGACAGAGTCTGTTGGCAGTCACCGACATATAATACACAGGAGCATATTATGTTACCGACGCCATGCAACTGTGGTTTATTATCGGTGGTCGCACAATTGTTGTGTCCTACACAACAATTGTGCGACCACCGACACATGACCAAAGCCTTGGGTCAACGTACTGAAATGTAATTTTTAGCTAATTACACAAAAATGATTTAGATCTCAATCGAATAAAATACAATTTTGTATGCACTATTTGTCAAACTCAAATAAATATTTTAAAAAGCTTGCTGTAAATTCTCCATAATATTCAAAATTATAATTGACATAAAAATGGTCCCGTAGTTACAACTCCCGGTGGGACGTCGACCAATAAATACTACACGAATATTTTTATTAAAGACCACCAGATATTTTTCTTCTCAAAATTTTAATGAGACATTCTCATGTAACAAAATGCTGAAAGAAAATTCTTTATAATGCCATTATAATTGAAGGACTTTATTAAGTTTTGATACTGGGTTATTACAATGAAAAGAAAATTTAATTTTTGGTCGGGAAACAACTTTTTGGTGCATATTGACCTCCTTCTGAGAGCTTATTGTCACGACTTCTTATTACTTCGGCTTCTTCACGATATATTTTCCTTTGTGTGGATTTCGTGAACTTTTTTAAAATTATTTGTCTATGTAAGCTTCATTTATCCCACTCTGGCGGACCCTATTATCTCATTGTTATTATTGAATGCATACTAATAAGTTGTGTTTAACAAGGTCCAATTTTCTATTCGTATTTGGGGCTGAAAATTCGGAATAATGAGAAAAGGTGAGCCTCTGGCGTCGCGGCTCATAATGTTCCCTTTTTGTAGATCTAATTTATGACGTCGGGCACGTACCGTGTAAAAATAGGGGACGTATACGAATATGCAGGTTTAATTTTATGGCCTTTTGTAAGAGAATGAATAAGAGGTAAATCTTTAATTATGAACAAACCTCCCCGCTTGTACCGCTTTATAAATTAACTTCATACAAAACAACACTTCTGAAAGTAAAACGAATATACTTTTTTTGGGGAAAACCGTTTCGCATCCAAAGTAAACAAGGCGGCACTGCGCTTAAATTTCTAGTTGTTTTGATTCTTATATTTGTGAAGAAACTCGTTTAATTGGATGCCCATACAAAGCGTGGAATATAAATCAAATCCTGGAACAAAAATGCTTGGTGTAAACAATGCTATCGCCGAAAAGAATTTGCGCTTCCTGTAAATACAAACGTTGCGATGTGTATAGCTATTGCGTTGACAATTGCTGACTAACAAAAAATGGTATACAACATTCCGAACTAGGTTATTTGTTTTCGATCACTGAATACGTAGTTACAAAACTTGGACATTGTAAGCACCAATGTTTTCGATGAAATTGTTACTTTTGAGCATTATGCTGAGACGGCTTATTTCAGTCGTACAAAAAGTTCACTAAAAAAGTCTCTTTTATTAAACTATTGGAATTAAAGCACAGTTTCTAACAAAATTAACATCAAATCTAGATGGTATTGACTAACCAGTCGATTGAATGAGTATTCACAATATTACTTTTAATAATTAATCGAATGTCAGGTATGCTTATACTTAGTTCCCTTCAGGTAATGTTGAGGTCAAAAGTGCAACGAGTAGAGTTCGAATCGATGACCTCTGGTCGCTAGGCATGCCTCGTCCGTAGGACTTGACCGCTTCTTGCCTTTTATACTTAATTCCGGTAAATTTATATTATTTACTTAAGTATAAACAATATTAAGTATTAACAGTATCAGTACTTAACGTCTTGTTTCAGTTTTCAGAAATTTTCCTCTTAATTTCTTAGAACCGGATTATAATGGTTTGTTATGTTGTTTTTCTATAAAATCGAACAAAAAGCGTTCTCTTTGGTGTCTAATTAATCCGCTTACTGAGATACTGTTGGAATTAATTTACTAGTAGCTATAGCTATTCACTTAGTTGCTATTGCTTTATTGCCTTTTCTTCGAGTATTGAATGTGTAATAAATAAATGGGTTACAATGGCGTCGCCTCAAAGTGCTAGCAACAATTCTTCGTTCTCACAAATCCTCGCATAGCATTCCTATTGTGCGCGGGCACATTTTTCCGTAGGTGGCGAGTGTTTGGTGCCGGGTTTAATCGACTAAACTTGAATCCATTGTGGGCTGGTAGGCAACAATGGATTACTGCGCTTCTGTGTCGGTCCGCATACTTTGCAACCGTGCACAATTTACACGGTATGAGATCAAACACCCACATAAGAATTGATACGAATAAACTTGCAACAGTGGGAATGCGCTGCGATCTTTTTATTTGTCTGATTGTAGGTTGGAACACTACAACCTACCAGCCAGGATTTCAGTTCATAATTTTATCGATGTATGTGTTTGGTTACCATTATGAGAAGGAGACGAACAAAGAAATGAAGAGTTGATTATGTGCGTAAAATTATTTATTGCTAGAAAGATCCAACTACTGAGATGGCTGGCTGTTGGAGATTTGTGGAAAAAGAAGAAATGCTGCATCGAACCCAAATAAATTGCGATAAGTGCAAGAATGTGAAATGTATTTTTTGTAGACTGATATCACTACACCACGACACCACACCACACCACACATCACCACACCATGTAGATTTACCAATTTCATAAGACTAATACAGAAAGACCACCTGATTTGAGTATACGGACAATTTAGTTAACAGTCAATCTGCTAAACAATCCATTTCCCGGACTGCACAATTAGTGCAAGCAACAGAAGTTTTTAATTAAGAAAATAATGCTTAGTGTGGTTTGTGTTTAATTACAAGGTAGCGTCGATGCACTTTTATACGTTGAACCTGCAGTAAATAAGAATTCATCCAGTCGAGAAAGTGCTTTTAGAGTGTTATGTTTTCTATTATGAGCAGGTCAGATAGGCAGTCGCTCCATGTAAAATACTGGTATTCAGCTGCATCCGGTTAGACTGGAAGCCGACCCCAACATAGTTGGGAAAAGGCTAGGCAGATGATGATGTTTTCTATCATGAGCAATCTTTGATGATGATGATTAAAGTTTGAATTTAATTTTTCAAGAACTTATGAGCCCGTTACATAATTTTAATACGTTTTTTGTCCCGCTTAATTTAAATAAGTGAATATAAAAGTCATCTACGAAAATAGAAAATAATACAAAATTCCATTAGTGAAACTTTTCAATTTCTACGATGGGCCCACCCGGTATAATAAATAACAAGAGGTTCTTTAAATATTAATCATCAAAGAAAAAAAAAACTTTATACTGATTGATATAAATAAAGTCTTAAAAGGTTCATAATTAAGTTGAGAAACTTCCTGTCAAAAAGGGCCAAAGAAAAATGTTAATAAAAATGAAACGGAAAGCGAATTATTTTATTTCCTAAATGTCGACCTTTTTAATGTAAAAATAAAAGGAACCATTAGGCTAATTGTAAGACTTTGGTCAATATCAAAATTAAGCTGAATCCGAGGCGAATGCACCACTTGTTTGACGTGTAAAAAGTCTCATGCAATAGATAGGTAGGCATACTGTACCTATTTTCTTTGATTAAGCGTAGGTAATTAGCCTAAAATATTCCCACCGCTGGGGCACAGGCCTCGCTATGAGTAAGATTGCCGTAATCCACCTTGAGGGATCACTCCGGGTCAGTGAATGTCATAGGCCTACAACTTTTTCGGTCCTCAGACGTACCAGTTTCCCCACGATGTTTTACTCCACCGTTATGAGAGCAGTGATGAAATAACTTACACAAAGTGAGTATGGAATGATGGGGAGTCGAATCTACGAACTACATACAATTCATATGTCTCTGGACCTCCACAGCTTCTCGTTCTTTGGCTTTCATTTCATTTCATATCTTAATATCAAGTACTCTTGCAAATATTAATCTCTTGGACTGCCAAGAGATGTGAAGAATTTTAGAATGAATCAGTTATTTCTGCCCGTATTGACACGATGTCTGGCTTAGCCTTATATAATGCGCTTATTACCAATCGGCTGTGGTTTGAAAACGGGATGCAAATGGGAGGAGGGAGGGGGTAGGAACACAGGTGGCCTTTGGTGGTTCAAACTATGAATGACATCGTTTACAACATAAAATATGAACCTAAAAATATTTTACTAAAATAGTGTTAATTTGTACTATTCAGCATGCAGTTTGTATCAATGGTTCAATTAGGTACTGCTGAATTTGTGAAGTTGTAAAATCACATTTGGAGAGTAAATACGAATCCCTAATTATGAATGGAAGTGGGCTTGGTACTGCAGTTGCTTTATCTCTATCATGTAAAAGATTTTCCATGTTTTCCATGTGAACACAGTTTACACAGCCTGCCATAATAAACGACCAAACTTTGCCCATATTGTTCTAAACCATGCACAAGGAAGCCATGATATCTTTAAACTGCCGAAGTGTAATGTTGCTTACATGTAACATGATAAAGTTGAGAAGTAACTTTAGGGAGGTATATAAGAATAGGAAGTTTTATTTTCTGGTACATATTTAACTTGTTAATTATTATAACCAACAGAAGAGTATAGAATAATGAATTTGTTAACGCTATACTTTGTTGAAATTATTTATAGCAAAATGAGATAACTATTGTTTGTATTGTGTTAGATAACTATTATGTTAAATTGTTAATTTGTATTTCAAGCGTGTGTGTGCAATTATGATCCTAAATGGATTGAAATAAATTATTTTGTATTTGAATTTGAATTTGAATAGCGCCATTTTTCCGCAATATCATATTTTCTGGTGCATATTTAACTCGTTAATTATTGTAACCAACAGAAGAGTAGGATTATGAGTTTGTTAACGTTAGCATGTATTAGGACCAAGTTATTTATCATGAAGTTTAAATGATTCAATTATCCAAATAGATTTTTCTTTTATAGCGCATGTGGCTCTGCTGATACGAACCAAAACGAACGAATACTCACAAAACAGTTCTATTCAAACCCACCATTGAACGCAAATAATACTATCACGAACAAAATTAAAAGCGATACAGTTTTATTTGACAAACGACTTTTATCGCTAACGATGTTACTGCAGTCGTTCGTTGGCTGTAAACCCATTGTCGACAATAACCAAATCAAGCGCGCTCAGAAACAGGCCGTCCTGATTGGGTTTTGTACTGACGTACTTACGAGAACAGAACGCCTTTAATTCTATTAAATCACTAAACTGCTTTGCTATAAAGAACGGAAAAAGACGATTTTGTACATCGTAAACGAGATTCAGTATAGATTCGATTAAGACGTTCGTTGAAATTGTTTTTCTTTTGACGTGAGCGGTTGACTTTTTGTTGGTGATTGTACAGAATTTGAAATGGTTTTTGTTGGGTCTAAAGCTTAACTGAAGGCGTTTTATTACGTTTTTCATGACTTTTAAAATAGGCAGAAATATAATTAAGCAAAAGGGACATTTACACCCCTCTGGCTCACCATATAATAGAGGGTTCCATAATATGGCGAAACTATATAACTGATGAAATGTGGGTGTAGTGAAGACCTCTGCATATCCCTTTGGGGAATAAAAGCGTAATGTTATGTTGAGTATTTAGTTTTTACTTGATTTAGGCTTCATTGGTATTCATCAGGATTTTTACGCAACGTACTTTAATCAGCAATTAAGCCATTTGTCGTCTACTTCTGTGCAGTACTTCGCGTCCCAAGTCGGCACTAGCGCCTACATTTTTCCTACCCTAGTTCAAAATCAAAATCAGTTTATTTATCAATATAAAAATACAGGTGTGTCATAATAGTCAGCACCCGATTCGCGCCGGTGTCCCTCAGGGCTCGGTGCTATCCCCATTAATATTCACGCTGTTCACTAGCGACATCCCAAAGAGTAATACAACTCAGTTAGCCCTTTTTGCTGACGACACGGCCATTTACTACTCTGGAAGGAGTCTCTCAAAAATATCTAGCACCCTCCAAACCTCCGCAAACGCCTTAGGCGATTGGTTCCGGAGATGGAGAATAGAAGTCAATCCGGACAAGAGCCAGGCGGTACTCTTCACCAGACCCTACCACCCTATCCCCATGAACCCCAGCCCGATCACCATGTTTGACAAGCCGATCCCTTGGGAGACGCAAGCCAAATACTTGGGGGTCATCTTAGACCAACGCCTAAACTTTCGAGAACACATAAAGACGGCACGCTCGCGTGCCGCCTTCGCTCTCAGCAGGCTCCACTATGTGCTGAATGCACGCAGCAAATTGTCACTTAAGTGCAAATTGCGTATCTACACCGCGTGCATTCGGCCCATCATGACATACGCGTGCCCCGTGTTCGCGCACTCAAAACCCTACCTAATCCACAGGATGCAGACCCTCCAAAACCGTTTTCTCCGAAGGGCCACGGGCTCACCGTGGTACCTTAGGAACGAGCAACTTCATGTAGATCTCAAAATCCCAACCATTCAACAGTTCATGAATCGTCTCTCTAAGAGTTTCTTTGATAAGGCCGAGAAGCACACCAACCCCTTGATTCGTTCAGCCGCCCACTATGCCCCATCTAAAATCTCTAAGATTCGCCGTCCTAGGCATACACTACTCATCCCCGATGACCCCACAACCCTCATTCAAGAAAGCTGTAGGGAAAGTAGCACTCTACGCAAACACAAATACAAACCGCGAATCCGTAACCGACCACGCCGCCGTGACGTACCGCGAACGCGACCCCCCTGTAACATCACCGACCGACCCTTGCTCGACGAGCCAGCCCGCGCCGCTGAGCATGTAGCTTTAAATTCCCCAAATAATAATCCGACCCAGCCACCCTTGCTGCCCTCCCTCAATGACGCACTAAGCCGAGGCCCGAACCCCACAGGGGGTGCCCTTAGTGTCGCTCATTTAATGAAAATCCATAGTTTATAAGCCCTGGCTGGGGGCCTTGAAGTAATTTTTGGCCACCACAGGATAGTCCGGTTAAGCAGTTTGACAACCTTAACGTGTTGTGTCTGCGAGTGGTCCCACCTAAAAAAAAAAAAAAAAAAAAAAAAATAAAAAAAAAAAAAAAAAAAAAATAGTCAGCATCGCTTGTATCTTGTGGCACGGGAGTGCGAATTTTACAAAAACTAGTAACATTGAAGAAGAAACATGTGGACATTAAAATATTATTAGGTAAAGGGGTAAACATTAACAGGGTATAGGTAACAAAATAAAAACAATGTTTGCATTTGTTGGACTTGTGTTATGGTGTGTTTGAGTTACCTTTTTAAGTTACGGAATTCTTGCTGAGCAATTCCTAGGACAAAGTGTTATTGAGTTTTCCATCATCAATATCTAAGTAGCAGCCAGATTCTGGATTTGTGCCCGGTCGATGTCAATAGGCTCGCCCCCTATTACATGGGAGTTAATAAAACTGGCGGAAAGAGGGCGTAGGTACTATTTTATAACTAAACCTCACGTTATGTTATGCTTATTTAATGAAATGATTTTTCCACATAACAATATGTTTTTGTATATGTCTAAACTACATAGAACAGGAAATCTGAACAATGTTAACCAGTTAGCAATACGAAGAGTCAAAATAAATTTTGTCAAAGCTCGTATGCGCGATTAACCAGAGAATGGCGGTCGGAAAGTGTGGTGTAATGGCCAGATTTTATTGGTGAATTCGATTGGCCGTACTTACAGGGTCTTGTGTAGCTAACCCCGAGCTTTAAAGGATCAAAACACACTAGTAGGTTCTGCTTATTAGATTTAGTATCAAACTCAAAGCATTTACTTAAAAGCTGTTGCCCGCTAACT
Source organism: Xestia sexstrigata (assembly GCA_941918905.2). Lineage (NCBI taxonomy): Eukaryota > Metazoa > Arthropoda > Insecta > Lepidoptera > Noctuidae > Xestia > Xestia sexstrigata. Next base: position 12,550,609 of record OW799212.2, on the reverse strand, counting down.
TTGACATCGTGAAAGGATTATAAAAATATTACTTCACTATTCGAATCTGATTTTGTTAACAAGGGTTTAAATTTTTTGCACGGAACTGACGGAACCCTAAATTTTTATCTAAATTAAAAGCCTAAGTTACTCCTTATTTATAGCATCAGCTATCTGCCAGTGAAAGTTCCGTCAAAATCGGTCTATCCGTTTCGGAGATTAGCCGAAACAAACAGACAGACCGAAAGACAGTGAAAAAAGAATTATAAGTCCGTGTATTATTGTGAAAAGCATTTTGAAATTATAAACAGACGCTTCTAATTTTTTGTTGTTGTATAGATAGATCAATTACAGGCATAACTGACGACTATAGTTGGTGCCAGTTAAGATCGCAAAAGCGGTCATTGACCCACCTACATTTATTAAAGTTCTTAACTTTGAAATCCAAAAATAAGCCTGTTCAAGCCTTGAATCGTCATCTATCGTGATCTTCAACATTTTTTCTAATGAAATTTTTTCTAATTTTTCGTAGGAAGAGATATAAGGGAAAGGGCAATGACCGCTATTGCGATCTTAACTGGCACCAACTATAGTCAAAAACAAGGACAACAACAGGCATAACATTGGATAATAATCTAACATGGAAAAACATATTGAAAACCTAAAGACTAAATTATCGAAATTCATATACGCATTAAGCAAATTAAAAAGTAACACAAACTATGAGACCGCGCTCTCAGCATACTATGCATATGCTTACGCATGGTTTAACTATGGCGTAATATTCTGGGGCGATAGTACTAACTTTAATGACATATTCATCATGCAAAAGAAGTGTATACGCATCCTTATGAAGATTAAACCATGGGAAAGTTGTAAACCACATTTCATAAAAAATAAAATAATAACGTTACTCTCCCTTTACATATTACAAATAGCTACCTTCGTCCAAAAACACAGTAGTTACTTTCGATCAAACATAGAAGCAAACCAAAACTATAACCGAAGAAATAAAAACAAGTTGATTACACCGACACCAAAATTAAAAATAATGAAAAATAGCCCCAACTACTATAGAATTGCAACAATTTATAATAATTTACCAAAATACATAAAAGATGAGGAGAATACAAATTCTTTTTTTAATAAACTGAGATTACTTTTAATAGAGAAATGTTATTACACGGTAGACCAATTCATGACGGATAAAACTTTATAGGTGTACCTACACAATTTACGAATATAACTATTTTTTATTTTCTTCTGTGAGATCCGGTCTGATCAAGACATAAATATTGTTTAGTTCAGTGACATTTTTATCTTTTATTGTAAAATGACACACCATAATTCAATCTAATCAGTTGCGATATTGACATGACATGTTAGTAATTATTACCTATTGCTTATTATTGTTATTATTTTATTCCATTCGGTCTGACTTATATTTATGACCTTATGTGTATTATTGTAGTGTTTATTACTGCTAACTGGACATCATAACGACTTTTAGACATATTTTTTAAATAATAAAATGTAATCTATCGTGTTTTTAATAAGTTTTGACTTAATGTATTTATTATATTAATGACTGTAATGTTCATAAACTCAACAGCAAACCAGCATTGTGCTTTGCAGTGCCCTGACAGGGTTCATGTACAAAAACCGACAGTAATATTGTAAAATGTGTGATGTGCATGAGAACAAATAAATAATAACTGTAAAAAGACCGTAGTTGTCCATTTCAAAGACTAAATCTCTATAGAAAAGAATGGGCAAAAAACTCCAAGGTCATTTCAAGTACTAAACCCAAGTAGGGCAGAAAAGTAAAGAACTCCTTATAATTTCACGGTAAGATTCTACTTGAACCGCAAAGTAAAGTTCAATTAATACCGCGAGTGCGGGGGAATATTTCGTTCTGAAAAAATAATGGTCACGTTTCCGTGTAAATTAACAGCGGTTAACTTAAGAAAATGTTTTACGTGAGCGTTCTTGCTATTGAGTTATTGTTCCTCTTTGGTGCATTGTTTTTGCTTATATTTCTTGTTGGTTTACTACTTGTATTGGTTGTATCGAAACTGTGAGCCGAATGTAGGGAAAAGTCAATAAACACCTCTGTGTCGTCACCTTGACTTGCCGTTATCCCAATTTATTTGGGGTCGGCGCAGCATGTCTTCTTACATGCTACTCTATTCCTTGTCATCTCAGCAGTCACCTGACTGGAACGATGACAGTCATTAACACAGTCCATCCATCGTTTCTTTGGTCTTCCCCCAATTTTATAGTAATCCCATTCATACTCAAAAATTTCACGACGTTTGCCTCATTCCTCCGCATCCCGCATGTCATTACCACACAACACAATTTTCAGTCATCATTTTTTTTTTTTTCTCTTTTTTTTTTTTTAATGTGTCCTTTAATAACTGATGTCAAATAAATATGTTTCTTTCTTTCTTTACATGTTACAGTTTAATTGTAATCATACCTACAACTATCTCGCAAACAAGGCCTCGTTATTCTAGAATTCTAACATAAATCATTTAGACCCAAGCTAGCACTAATAAACATTGTTAATAAAACCGAGAAAACGTAATGTAACATTATTGTGACAGGACGTTACAGCAAAATAAATGTCACATTTAGGTTACGTTCGTCTATTATGCACCTAACGTTGGTAATATGTTTATCGCGGCAAAAGAACTGAGCAGTCTATTTATTCTTTGTCAATGAAACGTTTTCCTTATCGCCGATTTCTTATTGGATTGTTGTGTAGTTAGTTCCTCTTTCACCGGAGCACGGCCTCTCTCTTATTGCTGTTATTCAGTTAGCTAAGGGATGGCCACTGAGTCGAGAAACAAAACTTCACCAGTTACATCCTCCATGTTTGTTATTGTATTTACTAAGGAGCTCAGCCCCGTGACTCGTGTAATGGCTTAAATAATTTATTGTTTACGCTAATGACGTCATCGCTCACGCAAAATAGCAAATTAACTTCATTTTGTGAGCTAAATTGAATATAAGGATCGTGTAAACGTGAATAATGAAATAAAAAGTACGAAAAAACTTTAATACGCTTAGCTCCACGTGTTTGTTTTCTGAAAATTCATCACACAGTAAATAATTTAGAGCAGAAAATATTAATATTTTCTCTTAGGCCTAATTCTTGTAATGTTATTGAGGAACGTGATGAAATTATTGTCTTTGTAATGGAATAAATTTACATTACGACTATCAACAATTTTCCACTTGATAATGCTCGGGAAAATTCCCACGTATTGATTATAAATTGAGCCTATGTCATCAACTAATTAAAGAGGCTTGAGCAATTTCTCCATAGATCATTTATTATTTAGGGTAGGTACATAACGTGGGTATAAGATGATTGATTGCGAAGCTTAAATAGATTAAAATTGCAGTTTTAATTTAATTAATTTTATTTATATAAAAAAGATGAGGTCAGACAAGATTTTTAGAACTACTGTATTGTGGTAGGTGCTCCATTGATTAGGTTTTTTTTTATTTATTACAAAATGGGCTTGCTCTTGATCTCGATCACGCCTGATGGATACTGTTGGATGAGGTATATGATGGAACGAGCGTGCCCAGAAGATGCTTGTTCACTCTTGCTTTGAACGCAGACGGGTTTAAGGTACTAACGCGTTCACTGTCGGTCTACGACTTTTCACCCGGGTCAATTCAGATCGAGACGCGACGCGACACGACGCTGCGTGCGCATTTTAGTAGAGCGACTCAAAATAAAATTGAAATCACTGGCCTCTTTCAGTACCGTCGCGCCGCGTTGCGTCGCGTCGCGCCTCGGTGTGAACTGACGTTATATGCCATAAGTAATAACGTTGAAAAGTGGACGACCGTCAGTGAACTCGATAATACATGATTGTTTTGCCGTTTTACAGGGTTCATAATCAGTATCATAAATTCCTCAAATAGCTAAGCAGTTATTTTTAGAACGTCAATCCGGGGAGGGTTCACGTAAAGTAGCCGGGTATAAAAATAAAACTTCCTTAACCCTTCAACTCAAATGTCATAAATTATGCCTTTTCATGGCAAACACTTGTCATCCTTGGTTTTGATGTCATACCTGATTTTATACCGCAGCTCCCTTGCGATACCCCTTAAATATTTATATGGCACTGTTTAAAAGATCATACGGAATTTTACTGACTTCGCGTTAGTATTTCCCATTCATTTCCATAGAACAAATAAATGTAGGTACCTCCTATTTTTGCTTTTAGTTTTTCCAAGTTCCTGTAACGAATTTTTGCCGTTAGTTTCAACTTTGATGTTCTTGTCCTTAGGGATAGTTAAAATACGAGGGGCCGGGTATCGAACGTCACGTTGGATGAACATTGAAGGATATACTATCCTCGAGTGGTACAGAAGCTATAAATGTGCGTCTGTTATCTACACCACTTTAGAAATAAAGGCCCAAGCTATGTAACGTTCTAAGAAATATTTTGCTGGTAATTAAATTGGTTTATTAAACCTTGATGGCAGGCCAGGTGTATAGCAACAAGATATTATTATCTTGATAATATTATAAAAGAAGAAATAAGGTATTAGTTCATTTAACTTTCCGATACGGCCTTGTAATTACAAAATTGTATTATATTAATCTGAGTGATTATATTTTCGGTACAAAGTCTTCTTCATTTTTAATGTATTCACAAACTCTACCTTCTAATTATTTGTAAAGAGGTGAAGCTTATAATTTTTACGGACCGCTTAATACAACACTCTGGTGAGAGTATTACATTGTCTCTAACATGTTTCCAAATAAACATGATTAATATGCCGACAGTACCCCGTCTTCGCGTTAAGGCTAACTAACTCATTAAAACTTTAAATTGCGGTCACCTAAAATTATATAGGCAACGTAAACGCTGCGTAAATTTTATGTTACCCATTTGTTTTTGATTTAATTTTGAAAAACAGAATTTATAATTTTTTCCCCAAAATATTGCGGTCTCGAAAATACTGCGGTATTGGTAACTCATTCCGCTTAAAATGTTATCGAATTAGTTCACGAAAAACAAATTGGACACGCGACTGGCAAAATAAACCACACTGATTTATTTGTTTTCGGTCGCGGTCAAAAAGAGCTTCGTATTCAGGATAACCGTTTCCACACCACCTTTTATTTAGATGAGGAAGTACCTGAGAGGTGTGTACACTCTCGCGGCGCTTTTAACCGTCTATCCTTTGTTTTGAGCTACTTTTGTTTTTTCCTCCAATTGTTTTTTACTATAGACTAAAGTAACAAAGAAAATATTCTATCCAGCCTCGGTAATGTTTGCTCTCAGAATTTTATAGTAACGATGTTCTCAGCTATACCTACATACATCAAATGACATCTAGGTATCTGCGTAGGCACGTTCCTTGTCTTGTTTTATTTTTTCTACGACTGACGAACACAACGGTGTTATAAACGGTCGTGTTATGTGTGATCCACTGCTAGAATTTGTCTGGATATATTTTATTCAACGCATCGTCCTCACGTTTGCATCAACGTTACACAGTTAAGGAATTTTAACTTCGTCTACACGGCGTTAAAATAACGACCTATAAATTAATTTGACGCAAACCTAAATAAAATTTATGTAATAGCCTTAATAAAATATGGGCTATTAGTGTGATGTGTTTCCCAACTCGACGCAAATTATAGTATAAATGAGGAAAGCACAGATGCTGGGGCAATAAGATCCGCACATTACACCAAAATCGGCCAAACGACGGGGATGTTAGCTATGAGTGTTTGCCGCCTCTCGTATGCAACTAAATATGATTCTGATGACACCTTCTTCGGCTGCAAGTCGTCGTAGTGGCTTTATTGTTCCTTAGCTATGAGTGGTTAGCTCATTGGACTTATAAATCTCAATTTTTGGAAGGGGCCGCCAAATTAGACCAGTCTAGCGGGTACTGGTTTACCTCGAGACGATGGACCCCCATGGTAGATAAAGCAATGTATTGGGATCACTTCCTGATGAATAGCATTTCATCATCATTATTCTCTTGCCATTGTCCCAATGGGGGCTCGCGCATGAATTCGCCGCTAGAGGCGTTCGTGTAGACTAAGGTCTTCCGAAATGTCAGATGTCATAGTGTTCGCGCGTTACGTGCTTTTTATCACGTATAATAATACTCACGATTGTGTTCTAGACTGAGCCATTCCTGATTAATTATGACTTGAAAATTTTAAGTAGCAACTTAGGATCTTACTTGTTAGTACTTGGAGGTAGAATGATTTTTAAATGTAGATATCATGCTTGCTAATTTTAGGGAGAATATTGTAAATATTTATCTGAAGTTTACACTATGTTGTTATACGTAATAAAATAAACTTTTTATGACGTTATTGGTACATTAAAGTATAAAATAGAATTATTGACTAGACCTTACACGACGGTGGCGCCATCTGGTGAGCTCAAAAACGATAGCCCTCATTCATTTGAGGTCTTCGCAGCTTGTATTTTTCTTCCATACTTATCTTTTAGATACTCTTCATCTCATCAGACACCTCTTTACGTGCCATACCATCCTTCAACAGTCCATCCATCGTTTCATTCATGAATAGCACTTATCCACTACAAGGTTTCCATGTTCCAAGTTTTTCTGTCTGACCGCCAGGCGTTTAACCCGAAAAGTCTGGCTTTGATCGCTACCTAAACATATTTTTTTAAATTAATTCAGAAATAAATACAATATTCTGAGAAAATCTTTTAGTTAAAATAATTGATGGCTTGTGGATTACATTTTAAATTGGTGTCTAAATTACTTAATATTTTAGCAATTTTCAGAAAATCAGGAGTAAAAAAATTACGTTAAAAACTTTCTATTTTCAGGCTTGAATTTAAAATGCATAAAGGTAAATGGTTTTGTGTATAGAGATTAAAATAAACGATATGTAAATGCGATTCCGTAACGTATTTCAGCGTTTTAGATAGCGTCATTCTGTATACTGCAGGACGAGGGTGCGATACAACTTTGCATAATAAAATTTTTGGTGAATATATTATTTTTATAACTTATTATGTTTTGTTATGTTATGCGGATTGTTTTTTTAATTTAATAAAGAAAACGTAACGTGACGTTTAGTTATCTAATAGTACATCCACTTTCCGCCAGTTATTATTAAATCCCATGTAATAGGGTAGGGGCCAGCTTATTGCCATCAACCGGGCTGCTACTGAGAAACCCACAGAACAGGTGAAAGAGCCTAATTTATCTATTCCGTAGAAAAAACCCAATAACATTTTGCTCGATCTGGGAATCGAACCCAGGTCCTCACGCTGAGCAGTCGCTCTTGCGACCACTAGACGGTCAAATTTTAATTAAATTAAACACGGTAATATCGTTTCTTTTTTTTTATGTCTTTTCTTTTTTCACGTAAACAAAAAATTAAGTCGATAAAGTGCGTCGAAAACTCGTGTGACGTCACATTTGAGTACATTTTTTACTCAAATGTGACGTCTCAAGCCCCCACTCATTATCTTTGACACGTTTTATCTTTGTAAATTTTTATTAATTTGTTAAAACAAAAAACACGTATCCAAAACTTTCGATAGTCTAACTGACGGACTAAACAGAATCAATTTTTTTAGTCAGTCATCATCCCTATGATTTAAACCTCAGGTAACTAGAAGAGCTCGTGGCTACATAACAACAGCCGCTCCGGTCAATCATCACGTTAAGCCACGTTTGCCTAGATTGGTCCGTGGATGGGTGCTCACCCATTACATACCGAGTTTCTTCCATCCTTTGGAAAGCACGCTAAGCCGTTGATCCTGGTTGTAATTTATAGATCTTTGCCGGTAGTAAGTAGTCCGCCTACGTACCACTCTTGTACATGATGTTTAAATAAATAAAAAAAGAAAGGCTTGAAAGTGTAACAACCAGTCTTAGCAAGGGGTATCGTTTTACCCAGTTCTAATTGGGTTGTGGAGGTTAGATAATAAATAAATAAATAAAAATTGCTGGACATTACACACAGCGCCATCTAGTGCCACACTAAGCAACGAGGCTTGTGTCGTGGACACCAGATAGTTGATATACTACATATATACTTTTTGTTTGTAAATATGTATTTTTTCCACATTGCACATGCATTTTTTTATTTTTTTATTTGTTTCCGAGTCATGGATGTTTATATGCATAATAAGTATGTACTTATTATGCATATAAACATCCATGACTCGTCCATGTGATGCTTAACACAAAAACATAGAATATAAATAGACAGTCGCTCCATGTTAAATACTAGTATTCAGCTAAATCCGGTAAGACTGGAAGTTGACCCCAAATAGAGAATAAATATGTAGTCCATTAAGTAATATTAGACATAGGTATGTGCCTATGTTTCATGCTATGATAGCTAGTAGGTACTAACTTTGCACACACACTAATTTTTTTTTGGAATGATGCTGAACAAACAATTTTTCATACCTAATGGTAGTACGTGGAAAAAGTTCCACAAGGTATGAATAGTATCAAGCTGACACTTTTATACCAACATATTTCTATTTCAGTAGGTACGTCAGACTGTCGTGTTTCCCTCGTTTAACTTTTATGTTTTACGCAAAGGTTACCTGCTGCCAGCTACGCTTCATGTTTTTAATTTCATATCCAGGACCGAGTCGGACATAATAATTTTTATGAAAGTGAAAAAGTTTTTATTTCATTCAATTAAAAATATGACTGGCTAAAATACTTCGTAATTGGTACCTACCTACTTAATTTAAGTTGTGAAACTAATCATCTTTATTGGTTTACGTAAAGTGAAGTTCTAGGCTCAGTTTTTATTTTGTCTGGAACTCTGGACGTACTTAATAACATTATAAATGGATCCCGAATGTTTTTTCTTGGGTCGAAATGCTGTCACGTAGCGTATCTTCCAAAAAGCTATTCTGTGTATCCATCATGTCCAGTCGGCAGAGTAATTTCATTAATTATGTTGGATTTAGAAAACACCTACGTACATAAGAACCTACACCTGTACACGTGCCTAGCTAACTACTCTTATCTCGATAAATTAATGTGCACCGAAATATATATTATTATACAGAGTGGAGACGATAATACGACAATAAATGAAAACACGGACAATACTAGTTCGTAGGAATGATTCTAAACCATCAAAAAAATCCTAACTTCAAAATTTAAAAACAAACTAAATGGCATAAAACTGGAAACAAAATGTTAACTAATTTGGCGAAACATTTTAAGTAGCTAGTTGGCAACGTGTCTTTAATGTTTTGATGGTACCGATGCGGGGTCGTTTACCTGTCGATGCTTCCTTAATAACGGATATATCATGTAGCAAATGTTTAAAATGAAAAATAATCTCCTGTGACTAAACTACTGGATATCTTCAAATGAATTTTTGTATGTAGACTGGGAACGTCCTAAGGTATACGAAGTTTAGTTTATTGTCGTATTGAAATCTCCACGCTGTATATATTTATTTTTATTTATAAAATAAAGGGACACAAAAGACTAACGGCCGTTTTCTATAACTTACGTATAACTGTTAATTAATATGTCTACGTCTCGTAGCTATCTGGTGGTGTTTCTATAAACAAAGTTAGCTTGAAATATCCTATCCGCGTCACCAACCTGTCACTTGATTCATAGAAAAATCAAAGAAAGCGGATAAAAAAAAAAAATATTATTTGTTTCTTAACCAAATCAGAAACAACAAGTTGATGATTGGAGCCTCCTTTTAAGCAAAGAAAAATCCTGTGTTAGGAGACTCCGCTCTTTCTTATCTAGACAATTTTTTTTTTTTTTTTTTTAACGTAACAGAATACTTACATAACATTTATATAATTTTTATATTATAGGTACACGTGTAAGTGTATGGGGATGGAGGGGTTGTGTGTACTTAGTGCGCGTGTGTGTGTATGTGTGTGTAGGTGAGTGTGTGTGTAGAGAGAAATGGGTGAGTTAAACTATGTGTTTTAAAAGTGCCTCAGTATCATCATAAGTAAAAGGTTTTATCCAATTTGTTACCAATTTTTTACATTCATGTAGTTGTTTAGTGTATATGTATATCTCCTTGTTTACCTTATTATAAAGCTGAGCAGAGCGTTTGTTGTATTGTGTAGCAGCAAATTTTGATTTAGTTTGTGGGATTTGAGTAACTATGTCTTTCCTTCTTTTTGATAGTGTGTTTGCATTATAAGGAAGTGCCTTATGTTTTTTTAGGACTGTGTAAGAGATGTATAGTTTTCTGACAGAAAGCAGGCCACTCATCTGGTAAAGACTTTCAGTTGGGTATCTTTTCTTTTTGAAATACATTATTTTTATTAGCGCTCGTTATGCTCGTTCTACATACACATACAGCTTTTCTATGACGTTTTGTTTATAACGGTCCGTAAGCTAAATGTCAACAGACAGAGATAGCAACTCTGTTACTTGTTAGTAAGTTATTGAAAATGGCCGTAAGTAAATAGTTTCAAGAAAATAAAAAAATAAATCAGCAGGTACGATTAAAAGTTAATTTTGCGTTAATATTGGAATCTATTGTTTAATACACACATCAACACGGTCTAGGGATATTTTTAAAAAAGCGAATTACTATCAATGTGTTAATTATTTATATGACATGTATATATTTAAAAGATACGTTATTTAATATTCTACCATTTTTTAATAATGGTTAAGGTATAGATTAAAATTTCAGGATTTTATGGAAAAAAAATGAAGCATAGACGGAAACCGTATATGAATGAACTTTTAATTTGTGAGTAAAAACTGAAAAAAATAGAAAAATCATTTAATTTGTGTTTATAAACTTGAAGTTAGTAGTCTGAGAAAGCGCCCATGATGTTCATAACACATCGGCAACGATTCGGCATGCTCAGAACAAGGTTGTCAATGTCTTGCTGCGGAATATTGTCCCATGTCCTTCTGAGGTGCGCAAAAAGTTGATCTTCTGTAGCCAGATTTTCAGGAACTTCCTTCAGAGCTCTTCTTTGCAGCATATCCCACGCATGCTCAATGGGATTTAGATCTGGCGATTGAGCAGGCCAGTCTAAGGCCCTAACATTATGTGTATGTAACCAAGCTGCTACCGTTCTCGCCGTGTGTGCCCGGGCATTGTCGTGCATGAGCAGGAAATCTTGCCCCATTTGTGTTCTGTGGGGCAAGATTACGGGCCCCAGCACCTGTTGGACGTATCGTTCTGCCGTCATATTGCCCCGCACCCAAACGAGATCCGTCCGTCCTCCAAGACGAATTCCTGCCCAAACCATAATTGTTCCTCCTTGGTATGGGTGAACTTCCTGAGGGTTCTGGAGACGGCTCCATAGTCCAGGAACTCGCCAAACACGCGTCCTTCGTGAATCTGGATGGAAGCCGAACCTGGATTCATCCGTGAACAGCACATTGGACCATTGGTCACGGCCCCAGTCCACGTGGTTCCGAACCCATTCTAATCGTCGTCCACGATTGCCACTCCGTAAAGGTGGGACCCGGAGTGGTCTACGAGAGCGTAGATTGCTTTCATGCAGTCGCCTTCTTACAGTTTGGTCACTCACAAGCACTTGGTGTTCCACTCGCAGCCTTTGGACCAATTGAGTCGCCGTTGCATTTGGTTGTGCTCGCGCAGTAATTTGCAAAAATCGGTCTTGTCTGGGGGTAGTGATGCGACTTGGCCCCCGGTGCCTCTCCGCTACTTCACCTGTGGCACACACAATCACATCACAATCTTGAAATTACATTTTGATGGGTCCCTATGGCCTCAGCAACATTACGCTGAACAGATCCAGCTTCCAGCATTCCCACAGCTCGTAACATCTCCGCCCTCGTCAAATGTCGGCGTTGCATGGCTACAATACCTCAATTTTAACTTTATCTTTCGTTTAAAAATGAAAAAAAACTGTAACTAAACGTAATTCGTATTGTTTTCTAAATTTCGCACAAATGAAAATTCCCTCTCCTATACATCAAGACATTTTTATGCCACCGAAACAAAAGAATTTTCAAAAATTTGAATTTGGAATTAGTCTGAGATAAATACAAACAAATCGGTGTATAAAAGATTCCAATGCGGCCAGTACTTTTCGAGTTATTTAATTGAGTATGAAATATCCCTAGACCGTGTTGATGTGTGTATTACGGTATCATTAAACGTTTTAGAAAAAATAAATAGTTTCTCTATTTTTTGGACTCTTCATTGTTACTATTAATTAAAAGTGTTGCTTTATTATCTTGTCAATCACACCGAATTAAGTTGTCTAGCGCTAACCAAACTTTTAACAAAACAAATCTTTAAATGAAGAAATCTTGGTCCACGTATTTACTGAAGAAACAAAATAACTAAGAAGTCTGTACGAGATTGTATTCCTTAATGTATTTAATGAGGTCAAACGTCAGGGGCAACAGTTCTAGACCTCAAGACGTTGGAAATTCTTCCGCGTGGCCGAGAGCGAGACAAGCGAACTACTGTTGACTTCGTAAGTGATTAATGGACGTGACCTGAACGAGATTCCGTTTAAGGTGGATGCTCCAGGGTAGCCCGCGAAATTCAAATTTTCTTACGTTTTTTGCAATTTGCAGGCCAGAGCTAGGTTGTATGTTGATTAAAATATGATTCGCGGCTGTAAGACGTATGTAGTTATACTCGATTGAATGACTTTTTCTGAAAAAAGTAATTCAATCGAGTTACATGAACTTGGAGGGTTGTATTGATGATTTTGATGATTCTACAATCATATACATACATATACAGTATAATTCTGTAACTACATACGTCTAAATTTGAATTTCACGGGCTAAATAACAGCAATAATCTGAAGGATCTTTAATAGGAAATGGGACTATTATTTCCCACCAGAAAATAGACATTAAATACATTTTTTATTTTTTTACTGTTAAAAGTAAACTAAATTAAACTTAACGCGTAATAAGATGGATATTTTTTTTTAAGTTTTGTAGGGCAAAACTCATTTCTAAATGTGATCTGTCAATGTCAATAGACATTTAAAGTGAAAAGATTTTTTTAACGACCATTTTGTGCCGAAATTTGAGTTTGCTTTTTGAACTACACCCAGAAAAATCCTATAAGTATGCGATTGTTTTTATTTCCTAAAATTAAGTGCTTTATACAATAATCAAAATCAATCTCTTGCCCTTATCCCAATTCATTTGGGGTCGGCGCAGCATGTCTTCTTCCTCCACACTTCTCTATTTTTCGTCATCTCATCAGACACTTCTTTTCTTGCCATATCATTCTTAACACAGTCCATCCATCGTTTCTTTGGTCTTCCTCTACTCATATACCCATCCACATTCATACTGAAAACTTTCTTCACGACATTTTCCTCATCCCTCCGCATCACATGCCCATACCACGACAATCGATTACCACACAACTTTTCAGTCACCGGCGCCACTTTCAGACTTCCTCTTATATACTCATTTCTTACTTTATCCATTCAAGTAACACCACACATCCCCCTTAGCATCCGCGACATGCAAATACCTTTCATTCATCCCTTTTGTGGCCCAACATTCTGATCCATACAAGACAGCAGGTCTAACCATTGTTTTATAAATCTTCCCCTGAAGTTTAAGGGGAATGCGGGAGTCGCAGATTGTTCCCGTGACCTGCCGCCATTTCATCCATCCCGTGTTAATTCTGTGCTTTACACTACGATCTATTTCGCCATCGCTTTGCAAGAGTGAACCGAGATACCGAAAGTCGGAGCAGACAGGAAGAGTCGCGCCATCTAACGCTATGGCTCCAGAACTGGAGAGACCGCCGAAATCGCAGAACATGTATTCAGTTTTACTTCTGCTGATTTTCAAGCCAACGTTCTCCAGTTTCTGTTGCCATTTCTCCAATCTGCTCTGGATCTCAGGTCCACCTTCACCAACAAGAACAATGTCGTCGACAAACAGAATGCACCAGGGTGCCTCTTCCTGGATGTCCGACGTTAAAGCGTCCATGATCAACAAGAAGAGGTAAGGACTTAAAGCCGACCCTTGATGCAAGCCTACAGCCACACTGAACTCATCGGTGTTGCCAGCAGCTGACCGGACGTAGGTACAAGATTGACTGTACATAGCACGAATTAACTCTACATACTTCCCAGGTATACATTTCTCTTTCAAGGCCCACCACAACACATCACGAGGTACCCTATCATACGCTTTCTCCAGATCAATGAACACCATGTGCAAGTTTTTGTGTGCACGTCTGTACTTCTCGCACAATTGGCGAAGTGCAAGTTCTTTATACAATAATAGATAAAAAACTGGCAAGTGCGTGTCGGGCCACGCGCAGTATAGTTCCGTAGTAGCCCGTTATATTCAAGGAACTACTTCATTTTAGTCACTTTAAAGGATTTATTCTAAGGATTTTGTATTTGGTGCAAAATTATCCAACATCCAAGTTCAACAACTATTACTGTTATACTGATAAAGTTATCTTATCCGCTATAATTTTCCTTTAAAGTTCATGAAATGCACTATCATCATGAATTTTTCCAGGTTTTTCAAGCCAGCAGTTAAGCTTTTAGAGGGAGGGGGGACGCCCTATTAAACCAAAAATTTTCAATTTAAAGTTTAATACTTCGTAAAAACCCCTAAGTCATTTTAAAAGAGCTATTCAACGATACCCCACACAATGGGGTAAACGAAGAAAAAAAAATCATCCCCACTTCACATGTAGGGGATCTACCCTAAAAAAAATACCTATTTTCCAAAATTTTATTTTACCACTTTGTTGGCGTAATTGATATTCATACCTTTACAAAATTACAGCTTTCCCGTACTGTCTCTTAGCAAATCCTCGGACAGACAGACAGAAAGACAGATGGACATGACGAAACTATAAGGGTTCCTAGTCAGGACTACATAACCCTTAAAACGTATGAAAGCTGTTATGTATGTATTTTACTATTGTTTTAAAATAGTGAGAAATAATTAGCCTATGGCCGTGTGTAATGAGTTTAAGTGGCAAATTGTTTCACTATAACTCCTGGAAAATATTATTTTTTATAATCGAAGATGTTTTGTCTTTTTAATTTTTTTATAACATTGATTTCAATTTATTATTATTATTTCCAGCTATAGACGCCACCGCCGCCTTCCAATAAAAAGAAAATAATAAATAAAGCCGAAGGCAATAGCTAGTCAAGTGGGAAATTATTTCCCACATATCTGATCATGGATGTAGGGAAATAATTTCCCACAAACATTAGCCTTTAATGGATTTTGGGAAATAGTTTCCCACCGTAAAAAAACCACTTCCTACTTGTTTAATATTTTTTTAATATTCTATTCTTTAATCTCACTACAATTCTGTACCGATTTAATAAAATGAACTTGTTAGACGCCATGGCTGATTAATGAAGGGTTAAAAAAGTAAGTGAAGCCGTTGGTTTGACAGTCGTTACGGATAGTACAAAGCCTGAGAGTCTGACCACCAGTCTTATCACGGGTTGTACTGCCCGTGACTGTGTAGTAAAAGTCAGATAGGCAGTCGCTCCATGTGAAATACTAGTATTCAGCTGCCTCCGGTTTGACTGGAAGCCGACACGAACTTAAGATATTTTAATTTTATGTTACTCTTTTAGTTAGTAAAAGGCTTACAATAAAAAAAAAAACGTAGTAATTAAATAAATAAATAGTGGAGGAGTGGATGGTACCTACCTTAGCGCCAGCTTTTACCAAGTGTATGACCTGGAAACAACGGTTATACTTGCATGTTTTTTAATTTAATTTTCTATTTTACTATCTACTTTTAGGGTTCCGTAGCCAAATGGCAAAAAACGGAACCCTTATGGATTCGTCATGTCTGTCTGTCTGTCATTCCGTATGTCACTACCACTTTTTTACGAAACTATAAGAACTATGCTGTTGAAATTTGGTAAGTAGATGTATTCTGTGAACCGCATTAAGATTTTCACACAAAAATAAAAAAATAAAAATTTGGGGGTTTCCCATACTTAGAACTGAAACTCAAATTATTTTTTTCATCAAACCTATACGTGTGGGGTATCATCTATGCATAGGTCTTCAAAAATGATATTGAGGTTTCTACAATTTTTTTTAATAAACTGAATAGTTTGCGCGAGAGACACTTCCAAAGTGGTAAAATTTGTCCCCCCTCCCCCTCAACTTCTAAATAAAAGTTTGATGAAACTAAAAAAAAAATTACGATGTATATACGGTCGAACAAGCTATTTGGTTTACAATTTACAATGTAATTTGTTGGTTAAACTGTAAACCAAATAGCTTGTTCGACCGTACATTACTTCCACCGAAAATTGGTTTGAACGAGATCTAGTTAGTATTTTTTTTAATACGTCATAAATCGTAAACCGCAATTTACCTTTCATTCAATAAAGTTAGTGCAGAAACCTCGGTGTGCGAGTCCGACTCGCTGTTGGCCAGTTTTTGTTCTGACAAACTGACATAACAAAAGCACTTTTGAGGTTTAACATCATTTATTCTGAATAACTTACACTTTACCACTTTTTGTGAAAAAAACAAAAAAAAAATAGAAAAGAGCCCAGGATTCCGAGCTATAAAATGTGTCCTTTGTAAAGGAGGCCAAGCCTTGATTGCAGCGAAATTAAATTTTCATAAAGACTCATCTTGCAAAGGTAAGCATTGGAAAAATGCAGTGTCCACACTGCGACGAGAAATTGAATGAATATTATGATATCAGAGGCATACCTCTACTCAAAGGTACTAATAATAAAATGTAGTATTAAAGGACAAACTAACTCGAAATTGCCAGAAGGTATTAATATGATAATAGGTCGGGAGAGTAATTTCAATGTTAATATCTTTCAGTCAAGTATTTTGTAAGGATGGTCATGAGGAAATAGCCCTCAACACTGATATTTCGCTTCCTTTGGAATCCTCTCGTCGAGAAATCACAGGTTCACTGTCCACAGACCACATACCGTCTTTAGAGAGACGTCCACAGACCGTATGTGGTCTGTTCGCCTTTATAATTTCTAAGCCATCTGATACTGTGGACGTGAGGAGAAAGTCTCATATTTAATGCGGACTTGGCAGGACACATCATTTTAATAAAAACATAACTGGACTTATGGATCATTCCCATTCTGGAGCCTGGACAGTGAACCTGTTAAATGGAAACAAATAAATAAGTAAACGTTTTCGTGAAATGATCTATCTCTGGAATGAATTTTTAGTTGCAGCCCATAGTCTGGATTTGTGTCCGGTTGGTGGCAATAAGCCTGTTCCCTAATATTTTTTTTATTGGGACAAGCCCGCCACACTGTTCCCAAACCACTGTAACTCCTGAAAGCCAGAATCAACAGTGGCGACCACCAGAAAAGCGCCGAGACAATGAAGCTCGACGAAGTCCCAGAGAATGAATTTAACTGTCTTGGATCCCGCAACGAAATTAATCAGAAAAGTATAGTGGAGGAGTAGGAAAAATCCGTAATTTCCACTTCCCTCCATTTCAGCAGGAGACAGAACGAAACAAGGCCAATAGGCACAAAGGGACGTTTACAACTGGGATAGGCCCAGTTGCCTAGCACCACGGATAAATATTAACATTAATGGGTCCTAAGTTGTGAGCTGTTATATTTGATTCCAATAATAGGTATGGCAAAAACGCTTGAACGCACGGAAATTTGTTCTAGTTTCCACAAGGTCTGTATAGTAAATAACTCCGGATGTAACCTGTACACTATCCAACATAATGTTGCGTTCATTCTGCCAAAGACTGCACTCCCATAAAATGTGATGTGCTGATTGTTCATATTCGCAGTCAGATGTGGAACATTGACAAAAAGGCGAGTCAACAAGCTTGAAGGAAAATAATTTACTCTTAAAGTTACCATGACCGGTGAGAAATTGGGCAACACAGTGATCAACCTCCAACCATGTCCTGGCCAGCCGTTCACGAACGGATGGAAAGAACTGGTGGAGGTGTCGGCCCTTGATGGAATTATCCCACCTACCTTGCCATTCAGACAAAAGTTCCTACCAGACGTCGGTCTGTGGTTTGAATAATCTAGCAATCTTAACACGGTCACGTAGGGTTAAAAAGTCTGCGTCCGCGGTCTCACGTGCGTTATAGTACATTGCAGCCCGTCGCTGCACTTCAAGATCAACTGGAAGTACACCTGCAAGTACCGGTAAGGCTTCAGTACTAACCGTCCTATACGCTTTGCATAAGAATATCAAAGCCAAACGCTGGCTTTGAAGCAATTTACGTCGTGCCGCTCCTATGGTGGCCCTATCGGCCCAGACAGGTGCCCCGTAGCACATACACCCCAAGTAAGTAGCCCCATAAATGGTCTTTAAAGTTATAAATGACAGACCCCACGTAGATTTTGATATTCTCGTTAAGGCATAAAAGTTCTTTTTAGCTTTTTCACCGACAGTTTTTATATGATCTATGAATGAAAAATTTCTCTCTAAGACCAAACCAAGGTAGCACACGGATTGCTTTCTTTTCACGGGAACGTTATTAAATTTAATACTAGGCCACGATTTAAGATTACCTTTTAAAATTAGTTGATAAGTTTTTTGCGGTGCAAAGGTCAGACGGTTTCGATCGCCCCACTGAGATATTAATCGTAGGCAAGTGGCAGATTAGATATTTTATCTTCACCTGATGATTTGTTAAGAGGCAGTTTCCTGACAACATTAATGAATTCGTCAATGGATGGAAGGTCTGACGCTGGTGATTCAGGTGGCACAGCAGCCCACGCTCTGATCTGTTGATGGTAGTCATTGTCATTTACCGGCGAATCATCAGGTATCAGACTATTTAATAGAACTTCGGTTGTTTCCTCAATACCGGTGGTGTGTTTATTATTGACTTTAATGTTCTGGACAAACGCCAGGTTCCCTAATATATAGGACTGGAAGTCTGAAACATACAAATCCCCCCTAAGAGAATCCTCCTCAGGGGGAAAACTGGACTTTAATGTAAAAATAATCCGGAAAGTCCCCTTTTCATTATGAGTTATTCCACTATTCCCCCTTGAGAGAATCTTCCTCAAAAACTGAACCATAATGTAATAAAATCAAAAAATTAAATGCAGGTCACTTCTGCCTAACATTGCGGGGTAATCTAACGTGATGTTGACTATTCTATCACTGGAAGATGACGTGCGCCGAGGAGCTTATGGTGAATCTGCCGGTTTTGGTCACTAGTTGGTAAATAAACCCATTGTTAGAGGTTCATCAGATTCTAGGAATTTTGAATTTTGAACTAGAATTGGCTCGTTACTAACTATAGTCTTCAGTGGTATATGCAGTCTAATCATGTTGTACGAAAGCACTGGCGAGCTTGTATCGAGTTCAAAATGTTTCATTTAAATACAATCATAATAATATGATTTAGCATTAAGTAAAAATAACACAAAAATAAAGAAACTTTGAAAAGCAAATAAATAAAACTGTAACAACATTGTTAACAAAACTCACATCGGTTTTATATATTAACATAAAATACGGAAGAGATTTAAAACAACTACGGAATACTCTGGTATTCCTCATCAATTGTAGTACAAACAGATTAATTAAAAAATACGCAGGATTTAAATTAAATATAAAGCGGGACGATGTAGCCGTGGAGCTTTAATGGCCATATCCTGACTTCATCAGGGGCCACTTGACCCATATACGTGGAGGGTACATATTGTGTTACGAGTGTTGGACTGAGTAAACAGAGATGTGTTCCATTAGCTCCTCTTACTTAGCTCATTGGCTGGCATGCTAATATTGTTTGTTACATTTAATGTTATCTGCGTGGGAACTAACCACAATCTGCGAGACGTCTTGACAGGTTAAAATAACTGGCGGTGTGTGGGTATAGCTATGTTTCTTGTTTAGTATGTTTTAGCTTGAGGCTACCTAACTTTTCCAACTCGAGAGAACTCAATATTCCGGAGCGAGACGGAATGGGACGCCGTCACCTCCTTCTGCGAAGCAGTAATGCTAGAGAAGGAGGTGGCGGAACGTGAGAGGGAGAGAACCTCACAGCGTCCCAGCCGCCCGTGGCCAGTGGCCCCCGGCTACCGTAGGCGCGGGCTTGGGGACGGTGGGCTATGGGCTAGCTCGCCGTCTGTCCGTCTCATGACGACAGGCCGTGTCGACGGCGCTTTCGTGTTCCACGCGCGCCTCAAAGAGAGTCAGTAAAAAGGAAGGGGTCCACAAGGACCGATGCCGGAACACAAAGGGCGATGAAGGAACATGGATGGGTTTTCAGTCAGTAAAAGTCTGACACTTCCTCCTGCTCCGCCCAGAACGGGAGAAGTCATTTGATGATTTCCCATCCGAAAAAAAAGGGTAAATCATGTTATATAGAGGCTGATATTTTTTATCACTTTCCAAAAAAAAATGGTTTTATTAGGTGAACGGAGTAGAAGCAAATGGCATACTTAGTATTTTTATTTGCAAAAAAACAAAAAAAAACGAAATTCAAATAATATCTCTCAATCTCATCTCTTTCTTTGTTCTATTATGAAAAGTTAACTTGAAATTTGTAGCGTTTTTTGATGATACATCAATTTTTTTTTAAGCTGTGGAAAAAAAGAAAAAAAAACTAGGTATGCCATAAGCTTCTACTCCGTTCACCTAATATACCCATTTTTTTCGAAAGTGATAGAAAAGTCATCCGGTATAGAGGTTAATGGTTTTGTAATTTGATTGGCTTTCCGTAACTTTCATAGAAGTACAGTGAAATTTTAGTACTTGAGAAACTTCTATATGAAAAACATCCAAAAATGTGCTCAAGTAAGTGATTGTAATATTTTATTGAGAAATTTGGTTTGACCATATTGTGGAAATAATGGGACAAGTCATAGTTTAGATGTCCAGAGATCTTCAGCTCTTCGTTTATCGATGTCTCTTATTTAGACAAAGACTGTAGGACTGGTGTCGATTAAAGTTTGCGCCTTATTCTCATATTTCAGCTCGACGATGACCTAAATTACGACTTGTTTGAATTTTTAATTGGCTATTCGAGCTTAGGGGTCAAATGAGGCCAAGGGTCAATGCCGAATGAACAACAAAGGGCTGATTGTATTCCTTTTATTATTAAGCCTTGCCTCGATAAATTCATGATTTCAAAGTGCAGCTAATAAATTAAAAAGTTTTTGTACAACGTATTCAAGGAAATACATTGTTTTTATTTGTTTCTGGAATTCATTGACAGCCAAAAACAGTTAAAGATGAACAGTTATTGAGATGGAAAAAAATACGCAACTAACAGTTTATAGAGTAGTTTGTACGCTTTAAAATATTAGTGGCTATTAATAGTACGCGGAAAATAATCCGTTACGTTGTTTAGGTGTTTTCATTAAGTATAGGTACTAGATTATGTTCGAGGCTTCACCCACGTGGAATTCGGAAATTTTTTGTCCTATGGGATTGTACTACTGGGATAAAAAGTATTTTTTGTCTTAATCCTAGTTATTAACTATCTGTGTGCCACATTTCATCCAGATCCACTCTGCCGTTTTTGCGTGAAAGAGTAACAAACATCCATCTATCCTTACAAACTTTCACTTTTTACTTTTTAAGATAAATACCTCATCATTCTCTCTGCCCTTATCCCAATTTATTTGGGGCTATGAAATGTATTAATATTCTAGTTTCCGAAATTAGCATTTTTATTTACGGAGAAAGTAGCGTGATTGGCAAGATTTTCTAAAAGGAGTGGGAGTTTCAATATAAGTTTTCGGATCTGGGTACTATTATACTAATTATTTACTCCTAATAAGCTAGATTGAAAGTTAATATTGATGTAATCACTTTTAATTAGAAGAACCTATAATAATATGTACTTTATCGTTACGCACCATCCATTATATCGGCTTAATCCAAAAACCCCTTAAAAGTCCCCCTAAGGGGGAAAAGCAAAATCTAAAAAAAAGTCTAGAATTCCCCCCTAAAATCCCCGTCAGGGGGGAAAACTATAAAAAAAATACTTATTCCAAAAATCCCCCCCGAAAGTGCACCCGAGGGGGAAAACTGGAATGTAATATAATAAGTCTAGAATGGGGAATTGTAGACCTGAGGAACCTAAAGCCTTAAAAATTTGGCTAAGGAGTGCCTCTGCCACCAGCGCTGGGTAGCGTTATTATAATAAGCCCATTAAATCCCTATATTTTTATATTATTACTCATTCTCAGTCTGAGATATCATCACTTGTAACTCTTGCATGAAAAAGCTTTCCCAGGCGTTGCCCTACATTGTTAAATTCACACGTTTCCACCATAATGTGTAGGCTTTAAAAGAGACTCTGAGCTCTTTTGGCTTTAAAGTTTGTTTCAGTTTCTTTTCAGGAATATTGGGAAAGGAAAAAGAGGCGTCATCATAAAAAATACTCTTAAATACGTTACTGAAATAAATATAGTTTGAAAGATTTATTTCATTCACGCCCACGACCTCTTCAGATATATATTATAACTTACTTTTCTTTTTTTTCTTATCTTCATTAATAATTTAAATATGCGACCGTCCGTCCTTTCCTCTTTTTAGTATTTTTTTTGAATCCGTGGACAAGTGTAGGTTATACGTTTATTAAATAAACCTAATTAGCTCCGATGTATAAATTGTAACGTGTAACTGTTTTTTGTCCCTAAATAAATAAAATAAAATAGATAAAAATATCAACATTTTTTGAATAGGACAAAACGGCAAATATTCGTCACCACCCTATATTAGATGTGTTATTCGAAAAACACTTTATACGTTTCCATGGTAACCCATGGAAATATTTCCGAACACAACGCGAGCGAAACCGCGGGTAAAAACTAGACCTAAATAAATCTATACGAATATTTATAAATGCGAGATTAATTATTCTGTCCCCCCATTTGCGTAAATTTTTGCTCACAAGTAGACCATAGCAGGTCCTAACCTAGGTCACCTAATTTACGTCATTTCATGATGTGAGTTTTCTTGTATAATAATTTCAACTCTGTATTGTTATTATAGTGTGTACTGAGCCTAACCTCAACCGTATCTACCTCCGAAGCGATTGCTGAGGTCACTTCGGCTGAGATTTGGGTCTGCGGCTGAATGCGTCTTTGTTTCAATAATGCGTATCATTGTTCCGGTAGCAGTGAGTTAAGTAAATGTATAATACACGTACAGTAGTATATATAAGTGTTAATGGTGCGTAGGTACACGCCGTGTCCATAATTAAGTAGATCTATCTGGTATACATTCACGGGCACATTTTGTCTGATGGGGGTTAGCAGAAACTACAGAATCCGTACATACTCCTTTGGTCTTTTCCACGTTAACCGTGGGTATTGTGTAAATATATGTTACCATTTTCGCATAAAATAGAGTTCAATTGCGGGATAGCTTGTATGTAATGTGATCACGTAAGATAACTAATTATCGTTAAATGAAAATACACACCTTTTGACTTGACAAGTTAATTAATTTCACATAGTTAGTTGGAGAGATAAAACTCAGGGGGGAATTCTAGACTTTTTTTTACATTCCAGTTTTCCCCCTCGGGGGACTTTCAGGGGGGATTTCAGGAATAAGCCTCTCCCTCTACCTAATACGTGTACTAGTCGAAAGATATACATACAATGGATTATTCGATTGATATTAAACCTGTAACCGAAAGCTTTAGGATGTTAACATCACACATGAAGCTGCGAGAGATTATACAAAGTGATATCGTCGTAGAAGATGCGTTATTTCAGCCAATCACAGAAACAAGCACCACCGTCTCTATCTAATTAAAAGTGAACACAAATTATAAAATGGTATTGGTACATGGTTTAGTCATGCTGTCATGAAGTTTTTCAATCTCCTGTAAAGTTGCTGTTTTGGACTAACGTGGTGTTAGAACTTCAACGGCAATATGTAAATTATAGGCTCTATTAAAATCTACCGTAACAGAAAAAAACCTTTCAATCTAATTTAATATGAAATACTAAACAAATGTGTTACAAAAAGTTAAAAGCTTTGTTGCTTTTAACAACAATAACCATTTACAAAACACATTCTCCCTGTCGTTTGATAACAGCATTAAAAAAAAAAATCGGATGCTGCATAAAATAACGGGATATTGATAAAGTTCAAAGCGGGAGCCGCGTATCCACCATTTGAACGTGCTTGCAAACACCGTTTCATGCGACTCGAGCCCACAAAAAATAGTTCGAAATAAAACGAATCTACATTCGTCAGTTGCAAGTTTTGTTGATTAAATGCACTCGTACAGTCCTCACAGGATAGTTTGATATGTGAAACAGATTTAGCATATTCGATCAAACGTCTAAAGTTTCAGTTAGTTCAATATAAACCTTGACACTTTAATAAAAACATTAGAAAAAAAAAATTGTAAGCCTAGCGTTTACTGGGGGGCTAAATAATTAATCACCTTCCGTGATTAATTATTTAGCCACATGTAAGACGACTTTGAGTTAACTACAATATTGTCATAATTAGTTAGTAATTGGTTGATACAATTATTTGAAATAGAGTCTATTGTGTAAGTAACAATATAAGTAAGTACTTAATATCTATCTCTTTGTTAGTGGGTACTAAGCACGATGTTCCTGAAAATCGATATACTAAAGACCAGACGTGAGTGTTTTCAACAAGGTAGTCTCGGTATTCAAGTCCAAATTTTTTTTGTAACTACCTATCCTGTTTATCGTAGTGAAAGGATATCGTAGAAATATATAAATAAGCCTATCGCTTACCATACTTACGCTCAAGCGCGATGGTCAGCTCACGGTGGTGCAGGTTTCAGCCGACAAACTAAATGAAAAATCTCGATTCCAAGTTCCAAGTCATTTATTTTGAACGTATAGTGTTTCGTTTCTCATGGCTGAACGGTTGCATACCACGAAGCCCTGTTAGCGCTTTAGGTAAAGCTAATGGATAACGGATGTAAGCGTTGCCGGCGCGAGGTACGGGAACTTACAGATCTACTCACCCATTATAAAAACATTAGACGCCCAGTTTAAATATCTTTCTACTTTTCTTGAATTTCAGAAGACTGTTAAAATGCTACGCAATTGCCAGCGTAATTCGTCTTGTTTATTATGCCTATCCATTTTTCTGTTACGGAATATTTTTATTGTGTTGGAAAACCACATTTTGATTAGGTAGGTACTTACCAGAACTTAAGTAATAATATCTTTATTTCTTTTTCGCCTTTCCGTTCAGCTTTATCCTTGAAGTAGGCCCTTATTTTTGGATGAAATAATCTTATTAATTCTACGTAGAAACAAAAATCTCAATTCCGACCAAGCAATTAAAACTATTGAAGTATTAAAAAGTAACTCAAACAGATATAATCTGCTAACAATACTACAAATTTAACGAATTAGTCGTTAATGAATGAAAAAATTTCAACTATTTTGTTGGAATCCTCTTTATTGCCGAAGTATTTTGTATTATTTAAATGTTGCAAAGCAGTTGGGAGCAAAAGTCTCACAAAGAATCTCCTGTTCGCGACTCTTGCCGCTGAATTATTCATGTAATCCATTTAATAGGGACAGAGCATTCGAGGTGGACGCGAGGCAGTTAACTCCTTCGACGAGATTTATATTGTACTATATGTACGGTACACAATAAAAAAAGATTCGATAGCGTCCCAATAGCTGTCAATAACGGGGTTATTTACCCTTGAAATGCTATCTCAAGATTAGATTGGCTTCTCATGTATATGTATATTCCAAGAGATGAAACAATATTTGAGAGAGATGTGTCGTGGGTAGACGACGCTTTTTCTGTAGGAATGTGAGTCTTTTTAAATTTATTGAGACGTGTGGGGTTAGTACCTACTTTTCCCTCAATACTACGATGGCTTTTTGTAATCATATAAGTAGTGTTCAACATAGCTGTGTGGTATCCGGCAGAGTAGAATAGAACCAACCCATTACACTCACGGGTGTCGTAAAAGGCGACTAATGGCTGAGGCAAAACACCTTGCGCCTCCGTAGACCAGAGAATGGACAGCAGCGTTTTCTGTTAGTCTTTCATCACTGCGATCTCCAATCCGCCTGCCAAGCGTAGAGATTACGGCAAATTCCTCCCATCATGGGAGAGGCTTATGTCCAGCAGTGGACGTTATGGGCTGTTGTTGTTGTTGTTCAACATTTCTAAAGCTAAGCATTTATTCTTTACTAGGTGTTGCCCGCAACTTTCGTCCGCCTGAAATTGTTATAAAATATTACTTTCCTATTTAGATAGGATTTTGTTAACAATTTCATGGGTTTTTTTTTGCAGGGAACTCTAATTCTTTTTTCTTAAATAAAAGTAGCCTTACTCCCTATACACATCAGCTATCTGCCGATAAAAGTCCCGTCAGATTAGGTCCAGATGTATCGAAGATTAGCCGGAACAAACAGACGGACCGACACAAAATAAATGTATTTTTCTTATAAGTAACACATTCATATACTTTCTTAAGCATTCAATAAAAATCTGTTATTTTGATATTACATACAGACACATCAATTTTATTTATTTGTATAGATTTAAATCTAAGTCGATAGAACATTATCAAACTTCTAAACGCACAACATAGCTTTTGAGAATCCTTTCATAAAGTTCTACGATTGTAGACAAATCGTGTAGATTAATTGGGGGGGGGGGGGGGATCAGTAAAATAGAAAACGAGATTTATAATAATGTTTTCAAAGTTTTATTAGCAATTCTACAGTCTTTACACTAGTTTCAAATGGATTGTGATGAATTGAAAACAGATATCAACAGAGGTTGGTACAGTTATATTGATAACGCTAAATTGAGTCTGATATCTTCGTTTATTTATTACATAGTCGTTATTTATATCTATCGGTACATTATCTAGTAATTATAACTATGGATACTTATAAATGTGTGAGTATAAATATTCGTTTTTACTTATTACACCATTATGAGACCGTTAATGTTTTTTCTATAACACTGTCAATATAACTATCAGAGTAGTAACTCATTTGAATTTATTATACACAACATATTTTAAAATTTATTCTAAATCTTAATATTTAATACTTAGATCTATGATAATAATCACAATAGAAATTATTACATTTTCAACCGAAGATAACGTTAAACGTTAAATCAAAACTTAAAATAGTTTTCATAGAAGATCTTAAAACTCTTTCATAATTTACATGCTCTTTGATCATATTGTTTATATACATTCCGCTTCAGTTCGTTAGTTATCATAATATTCTGCAAAATCTTTAAATTGATAATGTTAAACTGAATTGAGATATTTTGATAAGCATTTACTATTATTATACATTGCACAGTGGGAATGACCGCTCAAAGACTGCCGCACAAAATGATCGTAACAAAAATAAACCCCAGGGTTCAATTTGGTATAGATTTTCTTGGAATAATACAGAAGACGCTAACAGAAGATGGTCTAGACTAGATTACGCAGTTATCATAAAGTTAGGTAACCAAAACAGTCTGGTGATAAATACAAAAACTTTATGTAAGTAAATAATTATTAGAAAGAAAACGTTACGACCTCTTCGAACACGACTGATATAAATTATATTATAGCAAAAAAAAAAGAGTACCCTGATGACGTAAAACTTTTTCGATTATCACACATTTCGTTATTGATAGCTCGTAGTTGTAATAATTCATTCCTGTTTGCCAAACTTCCTGGAGATACCTCAAAGGCGATGAAGGAATGAAAGGGGTGTATTCCAGCATGAGTGGCATCTACTCATAGGG
The DNA here is from genome assembly GCA_941918905.2 of Xestia sexstrigata. NCBI lineage: Eukaryota > Metazoa > Arthropoda > Insecta > Lepidoptera > Noctuidae > Xestia > Xestia sexstrigata. The sequence goes on along the minus strand of OW799212.2, from coordinate 12,522,928 downwards.
GAATCAAATAGGAAAATATCCAATATTTCACCGCTCTTTAAGTTTCCCAACTTTAACACAATATTATGCATTATGAGAAGTATTTACATCACATTTCAATCATGTTTGCACTGTACTTTCGTTTTGTCTGTTATAGTATTGATATCCATGTCAGTAGTCTGAACCTCAACACCGGGAGTGTTGAAATTATCATAGGAGATGTACTGAGGAGCTTGCTGTACTTCAGCTTTCACTATAACCTGACGCTTCTTAGTTTTAATGTACCCTAACGCGGACACTAACACGACGAACACTATAAATCCGATACAACAGCCCACAACCAAGCTTAGTCTCCTCGTTAATATATCCGCAATGTCACTATATGTATTGGAGAATGGACTGTCTATTGCCGCTCCGAAGATCTCGATAGTGCTAACACTAGTACATTTACTGCTCAAAGAATCGTTCATATAAGGACGGAGATGGCTGAAAATTTGTTCGTCCGAGTATAAATTATTAATACTTGTATTCTCAGGTGAGAGAGCTATTCGTGCGTCGGGTACGGAAAATCCTGTAGACGTTGAAGTACCGAAGTTGCCGAGCGCTATCACACAAACCGTATATCGGGATCCCGGTGTCAAGTTATTGAGTCTCGTTGTTCTCGCTGTAGCGTTGAGAATTTTCCCTCGTATCTGTGAAAAGAATGAAATTTCAAAAATACGGCCACCAAAGCTGGTTTAATAAATCGAAATCGACTCTTGAATTGAGTACTAAAAAGTTTTGAGCACCTATGAGGCATTGTAAAAATAAAGATTTAAATGGATTCACAGCACAGTCGAACATCCACAGGCGAGAAACATAAATATTTTTTATGGTCCATTGAGGTGATACACAGCCTTTGTATTCAAATGTTTGTTGTAGCGGTTGCCGCGCACGTTTTGTTCAACGTTTTACTCAAAATTATAAGCTTTTAGTTACGCAGGTGAAAATATTTAACATAAAACTATCGTAAAGAAAAATGTTTTTGGATTTCCCTAGCGATACTCACCGTTGCCGAATGATCCTCGCTAAAATAAGCTACTTGATATGCATTCAAACCGGTTTGGTTGCGGCTCTGCCAAGACACAATGATCGAATATGTCTGTATGTCTTGTATAGCAATGCGGATGACGATGGGTATATCGCAAAGTTTCTGTGATGGTAATTCGATGAAGCTATAACCGTGAAGATCCTCCGGATGTTCACAACGCAAGTTACGACTGCCTTTGATGACAATTTTATAGTGTTCTTTCATCCATCGCCAAACCTCTTGTGTTTCACAATTGCAAGTTAGTGGATTCTCTGGAAGTAATAATATGCATGAGTATTGTACATTAAATCTAGACTATACAAATAAACCAACGATTTAATATCTTACCATTAAAGGATAGACTCCTGATTTGTGTTTCCAGTACTATGAGCATCTTCATCTGTATTACTTCAAAGTAATTTCGGCTCAAGTCAATAAATGAAATCTTGTTCAAGTTTCGAAACGCGTCTGCAGATATAGCTGATAACCAGTTTCCACTTAAATACAATTCAGTCAGACTCTGTAGTCCTCGGAATACGTCTCTGTTTATTCTAGTTATATGATTAAATGAAATGTCTAACTTTTGTAGACTGTGTAAGTCTGATGTGAAATCTTCCAGTTCTCTGATGACGTTCTGAGACATGTTGAGGACGCGCGTTGAATACAATCCTTGAAGTCTCTCTCTTGGAATGTTTTCTAATTTATTCTGACTTAAATCAAGCTTTTCTAAGTTATGCAGCTTAGAGAAGGCTCCCGGAGATAAACGAATTATGGAGTTCTGCGACAGCATCAGCCTCTTGAGCGATGGGAAATTTTCAAAGTCTTTGCTTGTGATAATCGTTAGGTTTGTATTTGTTACAACTAATTCCTCTAATAGCGGAAACAATTTTGAAGGATATGTTTGCAATAATTGCACTAAAGAATTAGAAGACATATTTAATGTTGTGAGCGCAGGAAGCACTGCTTCTGATAAACCATTGCTAGGTATATTTTTAAATAGATTATGTGATAAGTCAATCTCTTTCAGGCCTACGGAATGCTGAAAAAAATTCGGTGGAAGAACTGTCAACATATTATTGCTTAGATTTAATGTAACTAGATTTTTAAGAGAGGGAGAATTAAAGCCATTTAACATGGAAATACGATTATAACATAAATTAAGAGACCGCAAATTCTGTAAACCGATGAATTTGAAAAAGTCAACGCTGTGTAATTGATTGCTACACAAGTCTAATATTTCTAATGAAGTTACATTGAAAAGTGCGTGGTGAGGAAAGTCTGTGAAATTGTTCCCTTTCAAGTTGAGTTCTTGTAATATTGTTGTGTATGCGAATACATCTTTGTGTAAGTCTCGCAAATTATTATAAGCTAAATTTATTCGCAGTAGATTCTGATTTGTAATGAACGTCGTCGGCGGCAGTTGCGATATATTAGAAAGCTCCAGCGATAGAGTCTGTAATGAAGGGAGATGCGCAAACGTCTTATTTTCCAACAACGTGAAGTTATTTTCTGATATAATCAGGGATTTCAGTCCAGGTATCTGTATCTGTATAATGTCTTCCCAAGTCAAGTCATTGTTATTCATCTCTAGATCACTTAAGTTTGGTAAACTTTTGAGGGACTCTACTTCAATTATTGCAATCGAATTCTTACTCAGTCGAAGTTGTTTAATCGGCAATGAGGAGATATCGAAATTAAATATAACGATGTCATTATGAGATAAGTCTAGAATTTTTAACTTAGTTAAAAAATGAAATGTGTCTTTGGTGACTTGATTTATATGATTATTTTGTAGGTACAGTTCTTCCAACGTTACAAGTTTATAAAACGTCTCATTACTTAACTTAATAAGCTTATTATTACTTAGGTCTAAAAACTTAATTTTTTTCAAGTGCTTAAATGTTCTATTTTCTATATGTACAATGCTATTGTTCTTTAGATACAGCCTTTGAATATTTAACAAATCATTGAAAAGATTAGATGTTAACACTTTTATGTTATTTTGGCTAAGCCACATAATTTGCACGTTCATCTGCCCTCTAAGAGAGCTATTTTTTAACATTGATAAATAATTTGCACCAAGTTGGATAGAAACCAAAGATGAATTCCGGTTAGGAAATACATCTCCGATGGTAGTTAATCGATTACCCTGCAAATTAATGTGTTGAAGACTTTTAAGGGTAATGAATGCGTGTGAGTCTATGGTTTGTACAAGATTATTTTGCAAATGTAGTTCTAACAGCCCAGGCAGAGGACTGAATACGTTTCTTTTGATTTGACTTAACTTATTGTGTTGCAAACGTATTTCTTTCAATTCATTGAGTTTTTCAAATATTAATTCGTCTAATTCATTAATTTCATTATTATCTAAACTTAGTGTTACTAGTTTACGATTTGTTTGAAAAACACTACGAGGAAGTTTATTTAAAAAGTTTGTTCCCATATGTAGTTGCGTTAAATTGTGTAGCGATGAAAAGCAGTTTAGATGTAACTTTTGAATGGCATTGTGTTCTAAATTGAGAACTGTTAATCCAAAAGCATTGTCAAACGCGTCATCAGATATCTCCAAAATATTGTTTTCAGAAAGAAATATTTCCGAGAGTTCATGGAGGTTTGAAAAGACTCCGTTTATGTGGTGAAGATGGTTGTGACTCAAATCTATTGTGCGTATTTTTGGATTCTTCTGAAATATATTCTTAGCAAGCATTGTTATTTTATTGCGACTCAAATCCACAGTTTCTAGTTTCTCTAAAGAGTAAAATGCTTCTTCGTCTATTTGCTGAATTTGGTTACTAAAAAACGTTAAAGTTTTTATTTTAGGCATACATTTAAACCAGTGTCTTTCAATTTTTGTAAAATAATTTGAATTTAAATCCAAAGTGAGCAAATTTGACACTGTAACATCTATATCATCAGGTATTGAATTTATTTTATTCCATGCAAGCCTTAAATTGGTGAGTTTATTTAATTTACCCAGAGGTTGTAAGGGGAATACGGTCAGAAAATTTTCACTGATATCTAGTTCTGTAAGAGATTCTTCTAAATTGTAAAATGCGTTTTCTGATATATTGGCAATTTTATTCCCTTTCAGATTGATTTTCTTCAATTTAAGGTTTCTGAAAGTGTTTGCTTGTATATCTTTGATATCGTTGAGCTGTAAATCAAGTGCCTCAATATTGTAAAGTTCCAAGAATGATTCATGCGGAATTTTGTTTAATTTACTGGAAATTATGCTCAAAGATCCTAACGAGTCACGTAGCGATGTAAATGCGTTAGAGCTTATCTTGTTTATCCCTGACTGTGAGATCTGTAGATTGGTTATTTTTATTTTAGATGGGAAGATGTCTGCGTTCAGTTCTGTCGTTGAGATTTCTAAGTCATATATTGACAGCGATTGGATGGTTCCTCTTATCTTGGACAGCACATTTTTAACAGCCCCGGGGGTCGCGCTGGGGCACTCCAAAAATAATCCTGAAATAAATGTATCCATTAATGACACCAATTTATTCTACGGAGCATTTAATGTGGGAGCTACAAGACACTTACCTTCTTTAAAGTTATAACAGGGGCAAATTGGGTTCTCTGCTAAGCTTGGACATTGCGATTGTTCTTCTCCTTGTAGAATTGGTATGTGGATAATGATTAGAAATGCAAATACGCCGCATTTCAGGCGAGACAGAAGAGTGATAACGCCCATGGTGTTGTGACGTCATTTCAATAGCATCGTGCATCCGGAATCCAAATGAGAGGATATTCGTTCTAGAAAATGAAACAACATTAAAGAGTTAATTAAGAACGACATTCAGAAAATCATTAGTGGCTGTTATAAATAACAAATACTATATATCTTGACTCGAATAAATAAAATTTATCTGTCAGTACCGCTAGATCCTGGAATCTGATAAAAATAATGAACGGTCTTTTTTGCTATCAAGATTTCCTACTCTTTATTATGATTTAAATTTTTAGAAATTTATAGCTTTATACCTATAACAACGTGGATTAAGAGGGTTTACAAAAAAAGCTTTAATTGGGCTGATTGATTTTAGTTTTATTTTAACAGTTGTTTACTAGTACGTAAGTAGGTCTATCTAGAAATATTTAAAATTCTAGCATTTCTCGAAAAAAACTTTACATTCATTTCCATACATGACATATCGTGGACTTTATTCTACCTATCCAGGTTTCCTACTGACTTTTATTTCAGAGCTTCCTAGCTCAGTACATTCCTTCAAGTAGGAGGACATCGGATCTCCGTGTCTCGGAGTCCGTTTCTAAATGTTAGGAGTAACATGACACGCTCCAGTCTTCTGTAAAAACCTTTATTTTATCTTTTGCTAACGTACGTTTTATTACGCAAGATGTGGTTTTAAACTTTTAGTTTTGTCGTAAAGCTATGTAGGTAGTTATAATATCATAAGTAAAGTTTTGGAAAAACGAAAGAAACAAAGAAAAAAGAAACGATGGATGGACTGTGTTAAGAATGATATGGCAAGAAAAAAGTGTCTGATGAGATGACGAAAAATAGAGAAGTATGGAAGAAGACATGCTGCGCCGACCCCAAATGAATTGGGATAAGCGCAAGAGACTGATGATGGTTTAGCTAGTTTTGGACTCGAACGGAACACTTGTTTGAGCTAAAAATTTTTGAAATAGTTGATAAATAAAAACGAAAACAATAATATGAGTAGGTACCTAAACATATTCGAGTAACATTAGTTAGTCACCTATACTTTTGTGATTTTTTGTACCTGCTAACAATATAATATAATTTCATGCCTCCTGTAATGCCCGAAGGGTTCATCATCATTTCAGCCGAAAGACGTCCACTGCTGGACATGGGCCTCCCCCAAAGGAGGGTTTTGGCCATAATCGCCACACTTGGCAGGCGGATTGGCGATTGCAGTGTCCGAAGGGTTACGCAGAGGTGAACCTGTACATCCACATTTTGCCAGTTATGTTTAAATCTCATATAATAGGTGGTGAGTATATTGTCATCAACCGGGAACAAATCGGGGAGAAATTCCTAATGGAAAAATCCAATAGCACTTTGCTCAACTTGGGAATCGGACCCAGGACTTCATGGTCCGCAGTCGCAATTGTGACTACTTGATCAAGAGGCAGTCCTGCTTAAAATTTTTGTGTAACCAGATTTCAGATTCAATGAGGGCTATCGTTTTTGAGCTCACCAGATGGCGCCACTGTCGAGTAAGTTCTTGTCAATAATTCTATTTTATACTTTAAAGTACCAATAACGTCATAAAAAGTTTATTTTATTACGTATAACAACATAGTGTAAACTTCAGATACATATTTACAATATTCTCCCTAAAATGAGCAAGCATGAAATATTTAAAAATCATTCTACCTCCAAATACTAACAATTAAGATCCTAAGTTGCTACTTAAAATCTTCAAGTCATAATTAATTAGGAGTGGCTTAGTCTAGAACACAATTAGTATAAATAATAACGCGCGAACACTGTATGAAATCTGACATTTCGGAAGACCTTAATCTTAGCGGCGAATTCATGCGCGATAGCCCCCAATGACCTACTCTTCCTAATTTAGGCCGATAATTCGTTATTCGATCCCATAATCCCCTATCACCTTAGCAGCTTGTAGATTTAATCATCATCATCATCATCATCAGCCTATAATGTTCCCACTGCTGGGACACGGCTTCCTCTCAATGAGGGGGAATGGGCTATAATCCACCACGCGGGCCTAGTGCGGATTGGTAGATGTCACACAAATGTCTTCGAATTTTTGGTTCTAGATCATGCCGGTTTCCTCACGATGTCAAATTTAATACAGTCAACTTAATAAAGCTAACTTTAACTCATTTGTATACTTTTACTTTAAAAACGTAATAAAATTACGCGTAACCGAAATATCTTTATTGCTTAAGAAACTCATTAGTTGCTGAAGAAATTAATAAGACTAAGAACAACATCGCTCTCTAGAAGACTAAATTAGAAATCGATTGGTTTCCGTAACGTTTATTTTAGACAAAGCGTCCCTTTGGCGTTCCTACTGCGAAAAATAATAAAGACCGAAATTACCTTGCTTAACTTTTCTCAAAGCCAATCCTACGCCAACAACTTTGGCAAAAGAAAATATTTCATGGATACGGCTTTATATTTTCACTTCTAATGTATTAAGAATTTTGTTCCAGTTCGCTAATTTTTATATAAAGTTACGACTTTGTAAGCAAACTAAACAAAGTGTAGTTTTCACCATTACGAAAGTTTCAGGCGTATACATTATCTCCGTGTGGTTTTAAGTAGTCGAGCATTGAAGATAAACGTGCTGTGTAGTTGCGGCGGGTCAACGACACCAATTAAAACATTATTTTCTGCAGTTTCTAGGCATTTGCTTACAACTTTTTCTCAATTCATTCGGATTATTTTATTTATGTACAAAACAAAATTAAACACTATGCCTGTGAACTATAAGATAAAATTGGATTAAGCCGTTTCTGCAAAGCTATTAGTCACTCGCTGAATTAATGAAACAGCAATCTGATAGAAGTAGAAGAAGTTGGTGCGCCTATTCATCATGCGATTATTCTGAAATCACAATATAATTACGCTAAATGCCCCGCGTAGCTGGCGATTCATCATTGCTAATGTTCCATAATTAAATTTTATTGGCCATATTTCCCGAATGATATTAGTTTTAGTAGTATATGGAACTAGCAGTAAACTTACTCCGACGAATTGAGCAACCCATTTATTTTTTGATGCTTCAGCGCTGTCAGCAAATTAACGGCGCCAAATAGTTTTGGCTTCGTTTTGGCGACGCTACAAAGAAACGTTTAACACAACGAATTGTTGCCCACTTATAGGAAACTGCTGTGTATTTATTTCTCGCTGTATTCAGCGCTTAAGCGGTGACAGATTGCCAGCCAGCGCCTCTGAGCACAACGGCATGCCAACGCTGCGGGAGACATTTGACGGGTGCAGCCGCATGCAACTTTTACGGACAGATTGGTTTGTTGGAGCTTCAAAGTGAAATACCTACAGTAAATAAACACGTTGGTACCATATACCACTAAAGATACTTTAATCTTTCAAACTCAGAAAATTATTTTACGTTTATGCATTATCGGAAAAATGAACTCTTGTTGAACCAACCATAATGGGATTTAAATTGTTTTGTAATTGTTTTGTTGTTAATTGTATACAAAGGGTGTAAAACACCCTTCGCCGCTTCTGTCCGTCATTGCGATCATTTTTTTGTTCTACACCATACCTGGGAACCTTCTAGTTACGGAGATATTGGGGTCAAAGTTCCAACTTTTTGACAAGTTTTCTTTTTAAATACAAGTTTTTAATGTAAGATTTTTACTTTAAACACCTCCACGACCCCCGTACTATTCAATCCATCCATCAGCACAGTGTTTTGAGTGCGTTACATTGAGTTCTACCACATGATTTTTCACCCCAAAAAAAAAAGTTGTTTCCCAGCAATAATGTACAGAATGCTTGGTTGACGGCTTCGTGATGAGGTCTATTACACCCTATACCTATGTTAACACGAATGGCAAATCTGTTGTAGGTTGTATAGATAAGTATACGTATCTATTGTAAGCAACTCAGGTGCTCTGGATTGCATGTTTTATACCCGTACAAATAGACGCAGTTTTCTTCACTTCATTTAAAATTCTACCAGGATTTTCCTTCAGTTTTATTTACTGAAGTCCATTCGCGTAGTGAAATAAATGCAATAAACAAATACCAATAAATATAAAGTTCTGTTTATTTATTCATTCGAAAAACAATATTGAAATGAATGTTTATAATTATTCAGCATTCACTCAATCTAACTGAAATTCTGCGGGCTCGAAAACCTTGTTATGGTTTTGAAGATTTACAAGGAAAGCCAAGGATCAAGGAGATTATTATTATACAGCATTTTGTGAATAAATAATGTTATTTACGTAAATGTTACGACGCAAGGATTACAAAACGATTAGCTTTACCTACAAGTGTTTCAGAGATTTTCAAAATACGAGATTTGTAGAAAGGCATGCTGTAGAGAAAAAACGGGACTATGATGATGAGCGGCCTGGGTTCACTGGGCTCTCTCGTGGAAGCTCTTATATATCAGAACTAAAAAAATATTTTCTCTGCATATGGCATATATATGATAAGTATGACATACATGCTATGGATTCTATTTCTTTAGGGCATAATTCTGCATTGGCGTCACGGTATCATTTACTCCTTAGTAAATGATGCCGTGACAGGAGAGAATGGAAGAAGAAAAGGTGTTGCACTGACCCCAAGTAGAATGGAAAAAGGGCCAGGCCCTTAAAATATGTTGTGGGCACGGCCCTAAAATCGGCAGAGTAACTTCAAATAAAAAAAAAGGTAAAAATCTTCGTGGAGTGGTTTTTACAAGAAGAAACTAAAATAATATTCGTATGCAAGAGCAAGTGCAGCTCGATTTTTTTGCACCCGCCTCTGGTATGTTAGATTTTCAGAAAAATCAACAGTCTAGAATACAGAAGCGAGCGCAGCGAGCTCTAAAATTTTACCAGCTCTCCTCCGATTCGTTACACTTTATTTATACCATTTATATAGGCGTTATTGAAATGATTTTGCCGACTTAGAAAAGTCTCAGAAACATGAAGACATTTATTAAAAAAGCCTTTTGTAGAACATCAGACTATCAACCTGAATTAGGGTTGTGGGCGTTCCCATCCTGCCCACAACGGTGGATTCGCGCTTGAAAAGGGCAGGAAGATGATGATTAGCATGGCATAATTCTGCATTTATTTATGTCTGCTTGTCCAACATAAAACAAAAACTTAGTACCCACGTTTCTCATTTGAAACAAGCGGCAAGACTTAATTGCGGGAGACGCATTATTATTGCACTCGCGGCAATGGGCGGGCAGTTTGTTTACTCGACTATTATGCTGTCTAACCGGCGTTTAGTAACTGCGCTTTAAAGAGATAACGTATTGGACCGTTGGACGACATTTTCGTAGAATGCGACGGCCAAAACTGGACTGAATTAGCTAGGAATTTCATGACTATATTGTTTGAAACCACATTGTTTGATATTTGTTTTCTGATAGTCATATTTATAGGGTTGGGAAGAAGGTAGCTGCTGAGATGGTGAATAGGGAATATTTTAGGCATGCTGGTTTGGTTTCCTCAGGATGTTTTCCTCCACCGAAGCAAGTGATAATTATACAATACGCACATGAATCCGAAAAATCTGAGGTGCGTGTCTTGGGTTCGAACTCGAGACCTATGACTAGTAGTAGTTTGATAGTTTCACGACAAGAGGATAAGTGTTTCTCAAGTCATAAGCGTACTAACCGGCAGACAGATGGGTGGGGGCGCTGAGTTTGTAAGAACAGCGATAGCACGGTTCACAAGCTTCAAGTGCATTAACACTCATAATAAATTAGTCAAGTGTGTCAAATTGAACCATCACTGTAATTTTTATACTAGCATATCATAAAATAAAATCGTGGGTATAATATTTTACTTTGTGATTTAACTGATTCTTTGTGATCTTTTTGGTATCATGAATGATGTTTACACAAGATCGTTTTTTTAACCTTTAACGATATTATTGTTTTGCTGTTGGGGGGCCCTGGTGACCTGTAACACAGGCTTCTTCGAAAACCTACTTCAGGCACCAGTCTCTTCCAATGGTGGACTATAATTTTGTCAAAAACATTGTTAATTTTTATGTACCAATATTGTGAAGAGAGAATAAATGAATTGAATTGAATATATAAATAATAGGACCACAGCACCTTTTGGGAGTTCCGTGGTCCAATTCGTTTAAAAAATAACTTGCCAACTCTAAAAACCTCAACTGCATCTTTATGTGTGTATGGTATAGTTTGACCACAGCACCTCTTGAGAGTTCCGTGGTCCAATTCCCGCGACTTTGTTCCTAGGAAAACGTGTCGAAATCGGCATGAAAATTCGAATAAAAAAGAAAGAAAGAAAAGTATTTATTGAACTTACAAAGGACATACAGAAACAAAAATATTGGATAGACATGACATGTGACATCTACTAACACGCACTGGGCTAGCGTGGTGGATTATTGCCCATTCCCTCCTATAGGGTGGAGGCCTGAGGCCCAGCAGTGGGAACATTATAAGTTGATAATACGTATGCTCATGCATGAAGTATGTGCGAGAAAAAATCTTTGTGTTAAATTTCATCCAAATCCGTTGAGTCGTTTATGCGTGAAAGAGTAACAAACATTCCTCCATCTTCTCAAACTTTCGCATTTACTTATAGTAGTATACAGACTTTTTTATCACTTAAAAAAAAATGGGTATAATAGGTGAACGGAGTAAAAGCAAATGGCATACCTAGTATAATTTTTTTTTTGCTAAGATTTCTTTTTTGTTCTAATATGAAAAGTTTACTTGAAATTTGTAGCGTTTTTTGATGCTGGATCAATTTTTTTCTGAGCTGTGGAAAAAAGAAGAAAAAAACTAGGTATGCCATATGCTTAGCTACTCCGTTCACCTAATATACCCATTTTTTTGGAAAGTAATAAAAAGGTCATACGGTATATTTAATATAGTAAGATTTTAATAGCATGTAAATCTTCATCACTCGTGCAATGACTGAAGTGGTGACATGTTAAAACGTCAAGATTCCGTGCGGAACATGTGCCGGTCGCTGGTTTATGATAAATTAGCTACCTCTGGCTAACGCACTATCAGTCAAGTGCATTTACTGCTTAAGTGGTGCCAACGTTCCTGTTTACGTTGCAGCCACTTAGTTCCCGTTCATTAAGAAAAGATAGACGTGGAAACAAGCGTATAACTTACCTACCACAGGTCAATTATGTATTTAGTGGGAGCACTCCTAAGAAATGGTTGATAGAGGGAGATAGTTGTATGTGATTGCCAAGTGCTAAAAAGAGAGAAAACGTCACGTGGGCTCTGTGATCAGAGGGTAAGTAGTTTACTTGTATCTTCCTTTTTCAGGAAAAGAAATGTTGTGGTCGGTTTTTCTGTTAATTTATTGTTGGCTTCGTTTCGTTTTGTAGAAGGTAGGTACTTATCGCCCGTCCTAGGGGAATAGCTCAAGGCAGATTTGTAATGGATTAACAAACAAAAGTTTGAATTATTAACATTTTTGAACTCTTGCTTTATCATCTCAGTTTAATTATAAGAATATTTCCCTTCATCATACCACCGAGTTCACTGACAAAACAACCAAAAACAAAACTGTCAATCAATCAACGATTCAATCTTATTACGTGGGGCATAAGGGTGAAAAGTGGTAGACCGTATGACAGACGTTTTTTTCCCAGTGCAGCAAATTCTTATGCTTCTTTTTCAATCAAAAATCTCCATTAGTTAAATACCTTAAATGGATAGATATATTCATTTTAATACTCGTATACAGTTTGTTTTCATAATACTAACTATAGTCTGCGCCAGATAAGTAGGAAATTAGGAATTAAAGGTCATTAACCCGCATACTATTTATTAAAATACATAATTCAGAAAACGGAAACTTGTCCCGAAACGACCTTTATCGTGATCCTTGACTTTTTCTAGTAATAAAAAACGATTCATAATGTATTTTCGGGGTACCTACGCAAAGACATTAAGGAATGAGCAATGACCATTAATTCCTACTTATCTGGCGCAGACTATAACTATACTGCGTACTCTTCGGTACCTCAGCTTTAACCCCATGCAAACTTGAAGTGCTACGGACATAAACAAGGCTAGTACAAGTTTATCATATAATATCTCGCCGTAAACATGCCGAGTCTTGGCAGCTGGGTTAAGGATCCCGCCACACGTTCACCTCATAAAAATACTTAATTGCTTCTTACAACACCTCGGGGAAAAGATGGGGTGCTCTATTCTTAGTTGAGATCATGCAGATAAGAATTTATTATTAGCCAGATTTTTCTGGGTTAGGGTGGAATAAAAATATTCTAGCAACCAACACATAGTAAATGTAACTTTTTGTCTCGGTTTATGTCATCATTGCGTTTATATCTCCAGAACCACTATTCTAATCTAGGTGAATTTGATTTCAATGCATACTTGGATATTTCTAAATAAAGTAAATAAAAATAAATGTAAATACAGGGAGTTAAAGTAGTCGCGTGCCATAGCTTAGGGGTAAGTTCAGTATCGATAAAGGAACCCGTAAAAAAAAAAAAAAGTATTTCCAAAAAAAAAAAACAAAAAAAAAATTGCAAGATGAACCTAATTTAGTACCTACTAACTTCAAATATCAATACAAAATAATTTTAATTCTAAACGATTGCTATTTTAAGTTAGTAGGTACTAAATTAGGTTGATCTTGCATTAATTTTTTGATGTTTTTTTATTTTTTTTTGGATTTATTTTTTATTACAAAGAAGAAAGGGAGAAAAAATCGTGTTGCGCTGACCCCAAGTAACATGGACAAGGTGATGATTATGCATACTTCCATATTTCTTGATCATTTATTTAGTGATTTATTTAGAGATTTAAAATCAACGTTTCTTGGTCAATCAAATGTAAAATAAAATTCTAAATAACGAACACGCACTAAAACTACGAATCCGTACACAAAATAAAGCGGCCCCAGGAATATTAAGCAGATGCCAGGATAAAATATGATGTCAGTTAGAAGAAACAACAGCACAATTTCAAGCTGTCGAGTAGCTCAGTAGGTGCCGTCGACTAATGTGATAAATATATTCCGCTAACTAATCAAATATGCAGTGCAATTATAATATGCAGAGAGAATCTCCACTGGAAAATTTCACAAGAGAACAATTACGTGCGTCCATTTTCTTTTCTGTTTTTAACAGATAAGTACTTAACGTAAAATGTTTATTATATATATTACCCTTTGTTGTTACTGAGAATAAGGCATTTCAGACCTCCTTTTGCGGTCATTATTGGATGTTTTATTGTCATTGGACATGTTTGTGAATCAGGTTCCGTATAACATTTCAAGATTAGTCTAATCGTTTCAGGTTGGAAAAGTGTTTTAGGTTTTTACTGGTGTCATAATACGTCATCGATCGGAACTGGAAACAAACAGTTTTATCCAACGTAATTAACTTTATCATGCATAGGTGTAACCATTGACAAAAGTCTGAACTGGAAAGCACACACAGAAGAATTAAATAAAAAAGTATGTTCATCTGCCTATGCCCTCTATAAACTAAAACCTGTTATAAGTACCAATGCGCTTATAACTGCCTACCATGGTTTTGTCGGCTCCATGTTGAGGTTTAGAATTATATTTTGGGAAAACTCTACTAATTAGGTAATCATTTTTAGGTCGCAAAAAAGGTGTATTAGGGCCATGTTTGGTTTAAAATAACTGACAGTTGCAAACAATATTTTATTAAATATAACATTTTAAGTCTGCCATCCTTTTCATTTAAGAAACAGCAAATTTTTTACGAACCACTCCTAACCTGTTTAAGAAACTATCAGACGTTTCTATTCGTAATCGACGGGATAATAATAAACTATGCTTACCAAGATCAACCACGGCACTGATGCGTAAAAGTATCTTTTGTTTAGCACCAATAATTTATAATAAAATCCCAAAACCTATCAGACAAATGCCGACTGCTCTGTTTAAAATAAATTTAAAAAATATTTCATAGCCAAGTGCTATTTATTATATATATTATCGGAATTTTTAAATGAACGCAATTAATTAAATAGATTCCTATAATTACGACATTTTCACAATTTGACCGTCAAAGCTGATGAAAACAATACTTTATTTTTTAATTAGCATATTTTGTAGTTTGCTGTGTAGACTCAAGTTTTTTATTTCTTTATGGTTTATTCTAAACCAAAATAATGTTATTTTGTACGCCATTAATGGCAAAACATGCAGATCTACCTGTTATTTTAAGACCTTGCACATATTATTTGATGTATACTCATGTTTTTACAATAAAACATTCTATTCTATTCTATTCTATTCATACACAATTCAGTATTGCGTTCATATTTTTTATAAATCACATTTCGCACATTTTAGGGGAAGCGCTTTTATCAAAACATTTTATCAGTAACAAAATTAGAATGTTTGGTACATTCTATTATTATATATACTATTTCAATACAAAAATAAAACCACTTATTCCACTCTTTTTTGATTGTCATAAAAATATCATGTTTCATTTTATAAAGAGTCGTATTTTTCTATCTGTCTCTAAGCAATTATTGGATAAAACATACTCGAGTATATATAGTAACAACTTTTGTACAGAGGCAAAATGAGGTTTAAAAAGTATCAGTATATTAGCTTCCGTTTCGCAGGAAATAAAACTCGGATACAGAGAAGTTTCCGTAGCGACATGTTATAATAACAGCAAATGTGTGTAGGTTTGGAAAACTACCTTTTTTTAAATTATTTTTGTTTCATTTTTCTTTCAGACGTTCTGGTACAGACGACTTGAAAACGAAATTGATTTTCTTTCGGAATGTTTACCTTCGTTCGATTGCTTTTTTATGAGAAAACAGAATATCAGAATCATGTTTATAAACCAGACAGTGGGAGCTTAATCAATTTGATCTGAGTCAAACTTCGTGTTCTTTATTCAAATGACCACTTACAACAGTAATTCTAGCTCTAAATGGCTTGTACAACATTTAGTATGGACGTTCGATACATCTAAACATGTTCTGTCTCCGAATAGCGATAGATTGAGCCACCTGTCATGTCGGGAATGCTGCCGGCGGCGGCGGGAACTTTGAGTAGTGACTGTATGTTACTGGCACTCTATTATTTAGCCAACTATGAAAGCACAACTTGCGAAGATTGAAAATGGAGTGACGATACCTGGTTTTGAATACGTGGTGTATTTGTGCTCAGTTCAGTGAAATACGGAGCTTCTCTCAATCAATATGAGCATTTAGGAGTGTAATTTATTCGTTGAAAATTATGACCTGGTTTTTGGAGATGGCTGAATCAAGGTGCACCTTGTGAAGACTCGACAGAAGTCACAAATCATTTGAGTTTTCAACAATATCTCACCATTTAGCATAAAGCAATTCATTTGTAATCAGCAGTTCCACGATAATTTATTCCTTTGTAACCAAAACAGACATGTTGGCGCCTTCGGAAGGAGGCGAAAATAAATGATTCAGCCCAATTTCGTCGAACACTGCGATAGGTCCCGTAATTTTGGTTAATAGTGCGATTACAGAATGTGCGTTTGCGATAGTCCCTCACTCGTCCCCATGAAAAGATGATTACGTTGACAAATGGGTCGTCCCTCGAGGACGGAGGTCACTTATCTACTGGCGAATGTGGTCCAATTAATTGTCTCCTTTATTAATGCTGGAATCATTTCTGCAGCTTTCCCCTGAGGCTGACATGACCTTATATCATTTAACGTCTGTTAGACAACCTTCTTTTGTTTCTTCTTTTCGAGTAAATGTCATAAGTACCCACCAACCAGTTTATTTGTGACCTTTTGATACAGTTTTTTTTTTTTTTTAATTTGAGTCGCTGGATCTGGTATGTGTCATCTTTTACATAAAGCTATAAAGGGTGTAAGAAGACTCTTAACGAAGCCGAAAGGCACTTATTCTCCCCGTCATTGCGATATTTTTTTTGTTGTAGATCATACCTGGGAACCTTCTAGTTACGGAGAAATTGGGGTCAAAGTTCCAACTTTTTCACAAGTTTTCATGTTTTTAATGTAAGAATTTTATTTAAACACCTCCACGATCCCCACACTATTGAATCCATTCACCAGCACAATATTTTGAGTGCGTTACATTGAGTTTTACCCCAAAACGTGATTTTTTACCCCAAAAACAAAAGTCATTTTCCAGCAATAATTTTTGCGTAGGGTTACTTAGTTTGATGTACAGAACGCTTGGTTAACGGCTTCGTGAAGAGTCTGTTTACACCCTGTATATTTGGGATGTATGTATAATTGGAATTTCTCTCTCACAACTGTAACGTTACAGACTCAATACGTTTCATAATACTAATTTCTAAAGTATTCTCTTAGTTTTATGGGACGATTCGAATCTATTATAAATGAGGCAGTGATGAATTATGATAATGATTAGGTCCTCGTTCATCGCTTTTGATTACTATCGATGGTAATTATGTGTTTATTATTTGTTGATGTTATAAAAACACGTTGGTATACCACCAGTCCACCAGTCTTGTGTATTAAACTGCTGAGGGAGAGAGAACTAAGTGAAAAATTATATAAATAATTAAACCATTTTATCTACACTCATGCTATAAATCCTCTAAAAAAATATCTAAACAGTTAGCTTATTGCCAACATTACAATGAACAACCAGTGTCATAGTAACCATTATTAATTTTATTTTATTATTTTCGAAAAACTTACAGCTAGGCAGACATAATAGTTTAGTTTAGTTAATAACAACAATATGGCCAATTACAAGTTTTCACAAATAGTTTTATACAATAGTTAAATCAAACAAGAATAACTTAATTAAAAGACAGTGGTAAGGATATACACACAAAAACAATGTATGTATGTATTTCAAGCATAATAAAATATTACTTCAATTAATTTTTATTCGATATTATCTGATTTTGAGCAAAGTTCAGTCACTGTGTTCATTTGTTGATAAGCCAGTCAATTCCCAATTGTGTTTTTATGTAAACCATTACTTTTGGTTTGCACTTTTATTTTCCTGTTATATTTTATTCAATTCATGTGGATTTGTGTATTTATATTAGTAGGCATGCTTTTTGTATGCGTATATTTATTTTCGAACCAGTATTGAAACGGTTACTAAAGTTCTACAGAAATAAAAACGGGAAACTGTTTCGTTCGTTCAATTTTGCTGAAATCAGTTTTTTGTTTTGTCATGTTGTAAGCGGCGGGTGTCAGAGGGAGACAACATCAAACACTTGATGTACACTATCGGGAATCGTAACAAACTTCGAGAATGGACAAAAACAACACGTAGGCATTATAGTTACGCTTGTGCCTGCCCCTTCGGAGAAATATAGGCGTGATACTATGTTTATTTATTTTTTGTTGTTTTTAAAATACGGTTACGGTTCTTCTATCGGGAAAAGTAACAAATTGCGAGAATAGACGAATAGGTAGGTACGTATTTATACATCTGTGCAGTTTGCCTAACTACATATTTGTGGAAATACAAGCGAGTGATTTATTATTGAGTGGATTACTGCTCTATTACAGTATTGCAGCTTTTAAGTTACAGGTCTATTTTTAGAAACGTTACAATCTGCGTAACTGCGTAACTTTTTCCCAACTATGTTGGGGTCGGCTTCCAGTCTAACCGCATTCAGCTGAATGTCAGAGTTTCGGGACACGACTACCTGGAACGACTATCAAAATCTACAATGACAACCACCACCAACGGCTTGTTGTGCTTTCCGAGGCACGGAAGAAACTCGGTATGTAACGGGTGGTCACCCATCTATAAACCAACCTAGGCAAGCGCGGCTTAACCTTAAGTTCGACCCGAGCGGCTGTTACTATTTTGCCACTGATCTAACATATTACTTAAATAAATACACCGCTGTCTATACTTTCAGAAAACACAGGCATGATATTAAATGTAGGTACAAGGACTCCATGAATGAGCTTCGTTTTAAATATGGGCCCACTACTGGCAACACACAGTAAAAACATACAAAAACAGAACCTTCTAAAGTACAAAACATTACTCTTTTCAGTTAAAAGCTCACGCGCTTTTACTTAGTCAAACATATTTCTTGCTCCCTGGCTAAAACCCCAAAACCATTATAAAGAACTCGCAAGGGTTCAACAGCTGAGGCAAAGACAAAAAAAAAACGGGAGCAGATAAAGCAAATTGCTAAGTAGATAATTTTTTATTTGAGTTTTTACAGAGTTTTTATGATTTAAGGGCGGTTAACCTTTGCGGACCTCATCATTAAGGCCTTGTGAGATAGATTATACCTACAGAGTGGGAAGACTAGAGGTTGATTGTGAAATTGGCCGCGATAAACTACTCCTTTTTTTGAAGTTGGTTAAAACAGAACTAGGTATATATAGTATTATGGTATACTTACACTTTATATTCATAATTTATAATACTATTTATCATCCTTTCTAGTTGTTTATATTTTTACACTCAACAAATCGAAGTAATTACGACTCAAACTTAAAAATTGCTGAAATAAAATATCATAATTTTCATGTTGTGACACGCCAAATCATCGCCAAATTGTCAAACTGTCAATTACTTTTTAATTCTCTTCCTACATTAATCTATGATGATTTTTGGTTTATAAAATTTAAATATTTTTATCAGTATGTGTTTAGCTATTCTAATAAAGATTATTACGATTGTTTACTAAATAACTTAAAATTAAATTATATCTAAAAAATTCTTTACGCACTCATGGATAAGTCCTGGCCGACTACACTTGTCAGATGAGTTGATGGCCACAAGCAAACGGATATTTGAAAAATTAAAAAAAAAAGGAAGACTACTTGGAAAAACGAGCTGACGAACGGCTAGAGAAGGTCTACCATTGAATCTGATCTGAATCTGCATGAGAAAACAGTTTGATTTCTCGTACATATCTATATTACCCAGGGGATTGCACTAAAGATTCCGCCTGGTGTCTCTTCTCCCGATCTTCGGAAGTTATCTACGGATCTGGAACCTCTCCCGATCTTCTGAAGCTGCTACTTGTCTCGCCTGCCTTACTACAGGGCTGACCTGGAGATCTGCACGACGCCCTTCCTGCAGAGGTTTCCTGAAACTGAACCTCGAAGTTGCCCAGGTATTGACCAGCTACCCTGACGCCTGTTCCCGTCACTCCTACAGTGCTGAACTTCATAACCAACTAAGTGCGACACCTAAAAAACAATCCTAGAGTGCGTGCTAGGTAGGTTTTTAATATTTTGCTGCATTTTTTATCCCTAATTAAATTTTAATTGAACAAGTCTGCTTATCCTTTTATTTAATAGGAGCAAGTAGATTTGTTACAGTAGGTACCTACCTGTTTCAACTTTCACGATACATTAATACGTAAATAGTAAGAAAATACTCACACACAATTATTATTGTCAACATTTATTTTTAATTATTTCCATTCGTTGAAGTTTCTTAGGATTTTGTATGTACTTAAATATTGTAATGTTCTTTTTCTGTTTAAACTACTGTACTGTGTTAAAACAAAAAAATAAATAAAAAGAGCTTAATCGACTGCCTTGTTGGTCAAGTGGTCGAAATCACGACTGCGAAGTATGAGGTTCTGAGTTTGTTTCCCGGGTTGGGCAAATTGTTATTGGGTTTTTCCATCATACTTCTTTGACGACCCGAATGGCGCAACGGTAGTGAAGCCGCCTTACGCTCTTAGGGTTCGAATACCGGTAGGAGATAATGTTTGTGCGATGAGCATGGACATTTCCTTCAGAGTCATGGATGTTTATAATGTATAATGAGTATGTATTTACAAACAAAAATTCACCAGATAGTTAATATACCAATGTAGTATATTAACTATCTGGTGTTCACGACACAAGCCTCGTTGCTTAGTGTGGCACTAGAAGGCGCTGTGTGTAATCTCCAGCGATATTTTTTTATTTATTATTTATCAAGAATTTCTCGGTTCTCGGTTGTTGGCAATAAGCTCGCCCCCTATTACATGGGAGTTAAACATAACTCGCGATCATATCACACATTGATGTTATGTGAGAAAGAGAGCAAAGGTCTAAACGCTATTTATAGCCTATCCACCTACACACACCTATATTTATGATAGCTTCTATTTCATAAGAAATGTACTTGTTTACAACTGTATGTTACACACGTAGGTATCACAAACATCTTGATGTCAGTTTGCATAACCTCTTTTTTTCAGTAGGTACGGCATATTTTCTAATTAAAGAAATAGGTTTGTTTTATTTGATGTTATAGGCTTTTTTTAGATGTAGGTTTGTTATATTTGTATACGCTTGAACCTTACAGATAAATTCATATTCATATAAATTCACGCCTTTTTCTTATAGGTAATAGGCAGAAACAAAGCAGAAATGTTCTTTTGAACTTACATTATTTTATCAAAGAAATAGATTTACGAGATATTGGATTAGAACTAAAACAAAGCAGACTTTTTTATAAGTAGGTCATAAAGTTCAATAAACTGAATTCAACGTCTCCCTTCTCATAAAAATGTCAACTTGCTTTTCGAAGCTTTTTCATAAGAATGCGTTAATGCATGTTTTCTCATAAGACGGAGAACGAAGGAGATGGACGAGGAGTTTATTTTAAGTACGTTCTAGAATATACACGATCTGAATAATAAAACTTTTTTTTTTTTCCTATTTTTTTTTTTAAATCTTACTCTATCTTATTAAAACTATAAATACGAAAGTTTGTGAGAACGGAGTGATGGACGGATTTTTGTTTCTCTTTCACGCAAAAACTACTGAACGGATTTGAATGAAATTTGGTACATAGATAGTTTATAACCAGGATTACCATATAGGATACTTTTTATCCCAGTAGTGTGATCCCGTGGGAAAATTATCAAACTTCACGCGGTCGAAGTCGCGGGCATAAATAAGTTAGTATTACAAATGCGAAAGTTTGTGAGGATGGATGGATGAATGTTTATTACTCTTTTACGCAAAAATTATTGAACGGAATCGGATGAAATTTGGCACATTAATGGTAGTATAATCCTGTTAGCCGTGTGGTATCCGACAGAGTAGAATAGAACCAACCCATTACACTCACGGGTGTCGTATAAGGCGACTAATGTCTGAGGCAGAACACCTTGCGCCTCCGTAGACCAGAGAATGGGCAGCAGCGTTTTCTGTTAGTCTTTCATCACTGCGATCTCCAATCCGCCTGCCAAGCGTGGAGATTACGGCAAATTCCTCCCATCATGGGAGAGGCTTATGTCCAGCAGTGGACGTTATGGGCTGTTGTAGTAATCCTGTGAGACAGTTACCGAACATCACGCGAAGCCACGGGTATATGTTAGTCATATAAAAATCTTGAATAAATAGTGGTCCGTTGGTGCCGAGAGGTTATTAACAGAAATTTATCACGTTTCCATTAAGCCAGAAAATATACCTGCTCATTACTTATCTAAATGAATATGCCAGCCAATTGCCATAATTATCCAGTACATAAAACGGACCAGTAAATCCCGAACGACCGCTTTTATCAGCTTAAATTGGTTACTTAACGTAATTTTTATTGATATTATTATACAACTATTAATTACGCTCATGTCTGCAGCGCAAAGTAGGTGTGTGGTAGATGAAATATCCTTTTAATTGGAAGTCAATTATGCTGGGAGTAAGAGTAAAATGAGCCTGTATTTATATTTTTAGGGTTCCGTACCTCAAAAGGTAAAAAAAGGAACCCTTATAAGATCACTCTCTTTCCGTAAACCGTAAATATGTAGTTTAGTAACAAAAAAAAAGCGATTTTACTATTACAAACTTATTATTTGCGGTTTGTGTAATAGCCGTTTCAGGGGATCGAACAGCAAAGTTAAGTTTGTCCTTTAAAAAGTTTGTACGGAACCCTTGGTGCGCGAGTCCGACTCGCTCTTGGCTGTTTTTTTATTAATATATAAAGTTTTATTAATTTACAAATTTTATTAATTTAAAAAGCCTTTAAAATGTTCGCTGTTTTCTCATTGCAAGTAAGTGTATCGTCATAATACTGGCGAAATGTGGGTGTACTAAGACGGTACACTTCTGCCTAACCTTTCGGGTGTTACAGGCGTGATGTTATGTTATGTTATGTATCGTCATATAGTTTTAAGATAACACCTTTTTCTCGTACTTACGAAGTCTACCTACAGGTACGTAAAAGGCTTGAATACTTAATTTTTTTTAAATGGTTTGCACAGAACGAGTTCCAGGAAATACTTAAACACTTAGCGATACATGCCTTGTTTTTTATCTAGATCTTTCTTTACACTTTATCTAGGAAATAAAGAAGAGCTTTTCAGCATGATCTGTTGAGCTCTACTCTGGTGTATTTTGTACAACCAAAGTGCAGATGCTAAAAGGCACATCTCTGTGCACTGGACAACGAACTGGCTTATTGGTAACAATATTTACAAAGCGTTTCAAATCAGAATAGGACTGACCGCTCGCCATATTGTGATTGTGACGTCATATCTGTCAAATCGAAGAATCTTGGTAGCCGTACTTTTCAAATGACAGTTGACAGATAGAGATTGACGTTCCTATTTTTTTTTTAAACACATTTAAATACATTCGTTAATTATGTTGTACTCGTATTACGTCTAGTGTCAGGCACTGAATGGACTTGAAACTAATAGTTTGATTGGTGCATGCCCCTATTTAAGAGCACAATCTCGATTTGAACTTATCCAAATCCATTCTAATCTCAATAAATTCCAATCTAGTTTTAAAATGAGTTTCATGATCGAGTGTCGTTCTAGACTACGAACGTGAAACTTCTAGAAGATTTTAAAGACTTCGTTTCTGATGGATGGCTTTTCAAGACGATGTTAATCTAACAGGTATAAAAGTTCAAGAGTGTCACAAAAGATGGCCACGTGGACATATTTTTCTTTTTATTTTAGGGAATGTTTTCCCTGTTAACGTCGTCCATAATTGCAAAGACAAACTCTCCAATTTCCTCAAAGAGGTTACTAAAGCGACTACGCCATTGGACTTGATCCATATCGCGTCTCATAAGGATCCGCCAGAATAAACCCGTGCAGTCTCTTACAATGGCATATGTCTTTGTGGTCTTAAGTAAGTAGGCACCCATAGGCAGGCAACCCTTTCAGCTTTTTTTATCGTAGGAGTCTTCCGGGATAAAAGCCTCTAATATTTTCCATATTTGATTTCCATAGGCTGTTCTGAAATGAGGCTTGCGTAAACATAATCGTATGTTAAATTAATTGACGTGACATAGAAGCCGCATGATGACAAAATGCCAATAAAGCCTGATAATTCTAACGCGTCGTAGGGGAAATTCGCGGATGACGTTCGTGGCCATCACAGCCCAGCCCACTGTCATGCTTGCGTGTAAAATAGTGGTCGTATGTCTGTGCAACTGAATCTGCGTTAATAACATGTCATAAGCATTGTTTTGGTACTTTAGAGGCTAAAACAATGGCCTGTTATTATGCCACGCGGTCGACCAAATGCACCACTATCGGTTTTTTATCATAAATAAATTAAAACGTCAAGTAACGACGTACTTTTTAAAAGAATTTCCGTTTAACTTGTGAGCGATATAACTAATTGGAAATGTTACAACATAAAGAAGATTAAAGCTATAAAAAATGGAGTTTTAAATCAATTCAATAGAACGAGCGCGGTCAAAGCTAGTATAATGATAGAAATTAATTTTCCCCAATAACGAGCACGCTTGAACGAGATTTTTCACCGTTTTCAGCGCAGAGCACTCCGCTTCGGGCTAACAAATGGTACTTATCTGTCACGCTCGAGATAGGGGCGCTGACGAGTGTCGGGTGTCAAAGCTTGTCATCCCAACTACACTAGTACTTACGTTACACCTATCGCCCGTTCATCGCCATCTGCTCTTTACAGTTTTGAACTTTACGAGAATTTATTTTAGACTTATTGCGGTGCTGTACCGCGTGTTACGACACATAACACGCTCCGTTATGTCATATCGAAAATAGATTTGTTTAGCGCGTCATTTTTGTCCCGTAATAGTAGTATGAAAATATGGAACCGATTCTATTTGGACAAAGGATTTGGTTTACATTGTTGCGTTTCATTTGAATGAAACGCATTGTATGGCCCTTATTAAAGCAATTTCGATATTTCCCCTACAATTAACCAAAAAAATTGAAATCATCCTATTTTATAATTTCATTGAAATCAGGGTTCATCAATCAAAAGGTTTTTCTTATTAATGAAATAAGAAAATTATGAATTTAAAATTCAATCAGCCCGAAAAGTAAACGTCTAAGAGATATCGATTGCTAGAAACTTTAGTTAAATAGCGGATGAAAAGTTTGCCTCGCACCGACCTGAACTGAATGGACGACGGACCGAGGATTCATTACCGTTCACGAACAGGTAACTAACTTTGATGAGCAAGATTAAATTTTAATTCGTTAAAACGTAAGTTTGAATTCTTAATCCTAACGACAAAGTAGCACTCAACAAAATCAGATACTCACCTTCAGAAAGTTATGAAACTTTCAGGTAATTTCAATATCCATAGTTCCGTTCACACAAATATTGTTCAAATACACATCAAATCCGTGGTCCGTTATGCAATCAGCTCGCAAACAAATCAGCAAGTTTGCGAGTAAACACACTAGCTCGAACGTGGAGATCCGCGAGCCGAGTTAGGACGCGTCGGGAGCGCGGGTCGTGGCGGGTCGGGAGCGACCAGTGCGTCCCCACTCTCGGCGCCGACTGGAGCACGGATCTCGACGGAGTCTGCGTAATAGAACGGCATCCCTACAGATTGCTATATGGGAATAAACGCTAATAAATTACGAACATCGTATACGCGTAACGCGAACGGCACTGTGCTCTTGATTAGTTTGAAGTCAGCCGATAATGTGCTAAACATGCACCGCACAGGCTTTTGAACATCGCTACCGTTTACTTCCCCGATAACTTGATACTTTTATGTTCGCTTTTTATTTTGTTCGATGCTGTTCGGTAAATGACTCTCTCAGTATCGCCATTGAGTGCTGTTCCGAGCCGAGAAGCTGACATCTTATGATCCTTTGTAGTTTCATTATAAAGTTGCTGGTGCACTTTAAAAATAAGAAGCTTACTAGCTTTCTGGTTAGCTTTACGGGGTTACTTACTTTAAGTTAACGTTAAAACAGAATAACGGAACTTATGATACAAATTCTTTCAGCATTTTACAAGTAAAGGTACCTAATGCCTTTAAAGCATGCTTTTCCTTTCCTCCTTCAAATATTATGTACCTTCTGTAGCTGATAACTTGATAATCATGTAAATAAAATGTCTGATCCGCGATTGTGGTTTGTGTGGGCACATAGTTAGCAAGTTTCACAGCTGATTGATATTCAATCTTCGTCTGAAGGGGTCAAGGGGTGCCGAAATACATAACTCTCTGGAAAAGATTGCTTTTGTGAGGGAAAAAACACGTGCTTATTTTATTGTTCTTTTTATTTCCTAGTGATTATGGAACATAAAAAATCTTCAAAGGACGTACATTTTTGAGACGACTGTTTTCATTTATTTTTTAGCTAGGTTACCTATTATAAACATGGCTCTAAATTGGAACTTTTGTACAAATACTAGGAAGTTTTAAGTATCACTTAAGAAGTGAAGCATCATCGTCGAAAGATACATCAAGCGAAATCAGTACATATGGTGCAAATCAACTAACCTTTTCAATGAATTGATAATTTAATCTAATTTAATCATAATTGAGACGCTAGTCAAAATTTTGACTAAACTTATTTGGCATCAATTTTTAGTTGATCATTTCTTGATGACAAATTTTTTGATGAATTGAGGAAAGGCCGGGGTCCAGTGTAGAAAAATCAAACTTGGAGTTGGCGAGCGCCGCACAAGTACCCTCAAAATAAAAATTATAAATTATAAGCATTAATAAACATAATTATTACTATTATTAATTTAACAGCATATGAGGAGACTGAAGTGTGCTGTATACAGTCCAATTAATGTTTAATTTAGCTGTTAGTATAAAACAATCGTAAATAATCCACAATGATTTACTTCACTAATCAATTATTGGTCACACATAAGTACTAAATAATAACTAGTTCGACATATTCAATCATTCGTTAACTATGGCACTGGGTTAAATAGACGATCATCATACAAACAAACAGCCAAAAAATACTACAAAATAATTATATGAACTACATGTTAACAAGCATCAAATTCCGAACACATTAAAGCCGCTTGGCCTGTTGTTATTATTCCCATAATGTTAATTAAAAGCTGGGATAACTGTTCTTATGAATGAGATGGCGTTTTGAACAAACATTTGGGTTCATGTTTTTGTTTCATCTATTCTATTTTCATAATGCAAAACGGGTTATTTGCGTTGCTCTTCCGGCCAGTGGCTGGCAGGCGCGGCGGTGCGGCGGCAAGAACTACGCGCGAGGGGGAGGGCAAATACGAACTTTCTTTTAGCGCGTCTCTTGGTATTCGATTTAACTAATCGAAAAGGACTTTTATAAAGTTGTTCTGAAGAAGACAATGTTGCCGTTTCAGGGAATAATGTTTCAGTTTTCTTACGACGACGTAATGTCTGATGTCAACCGAATTTTAGTATAGCACTAACATTCAAGTACAACTTACTGTTAAAAATAACTTTTGACATTCAGCAGATTTTTCTAGTCACGCTAATTCAAAATAGATTTACTGAAATACTAAGTTCAAGATTTAAAGATCCTTTAAACCGATTTGATTAGTCAATCACGCAATGCTCGTCATTTGCCGACCGTATGAATAATCCCTACATCTGATACTATGAAGGTACATAGGTAATATGTAGGTATGTATGTAGGTAATATTTTTTGACATTTAATTTGCTACCTAAGCATCATAATAACAACGTCCATAAGTTAGTTTTGTCCTTTGAACAATACCTCTTTACAAGAAAATATTTAATCGATGTACAAAAACATCAAATTCAAGACACAAAGTTTCTACAAACCGACCAGACTATCACGCAATACCCCATATTATCCGTAGATTGGTTAAATCGAATACAGAACGTCATTTGCCGATGCATTGCCGAGCGTACGAGTATAACTGGGAATATGAATGAACCCTTTGACTCCAGCATTAGCTTCGTTACCTCAGCGGAGTAAGCACCGGGTCTCAGTGAGTTGTTTTATTCATGGTGTATGGTTTATGCGCAGTTCTGACGGACGTATGAATCAAGTATTTTGACTTCACATGACATAACGTATGTAACTGTCGAAGTGTTGGACACAGTTGTATTTATAGTCCACCGATATTTTTTATGACATGTTATTTAGAAAACGGTTGCATTACGATAGTTATATTTATTTTATACCACTTCATAAAGTAGTAAGTTAATCAAATTATTAATCTAAACAAATTCCAAAATATAAAAAAAAAATAGCTTGTGCTAGTTTTTTTTATATTTTGTGGCGGCTTCGCCCGCGTGAAGTTTGATAATTGTACCATGGGATCTTACTACCGGTATAAAAAATATCCGATTTGCGTGAAAGAGTAACAAACATCCATACTCACAAACTTTCGCTTTTATAATATTAGTAGGAAGTAGGATTGGTAGGTTGTCAACGCAAATATAAAAACATTGAAGAGAACAAAAACTATGTCGATGATTTTTTACAAATATTTTGGCCAATTACATGGTAGTCCAGTTTTATTAAAGGTTTTCATCATGAATACAGAACAAAATTAAACTTTTAATTTTAATATTTGATTATTCCACCAAGTACTCGTAAAATAAGCTCTGGATGGCCCAATTTTCACATAATACAATCAACTAATTAAATAGTATCGAAACGTTTTACTGCATATATTTGTTGTTTTACAAGAACAATCAGCGCTTGTTATTAATAATATGCAAACGAAGCAGACAGGTGGGGCAGGTGTGGCTGAGGACTATTAAAACTGTGCACTCGCCAACCGCAATGGAACAAGAATGTCATGAGAGAAACTTCGAGAATTTCGTATTAATGAAACTGCTTAGCAGAAATAGACGACAAGTTTTCTTTAGCAACTTTGGAAAACCTTGTTTTTATGTTTAAAATCATTTCCTAAAATACACAACATATATAAACATAACATCGCGCCAGTAATCTGCGAAGGGTTAAGCATCGGTGTACCTAATAGAACACCCACTAAAGACCCACATTTCCCCAGTTATGTTTTTAAGCCCTAATGTATTATGGGGCGAGCCTATTGCCATAAAGCGGGCACAAATGTAGACTCCGTGGCTGCTTCTGAGAAATTCCTGATGGAAAACCCAAAAACACTTTGCCTGACCTGGGAATCGAAACCAG
Source organism: Xestia sexstrigata (assembly GCA_941918905.2). Lineage (NCBI taxonomy): Eukaryota > Metazoa > Arthropoda > Insecta > Lepidoptera > Noctuidae > Xestia > Xestia sexstrigata. The sequence goes on along the minus strand of OW799212.2, from coordinate 12,493,890 downwards.
AACATCATACTCACATGCGACCGCTCGACCAACGAGCAAAGTCATTTTCTAAAATAAAGTTAACTTTTTACATAACATATTATTGTACACTTTTTCATAAACTACTGAAGTTCGTGACTTACAGACATTTTTACCGGTGAAAACTAACAAAAATATATACAGAGTGGAGACGATAATACGACAATAAAATATGAAAACACGGACAATACTAGTTCATAGGAATAATTCTAAACCATCAAAAAAATCCTAACTTCAAAATAAAAAAATCAAACAAACTAAATGGCATAAAACTAGAAACAAAATGTTAACTAATTTGGCGAAAGATTTTAAGTAGCTAGTTGGCAACGTGTCTTTAATGTTTTGATGGTACCGATGTGGGGGTCGTTTACCTGTCAGTGTCAGTGATTCCTTAATAACAGATACATCATGTAGCAAATGTTAAAAATTAAAAAAAATCTCCTGTGACTAAACTACTGGATATTTTCAAATTAATTTTTGTATGTAGACTGGGAACGTCCTAAGGTATACGAAGTTTAATTTACTGTCGTATTGAAATCTCCACGCTGTATATGAAAAGCAGCAAAACGGCAGTGGTAAGTGTCACTGATGTAATCACGTTAAGTCATCATAGTCATGGGCTTACTGCATTTTCTGTTCTTCCGACCCTGAATTCTTTGCCACCCAACTGATCGAATAAAAGTTTTCCTGTACTATTAAGTAAGTACCTGTATTAAACTAGCAGCTTCTTGCGACTTGCCTGCACGCGTGTAGGACGAAAGTTATTTCATCAGATGAAAAAACGTTTAGAACTCTATCTGTCTGATAAATATCAACGAAATCAGATGAACCGTTTGGTGTGAAAAGATAACAAGTGAACTTTTTTCGCATTTAGGTACCGTATAACATAAGTTTAGAAGCATAGAAATAGAAACGTGTCGATTCTGTTGTGCACAAACTAAACTTAATTTAGGTTATTGCTATCTTTTTCTCTTTAATAAAACGAGAAAGAGACGGACGTAATTTAGTGCAGTCAAATTTAATAGAACTAATAATATATAACTAAAAACACGGTGAAGCGCAAGGCATAAACTATACTTTTACTACGTACTTTTCTCGCACTGCCTTTTAGTAAAAGATTGCAATAGCCCAAATTAAGTTTAGTTTGTGCACAACAGAATCGAAACCACTATCTTCTACCACCTAAGATGTGAAGATAAAAATTAAATATTACACATGTGACTTCCAAACAGTTATGGTCAACAACTACATAATACAACATTCATGATAATCCATCCAATCATTTTTCGGATTGGAAATCATCAAATGACTTCTCTCGCTCTGGGCGGAGCAGGAGGGAGTGTCAGTCTTTTATTGACTAAAACCCATCCATGTTCCTTCATCGCCCTTTGTATTCCTTTCGAACAGTCCCGCAACCCCGGTTCATGATAATCCTAACATTCCTGACAGACACGACCCATCCTAACACATATCAATCTAATGAGTGTGTTCCGCAATTCTCGTCTAAAAATAGATCACCTCATTTCTTCACGGGAAGTCGTGGGTGATGTAAGAAGCAAATAAAATATCATAACTGCATTGTGATATGTTACGGACACTCTATTTGTGAAGATAGATAGATTAAGGTTCATGCACATATGAGTCAGGTCACATTCAGATAACGGTCAGGTCATTTCGTAACCTTTTAAGTCACCGATCAGTCAAAAAATTCAGATGAAGTCCATTCTTATTTATTTTACCTCTGATTTAACAACATTCTTAAGCTTACAGAGAACTTTATTCTCGTTACAATAAGATTGGTGCTGGATTGCTGATGTCAAAAGTTAAATACTTATGACAGGACTGCCCAGCTTTGACGCCACACGTCAGTCACGACTCACATCGCCACTGGCCAGTCAATGTTGCTTCACTGGCATGTTGAATCTTAACATTGATGATAACTGTGGATTACCACGTCTCGTCTTGAATACTGAAGTGACACTGTTCGGAGACTTAACGGTGACGTGGCTGATGTTGTGAGTTGTGCATACACCTTTATTTAGTCACATCTTGTTTGCAGTTGTTCGTTGTACATGTAACCGAGACACCTCCCATCAAAATTGTTTCTTCTAAATGGTACAGCTGTGCATAAAGCTAGAAACTACCATGCTTTCCATCCATCATATCAACTGAAAGTCTACGGCTGCTGGTCATTGGCCTCTCACAAGCGTCGTCATTACGTTGGTCAGTTCAGTGCTTCTCGCATCCAGTGGGTTCCCGCAGCCTTCATCAGGTCATCGTCGTTTCACCTTCTAACTTTTTGTCCTCAATAGCCATTTTGCAAACAACCCTGCCGACTGCTACTTAAGTTTGGCAATTCTCCTGTGAAATCCTTTTCATCACAAGGCATAAAAAACTTAAGCATACACATAATCCATAAGTATTTTATATCCACATTTTGTTTTATAACATTATTCGTACGAATACATTCTGTACTGTTTCAGGGCTACGTACCTTCGCCAATATCGGTACAAACTTATGTCCTCTATAACTTGAGTCATCTCGAGGGAAATAAGAAAGGCAGGAAATACGCTTGAGAACTCGCACAAAATATGTTCCCATCTTTTATTACTTACGTTATTCATGAAACTTTAATAGTAAAACGTTTATCTCTTGATGGTTAATAGAAATTGGAGGGGCTCATGGCTAAGTAAAAGCCACGAGTTCTCCAATTTATATGTGGATTGGTGACCAACCTTTTCATTTAGAGAAATCTCCACGCCTTGGAAAACATATAATATTATAATCATAATTTATTTTGACATTTATTTATTTATTCTAAATTGATTGTGTAATATTACTTTTGACTTGATAATTTAATCCAGTTTTTAACTCAATAATGTTTCTAATGTAATTTTAATGTAATTCTGACATCTCAATTGTTTTTGTGTTTGTATTTTTTTGTTTTATATGGGTCTTGGACCTGAATTAAATGTTTTTTTTTTTTTATAATAAGTTTCAAGTCATCCGTTGATTTTGAACAGTCTGTACTTACAGCCAGATGCCTGGAAGTCTTAAAACCAGATATACCGAGAAGTGTCGTATTCCCCAGTTATAGATTGTGGAGGAATAGACCCATGAGACCATAATCAGCCTATAATGTTCCCACTGCTGGGACGCAGGTCTCCTCTCTATGAGAGAGAATGGGCTATAATCTACCAGGCCCAGTGCGGGTTAGTAGATGTCGCATGTCTTCGAATTTTTGACCCAATAGAGTCTATGCAAAATACTAAATATTTAGGCCACCCCAACATAGTTGTGAAAAGACTAGGCAGAAGATGATGGTTAATAGAAATTGCCTATTATAATAGTGAGTGAGCTCTTGGAGCGTAACCACGTGACCTATTAATTGAAGCGCTATTATCCTTCGTAGTAGGGTATTGCTGTAATTATAATGAAAGCGAATTTGAGATCGAGATTAATCCCATTGCTAATAAGAATTTAATGTGATAAATATTTATTGAACATACCGCCATCGTTTTAACGTAGGCTGAACTTACGGAAGACATTTTAGCTTGTTATTTGCGTCGCTGTATATTCAGTCTTTGACTACGCTTTTGTCTGTGCTGGTCTTAGGTGCAATATTGACGGAAGGGGTCCGCAAGGACCGATGCCTGCCGGGGTTTCGGGACTGTTCGAAAGAGATACCGTGGTCCGGGAACACAAAGGGCGATGAAGGAACATGGATAGGTTTTAGTCAGTAAAAGTCTGACACTACCTCCTGCTCCGGCCAGAGCGGGAAAAGTCACAGGAACAGAACGACATTATATTATATCTATAAGCAAGTATCGTTGTTCAAAACATTTCCGATTCTAGAAGAAAGTTATGAGCTTCCTAAAAATCATTCTTGCCGAATAAGGTTCAAAATTTGTACAACAACGAACGATTCACAAGCAATAATCAAAACTTTCATAACTCAAACACATTAAACTAGAAAATTTTAATCGTTAATTATGTTTTTTTTGTTTAGCTTATTCTGTCCCACTGCTGGGTAAAGGCCTCTCCCATTCCTTTCCAACTCTCTCGTTGTTTTGCTTTCACAGGCCAATCACTCAGAAAATTACTCCAAATCGTCACGTCAGCGTTAATCATTTACACAACGTAATTGTAAACGCATAAACCACACCCTATCCTCCTATATTTAACCAGCGTCGATTAGCAGAAGTTACAACAAAAACACCAACTCAGATATTTCTCGTCCAACTCAAGCATAAAAACAACCCAGAGTGTCTTCTTAAAAGGGAACTACCAATAGACTGTTCATTTTAAAGTGTTTGACGTCGTTTACTTCGCGTAAATATTAGTTTCAATCTTGAAAAGAGGTTAATAAGCTGTTACGGAGGAAATGAAACGAGAAAGCACGTGAATGTGGGAAGGTCCTTGTGCAACAAACTCTAGTAATTGAGTGCGCCGTGCCCGGATGTTTGTGCAGCCAGCAAGAACTTTTTATCAGCGACGATTGGCGCACCAGTGTCGTATACCTAACTGCACTATATACTCCTTGTACCCACAACTACGTACAACTTTACAAAAACTTATATAAGAACCACTGAGAATGTTCTCGTGAATGGTCTTTACCGCATACAATGGGGTAATACTGCTTCGCTTCATTGAATAAGTTTAATAAGATTTCACAACGCCTGCTGAGGTACACCTGTATTTTCCTGTTACACTGCTGAGTGGTAGGAAAGTTTGGGAGAAGAAATTAGGTGAAGTGACATTCGTATTGATGACATATACAAAATAAACAGAAAACTCTATATGCTTATATGATACACAAAAACGGATAGATATACTTCTTGTTAACAGAGATATCTTCTAGATCGGTAACGACTGACAGCGATTCAGCCGTAAAGTGGGTCAATATCACTCAATCAAACCTAGTGTCGTATCGTTGGGCTAAACGTCCTGGTTCGTCACAATCTGAAACCGTATTTTGTGAAATAAAGCAACGTAACAATAATATCCGGAGTCTGAAGCCGACAAAAACGCACTACACTGCACACAAACCACAAATTCACAAATAGAAGAACCTACAAAAAGTGTGACCGTTCCACGTGCTGACCGATTGTCGGAGACAGGAAACGTCAAGCGGAACAATTCGAAACGAGAATCCGTCGGTGACCTACTTTTAGTCGGCGCAATCGTTGACCGATACGATCTGACCAACAAAAGTGCATTAAACCATCGCCCAATAGTGACAAGTAGCCAACTCATCGTTTATATGCAGCTTCCTGAACTGACTTTTACAACTTAGGTAGCTTTCTTCTTTGGCTTAATGCCAGGGTCTTCTTCTTTGTCATCATACTGTTAGCTAATAGATTCATAATATTAAGTTTGACTCACAAACTTTTCTCGTCCTCATTAGCCTTGAATTTTGTGATGTCACCTTTTTCCCAGATGCATCCATTTCATCAGAATTCTCGGAACGATTACCTACAAACTCAACTACTAAAGTTTTTCGGGTCCGCTAGTAACCGTTACTAACACCTCGCTCACTATTGTGAGCGAGGTGTTAGTAACGGTTACTAGCGGACCCACGCAAGCGGTGTGACTCGCGACGCGATATGTGTCAAGCGAGGTGTGTGAGTCGTTTGTTTCATTCTGATTGAGGACGCGTTTGCTTATCCGACTAAAATTTAAAAAAAATAAGCAGATTTTTGGATGCTTTTGCGGAAAAACGAAACTAAACCAAATGTCACTAATAATTACAACAAATATATTACTCTTTTATCTTCAAATAATAGTAGCTTTTAATTCGAAAATATCGGTTTATAATATTGTAAAAATAATTTTCTGTGCCTCTCCACACAAAATTAACGATATCGTGTTGAGTTTAGGATCAGTTTTCTTCTATCTAATAACATAAATTTATATATTAAAAAATATATTTTTTGTGTAAGCATATATAAATGTCCAACTCCTCCATCCAACTCAGAAAATAAAATAAAATCGCATCTATATTTTCAACAAATTTTGCTTAAGGCGATTACATGAGCTAAATAAGCAACTGTACTTGTGTTGGTTCAAACTTCGTTTGAAATACTGTTAGAATAAAGTTATAATCAGCTTGCACGACAAAGTGGTTGTTACGTCAGTCACTGCGGCCGAATAGTGCGAAATGAGTGGTTTTTTGCGATTTACAAAAAATCTATTGATTGGACTAAAAAAGTAAAACACTACGATACTAGCTACTACTACTACTACTACTATTTTGCTTGCAATCTGCAAGCCAAAAAAATCAGAATGATCGCATATATTTTAGTATGGTTTTTACTCGTTAAAAGAAATTTTTAGAGATAAGTTCGTGATTTTTTTCTATCGAATAAAATTTGTTGTATTATGTTTTCAAAACACTATCGTACTAGCATATATCCTGAAGAATATCATATATTTTTCTGGTTTTGTTTATTGCAGTGAATCATATGCTTTTTTTTGCATTATAAAACTCGCGTTTAGCTCATGTAATCGCCTTAATATGGTGAATCTTAAGGGCTTGAGTTAAGGGTTATTTTGCTTGTCACTGTCTTGATTTAATGCTCATTATAAATTTTGTAATGAAATATTAGTCTGCGCTCGCACAAATAGAAGCGCGTCAATTCGTAAAGGCGTCCATGTGTTGTCTAGGTGACTAGTGCAGTTGTCTTTGACTAGCTTATGCCTACGGCTTCGACCGCGTGGAGTTTAGTAATTGGTTCTTACTACAGGATTATAAAGTATTCTAATTATTAATCCAGGTTTTAAACTATCTATGTGTAAATTTTCATCTAAATACGTTCAGTAGCTTACGCGTGAAAGACTTACAAACATCCATCCTTGCATCTATCCTCACATACTTTCGCATTTATATATATATATATATATATTTAGTAAGATAAGAGGTCCTAATGGCTGAATAATAACAGCCACTCCATGTAAAATACTGGTTTTGAGCTGCATCCAGGTAGACTAGAAGCCTACCCCAATATATTTGGAAAAAGGATTTATAGGCAGATGTGTTTATATTCGTTTTCTCAACAGTTGCCTTTTGCTCGCGGCCAAGCGGATAGGTATTTTGTATGTTCGAAGACCTTTAGTACTCTCTAAGTCATGTAAAGGTTACAATGAGAATATTTAAACCCATTGAACCGTCACACACCTCACATCGTACGACTCCCGGAATCGGGCGATTGATCTCCCGGTAGTCACAACCACGCATTTCCTTGTTGAAAATACATGATTGCCTGCCAAATTATATTTCCTTATGATGTTTCAAGCATAAAATGGCGTCCGAGATAATCGTAATTCCATTATTACGGCTTTGCGTTCTCCTCTAAGTCGTTGACAGCTATTTTGCAGGTACCTATAACTTACATTATGTGACGGGACAGAAATAAACCATTATTCAATTTATTTCTAATGTAATGTTTAATTGTAATCCTTTGTTAATCTATGATATTTCTTTAAAAAGAGTTGACCGCAACATGTAACTTTACCCCTAAGATCGACCTATCCAGGCAATAGTTTATAAGATCCACGATCTCGTAACGATTTCTTATTTACCAATAACGAATCCCATTTGGAGCAAATGATTAAATTGGCCCTAAAGCTCTTAGTGAGTTAACTCGATAAAATTCATTTTGAGAACCAAGTGGAAGGTGAGTATAAGTAGTTTTGTACGCCCTAAAAGCTTTTCGCTAGTAAGTCCCGAACGGCCGCCACACTTGTACTATTCAATTACGTGTGTAATTAGATTCCTCGGTTATTGTACACATTCATTATGTACTAAGAACAACCTTTGTTGTGTTTCTAATTCCATGAATACCTAACTAAACCAATACTGTAGTGATATTGTTAACACATACCAATTCAAAGTGTTCAGATCTCAGTCGTATTTAAGTACGCAGTTCCTAAAGACATTCAATAATTATTCTATTGGAAGCAGTACACGTTTGTCAGTCTTTATTACTAGAAGGATGTAAGTAATTCTGTAGACAATTGAATCATTCTTCATTTATCTAATTCGAGTGAGTAAATGGCTTTAGTTAAGGCAGGTTAGGAGAGCCGATATACTCGTATTTCGTTCAATGACGAAAAAATATGAACTAAATCATCATCGGCCTTTTCCCAACTATGTTGTGGTTGGCCTCCAGTTTAACCGGATACAGCTGAATACCAGTATTTCACATGGAGCAACTGCCTCTCTTACCTCCAGAACCCAGTTAGTACTGGGTAATACGACAACTCTAGACTTTCTCTCAAGAATGGTGGTCAGACTTTCAGGCACCTGACTATTGTAACGACTGTCAAAGATCCAACTAAACGTCAACAGAAAGTAATCAAAAGGAAATGTGTCTGTTAAATTAAAGAATGTGAGTTCTACATTATGTTTATTTAGGAAAAACAAAATCATATTTCTTTTGATTACTTACATAAGCATTAGACTAATGAAAACAATCAAAACGGATCTCATACTAGGTTCAGCTCAACTACGTATAAGTAATTATCATAAGCTATTTCCATTCTGTGCACAAATTTAATTAAGAACATTATTTAAGAGCTGTCCGAGTTTGAGAAAACAGAAAAGTTATTTGTCGGAAAGCCCCAATTAAGGGCAAAGCTTTCTGGACTTAATCCAATAAACCTACTCATTTAGTGAACGGAATGAAAGGTAAATAATTTTAGGGAGTCCCGTCCCGCGGATTGCGCCACGGAGTTTTGTTTTCCAAACGAAGGGTTTGGGAATAGGAACATGTGTAAACTATTCGTGTACCAAACTTGTTCGTGATATAACTAAACCTTTTAGTCAAACTGCGAACAATCTCTAAAGTTTACGACCGAGAATAGCTTTGCTTAAACATCGGTTTCATTTTATGTGATTTAGCAATCGTTTAGCTCATCGATATTAAATAATTTAGTGGAAGAAAAGTAATACTAAAAAGGTAATACATATCTGTAACTACATAGGTATTATTTATGAGATAGTTTGATTTGGATTCGATTACACGACGCGATCTGAAACAGAATCCAATTACCGCAATGACAACAAGGATACTCAATTTTAATTGACTGTTAGATTTTTGGACTCCCTCGCCCTGGTACAAAGTGGAATGTTTACAATTGTAAAGTACACTTCGTCCCACTAATCGATTTATTAAACAAAGTAACTTGATGGGGCAGGGAGGCACAAACCCATTTCATGATATTTTTCAACGTTAAAGCAAGATAAAATTACACATATTGAATTGGAGCACGTGTTAGTGCTTACACTCGATTATTTACTGAAAACGAACACCTATTGAAGAGTGCTCGAAATATTTTTAAGCCCTGTTACGTATAAATTGGAATTGAAAGAATTTAATTAAAGTGAAAAAAATGCAAATAAAAATAAAATGATAAAAGAAAATATGCCGCGTAAGCTTTTCCATTTGTCAGGATCATCTCTTTACCTTAACATACACACAAACTCACTCTCGCATTTCTAATGTAAAGGTAGGTTTGAACAAATATCAGAAAGCATTGTACTCGTAAATCTCTATTATTCTAACGTATACGAGCCGAGACAATGAGATCCTACGGAAAATTGAGGTCCCTAATATAACTCGAAGATCCGGTAAAGTGAAGTGGCAGTGGTCACGTAAGTCCCAGGCTCGCAGGACATACCGCAGGAATGGGCGAATATTTCGATGTTCGGGAAAATATTGGGACATATTTGAAGTGTTCTTGGAACAGGTAAACTGGCTTGGAGTAGCCCGACTTCGATAAAATTGGACTTGTTAGTTTAGGAGGGATATAGATCTTCTTTTTCTCTTGAATTATTTCGTGGCTTAATAATAACAGCCGTTCGGGTCAATCTTCAGGTTAAGCCGCGCTTGTCTGGGTTGGTCCTCGGATGGGTGACCACCCATTACATACCGAGTTTCCTCTATGCCTCGGAAAGCACGTTGTCATTTGTAGATCCTTGACAGTCGTTACAAGTAGCCAGTAACCAGTCTTACCAAGTGGTATCGTATTACCTGTAGAAACTGGTTTGTGAAGTCAAATACGCAGTCACTCCATGTAAAACACTGGTATTCAGCTGCATCCAGTTAGACTGGAAGCTGAGGCTAGGCTGATCCTGATGATTTCTTTGCTGTCAATGGCTAGAATAATTAATTGGTTAAGATCAAATTATTGTCGACAATTTAACGTTTAGAACACAGTGGAAACAAACACACTTACTATACACATACGCACATACCGACATACCATACCAGACAACACCTCTGTAACTACCAGAAACCCCGAGTTTTATGCTACAGAATAACTGTCTAGTTTTGGGTTTATTGGCAAATAATACTTTTCAACCTAACTGTCCGACACCTCAACTTCTGTTAAACCATTTTCTATTTCACTTTTTTTCAGTCAAGTGATTACAATAGAGTTTATGTAGCAAATAAAATATCTTATAGAACAAAGACACCTTTTCAAAGAAAAACAATCCTAATCTTCGTTTCCAATCAATAACTGAAACGCTCTGTGTAACCATAGAATAATATCTTGCTAGTGCAACTGAGAACTGGGAACAGCAGTTCGCTCATTTATTTGTTGAACAAAGCGAAAATGCAGTAGAATAGACTAGGATTATGAAATACATTTGATAGATATTATCATTTCATATCACTGCTGAAAATGGCTCGTCCAGAGGCAACCACTAAGCTAATGGTCCTAGGAGAAATTCCTACCAACTGCCTTTCCTCTGGGCATGATTCCTGGTTAGGGAAAAAGGCTTCTTTACAGTATACCTAATGACTGTAGCCTTCCTCAAACACAAAACAAAAAATATTTTTATTCTACGTCTTTACATCAATCAGAATTCCCAGAAGATCATCCCGTTGAATCAAAGTGCCTAACTGAAGCGGGAGCTCAATACATCACTTTCACTTAGAACCTATTCGCCGATCTTGATGACCGATACAATTCTAGGGAGGGCTAAGATTTATCCGGTCTCTGGTGTAATTATACTGTCGTTTCGAATTATTGTCCAGTCATTCATCTTAGCAGAAACGTTGCGGGAACTGAGGCTTGGCATTTTTTTCCTAGAAATGCTTGGTAATAGTCTGGTGGATAACAACAAGCTTGCCTGTTATGATTTCGATTTCTATCATCAATAGCGAATGGTGTGTGCAAATAATGTTTGTCTGATAAATTAATGTATAGGTAGGTGTGACTTTGCATAGAATAATGAGACTAACGTTTCCACTACTGGACCACAGGCCTCTTCACTGTGAGAGGGTATTGTCCATATTCCACCACGCTGTCCCATGTTACATGTCTTGAAATATTTGCTTTCTTCACAACGTTTTCCTTCACCGTTTTGAGAGCAGTGGCGAAGAAATAAATTACACAAAGTATACATATACAGGATGTAAACAGACTCATCACGAAGCAGTCAACCAAGCATTCTGTACATATAACTAAGTAACTTTACGCAAAAATTATCGCTGAAACGACTTTTTTCTTTTTATTTTGACTTTTAATTGTACACTATGCTTGTATCATATTGCTTATATTATTAGGATAAGTATTGTAACAATTGTAGATAGGCCAATAAATAAATGATAGTGCCAGTCTGGGTTGATACCCATGACCTGCAACTGCCACCGGTCATAGATTAGCATAGTTTGGGGTTGACGCAACACGTTTTTTTCTTTCATGCACCCCTGTCAACCGACACGCAATCATTGACACCTTTTTCCCTCATATCATGCCTCACACAATCCAACCATCGTTTCCTTGGTCTTCCTCTCCCTCACAATCCATCAACGTTTATATGCATCACTTTTTAAGTCACATGCGCTTCGTCCCTCCTCATCACATGCCCACACCAAGACAGTTGATTCCCTTCAAACATTTCTGTAATTGGCGCAACGTTCAAACTTCCTCCAAATATACTTACTTTATCCATTGTTGTCACTGCTCATAGATTAACACTGATTAAAAAAAAACACTTTACCTTTACACAAGGCCACAATATTAGCTGAACACACCACACATTCCGAAAGACCGCTGCTAAATTAGTAAAGGGTGTTCAAATACTTTCATTCGCATATAAGCGAATGAATAATAGCAACTTAGTTCACGAAATGGAAATACATTGATCAGTAAATGTGTGGAGTGCAACGCATACTAATGTTTCACCCTCTGCATTACTACATATCATTGTTATATCGCGACCGTAGTACTCACCTAGCGTGGTAGTTGGCGCAATTTATTGCTTTTCATGAGTCCCTAGATACTTTGCGAATTCATCAGTATTTTTCGTGCAAGTTTTAAATACATTTTCGAGCGGATTTTAGTTACTGTTCATATATTTTCTGTATGGGTTTCAATAGAGTCTAATATTACTCTTATAGAGTTTTAAAGCGTATGAGTCCGCTCGCTGGTAAAGTTCTAAGGAAAAACTCAAGCTGTGGCGAGAAAATGTTTCCCTCCCAACCCATTTGTGGCACTTGCCAAAAATCTTCTACCTGGACACGAGTTGCCTTGGCTGACCTGGAAGTCTTTAAATAGACTCCGGATACAGGTTGGCCGAAGTAAGAAAAACCTGCTTAGGTGGAGATTCATAGACGGCTCTGCCCTAGAGTGTATATGTGGTGTTGTTCCACAAATGATAGGACACTTGATAACGTGTTTAGAACAGAAAAGAACAGAAGGACAGGCAAGTCCTGCTGTTTGCACATTACAGGATCTAACAGATGCTACTGAAAATGCCAAACTAGTCGCCAAATTTTGGGCTGAATCAATTCAGATTGCCATCGACATGCCATGCTAAGAAAAGTATAGTGTTTTAGTACCGAAACCGCACCAAACGGTCAACATTCAACTTAGCTACCACTCTTGTTTCTTTTAGAAGCTCTATAAGTAAAAGCAAGAAACTTTTGCTCAGTTTAACATTTTCTATTCAAATTTTCCGTACGCGGCTCTCACAGCACGCGTTCGTTAGCAAAATGCATAATGCAACGTCATCCGCGCAGACTCGGCCCGTCCAAACGAGCCAAAAGTGAAATTTTAAGAAAATCCAACGCGTTTATTTTCACACGACTGCAAATAAAACGGTTATATTTTCCGTGACGACCAGTTGCTTTTGAATACTATAGCCTTAACTGAAGAAGAGCTGTATTAAGGGGATTGGAGTTTATTATTCCGTTCTTTATTATCTGTATAATATCTACTCAAATCACCAGTTATTGTCATGACGACCGTTTCTTGAAGAAGATAGAGGTAGGACATGTGAAGTGTATTTCGAAGCTCGTTCTTTACGGTCTGTACGTGTTATCTATGATGCATATATACATAATGGCATGTATTTAAATCGATATCTGTATATTCCCTTTTTTCGATCAAAATATTTCAAAGTTAAACCAAAAATACTGACTTGCACTCAAATTATGCACACTAAATAAATCAAATTCGATGTACTGTTTAATGGTTTTTGCATAACTGTTTTACTGAACGAATAACTATTAACACTCTTTGACTTCTGTCCCCGAAGTGCCGGGCCTCCGCCGGCCTCCTTCGTCGGCCTACGGCCCGGTGCCCATGCCGCCCATAAAAGAAATTCCGTGGTAAGATTGTATAATTTAGAGTTCAAGTTAATATTTTTGATAAACAATTACTTTTTTTTGTTTTACAAATCATATAACCACATTTTTGGTGTGAATTCGATAAAAAAGGTCATCTCGTTTTGTGTTATTTTTTAGTTTTTTCTGCAGTACATGTTTAGTTAATCAATTGGTTTTTTTGCACAGTATTCATTTTTCTGGTATGCTTTCAGTTAATTAGTGGAGTTTCCTAGTTTGCTGAAAAATGTGTATTTAAAAATATCCCATACATAATTGCACATTTCGAGCATCTATGATGCATATTTGTATACATCATTTGCATATTTCGACAGTTTTAAATTGCATACCCCGTCTCCAGTGATCATGCTTAAAGAGCCGGGTAGATTAAGTAGATTTACAAAATACAAAAAATAAATAAAAAATATAATATAATTATATAAATTGAGCATAATTACAGTTATCACGAAAATCTGTAAAATAAACACTATGCCGAGAAAAACGAGCCCCAGGGCACCTATAGCATACAAGTATCCCCCCACTTTTACCACAAAACCCATGAGGCAGTATTTACCTAATATGATAGCTTAATCGTGGCACCGTGCCCATGGGAAGGAAAAGGAATGGGATGGCTTATTCTTAGCTGGAAACTACAGATATAAACCGAAGTGGCTCATAGATAACACTAACTAGATAAAAGTAACTAGCTCATTTACTGTAACGGGCGGACGTGGCTGGCTTCGTGGTTTTAATTTCTGCTTACATTGAAATCTAAAATCGAAATTAATTTCGTCGAAAAATCACGAATTTATTCATTAAGTAAATGTTTATGAAAGTGTTTGTTTTTAGAACTGAGAAAGTCGATTACTCCCTGGGAGAGGGTACTAAACATTTTATCCGCCACCATTATTCCAAACACATATTCGCGGTACATCAAGTTACGTCCATTGAATAGAAACGTGTGACGCCAAACCTGACTGTGATTAGTTCGGAGAACCAATCCGGTCGTGTTAGTACGTCGGGTATTCCGGACATACGAGGTATCTAAAATGAGATGATAGTATTCTGTGAAATGATTATGCCTAATGTCATTGGCGAAAGACAGATTTTCCAATCAGAGTATAGCATCCTCTGCTGGATAAAGGCGAGAGACCTTTATCCAGCAGAGGAGAGGAGTAGAGCAAAGGAATTCCTTGCCCTCTCGCATCCAGTTGACCCAGCCGTAAGGTCGTTGGTCTATCTAGCTGACGAATCGTAGAAGGCGTATTTTGTTCATGTAATAAAAAAAATTGGCGGTGGTGCTAGCCATTCTCTTAAAATGATAGGTATGTCTCAATTTTAGTTGACGATACGCATTGTTGTCAAGAAATTTATAGGATTCCTTACTCGAAGAGTAACCGACTATGACTAAGCCACCGCTATCCGTCCGTCTGTCTGTCAGCGGGCTATATCTCATGACCAGCACTAAGTAGACAGTTGTAATTTTCACAGAATGTGTATTTCTGTTGCCGCTAAAACAACAAATAATAAGTTAAAAATTAAAGGGGGCTCCCCTACTACGATGGTACGGAACCAATCATGCGCGAGTCGGTTTTTTTACATTATGTAGCTGCCCTGAAATAGTATCTAACCCAAAATGAAGTAATAACATACAAATATAGAGTTACAGCTTACTGAGTCATATGCACGTCATAGTTTACAAAGTCCTCGTGGAGTAACGCCCAAAGGTCTTCATGTAAACATATTTACGTTATTACAGTTTGCTTACCTATCACACACAATGCCGTGGGTCATAATGGGAGAGGTTGAATTGATCTAAAACAAGGATTTATACGAATAGGGCTGTTGGAAATGGATAAATTTATTGCGGTGTTTTTTGAGTTCATTTAGTTCATGCTGAACAGTTAGCGGACTCTAAAAATGACTACATAGTTATAAACTTAAACAACAGTATAAAATTGGATTTGTTCATCCTATAAAACCTTAATAATAGTGTCAAGATTAAATCATTATAATTTTGTGTTAGATCAACAGATTCAAAAGAAAAGTGGTGTTGTTATTACGGATCTGATCTTACCTTTTTACTTTTAATTTATATGTGGTTTCAAATATAAAAAAAAAAACCTAAAATCAAATTCAAATCAAACTTAAATCAACTCAATTAATCGAAAGTCCATTCTCCGTTAAAACAGTACAATATCTCCGTAACAAATCCCGGTAACCCTACGTATACCGTACGTATACGTAGGTAATGTTTGAAACGGGGCGTCAGTAATTGAGTTTTCGAGCTCACGCCCGTTATGTTTGCCCGACGTACCTAAGCATGCCTGTAACTTGCCTGTAATCCCGACGTATCCCGATTAACCATAACAGTACGGTTAAGGGTCTATCAAGAATGCCGGGAAATGATACTCAGCAGGTTTTTTACTGCCATCTGTCTGGATTTGATGAAGTTATATCAGTGCTTTTCGGATTGGATTTATTTGAGTTCGTTAAGAGGATTGGATTTATACTAATTTGCGTGTCATGATTGGTTTTTCATTCGGTGATTTCTTTGTAATAAATAATAATTATATAAGCAACTAACTTATACCCGCGTGTAGTTCAGTAATCGTCCCACGATACCGGGATAAAAAGTATCCCATATGTTAATCTAGGTTATAAACTTTGTATGTGCCAAATTTCATCCAAATCCATTGAGTAGCTTTCGCGTGAAAGAGTAACAAATATCCATTCATCAATCCATCCTCACATACTTTCGCATTTAAAACAATAGTAGGATTCTGAAAATATTATATTACCAATCAATAATTTCTAGTTTACACTGAAATTGGCTCCTTTAGGTAACGCAGCAAATGAGAGTTACTCTAACACAAAATCTAATCAACTAAATTAAATTGTATCTTGCTTTAGATAATTAGCTGTCCCATTTCTATAACGGATTACCCAAATTAATATTCACGTTTAACACAAAATCCTGTGTATCCAATAATGACTGATCATATTGGATGGCAGAAAAAGGACGTGAATGTTCAAACATTGGCGAAGTCCGGAATTAATCATATCATAATAAACACACCACCGTATTGGGGCGAAAAGTAAGGGCGAAAGTTATACGTTTCATCAGGCGTAACATTAAAACAAATGGACTGGTTGGTACTCCTCCCAATCGTATGTTTGAATAATTCATGTTCACAATCTATAAAGCAGACAACAGAGAGCATTTTACAAAACAAACAAATTTTATTGATCTCTCAGGCGCTGTTTGTGCCTCCACAATAAAATATTTACATTTACTTCGCAACACCTGGGCTATCTAGGCACCGCCCACCGCAGGCATTAGAATAATGAAACGTTTGCCACCACCTAACTCTCTTCTATTGAATAAAACATTTTTAAAGTGGTGGGTACATAGTTCGGCTTTGTTTACATTTCCTTTTGAAAAATAAACGTGTTCTGAAATGATTTTGAAGCAAATTTATTCGTGGCCTCAAGCGGTTTAAGTCAACTTCCTCTAGTTGCATTTATTTTACGTAGTTTGGACAAAAGTGGGGCTCTGACCCAATTTCATTTAAACAGACTTACTTGTACTTACCTTCCTGTGCTTGCCTACCTGAAACCTTTTATAAAAACTGTACGCTTCAAGAAAACTGACATAAATAAGGTGGTAGTGTGTCACTAGGAAATAAATATTTTCGTTCCGGAAATTCTTTTACAGTAGGTACCAGGAAATTGTAATGACTGTCGAGATAGTCCAATAGCTCGCAAGGAAGAAAGTTCTAATAAAAGACTACATCGGTCTAGAACTTGCATTTTTATACTAATACTTCGAAATGTGTTGACAATTTTATTCCAAAAAGTGTAAGCCCTCGAAGGGTTCATTACCTTTAACTGAAACGAGCTTGATCGCATTTTGTATTTTCCCGTTTTCAAAGTTGAACACAAGGAAAAAAAAAGGAGAAATACTCGATCGCCCATTTGTTATTTCCAAATGGTTTCAATTTATCCACGACGTTTACAAGCGCGGTGAAAACTATTAGTTATATTTATTTCTTTTCGCCACTAAAATAACTGAAAACTCTTTTGTTTTATTACAAATAACTACAGATAAAAGAATCTTTTATTCTCGTTATTATGACGATACTTTTCTGATGAAACTTAATAATCATTTTGGTGGCTGAATAAAACAATTAAAACATAGTTTTCTTTTAAGCCAGCTAAAATTAAAATCTGATGGGTTTCTAGAATAAATTGGTCTGGTCATTTTACATTAAATGTAATTTGTTGGTTATTATACAATAAACACATGTAGTGAATGTTTTGTTTTGACCAGCGACGAACACTTTTAAATTGCTAATTTTACAGTATATTTATAATTTTATCTGTCACTCATTTCGACGCTGATGCAAATGTCATCCCGCGTTTATCTTGCAACAGCAGCGTCGAAAATTCGGGAGCTCACAATAATTCATAATCACGTAAGATATCCCGTAAGTGACAATGAAGTTTAGTTATAAACCGTGAAAGCTAAAAACAGTGTTTCAAAACCAAACCTAACTGAATCTGAACAACTCATTGATAAAATAAAAATGTCACCTAGGTATATACCTGTTCGGAAATGCGAAAATACACAACTTTCGTCAGACATGTTTTACCGAGCTTACGTTATGCATGATAACCGCCTAACGAATAAACCAAAAGTCCGTTCAGATTTACGTGCAAGTTTTAACAACACTGTGATTTTTTCATGGTTTTTTTTTCGAATTTCTGTCAGGACGGAAACCTAGTTTGGAATTCTCCCTTTTTTATTTCATGTAATTTTCTTCGTGTCGAAAGCATGCGTATTCGAGGATTTAAACCGTTTTTGTTCGATGGCAATTTATTTAGGCTTGACAGCATGTATGCTGACTATATTGTTTGTTGTCGAAAGATGCTTTGTGTTGCTTTCTAGTATTTTATGTATCCAATCGTACCTTACCCACATTGGTTTTAATGTTACTAAGTTTGTATACAACTGCCTCGATGGTCTAGTGCTCGCAAGCGCGACTGCTGTGCATAAGATCCTGGGTTTGATTCCCAGGTCGGTAAAAGTGCTAATGGGTTTTTCCATCAGAAATTTCCCAGAAGCAGCTACGGAGTCTGGAATTGCGCCCGGTTGATGGCAATAGACTCGCCCCTATTGCATGGGAATAAAACATAACTGGTGAAATGTGGGTATACTATTAAGTACACATCTGCCTAACCCTTCGGGGATTACAGGTGTGATGTTATGTTATATGTAAGTATGTACATTAATTCACCAAACAGGTCACAGTCGGTCACATGTATTGGTTTTCATGTAGCTACCAACTACGAACCCATTGCGGTTTCTAATGATAGGTATTGTTTCAAAAACTTAATACAACTTCGAGGAACCACGCTTAGGCACGAATAGCGCCAACGAACCTATCCTTCGTCGACCACAATAATAGCAAACAGCTGCTGTTACACGAGTTTTTGTCAGGCACCGGAATTTCGAATATGATATGCAAATGAAAAACAAAATTGAGCTCACAAAATATAGCACTGTATAATATCAAAACTCGACACACTGTGTATAATATAAGCCGTTTAATGCAGTATTGGCATCTGCCGTATACATATGCCCGTCGGTTTGTTATTAAAGGTGTCAATAAAACCCGCTTGTATGGGTATCGAGGGGCAATAAATTCGTTTTCAGCAACGGAGAACTAAGAGTCCGGATTATTTCACACCATTTACTCTTTTCACCTACCGTCTTCATAATGCTGCCTCGATAAAAAGGATTTTTTTTTTCAGCAGAATTGAAGTTTTCAGCTTTCCCTTAATCGGGCTTAATCGAATTCAGGGTGTTTTCGTGAAATAAATGGTTGAAAAGTTTTTTCGTAACCAGCTGAATTTTATAGGAAGTTAATTAGCCATTGTTAAATAAGAATTTTTCAATACACAAAGCTTGGATTGGAATATCTATTGGCGTTATTTTTTTCGGATCATTTTATAACTCAAAATTGTAAAAATCTAGCTACGAGGGGTTCTATTTGGAATTTCATTTTACTATTTACTGTCATACATTTTCAGATATTTCTATAATAAAAGCCGTGATAACTTTTGAATATTTGATAGTTAGCCAGTTTTATTTCTGCATCAGATTTTGGTAGTGTAAGTAATCGTTTTATTTTTACAAACAAACCACATTTTCATCTGCAGTTTGTTTTTGAATTGGAATATTGGAAAAACAGATTGTTGGTACATTATGATGTTGTGTTCAGGGTAAGTCCTTTCACTTAACTTTTATTTTTAATATACAAATGTATTTTACTATAGATATTAATTTTGTATGTGCCTGTCTATGTATGTTTCAAAAATATACAAAGAAAATTTTCACCGGTATTTAACCCCCGACGCAAAAACGACGAGGTGTTCTGAGTTTGGCGTGCCTGTGTGTGTGTATGTCCGTCTGTCTGTGGCATCGTAGCTCCCGAACGGATGAACCGATTTTGATTTTGTTTCTTTTGTTTGAAAAGTGAATTAGTCGGGAGTGTTCTTATCTATGTTTGGTGAAAATCGGTCCAAGATGGCCTTCGGCACAAAATGGCGGATATTTGGTATTTTTTTACAACTACCTCAATATGGGTATCAAATGAAGATGAGATATTATCTAGAAGAATAAAAAAGGAGTCCCTACAAAAAGCATGAACTAAAAAATTAAAAAAAAAACCCAACACAAATAAAGTATTAACGTGAAACCCTATATAAAAAAAAATAACCTTGAAGTTATGACCCAACGGTTAGGGGTTTTTAATTTAATGTAACTTGTTTCTTTCGTTTTTCTTAAAGTGGTCAAACACACGGTAAAATGTATGGAACATCTGACTTTTTTGGGGAGTTCAGGAATGATGTCCTGAATAAGCGTTTGTGCTTCGGTGTCCCTCCAACACGTGTAAATTATTTCATCCTTATTTGAACGGCTTAAGACTGACAATCATTTGAGAAAGAACTGAATGTTCTTGACTCCCCAGAGATTTCTTTCGTTTGTTTGTGTCACAGTTGTTGTCTCAAAGCACGTGTCGCCTGAACGTGCCGCTCGTGGCCTAGAAGTTAAAGGGCAGCAGCATAAGCCAACAAACCTTGTTTTTCCTCTTGAGGAATGAAAAATAAACAAGTAGTTAATTTGGTACTTAAAGTGGTTACGTATACCGTTCATTATCATCTGCCTAGCCTTTTCCCAACTATATTGGGGTCGGCTTTCAGTCTAACCGGATGCAGCTGATACGAGTATTTTTTATGAAGCGACTATCTGACCCCCACAACCCAGTTAGTACTGGATAATAAGATTCCCCTTGGTAAGACTGCTTGTCAGACTTTCGGGCCATTGACTACTTAACGACTGTCAAAGATCTACAATTGA
Source organism: Xestia sexstrigata (assembly GCA_941918905.2). Lineage (NCBI taxonomy): Eukaryota > Metazoa > Arthropoda > Insecta > Lepidoptera > Noctuidae > Xestia > Xestia sexstrigata. The sequence continues at coordinate 12,472,827 of OW799212.2, read as the reverse complement.
CAAAGGTTTAACGTGCTTTCCGAGGCGTTTCAGCGCAATTAACACTAAATATTTTACATAACATCATACCAAGTCCAGTCCAGTTTTACCAAGGTTTATCGTATTACCCAGTTTGAACTGAATTGTGGAGTTCAGGTAGGCAGTCGCTCAATGTAAAAAAGTGGTTTTCAGCTGTATCCGGTTATACGGGAAGCCGACCTAGCATAGTTGGGAAAAGGCTAGACAGATGATGAAAATTTTGCATAAAATTACTGATGTCATAGATTTCCACAAAGTAACTCCTGATTTTATTAGAGATTAATACAAACTATTTTACAAAAGTAAGTACTTACAGGATGTAAATAACCTCTTCACGAAGCCGTCAACCAAGCATTCTGTACATCAAACTAAGTAACTTTACGCAAAAATTATTGCTGGGAAGCGACTTTTTTTTTTGGGGTGAAATATCATGTTTTGTGGTAGAACTCAATGTAACTCACTCAAAACATTGTGCTGATGGATGAATTTAATAGTACGGGGGCCGTGAAGGTGTTCAAAAAATCTTACAATAAAAACGTATTTAAAAAAAACTTCTCAAAAAGTTGGATCTTGACCCCCAATATCTCCGTAACTAGAAGGTTCCAAGGTATGGTGTAGAACAAAAACAAATATCGCAATGACGGGGAGAACAAGTGCCTTTCGGCTTCGTTAAGAGGTTTTTTTACACAATTTATAAGACACAGTTGCAATTAGGTACTAAAGCTTGAATTAAAACCTAAAGTAGATCGACCTACAAGGAGAAACAAGCCATGATTGAATAGGAAACTTTATGAATCCATAGGCAAATGACGAGTTCGATACTGTTAGCATTCACGCTTCAATCAAGCCGAGGGAGTAGGGTATCGTCGGAAAATTGAAGCTAACTGTAACTGGGAATACGAAACTAGATAGTTTTTGCCTAGATCCAAATCTACTGCCTCGTTCTGCGTAATAAACTACTGTTTACCAAGATACTACTCACTACACTATTGTTTACTATGATACTTTCTAGAAAAGCGTTCTGGTCAGATAAAAGTTCTAAAATCTATTATATATTTGCAATATAAGCTTTAGTGAAATGATATACAAACGTAGTTAAAAGTTAAATGACAACTTCAAAATGTTCATGAAATGTTTTATGTGTTGAGTGCCTCGTTCGTCTAGTGGTCGCAAGCGCGACTGCTAAGCATGAGGTCCTGGGTTCGATTCCTGGGTCGGCCAAAGAGTTATTGGGTTTTTCCATCAGAAATTTCTCAGTATCAGCCACGGAGTCTGGTTTTGTGCCCGGTTGATGGGTGGGATGGGCTCACCCCTTATTACATGGGACTTAAACATAACTGGCGAAATGTGGGTTTAATATTAGGTACACCTCTGCCTAACACATTACAGGCGTGATGTTATGATGTTTGTGACATCTTCAAAAACAATAAATAGGACCGTGCTTCGGAGCTAAGTATCCAACTAACTAGCCAAATGTTGTCTCACAGCCTCGCAAAGGCTTCACAATCCCTTTTCCAAACCACTTTGTCTTATGCTAGAACCGGCCAGTCTGATTGCTGAAATACGAAAACAACATAGAACATTGTAATAGCAGAAATAGTATTCCCAAGTTATTTGGCAAACCTCGTAAAAGAGAACAGCGTTAATTGCGTACAAAAAAAATCGAGACTACCCCATCGCCGACCGGTATCGTGGGCTTAATGACATTATTTAGACTCTGTGGAAGTGACTGGATGTCCACAGCCTAGAAATTTATAAGCAGCAGTAGTGTCAGGGATTGTCTAACTGTTTTTTTTTTATTAAATCAACATCTCTACATTAATAAAAACCATTGCTGTTCTATGTTGGTACCTACACACATCAACAAAAGTTTGTGATCACTAGCATAAGCTGATATAATTTTTTAAATTGAACTTTATCAAGAAGTATTTTTTGTTTTGTGTTTTCTTTAAATAGAAATACCCTGTTTGAAATTAAAAAATATAAGCTAAATTTTTAAATAAAGAATATAAAAAGAAGAAGAAATCATAATATAGTCTCTACCGTAACAAAAAAGATTTCGATTTTTCAAAGCGATCCCATAACCAGTATTATACATTTAGGGAACGACTGCCTATCTGATCTTTACAATCCAATTACTGGGATACCCCTTGTTAGAGCTGGTTATCAGACTTTGGGCTATGCACCTGTAACTACACACATCAAAAGTATCTAGGGATCAACATATATTTTTGCAATAACTTTTCTCCTGATTGATATTAATTAAAATTTTCTTTAAGGATTCATCAAATAAAGTGTTTTCGTTTGTCACAGTAACGATAAACCAAGTCACCTTTGCATTAATAAAGAAATTTGCCATTTTCCTAATAAAGGGATTTTTGACATTTGAACCACTAACATTAAAGTTCGAAAAAAAGACTGAAATAACAGTTTTCTTTAAAATTTTATTGGGTAACTTAAACAATTAATAATCCGTGTTTCTACCGCGAACACTAACAACACAAGAACATCGGTTTGGCATACTCAAAATGAGTTCATCCAAATCACGCTGTGGAATGGCTGCCCATGTTCGTTGCAACAACAAAAAAAGGTCTTCTTGCGACTGGATACCCTCCATATTCGGCAGAGCTCTTCTCTGTAGCATATCCCATGCATGCTCAATCGGGTTCAAGTCTGGCGACTGAGCAGGCCAGGGCAGGACATTGATGTTAGCTGCGGCGAAAGTCTGTCTTACAACTCTTGCGGTGTGCGGTCGTGCATTATCATGCATTAACTGAAATAAGGGACCGATTTGCACTTGTAGAGGAACGATGACGTCTGATACAATCGTCTCAGCATAAATTTGAGCGTTGAGGTTGCCTCTGATCCAAATCAACTCAGTTCTTCCGCCGATCCAAATACCCGCCCATACCATGATGGTTCCACCACTATAAGGATGGACTTCCTGGCAGGATTTTAATCGCTGTTGGCGTCCAGGGGTTCTCCAGTGTCGTATACGTCTTGTATCCGGTCTCATACCAAAACGAGACTCATCAGAAAAGCACACGAAACGCCATTGTTCTTCTGCCCAATTTCTGTGTTCAAGAGCCCATTGATATCGAATCCTACGATTGTGCATTGCTATAGGTGGTACCCGTAGCGGTCTTCGGGAATGAAGGTTCACTTCATGCAAGCGGTTTCTGACTGTTTGGTCGCTAATTAAGTTCCCTGAAGAGTGATGAAGCCTCACGGCTAACATCATGGCGGTTATTGTTGGAGCTCTTCGAGTTAAGATTTGAATGTATCGGTCTTGTCTCCGTGTGGTGCAGCGATACCGTCCTCCATGGCGCTCAGCCACGGTACCAGTGCTTCGGTAACGTGTCCAAAGTCGACTGATAACACTCTGACTTGTATTCAGAGCTAAAGCTACAGTACGTTGCCGGGAACCAGCTTCTATCATTCCCACGGCTCTGAGCATTTCTTCCCTGCTTAAATGACGTCGCCGCTCCATAATAACGTTGGTTTTAATCAGTAGTAGGGAAACAGTAGCACTAATAATGTCTTCAATGCGTTGTATGTTTTTATAGGGAAAATATTGACAGCTTATTTTCATCTTTTACTCGAATTTGATTGAGAGTTCCTGATTCAAATTATGAAATGCACCAAAAAGGATCCATATAAATTTATAAAATCATAAATTTATTACAAAGCCACATCTCAATCTCAAGAAATCCGCATAAAAATGCTTGATCCCTAGACATTTTTGATGTGTGTATATGATGATTTCAAGTGACAACGTGTTTAGTATGTTTTTAAACATTTACCGATTTTTAAAAACTGTTACAAAGATTTTAACATGTAATCTTAAACTGAATTCAATCTTAGTGCAAGTTTTTAAAAGTGCTAGATTATTTTTAGATTTATTCTGAGAACCTACATTGTAAAGTAAATTCGTTACAATGATGTTTTGTGGGTTTTATATACGTTTACTATTGTCCATGAAACGTTATTTTTGAATGGAAACAGTATCTTATATATTGTAATATCATAGGTGATTGAAACCTAACAGTGCACGTTTCGTTTCTACTGATTCTGAAGAAATAAATTTCAATACCTCATAAAGCGGTTGCAGCCTATCTGTTGCAATTTCGTTTAGTGATTGTTGAATAAATAAATACCGAAAAATACAATTTAATGAAATAATAATGCACTGATAACAACTATAAAGGGTGTAAAACACCTCTTAACGAAGCCGAAAGGCACTTGTTTTCCTCGTCATTGCGATCATTTTTTTGTTCTACACCATACCTGGGAACCTTCTAGCTACGGAGATATTGGGGGTCAAAGTTCCAACTTTTTGACAAGTTTTTTTTAAATACAAGTTTTTAATGTAAGATTTTTACTTTAAACACCTCCACGATCCCCGTACTATTCAATCCATCCATCAGCACAATGTTTTGAGTGCGTTAAATAGAGTTCTACCACAAAACATGATTTTTCACCCCAAAAAAAAAATCGTTTCCCAGCAATTATTTTTGCGTAAAGTTACTTAGTTTGATGTACAGAATGCTTGGTTGACGGCTTCGTGATAAGGTCTTTTACACTCTGTATTATCAAAGCATTAAATTGTATTTTTTGGTTTATATTTAACACTAGTTACCAAAGGGACAATTCTGTCCCAACAATAGTCGATTGAACTATAATTGTTATAAAACAATGCTAGCTAAGGCGAGACAACGACGCAGTCCGCTATTCACGTGGCACAGAGCGATTGATAGGCGACGCAACGGAATTCGTAATGTCTATTCAATCAATCAACTCATCCTACCGCTGTCCAATGCTACGTAGAAACAGGGATTTCATGGAAGTGACGACAAATCTATTTAGGTTAATGCAGGTCGTATAGGTACTAGTAATCGAAATGGACGTAAGACCAACAGAGTTTAAATATATCACAAATTGTAGCTCAAAATTAGTACTCCAACTCACAATATTGCAACAAGACCAAATTCGCCGAAGTCCAGAGAAAGAGCTCATTGAAAATATTGTGGAAATGTTGCAATTTTCTGAAGAAGAACAAGTTTTATCGAATATTTTACTAAAACTTCAGTTATTTGTTTTAAAGTAAATCATTTTGAAAATATTGACTGGCAAGTCCTAGAATTGACAAAGGACAGTAAAGGTTTTGTAACTGAGTTCGAATATTAGGTCAAATCTTTCCCAAAATGCAGAAAAAATCATTATAATTTCTTTCAGTGGCTCTATTTTAGTTCTCCGGCAACTTAATCATAAGCTAAATCGTTATCTTAATTATAAGCTACTGTGTGAGATATATATTTTAATTCTGTTGTTTTATGGCCAGGTTCCATTGCAAATTGCCCATCGTCTTTTTTTTACAATTAGTCTAATTATTATCAACAAGAACAAAAAATATAAACAGGCTATTATTTAAAAATCGGAAATAAAACGGGCCATACTATCTGTAGGCTAGAAATATAAAGTGATAACATGTAAAAGGATTGAAATAAATAAATGAGTTTACATGCATCGCATACAAACTAGTTCGGCGCAAATCCTGTTGGTATACAAAATATCATCCAATCGTTAAACTCTGTAGAATCCAGAAAATAAAATCGAATTAAATGTGATCGACACATTTTACATTTTTCCTACAACCTAAGCACGTAGGTACAACCCGAGCGTATATGTATGTTTTTTTCAAGTGTTAAGCTCATAATGGACAGTAATGGACTCAACACTGTCCGAGTGAAAGAATAACAATCCATTTCCTCAATATGATTGTTTGTATGAAGGGAAAAAGATTTCTAGACGTCATTTATTTTGACAGATTAAGTGCCGGAATTGAAGACTTTCAAACATACGTCGGACACTCTCGGGCCGTCAGTTCTATTACCAAAATGTAATGCTGGAAGGCTCATCTTAGTCTGTTATTCCCATGCATATCATAACATTGGCAAGAAAGAGAATACATGCATACAGAGTTTCTAAAACGGCATGATTGGTGCCGTGCCTGAGCTATCGACTGCTGTGCTGTGTCCCGGGTTCGGAACAAATAATTATATTTGTATGGCCAGGTAGTTGTTCCAGGTCTGGCTGTTTGTGAATGTGAGTTTAAATGTTTGTTAACGCACCCACGATACAGGTTTTTTTAACCGTTGAAAAAAACGAGAAATTTCCATGCCTCGTTTTTGCAAACGTTAAAAAAAAAAACAACTGTGACCGTATTTGATGCAGAAATTGCTGGCGTCAAACTCGTAGCTAAATTCTAGGACTGACTATGATATTATGATTCAATTGATTCCCAATACTCGAAAATATATTGAACTGAAAGAAGAAAGAAGATATGAAATAGAGGCATACTTTTATATAATGTTAGAAACAATTGTCCAGTTTTTGCTTAGAGCAACAAAAAAAACAAAACAATAAAACGAACTGTCCCAAACATTATTATTTTCCTTCTAAGGAAGTTTTCAGCACCTAATGTGCTAATTATGTGAGCAAATAGTGGTGCTGGCGCGAAGGTGGCAACCGTCCGCGTCGTCGTCAGTGTACCTGCGGCTTTGGGACGGCTCCCAAATCCGTTGGTGCCAGTAATTGCGTAACTTTGTTACACCGCAGCCACCTCTGCGTACATATGTGACGGTATTTGCAACCTGTTAGAGTATTATTAATAATATATGGGGCTAATTAATTGATTTTGTGTTATAGATGGGGGTTTGGGGAAACAGTATGCCCCTACTCCTTTGTTGTTGTTTTTTTAATGGTCAATGCACGATTGTTCTTTTCGATGCATGATGCCAATCTATTAAGTAGATTTACTTTTAGAATACCCTGTTTAGCATAATCAGCCTAAACAGGGTGGATACGGTAAACGGGGCAGTTATGGGACGTACCTGAAAATGGTTTAAGGAGATTATCCATAATTTTTCGATAAATTTTAATCCCTATTCACTGATTTTAGAAAAAATACGGTTAGCAAAAAAAAGGGCCATTTTACACAAAACATTATTTTGATGCCAATCGATCCTGTTTCTAGTACTGATCAAAAAGTTCTAACGGACTAACCCAGGTTGGATTAGTTAAAAAAGTCAGAAATTGCAAAAAACTTTTCCCATACATTTTGTTTGAAAGTTTTAACCAAATAAAAATGTTTGATACTATAGGCTGAACCTATGTACGTATCCGCTCTGTATATCGGTTTAGCACATAGTTCGACGGTTCGTCCACACAAAAAGTACACAAAATTTGGGATGCCCTACGAATCCGCACGCATACTTTGTGCTATTGTTGTAAGGACAAAACGCCGAACGCCGCTGTCGTTGATCAATGGGTTTTGTGTTGTTTCCTCTGCTGACCCACATGCATAATCTCTGTGAGAGGGTACGAGCAACAATCCACCATATGTGGACCCAGTGCGGGTTGGCTACTTTCTACTTGTTTTATCATCATCATCATTTCAGCTGAAAGACGTCCACTGCTGGACATAGGCTTCCCCCAAGTGGTCGCCACATTGACCGGTCCGGTGCGACTCGCATCCAGCGGATTCCAGCAACCATCACCAGGTCATTGGTCGACCTAGTGGGAGGCCTTCCAACACAACGTCTTCCAGTTCGCGGTCGCCACTTCAGACTACATCAGTTTACATCGGTAATTTTTTTTTAATATGACTTGCGACTTGTCAGTCAATTATAGCTCCCAAGGCTTACTTTCGTTCATAATCTTCATAAGCATATACTACACTTGTAACAAATCTACTTGCTCCTATTAAATAAAAGGATAAGCAGACTTGTTCAATTAAAATTAATTTAGGGTAAGATTAGTATTAGGGATAAAAAATACAGCAAAATATTAAAAACCTACCTAGTACGCACTCTAGGATTGTTTTTTAGGTGTCGCACTTAGTTGGTTAGGAAGTTCAGCACTGTAGGAGAGACGGGAACAGGCGTCAGGGTAGCTGGTCAATACCTGGGCAACTTCGAGGTTCCGTTTCAGGAAACCTCTGCAGGAAGGGCGTCGTGCAGATCTCCAGGTCAGCCCTGTAGTAAGGCAGGCGAGACAAGTAGCAGCTTCAGAAGATCGGGAGTAGAGGTTCCAGATCTGTAGATAACTTCCGAAGATCGGGAAAAGAGACACCAGGCGGAATCTTTAGTGGAATCCCCTGGGTAATATAGATATGTACGAGAAACCAAACTGTTTTCTTATGCAGATTCAGATTCAGATCAGATTCAATGGTAGACCTTCTCTAGCGGTTCGTCAGCTCGTTTTTCAAGTCGTCTTCCTTTTTTTTTCAAATCTTAGTTTTCTTGTGGCCATCATCTCATCTGACAAGTGTAGTCGGCCAGGACATATCCATGAGTGCGTTAATAATTTTTTAGATATAATTTAATTTTAAGTTATTTAGTAAACAATCGTAATAATCTCTATAATACAATAGCTAAACACATATTGATAAAAATAATATAAACTTTATAAACCAAAATCATCATAGACTAAGGTAGGAAGATAATTAAAAAGTAATTGACATTTTGACAATTTGGCTTGTCACAACATGAAAATTATGATATTTTATTTCAGCAATTTTTAAGTTAATGAGTCGTAATTACATCGATTTGTTGAGTGTAAAAATATAAACAAATAAAAAGGATGATAAATAGTATTATAAATGATGAATATAAAGTGTAAGTATAGCATAATACTATACACTACACTACAACAGCCCATAACGTCCACTGCTGGATATAAGCCTATACCATGATGGGAGGAATTTGCCGTAATCTCCACGCTTGGCAGGCGGATTGAAGATAGCAGTGATGAAAGACTAACAGAAAACGCTGCTGCCCATTCTCTGGTCTACGGAGGCGAAAGGTGTTCTGCCTCAGACATTAGTCGCCTTATACGACACCCGTGAGTGTAATGGGTTGGTTCTATTCTACTCTGCCGGATACCACACGGCTTAGCTTAGAAATGGTATTATTTGTCATAGTTATTATTATCATTAAAATATCACATCATGCATCGTAGCACATCGTAGCAATTAGTACAAACACATTACATTATTATTCTCAGGAGAAAAGCTGAGTGCATTTCAACTGGTCAAACTTTGGACATGTTACAAACAGTCGTTATTAAAGTGCACACACTCGGTTTTAGATACTATCTGAACTAAATAGTTTTGATAATTTTACAACCACTCCCATTCAAATTTAGTAAAAGACAGCCCGCGGGTTTGCCCGGGTGGAGCTCGGAAATTAACCCAAGTGGAAGTACTACTGGGATAGAAAGTATCCTAAGTATGTCCTAAACCAAGTCATACCCGATAGATAGACCGACAGAGGTACTGCCACATGTATAAAATTAGTATGAAAGTCATCATCATTTTCCTGCCCTTGGCTGTTACTTGGGGTCGATGCAATACGTTTTTTCTTCCAATCAACTGTCATGCTTTAGAGGATCTGACGCAGAATGTCCAATTCGCAAAAAGTCCCATTGACGCAGAATGTTCCATTCGCACAAAGTCCCATTCCCACAATGATACCCCCTTTTTATTCAAACAATCCATCCATCTTTTCTTTGGTCTGCCTCTCCCACTCCACCCATCAACATTTATACCAGCATTCTTACTGCTGTAATATTTATTTTTAAATAGCTAGCCAATCCATCTGTGATTTTGACTTTACCCGGATCTAGTGTTGATCTCTTGATAGGCTTTGCGTCGCAATAACGTCCTAGATCTATCCCCTGTGTCAATCTAGATAGATTGACACCGAAGATAGATCCAAAGTGATCTAACAGATGTGAGGAGGATCGAAGATAAGCTGTTTGAAGTTTTGTTACTGGGAAATCAGTAACTGATAGTTGTAAATCTTGCACTTTATCTCGGATAGCTATTTACATTTAACTGGATTTATGTTCGAAACGTAAACCGTAACCTGTAGGTTAGGGTGTAGGGGGTATGGATTTTTTTATTTTTGAGCTACGGCTACGCAAGAATTATCAAAAGTTGCGTTTTAACACATAGACTACGAATATTATTTAAAAATTTAATTAAATATCTGTCATCTTGAGGCCTCTACCGGTCCTTGAAGTTTTCAGAATTGCCATTTTTAGGGGTTCCTAACATAAACTATAAATCATACAAAAATAAAATTTAAATGGTTTTTATTAAAAATTAAGGGTACCACAATGAGTCAAAGCAAGGTTTAAAATAGTTGAAAGACAACTAATCAAAGGTTCTTTAAAAACGGAACTGGTTTTTGTGCCAAAAATTAGGCAGTTCCACGAGTGATTTTTAATCTGTTCCTAATAAAACCATCCCGAGCTGCCATGACGCTTTGAGAAGCCTCCGTCACTAGTTCCACACACCTTTCCACTGACTGTGTGTGACAGGGAAAGTCAACAATGTCGAGGCTGTGTTCTTTAGCCCTAATTCTAAGTTCATCATTAGAGTGTCGCAAATATTATATCAGTGTTTTCTCGCGCCCAGAAGCTAAGCTTTGGTACTTTTACGAGTAATACCCTGTGAGAGTTGCTCTTTTCTGCTTCTCTGGCCTTTAATATTTTGCGAGATGCAAGCTCTCGAATAATTATGGTCTCTATTTTCAAATAACATGGCAGTAAGCAAGTTTTTTGGGTGCGCAAAAAGAGCGTTTCTTTCAATCACTGAATTTACAATAGATCTCTGACTATCAGACAATTGAGAGTTCATTTGAAAAATATGCTTGGCTCCATCATTAAATAATAATTTTTGCTTGATGAGGAACCAAACAGGAGCGTAAACTTTGACCACGTAGTTCACAAGCAGAAAAAAACGCTAGAAGTTTACTTTCACAAACAGCTAGCTGTTTTCCAATAGGTCCTGAATATTATTTTGGCCCAGATGTGCTACCATCATTTTAGGCCCCCAGTGGACCTAAAATGGCCGCTTTGTGACTTGCACGAATCCGCATTCAGTCTGCGTGGTGGGTTACACTCCACTCTCTGAACCCTGTGTCCCAGTAGTGGAAATGTTATTGGCTGATAATAATATGAGTTTTGCCGATCGAGACAAATCAGACGAAACCGAAATTGAAACCATACATGGAAGCAAACATCGATTCTATACTACTCCAGTTTATGGTGAACAACAAAGCTTATTCTAGCTATCTAAATACATTATTTTGGGCTATTGGAAGCTTAGTACTTGTCGGGCAGGTAATGGATTACCTCCTATAACCTGGGCAGAAACAAGACGGTGTTAGGTGTAATATTCTGAAAGCGTACCTATGGCTACCAGTCACGCTACATATGAATTAAACCCTGTTTGGATTATTCTGACTACCGATATTTATATCGTTACAAGCCGTGTATCCCATGTGATTTCCCATCGAATTATCGGATAATTATCAATCATGATTCGATCTTTTTAATTTTTAATTAGAAATGGTAATTTTCGTTATTAAAATATTCAGTTACATTGCGATCTGTGTTGACACAATAAGCCAACCGCTTGGTATTAATTTGTTTGTCTGTCAGCGAATTTAATTTTTTATTTCAATTGCATGAACTTGGATTCGATTTTAGTGTTACTGTGGCTTACAAAACCAAGGTCATGTTGAATGCCCATGTCACACCCACTCCTATCAATCGATCGATCGAAGACTCTACACTCGAAGTTGTAGACGATTATGTGTACCTGGGACAAACGGTCCAGTTAGGTAGGTCTAACTTCGAAAAAGAGGTCAATCGTCGAATCCGACTCGGCTGGGCAGCGTTCGGGAAGTTGCGCGGTATCTTCTCGTCCAACTTACCGCAGTGTCTCAAGACGAAAGTCTATGACCAGTGTGTGTTGCCAGTGATTACATACAGGACCGAAACGTGGTTGCTCACAATGGACCTCATCAGAAGGCTTATTATTATTATTAAAGTCACCCTAAGGGCAATGGAGAGGGCTATGCTCGGAGATTCATTGCGCGATCGAATCTGAAATGAAGACATCCGCACGGCAAGAAAACCAAGGTTACCGACGTAGCCCGAAGAATTGCCAAACTTAAGTGGCAGAGGGCAGGGCACATTGCTGGCAGAACAGATGGCCGATGGGGCCGAAAAGTTCTGGAGTGGCGACTGCGAACCGGAAGACGTTGCGTTGGAAGGCCTCCCATTAGGCGGACCGATGACCTGGTGGAGGTTGCGGGAATCCGCTGGATGCACGGGACCGGTCAATGTGGCGACACTTGGGGGAGGCCTATGTCTAGCAGTGGACGTTTTTCGGCTGAAATGATGAAGAATGATGTGCCTTACGTTAGACATTTCAGAGTTAGAGTTCAGAGGCTAATTTATCACGCTCTACTTACGTACTTGCATATTCTCAAAAAGTTCTCAACATAACATTAGAATGTACCTAATTGCTACAACGACTTCTTCACTCATACATGGTTGTCTTAAATTACACAAAGAAAAATTAAATAAAAATAATAATTCAAGTATAATAAAATTCTAAGACATTTTGTACTCTGATACCTATTTTCATTGTCTCGACGTAATTGGAAGAGAAGGAACAAATTATTTGAGGCAGTCTTCAAATTTCTTCATTTACTTTTGTAATAGGATAATAAGTATTGTCTTTCGAATAAATAATTGTAATGGATTTTCGGTTATTTGTTTGTTTCGTCTTGTCATGGGACAGCGAGAATTTGCAATGCTTGGGAAATCTGTGTTTACGGGATTGGAGATAATTTGTACTACATACAACTTTAGGTGATCTACCTTGTATTTTTAACCAATTTCAAAAAAAGGAAGTTATCAATTCGACCCTTAAATATATAATAATATTGTCAGAATTACACTTTTTTTTTGTATACATTAGTCAATACCAGCTTCTGAACATATGTGCCAAATTTCATAGGTGTTTGTATGTTTGTCCCCGCATATCTCAAAAACAATACGTCGAATTGCAATATAATTGTTTTAGTCGGACTAGGATTAATTGTTATTTCTTCTTCATCTATGTGGATGATGTTCTAATAACTTGTAGGTGGGCAATAACTGTACTTTCGAGTCCGCGTAACACTGGTCAGTTTCCCCTCACTCGTCATTTTATTTAATTCGACACTTTCGTTGATTCGTCACTTTCGCTGATTGGATAGTTGTGTGAACTCGACAGTTGCGTCAACTCGACAGTTTCCATAAATAAGTCAATGAAACAAACAAAAGTGACCAACTTTTGTTGTTTTTAACCAACTTCCAAAAAGAGGAGGTTATCAAGTCGTCTGTTTTTTTTTTTTTTGTGTTTATTGTTCAGCGATATTTTCGCCAATTGTGAACCGATTTCGATGATTCTTTTTTTGTTAGGAAGAAAATTACTAAATTAAATTTGGTGAAGATCTGATGCTGCTCTTCGGAGATAAACAATGGAACTCTTCAATTATAGACCGCAAAACGATCGTGATTGCTGCAATCGCTTGGATGTTTATTGTTTTCACAACATCATAACATAACATCACGCCTGTATGGTCTGAGGGGGTATGCAGATGTGTACAGTACACCCACATTTCGACAGCTATGTATGCTAGGTTCCATTTTATTGGGGATAAGCCTATTACCATGACATGTATTGTTAACAATATAAAATAAATGACTGCCTCGTTGGTCTAGTGGTGGCGACTACTGAGCATGAGGTCCTGGGTTCGATTCCCAGGTCGGGAAAAGTGTTATTTGGTTTTTCCATCAGGAATTTCTCAGTAGCAGTCACAGAGTCTGGATTTGCGCCCGCGCTCGCCCCCTACCTCATGGGACTTAAACATAACTGGCGATATGTGGGTGTAGGTACTATTCGGTACACCTCAGCCCAATCCTTCAGGGATTACAGGCGTGAAGTTATGTTATTTTAAAACAAATGTATACTCGTAGGATATTACAATTAAAACTGGAAAAATTAAAAACTTTTTTGCAAAAAATAAAACCGACTTCAAAAACACAACAAAGTGAAAAATAACTTTAGCTTCAGAAGTCGGTGGCAAAAAAACTGAATCGTGCACACAGAAGTCACCGACTTCTGAAGCTTAAGTTATTTTACACTTTGTTGTGTTTTTTAAGTCGGAGAAAAGTTTTTTTTTAGGTTTCAATTTATTTAGAATCTACGCAGCTTTTCTTCTCAATTCATACTTTTGTACCGAAACGGGTTAGAAGGAAGATAAAAGCCACAATCCTCAAAACACCTATACCAGAAAATGTTCTTTTCAATAATATTGTCTTCTAAATATAGATGCGCTGTACACGTTTATAAATAAAACTTACTTGGGACTTTGTTGTTGCGTGGTAAGTAAAGGTTTTGTTGGCAACAAAAGTGGGTTAACCTTTAAGAGACCATTTCGATCCCGATCGAAGTTATTACCTAATGTAGATGATTTTGTCGTGATCCAAACGGGTTTCTTTTAACTGGAAGTACCTTCTAAGACGTCGATCATTATACCACAATGTCAACCTCTGTATGTATTTTTTTTTATTAAAATTCACATCAATTTTATGATAGGTATTGGATTGAAATGATATGTTAGAAATCGCAATTTTAGTATTCAATACTTTTGATAAACATGTCTGAATAATTTTTTTGATTAATGTATTCCTACATGCATGTTTTATTCATGTATATGTAGTGTGAGCAAATAAAATATCTTATCTTACCCTATTGAGAAATAATTTTGTCACTTTGTTCCCCAAACTTTGTTACCCAAAACCAGTTATTGGAGCAAAGTAATTCAGTTACAATTACAACAATACGATTATACTGCGACGATTATGTTTGCCTCCAGTGCATACAATAGTACGATAATCATTCAGGTATGCAACTCAAACTCCGGTTAATCGAACCAAATGCTTTGTTACGCATCGTATCAGCTCTTGAACAGCCCGCAACTACAAACGCAGCGCCGACACCCAAGCAACAACACTCCACTGTACGGGGCTTGTACCCAATTTGAGGTTTTAAATTAGCATATCTTAACTGCACGGAGTTACACAACACATTGCTAATGATGAACATGTTGTTCTACACGAGAATTAGTCAATGTGAATATACATCTGGTTAGTCAAAGTCTATGCTGTTTGTGTAATCACGAATTTGAACGCACTTAAGCTGCGTTGGTGCAAGTAGAGAATAGGAAAACAGCCTCTATCCAAACTGTGACGTTCGTAACAAAATGAACTCCTGGCTCCCGGGCTCCAACTCTCACCGGACAGACACAAGTAACACTGCAGACAAAAATGGAGAATCGCACTTTTCGGACACAAACTAAAAGTAATAAGAGGATTCGTTGAATACACGCGAACTTTACAAAAATTTCAATATGTTGAATAGAAAACGGCAATTTGTTATAAGTGGCGCTGTGTAAAGTTGTGGAGTTTATGTGAAAAGTTGTAGACACGATGTGGAACTCTAGTGCCTTGCAAACTTGGAGACAAGTGCTGGCGACGTGACGTTCTCCCATTTAGTGTCTTGAAATCTTACCTAGACAAATATACTTCACGCTCCGCAGAAACAGGATTTCCTTGTTTAAAATATGAACAGCATTCGTTATTATGTTAAAATGTATAAGTTTTGTTGTTCTGCATCTTCTTAAGTTTATATGAATGCGGTATAAAATGGTAGTTTCAAAGTACGCTTTGAAGTTGTATGACATTGCTCTGAAAATATCACTTTGCGGATTACTATACTCTCATTGTTTATATTTCAATTATAGAACGTTTTGAGGTGTTTAGGGCGACCGCTTATTACTTAAAACATTATTGCCAAGTCTATTTTCATTTCTGAGTTTTGTGAATGAATCGAACGGGAAACCGCTGTTCCTTCGTTTCCGTCCTTTTGTGGTTATAAACCCCTTCTGGATGAAAGGAAAGGGGACGATTAAAGAAACAATGTCGGCGGTATCTGGTAAACGGAAAACTTTTTGACATTTATAAGCGGTTAGGAAGACGAAATCAATCTACAATAAACACGACCCTTTTCCCTTAAATAAGACTTAATTTTGTAATTTCATAACTAAAAAACTGAATGTCTATTTGCCTTATTGGTGAGGTTCTTCAGAAGGGTCTGGTGTGTATTACCAGATGTATGAACGTGAACAAGGCAAAAGGAGTCTGTAAGGATCGTAGCACATGGTATTCTGTGGTTTCTGCCTAACCTTCATGGGAAAAATGCGTAAGTTTATGTATGTATAATTGAAGAATTTCCAAATGAAAAATTGCCAAATATAAACATTTTGCACTGCATTTTTATCCACCCAACTACAACTACATATTAACATTTTACACACTTTGTTTCGCAACGGGTTTCGGACATGTTTTTCGTTCGAGGATCTGTCAAAAACATTGACGATATCGAGGCCAGCTGAAAGCAAAATTAGTCAAGGGAAAACTGAAATATGCGCATTGGAAAAATCTCCGTCGCACACAAAAATCGAGAAAACATTAACAAAATCGTTGGTTCTGTGAAGCTACTGAAGGCTTTCTTCTCATAATAATGAAGATACATAATTCTATTTTAAGAACCGTTCAACTAACAAAAATTAAAACGTGCCTAAAGGTAAGAGCATTTCATTATATAAACTAGCTGTGCTCCACAACCTTCGTTCGCGTGAAATTATTATATTTTTTATTATAAAACTTATCAAAAAAAAACAAAAAAAACTCTCATAGTTATGCATTCAGTAAAAAGCTGTTGTTTTGAAATACAAACAGACACTTGAATTTTATTTATTTTTATCGAAGATGAAACGTTTAACAAAAAGTCAATAGTCCTTTTAGAAATAGCTCACCCACAAAGGGGTGAGCTAAGGTGGGTCTACACAGACCAAGTAAAACACGCTAGCAATACGCTTGAAGTTAAATCCACATATCTACTGTTGTTTCAATTAGTATCTTCCGCCTTCGCTTCCATTGGTTTTGCTTTGCAGAATGAACGTTTGAGTATCTACCACATGTTGGGGTTACTGAACTGGCGCTACTATTTGTTTACGTTACGTTCTCGATAGTATAAATCTCACTGGCAAGGTAAGAAGTGTTACTCAACCACATAAAAGGAAAGTAGAAAAGTTTGCGTTGCCGTGTTGTATATTTAAAGGGACTTTGGTACTTCGTTTCCGTTTCTCGAGTCGTGTTTACGCCAGCACATCAAGCTGCTACAATCTGTCAAATTTCTTAAATTGATTTTATACTTTATCGCTAAAGCATTAGGTTCAAGGTTGTTTGGGATTTGACAGCTTCGGGTAGCTTATGTGCTTGCGTCTGTACTCTGGTGGCAAGTAGTAGGGTATCGGTTCCAAAAATAATTAGACACGTATGAGATGCTCGCCTCAATACAGGAAAACATTTATGAGTGTACGCGATGTGTAAACGATAAAGTGTATACCTACCTTTAATGACTGTTTATATTTAGATATTTGTTATTTGAGAACTGAACGGTTTTGGGATCGCTCTAGACTAGGTTCGGTGTTTGATTAGAACATATAGATTCTGACATTCGAGTTTGAATTTATTGCGTGTGTAATCAGCAAAAAAATTGGTGACCAATCGGAACCGTGACGAATCGGGCATAACTAATACAATTTATATACTCGTAAAACCATATTTTTATTATAGTTCCTCGCCGTTTTACACCTGCTCCAGCTGCAGTACAAACAAAAAGTATATATGTAGTATATCAACTATCTGGTGTCCACGCCACAAGCCTCGTTGCTTAGTGTGGCACTAGATGGCGCTGTGTGTAATGTCCAGCGAAATTTATGTATTTATTTTATTTTATTTTATTCAGGATTTGGACAGATCCGAGAACCTGAATTCGCCGAAATACACGAATCAAGAAACATTCACGTAGGGAATTGCGAGCGAAAAGCGAGAATAATATTTTTAAAGGAATGTTGCCTATGACACTACAACACAAGTTCATGGACATGTGTATTCTCCCTATTTTAACCTACGGTGCACAGACTTGGTCTTTGACTAACATCCAGAAGTCCAAACTCAAGGTTTTCCAACGAGCAAAGGCGCAAGTATACTTGGTGTCAAATTTACGGACCGTATTTGAAAAGAAATACTGCGCTGTAAAATAAATAGAGTTGACATGGCTCTAAAGGCTGCTCAACTGACATGGGACCGGTCAGGACAAACTGTGGACCAAAATAACGCAAAACTAGTGCCCTGAGACAGAGAGGCGGGGTCGCGACAGGCCACAAAGAAGATGGCGGGACGAGCTTGATAAATTCCGGCCGAACTGGAAGGCTTCGTGAGAAGTGGAGAGACGAAAATGCACAGAAGTGGGACAGCACAGGCAAAAAACCCCACTGCTGTGCCTTTGCCTCTCTCAATAGGAATAGGATTTCAACACTAATCACAAATTAATTACTAATGCGTTAATGGTGTAGATGACAAACAAATCAAATGAGATAATTTTTAAGAGCTGTCAAAACGCGGTTCTCTCATAGATTTTGTATGGAAATAGCAAACTGTGACGTCACTGTTTGTTCAACTCAATGACTCAACTATTTATTGATTTCAAAGCAACTAAAAATCGAATTTGGCAATTAATTGAAAATAAACCGGGTTTCAGACCCAAACTAAAGTGTTTTTTTTAGAGGGTGTCTTGGAATTATTGTGATATTGTGTCATCTAACCTTTTAAGTAGATAGAAGATATTCGCGTCGTGTATGGACCGTGATTAAAATATTTTGTCACATTCTGGCCACACATTGATAATTTGACTTTGTACTAACAATATGGGCCCTAGATCATCATCCTTATGTACTTGCATATACGATCTAAATACAAGTAATTTATCCTTTGTACTAAACAGACAACTTGCCTATGATTATGTACAGGTTTCAACATTCATTGATTTTACGACAGATTTTTATTTATTCACGAAGAGTTAACATCGTGTTTGAAATCACATACATTTACCGGTATCTTTATTAAGCTGGTTTTTCGCTTTTAGTATTTATAGGTACGGTCGAACAAGCTATTTGGTTTACAGTTTAACCCACAAACTACCTTGTAAAATGTAAACCAAATAGCTTGTTCGACCGTACATTAACAGGTAATAACTATAATTATCGTAAAATTATACAGTTACTGTTTACTCCCTTTCTAATGTTGTTAAATGTAGAGTATTAAATATACATCAGTAAATAAAATAAGTAAAAAGTACTTATTTTGAATAAATGGTGGTATTTCAGCAGCTGCTAGATTTTGTGGCTCACTTAAACAGACTCATATAAAAAACTTAGTATGAAAACTTCTGCAATTACGAGAAAGTTTTATTACCCCCGTTTTGATTCACATTTATATTCTAACTATTTGTCCCAAAATGGCTTGTAATCGTAAAATATCGAGTACCTACTAGCAACTGTAAAAACTCAGCAGAAATAAGTGAGCAAATAAGGCATAAAAGTGTCCTCATAGGTACACATCTAATCTGACTCCTTACGAACACATATAAACGATAAAATGTGTGAACGTTATGACAAAATTCAAATTTATCGTTCTCGCATTACATATTCGGAAAAAGAATGGTAATGTCTTCATATTATGATAATAATTCTAATATAAATAAGGCTACATTTTTTATAGAAGATGGATGGATGGAAAGTTATACGGTTCCGGGTTTAAAAAACGAACAATAAATCGTCTTGTGTGTTTTGCTTTCTTGTTTTGTATCCGCTTCCTGTATCTTACTTAACGTTATCCGTTCTCGAATCCTATTCGAAAAAACCTCTGTAACGGTTTAACTTAAGGTGGAAGCGCCGGGGTAGTTCGCGAAATTAAAATTATATTACGTTTTTTTGCAATTAGCAGGTCAGTGTTAGGACTGTCAGGTTGTATGTTGATTAAAATATTATTATATTAATAATAAATAATAACAATTATTTATTATTAATATTAATAAAAATAATTATTTATTTAAACTTCATGTACAATAGTGGTACATAGGCGGACTTAATGCCACAAGGCATTCTTTACCAGTCAACCTTTGGGTTAAATAGGAAAACATAGTGATAGGGTACAAAGTAATGTCTAAAAAAAACTTTTTGCTAACGAGAGTTTAGATTGATACTAATACACATATACAGATAAAATAAACTAATAGATATTTTAACAAATACCAAAACTTAAAAAGAAAATAACAAGAAACCTAATAGTTATTATTATGACGATTTCAAATTGAGAGCTATTTATTCTGACTTAAATAGTAATTACGAACTTTTATTTTGAAAGTGAATTTGCTTTCAGCTTTTTTGATGCCAAAAGGTAGCGCATTCCAGAGCTTTATAGTAGAGATAGCGTAAGAATTTGACATGAAGCCTGTACGGTGTGAAGGAATTTGGAGGAGTAGATTCTTTGAAGCTCGAAGGTTACGACTATGAGAACTGCCCAACAATTTGAAATGGGTCTTTAGATAATCGGGAGCACATGGATCGTTCATAATCGTGAAGAGCATGCAGAGAGATCTGAGGGACCTCCTGAGTCGGATAGGCAGCCATTTAAGCTGAGAACGAAAGGAAGAAATGTGATCGTATTTACGAAGGCCAAAAACAAACCGAATACAATTGTTGAGAAGTCGATCCAATTTATTTATAGAAGTTCTTGGGAAAGATCAGAACAACAAACATCAGCATAGTCTATAATGAGAAGCACAAGTGACTGGACCAAAGTGAGTTTGGTGCTAGATGGGAGGAAATGCTTGAATCTATAGAGAGACCGCAGTGAGAACGAGACTTTCTGGCTCACCTGGGCCACGTGTTTATTCCAACTTAAACTGCCGTCAATGTGCAGACCTAAGTCTTTTACGTGAGGTGAAAGAGAGATGACGGAGTTCTCGTACATCAGTGGCATAAGTTGGCTAGTGTTCACATTTCTCAGATAGTACGAACTACCAATGAGGATGGCCTGACATATCCCGACGTTAACAGAAACCCCAAATTAAAAACCGTAAATATCGCTGGACAATACACACAGCGCCATCTAGTGCCACACTAAGCAACAAGGCTTGTGTCGTGGACACCAGATAGTTGATTTATTAAATAGATACTTTGTTTGTAAATTTATACTTAGGTATTATGCATATAAACATCCATGACTCGGAAACAAATATATATAGAGTATACAGAACTATCATAATTAAAATCTTCATTACAACCCTCTAAGTTCAATTACTTAAGGGGCTTTCTCTGTTTTGCAAGTCATTTTACAATATTGCCGATAAAAGTTAACAGATATTCAGTTTCACAACGTAAGACCACACTCCATTTCATTCAAAAGAATATTAATATTTCAAGCACTATCTCTTTTCACATCCATCAACGTATCAACCACATGCCATTACAGCCTTCAAACTTATCCATTTAAAAATCAAAGTGTTCAAATAAACTCAGATAACTGCTATCAACTACGGGGCGCTGAATAAAACATCGGTCGATGAATAATGACCGACTGCATTATGTATTACCTGTGGTATGCTTTGACAGAAGAGCTTTGAAGGAGGTAGGAGCAGAAGATCCATAAAAGAACGAAGGTACTCTCCTTCCACATTTTATTTATTGCTGACGAGAGGTTCTTGAATGTGTAACGGAAGGTGCAGTATGGATAGGCTTCCTACTAAGTGGACCTGATAAAAAGTACTCGTAGTAGCTAAGGTGTTTCTAAACGCTGCACCCACAACACTGAGAATAAAGAAACAATATTTATTACGGTTGATGTTGTAGAGGTATTTACGAGAGACCTATCTCCACTTCTCCAGCAGCGGATATCTTTTGTAAAAAAATGACAGAAGAAAATTGGTTGGTAAGTCCTGCGTGCTGTGGATTCTGGATCATTGTATCGAGTTCACCTTCTACTACAACTACTAAATCAGCCCATAACATCCACTGCTGGACATAAGCCTCTCCCATGATGGGAGGAATTTGCCATAATCTCCACGCTTGGCAGGCGGATTGGAGATCGCAGTTATGAAAGACTAACAGAAAACGCTGCTACCCATTCTCTGGTCTACGGAGGCGCAAGGTGTTCTGCCTCAGACATTAGTCGCCTTATACGACACCCGTGAGTGTTATGGGTTGGTTCTATTCTACTCTACCGGATACCACACGGCTAAAGTTTCACCTTCGGTAGAGTTCACCTTCTGTAGTTATCTATTCTGTGGCATTAAGGAGTTCTACCTGCTAATGGGCGATTACGAACGTTTACACACAAATTAATTTTAACTGCGATGCAACTGATACTGATAGTGGTGATGGATTGCTTGCAACGACTGTCAGATGTTTTATTGTTGTTTACTTTTGAGAGATTTATGATTGCTCTTATTTACGTTTAGATGCCAGTCATATTGATATTTTGTTTCTTTCTGACAAAGTAATAAAAATCTCGTGTTGATTTATGGTTGGTTGCAATATTTGTAAATCATAACACACTTGCAGCATGCGTTTGAAAGCAGTTTCAATCAATTTTGTCAAAGATTTTATTTAGTGTATTGTTACAAAACATAACATCACGGTTGTAATCCCCGAAGGGTTTGGCAGAGGTGTACCTAAGTGTACACTCACATTTCGCCAGTTATGTTTTTTAAGTCCCATGTAACAGGAGGCGAGCATATTGCCACCAACCGGGTACAAATCCAAACTCCGTGGCTGCTACACAGAGATTCCAAATCGAAAACTCAATGACACTTTTTCCGACCCGGGAATAGAACCCAGGCGCCGAGCCTGTTTTACCTAAAACAGACACCAGTTTCTTTGTAGTGAAAATTGACTTTGTAGGTACTGTTTATGTTGATCAGAGAGAAATAAATGAATTATTATAATACTGACAAGATTTGAATTTGATACGGTCTAGACTCCAGACGAGTGTCCACCTTTAAATACTTAGTACAAGTTATTTATCATTTTAATAATTATTATTATAATAATTTTGGAAACTTTCAAAATCAAAGGTTTATTGACCTCGTCCAACCTTCTCAAATGCCAAATCTACACTCAAAACATTTAAGTACTTCGTTAATGTTCATAGTAAAACTTTTCTATTATATTTTGTTCTATTATTGTTCTACAATGTTTGTTTGTTGTACAAAGCCATTAAGCTTAGCGAATGAGAGCATTGTATACATTTTAAGCAGGTATTTAATTATTGTAACTTGGATTACATTTTGTTTAATATGTCTCTGTTTTTCATTTTGGAAAGCCATGATTTAAATCAGTAAAACTTTGCTCTCTTACTTTGATAACTTGGAAACTTTATGGGATGATGAATGTATGATTTTATGTGTATATCATGGTGACATAAAATCAAGAGCGTACCAGCAGAAAAAGTGGGTATTGTTGTTATCAAGTCAAAAAAACAAAACGATTGCGATATCTTCGCAATATTTGTGATGATTATTATTACTACTATTATTTATTTATTTATTAATCAACTTAACTTATTTAATTATTAAGTATTAGTAACAATGGTGCTTAGGTACTAAGTTAGTATTGTTAGCATAATCATCACTTTTGTACGCGGGCGAAGCCGTGGGCATCAGCTAGTTATAAACATTTATAACTTAGATATATGCTTTGTTAGTAACAATGAAAAAAAACTTATCAACTAGTGTTAGTAACATTTACTCGAAGCTGCAGCTACTGCTTTATTGGCAGGATGCGTCATCATAGCAATATTTGCGGCATCTCATTTAAAAAGGCTCCTAGTATCTCATAGAAAATTATTCTATGAAACATGCAAGAAAAATAAGTTAGTTTATCTACAGTTTACTTTATTGTCCACCAAAATATTGTTATATGTCTATTATATCTGTCGGTTGGGTACAATATCAGAAAATCATTGGGTTGACTGAACGAATTTAATATTATCAAAAGGAAGAACTAGTTCGCTTTATTTTCTTGCAAAATATGCTTCGCCCCTTACCAATGTGCTGTCAGGTGTGAACCGTACCTAATATTTGTGTGTAAACACGCCGAGAGCTCAAACTTTTGATGACTTGGTATTGTCACAAACAATGAACGGATACACATCAGATTTGTCAAAGTGAAGGTTTTGTTATATACAGGGTGACAAGTTTAACGAGTTAATGTGATTTCTGAAGTTAATCCACGCAACGCTTTGTTTATAACAAGCGGCGTAACATACACAAACTGTATGAAACTTGGGCTTAGCATGTTTGTGTGAAGACGTTGCCTTAGTTTATGAGTAACTCATTAATATGTAGGTTTACCTGTTTGCTTTTACGGTAAAATGTTATCGGCACGTAGTTGAGAATATAAAATATCACCAGCCATCCATTTTCCATGTCCCATCCATTTTGTATGGATGTCATCTCTCAACTTTTATTATTACGGGTAATAATACAGAGCTTTAATTATTTCCTTTAAAGTTGGTTATTTCTTACAGTGTTCGTACGTACAAGGCAAGCTCGACCAACTTGGTATCGGTTCGCTGAACACATGACGTACACAATTATTGGAGCTCCTGAAAATGTTGTAAACACTTCGCGGGCTTCTTGATTCTTAGAAATGTATAACCACTTACCTTCAGCATCTTTGTTTACAGAGTTATTAGATAAGAATTGTAGTGACAACATGACAAGCTTGTAAAAGCACCCAGGTGGTATAAATAATTGTACTGCGCTCAGTGTGAAAATTGAAATCGTACATTTTTTTTTTTTTTTTTCACAAAAAGTTACGGTGTTATTCTAAGGCCTCGTTGGTC
Source organism: Xestia sexstrigata (assembly GCA_941918905.2). Classification (NCBI taxonomy): domain Eukaryota; kingdom Metazoa; phylum Arthropoda; class Insecta; order Lepidoptera; family Noctuidae; genus Xestia; species Xestia sexstrigata. The sequence goes on along the minus strand of OW799212.2, from coordinate 12,448,086 downwards.
TTGTGATGAGCGAATGCTAGGCATGAGGTTCTCGCTTCGATTCCTAGGTCGGGCAAAGAGTTAATCGGTTTTTCCATCAGTAATTTCTTAGAAGCAGCCACAGAATCTAGATTAGAGCTTGGTTGATGGCAATAGAGTCGCCCCGTGTTACAAGGGACTAAAATATTACTGACGAAATGTACTGCACTTTCAGGTACACCTCTGACTAACCCTTGGGGATTACAGGCGTGATGTTATGTTTTTTTTTGTCAAAATAATGACGTATGTATAGATTATTCTGGAACGAACCAACTATTAACGATTGTATGAGTGCGTAGTTCCACTCCACTATGTTTTATGCGTAGTTCCACTTCTATACTTTAATAACAACAGTTTTTTGCTACTTATAGCCATCGTTTATCTACAAAGAACCGGCAAATGACTGTGATTGTTAAATTTATTTCAGCTAACTTCTTTTCATGGGTCGACTTGGAAAGTATCCAATATTTTTTTTTACGTAATAAGCTTGTTGCCAATTGGAAATGCTGAGAACATGTGGTTGGAAATTTGAGAAAATTTCGGCGTGATAATAACGGGTGTTGCAAGCGCAAATGGCATTATTATTATGATAGGTCACCATCGCATTAAAGCCAGACGATAATCTTTACGTATAATGGCTATCACTGTAAATATTGCTCAATTTCTGTGTTAAAGCGCATACATTTTACGCAATTTCACCCTTTTGAATATATTTTAAAGACTTTCGAGGCCATTATTAAACAGTTTTTTTTAATCACTTTAGTCATCAGTCATAATTAGTGAGAAACTTTTAAAACTACGACAGACTTTCCCACACAAGTTCAACGACCCCAAACACTAAAACAAACGAAGCTTCTAAGTCAAACTAACTGGAAATACACCTATGTATTCATGTACCTACAGTTTTACTAGACAATGGTCGTCGGAATAATCTTGTAATTTACACGACTAGACGGTAGTCAAGATGGAGGTCAGACTAAATAAACAAGGAATCAACTAAGCTAACAAGCTCAAGTTAAAACGATGTACTGTCGGGTTATTTAACCTAGTCTGTATGATGGAACTATGCCTTCTGGAATACGACTGTGGTGTAAACCACCTCATCACAAAGCCGTCAACCAAGCATTCTGTACATCAAACTAAGTAACTTTACGCAAAAATTATTACTAGGAAACGACTTTTTTTTTTGGGATGAAAAAACATGTTTTGAGGTAGAACTCAATGTAACGCACCCAAACAATTGTGCTGATGGATGGATTGAATAGTACGGGGGCCGTGGAGGTGTTTAAAGTAAAAACCTTACGTTAAAAACTTGTATTAAAAAAAAAACTTGTCAAAAAGTTGGAACTTTGACCCCCAATATCTCCGTAACAATAAGGTTCCCAGGTATGGTGTAGAACAAAAAAAACAAAAAAATGATCGCAATGACGAGGAGAACAAGTGCCTTTCGGCTTCGTGAAGAGGTGTTTTACACCCTTTATATTATACGGTCTACGTTCCTATATCTGCCTATGTGAGAGCGAATTCCCTCGGGTTTTTAAAGAAATAATTTTTGACGAATGATCCATTGCATTGAAATGGGGCCTATACTAATCATAAAGACTGAAATAATGATGTAGGTAAAGGTGTCCTGTTCTACGAATTCTGTTGATAATGTTTTCAAATAGGTAGGTACATTTGGAATTGGATTTGTGCTCAATAAAGGCAAAAGGTTCGCTCCTTATCACATACAACGTAAAAGGCTATTAAAGTTGTGCCGTATACCTTTGGAATCCTTTTGGGAATCAACGACTGGGCTAGGTGTGTCGATGTTTTAGCATATCGATAAATTATGGCTTTTATTGCTTGCAAGCTGCAGGTCGGATACGTTACGTATGCACTAAATCCAATACGTTACAATTGCATGTCGCTTCATACGGTGCCAATTCACTCCGTGTCGGGTCCGCTTGGGACTCTGTATCGTAAATAAAATAGTGACGTGATACACACACATAGATCTTTCTCGGATAACCAGAAACCCGAAAATAACTTGCTCCAATCTGAAATATGCATAGAATATTAAATTAACGTTGTTTCTTAGAAGAGAGACGAGAAACATGAAACTAAATTGCTGCGGTTGTCCCAAAGCACTGTCAATTTGGAAACTATTTCAATTGGCGAACTTGATTAGCCCACAATTGTGTATTATATACCAATATTAATATCGCGTCTGTCGTATCTTATGAAGCTTGTATATGCAGAATTAGGCTCACAGCTGCGCCCGCTTGCATATTATTTGCTTGTAGCCGACTCGGCGCGTGTTCACTGGCTCTTTGGAAATAAGCCGATTTGCCCCGAGACGATTCCATTAAAACATTTCGCATCAATAATGCGGTACCTTTATTTAACGAATAGAACCGAGTACTGGAATCGATATCGAAGCATAGAACAGTTTTTATTACGGTGAGCTATTTTGAATGTAGGGGTGGTAATCGTGGTACGTGGATACCACCTAGTAAAAATACCTTAGAACGCAATTTGCTACAAGTAGGTACTGGGGTACTTACATTATGGATCGATTGAAGTTTCTTGGTAAGTCATTATGTGGTTATATCTAGTAGATTGTGAGCGAGAATTCAATTAAGAACTCGCATCATTGGAATGTATTCAAAATCTTCAAATCGTGGCACACACACAATTTAAATTTTGTAAGGTTTTGGTTCGTCTGACGATAATTGTATTTGATAAAAGAAAGACAAAGTTAAAGTTTAATGACAAAGTTATTCTGCATAATTATACATTTTCCGGTTTATTTACTCTAGATAATTAACTGCTATAAATTAGCTAACCATTATAAACATTTGCAAATTCGCACAGCCTAATCTATTTAGTTTGTTCTATGTTTGTGTTTACAATAAATTCCATTAATCCAGTGTATTTGTTTTTGTTAAGAGCAAATAATTCAAAATCAGTTGATCACAAATCAATAGGCTTCAGTATAAAATATTGTTATCTCTATTGCATATTTTAGCAATTGATCGCTTTTTTACGGTAGAAGATGCGATTATACGATGTCAATTTACTGCAATCTTGCCCTATTTTATGGCTTTTGAGATAAAAATTTACGACTTAAGGAGCATTTTCTTGATATTCAAGGATGATCTGACATCAAAAAAATATTTTTTGTATTTTGTCTTGTAGAAAAAGTATTCCAAAGTCTCTATTGACCGTCTTTTGAAAGCAAAATCGTACATTGGAACGTAATCGCGTGATTTTCGGCAAGTAGAGAATAAAATAAGAAAAAAACACGAACATTATTCAAAGACCGTTGCCGTTTCAAATTAATCTACGTCAGCGTTTCCGAAACTATGAAAGAACGAAACAATTTAAGATGAGCGAAGCCCGGGACGGGTGCATGTCAAAACGCAATATACCTAATAAAATCATCATTCGGGGATCTATGTGTAAGTACTTAGTGTAACATGGTCGCTGCCCGTGGCAGTTTTGCTCAGACAGGCTGTCTGAGCAAAACTGCCTTTCAAAAGATGAGAAATAGTTATTTTCTCGTTGTGGACTCCCCACGACGATTAATCATCCTTACTCAGCGGGCGGCACGGATTGACCTATGTACGTACACTTACGCCACTTCAGACTTTCGCCTTTGTTCCTTCACTGCACTATTGTCTAAGAACCTCATTTTAACACCTTCCTAATAGAAACATTTATTAAAGAGGAGAACGTTTGTGAAACTTTGTCACATGAAATAAAATAAGAAGTAAGCTTATTTAAGTAGCTTATTTTTTGGAGAAAGAGAAAAACACAAATTGATTTTGATTGGTTTGTTACTTTCGACGATTGGTTTTCTATGTTGTGATAGGTTTATAGAAAGACAGAAAAACCTTCGTAAAACTTTTTTATTCCTAAAATATGTGGGACGCTCAAAGATTAAATGACATTTTATTCAACAGGTTAGTAGAAAAGGTCTTCCTAAGCAGCGGTTTTATTAATGCCTGCACATTTCTCAAGTGTCGTGAATCCTTGAATCCCAGACGCGAAGCGTATAAACTGGAATCCACTCAGAAAACTATTTCCTCGTAAAAACAAACAGGACACCGCATTCTGTCTATTTGCTAAAACTTTCCTCTGGCACATGTTTAAAATTAAATTAATATTTGCTTTTGAATTTGACTTCGCATGCGTAGGTTTCAATTTTGGGGGCCTTGTTTTATATGAAGTTTAGTCAGGTCAAATGGAGATCGTAATAGAAGGTCAAGGATTTTATCTTCAATATTATAAAGTACTGGAAATATCTGCCCCTTCAAAATCGTAAGACTGCCTCGTTGGTCGAGTGATCGCAAGCGCGATTGCAGAACATGAGTTCCTGGGTTCGCTTTCCCAGTTGGGCAAATTGATATTGGGTTTTTCCATCAGGAATTTCTCAGTAGCAGCCACGGAGTCTGGATTGCGAGCCTATTGCCATCAACCGGGCACAAATACATGGGACCTAAAACATAATTTTTAAAACGTGGGTGTACTATTAGGTACTCCGAACTCTTCGGGGATTACAAGCGCGATGTAATGAAAAAGCATTTCTGAAAAAGAAAACAACATTTAATGGAAGCTTAAGACTAATGCAGACTGTCAATTTAAAGCTCGTCGATTTGATCCCTATCAATGCAGGAAATCACGCAATACTTAATTAGTAGACTGTAAAGTTCAACCATAACACTGGGAATCTCTCCTAGATTATAATATGTTGATATAATTTATTCTTAAAGTGTACTACTACAATATTTAAGGGCTTTGTAGCCCAACGGAATGTATAATATCCCTCCACAACAGGAGGTAAACATTTTTCGTGATCCCGAAGGCCTCGTGAACGAAACCGGAGCAAAGACTAGTATATAAATATTTTGGTAGGTTCGTAACGTAGGTATAATCTTCGAGCATATTACGACATGTTCGTTAAATCTTTTAAAATGGTTTGTCTTTGTCCAATAGAGATTCTTTTCTGCGAAACGTTAATCTTTTTGCTTTTACCGGAAATATTATTGAAGACCTAGAGCGGAGCTTTGTAACAAAGATAATTCTTAATGTTAATGTTTCCACTCTAAGTGACTTATTTGATTTTGGGATTTGATCTGAAGATGTACAGAAATTCTTGGATCTAGGATTATTTCATTCAATTATTTTCTGAAAGTTAACTTTCAAAGGTTACTTAGTACAATCGTTAACCGCAGAGGTGTTACTGGTTTCTATCAAGACAGTAAGTACATAAAGCTACAAAGAAACCAGTGTCATTACGGTCTGTCATGCGGTTTCCAATTGCACCTTCAAGATCAGAACACTTAGTAACAAGGCTTGTGTCGTGGACACCAGATAGTTGATTTACTACATAGATACTTTTATTTGTAAATTTGTTTGTATTTACAAACAAAAATGACTCGGAAACAAATGTGCTCATCACACAAACATTTGCTCTTACCGGAATTCGAACCCGGGACCCCAAGAACGTAAGGCAGCCTCACTACCGCTGCGCCATTCGGGTCGTCGTCTAAGAATCGCTCATAGCTGAATTTGTCTTGTTAAACCTCTAAAACGATAAGAAATTGAACGTTCCGCCATCTTCTACGCTCAGCACGTTTTACTACTGCAACGTGGGTGCATCGAGTGACCGTCCACTTCTATTAAATATCTCAGATTACGACCAAGACGATATTCTTATTACGGTTCATTCTTTCTTTGAGAGTTTGAGGATCTTTCCTGCACAGATTTTTCGGTGGCTTAAGTAGGGTTCGCGCTGTCAATTGTTATTGGTCTTTTCACTTCAGGACCGGCCTAAAGTAAGTATGATATTTATGGGGGATGCTTAGGACAGTGTCTGGGAACCAGTCTGCTTTTAGAATATCTCTTTCCATATAACTATGGGTTTCGGAATTCGGAATCATATTATACTACCCTGATTCAGAGTGGCATCTAATACGGACCCTTCACGATGACGTTAACACATCAAATTAGAAAAAAGTTATTGTGACGACTTTCTTTCTGGTGCAAAATCACGTTATACGGTAGGACTCAATGTAACGCTCTCAAAACTTTGTGCTGATGGATGTATTGAATAGTACGGGGGACGTGGAGGTATTTAAAGTTATATATATACATATGAAAAAGTTGAAACTTTGACCCCCAATATATCTTAGAACAAAAACACACACATCTGTATTCCACAAAGGGGTAATTTCAGTGTTGTTTAAAGAAAGAAAGGTAGATAGCCTATCAGATAGAACTAAAATCTGTACCAAACATAGTAGAAAAATCTTAAGTCTTCCAAAAATATAAAATCTGACGACACCACATAGTCTTTTTAAGAAAATGTGGCAATGTTTATGTCATAACTGGGTGCAAATCGTTTGAAAAATGCTACGAGCTTCAGTCGTGGCGTTAAGTTTAAGAGCCGAGCTGTACCCGCTGTAGCTACGGTTACTGGGTCACACTAGAACATCAAGTTTAACTCTGAGGGTAACTACATTGCAAACACTTAGAACTACATTTGCATCTGAACTTGTTGATTTTGGGACCATTGATAAAACTAACACGTTTACTCTGTGTATGCTTTATGTTTTAGTCTCAGATAGCGCAGGTGATTTAGCTCATGTGTTCTATGCCCACTCTATTTGCCATCAACCGGGCATAAATTTAGACTGGGTTTATACTGATAGATGCCTAATGGAAAAATCAACGGAAAAAAATCGACTTAGAGAATACCAGTTTTTTACTTGGAGATTCGGCTTAACTGATCTCCACAATAATCCAGTAACTGGGTAACATGATATCTCTATCCCCTTTTGTCGGTAGTAGTAGACTAGTAGTATTGTAAACGGCGGCACCAACATCTTTTTGATTCTGTTCTAGTACTTTCTGTTCAAATTCTAAATTGAATTCTCTCGTAACAAACCTTAGTGTGCCAGAGAGAGACAAAAATAGCAACATCAACAAATGGTTTACTTGTGACTTTGGGAGCTGACTGTACTGTACAAAAAACAGTTGAAATTTATGGTTGACGAAATGGGATTCAATCCCATTTCGTCAACCATAAATTTCAACTGTATATACTGTATGATGATTAAAATAGTTACGAGTTGGCACACTTTTTCATTTGTTTCGCACGTCTTTTGTTTAGTTGTCGAAATGGGAAAGTTACGAGATGGGCCGGAGCCGATCAATCCCCAGACACATGCTCAGCAGTAACAGTGCTTTCTTTTTTTGAATGGTATTTTTTCAGGTCAACCTATGAGGCTGGCTTCTGCTTAATAGGACAATCCGGTGTATGCCTTGAGTGCATAGCCTCCAGCCTGGGCAAAAAAACATATAAACCAAGTGACCGCGCGCTAAGGACGTGGCTGGGGAGGTAGCAAAGGAACAGGCTGGATCTGAGTGAGATAACAATACTGCCACTAAGTATTATAAACAAAATTGTGCTCCATGCAACCTTCCATAAATATATAACTAGTGCTTCATTGAAGCTGAGCAAAAGATCGTATAGCTAAACGCAATGTCTTCCAGACAACCTTTGGGCGGACGAGACTTATTTGAAATGTCAGTAAAAGGGATTATGTGCTACCCAATACTAATAAAGGTATTTTATGTCTGCATTCCAACACGTAATTTAGCTTTAAGCCGTGATGACCTAATATTTACCAGAAAGGGCCAGGCACGACCTGGAGGTTGGGAAAAATGTTATTGGAGTTTTCATACTTACCTACATAAACTTACGCTTTTTGCTACTTCCTTCCATACATCCGGGTTCCCACTTGATGGTAATAGGATCGTCCCCTATTATATGGGACTTACGAACTACCTGCTGGAGAAATGCAGGTGTACTATAGTTGATACCCTTCTGCCTAGCCTTTTCTCAATTATGTTGGGGTCGGCTTCCAGTCTAACCGGGTGCAGCTGAACACCAGTATTTTATATTATAATGAAAAGGCATTTTGCTTGCTTATTGATACTTTTTATTCGCACAACTGCACTGTCTGACGATCGAACAACGACTAACTCGACAATCCAATAGAGCTTACAAAATAAATTCAAGTGGCCATTTTCCCCACCTAGAAATAACGATGATGTCATAACCGTTATTTCAAAGTGTTGTCAAAGTAAAAATATATTACATTTAAGAATTAGTTTAAAAAAATAGTTACTATAATATTTCATATTCTGACAGTGTTGCCACAGTGAATTTGATAATTATATAGCAAAATCAAACATTTTTGTAATCAAATTGAGGAAATCACAACAATATAATATTATATTCATCAGACTGGCGCCATGTTTGATGAATATGGCGATTATTCAAAGACCTCTAATGTCTTCTTTAATGGTCTACTATTATGCTTGCAGGTACTCGTATGTATAATGTAGCATCTGTTTCTTGATCGCAATTCAATGTTCGGAGGCATATGTAGCAGCATGCAAGCTGACGTCTACATTATGCATTCCTAATGTTATCTGGAGCTTAATCAGTGCACGTTACGTGCATTAATAAGACAAATAGACCTTAGATATAGTAATATCATTAAAAATATAATTCGCAACGGGTTACGGGTGGTAGTTTTAGACAAATCTACCAACTGTGTGTTTTTAAGTAATGTTTGGTCGCTTAAAGTAATACTATCGCATGCTGGTGTTGCAAAAATGCCACACATACACCGTGTAGAGGGCTCCTACAATCTCTCTCTCTTGTCTAGCCTTTTCCCAACTATATTAGGGTCGGCTTCCAGTCTAACCGGATGTAGCTGAATACCAGTATTTTACATGGAACGACTGCCTATCTGACCTCCACAACCCAGCTTAGTACTGGGTTATACCCCCCCCCCCCCCCGCCCCGTGTATTACCCCTTGGTAAGACTGCTTGGGCTCCTACAATAACATAGTAAATTATAATGCGGTAAAAGTTATGTAGATACTTAGTATAATCACGGTACTGTCACAGCTCTTTAATTTTACTTAAAAGAAATTCGGCATCCTTTCTTATTCCGTTATTCTGGAACACAACGGCAATATCTTAGCCCAGACAAAGTAAGCCTGGTCTGGTACCTACAAAAACCTACAGAGATAAGTGATAACATAAATTATATGGGCTACGTGTGTTTGTTTAACAATATTTTGTGGATAAAGTAAAGGCGCAGTATAGGCCACACCAAAAGACACCCCTACAAAACCGGTCTTTATCTTCTGAAAGTCCAAGCGAAGGTAGGCTCTTTCAACTTCTAACATTTTTTTTTCAGTTTATTCTCAGAGACACGTCAAAAGATTTTTCACAAATTACTTTCATTATTTTATATTCAACCTCTAGCTCTCATTTAAAATAAAAATATTAGCTTCAAAGTCTCAATAACTGAAGGCAGATTTCCCAAGGCATATGAAAGAATTTTGAAAGATTTAATACAGAGATTAATAGCTAGATCAAGATTGATGATGCGTAGTTTGATTTTCGACCTGATCTCTCAACGGACTCACTCTGCAATTTTCTGGCCGAAAAAACATTGGTAATTACAACATCAAATACTCTTATGTATGCCTTTTTACGGAGTTCAGTCGACCTTTCGATTTAGTAAATTGTAGTTGCTCAAAAGAAAATCCTAACGTTTTTATTAGACTTAAGGTACCTACTTAGGATTCCAGAATGTGATATTCCAAAGTTGTATCACGTTTTTATTGTAACGAAATATCGAGCGTGGTCGGTTTCAATTGGTAGTTGTAATTGAGACGAATTATCTTGAAGAAACTTACTAAGTTCAACACATTTGTATGTATAAGCGATATTATAATGTTCTTTTAAAAATATATGCCACAAACTCAGTGATTAATGAATAGTAAATATACTAAGTCTATGAATATAACAAATTATTGGCTAAAAAACAAATGACTGCAGTTCACAATATGATATTTTTAGCAGCATGTCAGGAGAGCAGTGCTGTGTTCCAATTTCGGCAATATACTAATGCCTTTTCACCTCACATTGTATGACTACAGTCACAAAGAGAAAATCTATTTGATGTTCGAGTTTTTGTTAGTCAGGCCCCAAACACTTTCTTAGAGCAGCTATTTCATCTATTTAATGTTCTTCACGAGTTATAATCTAGCGGTTGCGAGTAATGTAACAAATCCCTGAGGCACATTACGACGATGGTGGGCCAGGGAACTACCCAGGAAATAAGATAATATGAATGAACTATATTTGTATAAAAAATAGCACCTATTTCTCTTCGGATTTCGTGTAATTATATGATTTGAGTTGTTGTGTAGGTTTGGTGCTCAAACAAATGGGATTAGATATTGTATTTTTGTCCAATGCCTATCTCGAATTTTGATAGCCATTTTTCGAATATAGGTACTAAAGCACTTTTATTGTCCCAGTAACAACTACTTATAAATAGAGAAAGGCGTACTTACTCGTAGGTAGTCTGAACCGTTGTAATAATAATTACCTATATCGTTAAACTCGATTGCCATATAATGATAAATGAGCTGATTGGTGTTTCTTTTACTACCTAATAATGAGATGTTAAGGCTATGGTTACATACTGTAATATTAATCGGAACTTATAAATCAGTCTTTATTTCGATCGATGTATACCCATCAAAATTCCAGATAAATCATGAAACATTACCATATTAGCATAAACAAAAACAAAACTCCTCGAGCAAAACCATTTGCAAATACATAAGTAATATCTACCATATACCTATGTTCACATACCAAGAAAGTTTTGGCTTAATGTAATCAAAATGTATCCGTATTCATAACAAAATTGGACTTATTTTCGGTTATCTACTCGCTTAAAAGTACCTACCTTAAGTATGAGGATTCTCGATCACGAAAGCTATTATTTTTATTTACGTCACCGTGATACGGCAAGAATATGCCAGAGGGATACCTTCATTGAACGGGTTATATAGTTATATAGTTATTGATTGTGGCTACTGGCTAGTCTGTGGTATATATCGATATTTAGGTTGGTATCTTGATTATCTTCGTAACTTTTTGGAGTCGAATTGAATTTCGTGGGTTCGTTAATGTCCTGTTTCAAAGTTTATTTTGGGAGTCAATTGAAGTTATTTGAAATGTGGAAAGATTTGGGAGTATTTTCCTACTCAATGAAAACACTTAAAAAAGAGGAAAGGTCATGCTATTTTATTATAACATTTATTTCGAGCTACGCCCATAGTGTTAGTAACAAATGTCTTAAATACTAGTGTTAGTAGACATAAATGTTGTATTATGTGTGGAGTTTCATGCAATGTCGCAGCATTGGAAACTAAAAAAAAACAAAAACTAATTAATAGGAACTAGAGTTTTAAGTTTAATTGGCTCCTTCGTTGGTCCAGTAGTCACTAGCGTTACTGCTAAGTACAAGCTCATGTTGGGCATAGTGCAAATGGGTTTTCAGTTTTTTTCCAGAAACAGACAGGAACCAGGATATTTGCCCTTTTAATGGCAATGGGCAATCCCTTGTTTCAAGAAACTGACACATAACGTGCGAAATGTTATTGTACTATACAGGTGACTTTTTTATCACTTTCCAAAAAAAATGGTTAGAATTGGTGAACGGAGTAGAAGCAAATGGCATTTTTTAAAGTTAAATCATATTGAAATTTGATTTCTTTAATTTTTTTTTTCAAAATTTCTCTTTCTTTGTTCTAATATAAAAAGTTTACTTGAAATTTGTAGCGCTTTTTGATGATGGATCAATTTTTTTCTAAGCTGTGGAACAAATTAAAAAAAAAACTAGGTATGCCATAAGCTTCTACTCCGTTCACCTAATATACCCTTTTTTTTTGGAAAGTGATAAAAAGTCATCCGGTATGTAGATGTCATCTTTTAACCCGTCGGAGATTACAGACATAACAATATGTTAATAAAATTATTAGAAATCGGAGAAGTACCTATGGCGACGAAAATAATGATGAAGCTCGTCACATACCTAATATTGAAGTGTAGTCGACGAAATGCTCCAAATATTACCTAATCGTCAACATAGAGGTACACCGCTCCACACACAATGTAATTTTGTATCCATATGACAAAGTACACTGAGTGAGACGCGGTTCCCCGTGAAATTGCTCCTTTGCTGCACTATACAAGCATACAGCGCCTCACTACACTCATATCTGATCATGCACAAGTATGTTTTAGCTCATGTGGTACCGTATTTACCGGTGAATATAATCGTAACTACACCAAGTACTTGCGGTTTCATGGAAAATACGGTTTAAGTCTTTGGGAAATTGAATTTTTATCGAATGAAAATTACCAAGCTTTTCTTTTAAAATTTTTGTTTAAAATATTGACCTTGCTTATAGATTGAAATTTTAGAATATTAAGCGTTATTTCTGTTGTCACTGTGGTTAAGGTCGTGTTCAACAAAAAATCATATCATCGCGCAAATTAAATACCTACGCGAACGTCAAGTTATTTTGTTTTTGTTACCTTTCGGATCGCAGAATTGTGTGACCCATCGCTTTGATCAGGACACGAGGTAAGGCGAGATTACAAGGTTGGATAAAATGTCACTCAATTTTAAAATCGGAGTGTTGAAATTGTTTAAATAAATTATTTTCCGTCATTGATATTTCTAATCAATCGAACGTTATTTCCATTGTCAATCAGTCTATGTATACTGTTAGTAATAGGTATAAATCGGTAGCCATAGTTCGATGACACTGAGTGACGTACCGAGGCTCTCGGGACGCAATCCATCACACGACTGATCGCGAGGCCCCTTCGGCAACGATTCCTCGATCTTTGTTATGTATCTATTGATACTGACTTGTGTGGACCACTTATAATTTACTTTACTTTCTATATTGGTATCACTATCATGGCTTCCCTTTCTTGTGATATTTTCGTAAACATGTTCTCTGGTAAAACGGAAATAGTAGTAGAATAAGAAATGAGTATATACAAGGTGTAAACGGACCCTTCACGAAGTCGTCAACCAAGCAACTTCTTACGATTTACCGTAGGTCTTAACGTAACGCACTCGAAACACAACAATTTATTATTAAAAACATAATTGTATTAAAAAAAAAAAGAACTTGACCTCCAATATCTCCAACTAGAAGTTTCCCATGTATTTTCCGGAACAAAAAAAATATCACAATCACGGTGAAAACAAGTATTCAGTATTCGCTAACCTTCTGATTTTAATTGATTTTTTTGTCGTCAACTCGCTCGACCTTGAAAATCTGACGTCAGATGTACTGTCAACTACAAAAACTTCTTATAAAATGTATAAAATATGTACCCACTTTAAATGTATATGATATTTTATACGACTTGACTTTAAAACAAAAATCATAAAATATTTTTCATTTGACTGTACTTTGTGAAGTGCGATCGAGTTGACGGCAACAAAAAATAACGGAAAGTGCCAACGCGCGCGCACTCGCGAGTTTCACAATCGCCATGTTTGCGAATAAGCCCAAGTGCCTTTCGGCTTAGTTCAGGGTCTTTATATACCCATTCATTATTTACGCTGACCGTATCCACTCAATGCTGAGTCGGGCTCCTCCATCGCACGTCAGTTTACCAGGGTCTTGGGTCTCCCGTATGCAACGCTTGCCAGCCTCTCTAACCACTTCGTCGATCTGCCTAGCTTGTGGCTTGCCTATTTAGCTAGTATAGAAGTGAGGCAGAAACGGACTCGATGCGCCGCCGATTCCAAATAAATTATGTACTGGAAAAGTAATGTAGGCTGTGGTACTGATTATAATGTTGTGTATGTCAACATAAATGCTTTATTAATATTTGATGAACCAAAATTACATAGATTGTTACAATGATAGGTCATAAAAATGTTACCTAACTAATTTGTCGCTCAGTGTCCTATTATAAGTTCATTATCATGAATTTTAGACCAATAAACGGTTTAAAATCCTCACTTTACGAGTAACTATTATTATTTGAATTTATAATAAAAAAGTTCAAACAAATGTCCGTAATGTTGTGTTTCTACATAAATTAGCAAACCTAACATACCGTCACGCTTGTAATCCTCGAAGGGTTAAGCAGAGGTGTACCTACCCTACACAACATAACATACCCCACATTAGGCCACTTACGTATACGTCCTATGATAATAAGAAGCAAGCCTTTTGCCATCAACTGGGCACAAACACAATCTCCGGGGTTGGCTTCTAGTCTAATCAGTTGCAGCTGAATACCATTACTTAACATGGAGCGACTACCTATCTGACCTCCACAACCCAGTTTGTACTGGGTAACGCGATAGCTATTGGTAAGACTGGTGACCAGAATTTTGAGCTTTTGTAGTCAGAAGCGAAAAGTCGTAACAATCCTATCTATTGGCAATTTTCATGTGAATAAATATTCACTTCGTTAGCTTCCTCAGATATCTCTATACAAATAGGTATAAATCTATTTTGTGTAATGTATACGGTTCCGCCTTTCACCTTATTGTTTCATAAGTATTGTAATATGAACAAAGAAACTGGTAACATTTTTGTTATTCCATACAACGACAAACATTACAATACGTTACGTTACCCGAGTTTGGAATACCAACATTGCGAACATAAGGGTTCGTGCCGACTTGGTCAATAGGAACTGATTCTTCATTTCAATAAGTAAATAACATCATTCTGTCAATACTTATTTTCTTCATAAATAAATAAAAATGAAGTGTCTGTAATTTCAAAATAACAGCCTTTTACTGAATGCTTAAAACATTTTTTTTTTAATTTGTGTCTGTTTGTCTGTTTGTTTGTTCCGGCTAATCTCCGAAACGGGTGGACCGATTTTGACGGGACTATTACTGGCAGATATTTAATGTTACAATTTAAAAACCCGACTGCGTAAAAATTGATTAGTTACTTTTTATGTTTGGTAGGTCTAAGAATAGGTCGTAGGTTACTTTTTATACCCCTATGTGATTAGGCCGTAAACGAAGTCGCTGGGCAAAAGCATTTTTATAATAGTTTCATCCAGACGAAGGTCGCCGCCAACAGTTAGTTGTGTAATTGTTTTTTTTTTACTTTCTATGTAAAACTCGACTGCACCATTCAAATCGCATCTATATGTTAAGGTACAGTCTAAAACTTTTAAACCTTCGTCAGTTTTGTACTTATTTCGTTTTACAAGTGACGACGCGGAAGGTGGTAAAGGAATACAAGTTCTTACATTATTTGTTCTTTAGTCTCCCTATTGGCAAAACTAATTAAAACAAGATATTGTTTGAGTAGTCTGCAAGGAAATTCATCGAAGAAAGTTGAACGCAGCCATTGCACTCCCATGAAACTGTTTATTTAGCGACTAATTGCAAAAATGGAAAACTACTATCTTATAAAAAGGCTCCGAAAGAAAGGATTAATTTAATTTCTGAGAAGATCTGTGATTCTAACTAGTCGATTTAATGTTGATAAGTTTTTCTTATTCATCTACTAGAATTATCTAAGTAGTTCTTTACTATCTGGTAATCACCAAAGAATATAGTTTTCATGACGTGGATTGTGAATTAGAGATAATGTATTCTAGCAATGTCTTCGCATATGTTACGGTCGAGCAAAACCTTTTTCCAAAATTTACTAGGCTTGGTTCCAGCCTTACCGAATGCAGATGAATATCCCTATTGAACATGAAACGACTAGGTATCAAGAAATGAGACTAGTAGTTAGATTTCCGGGCCTTTGACTACCCATAACCCGTAACCATGTTATGAAAGGATGCACGCTACATTTACACCAAAAATGAGGTTTGATTTAAAGTGTTAATAGTGCCTGTAATTCCCCGAATGTTTAACTAACCACTGTCCAATTATTACTAGTCATTTATTTAGCTGTGCAAACAAGCTGACTTAATTCTCGTGAGCGTCCGTCATTCTCCATGCGGCGGTCACTATAGGAGAGTGCCCAATTTGCTATGGGAGTTTTGCTGTCTTTGTGCTTGTCATTCTGATTTAAATACAAGTATTAAATTATGATAAAATGAGAAAGTTTTCTTGTGTCAAATTAACAATTTTGCGACAATTATATTTAAAAGAAAAAAACGGGCAGGTGCGAGCCACGGCAACGGGCAGGTGTGACAGATAGACGAACGGATACACAGCGGAGCCTTAGTAATAGGGCCCCGTTGGCACCCTTAGGGTACGGAACGCTAAAAAGAACAATTTTGCTTACTTTTCAGGTTTCTTTTTACCTTTTAAGCGTTGATTGGATGTTCTAAAAGATGAAAGGGTTTATTTTGTGCTAGACTATGTCTAAGTATGTTTATTGCTGTGCCCTAACAGGGTCTTATTCCCAGGAGCTCCAAATCTATTTTTCTCCAAACAATTTCTCTCCTTACATTGATTCCCAACAGCTCCATAATTTTACTAGTTAAATAATAAATTACAATTTTTTTTCCCAGTGGCTCCAAATCAAATTGCGTAAGGTCAACAAAACACAAATTGCTATTTAAAATAATGTGCACTCTTAAAAAGAAATGAGATTCTTTTCCTCTATTATTTTCTTAATTCAAAATCCTTTGAGAATCCGAATGCAGCTATAAGCATTCTGCCTAATTTAAGGTTTGGTGTAAGTTATAAAACCTTACAGTACCTACCTATTAATCGTTTAAACGATCATACAAAACCCTCGGTTTCCTACATTATTTAATTTAGTTGTTGTAACCCAAATCAGTTACACTAAAACAATTTAGTTCTGGTTTATAAACTTTCAGGTTTTGGGTTTAACCTTTGACATTGTTTTATTTTGTAGCCCAAACAGATGTTACGGGGTTTCATTTCCTACCTCGGATACTCAACGCTTGAATATGTAAATAAATAAATCTGCGTTAAACCGCATACCTAATGTAGGCAAGAGCGATAAAAGGGCTGATCTATAATAATACCAATTGTATCGTTCATACAATACGCAAAGAGGAAACCTACAGACATTCCATTCACGTATACATATACATGGGGATTTATTAAAAGAGGTCAGGTCGGTGAAAACGCCTGAAATATTGAGGATGTCAGGTAAATTTATAGGGATAATATGTTGGAGGCACGAGAAGCTCAATTTCCGAGAGAGTTTACTGTGATTTTTTCTGTCTAAGAAAAATAGATAGCAAAGATTGTTAGAACGTCAAAAAAGTTTGTGCAATATCGCTCGCGCCGCCGCCTGTAGGCTACCTCAGCTATTTTTCGGCTTGAGGACCCTCCCCTTATAACTCGTGTTTCTTATAAACGAAGGTGGTTTATCTATTTTATCGAAAATCAAAAAAGTTGAAGAACTACTCAAACGTATGTAAAAAGAAAACTTGATTTGATGGAAGGCTCAAACGTAATGTTACATGACATATAAACCTTAATGGAGACAAACAAAATAACTCGATTTCTTTTACTGCTAACACTCTAAGAACATTCTTCACTGCAGAATACGATCAACTGCTCATAAAAGTTTATATGAAAACAAATTCTTTGGCGGCTCGTAAACGGGACACCATAAAAATGTACGCGCGATCTCCCATCGATAGAGGCAGCAGCTGATGAGAGCGATTATGTTTATGGTACACGCGTTCCCTCAGGACGTCGCCCTGAGCGTCTAAAGCCCCGAAAGCTCCACCCAAGTATGGCAATGTATCATTTTTATGAGCCTGGCCAAAGTGAATTTGCAGGGCGAGATAACTCGAACGTGTTAGTCATTTACATCTAATGTGGCCAACCGTAATTTAGGAGTAACAACTTTTCCCAAAAATTTCGCATCGGCTCTGTAATTAATTTTATCCCTTATCGGCCTTTGATAATTGGTTTAGATAAGCCTTTAATGTTCCTGTTGCTGCTCCAGATATCTGTATAATCTATGAAAAATTTCAGCGCGAAAATGTTCTTTTAGTATCTTCATTTTAACGGAACTGAGACTATAATTAATGTTGGTATAAAATTCATCAATTCGAACAGTCTCCTTTAGTTTTAACATTTCCGCAGGGGAAAGTAAATTAATAAGAAGAAAAGAAAAGCTTGAAAGTTTTCAAACGAAACTAAGCAGACTTCAATTATCAAGTATTGAATACAATTAATATTGCCGAGAACTGTTTCTAAAGGTGATTTTAATTACCCATAGTCTTATACGGTAAACCGTTCAGCTAGCTAGTTAGTTCCGGATCGTGTCGATTTTCATTTCAAATTACTCAGCTTGTATCTATTGGAATTGCAAAATTTGAATACGAGCATGAATTTGCTTGTAAATGTTCACTTGGATTCAAGTCCATGAGGCAAATACATTTTCAATTTTCATATTACCCGAAAATGTTACTGAAATTAATAAACTGCACCGCAGGCATAATTTTGTAAATATGTATTTAATCACATTTTCCTTTGTGAATTTGTTTCATATTATTGAAAGCGGATTGGTATTGATAATTATAATAGTATATAATTATGATACAAGTGAGCAAGTTTTTTTTTTGCATGCACCAAATGTAAGGTGATTGATTACATATAGCCATACAGAATACTTCAAAATTATAATTTTAGTGATAAAATGCAAATATTTTATCTACTACAACAGCCCATATCGTCCACTGCTGGACATAAGCCTCTCCCATAATGGGAGGAATTTACCGTAATCTCCACGCTTGGCAGGCGGATTGGAGATCGCAGTGATGAAAGACTAGCAGAAAACGCTGCTGCCCATTCTCTAGTCTACGGAGGCGCAAGGTGTTCTGCCTCAGACATTAGTCGCCTTATACGACACCCGTGAGTGTAATGGGTTGGTTCTATTCTACTCTGCCGGATACCACACGGCTATACTCTGCCGGATACCACACGGCTAGTATATGTTATTAATAGTATATGTTATTATTAGTAATATTTTATCATTACATCACAAATAATTTGATAATTGTAAATGTTTTTTCGTCTTATTAGGGACATATTTATTCCAAAAATGTTAATGGATTTTCAGCGGCATAAAACCTCTTTGTTGTTACAAAAACAAAACTGTATTACCCGGTTAAATTAAAAATGCTCTGTTTACTCGCATATAATTTGCAGTTAGGTACTTACTTAACTTTAGGGATCATTCTATTATGCACTAGTGTGCAATATTAGGTATTATGCACGTGTGTGTTATAGTTCGGTATATGGCCCTAAGAACGATGTAATAAGGCTCACTTTACGAGTTACGAGCAAGTGTGTTGAAAATTATAGTATGCCTACTCGTGTACATGAGTTTAACTTATTTTATCGGTAACAATTTCAATTATTAAAAAAAATAGCAGTTAATATTATCTTTATTAGTTGAATTTTTTAAATTAATTTGCAATAAAATAGCCAATATCATTTCAGGACCGGATATTTGAAATGAACTGTTGGCAATTATTGAATGCATGTTACTTAAAAACACACAGTAGCTATTAATTTTAGAGCATGCTGTCAGCAGGGGTCCTTATGGGTTCATGACATGTGCAGAACCCTCATTTGCTGACTCTTCTGATAAAAACAACAGATTTACATTGAAAATTGATAAATGTCCACTGTACCAATTATCCAAAGTCCCATCTACGTAAACACTCAAATAAGAATACATAATCCAGTTGTATGTACCCCGTACATAGGTTTATGTAACAGGATAAATTTCCTCCCAGCTGAAGTTTCAAATAACATCCACTTAATTAAAGTTAATCTCGAATGGTGTTGCGCCCGACGACA
This sequence comes from Xestia sexstrigata, assembly GCA_941918905.2. Taxonomy (NCBI): domain Eukaryota; kingdom Metazoa; phylum Arthropoda; class Insecta; order Lepidoptera; family Noctuidae; genus Xestia; species Xestia sexstrigata. Next base: position 12,428,374 of record OW799212.2, on the reverse strand, counting down.
CGATTCCATTAGGAAGCAACACTGAACCACTAAATCGATAGTTACAGAAGGACAATTCGTTACAAGGAGCGAATGCAACGAGCGAAAGCGAGAGAGTCACACACGCGTACGTACAGAATAAGATAAGTTAAAGATTTATTTTTCAATATATGAGTACGTTTTTGAATAATACACAGTTAATACCTGTGACTAGTGCCTAAGCTAGACGGAAGGCCTTTATTTCAGGACACCAGGCCTTAGGCAGAAGTTACATTTAAATTAGATTATGCACTCGTACACAAATGAGGTAAGTAATATTAAGCAAAATAAAGACATAACGATATTAATTATTACTTAATCTATGGTAAAAAAACAGGAACAGTCACACATCCACAGGACACGTAGGTACAGTATGCGCCATTGATCTTTTTGTTGTGATGAATTTAAAAAAGTTTGTGTATCTTTTCATATCGCGCACCGTTCTCTCCGATATTTCTCGGGTTTCCTTACGAGACTAACACACAACTAACTTTAGAAATAAAAATATCTGTGGCTCAATCAATTACCAGTTTCGAGTACCTATCCCTGCTTTCGCTGTACGTGAATCGTGTCTAAGTGTGCGTGACGTTTCTTTCGGTGTGTAAACCTTCTTTACGTGCCCTTATAGTGACAGAACTGGCTTATCTAGGTCGTATTATTGAAGTTGAACTGTTTATGTACAACCTGTAGCAATTAAATTTAAATTGTGCATTCACGGCTATTGCAGTCGTTAGTGTCCTTGAGATCAATTAGTTTTGTTGCTTCAGTTTTGCATTTGTATTGAAGAGGATGTGTCTTGCGTTTTGGGCCAAATCAAATTATTTTGGGGGTTAGGTTTTGTACCGACTTACTGTTGGATGTATTTATTAAATCGTTGTGTTTTAGTGTGTAAATAATTATCTATAAATTGTCTGTGTAGTACAGTGAGAGAGAAGCAAGAAAAAAAAAGAACCATTTAAATGTTTGTGTTGTATCTATAGATCATCCTATTTAGAGTTTATTAGGTATTACTATTATGTTTTAACTCGATTCGACTGAATTTTAAAGTTATTTTTCCATTAATTGACATAGAACAAAAAATAATACGCGTCTAAATGACCTGTTCAATACATCTTTTTTCATTCCCATGAACACCACAATTTAACTTTAGCTCACAACAGTACAGAGCATTTAGTTTATAAACTAAACAGAATGCTAACATCAAGCACACACATTTAATTTCGTGAGCAGTTCATTCATTACTCGTAACATTATCAGTGGCAAACAATCTGTGTTTAACATCGTATCCTTTTGAATGTAACTCTGTAACAACTGTTACAAGCCTTGTTGGAATGTTCATTTATAACAAATGGGGAAAGGGAAATGGGGCGGGCCTAATCACATTGTGGGGTTAGAGAAAAAGGAAGACGGGAAAGAGAGTGCCAAGGCTAAAATGGAAGAGGAAGTGAGAGAGGAAGAGTGTAAAACTTGGCTTTAAGGACAGTCATAAAGCAGCATTTTACTGGCGCATACGCAAAATCAACAAAAGACAAGTTAAAAACTTGCGTTGCTATGCTTTTTATGAAGCATATGGGGTGATGCAGTGGTTTTCACCCCATACGCATTACAATTAAATAAAGGAACTGCTGAAACACCTTTTCGCGTTACTGCCGAATTATTACGTTAACCGTTTAAATCGCTTGGTCAAGCTAACTTCATAACTAGGACCCGATTATTATAAAATAACCAGTTTCTCCACCATGCATAAAAATCCCTGAGACCAAAACTAATTTACAGCACAGAGCAGTTACATTCGAACTCGTTACTCGAATACACAGTGCTATAATCCTGCCAGGAGTGCAGGAGACGAGTCAGCAAAAAACTTCATGTATAGAATGTGTAATCCCATCCCAAATCCCATCTTTTATATCCCAGCGCAATAAAAGACAGAGACTATCAAGTGAAGAACAACTTGCCTCTTTTAAAGAAGAGATCAAAATCATGCTTGACGAATGGAAAGACACTCAAAACATCCTGTTGAATAAACTTGTCGCCGAGCTTGCTGAAATAAAGAAGCAAAACACTGAAATAAAACATTCAAATGATGAAATAGAAAAAAGTTTACTCTTCATTAATAACCAGTATGAAGAGATGCGCAAAAAAGTTGAAAATCTGGAGGGTGAACGTAAGCAACACTTGTTAAAGATAGCTACGCTTGAATCATCACTTGAAGATATCCAAACAACCTCAAAGTCATCGTCTATTGAATTGAGAAATATCCCCATATCATCTGAAAAGGAATCAAAAACCGATCTATCCAAAATTGTCCAAACTACTTGCAAAGTACTTGATGTAAATGTACAGGAAGCAGCCATAAGAGATGTTTTCCGAGTTAACTCGAAGTCAGGAAAAGGTACAATTGTTGCTGAATTTACTTCTGTCATACTAAAGCACAATGTCATACAAGGAATCAAATCCTACAATAAGCACCATCCTAACCAACGCCTAAACTCGGCTGATATAGGATTCTCTGGACAGCAAGCTTCAATTTACATATCCGAGGCTTTAACAAGTAAAGGTCGTCGTCTATTCTTCGTCGCGAGAGACGTTGCGAAGACCAAAGAGTACAAATTCTGCTGGACTGCTAACGGCAAAATATATCTCCGCAAAGACATCGGGGCTCCTCGCATTGAAGTAAAAGAAGAATCTCAACTAGCTACTCTCCGAAACCAAATTTGACTAGGGTTAGTTGTGTGTTTACCGTCATTTTTATTTTATCGTATACCATTATTCTTAATTTTAACCTTACCAATTAGATTAATTTCTTGTTTATTGCTTTGTTTAGTTTCTTGCTCAAAATATTACTTAGTTTGTTGTTTTTGTACAAATCGTAATGATCTTCATCAGTTTCTGTGGTGTATTAGACCTACTGACCATTACATTTTAATCCCTCCCGTAATATGGACACAGTTAGTTATCATACGACAAAATATGCCATGTCAAAGTGTTATTAAAACAGTATCTGTTCTGATCAAGTCACCAAAAAAAAATTCAAACCAAAATTCGATTCCACAACGAATAATAATTTAGTACTTAATATAGACAATATCTCTGCTGGGCCATCATTTTTATGTGATCCAGAATCATGTACAACTTTCTTACCATCCGATCTACCAACTAAAAACCATTTAAAAATTTTAACCCAAAATATTAGAAGCATCACAAAAAACTTTTGCCAATTAGAAGTCTTTCTATCTAGGCTAGAAATATCATGTGAAATACTTATACTGACGGAATCGTGGAATTCAAAGGCTACGTATATCCCATGCTTAAAAAACTATGAGACCCACTACACAAAAAATAATCGTAATCAAAATGATGGTATTGTAGCATACACAAGAGAGGGACTTAGCTGTTCAGTTTCAGAAATACCCTTAACTGATGCTACCTGTTTAGTTATACAGATTGACTCGGACACTGTCGTTATTGGTATCTACAGGTCACCATCATATTCAAACATAGATAAGTTTATAACGTCTTTGGATAGCCTTTTAAACACCTACAAAAATCGCAATAATGTAATCATTATGGGTGATTTAAACATAGACGTGAAACTTAATAATGAAGATCGTAATTCGACAGATTACCTCAATTTACTAGCCAGCCATGGGTTTTTGCCTGGCCATTTATACCCAACAAGAGAAAATAATTGCATAGATCACGCTATGGTCAAAACTAAATTCTCCACGACTACACTTGTTCTTCAGTCCCTTCTGACTGATCACTCTCCGGTAATTTCCTGTGTTACACTAGAATATCCAGTTAAACCATTAAAACAAATGACTATTAATAAAGTTAATTATAAAGCAATTCTTGCAGACCTAAATTCAGTAAATTTCAGTTATATAATGGAATCACAAGATGCGCATTGGTCTTCAGCGCAGTTACTTAACATCCTTAACACATCAATTATGAACAACACTCTAAAATTACTAACACCTAGAAGATTACGCTGCATCAAACCATGGATCACGCCAGGGTTGGTTCGCTGCATTAGAAACCGTGATCGCATGCACCAAAGATCTAAAATTGAACCCAATAATATAACTCTCGCTGTTACGTACAGTAGATATAAAAACTTTTGCAATGACTTGTTAAAACGTCTGAAACGGAATTTTCTTGCAAATGAGCTTAACAAAAATGCCAAAAACCCTAAAAAGACATGGAAAATAATCAACAACATCACAAACAGAGAAACTAAAAAACCGCCGCCATTAGATCTATTAAAAACAAAAAATACCCCAGAATTAGCTTTACAAGAAATTAACCTTTATTTTACTAACATAGCAAAACAATTAGCCTCAAAGATAATCCCGTGTTCGGACCAAATTGAAGAGTCCTCTATTCCACTGGTTAACTCTATGGTTATGTTGGAGGCAACTGAGGAAGAAGTTGAGTCTATAATTATTAACTTAAAAACTGATAGCGCAATGGGTTGGGATGGAATTTCGACAAAAATAATCAAAATGGCAAGAAATATTATTGTACCACTTTTAACTCGTATTGCAAACCTTTCAATACAGACTGGTGTCTTTCCTAATGTATTTAAAATATCGGTCGTCCATCCTATACACAAGGCAGGAAGCAGAGACTGTGTCAGTAATTACCGCCCTATTTCAGTGTTACCAGTACTGTCTAAGATCTTGGAAAAGATCATTAATAAGAGACTACTTTTGTACCTAGAAAAACAAAAAATTTTAGCCCACAATCAGTTTGGATTCAGAGCTGGCAGGTCAACAGCACAGGCAGTCACTGAACTTACTAACTTCGTAGCTACTCATATTGATAGCAAAAATAAATGCATTGGAGTATTCTTAGACCTGGCTAAGGCTTTTGACACCGTCTCTGTTCCGATACTAATCAGCAAAATGGAAAGAATTGGTATAAGGGGTAAGGTACTGGATTTGTTTAAAGATTATTTAAATAATAGATCACAAAGGGTTACAATAGACGGTCTATACAGTCCTGACGCTCCAGTATCATTTGGGGTGCCACAAGGTAGCGTTCTTGGCCCTACCCTTTTTCTAATTTATATGAATTGCTTATGTAGCTTAACGATACAAAACTGTAAAATATTTACATTTGCTGATGACACGGCTTTAATATTTTATGGTAGTACATGGGATGAAGCAAGACATTACGCTGAATTAGGTCTTCACAAAACAGCCAAATGGCTCAGTCAAAATTTACTTACGCTTAATACATCAAAAACTAAATTCATAACTTTCGCTAATACGGAACTATCACTAAAAACGGCAAAAGATTTAAAAATTCAAATTCACTCTTGTCAAAGCACAACCTATCAACACAAATGCGACTGTGGGTACCTGGACAGGGTTAAAACAGTTAAATATCTTGGTATTCTCCTTGATGAAAAATTCACGTGGTGTCCTTATATTGATCTTCTGGCAGGGAGAACAAGAAAGTTGATATATGTTTTTAAGAAACTAAGGCACGTGGCTGACACTGATCTCCGCAAAACTGTTTATTTTGCACTCGCACAATCTATTCTAGCATATTGCATCACGTCATGGGGTGGAGCACGAAAAACCCATCTTATTAAACTTGAGCGTGCACAGCGAGCTCTACTTAAGGTGATGAATTTTAGACCTTTCAGGTATCCCACAGTTGATCTGTACTCTGAGTGTGATGTTTTAACTATTAGACAGTTATTCGTTAAAGAAACTGTAATACAACAACATCAAAACCTGAAATTTACTAATAAAACAAAAAATACCTCGAGGCGCATCGATAGGGTATGTCCTACGGTTGCTTATAAAACAGCATTTATCGAAAAATTTCAATGTTATCTTGGACCAATGCTGTATAACAAATTAAATAAAATTCTAAAAATATACCCATTAAATCTACACTCGTGTAAGAAGGTCTTAATATCCTGGCTGAAATCTCAAAGCTATGAAAGTGTAGAAGACCTATTTGCAATTTTAAAATAATGATTAAAAACCGGCAGACAATAATCATCATAAAAACTTTAGTTAACTTATCTATTTGAAAGTCTAATAAAAAAAAAAAAAAATAAAAAAAAAAAAAAAAAAAAAAAAAAATTAAAAACAAAATAATAATACACGTGTAACGTACGTAAACATGGAAATGATTAAGGTTATATCAGTCAAACTAGTTAATAAAAAAAAGAAAACAGAAAAGTTATCAAATAAAATTATCAATTTCATTTTTTCTAAGGTTGCCCAAGTTCATACTCTTTGTTGTTTCTGTTGCGATTGGAGACGAATGTAGGGTACTTAGAAAACAAAAAAGCTAAACACCAAAACGTTGATTTTAATAATACTTGATAGTATCTATCTACCCTCATTCTAAACTGAGCACATACATTATATATTTTTATAAAATATTTGCCTTGTAATGTTTAATCACACTATACTCAACTCTGATTGTAACATCATTGGAAGAGACTAACGTCTAAGATACAGGCTTGGCCTAGTTTAGACGTTAGGGTTCATTTTGATCTGTTTATTTACCTCATGTACTTGTGACAATATTGTGATAAGTGTAAAATGTATTTCCTCTTTTTCAATAAAGATATATTTAATTAATTTAATGTAATATAACGAGTATGATGTGCAAGATAAGCTAAGCAGTAATTGCTTGGCACGCGTTGCTTCCACATCGTGCCAGCAGTTTATGACCCACATGTCATTTTGTGGTACTCATAAAATTTTACTTAATATGGAAACTTCAACTATTGTTTACAGTAATCATATTCGTCTTGTTGGAGGTTTTTTGATGGGTAGGTGTAATTTTGAGATAAGATTTACTTTAAAAGCTGAAGATTTACTAGACTACGGTGAGGTAGAATAGTACATATTGATACAAGTGGAGAAAGTTTTCGAGGCGGAATTACCACACGAGCCGTAGGCGAGGGTGTTATTGAGCCATGAACTGCAATAACAAATGTCCACGTGTATCAAACGACGTTTTTGAATACACTTTTGAAGAAATAAAATAAAAGAATGAAAAATAATGTTGTCATGAATTATTAGGAGACTATGATTTTAATTTTTTTTTTTCACGCTTTGCTTTCACCAGGTTGAAGGAAAAGCAAAGCTATGAAGTTGTTAAACAGCATAATTTAAAAAATAGTTTTTTTTTTTGTATTTTTGAATTTGGAACACAAATAAATGTTAATTTGTTTATATAACTAAATAACTTTGCCGAAATTAAAAAAAAACACCTCCGAATAGAGGCATTGAACCAATTTGGACTAAGTATAGGTATGGTTATCTATGGCAAATTTTATTTCTGCACACGTGTTGGAAAATGAAAAAAAAGCACGTGTGTGAAATACATTGCATTTTGAACATAATCATAGTGCGATAAGAACCAGTTAGTTTTCGAGGAACTGTATTGAAAAATATGTAGTGATAAAGTGTTACGATTGTCTTAATCTGAGTCTTATCAGGCCAGTCCAAAGACTTGTGTTTAGTTCACCTAATAAATCAAACAGATGTAGTTACAAAAAACAAACCTCCATCAATAGTATACCTACTCATTGAAATAATACGGTAAAATAACTTCTACCGTTATGCAAAATGTTCTGTAGGTACAGCTCGCAAAATACGGATATTTTTATAACAAACTTGCAATTCGATTTGCCCTTCGGCAGATCGTTTACATTGAAGTAGAATCCGCTGGAATAACAAATGAACTGTCTGACGTTTGCAATCAATATTTCGTCTGTGAGAATCGGAAAGCGTAAACTATATCTGATTCTAATTCTGTTTGTAATAATATATTTAAATCATAATTCGGAAGACACGTGGCGCCATCTATTATCATAAGCATCAGGTTATTGTTGTTTTTTTATGTATTATTGTTTTTTATGTCCGTTTATGTACACCTGACAACGAATATGCAAAATTTCAGGATGATCGGTTCAGTGGTTTCTGCGTAAAAAGGTAATAAACCAAACAAACTTACTTTCGCATTTATAATATTAAGTATGGATGGATTATACGTTAAAAAAACAGGTTACCATGAGATTAAGTAGGTAAAAGAAGTTATCTTCAACATACTTCTTGCCTCTAGTAATCACATCTTTTGTTTATTTCAGTTTTATCTCCTCGGCAATCGGCAATACCGTTTGACATTTTACCAGGAACGCTCTATTTTATTTCGGTCAGTGTTCATCTAAAATGCGGCAGTCTGGGACCTAAATCTTAAAGCGGAACCATTCTCTTAAGGTGGATGCTCCAGTTTAGCCCGCGAAATTCAAATTTTCTTACGTTTTTTGCAATTTGCAGGCCAGTGCTATGTTGTATGTTGATTAAAATATTGTTCGCGACTGTAAAACGTATGTAGTTACAGAATTTTAAATCATCAAAATGATCAATGCATCCCTCAAAAAGTTCATAAAGGTCGAGGAACGACTTTTTCAAAGTCAAAGTCATTCCTCGACAGTCGCGAACAATATTTTAATCAATATACAACCTAGCACTGGCCTGCAAATTGCAAAAAAAAACAAGAACATTTTATTTTCACGGGCTACCCTGATGCTTTCACCTTAACCGTTCTAAGCCAATATATCAAAGTGACCATAGGCACGTATATCCAATAGTTACAGTGAACAATTGACACACCATTTTTCAATGGCTTGAGTTCATAAATGTCCTGTGCAGAACGTGGCTCTCCTTTATCGACTTTATAGTGACCCATTCCGGAGGGATATTGCTTTACTCGAAACGGAACGGCCTGATTGGTTAGCGTATGTAGATGATGATAATACTATAACAGATATAGGATATATATATATATAGGATAACGTTATATCGAAATACAATTGAATGAAACACATTTCATCAACAACGATGCACTAAATGTTGGTTTCGTTTGTAGTTGAATCGTAAGGATGAACTTTCATTACGCCTACACTCAATCCCCACGCATGTTTCATCGGCAGAATATACATCATGGAAGGTACGATCCACCAAGGGGTTTCATTCATCAGACTATTTTCATCAAAAGCTGTATACGTTACAAACTCAAAACTCAAACTCAAACTCAAAGCATTTATTTCAATTAGACCATTATGGCACTTTTGAAAGTCAAAAATACAAAAAAAAAACAAAACAAAGCTACAGTCCCAGACACAAGACATAATAACTTGAGAAAGTACTGTAGTTGCCCATTCCCTAGCGTAGATCTCTATGGAGAAGAACGGGCAAGAAACTCCATGGACACTCTTTTAAATCAAAATATTGTTACAAAATCTTGGTTACATCATTCATGTTGAGATTATAGATATATGTGAGAACGATGTAGGAAGACGTGCACATTATGAGCGTCCAGAGTAAAACATTAAATCAACAAATTAAAAATAAAGTAATTAAAATGAACCGTGGCAGCTAAAGGATGACCAGTCCCAACTGACAGCGCCCGATCACGAACAAGACGCGTGTATCGGCGCCATTCAACTCAACCATATTGAAGGGAACTAAATGACCCGACACACCCGCCACCATCAGCGAGACATTTGAGTGAGCATGACTTTCTCTCAGCCACCAAGGCATATTCAAGTCAATGAAAGATACTCGTAACTAAATGCAAATGGTAGCTTAAAAATACATGGTCCTCACATGTGCTATGCAATTATACAATACTAGGAGATGGAATCTATACAAAGCAAAGATACTTTTACAATCTTCTGCAGCTAGCACAATAATTTGCCCAATTAGTTTTCCCCTATGGTTGTGGAGCAGGACCAGCATTGAGCCAAGCATTTTTATCATCAATGTAATCCACCAACTTATAATATGCTTGCCTACATAGTGTGCGTTTTATACAAGATTTAAATTTCGTCTCATTCAGTTGTAGAATGTGGGGAGGTATTTTATTGTAACATTTTAAACAGTACCCCATGAAAGATGAATCTACTTTAGCAAGCCTGAAACCTGGCTGAACTAGTTGGTCCCTATTTCTAGTAGTATAGTGGTGTCTGTCACCTCTTTTACTGAATAAATGCAGATTTTTCCTAACGTACATGATATTTTCATAGATGTATTGACAAGGTACTGTCATGATATTAATTTCCTTAAACAGTTCTCTTAGAGAATCGCGTCTACGTAATTCATAAATGGCTCTGATAGACAGTAATAACAACTCCATCTAAAGTATGTTGGGTTTATTTTTAATTTGAAAGCCTAGGAAATGTAGACCTGTTTTATAAGTATATGGATATGGAAATCTACAAAACCAACAATACATTTTCTCCACAAACTAAGCCATTGATCAGCAGTAAGTAGGTGCTTTGCTGCATTAATCGTGTTTCGAAAATAAACTAGTCCTCCTGATAAATGATTCTGCAAGGAAAGAGTTTAATAGTTCATTCTTCTGAGAATAATATACCTATCCAAATTAATCTGTAAGATTTATTATGAGAGAGAAAAAAGTGAAAGTGTATCATTAATTTACACGAATTGTTTCTAGTTGTTTTTAGTTAGTTAATTAATTTAATCTAAGAACTTAAATAATTATTGAAAAATTCAAATTAAATGTAAACAAAATAAGGCTAAATAAAGTACATGAAATAAATAAACATAAAAATATGACTGTAGTGTTTTTTATAACTATGTAGGTACTAAATATGTTATTTATCTTTTACTCATAACATGAAAAATGTGTCTACGAGTAGGTATGTGTCAAAATTTACCTTAATTTTGACGCAGAACACTTTTCTGTAGAGGATTCCCCCGATTACGTTTTTATTCGGAATATCCTTAAATCAAATGTCACTTTCACACGACGAGGGTTGTGAGTTTGTGAGAAAGGTAACTAATCTTAAACGATAATAATATTGGAATTAGCCAGGTGGATACAAATGTATCTTTATTTTCGTAAGCTCTCATTTTTCTTCTTTATGTAAGTTCTTTTTGCCGTGTTTAGTATGTTTCCAATACTTTCTACAAGTCTAACAATCGTTATATAGAAAGGTACTCGCAATAAAAAGTAAAAAAGTTTTAATAACTGCTTTTACCGTTTATTCTTCGTAATTGCTCTGAAAAAACTTTCCAAGTTTTCTTTAGTAAGTAATAATTATTAATATTAAACAAATGTGGATTCTAATATTGCTTTGGTACCTTCAACTATAGGTTAGCTGTTGCTGTTGTAGAATTTGCTAGATAAATAGATCGTACCCATTTCAAATTTTCTAACGAAGTACCTACATAAACTTTACTTGTATAAGTTAGCTCCATCGCCTACGTATGAATTAGGTTCTTCGCCTACGTGCCCCTAAAGTATGATACGTTGACCTTCATGTTTTCCTTCTGGAAAACAAAATACACATTTTTGATCTTTGTCGATTGTCGATCTTTGTCGATCATTTGTCGATCTTTAGCCACTATGAGTTCGAAAGCAGCTTTGACCGGGTTTTCACAATATCACAATGACTCATCGATTCCTAAAGAAAGAAAATATAAGACGATGATTCTTAATCTTAATACACATTTTGTAGGTTTTTTTAAACTGCCTTTAATGTCCCACTGCTAAGCAAAAGGACTCCACCATATTCTTCCAGGTACTCTTCTCTTGCGCCACCTCGAACCAGCCTTTGTTGCTAAAGTACTTTTAATGAAACAAGACATCCCTGGCAAAAGTTTAACTGGTAAACTACAAAATGTCGCTGTCGCACATTCCCGTCGCACCTACGCTTAACAAATTACTTCTTAACTAACTCAAATGTCTGTTCAAATTGCTAAGATTAAAACAGGTTAAACTATTAAACATAATTGTCTCGAAATGTCGTTCTTGAAAACTTTGTTCACAACAATAAACGCCTTGTTAGCTCACATTGCTGTATTGAGATTAAAAACATTTTTAATTAAGCCAAGTCTAACAATTGTGCCTTTTATAAAAAGGTATAATTTATCCACAAAAAAGGGTTATAAGGGCGTTACCTACTTCAGTAAAAAAACATTTTTACTATTAATTAAAGAAGCGCTGCGGATATCGGACGGAGTTTAATTAAAGGCCCATCGATAAATACCTACTAATTAATTTTATTTCCTCTCTGTCATTAGAGTTCCTTTTTGAATCTTTGGGAAAACTGTTTGGTTTCTGTTACGGATATGCAAACCCAGTATGCTTTCTGTACTATTTATAAAGAAATAGCAGTACAACGTTGTTATAAAGGAATGGGAAATCTAACAATCAGTCGTTTCCAAAATGGGTTGTGCAGGTCAGATAGTCTCAGTCTCTCTCAGGCAGTCTCTACGTAAAATACTAGTATTCAGCTGCATCTGGTTAGACTGGAAGCCGACCCCAGCATAGTTGGGACAATGTTAGGCAGATGATGATGAGTAATGAGGAAAGGAAAGCGAAAACAGGACCTTTTTTTTTTTTTTTTTTTTTTTTCGGATGGGAACAGGACCTTACTTTTTGAATATGTCCACAACTTTTGAACGTGAGGTCAGTCGGAGCCAGTTTTAATCGAAAAAGCCGTATTTAAATATCTGCCCATGCAACAAAAGGTGCTCAACCGTAAAATTACATTGACACTTCAAACCCGCCATCAATTATTCTCCTAGATTAGAAACCATTATATTTTTCCAGCGAATCGGTGTTATGGCAAATCATGACAAATGGCCATCCATACCCGTGTGACGACATCGTACTTATGTCGCAATATCGGAAAACCGTATATCCGTATATCTACTTTTTATGTTACCCCTTCTGTGGAGAATCTACCTGTAAACGACTAGAAGGGGGAAAATTACTTATAGTCGGTACAACATTGTTTGCTACAAAAAGCGGCCAAATTTGACTATCGACGGTGATGGAAAGCATTGGAGGGAGTCAGGAAAGCATTGTAGAGCGTCACACTAAAGCCAGACAATGGTCATCATTCTAACTAAATACTTAATTACAACAAGCTCATTACTCTAGTATTCAATCAACACGCATACCAAATCATATCCAATATCAATGGCATCAGGTAACACAATACAATCTGAACGAACCAGATCCTTTAAATCGTTCCAACGAACATAATAATCCAATACCACATAATTTAACAGATTTAAATACACATTCGTAAGCTTACATTATTATCCTTGTACCAGGACCCACGTGACCGCTTTATTAATTACCTCCCCGGTCCGCAGTAATGCACTTCCCGTTACCGCTTATACAGCAGCTTCAACATTTTCAATACACCTACGTTTTACGTATTCAAATTATGTCTTCATAAGCATTACAGCAATTTACACCATCATAACCGAAGCGTTATAAGCGGAAACGAAATGAATTTTAATATACCAAACGGTACGTAACGTTGTGTTTTAATTTATTCGGTCGATAAAACCACTCAGCTTTTTAATAAACACGCATGAATTACTTTCCTCTGCGAGGTCCTGAATAAATAAAGGAGGACCATCCCACACCGTTCCTTCATTCCCTTTGTGCTCTCATACTTCCTGGCATGCGTAATGGGATACCCAACCAAAATGGCGGCTTAGAAATCTTTTGTGCTAAATAAAAATCAGAAGAATGGGCGCCGGACTAAATAACTTTAGTTGGATTCCTGTCGCGTCACCACATAAAAGAATAGTGTTTATTATTTAATTCTATGATACTTTCAGAATAACTTGACAGGTTGTTTGAAATATTGTCTTCCATCACTAAGCGTAATAAGCGTAATACGTTAAGTGGAACATTTCCTAGTTTGGTACCATTACCGTAATGATGTTTATTTGTGTATAATCTAAAATCTTATCGTTCACTAGGCATTTTTAGATACTAATTTGAGCTTTGACGAATTATATTATAATAACTTACAAAACATATTTGCCTATTTCTAATATGTATAATTTTCCTGACTTTATCCTTGTTCTTCTTCCATACTTCTCTATTACTCGTCATCTTAGCAGTGACCTCCTTTTTTGCCATATCATTCTTCACACAGTCCATCCATTGTTTCTCTGAACTTCCTCTACTCTTATATAGCCATTCACAATCCACATTCATGCTAAACATTTTCTTAATTCCTCTATATTTTTAATATTATAGGTACTTTAAAATAATGTAAACTTTCAGTCATGACTTCCAGAAGTTTCTACGTAATTTATCTGCTATAAAATCGAGAATAACTACACATTACACTACATTTACATTAGCGAAACGTTTACTTTGATAGGAAAACGTAGCAGTTGGAAGCCTCCTACGTATTTAATATGCTGTTCTAGGCAGCATATTGATCCGTCCAGATAGTTAATTTAGAATCTATGCAAAGTTATAACAGCTTCATACCTTTAAACGGTATCGTGTGAGCCTTTAATTAACCGTTGAGGAAGGAGCGAGGTTCAGAGGGATGCGACGGAGTATTAATTGGCTGGACAACCCGTTCACCCCACGCCTGACGCTTTCGGTGTACCCCTAATATAAATATTAACAAAATTAGACTGTGTGGTTAGAGCATAACGTACCGGATTAGAATTGCAGTGCATTCGGGAGGTTGGTTCGGTAAATATCATATAGATACACACGTCACATCAAATTCCTGCAGGATTTGATTAGACTACTCTATACCAACATTTCTCATACCATTTATTTATTTATTAAAGCCCAAACCATATCTTGGCGTTGATTTTCTTTGAACGGAACGAGAATCGCCTTTTTCTGTGTTCAAATCTAGCGAGTCTGAAACTAATTTTACATGTAAGCGCTATTAAATAATGAAACGATATTCTATGCTAAACTACGAAGTGTTCGCTTAGATACTGACCCAGATACCAGTGTTAGTTTTAACTAATTATTACGGTCGGTTAGACAATGGAATAGCCCCACAACCTACCTACACGATTGATCGAATTTACTATCCATTATTTATTTGAATACTTAGTGTTTGTTTAACAATATGGATTATTAAGCGTAGAACTACTTAGTTGTCGACGAAAACCATGCATTGGTCATCCTGGATTTAAAATGACTTACGGAGATAGTAAAAGGTGATTGAAATTTTCCCTCTATGTATTAATTACATAATATAAATGTGTAATTAAAAAAATGTACAAAATCTCATGCCTTTTTCCCAATGGTGATACGCAGAATCTCTCTTAGTAAAGTGCGAATAAAATCTAAACTATCTGATCAAAGAGCTGTCACAATAGTTTAATAATCGCCATGTCACAAAAATTAAAACACCAAACTTGAATAAAATCTGCGTACCTAACTACAAATGTATATCGATCATCCAAATTAAAAATACATTTTCACCATTACAATAATTTCTACTTGCCATAACAATTTTTCCAGCACGTGTTTATTGGTCCCAGCGCAGCGTCCAAGTGTAGATGTTTCCGTACCACAGACTGGGATATTACTCATCGCCACGCGGAAGTGTAGACAGGGACATCCGCGATTGCAGCCCAGTCGTGTTTGTCAATGTTCCCGTGATTTATCGTCTGCGGTCGCTGCCAAAACTGCACACATGTGTGTTTACCTTTACTACAATTTACGATTTACTTTTAACGGCACGCGCCCAATGTGTACAGTCATGCTCGATTGACGTTTACAGCTATCGTTAAGCCACTAACTGTGTTACGGTTGAGTAATTTTTCGCTTTAAAGCTTGACTGGAGAAGTGCATAAGAGACCTACTTGGTGGTTTTTTATGATTTGGCCTCTTTTTTTAACTTCAAACAAATGATAATAAAATATCGATAAAATCGTGAGAACCATGTTTTATTTTCACATCAGTTGAAATTATGAAATGCTTTACTCGTCATTATGATATAACGGAGTCTCGAGTAGTGCCTGGTTGATGGCAATAGGCTCACCCCCTATTACATGGGACATAAATATAACTGGCAATATATGGGGTATTATATAGGTGCCTAGACCTCTGCCTCACCCTCCAGGGATTACAAGCGCGATTTTAAATTATGTTTTTTGATAAAAGACTATTTCTAGCAAGAAGTGTGTTTAACGAAAACCTACTTTGATAAAGACGGCTGAAAGAAAAGCCATTTAGTGCAGTATGATGCCTGTGAACGGTACCGACCCTGGTCAACTAAACATAAGTGTCATACATGATTCAAAACTTTTTTTTTTTTGGATTGGAAATCATCCAATGACCCCTCTCGCTCAGGGCGGAGCGGAAGGGAGTGTCAGACTTTTACTGACTAAAACCCATCCATGTTCCTTCATTGCCCTTTGTGTTTCAGGGCCGCGGTATCTCTTTCGAACAGTCCTGCAGCCCTGGCAGGCATCGGCCCTTGCGGACCCCTTCCTTTTGCTGACATCTCTTTGAGGTGCGCGTGGAACACGAACGTGCGGTCGACACGGCCTGTCATCATAAGACGGACGGACGGCGAGCTTACGTAAACATAATGCTAGCGCCTGTATTCAGTTAATATTAGTAAAAGCTCATTTAAAATTAATCATGTGGAACGAATGCTGTCGAAGTTATTATTGTAATACAGCAAAGTGTCCGAGTCATCCATCGCAATTACATTTAGTTTTGAAGTTGTGTGGTTTTAATTGAAAATACGTTATGCCTAATTAATACACCTTTTCATAAAAACCGATGACATTTAGTTATTTTTAATTAAATTTTCCATTCGAAAATGTATAGTAATTTCATAATTATTATTGTGATGCAGTTATGTGTTTTTGAAAGTCATTGAAAGGAACTAAACTCTTCCAGCCCGCTAAGCATGACCACCGTAGACACGAAAGAGAATCGACAAATCTTTTGTTCACCTGTCATTGAATCGACAAAATGACAGATGAACCAAATATTTGTCGATTCTCTTTCGTTTCTACGGTGGTCATGCTACGCGAGCTGTTCACCAATAACGTTTGTGGTGAAGTCCTAACACATGGGGTTGTATACCTTATCATTCTTAGCAGAAATAATAAAACACAAAAGAAAACAAAACTAGGAAATACTGGGAGAAGGCAGGCAACAATATTTCCAGGATGAAAAATTATTGAAAAACTTGATAACAATAAAATGATCTTACAAAACAATGATTCAAGATCTCGAGGTTTTAGTTGACTTAGTACACATTAAGTTTCGTTGTTTAATTAAATAATAAGAAATCGTTGCATTCAGTTATTTCAGTTGCAATGATAACCCAAGCTAGACAGTTAATCACTTGTAAAAATCATGTGCCCCTAATATTTATTTATTTCAGGTAAGAGATAGGTCAGTTGTTTTCTAAGGAAAAGTGACCGAATTCCCTTTTTTGTAATTTTAGAAGATTTGAGGCAGCAAGTTTATGATAAAAACTAAAATTTAATAACAAAATTCCTTTCTTGTCAGTTGTTGATTGTTTCACATTAAAATTCGTAAGCCTCTTTTCTTTAATTTATTTTTGTAACTCGACGAAAAGTGAAGGAATAAAATTAACTTACGGAACAATTGTACTAAGCTCGCTTTTCGAATTTGACAGGTTTTTTCTATTCAAAGGCGTTCGGGCGTCTTCGATTCAATGATCGAAGTTGGCTCATATTTCTTCTCCTACGCAATTCAAGTTTGCTAATGAAAGACCCTTGTAACTTTAATCTTTGTAAAGTAGAAAATTCATCCTGAACCAATTTTACCGCGTGTTAAATAGTAACTTATTAAAATATAATTTTGTCTTTGCGCTGTCAATAAAGAGTTTAGGATTTGGTTTGGTTATAAATATAAGACGGTGAGGAAATTTATGAACGGAGTTAACATTAACCCAGGACCATTCCCGTCTTCAGGAAAATCGAAGGAATGACTTACTGTTATAGCATTCTCCATTAACATTGAGTAATATAGGTCTTGCGTGATGATTATTGTGATATACGGTCACCACGTTGGGCCGGTAAAGAGACGCTTAGCTAACCGTGGTTTGATGGTAACTGTTGAAGAAATATGTAACCTCCTAAGGGTTAGGTAAAGAAATAATGAAAATACATTTATTTAGCACATGCTACAAGTGTACATAGTAAAAAAAAAACACAAAAATCAAAAGCTTTAAGTAATAAAAAAGCTTAAGGTAAACTTAGGTAAGGTTATACCCACATTTTGCCAGCCGTTCAAGTACACTACCGAACCTATGTGGAAAAAAATGAGCCTTTTGCTGTAAACTGGGCCTAAATTCAGACTCTGTTAGCTACTGAAAACATCCTGATTGTAAAATCCCAAGAACACTTTGTCCGACTTGTAATCGACGCCAAGATCTTGTGCTAAACATTACAGCTTGCTTTACTAGACCAACGCAGCATTTGAAAATAATAATCCTCAGTTCACTAACATTAGTAAAGGTCCCACGTTTAATTGTTCAATAACAAAACAAACAAACATACGCGCATAATACTGATGTAATCTGGAACAAGGTAAACCGAGACACAATTTGTGACGAAAGCCGAAATATAATTTAAAACCTCGTTCGCTACGTCGGTTAGTTAAAGGTGGATTAATCTGTATTTTTGCACAGACAGGTTGGCAACACTGATTGCCTTTTTGTTTGTTACTGTAGTGAGTACAAAACTATTTTTATGCTGTCAATTATATAGGACGGACATGACATGTTATTTCAAGTTGAATCAGTCATTAGCCTTATAAACAGCAATTGCTTAGGTACAATGAAGAATATAAATTACAACGTCATCATCTGCCTAGCCTTTTCCCAACTTTGTTGGGGTCGACTTCCAGTCTAGCCTGATACACCAGTATTTTACATGGAGCTACTACCTCTCTGACCTCCACAATCCACAATCCGTTAGTACTGAGTAATACGATACCCCTTAGTAAGACTGGCTGTCAGACTTTCGGGCCACTGACTACCTGTAACGATTGTCAAAGAGCTATAAATGACAGCCGGAACCAACGGCTTAACGTGCTTTCCGAAGGAGTGTAGAGTGTGAGCTCCTTTTTTTTTTTCTTTTTTCGGATGGGAAATCATCAAATGACTTCTCCCGCTCTGGGCGGAGCAGGAGGGAGTCAGACTTTTACTGACTAAAACCCATCCATGTTCCTTTATCGCACTTTGTGTTCCGGGGTCACGGTATCTCTTTCGAATAGTCCCGCAACCCCGGCAGAGTGTGAGCTCCTCAATTTAAATTATAACGTAGACAAATAATGCATCGTCTAAAACAATTTTTAAGGTACGCGTATGAACAACAGTTATATACCTACCATAAACAATTTAATTCCAATTTTCTTTCAGGATACCTAACTGTAACATTTTTCCAGAGTACTCATGTAACCTCTTTGGATAATTTCATCACGAAATTATGGATATGAATGATTCAACCTACATGTTGAGTTCAGAACTACCAATAATCTAACTTAACCAAAGTTAATCAAACAAAATAATAAGCGTCAGCCGAAACTAGGCCACCAACTAACTATAAAATTCATAACCCTCCCTTCATAACTAACCCTTATTACCACGTGACCACCCCGGGGATTTAAAAGAGTTCATAGGATCATATCACGCAGATGGACATTACACACTCATACTTTATAGTATGAGTATGTAATGTAAGAAAGTGTAGTGTGTGTGTGTGTGTGTGTAGTTTGGAAAGTAAATATGGAGGTATGAAGGTAGTTACCTACCCTACATATTTACTTTCCAAACTTGGTTATATTCTTGTTTTACCTATTTAGATGTGATTAACCCATAAACTCGTCACAAAAGTGCTTAAACAACATCACGCCTGTATCCCCGAAGGGTTGGGCAGAGGTGTACACTCATATTTAGCCAGTTAAATATGTTTAAGCCCCATGCAATAGGGGGTGACCCTACTGCCATCAACCGGGTACAAATCCAGACACACAAATACAAATCCAGATTTTTCGATCAGGAATTGGATCCATCCATTGCTGCTACTGAGAAATTCCTGATGGAAAAATCCAATAACACTGCCCGACCCGGGAATCAAACCCAGGAATTCAAGCCAGCAGCAGGAAGGTCACAAGCGCGACTGCGCTTGCGACCACTAGACATTTACATTTAAATAAGATACCTAATTGGTACTCAAGATGCTACTACTGCATTGGGTTATGAAGATGTGGAGGTGTGGTGGTTTCATGATATTTAGGTAAGGATACCACAATGCCAAATTAAAGGATTTCTCCATTTACCCATAAAAATCAAAGTGACTTAGAGGGTTTCGTCATGCAGATGAGTGCAAAAAGGCGACTAACAAAAGGTACAATACCGATGTGAGTGGGGACGCCCTAGAAGGACATGTAACACTGACCTTATTGGTGAGGTTCTTCAGTAAGGTCAAATGCGTAGTACTCGCAACCGGCGTGCGTGTATGACCAGATGTATGAATGTGAACAAGGCAAAAGGAGTCTGTAAGGATCGTAGCAGCTGGCGTTTTGTGGTTTCTGCCTACCCCTATGAGAAAAAGGCGTGAGTATGTGGGTATATAATGAGTTTATGTACAAAGTGACAGTATTCGAAAAACACACAATGTTATTTCCGACTACAAATTGAATATCCTCTTTTTCAGTTATCAACTTGTTCAGTTTTCGGAGACATGATAAAAATAAAATTAAATCAATTAAGCACTTCCAGACATCAATGAAACTTTAACTAACTTAAATATATTTTTGTTATTCATGCTGTAACTTTTTCTTTTAATTTGCTTCTGGAAAGTCAATTAATTCTCTAAATTAATAATTATCTATCAAGAGGAAGGTATAACGAAACGTGTAAGATGTTTCATACACTTGAACAATATGTACACTTCTTTATTTCCGCACAAGTACTGTAGTAAAATTATATATTTAAGCACCTTTAATATATCGTGGCTTAAAAGGCCAGAGGTTATAGTGTGTATGACATACCAGTACTTAAGTATCTTCACTCGTGTGGGCTCTTTAAGTTCACAATCGTTATAAATATAAATAAAAGTAAAATAATACTTAAATTGGGGGCGGAAAAGCGCTTTATTCTTTTGGTACGGAACTGAAAAAGCCCGTGAACACTCTGCATTATTGAATGAAATCAACCCATTTCGTTTCGGTAGCAGCATTTTATTTTTACATACAAAAGTGTTACTGCAAAAATTCATGCATCGCCAGCTGCTGAATCATTCGGAACAAACATTCAAATATAACCAAACAGAACAAAGTAATCAGTATCAAAAACTAAGCCAACATCAAACAAAAAAGTTATTAATTGCACTGCCGAGTACCAACAAAACATTTCCATTGGCAAATCGTTCCGCTATTCCGGTTCCTTTCATTCAAATAATATCATATGAGAAGATAAAATGTAAATATATCATACACCTCAGTGAATCAAATACTCAGCGATAAAAATCAGAAGGCGTGAATACATCAGCACGCACCAACAAGATTTACATAAACGAGTCGAATGTTGCCAACGTACGCTTCAACGGATTTTTATTTAGGGACGTGGATGTACGGAACGTCGTAATGATTTGTTGCTGCTTTTGTAGAATTGTTGCTTCGTTTGAGTGTCTTGATTTATTACTGGGAATTGAGGAATATAATGTAGCCTCGTTAGGGTCCGTACTCGTAGCAGAGTTAGAAAGACGTATTTGTAAGGTAGCGGGGTCGTGTTTCAAGATAAATGTTAAGAGTGTAGACATTAATAAATAATAATAAATAAATTAATATAATTACGTAAATTTTAGTTATTCTTTTAAGGAATAACAAGATTTTTAAATAAAAATTCCCATTCTGATTGCTGTTTCTACTCAAGAAATGAAATAATTAACCCACGAATAAAGGTGAAATCCAGACGAAATCTCTGTAATAATTTTCGTTATATTAACCAAAATTCAGATAAAATCCATCGGATAAAATCTATAATGAAAACTCCAATTTTTTCTGCACCCTTCGACCTCTGAATACAACGTGGATGTAATTTGTGTCCTTTTTGGTAACGTAATCCTTAATTAAGCTATGCCAAACATGGCGGTCCGTTTAATCGCGTTTGTCATTCCTAATTTACCGTATTTAGATCAGGTTACAAAATGTGTTTGGAAGAGACCACAGAACACCGTTCGGTTTACAAAATAAATTATTTTTGCACAAATTTAATGAAACGCACCTGTGTGCGTAGGGTGGGTGTACCTTTTCATGCCTTTAAATCGTGTATTTATTTCGAAGGGTTAAATGATTAATTTTATTTGTGACGCTATTACGCGGCCTTAACAAGATTAACTTTCTAATATTACTTGAAAAGGAAATAATTATCGACTGTTCTTGGATTAGAATGTTTTAGAAGTAAAATACAGTTTTTAGTAGGCCTCTCGAAGTAGAGAAATCACACTAATATTATAAAGGCGAAAGTTTGTATGTGTGTATGTTTGTTACTCTTTCACGCAAAAACGACTGAACGGATTTGGATGAAATTTAGCACACAGATAGTTTAGTGGTTTAGTGAATTAACACATAAAATACTTTTTATCCCGATAAGATGACCCCGTGGGACCTTTATCGAACTCCACGCGGGCGGAGCCACGGGCATAAGCTAGTTTGTTTTAAGTAATAGGTAATGTGAAACCTATAATAAACTGGTATTTTACACATGCGACCATTTTAATTTATCTCACGTGGATGCTAAGAAAATACTCTTATCCTAGTGTCTAATTTCTGAGAAAAACTTTTATAAACGAAACGTGTAGGTGTCACAGCTTAAATTACTCGGGCTTACAATTACACCTTTGTACGAACCTAAGCTAGTAAAGGAAAGAAAAACTTTGGCTCCAGAATAAGTCTGCTCAGTACGTGTGTGAGTGAGGCCTTTGACAAGTTCAACTTAATGCTTTAGTACTTTAGAAATTGTTGTAGGTATTACTAGAGTTATGACGCTTTCGTTCGCTGTTTCGCACAGTTTTTGAGGTAAGTAGAAGGTAGTAAAAAAAAATGGGACTGGGCAGGCCATGTCTGTCCGGCAAAGCTGTGGGCCCACATAACATAAAACTGGAGCCCTGCGACAGTTGACACTGGAGACCGAGGAGAAGATGGTGAAATGCTTTGGGTGGCTTTCTCGTTAATTGGCGAGAAGAGGCCTAACACCGAGAAAAGTGGAAGGAATGAGGAAGGCCTTTGCCTAGGAGTGGGATAGATCAGGATAACTAAAAAAAAAGGTGGTGGTATACCTTCTTTAACTTTATTACTTAGGGAATAAGGTTGAACATTGGCAGACCCTCAGTTAACTCGGTATAGTACGTGTAGGTAAAGGCCCTTGTTAAACTTTACCTTATGTGTATTTTTGTATAGTGTTTTTTACTGCTAAATGGACGCCATAAAGACTTTTAGACATGTTTTAAAATGAAATGTAATCTATTGTGTCATTGACAAGTTTTGACTCAATTTATTTAATTTTATTAATTTAATGTTCAAAAACTCAACAGCAAACCAGCATTGTGATTTGCAGTGTCCTGACAGGGTTTATGTACAAAAACCAACAGTATTATTGTAAAATGTGTGATGTGCATGAGAGCAAATAAATAAAAAAAAGTTTTATAATATGTCAGACAAGTCGCCTTTTGATCTGAGTGCCTAATTACACTATTGTTATGTAGCGTGATACAAAACAAAATTAAATTCAGAGTTGTCATGTGTCGCACGATTACTTTTGTTTTTAGTTCAGGGTCCTTTTTTTTTTTTTCGGATGGGAAATCATCAAATGACTTCTCCCGCTCTGGGCGGAGCAGGAGGGAGTGTCAGACTTTTACTGACTAAAACCCATCCATGTTCCTTAATCGCCCTTTGTGTTCCGGCGCCACGGTATCGCTTTCGAACAGTCCCGCAACCCCGGCAGGCATCGGTCCTTGCGGACCCCTTCCTTTTTGCTGACTCTCTTTGAGGCGCGCGTGGAACACGAACGCGCCGTCGACACGGCCTGTCGTCATGAGACGGACGGACGGCGAGCTAGCCCATAGCCCACCGTCCACAGGCCCGCGCCTACGGTGGCCGGGGGCCACATGGTGGCCCCCGACGCCCGGGGCGTCTCCCGCGGCGGCCGGGACGCTGTGAGGTTCTCTCCCTCTCACGTTCCGCCACCTCCTTCTCTAGCATTACTTCTTCGCAGAAGGAGGTGACGGCGTCCCATTCCGTCTCGCTCCGGACCATGGCTTGCACCAGGGTCGGACGCGAGAGGTCGCCGCCGCCAATCGCCGCTTCGAGGACACGGCGGTGCTCCGCCCACGCGGGGCACTAGTTCAAGGTCCTAAACATTACTACAAACAGACGAGCTCGTGGCTAAATATTAACAGACACCCGGGTCGATCTTCAGGTTGAGCCGAACGTGCCTAGGCCATTACATACCGATTTTCCTCCGTGCCTCACACGTTAAGCCGTTGGTCAGGCTGTCATTTATAGATCTTTGACACTCCTGACAGGTAGTCAATGGCCCGAAAGTATCCAGTCCTACCAAGAGGTATCGTATTACCCAACTGGGTTGTGGATGTCAGATAGGCAGTTGCCCCATGTAAAATGCAGTTATTTAGCTGCACCTGGTGAGACTGGAAGCCGACCCAAACATATTGGGAAAAAGCTAGGCAGATGATGGACATGAACATAAAACAAAAACATTACTGTATAATTTATATATGAATTAAGTTATTAGATCTAGACATACACGTGTTGTATACCTACTTTTACACTATTCCATGAATAACTGACCAAGCTCTAATTCACTCGCTTTCTATAAGTTCTTAATATTATTATATTCTTATCATATTCTAACGTGAATAAGGTTTCCTTTTGAAGAGAAAATGTCTCGTAGTTAGATTTTCAATGGAAATAGGTACTTGAAGCGGACTGCCACGGAAAATAATTACAGAGGGACCTAAAGTCTGAAAATCAAAGTTTTCCATTCGGTAACATGTAATGTCCCTGTTTTGATGTAGGTATTTTCCACAGCTTTGTGTAATGAATAATATTGCCGTAAAATTCCTTTTACCCTTCAAGAGATATTTTACTTTATAAAAACAGTTAAACGTTTCAGACTAACATTTCAACAACATTACGAACAAACTGAAAAGGTTCGTTAAATAACCACTTACAAGTAGAATTACAACTAACATTTTAGTTTAAATACAGAACTGAAAACATTATAAAATAGAAAGAAAGTTTATTGAGATAGTTATTTTAATCCTTTGTATCCCGCGACCTTTTATATAAAGATCCAGCATAAAGGCTCTACGTGAATAGAGTGAAGTCAGAATATGTCCAAATTGTCTAATACGCTCGGCCAGACCGGCCCATTACGTTTCACAAATAGACCATTAGGTCCCAATCCCTTTGCTATTTCAAAAGGATGAAGGGTGAATTTACGAGCTCAAAATTTAAATCTACGACCAACTTGTTTAATAGCAACCTTCGGGGTTAATTCTGTTGTTAAACTGTATTATTATGAAGCGCTCTTACACGTTTACTTGGGCCAGTATTACTCTGGAGCGTTTCAAGTTATTAATTGCCCGTACAAGAAAACTTTTCCGGCGTTTGCGTACGATTTAAAAGCTTCCACTTTTGTTGCGTTGTGTTTTAAATACAATGAACGTTAAACAACCCTTAGAAGTGTAAACATGGGTAAATAATTGAGGGTTTAATCTGTGCAAATATGGATCAATAAACAATGTGGAAGTTGAAGCGCTCAGCTCAGGCACTTTCATTAAAGTAGAAACAGGGGTCATGGTCTGCGAGACGAGTCTGTGGAACTGCTCCCCCGCGTCTGTTGTCCACAATTAATAATAGAGGTCTGCAAGTTGAATGCCACATGTTGTTGCATGGGCTCCTCTCGGCTTGCATGTTGAATACAGATGAGCTTATTTATGTAAATTTGCGTCGCCTCCACGCTAGAGGATGACGCTCCGTTTTGAGTAATCCCCGGCATCGCAAGTGATTGATGCCGAAGCCGCTGACATTCCGCTTTGCTGGCGATCACGGGTGGCTTATGCAAGCAATTTTTTTATTATGCCTTCATGTCAGAAAATATTTTAAGCTGCTGAGACGTGCCACTTTGTTGTTTATGTTCGACATAATGTGGAATGAATAATGGAACCTCTCGAGCTTGTTTGAGGCTAAGACTGTAAATCTAAAAAATATCTGAAATCATTAATAACCTCTTCGATAAGAATGCCTTTTATAGAAGCCGCATAATCATAGCCCACACGTGTACTGCCTTATTAAAAAGCTATAACGCTAGGTTTTAATAAAATCGTACAAGGACAACTTTTTTTGCCACCTTGATTACAGAACAACCGTAAAAGTAAGATAAATATCCTACAGTTGATATAGGGCATTTTTTTGTTTTGGCTTCTGTATTAAGTTAAGTCTATCGTTTTATAAATAATTTGGCTGGCTAACAACATTTTATAAAGGTAAGTAATTAATATTTTTGGAAGTTAATTTTGAGTTCAGTCTATAAAGTTTTATAAATTCATATTTAATTTTTTTTTTATTAAAAGGTCGTTAGTCCAAGCTTAATTTGATTTTAATTTCCATAACCAATTTTGCTCCTCTACAAAATATATTGTTATACTAATTTAATCAATTCACTTTAATAATATATTTCAGCCAATTGATAGTAAATCAATACCTAAAGGAGCAATTGAGTTGAGTTTGATACACTACGTTTTCAATTGGAAAGAAAGCAAACAATTTATTAAGCTCCTTGTTCGGTTTAAAACGAAAGCTTTTCGTTAACGCTTGGTCGCCGGACACAATGAGCGTAGCGGATGTTCTCTGTAGAAAAATACAATTTAAACTTTCTTTGTACTAGGAATACATTAAATAAGGGCAGAACATGAGACTCTATTTCAGAGAAGAATGCAAGTTAGGTTATTTTGACATTTGTTTCAGCTATTTCACTTTCAATTTGATAGATTTTCGAATTTGAGAGTGATATCCTGACATTGCGGAATTTTCATTAGATCAGAATGTTAAATATAGTTCAGAATAAGAACAGATTGATCATTATTTGAATACAAGATGATAGCTTAAGATGCATCGAGTAGACGTAATAAGAATTCGCCTGGTCCTTGCGGTGACTGCTGTTGCGGCGCTCATGAAACAGTCTGACCGCAAGCCACAGTATTTGCTGCCGAGCTTGAGGTCCTGCCCGCTTAGCATGAACGCCGTAGAAACGAAAGAGAATCGACAAATCTTTGGTTCGATTCCCGGGTCGGGCAAAGTAATATTGGAATTTTATGTTTGTTTTGTTTTCCATTTGATGGCAATAAGCTCTCCACCTATTAGATGGGACTTAAACATAACTGTCAAAATGTGTAATATAATTTGATACACCTCTGCCTGACCCTTTGGGTATTACAAGCGTAATCCTGTTTATGTTATTTAGTATGGAAGTGCTCTTTGGACACAGCCTTATTTAGTGTCTATTTTGCCTAAAGAAAGCACTTTAATAAAAGTAAACGATGTCTTGGTATTTATCATGAGGCGACTGCAGGAACTGCGTTGGCGCCGAGCGGTATTGTAAATCTTGTTGCAATATCCTGCTATTACTCTCCGGTGTTGAAGCTGAAATATTATAGAGATTTGCACATTACTGGCTGTATACAATTCAATGGTTGCGAATGCGTTTGGAGAGCTGAGCTGGCTATTGTTAATAGAAATAGGAAAATT
Source organism: Xestia sexstrigata (assembly GCA_941918905.2). Taxonomy (NCBI): domain Eukaryota; kingdom Metazoa; phylum Arthropoda; class Insecta; order Lepidoptera; family Noctuidae; genus Xestia; species Xestia sexstrigata. The sequence goes on along the minus strand of OW799212.2, from coordinate 12,400,729 downwards.
TGGTGGCGTAATTTATCGCCTTTAACCTAATTCTAAAGTGCAGTAATAAAATATAGCAGAAAATAGTAGCAAGTTTTCTGCTTATAACTTTTGCCATTGGAGAATCTCTTTTAACGACCTTTTACGAGACAGTTAGTCGCCGATACACAAATTATTTCAATCAACTCAGCCTTTCAGTCCACTGTTAAACATAGGCGTATCCCTGAAAATGCTACAACAACCTGCCCTACGACTTCCACAAACGGTCCCTGCCGCCTTTTAAAAGGCATGTATTTAAATCGATAATTGTATATTCCATTTTTTCGATCAAAATATTTCAAAGTTAAACCAAAAATACTGACTTGCGCTCAAATTATGCACACTAAATAAATCAAATTCGATATACTGTTTAATGGTTTTTGCATAACTGTTTTACTGAACGAATAACTATTATCAATATAGTATATCTAACAATTCTTTAGTTCAACAAACATATTAAAACTTTTTTAAGGAAAACCATCACCTATACTGTTTAATGGTATTTGCAGAACTGTTTTTTATCTATTTTAGAACCTGCTACGACTCCATGACGCGCGCTCGCTTCGCTCGCATATTAAATAACACTCTTTGACTTCTGTCCCATAAAAGATGGTGGGTCGATGGATGGTGTCCCATAAAAGAGGTGCCCATGCCGCCCATAAAAGAAATTCCGTAGTAAGATTGTATAATTTAGAGTGCAAGTTAGTATTTTTGATAAACAATTAGTTTTTTTGTTTTATAAATCATATATCCGATGAACGAACCACATTTTTGTTGTGAATTCGATAAAAAAGGTCATCTCGTTTTGTGTTATTTTTTAGTTTTTTTTGCAGTACATGTTTAGTTAATCAATTGGATTTTTTGCACAGCATTCATTTTTCTGGTATGCATTCAGTTAATTAGTGGAGTTACTGAAAGTTACTGAAAGAGGATAACTACCGATACTTGTAACGCTGTGTATTGTGTTCATGTGTTGTGTTCATGTACTTGTGAACATAAAACTATTGTTTTAATCGTAGCAATCTGCTATAAAGACTTTTGTTTAGTAATATACAGAGGAATAAGACACTACGTGTACCTATTAGACATTGTTAAGTACGTAGGTAATGCATTTAATAAACCGGCGTGTGTCACGTAAAGATCGTTCAGTAAATAATAAAGTTTTAATCCCCTATCACAAGACGGGACGAAACGAGCATTCCAATTAGTGCTGGATTCTCATTAAGTTTCAGATTCTTGGCGTACACTTTGATATCGGAGCTACGTGATCAAGATTTAGTTCATTTTATTTGAACTTCAATTGTTCAGTGTTTACTAAACGTTGGGACTTCAGACTTATGTATGAGTCATAAGTTCAGGGGCGTACAGTGTGACCCCACATTTAAATGATATTTGGTTCAAGACAAGCATTGCGAGCTAAAAGAAAGAATAAATAAGTTTCACAAGTAAATACGTGAGAATTGTCTTATGAATATCGAAATACTGATCAAAAGCTTTCAAGACTCAATGTGTATTCAATTAAATTCAACCCGATCCAATTCAAAAGTCAAAGAAAGTAACAAATTCATTCAACAAACAAATCATTGTTCCACTTCGCCGACGCAATCAAAAAATTTCAAAATTTGCAAACGCCAGCGTCGCCCAAGATAAAAAGAAGGTTTCTCTTAAGGAGACCGCAATTCTATTAAAGTTTTGTAAGAGTTTGTAAGTGTTCGAAAAATTTGTGGTGGAAATGGCCAACGTTAGTTCCGCATAGGAGTCAAGGTGTGGAACCCCTGGCTCATGAATAAGGCAGGACGTCGCCGCCTTTGCCGTGTTTCCATCTCAATAACGGGGAATTCTTTTTTACACGTTTCGTGATTTGTGGACTGTTTTAACATCCCCGAATAAATATACCCCATATGTTTTTGTTTGAGTTATGTGAAAATAATAAATCTTTATATAAATAAAAGATTCTAAACAATACTGAGGTTATCGTCGATTATATTTAGACTTTTATTGTGCCTGTCATAAGAAACATAATCACAAAGAACTACCGATAAACATGGGCCTTGTTTGATTAATCTCGTTAATATCGAAACGTGCACCATCACACAACCTCAATCAATCACAGAACGTTACGCGCAAAGTGGAACATAAAAACCATTCATCTACCAAACAAACAAACACTTTACAGTAAACACCATAGTACACTTAAACAAACTGAAAAATAGCGAATTCAAAACTGGATGCATGCCATCAGAACTTGTCCAAACTTTAATTTTAAGATTATGCAGAAATATTTACTGAAGAAAGAGCGCATCCTTATAAGCTGCTTTGTCATTCAACGTTGCTTGTACAGTTTCATTTCGGTCACTAGAAACTTTATGAAACAGCACTTCTCAAGTATTCATCATCAAAATATGAGGAAAGGAGCTAAAACATCGTTACTTCTGCAAAGAATAAGTTCAAATTTGGCAAGAAGACGACAAATTTTCATTGCATCTTAAGACGGCAGGTGCGCGGACCGTGAATAAAGAAAAACTCCGCTTTGCTGGAAATATTTTTATAAGGAAAATGTATCGCACACTACCGTTTGGCGGAGAATCGCTGCTTACTGTGCGCGCTTTGAAAGTAATTTATCTAACTTTTAATATACTTTCGCGATTGTACGTATAGGTACGAATGTCGTATATTTATTTTTTGTTGATGTTTCATGAACAATAAACCTGTAATTTTTGGTAGTATCTGAAAATATGAACTACTACAGAACATTGGCAGTTTCACGTCTAGCAATTACAGAACACAATTCGAAATTTGAATCACGGGATCGTTCAACTGTTGTGTTTGTCCGCCCGTCAAATGCGCAATTTTCCTCAAAAGAAGGGAGAATTGAAAGAATTGAGATCTTGTTATTGTACTCTTGTATCACGTTCTCTAAATGAAGTAGATTTGATCGTAGTGACAGCTTTCTTCAACAATTCCTTGTTTTCAGCAATCGGAAATGTTTTTCCGAAACTTTTGCAGCATTTCGTTAGAGAAAAAGTCGTTTCGTAATCAAAACTTGAAGTGAATTATTGTAAGAAGTATGTTTGAATTGTTAACAGTTCCACTTGACATGTTTTGAGGACTGATCAGGAAATATTATAGTTAAGTATAACGTTACATCCTGTTATTAATAGGAGGTGAGAGTATTGCCATCAATAATATTTAAGTAGAAAGCCTAATTTGTTCATACCAACAATTGGACATTAATATTCTGACTCCAAGACATGAGGCAACCAGCAACATCTACCAACATCAACTAATCAACACATCCGAATATTATATGGGTCCGTCCGTGTCCAATAACACGGCCTAATTCCGAAAATGTGACTTTGACATTGAAGCAGTACTGGTTTAGCACGAAATATTCGTAAATATCTGTAGTCACGTGGCACTAATTGTCCAATTCTCAATCGGATCACGTAGACTCGAAGGGAGCAGTAAACAGGCGATATTTCGTGGACTAGGAAAGTTTGTCCCGCTATGCGAATCGGAATACCCCTGCCCTGCACCCCTGCACCCCTGCGCCCTCTGCCAACAGATTGTGGGCCGTTCCAGCTAGGAACAATTAAAGCCAAATGCTCACCGACACCAGTGTTTCATTGTAAGCCGTTACAAAGGAGTGCGGAGAATTCCGAGCAACAGATTTCACTGTTATTCTTTTTAATAACGTCGTTAACGTTTTTATTTTAACTGTTCCCGTTTATAGCTAATGATAGGTTTATGGAGGGATTTCCGACGAAATTTTATGCAGAATAATTCTGTTTGACGCTTTTGTATTCATGTAATGTCTAGGTTTTATGATTCTTTATGAAAGTCCTGAAGTTTGTAGCGAAACGGATTTTTTCTATTTTGTTCGTTTGTTTTTCAGAAGTTATTTCAGAATATTCATTAATTGGATATTCCTAAAATGAGATTTTATTTTAAACTTTCACAATACTGGACCCTAAAAATATTGAACCAGAGTTCAAATTACAATATTATTTACCAACGTGAGTGTAAACACACAAATCACCTAATCAAACATCTAGACTGGGAACGAATATGTGTAAGGCATACAAATATTTGCTCCGATATGGGAACAGACCTTGAGAACAGAAGGCGAATGTTTGGGTCGTCATAATGTAATTATTGGTTGATTAATTTATCAAAGAAACATCTTGTCATGAGGAAATATTTGAAATAAGACTTCCCATAACGAGTGATACTTCGAAGAAGTGAGTGGAAAAGATATAAGAATTTATAAATAGGCTTGTATTATTCGTTTCTGATTTTCTTCATATCATAATATGAAGAAAGTCAGAAACGAATAATACAAGCTAATAGATGTTTAGGTGAGGTAATGATTATTATCGGCGTCGAGTCGACTTTGAAGTACCTATGACTCGTCCTCGACAGCCGGTGGATCTTCGTGGAGCACTTCCGACGTTTGGCCCCCAAACTGGAACGGACCAGGGCTGCCTTCGGGCGGCTCCTGCCCAACCTGGGGGGGCAAACGCCTCCTGCCGGAGGCTCTACGCGGGAGTCGTGCGGTCCATGGGCCTTTACGGTACCCCGGTGTGGGCGCGTTCCTTGAGGCTGCGTGCAGCCCACTACCTGAACACGCCCCAAAAGGTGGTAGCCGTAAGGCTGGCCCGTGGGTACCGCACGATCGCCCGCGAGGCGGCGAGCCTCCTTGCCGGATTGCCGCCATGGGATCTGGAGGCGACAGTCCTCGCGCGCCTGCATGAATGGCGCGCGGAGGTGCTACGCCGGGGGGAAATTCCGCTGCCCGCCCCACGTGCACACACGATAGTGGCGATAAGTCCCCTCTTTGAGGAGTGGCTTGAGAGACGCCACGACGTCCTCACCTTCCGCCTGACGCAGGTCCTCACCGGACACGGTGTTTTCGGGAGGTTCCTGCACTGAATCGGGCGGGAGGAAACGCCCGGGTGTTTCTACCGCGAGGATCGACCGGAGGACACGGTGGAGCACACGGTGGATGTGTGCCCCGCGTGGGCGGAGCACCGCCGTGTCTTCAAAGCGGCGATTGGCGGCGTCGACCTCTCGCGTCCAGCCCTGGTGCAAGCCATGGTCCGGAGCGAGATGGAATGGGACGCCGTCACCTCCTTCTGCGAAGCAGTAATGCTAGAGAAGGAGGTGGCGGAACGTGAGAGGGAGAGAACCTCACAGCGTTCCGGCCGCCGCGGGAGATACCACGTGGCCCCCGGCCACCGTAGGCGCGGGCCTGTGGACGGTGGGCTATGGGCTAGCTCGCCGTCCGTCCTCGCGTTTCATGACGACAGGCCGTGTCGACGGCGCGTTCGTGTTCCACGCGCGCCTCAAAGAGAGTCAGCAAAAAGGAAGAGGTCTGTAAGGACCGATGCTCGCCGGGGTTGCGGGACTGTTCGAAAGAGATACCGTGGCCCCGGAACACAAAGGGCGATTAAGGAACATGGATGGGTTTTAGTCAGTAATAGTCTGACACTCCCTCCTGCTCCGCCCAGAGCGGGAGGAGACATTTGATAATTTCCCAACAGAAAAAAAAAAAAATGTTATGATTATTGTGGGTGCCTAAATGTTAATTACAATTTGCAAAATATCGTACTAGGTCCCACCTGCTGGATGAGAGAAAAATGTTTAGAATACTTTAGACTACTTCAAATATTGAGTGCCATTTAGAAGATCCACCCGGCAAAATGCTATCTACATAGATGCTGCGTACATATGATGATGAGATACTGAAGTCACTTTTTGTTAACCCTGGTTCCCCGTTCCATGTACCTACTCGGGGTATGCGTTCCTCACGTATATTGGTGAGAAATGAGAGACAAAAACAGACAAGAAGAAAAAAACAAATGAGAAAGAGTTCTGCGTAAATCTAGGTAAGACTCGACTTTCTCATTTTTAGTTGAGGTATTCATTAAATTGCTTCAAGAAGAGAAAGGAAAAGTTTCTGGCAACTTTTTTTTATTACTCCTCAATTGCCCTTAGTATACCCATTTTGAAAGATGAACCCGACGCTGATTTCCCCAACATAAGATAAAACCATAAACTTCACCGAGCTCAAACAGGTCAAATCCAGGGATGTTCAATAATAGTACAGATTGCGACAATATAGATAAACTTCACGTGCAATTTTACATCCCATCATAACGCACTTTATAATAAACATGTTCCGATCCTAATAACCTTTTTATTTATCTTTTGAACTCGGTAATAAATTGAACACGCTAGTTATCTCTCCCGAAATCCCGGAATCCCGAAACTTTCCCGATATCGCGTGTCCGTCGAATACACAAGGGTGCGTCCCTCTGAACAAGTTTTTTGCAACAAAATCAATGACGTATGAAATTTCAATGGCATCATGTTGTCGTGTTGTAATTACCTATTATCTTACAATATACCATAGTTTCAGATTGTCCGGGAGGGATGCGTGGATCCAATACAGCTCTGTAACTCTGCTAATTCATATAAGCACGTAAAAGGGGAATTAACCCACTGTTCTTAATTACGTTTTCGCATGCTTCACTTTCGTTTAAAAGGGTCCCTTTGCACACAGTGTGCCCAACATATTATATTCACAGCTGAGCTTCATCTGAAATTTTGCGGAATTTTATAATACCTAAGTTATTTTAATGAAGTATGTGGTTTTAGGATACCTTACAGCGTACGTAATGTAGGTAAAGAATGTGTAGATGGGATAATGTATGTATATATAACAGTCGATTTGATTTGTTTTGATAAGATCGTTGTAAAAACATGAGTTTCCAACCTGAACGAGGAAATTACATTTTTATCTTTACTGGTTACTGATCATAACATGTAATCGAGAATGGATCTAAATATCAAATGCCTAAATTTGATCAAAATACTGAAGCTACGTTCTTGTTAGTAATGTAATTGGGAATAGTCTAGTACATAATGACGCACGTACCCCTAGGGATGTAAACGCGGCGGTTAATTAGATGTCAATCAGCAAGAAATGTAGTTACAACAAAGCGTATCCACATTGCACAGGTGGTACACTGTCTGTCAGACTACCAACCTAACAGACACGACAAGTACTACCCAATCTAAATAAACATTTATGCAATCACAATTTTGCAAACGTGTGGCCGTTCAATTAATTCCCACTAATACAAATCTGTTGGAAGAAATATCAAACGCAAATTCGCATACATTATCGTTAATTGTTAAGTTAATGGCAAAGCTTACTGTGGGAAATATTCCATGGGGTTGTATAACCGCAGATTAGAATCAGCCTGTTAGACTTCAGCCGTAATAAAGCTGGTTGATCTCACAATAAGCGTTTGAAATACGTCACAGCACCTCTTTAACGAAACAATAACATCAAAACTTTCGAGGTACAATAAAAGGCACATGTAATGACTTAAGTAGTAAGTACCTACGTATATGTACGACACGGTAAAATTATAAAGTAAAAGTAATGCTGTCATTCCGAACGGCTACATAACACGTTTCAGGGGAGCTTTAAAATACCTTAAAATGTTGGAGCGTTCAAGTAATTTCCCTCGTACGGCACTGAGTGTCGCTTGTATACGGAAAGTTGACGGCATACAATGTAACACGTGTGAATTTGTTAGATTCGTGAGAAGTTTTCTTAATCGTGCCTTATAACATTTTTATTGAGACTTGTTGTCCATTTTGTAACGTTCGGGCAAGAAAATGCAATCCATTGCAGTGGCAGAAAAGTGTCAAACTTTAGGTGTAGTTTGCTAAATGCAAACCGAAGCATAAAATCTTTAAAAATACGTGACCAAAAAGCGCAGTACAAAGTTAGTTTTTAACAGTTCCCTAAGGTATTTTTGGTGCAATAGGATATGCAAGAAATAGAAACTCTTTTTGTTCCTTAAAAATGCCTTGATATTGGCCCATATAAACATTGTGGAACACTTGTTTATCTTTCTAATACAACACTTATTTTACAATGTAATATTGTTGTTATTGTTTTTGGAGAAACGGAACGCAAATACAAAACGCAGCTTCGGCGGTAGTGATACGAAAACTTCTTAAAGTTTCCCTAAGATGTTATTGCAATGTTTGCTTGATTATAGAACATTCATTGAATAAAATAAAATGATTTTATTAAGGGTAAAACTTAGATGACATGATATAAAACAAGGCAGATAGACGGAAATGACGACAACGTCTATGATATGAATGGCTGCGAGAATCACGAACGTTTGAACTGTCGTAGAAAATTGTAGAAGTTTAATATTTTTTTGAGCGACAAGCAGTCGTTGAACTTAACATTTAACTATTTTATTGGGTTGATTACTATCAACCGTCGTACCAACGTCGTATCAACCGTCGTACTTTATTGATTTAAGTAAAGAAACAAATAAATGTATATGTCATAAGTGCGAATAAAAATGCGCCTTGAAGTGTCAGTTGATAAGTTGTCCAGTTGGAATTACTAAATGTTTTCTCTAACTCCAAAAATCAGACTGACACGGCATATGTTCCATAAGTTTCTGAGAAAACGATGTTTGCCTATTCCCAAGTCAACCCGGAATAGCTTGTAACACTGCAACAAACTTTGTCCAGATGAGACTTCAGTAACAAACTTACACAGATTTGATAAAACCCGTTCCAATACATAAGAGCTTTCACTTCGTTATCGTCAATAGCGGCAATATGTTTTGCGCCCACTCTCCGGCGTTTAGAGCTAAAATTTATCTGTGCTAATAAATTACGTGGGCCTACGCCCAACCTTGTTAAATAAACACGATGTTCGCACCACATTTTTCATTGTGAATATCTCTGGGCCTATAGATCGCGGCACAATGTATCAGGGAAACCACTCCCGAGGTGCAGCTATTCATTGAAACCGCAGACCATGAATTACTCTCAAAGTTCCCGTGTCTCATCTCAGTGGCAACCTCGGTGCGACGAAGAGGAATGTGCCGCGCTATTGTCAACTTGCTTGCAAGTAATACGCAGACATTGTGCGCAAAACAGCTAAATGTTTTGCGATATGATAAATCTAACCGGGGAAATGCTGTCAGTAATTAACTATGTATTAGATACGCAGATTTTCCATTAATTTGTTACATAATGACACGACAGCTCTTCTCTCTATTTTATTATTATCAATTTAATAATTGAATAGCTCTATACCATTCTAATTTTAATTGGATCGTGGTTATTGTGCATGATTAATGGATTTATATTAAAATTATTCATTTCGTAATAAAGCTATTTGTATAGCTCTGAAAACTGTTACAAAAAGGACCGAAGTATGGTATGTCATTAAAAAGTTTCTTGCTACTTTCGAATTCCAGAAAACTTAATAATAGAGAAACAAAATGAATAGGTTCCTGTGAGAGGCTTTTTGTATCGACCTCTTTGAGGCAAAGAGTAACGACCTGGTTCGGGGCTAGATTCGAAGCCTGCGGGCAGGGCCTGGGCTACTTTTAAAATGAATTTTACTTTTATTTGAAATTTTCTTGAACTTTGTGGTAGAAATCTTTTTATATTTTATGCATGGATTTAACGGTGTGGGTGTGATTTTTTACGTCTTTTCTATATAAGAAGAGATTCCCCGGTGACCTGATACGAGTTTTGTTATAACGTTGTTCAGTATTCCGAGATGCTTGAAAACGTATAAAATCAATTGCGTATGCAATGCAACTAGGAATAGCTATTTTCTTTCCAGAATTACTTACTGCTATCCAGTAGCGCGTAACCCTTTCTTTTAAATATATTCTCCAAAATATAGTAAATTCTCCGTATCCGTTATCCTTGACATATTGTTGTACCCATTTAGTACAAGGCTCTTGTCATAGTACCTTCCATTCGTGTGCGTCCTCATTTACAAAAACCTTATATTTATTATCTTGATTACCATGCCAATATTAAATAATAGACCAAAAAAAAAAAATGTAATAAAGTTGCATTTCAGTTGGGTCTGCAGGGTATTACATTTTGTAGTTAATTATGAAATGACTACCTAAATCAACATAGAAATTAAAGCGTGCATCCGGTTAACGGTTTGCAGTTTAAATATTAACGAAGCTAAGTTTAGTGAGGTTTATTTTGATTTTTTTGGTTTAGAGTCCCGACTTAAACATTAAAACAACTTTATCTAAAAACTTTTTTTTTCTTTAGCACTCATTGTCCCCCTTTGCGTCCCTCCCTACCTACATTTTTATAAGTTTGCATTTCCTTGTCCACTTTGAACGTTCCATTGCTATAGCAATATACATACTACTTTGTATAAACAATGGTTGGAACTCAGTATTGACGTATAGTAGTAAAAATCGTGTAATAAAAAGCGCATTAAAATAATTGGACAAAGGTGGACACTGTAATGGATGTTCAGAAGTATATAATACAATTTTATAGTGAGTGTATCCCTATCATTTTCCATAGACACACGCACTATAATATTGTATTTGTAGTATTTGCTTCCTAATTTTTCTTAAAAATCAGGAAGCCCCCATCACAAACAGATCTCTCTCACTAGTTTTAGTAGTTAGGTACTAAACTAAAATACGAGAAAATGATGAATGAAAACCTATGTATACTTTCAAAACTAAGAAAACAACATTCTTTAAATCAAATTGTTCCCAGTATAGGCACATCCATAAAGCTCGTAGGCTACAAACTGAATCTAATCCATTAACGTAATAGAACGGAATCAGCTCCAAATGGACCGAATTACCTATTTTATCGGCGGCAGGAAAGTCCATCATTTTCAATCGGAGTCCGTATTGAGCATTTGAAACGTCCCCATACGTCGAACCGGTAATCTCGTAACATGGTTGGAGCCCCGGTTTATCCCGCCATATATCTCGGGCTGCACCGCGGTTCAAACTCACACGCTCCAAGGCAACCTGCCATACCAAATTATCAATTTACCGACATCACAGCACCTGCCTAAATTGTTGCGTGCCTATATACCATTAATCAATAACTGCCGAAACTTGTTAAGCAATACAATTTTCATAATAATGTTCACATGATGACGGATTGTTTATCATAAGGTTGTGTATTTAGGTCTAGCCATAAATTGCTGAATACCTGCAGAGATAACGTTTTATCATCATTTATATTAACTACTATTATTAAAATGTATTATTTTCGGGCGTATTATCAATCTCATTGTTGAAGATACTCAATTTACATAAATATCACATTCATTTAAATTTTCATATTTCATGACAAACCTGTTTCACAAAGAAATAATATTATTGAATTGAAGCAGATCGATCGTAGGTCACCTCACCTAAATATACTTTAAAGTTTAAGGTCGTGTTCACTTACGCTTTAACTTTACATTATAAAACGTAACGCCAACTCTTTTAAAAATAAAATAAAAATTGCTTCGTAAATGCATTTTTTTTATTTTTTGTGTTTTTTTAATCAGTTTAGGGACTTGAGAATACAATTAATGAAGTAATTGTGGTAGTCATTGCCTAAAAAACTATCCAAAACGAATACAAAAAACGAAACAAACGCATCTAACAAAACGGTTGAACGAATGCTTTTTATGAAAGCGAAATTACAATTTCGCCCCTCCTTTATAACATCTATACCTATGTACAGAAGGCAAAGCAAAAGCGAAAGCAACTTTGTTTTCTATTTTTTTGCAATTTTTTCGTCTGGTTACTTAACCAGGGACGAAAAAGTTGATGAAGTTTTCTTAGAAACAGATGGATGTTTTCGAATGAAATTAAATTTAATTGATAGAAATATTAAAATTTGTTAATATAATTTTTCAGATGAAGACGTGAAAAAATTTCTAAAACAATTGCAACTATATCTGACGACCATGGTTACTTATTTGCTTTGCCCTCTGTACAAGTGCTTTACTCGTATATGCCTACCTATCACAAAATCTGAAATATTTATTTCCATTACTCAATATATGGACTCGCACTCACAATCACAATTACTACGAGTACCAACAACATCGATAAACATACGGTGCTTGTCAATAATTTCAATAAAAGGGTGCAATAAAATTACTTGTAAACACTGTCGAGTGTTGTCACGTTGTTTCTTTAAATTATAATGAGAATTTTTAATTTAATGCACGATCTGTTGTTTTTAATACAAATATGTTTTACGTTTATTGCACTTTGTGAGTATTGAGTGCTGTCAATATAAAGCACCCTTCTTTTATTGTGTTTAACGCTGCGGTTGTCACTATTACTACTACACTACTTTACAATATTGAGCTGTTTTAAAATTAATTACAAATCAGTGCCCACAAAATCAGGGAAATATTTATCAAAGTCAAAAAATTATTTGTTTGTACGAAAACTGAGATTTGTAAAACAATAAAACCTGATTCGACTACTCAATATTCGGGCGATAAATTCAAACTAACCTAAGGTTTTGTCTTTGAATGATTGCTACGGCAAGCTACGACACGTCGGCCTACGCCGCTACGAGCGTCGTAGCCAAAGAGCTACGAACCGTTTCCTTGCAGAGCTTTGTGAGGTATATGGTGCACACTTTGTGGTTTAGGATTAGGATTCCCTGCACCATGCTTCAGAGATTACGCGTGTGTCCGTTTTGTGCTTTACTCACTCAAGGGTTAAAGTTAAGAACTCGTTTGATTCATCTAGCGGCACCGCTTGAATTGAATTTATTTCTTTGATTAATATCTTATAATTTTAGTTAACACTTATTGTATTAGTTTTAATAATAACAGGCTAAGTCAAAGGTGTATCTACAGTATGATCACGTTTTTACAGCTATGTTTAAATCCCATGTCCATTGGGGCGAGTCAATTGCCATCAACCCGGCACAAAACCAAACTAAGTGCAAGTGAGAAATTATTGATGAAAAACACCCTGCCCGACTTGGGAATCGAACCCTCATGCACAACAGGAGCGTTTGAGAAAACTGAACCAACGAGACAGTCAAATATACCAAAATTATAACAATAATAATAATAAATATTGTATTTTAACAATAACTTTATTCAGGCTGATGCTGATGTGTACACCAAAGTATTCTTTATTTAGTTTTATGCAGTAATAATACAAAGTTTTCTTATTGTTCGCGAGTGAGTTTCAGTTCCGTAACTTATGTGTGTAGTACAAGATAACAGTATGATGTATTCTTTGTGTATCCTTGTTTATTATGGCGTGTGTTTCATCTCTTTTATATGATGGAATACGTTATTTATAGAGACGAAAGAAAATAGAGAAAAAATAGCAATACATAAACCGATTTGGTACCATAGTCAACCACGCATCTGTGGTAACAGTTGTACTATGAAAATCGCCAGTAACTATTACTGCTGTCAATGTCAAATTGTTACCACTAATTTGCGGTAGAATGTCGGTACCAGTACCTTATATATCTTTAAAACTTAATATCATAGTTACATCACGCCTGTGATCCCCGAAGACTTAGACAGAGGTGTACCTAATAACACCCAGATTTCGAGAGTTATGTTTTAAGTCCCATAGAATATGGGGAGAGCCTATTGCCATCAACCGAGCCACGAGGTCTGGATTGGTGAATCCAGACCTCGTGGCTGCTACTGAGAAATTCGTAATGGAAAAACCCAATAACAATTTGCCTGACCCGGGAATCGAACCCAAGACCTTATGGTCGGCAGCCACACTTGCAACCACTCAGCCAACGAGGTAGTACAATAATCTGGTGATATTTTTAATTTAAATAATACACACACAATTTACCGTATTTAGCAGAAAAGCATTTTCCGATTCCACATCAAAAAGCTTTGCGTTCAACTAGTACCTATCTTATTCTGGTTTGAAATCTAATTCTGAACTTCAAAAGCAATAAGCAAACTTAGGCAGTCGTCGTTTGCTTACTAATTAGTACGTATGAGTTGTACATTTCTTGTAGACTGTGAGGGTGAAACGACGTTCCAAGACGAAGAAAAAAATGTAGGCATTTATTTACTAACATTTGTTTCTAGTTTAGCCGTTATGTTAGCCGTGTGGTATCCGGAAGAGTAGAATAGAACCAACCCATTACACTCACGGGTGTCGTATAAGGCGACTAATGTCTGAGGCAGAACACCTTGCGCCTGCGTAGACCAGAGAATGGGCAGCAGCGTTTTCTGTTAGTCTTTCATCACTGCGATCTCCCATCCGCCTGCCAAGCGTGGAGATTACGGCAAATTCCTCCCATCATGGGAGAGACTTATGTCCAGCAGTGGACGTTATGGGCTGTTGTAGTAGTAGTAGTAGTTTCTAATATCAGAATGGGAGTATAATATACCATGGCAAAAAGAAGAAAAAAAAATTAAAGTGTTAGAGCGTCGTGCAATAACGCCATCATCACGATGATTTGTGCTTAAAAAAAAAAAAAAATTAAATTAAATTTTCATATCATTTAACCCAATTCTGGGTTAAGCTCGCCATCGTACATAAGCTATATTTTTTGCAATTCGTATGTTTATTTTTTTTATTTTGCGTGCAATATAGAATAAGAATAAATGCCAATTTTTTCGAAAAACTGGAAGTATTTCATATTGACTAATGACTTTCAAAAGCTTTTGTGAATTCAGTGCTGTCATAGTATATTTTTTATTTTATGGTGCTGTGCTGTTATATAATCCTTTGTTTACACAATACTTGGAGTAGGCCTTTTTTGCACGATTTGCATTCTTCTCAGAACTTGCACATACTTGTTACAATATATTTTTACTGTACACCACTACACCCCCGCTTCTGTTTTTTATAAACCGTTTCAAGTTTACTACTCCTGAAAATGATACATAATAAGCGAGTTTTCTCCAAAAATAACCGTCCACAGCCGCATAGTAAAAAAGCTGTAAAATGTCTACTTTATGCATCGCAGCGGTCTTGATAATACATATTTTACAAGGTACATGTGTACACACACTGTAAAAGTACACAGAGAAAAATACACTGGGCTCAGTTAATATTGACTTAAAAAGAATGATTTCGAACTTTCGTATTCAGAATAAAAGTTCGGAGTTCCAAATGAATTTGAAATTGAACATACACCGGAATTATTTATTAAATTGACTATCAATATTCATAATAAACATTATAATTTTAATAGTATTAAAAAGTTTGTACGTTTTTAATTTATATATTAAATGGCCGTCGCTTGAAGGTTACTGGATACAGAGGGTAGGGTACGTGTATGTGATAAGCAATTTTTACTATTTAGATGTCCTCTCTATTATGAGCTATTGTTCGTTAATAGTATCTGAAATATTTTTATTCAATACAATATTACACATACATTTTTTATTTAATTTTTTACATTTTAGGAAAGATTACAGACTAATGACATTGTAATAACAAACTATATACTTAAATTGCTAATAACAAGCCTCCACAGATAAATACAATTTTTTTTTTAATAACATTATAACCATTATGAACATTTTCACGAACACTAGGCGACACCAACGAGCTTACGAGTAAGCTGTAAGTTATCTTATTCAGCTTACAGCATCCTGCTTATCTTATATCGTAATCGTAACAGCAGCAACTTCTCCTCCTTATCAAAGAACTGACACAAAAGATATCGAGAAAAGCGAAGAGGTTTTGCATACATCTTTTGATGTAGAGTTGTTTGTCTGTAGAACAAAGATGCATCCGGAGCGGATATTGTTCTCTAGATCGTATCCTAGAGAGATGCAATGATAACTTTCTTGTTTCTTCATATTAATTGTTTAACAAACACTTTTCAAAGACCGGACGGCATGTCTTTGTTTCCTTGGAACACGTGTAGGCCTTTAGTATAGGATGCAACATTATTTATTTATTGGTTCACCAACAACTGACTTAATCAAAATAAATACATCATTTTTTTAATGTAATTTGAATTTTTATCATAAATGATATTAATGATAGAAGCGAAAAATTCTTAATTTTTTTTTTTTAATTAATATAGGTAGACAATTTAAAATTAATAACATTTTGAAATGAGTCACGTGATTAGAAACACGCCAAAATCGGTCGCCATGTTGGCTACGTCACAATGTTAAAGGAATTGCACAACAAATCAGTGTGAATTTTCGTGAACTTTCAGCATTAGATTAATAAAGAAAAATATGTCACGGCAGCTGTTTCATACGATAAGTTTGTAGTTAATATGTACAATAACGTGTTGATGTCGGTAAAATGACATCAGTCTATTGCCAAATATGTGTAAAGTACATATTACTACACCCTTCCAAAAAATAGGTAACCATAGGTAATGCATATAGCACTGGAAATATTATACATAAAAAGTTCTCGTTTGCTAATAAAACTCAAAAGGTCAAAATAAGAACAGTAACATTCTATCTGCGTTCTTATTTTCGTCATTATTCATACATAATTTTTATACAAAACACAATCAAGGTCTTGACAATATTACAAAAAAAAAAACATGTTGCAACCATTGAGCTATTACTACTGCGTATAGAGAAGACAGCGTGAACAAAATCAGTGCTCCGTTCAGCTGCTGTCGGCTGGCAGCAGTTCACTCAGTCGCTTGCTCGCCACAGCATTTAAACTCTTTTGCAAAAAAAACGGGCACTTTACATTTTTTTCTCTACTTCAATGAAGAAGAACAGGAAAGAGGTTTTATTAATTTGACGATGTATTGGCATGTTATTTGAAGCATCCTGGTATGATTATTTACCTTCCAAACTTGAATTTTGAAATTAACAAAAGAAAATTAATGAGTATTGTGGATTATTGTAAAATTGCTTTTCACTTCTCATGCTCTGAAAGTGCTTATTTGTGCAGGATATAGGCTGCACAAAATCGAATTTTGTGCACAAGTGCATTAATGTATCTACTCTTAAATGTATCTATATTAAGGCAAAGAAAATGAGCCATACAGCCAAACACAATAAGAAGTTCATAGATAGAATTTGTTATTTTATAATATTTACTTTAATTAATTTGCCTTATGTGTTTTTTAAGACATAAAAGATATTAAAATTTAAATTCAAGTACGGTAGGTTATTTAATTAATTTAAGAAAATTATTATTACAAAATTAATTTAATAGTGGGCTGTAAAGGTCTGCAGCCCAAGCTTAATCAATGTCCTAAGATTAAAAAAAAATAAAGCGGCGATATGCCGGGAAAAACCATTTCCTTTACTATTCAAAACTGTGCTAATTTTACTTTGAATTTTAATTAAAGAATTGTTATATTATACTACTGTTTTAGTTCCTCGCAATCGAAGTGAAAAGCAGAGTTTATACCTCGTCCACAAACCATTTTATCCTCGACATTACTATCAGCCCTCGCCTTCGGCTCGGGCTGCTAAAAGTCTCGGATAAAATTGTTCGTTTTGTGCACTTGTTGTAAAATCTACTATTACTAATCGCGCGAATTGCTGAAACGATTTTTTTACTGTTTACTAAAATTTTAAAACTAATTGGATATTTTCTGCAAATTAAACAATTTAATCTTTTTTTTACATTAAATACCACTTTTTGATATGAGTGATAAAGCTATAAGGGCCGGTAAAATTATAGTCCTATTTGAAGAAGGTTGTTCGTAAACTTACGTGTCTCAGCGGCTAAATGTGAGTCGTTCTACTGTCCAGACGAATTGGCAACGGTATCAAGAGACCGGTTCGGTCAAAAGAAGACCCGGTTCGGGAAGAAAACGATGCACAGAACCAAGAGATGACCGCTTTTTGGTGAGACAGGCGTTGCGGAATCGTAAGGCTTCAAGTGTGGACCTGAAGAAGAGCCTTGAAGAAGTAAGAGGAGTAGAAGTTAGCTTGTGGACGGTCAGAAGGAGGCTTTTGGCTGCCAATATCGGGCGTTACCGCCCGGCCCTAAATTACTCCGTGAGCACAGTGTTGCTCGACTTCAGTTTGCTCAAAACTGTGCTTCATGGACTCTGGAGGATGAATAAAATATTGTTTTCAGATGAAGCTAGAATCTCTTTATGTGGAGAGGACCGACGCTGGGGAGTGCTGCGAAGACCACGGGAACGCTATGCAGAAGTGTGTTTAAAAAAAATCACTCCTTATGGCGGAGGCTCCGTTACGTTTTGGGCAGCAATGAATTCGACGGAGCATACGGAATTAGTTTTCATAGAAAATGGAATATTAAATGCACACCGGTACATAACATATGCACAACACGCATTGACTGCACTTGGGGAAGATTCCATTTTTATGGACGACAATGTTCGCCCGCACCCTTCTGGTGACGTGGAAGCGTAAATGCAAGAAGTTGGGATCCGTCGTTTAGATTGGCCAGCTCGAAGTCCTGCCCTCAATCCAATTGAGCATGTCTGGGATGTTCTAAAGAGACGGGTAAGATCAGTGCAACCTGCTCCACAAAACATCAGGGAGCTAAAAAGAGTCATTGCAGAAGAGTGGGAACGTATTTCTCGAAACGTTATTAAAAACATCGTGGCAAGCATGCCCAGAAGGTTTTTACATTTGTAACTTTATTTAATTTAAAAAATGTAAAAAAATCTTCTTGTCTTTATTGCCGACCACTTTATACTTATTGTTTGGCCGTGTACATCGGTTTTAAAGAATTCAACTAAAATTTAAAAAAAAAATCACTTAACGCGTATTAATTTACACGATTACAAGCATACAGACTACGGCAAACAATTAAATTTCATTTAATTAACTCAAATCGACCTAATAACGTAAATTTCCATAGGTGCCTTTTTATTTTGCAAAAGAGTGTATTATTTGGGGTTAGCCGCCCCGCGCCCCCCGCACTGCCGCGCTTGTTGTACAGATTTTGTTCGCGCTGTCTTCTCTATACGTAGCA
Organism: Xestia sexstrigata; assembly: GCA_941918905.2. Taxonomy (NCBI): domain Eukaryota; kingdom Metazoa; phylum Arthropoda; class Insecta; order Lepidoptera; family Noctuidae; genus Xestia; species Xestia sexstrigata. Next base: position 12,381,965 of record OW799212.2, on the reverse strand, counting down.
ATAATAGCTCAATGGTTGCAACATTACATTTCTTAAATAGTGCTGACCGCAAACCCAAGTTTCGTCATCACGATTGAATTCAGCCTAATCGATACTCGCAATGAAATCAAGTCTGGAAAAAAAGAGTTGATACTGAATACTGAAAAGTCCTTGGTATAATTTCAAATAATTGTTTTAAACTATCACATTTTATAATTTAATTTAGTAATTATTCGATGTTTTTGGTTGATTTCAAGAGAAGGAGATTATACCTAATAATCTATATAATGAGAAATATGTACAGAAATCTCTAATATAAAAAAAAAAAAAAAACTTGCAGCTACGGCTAAATTCGCGTCGATTTTTTAGTTTCTAAATTTAAATTAGGAATGCGCTCGCAATGAGAGGTTTTCTTTTGAGGTATTAAAAAAACAAACAAAAAAACCTAGTTTCCAAGAACTCTATAGATGGCGTTGAACTGACTACGATAGTTGGTGCCAAAGAAAAAACACTTGGGAAAAAAAACATTGCGTCACGTCACATACGCTCGTTGACTGACACTTTCGTTTGCTTAACCTTCCGAATATAACCTAGTTTTCTCGTGCTTAGTTAAAATCAGTCTTTTTTAGGTTCCGTTCCTTGCATTAACGTACTAAGTTCAGCGCCATCTATCCAGCGACTAGGGAAGAGCTAAAAAGAAAATCCCTCATTCACATTGAGTATTTTTATTTACTACATCATATTTTATTTAGTACGAATTGTAACTGAAGGTTGGATTTAGTGCGCCAAGGATCTTGGTAGGCATAGTTTTGATTGATCCACTAAAGATAAATAAATATTATCAACTCTAAAACCTCAACACATCTTTACCATACCTCATATATACCTGGCGCACTATATCCAACTAAACAATAGAAAAAAATAGTAAATTTAAATACAATGTCATTACATTGCATTTAAATTTACTATTTTTTGAACAGAGTGCATTCCTAATTTAAATTTTGATTTGGAAAAAATCGGCGCGAATTTTGCCATAGACCAAACTGTGCTGTTTATTGTTGGGTTGGTTTTAGTACCTACAATGTACAAAAAAAATTAAGATTACCTATAAAAATAATAATAATGATTTATTTAAGAGATCATACAATCCAATTTGTTAGTAGTACATACACATCTTAAACACTAGTGTTAGTACATAATTATATTTCAATTTTATTAATAATGTCAAAATAATTAATAATAATATGTCAAAATCATCAAACGATAATGTCAAAATCACCATTAATTATGTAAAAATAATTAATAATAAAAATGTCAAAATCATCAAACAATAATGTCACTATAATAAAACACAATCACCATTAATCATGTCAAAATCATTAATAATACATAGTCAGGAAATAAAAAGAAATAAATAAAGAACAATAATCAAATAAGCAATAATTAAAGGACAATAATCAAATAAGCAATAATTAAAAGAAACATTATTTCAAGGCACGAGTAGAAGGTAACACTTGAGTTGTGGTCCAGTGCCTGAGTATTAGACCTTCCGCCCTATCGGCCACAGTGACCAGGAGGCTGTTGGCGCTTCCCCGCACCCGCCGCATCAAGGAGGCGACACGCTTTCGCATGATTGCGTAAAAATCGTCTATACGTGCCTCCATGCGAACATCCCCGATGCGCTACAGTGTCGTGGCAACCCCAACAACGCCCTGTACGCGTTATTGTACTGGACGCGTAAGGCGCTGTAAGCCTTTTGCGTGTAGTCGACCCATAGACTGCTGGTGTAAAAAGATTGGCAGTATGCCCTAAACAGAGTAGTTTTTACACCCCTCGAACACTTTGCAAACCTACGAATCAACATATTGCTCCTGACTGACAGCGCCCTACGCTCCCTCTCCATGTCAACATTGTCCGTCTGCGTTGCAGTGACCCAGTGCCCCAGATATTTAAACGATTTGACCCATTCCAGTTCCGTCCCACCGAGTGTGACAGGCGGCACTTCGCGATAGTCCTTAGTGCCTGCCTTGAACAACAGACACTCGCTCTTTTTCGAATTATATCTGAGACCTTGGGCCTCCGCATATCGCTCACAAACAGACATGAGCTTCCTGAGGGCGCTGATCGATGGGGCCAGCAGCACCATGTCATCGGCATAACTGATGTTATTGACGAGTGTTCCGTCAATGGAACAGCCTACCATAGTACTGCTGAGCTCACGAATCAGCCGATCCACGTACAAACAGAAAAGTTTCGGTGAGGTCAGACCCCCCTGTCTGACTCCACACTCCAGCCCGTACGGATCGAAAAAAACTTAAAACAACATTATAATAAATATTTATTGTTTTTACGCTTAAAACAAAATTATTTTTATTTCCTTCTGTCTTTTTTTAACTTTCCTTAATTTAATTACTCGAGTTAATCGAAATTTACAACAACTTTGCTTTCACACATCACAAAGATTAAAAAAATAAATGGTCGACATGTCATGTCGTCAACGTCAATATCGAATACAAATTGAGTAGTGGTAATGAATGTTACGTGTTATTGGTCCTGTGTTCGTAAATTACGGTAAGATCTGGGTATTTTCATGTAGTATAAAATATTTGGAATGATATTTGTCATATTTGTTACCGAAAATGTGTGATACAATGTGAAGAATAAAAATGTAAACACGCATGATTGCCGCGAACCTTCGACTTTAGATTTAAAAATTCATCATTACCATTACTTATTTAAATGGTTAGTTCGTAAATTACGGTAAGATCTGGGTATTTTCATGTAGTATAAAATATTTGGAATGATATTTGTCATATTAGTTACCGAAAATGTGTGATACAATGTGAAGAATAAAAATGTAAACACGCATGATTGCCGCGAACCTTCGACTTTAGATTTAAAAATTCATCATTACCATTACTTATTTAAATGGAACTGTGGATGAATTCGTCACATAATTAAATGACGATTTAATTATTCTCAACATAATGGAGCTTGGATGTTCGAAAACTAAAAAAAAAAGTTTTCGAACATCCAAGCTCCATGCCTTCTAGCCTCGGCTGTCAAAATGGCAATGACCGTATTTACTCACGTGGATTCGTTGGGTTGAAACTGTGGGGCTGTGGGGTCCGAGTGCTCACAGCCTTGTAAGGAAATTTCTTCGTTTTTTACTACTTTATAAACATTAAGATTTCTTTACTATGTTTAGTTTAATGTTTACTTAAAAGAAACAAAAAAAATACTCTATATTATAAATATCTGTTATCATATAAGTAAATAATTTTAAAATTTAATTATTTAGATGTGTTATTTGAATATACACTACAAGCCAAACAACAAATGATAGTCATTCTATAAATTGTTTTTTACAAACACTTTTATACGTCATTTTTTAAAATGAAAACAAGAATTAATTAAGTAAATGTTGACGCAATCGCAAAATAACCTGTTGTGCAGTTAAGATGAACTAAGTAGTTACACAGGCCTACATGAAAATCGACTTTATTATTTACTACCTAAGATACTAGCTGGGAGGATTTTTTTCTTGTTAAGTAAATAATATGTGTAACTAGATTGTAAGATTGTTAATAAAGGTTGTTATTATTATAGATACTAACTGTTAAGTAAGGCAAGGCATTGCGTTGGATTCTCTCCTTCACTAACGATCCATGCACGCCATGTGTATGGCCTTAGGGACCTATTCAAGTCTGTGACAATGCCTGCACAAACAGTGCAAACTATATCTGGTCATATTCAACAGAATACCACCAAATACAGTATGCACTGTACTGTACAAAGCCCATCTTTGTGTTCAAAGTTGGGCTTGGATTAAGGTACCTAACTACTTATTTAAATATATAATGTAAATTCAGACAAATTGAATATCAAGTTAAATTATCTGTCATTCTTTGACAACCGTATAAAATTGCTGTAACACCACAAATACATAGACTAAGAGCGTTTTCGCACTACGTCCGATCCGAATCCGATACGAACCCGCAAAAGTAAAGTGAAGACAAAGTGTATGCCTCTGGGCCTGCCCTGCGATTCCGTAGGACGTTTTCTGATAATTTTATAATTACCTACATCTATGTAGAGTACTAGTAATTGTTGTTTATAAAGTTAAACAGACATACCATACCTTATGACTGACTTTTCACGGGTACGGATCGGACTCGGATCGGATGTAGTGCGAAACCGCTCTTAGGGTGTCAATTTGCATTCCTGACCGTACTATTTATGAAACAAAAAGACGTTAAACCCTTTATTGATGGTAAAAAGAATTATGTTGTTCAACGTTGTCTGGCAAAATGGGAATGTAAAAAAAAAACATTCTTTCAGACGGTCCAACCACTATGAAAAGTATTTTCAGTTGCTTTGCTCCGAATGTTTCAGTCTACGGAACAAACTATCCGTGTCCGTAGCCGCCGCTTGTCAATTGAGATATAAAGGTGTAAAAGCAGAGAACCCCAAAAATAAATGGAATCGCAACACAGTATTTATTTTAGCAGTCGACCTTTATAGAAGCATTTTGTTAAACTTAAATAAAAAAAAAAAACAAGTAAGTAAGTAAATATTTTTGTAGTGCAAAATGTAGATGATTCATACTTGTTGGAAGATAAGTTCTTTTGGATGAATCTTCATTTTTGTCTGTCCCACGTCACGGTTCTTTATCTCATAGACCAATTAGACGTTTCTCGTATAAAAGATCTAGTTTAAACTCATAAAACACTTAAAAGATCAACTAATCTGAGATTTTTATGAGCGTAACTATTAAAAATATTTTCAAGAATTTTAGAATACGCGATAATACTCTTGATATGCGATACTGAATTTAATACCACTGAAGATAGGGTCTACAATCTCGGTTAAGCTAAGGGACACCAAGAGATTACTTGATAAAATTAGGTACGCGTGATTATTTGAATGAAGTTCGATCGGTTGAACTGATAACCAACCAAAACTCAATTTCCTCCCCTCCTTCCAACACAAATATCAGATATTGCTTCATATAAGGTAGATGTAAATGTAATCGAGTGTCAATCAATACGATTCGCTGGCAACCCCACCGTGCATTGGTATCGATACCTTGTGCGGTTTGTAACTCAACTGTCAGTTACCTTTCAACAGTTGTTCGTTACTATTGAAATCTAATCTAAATATATTTTTCCTAGGTACTTTGAAATATTCTATACTTGCTTGAGCCAGCGGTTTTGCCCGTTATGTTATTCCTGATTATAAACTAGCTATATGCCAAATTTCATTCGAATCCGTTCAGGAGTTTTTGCGTGAAACACTAACAAACATTCATCTATCCATCCATCCTTACAAACTTTCGCATTTATGATATTAGTACTAAGTAAGACTGTGTCATACTGACAATATTGAAATTTTAAACAGAATAATTATTGCAATTAGTTTATAAATTTTAATTATACAAGGAAACATGTCCAAAACACAGCTTTTTTTATTATATACACAAACGGAATACATCCTTTTCCATGTTTACCTATATATCTTAATCAAAGAAAACAGCTTTACCTTCAAAATACAGTTGTTGAAAAACGGAATTCAAGTTCGATCCCCTGTTTTTTCCCCAGGGCAATCTGAAGATTTCTATTTAGCCGTGAGAGGCATCTATAAGTAAATAAATAAAGGACAGGTTGCAGTCTTTTCAGCATATACGTTCGTACTTAATACGAAGGTGTGTCATATGTATATAACATACATATATGTGTCACCGGGTGGGACAACCCGCGACTCAGACTGAATAATTCATGAGACATATGGACCTAAAGCAGACTGGATTTCAGACAAGAATTTTAAAATATCTATACGGGGCTTTAAAATTGAAAATTGTTTTATAAAAAGCAATATAACATAACGTGAACTACTCAAGATTTATAACATGCTTAGAATTTGAATTGAGCGTTTTATTGTATTGGAGTTAACAGATTCTAATAATAATAATAACAATAAATTTATTTGTTAGAATATTGTTACATAGATGTTACACATAATTCGAAGTCCATAATATTCTGCTGTTTCCAGCGTACAAATATTTCAAAGAATTAAAATTAATAATAAACAACTAAGTTTGTTAGTAATTATTTTTTTATAAACATACCATTACGTTTTTGGACAGACTCAATATTTTAAATCAATACTTTTGGCTAAATATAAAATTTACTCTAAACGTAGTCAGTGATATTTTGTACAAATTAACGTTGTACATCAAATCCCCATTAGCGCTTGTGATTAAACTTATTTTTTCGGTCTTATTTTGATATTTATCGAAACAATGAACAATTTTAAACAAATGACATGCTAGCAAACCGTTCATTATTCCCAATATATGGATATTGGGAATAATGAACACGAATAAAAACAGAAAAGACGAAGAAATAGAAACACGGGCACACGAATAAGAACAATAATTTTTTGACATCTCTAACATCTTTTGTTTTAGTTAAATATTCGAATACTTTCGCTTCCCGAAACGTAGTAATGATTCAGTAAAAATGACTTTTTACTGACCTAAGGATCATATTTTCACTTGTTTTGAATTAAAAAAAGTAAACGTGTCGTTTTCCAAGGAATGTGCTTTTGGCACATTGTAGGTGACATTACCGCTACCCCGCGCCGCTACGACGTCGTAGCTCATTGGCAATTAGCTACGTGAGAAGTTATTGCGCTACGGAGAGAATTTATTTGTAGAAGTCAAATTAAAATATCGATGCCGTATTGCTGTCGATTTATTGATACTGAGAAACTTAAAATGAAGGTGACGTTGTGTAGGCGTGAGTTGATGTTTATAAATTTATTTTAAAAAATTGTATGTACATAATATAGAAAAGAACAGAAAAATTTTACAAAGGTACATACTTTTTTACTTGAATTCTTAATTCTAAATTCTTACTTTTTACTTTCTTCTGATCTACGCTCAACCTTATGTGTGACGCGAGCTCAATTAAGCTGGCCTTGGCACTGCTCAACCCACTTACTGTGACGGGTTAAAGATCAAAAGAGTTCGCAACACAATGGGATAATGTGGTGCTATGCACTTGGGATCTTTTTGTTAGCCGACTTTTATACACCGCGTTACATAAGCAACAGTCTCTCTGAGAATTTTAATTAAGCTCAGCGTTCGTGTGCAGAGGTAATTTATTCGATAGAATATAAGAGAAGAATTTACGGAAAGAAATCTTTGAGAAGAACCACACCATCGACAAAGAAACTGTATTTAAAACCATACACAGAATAAAACACAAAAACATAGTTCACACAGACGGAGTCACAAAAAAGAGAAAAATAACATCCATGTTTAATCAGACATTCCTTATAAAATGGAACATCTTACGCCACGAGAACGCTAATCAAAAGAAAGACTATCCACAGTAAAGAAAAATACAAAAAGTTCTCAACGATTCAGTTCCAACAGTTTAATAAGCTGCAAAGAAATATTACAGTACTGATAAAGACACAATAAGAATAAAATAGTTCCGACGACTTCTGAAAGATTTTATGAGTTCAGTGGCTATTTAGCGACGGTGAATACTGGCTGGCTCGTAAAGTGGGACTTTACCGTTCTGTGTCAGTAACTCAGTACCTCAGTGGCATTCTTTAGACACGTGCTTGAACATCTGTCTTCGTGCCCTTCGTGGTTTCTCGTGGCACTTCGGGCTACCTCGAATTTTAAATTTTTCATATAGAACCTCTTTGGTGAGGCACTTTGTGAGGTGCTTACGAGTATATGCTGTTTGAATGTGAGTGGGGTTAATAATTTAATGTGACTGCTTGCCACTGTGATGGTCGTCAGAATAGTATGTTCCGTGGATTTAGTACTTCTGTCCGACAGTTTTAGTAAGACGTGGGGGCTTACGTTTAGCGCCATTTTGTTTTCGCTCTAGACTTGGAGTTGTGTGATTAAATAAGCTGTTATATTTATTCATCTCAGTTGCTATGAGTAGGTTTTCTTCTGGTCGAAAAATATTTCACGGCCAGAGATACTTTTATTACTATCCCTTCTTTCATTACTGATTAAATTTAAATGAGTAGCCTAAATCCACTTCTAGCTCAGTTTTAAACGAGCACTAATAGGCATCACCACTGTGCCTATTACTCTAGCAATTATCTAAGCCTTGTGAACATTTAAACATTTCTCTAGCACAAAATAAAGGTGTGGTTTCACTGTAATAACGAAAAACACGCAACACGATAATTAAGCCTAAAGGCATAATGTTTTTGCCCTTTTTCGTCCATATGATTAATATTCATAGGTTATTTCACGTGTCTTTTATGCCCCCGACCGTACTGCGAACAAGTGCAAAAACAAGCTGAATAATTTGCTGACCGTAGCTGAGTTTAGACTGAAATATATTATGTTTTATTTTATTTAAAGTGTTGAATATTTATTTAAAAGTAAGGGCATCTAAAATTGGATAAACACAAAAAAGCTTGTGTCGTAATTAGTTTCGATGGGTACATAACTTAAATCTGTAGACTGTTGTAAAAACTTAACTTACTGGTAAAAAAATAACATAACGTCACGCCTGTAATCACCAAAGGGTTAGGTAGAGAGGTGTACCTATTGGTAAACCCACATTTCGCCAGTTATGTGATGATGATCCGACATCCCTGTGTGTGACTATCCACATCCCTAGAGCATGTAAGATCATTTCAAGATAATCACAACATTCTTGAATAAACAAACACCTTTAATAGAAATTCCTCTATCAAAACCTAACTCCATAAAAGCTATCAGCTTATTAATTAAACTTACGTTAACACAAAACCAAGTACATACAAAGTTCCACCTCGGAAACGGTCTTAAAATAACTATTTAATTGTAAAGATCGCTTAACAAGTTTAACTCACTGATGAGATTACAACCGAACGGTATAACTCGTTAATTGGAGCACCTGTAATTAGCAGCAGCTATCAAGGAGGTACATACTGTGAACGGCGACGAAGTTAATAGGAATAATGTGAGTATAAATGGAAAAAGTTAACTCATTTAGGAAACTTCTTCGCGTCCGCGAGCCACGATCCCAGCCTAGACGGACTCTTCTCGAATGCTACTACTTTACACTCACCCCTTTTTGCAAAATTACACCTCTAACGTGACTCGACTTGAACCGGGCGAGGCAATCAACGGCACCCCTCGCTTTGCTTCCTAATACTGTAATTTCATTTTAATCCTTTGCACCGTCGGATTAACCCTGGTACACAATAAGTTCCGTATGTACACAACACACGTAAGTTTTGTTTTTATTACTGAGAGGATTCGGGTAAAGATAAATAAGAGTATTGTGGATTTAACTTTACGAATTGTATTGCGAATGAGTTGTTTGACGAGCGTGTTGTTGAGTGGAATACTGAATTTATGGAATATTTTAATTAAGTTAAGTTCAATTCTCTGCCGGTATTTCCGAGAATTTTTTAACGTTCCCATAAAGCGTGAAAAATATATGTACGTTCTCATACGGTTTTCCATACATGACATTGCACCAAAACAATAACATAATGGGTAGGTATACGCGATGACTTGCAACTGAAAATTATACGTTGGCAGTGGTATATCAATATTGGTTACTTAAATTGGAAATTCTTTATGAATGCCTTACATAATACATTTCAATCGTTAATTGCTAGCTAAACACGGGTCTTCTTATACAGCCACCATTTTAAAACACCATTAGATAGAGTTATAATTTAGCTATCATGAAAACAAAATTTTAACACTTTACTATAGCCAAAGTAAAACCAAGGTATATTTTACTAAATAAAAATATGACACCCAATAAAGTAGTTCAATTTGGTAGACAATATACCGACAGCGAACGTTTGACACAATTAATTTCCTGCCTATCATTTCCACGAAAACATGATTAATTGAAACAAGAGATGTTTTAATCGTTCGAATACAGTTATTATTAATAAAATATCAACAAAACACCGTATTCAATTATTAACTATAAACCGCGCTTTGAATCTGCCTCGTGAATTATAAATATAGCGCAAATTTAGTTTGGTTTGTGTTATTTATGAGCTCCAAATGTCCGGCTAGAATTAAATTATGAAGCGTTCGAGCGGGCAGTGTGTGCGCACTTGACCCTGCCGACCGATGAAAATTTAACGAATGACCGCCACAAAAGGAAATTGCAACCACGGCACGGAGAACGTGTGAACCCTTTACCTTGTGGCTTCTGGCAAATGAAAAGCGCCGGGGGCCTGCAGAAAAACTGCGCAAGTGGATAACACAAAATGTGTTTTATTTATCCACAAGTAAGGAGCGGCCGCCGTTTGTGACGGGATACGTCGCGTTATTATTAGTCCCCTTTCAGCGAGAACGGAAACCTGGAAAGTTTATGGCGGCCTAAACAGGCGCGGGATCTGGAGGCCTACCCGTGGCACGTGACGCAACAAATAAAAGCCCACTTAATTCAGAGATCCGACTGGTAAATTTATGCCGCGCAATATCTCTTTAATGCCGAGGCCGTGACAACGCGTACATATCAACCTCTTTTCACTCAAAACGAACGCGACAAGTCGTTTGTATCAACAATCGATGAGCCCTGCGTGATGTGTCGATGCTGTGTAACTACCTTGTTTGGATTGAAAATAGCTCAAGTTCTATGCATAAATGTTTATTAAGTATTATTAGCGGTGCTGTAAGTAACCTTACGAAGAAGGCAGAATAATTTATGGTAATACAAAGCTTTGTTTATCTCATAAATAAGTTAATTAATAAAAGGTAAAACTTTCCCTTTATCTTAAAAAGAAGCAAGACCGTAAAAAGTTTTTATACATCTAATACTCGTATAATCTCGTTTTGCTAACTGTGCCTAATCCCAAACTATTTCTGTGAAAAAGCAAATTTTCCTGTGGATAGTGCAACGAATAAGAACCACTTCCATTCAATGCTACTGAGATTGCGTTTCATTATTTTAAACGGATTTAAAATTCGTACGGACTGCATGATATAGAAATTCTGCTACAACAAGGTGTCAGAGACAGTAAACATATAAAAATGAAAACATTTTGCCTTAACAGGTGTGAAAAAAGGCAATGCGGTACGTATGCACGTACCGCATTGCCTTTTTTCACACCTGTTTTACTTACATTTTCGAAAAATTCTACGGTACTAACCGACTTATTTTCTTATTACTATTCAAATCAAAAAATAATATACACAAAAAATGCAAGTTTTTTGGAAAATGTAACACCATATTTTTTTTTTCCCTTTTTTAATAAAGTGTTTCATACCATGGAAAACCCTGAAAATCAAACGATGGCGTTCTATTTATTGGCATCACCGTTAGCCTGAAAACACATTGTTAAACGAATTACCCAAGGAAATTTCTACCGAAACAGTATCTAAAAATGCCTTAAGAATATCCTGCGTAAGCACTATTTGGGTCTGTGTCCTTAGCTGGAACCTTAATTGTTAAGGAGTCCGTTTCACTTGGCGTATTTGTCCGGAGATTCGCGTAACTTGCTTTATGGAAAGTATAGCTTAGTCCTATCGAAATAAAGTTCATTTTAGCGGCGGAGTTGGGCGAGTGTCTGTGCGGGTACGTCGGGTGAAGTGTACATATTATTATGGTATCTAACGCGAGAATGCGTCGGCCATGCTAGCATGCGCGCGCGTCGTGCTTCTGGCGGTCGGGCGGCCGCTGTGGTGTCTCACTCGCGCTGAGTAGCTCGTCTCCCATCCGGGGGGAGCTGCTGCGGTGGTCGGGACGCTTGGAGCATGTGCTTTCGCCGCGCGTGCGGGGACGGCGGGCAAGTCGATTTGAGCCGATGTATAGTGTAGGATAAAAGAAACGAGGAGATAATAACTTGTTGTAAATATATTCAGGAGATCATTTTATATAAGAAAAGCACACACAGAAGTGACAAGGAATCACAGCTGACCAAAGTACTACAGAACATACTTTTCTTAAATTCAAATTTACACCATAGACACATATACAGAAAGTTTGTATATCTAATACACCCTCATAAATTTTAATTTAAAAACACTAAAATATATCCAAATCAATAATCTTTAACACCTAAACCAGTAATGCACTTGTAGTGCTTGACACTACACAATGGTTTAGTGAGAACGTCAGCTATCATGGATTCAGTGGGTACATGTCTCAGTTTGATGTCTTTGTTATCTCGTAGCACTTCCCTAATATAATGATGCTTTATATCAATATGTTTACTGCGTGCGTGAAACATTGGGTCTTGAGCCAAACATATTGCTCCTTGATTATCGGCATGAACAACTACTCGAGTGTACCTCACAATTCCTAGCTCCCTCATAAGACTATTCAAATAAACTGCTTCTTTCATACATTCAGATAGACTTACGTATTCAGCCTCACAAGTCGATGTAGCCACGCTACGTTGTTTCCTTGATTGCCACGATATACTCGCACCACCTAAAATGAAAGCATATCCAGAATATGATCGCCTATCTAACACACAATTAGCCCAATCAGCATCCGAAAACCCTTGAACACAATAACCAGTTCTCTTGTATACAAGACTGTGTCGCATTGTCCCTTTAAGGTAACGTAATAAACGTTTCGCTGATTTCCAGTCGCATATTTCCGGTTTCGTTAATTTTTGGCTTAGTTTACTCACCGCATTTGCAATATCGGGCCTAGTTGCGTTGCTCAGATAATTTAAGCAACCTATTAGTTCTCGATAAGGCCATATTTCGTCATTTTCTGAATCACAATTTTCTTCGGTTTTTACTTTCGAATTAATTTCCATAGGTGTTGCACATTTATTACATTTTTCCATATTAAATTGTTTTAATAATTTTTTAATGTAATTTTCTTGTGACAATATAATGACATTGTCATTTCTTATAATGTCTATTCCTAAAATATATTTCGCCTGACCATAATCTTTCAAGTCAAACTCCTTTGACAGCTCATTTTTAAAATCGATGATTAAACCTCTTTCTTGGCTCCCAATTAAAATATCGTCGACATATATTAATACAAATAAGAAAGTATTCCCATTTTGCTTAAAATAAAGGCATGGTTCGTTCAGACTCTGCTTCAATCCCATTTCAGTGAGTTTCTTGTTCAGCCTGAGATTCCATTGGCGTCCAGCTTGCTTCAAACCATACAATGATTTCCGCAATAAGCATGAATCGCAACCATTATCCAATTTACTAAGCATGTCCTGCGCGTGCTTTCTAACGATAGGATCTTCTCCCTCATGATTCATAAGCTTAATTAAACTCTCTCTTAATAGTTCTGGAATTTCCATGTAAATCTCTTCATCTAATGAACCATTTAAGTAAGCAGTATTAATATCTAATTGGTGAATTTCCAAGTCCAATTCAACAGCGAGAGCCATTAATAATCTGACGGTGTCCAGTCTAGCTACAGGCGCAAACGTTTTCTCGTAATCAACCCCATATCGCTGGCTAAAACCTTGAGCCACAAGCCTAGCTTTCTTCTTAAAAGTCTTGTCGACATTCTGTTTTGTCGTTAAAACGTAACGACAACCAATGATGTTTCTGTTTTTCGGTCTTCTAACGATATCCCATGTCCCTTTTTGAACTAGACTCCTAATTTCAGATAGTATAGCTTCCTCCCATTCTGGTTTATCATCACATTTCAGAGCATTTTTCAAACTCATTTCAGCTGAACCAACAAAATCTGCAGCATCATTTGAATCAGTAAAATTTATTGGTTGTTCAACTTCGGTCATTCGATAGATTTTCCTTGGACGGCCTGCACTACCTGTGCGTAATAATTTGGGTCTACCAGGAGCTCTTCATCATCCTTTGTTGATCAATTTGTCCACGCGTTCCAAGCGTTCTTGATTCTACTAGATGATGATCAATATTTGAAGGATTTGTCTCAGCATTCTGTTCGCATCCTCTCGATTCTACAGAGTATTCTTGACATTCGCTCCAAATCTCATCGTCTACTTGTTCTATTTGATTATCATGTTCTTCCGGTGGAGTACACTTTGAAAATTCGATATCAATGAACTCTTTATCCGTATCTTCTTTAACATTCGACGATCCTGGCTCTTGTGTCGAGATCTCGTGACATGAATAATCATTTTCGTGAAATCTCACGTCTCTTGCAACCATGAATTTTCTTCGCTCTGGAATCCATACTCTATATCCTCTCGCATTCTTTGGATATCCAACAAAGATACCAGAAATTCCTCTTGCTGTGAACTTATCCTTATTTGGGTCTTTATTTAAAATATGTACCTTGGTTCCAAATTTTCGAAGGTAATAAATCTTCACTGGTTTCTCTAGCCATCTTTCATAAGGAATATCACCATGTAGACTGCTTGTAGGACAACGATTCCTGATATAACACGCGGTATCCACTGCATCTGCCCAAAAACCTGCGGAAAGATCTGAACTTAGCAACATACACCTAGCCATTTCTACTAGAGTCCGATTCATTCGCTCAGATATTCCATTTTGTTGCGGTGTCCGAGCAACTGTCAGTCTTCGCATTATTCCAGCTTGTTTCAAATATTCGTCGAACTCAGCGTTACAATATTCACCGCCATTGTCGCTTTGAAGATATTTGATTTTTAATCCGGTAAGATTCTCAACTTGACTTTTGTACACCTTGAAAGCTTCTAAAGCTTTACTTTTCGTACTTAGAAAATATACCTCACACCAACGTGTACAATCATCAATAAAAGTAATAAAATATTTCGCACCTCTTACAGACTCACATCTCATCGGACCTACAATGTCAGAATGAATTATTTTAAGTTTTTCAGCGCAAGGACTCCCGGAATTAGTAAAAGGTAACGCGGTCATTTTTCCTTTAGCACATATATCGCAATCAAGTAAGCTCTGTACTTTGGTTGTGTCATTTTTGAAACCCAATTTAGTTAAAAGTTTATCGACATCCTTACCATTTAAATGTCCTAAGCGTTCATGCCAACTACGTATGTCGACATTTGCATTACTTAAACTAAATGAATATTCAGACACATTTAAACAATACAAGTTCCCTTTTCGATGGGCACTCAATTTAATGTTGCCGTTTTTGTCAATCACATTTGCTACACTGTGTTTAAATGTGACATCACAACCATCGTTGGTTAACTTGGCTACAGATATTAAATTTGTTCTTAGGTTCGGAACATAAAGTGTATCGCGTAATTCAATTGCGGTCTTCGAGTTTTTGTTACATGCCGACAACCTTACAGTACCCTTACCTTTTACTTCAGTACTTACATGCGTAGCTAAATTAAGTTCTCCGGTAATAATAGTTAAAGTGTCCCTGAACATACTCGCATCATTACAAAGGTGAGACGTGCACCCACTGTCAAAAATCCAGTCATCTTTTTGTGCATTTACAGCATTACATACTTCTAAATCTGAAACATTAAAAGTAATTAGTGCTTCGTCCACGTCCACATGATGTGCTACTGCCACATCCTTTTGTACCTTCTTTTTGTTCGGACATTCTGATGCTTTATGTCCATGTTCGTGACATTTAAAACATTTATATTTAAATCCTTCTCTACTGGTAGTTGGGTTAGTTTTGTTTCCAACTTTTGCGCTTTTATTTAATTTCTTAAAACCATTTTTCACATATGTATGCATGACGCCTTCATTTTGAGATCTATTTATCTCTCTGGATTCGTGCTCTTCTAATATTTTAATCTTCAATGCCTCTGGCTTCGGCAACTCGTCTCTCGACGCAATGGCACATCTAAAGCTTTCAAATTTTTCAGGTAAACTATATAATAACATTATAGACAGCAAGTCGTTGTTAATATGTATACTCATTTCTGCCAGTTTATCAACAGCGTCGAAAAAACTATTTAAATGATCTCGTACATCACCTGTTTCCGACATTTTGTGTAACATAAGCCGCTTTAGAAGTGTGGCCTTCTTAGCAGGTCCTTTCGAAGCATAAATAGACTCCAATTTTAGCCAAACTTCTCTAGAGGTGATACAGCCCCTAATATGTCGAAGTTCAGAACCACACATCGACAAAATTAAATCCGCTTTGGCTTTTTCATCCTCTGCTTCCCAATTCTTAGCTTCTCCTATTTCTGACGGTTTCAGTAGTTTACCACTAGTAAATTTCCATCCATCATTTTTAATTAGGATCGCTTGGACCTGGATTCTCCAGCTGTCATAATTTTCCTTGTTCAGGGGCTCGATCCTAAATAAACTGCTCATCGTCGCTCCTTTTTCACAAATAATTACTTTACTGGATAAAATTTTCTCTCCTGACGTACCTCTCCAGACTTTTCACTGGATCTTCGTTATTCTTATCCCTCTTTCGATCTCGGCGATTGGGTGTCTGGATGACTGGGTGTCTGGGCCCATAACCAATGTAGGATAAAAGAAACGAGGAGATAATAACTTGTTGTAAATATATTCAGGAGATCATTTTATATAAGAAAAGCACACACAGAAGTGACAAGGAATCACAGCTGACCAAAGTACTACAGAACATACTTTTCTTAAATTCAAATTTACACCATAGACACATATACAGAAAGTTTGTATATCTAATATATAGACACCAGTATATGTGCGGATACTCGAGCTGTAGATACTATACTTACTGATAGTATAATTATGTACTTAAGTCTCCTTTGAATTAAACACTGGGCAGCTCGAGTATGTATGCAGTTAAGCGGGGTGTGATGCATACATTTGTGTAATAAAACTATGTGTTCCCTTACCTTTTATAATGATGTATTATTATTGTTAGGAAACTAAGAGCTGTGTCCACGAGAACACTGCCGAAAAACTGTCCTGCAGTTTGGCAGAAGGTTTGTGAAATACTCCAATGTAACTTTTGTTGTTGAAATAAATAATAAAAAAAACAGCAGCAAAAGGCTTTAAACTAAAAATAAAGCCTAAATAGTCTCTCCGGTAGCAATCAAGGAACGACCTAGTTTGTCTAGACTGTTCCCAATACGCTAAATTTAAAGCTGCAATCCAACGCCGTTTTAGACATGAATTAGTTAGTTGAAAAACGTTAGAGTGCTTAACTACTTTGACAGGCGACAAGGTACAAAAATATTCAGGAAGCTTCTCTGTTTAATAAAGGCTTAGGGTTGATTAATGATATTTTGTTATATCATATTAATAAATGTTAGCTTGTGTTGCTTATGTGTGTTAAATGTGATATATCGTGGCAACTGTGATTAACATTATCTACTTATTTGATTTCTATTGTGATATGAAATTATTTGGATCATACGAAACAACACAACACTTAAAACATATTATTACTCCACTTTTAGGCCAAATTATAGGCCCACTATATTTTCTGAATTTCTATAAAGCCAAACTCATCAATTTTCATTTGTTTTGTAACTTTTGTGAAGACCATAATGAAGTAAGTAATACTATAATCGATTGTTGATAGGCAAGAAGAGTATAATATGAATAATATAACACAATGATCCCTTGGCCCACAGTTAAAAAATCACTTCATTGTCCCACTTTTCATGTATCAAAGGCCTTGTATAGAAGGTAGAGGAGCGCAATCTGAAACAGTAAATAAGGAACAAATGGCGGCGTATCAGCAATGCCAACGCCTCATAAGAATGCTCTCTGCGACCTAAAGAACGAGGAAAACAAGGAAAACATAAAAATCTGACCCCTACAGAAATTTCCCGGAAAGGAAATAAAAACTATGATACAAAACAGACCTAGCGAGGTATTGGATCTTCTGATTTGTTGTTCTACCTTTTTCTGTTCCGGTTTTTCTTTATGGTAGAAGGAATCCGGTTTTTTAATATCAAAGGGAATGTTTTGCATCAAAAATATTGAGAGCTAGCTGTTTTTATGGAACCGAAAATGTGCTAATCCAGATTTCTTTTCGCGTCTGTCCCCAACTTTATCTAAATAAATTGAAAACATTAATCTTTGTGATAAATCAATCTTTAATCCCCACTTCTCTGTGAACAATCTGTTAATCACCACATTTTGTAAAAACATACCCTTAAACAGAAAAGTCTATTTGCAAAAAACGTAAATAAAAACTGACACAGGAGTTTAACACAGCTTTAGTGCATTAAACCAGTCATAAAAACGTATTCGCAGCACAGAAGGTAATATTTCAATCGCGTGACAGCGAAAGTGGAAAAGTTGCATTGCAATTAGTGATTCTGAATATGAATTGGGTTCTAGCCTAGTTTTATAAGCAGATAGTAACTATACATGTGAGTGAATGTTTTATGTGGCACTAAAAGGCGGAAGACGGGGATAGAAAAAGCATTTCCTCGAAGAGCTTAATACATGTACAACTTGTTTTTTCGCTGCATGACGTGTATGTATATCCTTGACATGGTTTCTTTCTGAGAAAAAGCTGCACGCATGCCTTTGAACTTTTTTTATTAAAAATATCAATTTATGGATGTACATGGAAGCATTTGTTCGTGAAGCTCCATTAACTTCGAAATGGCACCATTTTCTTTTGTTGTATTTTAAAGGGTGCGAAAAATGTCATCTTTGTCATCACTGTTTAAGTTCATCTAATTGCCAAGACTACAAGGAATACGCCTTTCAATTATTCGTAGCCATGTAGTCGCCTTCCCACAAAAATGAAATAATTCCGTATTATTCTTGTGGAGAAAGCAGCAGACATTTGCCTGTATTTGAAGCAATATGTTAATCGAACGTATACCGTATCCAACGCAAAAATATCGTGCCTCATATGGGTTGCTATAAAAAAACCGTATGTCTTAGCACATTTAGAACGGTTGGCAACCCTAAACATAGCATATTGACCTAAATGCTGTCTGGGGTTGGGGCAACGAGCTAAATTTACAAGAAGCTTCGCCGAAGTGTCAGACTATCGCCCTGTTTGCAACTTTAGGCCACTCGGATACCCTACAGTGAGAATTTCCCGCTGATATTGTAGTTTACTGGTCTGTTGAATAAACAGCTGTGTTTGGAAAACCTACACTGCACCTTTGACTTAAACTTTGCCTTGCAGTGAGAAATTGCTTTCCTCATTCGTGTTTAATTGGATGCTTAGTTAAATTCGGTCTGTAAACACATCAGAAGAGACCGAATTTTGATCTGCAGAATACATTCTTTGTATAAGAAAGAACCTGCGTTGGGGAACATTCTGAAATGGCCACTCTTATTTTTTTGAACACCACAAGACTGCCTGTCGGATAAGCTGCAGAACAAGAACACATTCTTCAAAAAAACTATTTACCCAAAAGCCAAAAACCTTTAACGAAAACCCATTATTACGTTAAACCCGTGGGATGCTGAGCACTACTTTCATTTTACCCTTCCTGACGAAGTTCACGAAGAGCTCGTTAGTTTTTAACTTCCTGTTCGCCTCGAAGAAAAACTTCAAAGTAACCTAGCGCGCACTAATTGCTGAGTTCCCGTGTGTAAAACACTTAGTTCATAAAACGAGGATAATCATATTCATGGCAGATGGCCTGTGATGACGTGGCCCGGCCATCGCGTCCGCTCTTTTTATATTTTTCTTGCTCGTACACTGCAGAATAAAAAGATAATTTTCACTGACATGTAATTTTTGTGTTGCAGGAAAGCTAGAAGGCTGTGTTGGTGGAAGGGGCCATGCTGTTTGAAGATAGTAACATGCGATACCTGCATGATTAGTCAAAGGTTGCAAAAAACAGGATGACTTTTTTTCCCTTTCCAAAATAAATGGGTATAATAGGTGAACGGAGAAGCAAATGGCATACTTTTTTTTTTTTTTTTTATCGAACAAATAAAAATCTAAATTCAAATCATACGCGTATTGCGTATGATTTGAAATTCGATATTTTCAATTTTTTTTTTCAAAATTTCTCTATCTTTGTTCTAATATGAAAGTTTGTTTGAAATTTGTAGCGTTTTTTGATGATAGATCATTTTTTTTCTAAGCTGTGGAAAAAAGAAAATAAAAACTAGGTGTGCCATAAGCTTCTACTCCGTTCCGTTTCGTCATTTTTTTTGGAAAGTGATAAAAAACTCATACGGTATAATGTAGGTTTTGCTGTTGGCAACCGTGTCAGAACAATGTTGCTCCGTATCAGAAATGTTTCTTTCTGCACACGATATGTTGACAGAACTGAGAAGTTAGAAGTAAACTGGTAAGTCCAGTAGAAACACTAGTCACCTTCATAAGAATTTTCTAAACGGCAGTCTCCCCAAAAAACGTGTCTAACACCTTGAACACACCTTGAACTCCGCGGCTTTTGGAATCGCCAGTTTCTCTCGAGTTTACAATTCTGGGGATTTTTGACGCATTCCAGCAACAAAGCAGTCAAAATCACACAGTACTGAAATAAGCAGCAGTGCGTTTCACACCGAGTGATGCGACGTGTGCGCAAGCTTAATGTCTACGCAATTTAATAACTTCCACGGAGCGTAAAGAACAAGGTCTTCAATCAGTGTGATCTGCCTGTTATGACTTACGGAGCCGAAATGTGAACACTCACGGTATGATGGTTCCATAAATTCAAGGTCGCTTAGCGAGCTATGGAGCGGGCTATGCTTAGAGTTTTTCTGAGGTATCGCATCCGGAACTAGGTGATGCGACAGAGAACCAGAGTTATCCATATAGCTCACAGAATGGGTGAGCTGAAGCGGCAATGGGCCGGCCATATTAGCCTTAGAACCGATGACCGTTGGGGTAAACTTGTTCTTGAGCGGAGACCGCAAATCGGTAAACGTAAGGTGGGACGCCCTCAGGCTCGGTGGAGTGACGATTTTCGCAGGGGGCTGGTAGCAACTGGGTGAGAGTTGCCGAGAATCAAGTCAAGTGGCGTGCAATTAAAGAGGCCTACTTCCAGTACTGTGGACTGTTCTAAGCTTTTGATGATGATGAATCCTATACCACCTTAACCTATATCCCCCAACTGCTGGCAGTTCAGGTTTTATCGGTTTCGTGTCTTCGCACAATACTCAGACTTGTAGTCGACTCCACTTCGACTGGCTCACGATAAAGCATTGAAATCTGAGCTTTATATCTTGCTGATAAAGGTAACATTTTCATTACTTCAAATAAGTGTACATACACGTGGTCCGCGTCAATTTAGAATTAAAACGGTGTTGGATTGATGTCATCTCTGTGTAATGCGCGAAGACTTAGCAACGCATATAACCCATTTCCGGGAGCATAATACTTCAGCAATGGTATCCTAAATCATTGCTAAGTACATCCAGTCAATATGATTTTGGTGTCACGCCCTGATTTCTTTGACATTGGCAAAGTAGGGTAATGTGCTGTTGTATGTTTTGGCAAAGAGGCTAGAAAACCAAATGAAAATATTTCACCGAGGGCTGGGAAATTGATTATATCTTTGGTAGGCAACATGAAAAGGAAAGTTTTCTTCCTCTAGAGAGTTTCTGTATTAAATTAAATATCATAAGCGATCAGTCATTTAAAACATTGGAAACAATTTTTTCCTCAAAACCAAGTTCGGTCGGAAAATCTACAAACATTTTTAGTTAAAAGCAAGCAAAAAATTAATTAAGATTTTCTGAATGTGGCAAAATCTTGTTTAATGAACGAGCATTTAGGTTTCACACATTGCTTGCAGAAGAGGAATATTATACGAATTCAAGAGAAGATACGAAATAAAAAGCAATACAAGTAAAAAATAGAAAAGCAGAATGAACATTGCTTTCGAGGAGTACCTACTCATACATGACCAAGAGCCGACCGCCCGAAAACAGAATACACAGCACCGTTCATTCTAAAATAAACCTCATTCAATGGTTTCAAAGTCTATTTTCGAATGAAATGACTTTCCAAAAAAATGTACAAAAGCAAAATAATTCAGGAAGATTGTATTTCATATTCGACCATGCTCTCTCCCCTTCATAATATGGGGTTAGGCTCTAATTTATTTCTCGTGTTTTTTTCGAATATTCATAAGTTGCTTCATGACCTAGATTTCGTGAAAATTCTCGCTGTGTACGGCGCTGTATTTACTGCCAACTTTTCGACAGTGCAACGTCAAACCTCAAGGCTACGATCGAAACTCTTACATTTTTAATTTTCCCAAGTTACAAGTCTCTTATACTTGTGCCTTGTTATATTTATTTGAAATAAAAACCCAGTAAAAAAAGATTTTTTAGAAGTGGTGGCTTTAAAGAAATGCAATTATCTTTAACGTTTTACAAAATAAAAAATAAAAACTTTACTATTACTATTTTTATTTTACCTCACAAAAATAAGACACAACTTTTAGTAACCCAAACTAAACATACATTTAAAACATTATTTTCTACTCATACAAACATGACACCGCAACACAAAAATGTGTACGTCATGATGCGATAAACACTTACACGATCACGTCACTACAAAAAGCCGGTTGTTCGGTAGCAAAATCCGATTCGTCATAAAAGTATAATAATAGTGGGTCGGGGGTGCCGCAACAACGGCGGTGACCTACCCAGCGCGCGCCGCCGCGGCAGTCTTTCGTCGAGCTTTCTAATGACCCCAGGCGTTCTGTGTTGCGCGTTAAGGCACACTCAAGCCCAATACCACCGATAAAAACTTCAACTGGATTGAAATTCAGCTTGTTTCACGCGTACTACTCTACTACGGCAGACAGGCGCACTTCGGCCCTCACCCCGCGAAAGAGGACAGGACGCGAAAATGGACTCTATGTCCTCCAGGATAACACCGTTTTGTAATTAACCGCGAGTTGTGTGTGTCAGCGCAAAGGAAACATAGCTGGGTGAGTACATAAATATTTCATCACAACTTTTATCGAAACTAGTTACCTAATAGAACAATGTAGACATTAAGTACAAGTTTGTCGCATCTTTTTGCTTATGTTGTGTCTTTGAACTGAAATGAAAGTCTGTACTGCTTTCAATGGTATTTGTTTTATGTGTAGCGCTTAAATAAATTCTTTGTTTGCGCTATTCTTCAAAGAAGTTGATTTTGTAGACTATTGAACCCATAGATTTTCTTTTTTTAACCGTCAATCGTAGTTGTCAATTCCGTTTTGTTTATTTTGCAATGAGTGATCTAAAATGTATTCTAACACAGTTATTCTTCCGAAATACTAGAAGTGCTTACCGTAGACATAATCTTTAAACAATATTAGCTACTGTACTAAGCCGAGTATTACAGCGAGAGCCTGTCTCAATTTACTGAATCGAACAATATCTACACTGAATCTGTGGTCTCAAGTAATTTCATCTGTGTAATCTACTTAAGCGCTGCATGTAGGTACCTCTATACAATTGTTAAGGTACAAGGATTTCCCATCTTCACAGACTGGGAGCGGGAACTATTATTCCCAATAAGTAATTCATAATAGTATATTCAGGCAACAATGTACTCTAATCATGTTACTGCATAGTCAAGCCTTCGCAAGCCGACGAAGCGTTCTGATTACACAGCATGAGTCTTTGATCTATTCATTACGTTAAGTAAACAATATAATAGACATATAATTGATACTATATCGTACAGTATCGAGTCAATGTCTTTGATGTGGACATGACAATACCTTTGTGTTTGTTACAGGTAGGATAACAAAGGAGGAATAAAATGTAAAAAAAAAAATTATAATGTAACTATGAAAAAAGTTTTACTCTTCAAGACAAGGAAAAATGAGTGCGACGTTTTGCAAATTGTTTCGTTACTGCTGGTTCTACCCTCCGTTTTGCGAGCTCAGAATACCGTGGGCTGTCCCGACTTAATAAAAACTAACAAATGCTCTTGCTATACATTTGAAGACGGTAAGAATGCTGCCTGTTTATAAATCGTTTGAGACGTGAACGTTATATTAATCAGGGATTTATTTTCAGGCTCGTTTCTTGATTGTCAGGATACTGCCTCCAAAGATATAAAAAATGCGCTTAAAAGTGTGTCTGACATACACTCACTTTCTGTTTACGACCTCGACGACAACGAAGAAGCTCTGGGACCCCATTTTATACCTCAAGGCGTTTGTATAAAGCATATTCATATGTCAAGAACAAGCATAAAAAACATCGGTGATGATACGTTTATGCCGCTGAGAAAGTGCCTTGAAACGTTAAGCGTCGTATCGAGCAAAATCAAAATTATTCCCCAGAAAGCTTTATCCGGAATGCTGAAGCTGATATCGATCGACTTGACGTCTAATTATATCGAAGACATACCAAGCTACAGCTTTTATGGTCTTCCGCTTATGAAACTAAACATAAAAGGAAATGTTATTCGTGAAATATCGGAATCGGCTTTCTCAAGTCTCGAGCTGACTCTCTTGGAAATCGATTTGAGTGAAAACAATCTCACTACGTTCCCTATAGAAGCTTTTGCAAAATTAAGGCACCTTCGATCTTTACGACTAGCCTGGAATGAAATGTCATCTTTTCCTATAGTCGATAATTCTGATTTGATATCTCTAGAATACCTAGACTTAAGTTCCAATAATTTTGAATTTATTTCAGAAGACTGCCTTAAATTTTGTCCGTCCCTAATAACATTGTCATTTCATTTTAATTTCATCAACACCATACATTATAGAGCATTTTACTCTTTAGTTAATTTAAAATCTCTTGATTTAAGTCATAATAGGATTAAAATATTGAACCCCAATTTGTTCCAAAACAACAAATATTTAGAGGATATAGATCTAAGTCACAATCATTTGCACCACATCCACGGTTTGTTTTGTAACTTACCATCACTCACTGAAGTAATCTTAAGTCATAATAATATTTTGGATGTGCCAATAGACTCGTTTCTTAATTCAAAGAAAATTAATTCAATACATTTAGATAAGAATTGTATAAGCAACATTCATAGTGAGAGCTTTAGTAATTTAGAAAACCTTGATAAGCTTAGTCTAGAATTTAATTATTTGAATCAAGTGCCACATAATATTTTTATAAATAATAAGAATATATTGAAACTAAGATTAGACAATAACAATTTTTCAGAATTTAATAATGACACACTAGGACCCTTAGTAAACGTTAATGAGATTAGATTAAATAACAACAAGATTAAAGTCGTAACAAAGAATTATTTTATAAATTCTATGAAACTAGAAGAAATTTACTTGGACCACAACGAGATTACTTTTATAGAACCAGGGACTTTTTTAGAAATGACTGATCTAAAATATCTCAGTCTACATCATAATTATATCATAGTTTTAAATGATGTTTTGCCAAAATTAAGTTCTAATTTAGTTACGCTACACTTGGAATCAAATTCGTTATCTTTAATAGGCAACTTTATGTTGCAATCACAAGAAAAATTAAATCACTTAAGTTTAAAAAATAACCGTTTGAAGTTTTTGACAAAGAACACGTTTCGTAATTTGAGTTTCGTAACGAGGCTCGAATTAAATAATAACGACATTTCTGTCATAGAAGACTTCTCATTACAGCACTTAAGCTCTGCACGCTACCTAGATTTACAAAACAATTTGCTTAGTAACATTACAAATTATACATTTTTCGGTTTAACCGAAATGGAAGACTTGGATATCTCGCACAACTCGATTATGTTTATTTTCGATATGGCATTTGACACTCTGAAAAAACTACGTAGTCTGAACCTTTCGTTTAATCCGCTAAAAATACTCCACAAACATGTATTTCAGCAAGGTTTGCCACTCAGTTCACTGTATTTAGATAACTGTGAAATACAATTTATAGAAAACGGTACATTTATAGGGTTGAACAATTTAAAATTACTTTCTCTTAAAAATAATTCCTTAAAAGCTAGAGACTTACTATCCGTTAATGTTCCCGGATTAAAATATTTAATGTTATCTTTCAACGTCCTGGACTATCTCCCTGTAGAGACGTTCACTCAGCTTCCACTTTTAGAAGTTCTCTTTATGGAACATTGTAATATTGAACACATTTTTGAGGGCACATTCAGACATAATAGAAATTTATTGAGACTGAACTTGGCACAGAACATCATCAGTACCATTCCTTCTTTATTGTTTGAGTCGCAAAACTCAGTTTCGGAGTTTAATATAAGTAACAACTTTTTAGATTTTGTGCCATATAACACCTTTCATAATTTCACACATGTCGAGAGTTTAGATTTAGCAGATAACCTTATACCGAGAATAGAGCTTTGTGGCTTTGAAAAATTAATCAAATTAAAATACTTGATCCTTAGGAAAAATGAAATAAGAACTATAACAGTGAGTAAGAAAATAGAATACCCACATTTAGTACTCTTTGATATTAGTTACAATAAGTTGGATAGCCTACCACTTTTCGTTTTCGATATATTTCCAAACATACAAAATATTAACATCTCGTACAATGAGATTGTGAGATTTGATTTCTTGTTGACTTATAGGAAGTCTGGCGTCTCTCTGATCAATATCGATTTGAGTAAGAATCCCGAAGTATCTTGGTCTGCGTCGAACAGTGTTCATAATAATACACTTATAGCGAATCTGTACGA
Organism: Xestia sexstrigata; assembly: GCA_941918905.2. Lineage (NCBI taxonomy): Eukaryota > Metazoa > Arthropoda > Insecta > Lepidoptera > Noctuidae > Xestia > Xestia sexstrigata. The sequence continues at coordinate 12,355,590 of OW799212.2, read as the reverse complement.
ATTACACATATGCGCCACCAATATGACCAACATAGACGATATCACGTTTGAACTTTTCTCTAGTTTACAACATCTTTATCTCAAATTCAATAAAATAAGACGTCTGTCTGTGAGCCCATTTTCCAAATTAAGTTTTTTAGAAAGTTTGGACTTAAGCTATAATAGGATTTCTCAACTGAAAACCAGCAATTTCCGCGGACTAAATAAGTTGAGAACACTGTGTTTATCAAATAATAACATCGAATCAATAGAATCCTTCGCCGAAGAGTTGAGTAATTTAAAACTTTTGGATCTTTCTCACAACAAGTTGCAAAACATTCTTAATGAAGATCTTATAAACTTGAAAGAGTTAACAGTATTGCATTTGAGCTACAACAATATCAAGTATATATCAGTAACGGCATTCAAGAACTTGAATAAGATAATAAAGATTGATTTGGAGCACAACAAGCTTCAGACGATACCTATAGAACTATTGATTTCAGTTGAAAATTACATAAAAGATATATCAATAAAAGGTCTGTATTCTAGCATGTGTTGAGATAATTTGAATAAAAATTATAACTGAGATAGTTGAATAAAACAAAATAATGTATTTTTTACAGATAATGTGATTTTATGCAGCTGCCAAAAAGATAATGCCTGGGTGTGGATTCAGGATCATCCCAAAGTAATAAAATCCAATTCAATTACTTGCTACAACGATGAATATCCAAGAGAGAAATGCGACGTTCCAGTAATATCGCAGCTATCTGTGGACAGACATAAAGATAACTCTGTCTCAGTCTCTTGGTTCATAAGAAACCGCACAGCTATTAAAGCTTTGCAGATTTTATACTATGGCGAAGAGGGAAACACTGACGTAAGTATACAACTATAAAATACATACTAACTAGCAATAAGGCCTTAAATGCTCAACATGGTATTGAACAAGTATTTCTTACAGGTAAAATCTAAATACCTTGAAAAAAGTGAAGTATCGGTTCATATTAGAGACTTGGAACCAAATGTTAATTACGTAGTGTGTGTCATCACTCTGTCTGAGGAACCAGTGGACTACGACGATGAGATAATAGTGACTGAAGTCAATAAAACAATTGACGACAGTGCTAATTCTACAGCCAGGATCACACAGGATGTGGCAGCTGCGATACTCATGCGATCACCTTCTAGCGAATGCGTTTCATTTAATACATTTAGGAAGCCGGCAACAGTAAAATACAAACCGATTAAACCATTCAATTTAGCGTCAATTTTAAATCGCCGAATGGGCTTAATAGTCGGCTGCTCGTTAGGGTGTGTTGTGTTTTTCATCATGGTTTCCATTTTGTTGTACACAAAAATTAAAGAAAGAAAAAGAATAGCCAAGTCTGACCCAGCGTGGTCTGAAATGAACGATTACCATTCAATGGCGAGTAAAGATGATATTTTACAAAGTTCCACTACAGCTTCGACTGACAACATTTTGTTGGGTATGGCAAAAAATCGTAAAAATTCGTTAGATCATTTGAAATAATCATAGATTTTAGACCTAGGTAGGCAGTATACCTTTGAAGTGAACAATAAGATTCTAAATTCGATATAATTAGTAAAATATTTATATATTGTTAATAGATGCTTAATTTTACGACTGTTCGCTTATGATAGCTAGATACTTAGAGGTAGAATGTAGTGCCTACATAGTAGGAAAATTGTAACTTTAAAACATATTGGGTAGGTAGCCTAGTCATAGAATCTTAACTATGAAATAAAACTGTTGGCATGGTTATCAGTTACTTTACGAGTTTTATTTTTCCATAAACAGCAAATAGCAAATATAAAGTAAAATGTTATAAATGCATAAAAGTTGCAGAAGTATGAGTAAATTAATAAATGTTTCGAAAAGATAATAAAAGGAATTTAGCAGTTTCGCGAGCCGGAGATCCTTCGTAAGGAAGTGGAAAATGAGTTAATAAGAGTTCTCAAAAAACATTTTTTTTTGTATTTATAGAAGTTTCTTTTTTTATAACACTGCCTCGATTATCAAGGGTCATTGAGGGAAGCAAGTCCCTCTTTGAAGTACATTTTGAGGACGTGGCCTTAGAAAATCAAATTAATTTATGTAAGTGAGCTCTTGTTGAAGAGTAAGAATATTTTATTGAGCAAACATTGTTTTAGGAAATCCATTTAAATTCCAGAGCTCATTATGAATCAACATTTTCCAATTTTCGTTTCACTATTATTGGATCTGTGCAGTAATACTTGGGCTTTATTATTGGGTTTTATTATATAAACTTTTTATTTTTGCTTCTTTTACATTATTAAGGTTCATACCAGATGTATGCGATCAAAAAAAACATTTTGTTGTTTTAATGAACAGTTATAGAACGTATTTTTTACAGAGCAACATTTATTCTTAGTTTTTCATTTACAATAAAATTCCACATGAACTGGAAAAATACGTCTGCCAACCATCTCTAAAAAATTAAAGCATGGGTTTTAAGTATTGAAATCCCTTATTTCTAAAATTATTCGAACGAATTCCGATACAAGTTTGCAATTATTACCTACTTACTTTTTATTTCTGTCAATCAACGGTCAGATCTGCAATTGCAATTACTGTCAACACGTATCGATTTTTTGCACCTATGTACATATTTCATTAACAGATAGCAGCATATTTTTTTAAAATCATGACATAAGAAATGTTATTTAACCTGTGACTAAAGTACCTACTAGCACATGATTTGACTAGTCATGTCATCTTCTCTTTCTTGCTCTTGTAGTTTGACAATTGTGTGACAGAGATAAGAATATTGCTTGGCCAAAGTACGTGATTGGTAAAATTTGGGCCTCATTCAGTCGTTATTTGACTTAATTGTAAGGTTCATGATGAATCTATAAATAGGAACCAGTACTTATGACGTGTTCGTAAATATCGATCGAAGCTAATAAGCCCTTGAACAGTAAATTACACTAACATGGAGCTTTCAAAGTAATTATACACTTGGCAAAATTTAAAAGGAAATGTCACTGACTAAATAGTCATATCCACTAATGTTTCTACACCATATATTGATTGTAAATGAATACACGTGTTGTAAGTCTAAATTAAATATATTTTTCTGTCATTACGTTAATTAAGGTCATTCAAATTTTTGGTGAAGGAGGAGGTCGTAGCTAAATATTAACAGCCGCACGGGTTGATCTTCAAGGTTAAGCCGCGCTTACCAAAGTCGGTCTGTGGATGGGTGACTATCCATTACATACCGAGTTTCACATCAGTAGGAATAGTGTTTTGTCAGGAAATTAACGTTATCCATGGCCTCACGCGTCGAACGTACGTATTATGGTTAACTGTATTTTTTTGCATTAAAATAACGCAGCACGAATATGGGATAGAAAGAGGAGAAATGGAGTAGCTTATATTATTACCCAATGGTAGGTACCAAACTACCAATCCCGAACCTTAGAGATGTTTGTATGAGATCTATTATAAAATTTCATCTTTGTTTTTAATTAGGGCTAAACTTGCCTCTATTGTACATCTGCATTACATTTAGAGGTATGTCAAAAACCAACATAGAATGAACCAAGTATTCATGACTATTGAATCAAAATAGCACATGTCACTTAGACTGATTGTGTTCCTAATTGTCAAGTGATTGGCCCGGGAGAAATGAGCTAATGTCGTCACACAATATTGACGCCCGTGTCCTCCACATAGTTGGGCTGTCGAGGGAATTGTCTGATAATCATCTACTCTAATTACATGACTGTGGATTGTTTGGTGATAGAGGTAAACAATGTTAGGCGCCCTTCTCATTGGGTGTAGGCGTTACTTGAACACAAACACCGCGTCTAAGCAAATTCGTTTTAAAACAATCGCTGCTCCGCGGCACAAGCGTAGCGCCTACGCCGTAGCGCGGTGCTACGGCATAGGCCATGCATGGGCGCGCTGAGGTCTTAGGAATCGGACGACGACATTTCAAATCCTTGTCGAAAACTAACAGTTTCAATTTTTTTTTACATTTCAGCTAATTACACTGAATAAAACGTCTTGTAGGTTCGCTCGGAACAGTCACTTTATAACACACTTTCCGATTTTTTTCTGTTTGTATGTCACAGTGGACCAGACTGTGAATCAATACCTGCACATAATTAAACTGGAGTTAACAGAGCAAGTTCCAGAGCTTTAATTATACCATTGGTGAATACTGAAACCCTCACAGTAACTTGAGAACTACCTGATCAATGCGGAGTTCTATTAATTTTCAAGGCGACAAGCTCTTTGACGCTCCGAGACAAAGGTATTGTGACGTATTATACCATCTCATTATGAGATCCTCTAATCAACTGTAAGGTTGGTACCGCCGTTATTGGCTTGAACGCAAATTGACTTGACATTAGTTCGACAAATTCGAACGGTCGTAAACTAATCAACCAACAATCAAGCAAACTCGCGTCTCTAAATTTGTTACTCGATTATACAACTCTCGTCTGTATTCGTATCAAGAGGAAGATTCTATATGAAGTTGAATAATCTCTTTGTTTTCAAATTACCAAACAATGGAAATTTTTGTTCAAAATTATCACTTTAGTATTGTTACACATTTTGATTTGGTAGGTACTTTTCTTCTTTAAAATCAAAGAAAGCAAAATTTATTTTTTTCTTGCCAAAATCAGCTTGGTTTAAAAAAATCTGCACATTATTTGCCAGTTTCGCTCAAGTAACCCAACCGAACGTAACTAAAATCTAACGAAAAATGTCGGGAAATTGGACCATTTTTGTTTCCTCTTTCAGAAACTCAAATGAGGAGGAAAATAGATTAATCCGGTGTATATATTTTCGTAAACCTCTTTATGCGAAGGCCCAAATTATGAATATGGCACAGAAAATTAGAAAAGAAAAGTAAATGAAGCAGGATTTGCGTGTTGCGGCTGTAATCTTGATAAAATGGTAAAGCTGTTTAATGCGTGAAATAAATTCGAAATGAACTCACAAACATTTAATGAACTGCGGAACCCACGATATAATCCTACATTTTGGCTTATAGAACTTTTTTATATATGTATAGGCACATTTTTTCTTTGATTTACGCCTAGTAAGCTATATATTAATAAAATAAACGTGACCTTGCGAGGTTTAAAGCAAGAATATTATTATAACAACACATATTAGTTGTGTACTACGATAAATTAGGGTCGAACATCATATTTATAATACCCACTACATAATAGAGGCAAGGTTATGCGCCGTCACAAAATAATATAAGTTTATTTATTCACTCGGTGAAAACACAAAGTCCTACATGAAATATTCATAAGGATTTAATTCGCCCACTAAAATGAAATCCACCGAGATTACTTGACAGATCTCTACATCACGTTGGTATTATTGTATTATCAAGTTATATTGGTTGAGCAGAAATTAATGTCGAAGATGTTTTTCGAATCACGGAGTAAGATATTTATTTATTAACATTTCAATACACCATTCTTTACAGTTTCCAACGAATATGAACAATCGATTTATAATCAATATCTCCATCGGCCATAAAGTAAATTGGAAAAATCGAGAGACGGTCCTTTCATTCCATATTTACATTTTAAAGACTTTCTGTTATCTTATTTTCCTCAAGGACAGTGGTCCTGGCTCTTGAATAAATTAAAATAACAGAATGTCTTCCAAATCGATTAATCGAGTTTTGACGTATTATACGGTTTTTAAATATGTATGTAATTAAATCTTAGATGAGACATTGTCATTATCATTTATTTCTAAAGAGGTTCATTATTAATCACGTATTGATAGAAATTCTGACTGCTGTGTTTTATTTCTTAGCACATTCGCCATCAGGATTGACTTTCTACCATAACTGCAATTGAAAGCCTACTGTTTACGTTAAAATTATAAAACAAAATAATATCAAAAAACGTGTGAATCTTCGGCAAAAATATACCAAAATAAGGAACCACACTAAACAAAAAAAGATATAGCTCAAACGTGATTTTCTCGCTATTAATGCTAAAGCAGTGGCTGGAAGCAAAGGGTAGGAACAAAATAATTTTCTTTTTAATCCATTTTAAGTACAACGATCGTTGCGTGTTACTAGTGCGTTATGAAAACTATACTTGACCCGTTTTTGTAAGCTCTCGAGGCAACCTCCGAGCTGGTTTGATGTCTAATTATAATTCGAGGCAAACTTTTCATGTTTATTTAAACGTTGGTACCTCAGCTTTCATATGAAAACCCTTAAAATGTTAAATTAGTGTCTAATTAGGAGTCGTCTCCAAATGAGATGGGCTTGTAAAAGTATTGGTACTAGCTGGCAAGTAAAGTAAAGTTAATTCCTGTGTTAATCAAAGCACTCTATTTAATCATACCTATTATTTAATAGAACTTATATACCACAAATAACCACGCGTTTTTTTAAATTGATATTTTTTAAACAAGAAATGTTGCCTTTTTTTTGACAACAGATTACCAAACCGCTATGTTGGTTTAGGAAAACCATTTTGATTTTAAAAAAACCTAATCACAAAAATCAACCAACCGACCAAAAAAAATCACAAAACAAAAATATCCCAAACGAGATACGTTCAAAACACAATAAATTATCTCAATTCGAACGGCATACTTTACAGTCCTATTCAGCAAAATCTCCCTTGAGTAATGTGGGTCGGACCCATTTCCGCAAATAAATCCAGCTCTCAAAATAAATAACTACTCTGCCCCATCTCTAGTCCTTATAGAGGGATCTTTGTTATGCAATACGTAATGTTTATTGACGTCGTTGTTAATTTGTTGGACCCGCCATGTTATTTAATTAGATCTAAAATTGGCTTTTTGTATTTATAGATTGAAACGTTAACATAGTTGGATAAATCTATAAATCTACGTAACTCACGAGAGATATTTTGTGGATAAATCCTTTGTTGAGTGGCTGAATATGTTAAATATATTGGATGTGAATTAAATTAAGCATAATGCTCGTAATGTAAAATTACGCTTTAATTATCTCGGACATTTAGGGAAAAGTTTCAATGATTGTGATAAATGTTACTGTTCGTTATGCATCGCGTTGTTGTTACGACAATAGTAGCTCATCGTACATAATTAACTTTTACTGTATCGAAATGAGGCTCGTGTTTAATGGTGATTCTTCATGTGCTGGTACTGTTGTTTTTTAACCGTTTTGCTTGACAACTTTTAGAACTTAAACATTTCCAACCAACGTGACGTACATTTTTCTTAGACCTATTTATACAACATTCTATAACTCATTGTATTCCCTATACGAACTTAATCACACGAATGATGTTTCAATTACAGAAGTTGTTTTCAGACCTTTCCTTCATAAAATATCTTACAAAGATACTTAGATACAAAAGAAGAGAAAACATAAATAAACAATGAAGAACACAAAATTGAAAGGAAGCCGTCGACAACTTGTTCCAATATTTTTTTCTTACACACAAAACATGCTTGTTTACAGTTGTTCTGTTGTTCAACACGATTCACTCAAGGAACCACTTGTCAACAACAACACAAAGATTTGTCTGTAATTTGGACATGACGGCGTTGTGTAAAAGCTACATTCCTCTTTATAATAAAATTCCTTTTTTTTCGATTTGACTTTGTAGGTATAGGCAGCTTACAATTACAATATAATAATATTTCAAAGATAGGAACAATTATTTCGTTATTTATTACCTCGTTGGGACGAATTTGTTATTTTCTCATAAAATATATATTACAATGTTAGGCTTCAGAGTTCCAATTCAGGGAAGGCAGGACAATCTTCACCGCCCTTTGTTTAGGAACCCGTACAACTGACAGTTCGATAAAGAGTTCTATATCAGTAAGAAAAGCAACGAGAAGGGGGAATAAATCAATAAAAGACTAGACAGTAGACGTGTTTGCAAAAACACGTTAGTACTTCAGCATACACGCCGGTTACGTGATATCGGTGTCGATGTGCTATCTGCGCACTTTCGCATAATGGATTCATTTGTATTCAGGTTGCTAGTGGGCACTGTAACGAACATCGAGGGAGCTGACGTTCAACGTACAATTACCAGTGTTAATATTTACCAACTGACGCCGACGACTAATTGCTGGGACTGCTGCGCTCAGTTGCGTAGCCTCGTAGACCCGACGGTTGGCGCTAAGCGTGGCATGCGACCTTGCTAGTTACCTACAGGCGGGTTTGACGACTGTACGAAGCAATTACTCTGATCATTCATACCGATTCGGCCTAGTATGAACGTGAGTACGATGATGCCGAGCTAGTCGTTCTAAAACACAATAGCTTCAAAGTTTGTGTTTAGTGTGAAAGTTTTCTAGGTATTGTAACAAATCTACTTGCTCCTATTAAATAAAGGGATAAGCAGACTTGTTCAATAAAAATTTAATTAGGGTAAGATTTACAAATGGAATAAAACAATACAGCTAAATATTAAAAACCTACCTAGCACGCACTCTATGATAGTTTTATAGTTCACGCACTTAGTTGGTTAGGAAGTTCAGCACTGTAGGAGAGACGGGAACAGTCGTCAGGGTAGCAGGTCAATACCTGGGCAACTTCGAGGTTCAGCTTCAGGAAACCTCTGACCTCTGCAGGAAGGGCGTTGCGCAGGTCCCAGAGTCCACCAGGTCAGCTCTGTAGTAAGGCAGGCGAGACAAGTAGCAAGACAGCTTCGGAAGATCGGGAGTAGAGGTCCCAGATCACGTAGATAGCTTCCGAAGATCGGGAGAAGAGGCACCAGGCGGAATCTTTAGTGGAATCCCCTGGGTAATATAGATATGTAACAGCAAAAACCAAACTGTTTTCTGATGCTTCTTATCTCAGATTCAATGGTAGACTGCCTCCAGCGATTCGTCAGCTCGTTTTCAAAGTAGTCTTCCTTTTTAAATTTTCTAATATTAGTTTTCTTGTGGCCATCATCTCATCTGACAAGTGTAGTTGGCCAGGACATATCCATGAGTGCGTAAAGAATTTTATAAATATAATTTAATTTTAAGTTATTTAGTAAACAATCGTAATAATCTCTATAATACAATAGCTAAACACATGTTGATAAAAATAATTTAAATTTTATAAACCAAAAATCATCATAGACTAAGGTAGGAAGAGAATTAAAAAGTAATTAACAGTTTCACAATTTGGCGTGTCACAACATGAAAATTATAATAATATTTTATTTCAGCAATTTTTAAGTTAATGAGTCGTAATTACATCGATTTGTGTAGTGTAAAAATATAAACAAATAAAAAGGATGATAAATAGTATTATGAATGATTAATAAAAAGTGTAAGTATAGCATAATACTATAGTATCGCAGAGCGTCAGTTCCTTTTAGAGTTAAACTAATAAGATAACTAATGCATTTTTCAAAGGTTACTTTGTGAGTGTTCAGCATTTCAATGTGCATGCTTTAAACTTCGAATTGTTTCTGGCAATAGGACTAAGGCCCGGTTTTTATCAAAGCGGAGAACGTCTTGATGGAAACTAACTTTTTCCAACCAAAAGTGTCGTAATAAATAACTAAATAATATCTATAAGGAAACTTATTTTCGGTACCAGACTTCCCAGTCAACTGCTGAATGACTGACCTTTCCTAAGAAGAAATGCTCGCTCACTGAACAATCATCCGATATAATTCAGCGTTCAAACCTGAGGATAAACGAGGATCCAAGTCATAATCTCCATGTACACATATGTCCCGACATGCCCAAGGAATTACGAGAGGGCAGTCAGTAAACTTTAAGTACCTATCGATTAGTAAGTGAAATATCTGGCAAACTTTCAGTTTATCCGGCGAACCAATAGACGCTCGGTCATTTATCTAACTTTAACTTTACTGGATATATCGACAATTTGTAATAATCTCTTCGGAATAAACCACTCGATTTGATACAAAGTTTGGAATAATTCTAGTTTAAATGAGTCTCATTATTTGTTGTGAAACACAAAATAATCGCACCTACTCGTTCAACCACCGTTCTCTGAACAAAAAACTTAAACTGTAAGTTAAAATATTAAAAATAACAACATGCAGTTATCCCAAAATTATATTCACGAACAATGTGCGAGAATACAAAACAAACCAGCAAGCATAAGTGAAAACAAATGAAGATTTACAACTTACATTTATGGGGAACAAAACATAAACTTTGCAATTGTAATACGCATTAAACTGATTAATTCTATCAGTAAAAAGACAAAATGGGTTTTTTTGTGAAAGACAAGGGGAACGAGGAAAAAATTGGCTTCGATCCAAACCGACCGTTTACGGCCTGGGGCGACTGACAGGAAATATCATACCTTCAATAATATTATTGTGTATCTATTGTTTTATAATTGCAGTGCATTTGTGTGTGGCCTGCAATTACCGTAGAATTGATCCAATCTTCCAAACGTTTAGTAATAAAACAATGCTTTTTGTTTTGTAATATTAAACACGAGCTTTACGTACTGTTTTATTCTGATTTAGACTTTACAATGTGTTTTATTTGCCTTGTTTTGAACTGTACTACCGGGTCCTTCCCTCTCATTAAGAGGAGGCCGTGTCCCAGCAGTGGGAATATGAGGGCTGATGTTGAATAAAGATGAGCTGAACTCTTTCTCAAAAGATTGGCCTACAATCGCACTAGATCGCGAAATGTTTGACTGATTGTTTAACCATTGCCCTGCAGTGGGACTATTAAAGGCGTGTAAAATAATATAATAATAAACATAGTAACAAATGTCAGGCTATTTTTAAAATAATCTGGGTCTAAAAATTCAAAAGTAGCTAACAACAAACACACTCTTGCAGTGATCTGGTCACACACAAATTTGCATTCTAACATTTCCAACGAGAATGCAGATTTAAATTAAACTAAAATTAACATCATAATTCCATGTAAAGGGAGATTTGCACAAGCCGAGCAGTCGGAACTTGTAGCGTCCGCCTTCACCAATGCGAAGCTGGGAGCCGACACCGTCAAAATATAAAAAGCAACAAAGAGATTTAAAAGAATTAGGTATAGAGCGGACATTGGGAATAATGTTATACAAAAATTTTAATCCCGAACATTGTCGATATTGACACACGAATGGTAGCTGCAAGCGGACGTATGACACTATCCAGAACGATCAACGGTTATGGTCTTGAACGGTCATGTCTCGATGACCGTCAAAATATAAAAACAACAAAGAGATTTAAAAGAATTAGGTATAGAGCGGACATTGGGAATAATGTTATACAAAAATTTTAATCCCGAACATTGTCGATATTGACACACGAATGGTAGCTGCAAGCGGACGTATGACACTATCCAGAACGATCAACGGTTATGGTCTTGAACGGTCATGTCTCGTCTATCGCTCGTAAATATTTGAATGTCTTTGAATAGCATGAAAGGAACATCGACTTGACGTTTGGAGTGAACGCAAACAATATTATTTAGATAGTTAAGCTGTTTACAGACCAAGGAGTGTCGAAACAGGTACTCGGGGTACGTCGCATCGCAAACTCGCAAGCAAACAGATTACAGCACTGCAGAGTGGAGTCTGTGGAGTATCTACATGACACGAGCTGGGATATTAAAGGTAAGACTGCTTGAAAATACCTGTGACATCGTTTACCGGTGTGCCGTACGTAATTTATACCTAGGTACCTGTACATTTTATTGTTTCACATAACAAAATAATAACAGCCCCTTGGGTCGATCTTTAGGTTAAGCCGTGCTTGCCTAGGTTGGTCTGTGGATGGGTGACCACCTTAACATACTGAGTTTCCTCCGTGTCTCGGAAAGCACGTTAAGCTGTTAGTCCTGGCTATCATTTGTAGATCTCTGACAGTCATTACAGATAGTCAGTGGCCTAAAAAGTCTGACAACCAGACTTACCAGGTGGTATCGTATTACCCAGTACCAAATGGGTAGTGGAGGTCAGATAGGCAGACGCTTCATGTAAAATACTGGTATTCAGCTGCATCCGGTTAGACTGGAAGCCGACCCCAACTTAGTTGGGAAAAGGCTAGGCAGATGATACATATAACATTACGGCTGAAACCTCCTAAGGGATAGACAGAGGTGTACAGTCACGAGCAATGAAATGTATACACAGCAACTTTTAAAAGTGATATTCTTCTACTGTATTGATTAACGTTTTACATTTTGACGGACATACAATTTTGAAAGTCATAGGATATATAGAAATAGGATACTATCTCAGAGTAGAAACTGTTTTTTCAACAGAAAATTGCTTTTTAACTTCGTTAAGTATATACATTTCATTGCTCGTGACGGGACCATAGTATACCCAAATTTTGACAGTTATATTATGTAATAGGCATCCATCAACCGGGCACAAATACCGACTCCATGGCTGCTACTGAGAAATTCCTGATAGTAAAACCCAGTAACACTTTCCCCGACCTGGGAATCGAACCCAGGACCTCATGCTCAGCACTAGCACTTGCAACCAGTAGACCAAGGAGGCAGTCATATTAGGTACAGGTACATATCTTATTATTAGAGTTTTATCGTTCGAGAGCAAAACAGAAATGAACAAATACCACCGTTATTGTTCAGCCCGTACCCCAGCTTTGCAGGCTAAGCTAAATTGAATAAGATTGTGAATCGGCCTTATAAACGATGAAAAAAGTTTTTCCTTAAGTCAAGGTAATCATATTATGTTAAAAGAAAACGTGGTATTCTGTAAAACCCAAGTAACGAGGTCACTTTTGTTTAGATAACGGAGTTTTAACATTGTCAACTGACAGTGCACACATTCGTGCGGTAACTATTTCCATCTACAAGGTGTAAGATTTGCATCCTAGTCAAAATTCAGGAGCTTATCACTTAAGGGGCTCCCCCATGCACACTAGCGCCACTTTAGTAAAAAAATCAGAACTCGTTAAATACACAATTAATATAAAATCTGATTGACAAAATCAATCATTTGGTCTTCTAAATAATTTACGTCTGCTTAACTCATTGAAACATAGCTCGCTGTCGTTACAGATACAAAATGAAAAAAAACGGCCGTTTTTAGCAATTTTTCTAACTGTAACTACAGTGAAGTATATCGTAATCAATTAAATAGACGTCAATAATCTAGAACTCTAAAGCATTGATTTTGTCAATCAGATTTTATATGAATTGTGTATTTAACGAGTTCTGATTTTTTTACTAAAGTGGCGCTAGTGTGCCATAGGGGAGCCCCTTAAGACATAAATAACCAATTTAAATTACGATACCCGGTCAAATGTATTCTAATATTATGAAGAGGAAAGATTTGTATTTTTGTATATAACGAATAAACTTAAAAACTACTGGACCGATTTGAAAAGTTCTTTCAGCAATGGATAGCTACATTATCAGCGAGTAACATAAGCTATATTTTATCCCAGTATTCCCACGGAAACGGGAACTACGCGGGTGAAACCACGTGACGTCCGCTATTATAGTAATTAATAAAGCTGCTATTTTAAATTGTTTAAATTTGACAGTATTTCAGGATAACACGAAAGTAATAGAAGAATTACCCATCGCGCGACATGTCTCTGTGTGTGTTTATTTGTGTGTGTACAGGCGCGGTTATAGGACCAGTTACAGACGGGCTGCGTTTTAATACGGGTGGTTTACACTTACCGATTTCCGTAAATAAGAAAGAAAAATAAAATCCTAACCATTTTATTATCGACTCGGGTCGAGAATCATATCATAGATACCTCCTTCAATTTGACCAGGATGCAAAGGGACACCTTGTATATAGTTGTTCTTCTTCTTCTTGAGTCGATCGTAAGACCAGTACGTAGCAACCCCATCAGCTCTGTCGTTTGCCTCATTCAAGTCCTGGAGGAGGCAATTGGTTGTGCACAACGGGCAGGAGAGAAGGTGTGGCATATCCTGGATGCACAGCATTGCCAGCACTCGGTAACACAGGGTCTAGCTGACTAATCCTTTCACCAAGATGGCTCAAACTCCCGGGGTTGCGGGACTGTTCGAAAGAGATACCGTGGCCGGAACACAAAGGGCGATGAAGGAACATGGATGGGTTTTAGTCAGTAAAAGTCTGACACTCCCTCCTGCTCTGCCCAGAGCGGGAGAAGTCATTGGATGATTTCCATGAAAAAATAATAATAAAAAAATGGCTCAAACTCAAGCAGTATATAGTTCAGACAATAGGATTCACACCTTGCTATTTAATTATTTTGCTCTACGGATTGTTTAGTAAAAAGCCGACTTCACATAAAATTACTGAAAAACCGGCTGAAAATCAGCTATTAATTACTGTATCACCAAGGGTAATAAATAGGTACAATTATTATTATCGCGAGAACTAATCCAGCTACTAAGCGTGGTCATTATGGTATTATCTGCCCTAGATCATTCTTTATAGCGGCGTACTGGCGCGGTCAACTATGGGGACATTCATTTGCTACCTACTGTTTAAAATGTCTGTGTGCCTTAATTATTAAAAGGTGTGGTAAAAGGTTATGTGTGTTTATTGAAAAAATATATTCATAAAACCTGTTTGTAACTTTACTATCAAAATGTGAGAATACATAACACATAACATCACACCTGTAATCTCAGAAGGGTTAGGCAGAGATGTATCTTATTAGATACATCTCTGCATAGAACACGCAGGGTTCGAGCCGGGAACAATGGCTGCCACTGATACATTCCCGATGGAGAAGCTCAATAACACTTTACTCAACCTGGGAATCGAACCCAGGACCTCATACTCAGCAGTCGCGCTTGAGATGACTCGACCAACAAGGCAGTCGAATTTGAGAAGAGACCAGTGAAATTCGGACTTGGAGAGAGATCGTGAGGCGAGCAAAGACTACACCTGCAATTGGACACAACTCATCGTAATTTTTCTGTCAAGAACAGACCGTAGAAGAAAAAAACCGGCCAAGTGCGAGTCGGACTCGCACACGAAGGGTTCTAAACCATTATCTGTACAACTGAGTTGAGAGCAGCGGTGGCCCAGTGGTAGCGGCCCCGACTTACGAACAGTAAGTCGTGGGTTCGAACCCAGACAGGCGCATTACTTTGTGTAATTTATTTCATCACCACTGCTCTCAAAACGGTGAAGGAAAACATCGTGAGGAAACCGGCATGTCCTAGAACCAAAAAATTCGAAGACATGTGACATCTACCAATCCGCACTGGGCCCGCGTGGTGGATTATAGCCCATTCCCTCTCATAGAGAGGAGGCCTGTGTCCCAGCAGTGGGAACATTAATAGGCTGATGATGATGATGATGATCTGTACAACATTAGACAAAACGGCAAAAACATCACGTTTGTTGTATGGGAACCCCTTAAATATTTATTTTATTTTAATTTAATTGTTTATTTTTTTAAGTGAATATACAAATAAATATTCTGTGAATATTTTAAGCGTCTACCTGTTACCGTTATTACTATTGACCAAAAAACGGTAAATCACATTTGTTGTACGCGAGCCACCCTTATTTTTTTTTTTTTCTGATGGGAAATCATCAAATGACTCCTCCCGCTCTGGGCGGACCAGGAGTGAGTGTCAGACTTTTACTGACTAAAACCCATCCATGTTCCTTCATCGTATGTGTCCCGGGGTCACGGTATCTTTTTCGAACAGTCCCGCAACCCTGGCAGGCTTAGGTCCTTGCGGACCCCTGGCCTATTCGCCGCTGGCACTGGCGCAGGCAAAGTCCTCGCCTGTGCAGCCACCTTGCCTTTCTTCTTGGCCGCCTTCTTAGTTGGCACCGGCCCCGGAGTTTTGCCGGAGTCGACATTTCGGGGGGGACCGCCACAGCCCTGCCGGAAAGTTGACTGGACGGCCCCGGTCCGGGTGCGGCAGTCGCAGCAGCCGCGTACGACACCGTGCTCGGCATCGTGCTCGGGAGCGCGGCTGCCTTGTTTGCACCCAGGGCGGTGCGTAGAACAATTCCCTCCAGGACGGAGAACCGCGCCTGGAAGGAAGCCAGACCAGATTCAGGACCTGGATCTTCGCCGACACGGGCTGGCCTTGTCGCTGCAGCTGCTGCTGGTGGCTCCCATTTGGAGGCGCCATGCGGGAGCCAGACTTACGCAGCTGGCCAGGTCTGCTTGGAGCTTCGCATTCTCCTGCTGGAGAAGCTCCGTGGTGGCAGTCAAGTGGGCTACCTCCTCTCGCAGTTTGGCCACATCTCCTTCCGGCGAAGGAGGAGGAGGCCTCGCAAAGTTGGCCTCTGCTGCCGCCATGATGGAGGCTGAAACCACGGGTATGGCCTTGAGTTTAGATGAAATCTTCATCTTCAAGGCCACGCCCCTTATCGCGGCTTCCACCTTCTTAGCAAAGCTGGCCTTACGCCCCGCCTCGGAGCCGCCAGGTGCACCCGCCTCTTCGCGGCATCAGACCCGGGAGCAGTATTGCCCGGGTGGCGCCCCTCCTCGGCAAGCCTTGCCGACCTCTCGGACTTCGTGGAAAGGGAGAGGGAGGGGTGGAAGAGGAGGGGGCTCGCTGCCCGCTCCCCTTGCCCCAAATCCCATCACGCTTGTTGGTGGGGATCTTTCGGACCGAGGCCTCCTCTTCTCCGCCATCCCGCCTGGGCCGCTTACGGAAGAACTTGCTGTTCTCCGCAGGCTTCCCGGCCCTAACGCGACGGGAGCTCTGTGGCCCTCCCGCGCTCACATCGCTGGATACGACGTCGGACTCCGACCCCGCATCCCTCCTCTCCTCTCCTATGCCGTTACCCGGCGGTGTTGTTGGTGTTTTTTGTTTCATTATCCATATTTGAACCCACGAGTATGGGGGAAATAAAGTCAATCTAGGCAGAGACCCCTGAACCTAGAAAAGCAGATTTTAAGTATTTATTACTCGCCAGGGGGTCTGCAGGTACCCTGGCGAGGAGCTCACTAACGACTGATTTGTTCCGTGGAACACCCGTCAGCCATACATGCCCTCGCGGTGCGTCGCCGCTTGGGATTCGGGGTAACTTTTTATGGTAACGGTTTTCTACCTCGCAGTCCGGGCGGTTAAGCCAAGACCCTCGGTCCCTATCAAGCCGCGAGACGTGATCCACAGCACTTCGATAATGGGATAACGAGACTGACGGTGACAGAGAAGGACGCATCCTTCTCTGTCTGCTCGGAGGCAGGGTGAGTGCACACCATCTTCCACCCTCACTCCTCTGCTGTGTCCTCTGCTTTACAGAGGGACACGCAGAGGAACGCGCCGTTGGTCCTGGATGAACCCCACCCATGTCAGAATAATTAGCCGCGGCAGTAACACTCCCCGAGGGATAAAAAGAACCGCCGCGGGAGACACCCCGGGCGGGGTCACCAAGGGGCCACCACGTGGCCCCCGGCCACCGTAGGTGCGGGCCTGTGGACGGCGGGCTATGGGCTAGCTCGCCGTCCGTCCGTCTCATGACGACAGGCCATGTCGACGGCGCGTTCGTGTTCCACACGCGCCTCAACGAGAGTCAGCAATAGGAAGGGGTCCGCAAGGACCGATGCCTGCCGGGGTTGCGGGACTGTTCGAAAGAGATACCGTGGCCCCGGAACACAAAGGGCGATGAAGGAACATGGATGGGTTTTAGTCAGTAAAAGTCTGACACTCCCTCCTGCTCCGCCTAGAGCGGGAGAAGTCACTTGATGATTTCCCATCCGAAAAAAAAAAAAGGGATATAAAGAAATTCTCATTTCGTCTCATTCCCCGGAGAAGGATACTGCCGCGCCCGGGGTGCACCAGCCCAGCAGCCGCCACAAATGGAGGACTTCTGAAATCGCACCCCACGGGAGCCCCCCTTAAATATTTATTTTATTCTGTTTTTAGGATTTGTTGACAAATCGGCAACAGAAATACATCATCTGTAAAAATTCAACTGTCTAGTTATCACGGTTCAAGAGATTAAAAAGAAAAATCTAAAGTTATTATTTAATGGAGATTTATAGCTTTCGTGATACGCTAGCTGACTTTCGTGGACAAATATCCACGAAAGTTACGAAATTTCTTAATTTTTGTGAATTACGATTAAAGTTATATGTAAATTAACAAACAAAGTACTTGGAAATAATCTCGATGAACTATCTTATTCCTTAATTCAAAATGATTTGGAAAATATAAACATTATCCTTTTAAAATATACGCATGAAAGTTTCTTGACAAAGGCTACCTGAAAATATTCAAAGAATAACTTGCCTCGATTTTTTATTGTTTAGAAGCGAAGAACGTTCATGTCTCGCCCACTGACACCGGGATACTACAGAATGCCCGTGCAGCTAAAACGTGTAGCGATAAGTTGGCGATTTTGGAAGAGAGGTGCAGTTTTATGCGCGCTCGCGAAACTAGCAAAATAGTGTGACAGAGACATAATGCCTATTAAGTATTGTAATATAAGAGATATAATAAATGTGCTTTAGTAATTATGATGCATAGTTAAACACGATTAATTTGATGTATTACATTATATGCTTATAAATTTAATACAAAAGTTATCAAAGTTTGCCGTGTGCGCGAACCTAGTGTGACGCGCGAAGAAGACAGATTTTGCTCCCGTTTTTGACGTTAGATGTTTATTTATAAACATTATAAATAATTTTGGGTGTTTAATTTTGAAATTTTACATATTTATACATATATAAATAAAGATTAATCTGTATTAGGTCCTAAGGTGGAATGTTTAATTTTAATAGGTTAGGAATTAAGACCGCCGTGTGACCGCGTTTTGAGGCATCTCGAAGAACCACTCAGATACAGCCTGGTGACAGACAGATAGACAGTGGAGTCTTAGCAATAGGGTCCCGTTTTTACCCTTTGGGTACGGAACCCTAAAAACCAATACTAAATATAACATCCTTTTTACAAAAGTCAGTATTTACCACATCGGTATTTTGCTCAATCTCGCAGCTCAGTTGTTAAGTCGGCCTCGAGCCTTTCTGTGAAGTTCAGACACTTATCGGTTTATATTTTAATTCTTTATTTCTCTTTCTGTGAAGTTCAGACACTTACCGCTTTGTATTTTAATTCTATATTTCTCTGAAAATTATAACGAAGCCGTGAAGAGTGCCTGTTATATTAGTCAAACATGAATGAAACAGTATCTTTATACAATCCCGGCGGACTAATCAGACTTGGCTAGTAAAATAACCCACAAGCTGTGTTGAGGGACGGTGAGCTCGTTTAAAATGAAGTTGAACCGCTATATCTTGAACAATGGCAATAATTCTCTTTAATGGCATCTCATAAAACGTCTCACAAAACATTCGCCGAGGAAAGTGCGTCAAGTAAACACCTTGTATTGTTGAATTCCTTATCGCAAGAGGCAAATTAAAGCAACCACCCTGTTCCCGCAAATGAGAACAAAACAAAACGTACAAAGACAATATTTCTCTGGAGCCCGCTGGTATTTGCGTACACATTAATTCGCTAAAATAAAGGATCTCGTAAAATTAACACCAATAACACAAATATAGCAGTATTTTATGTTAAACATAAGGTTCTGTTGCAATATGAAGGGTATTTCCAAGTATCAAATACCACTTGTCAAAATTAAAAGGCTTGGGGCCGTTCATTACCTTAGGAAAATAACTAAGCTAAGTTAAAACAACAGATTAATTATGGTAACATTATATATTATGAAACGTCCCTTACGTATAAAAGTGCGGTCAAATATTTCCGGGTAGTAGCCGGGTGGAGCCTCAGGCGTCGTGTTTTGGATTGTAAAGCAAAATAACAACAGCTGCGAGCTGCTAGTTTTTGTTGTGATTTTTGCAATTGACGAATAAAATTTAGAGACTGTTTCATAACAGAAAATTGTTCAGGAATAAACAGAGTTTGTGAATAGTTCTTTGAAGCTGTATTTCAACGTCAATGAGAGGTGTTTTTAATACTTATCCTGGAAGCGAGTTACCAAAATATATAATTTTATGAAGTTCTAATATGATTTTACAAAGTCTTATAAAAAACGAGATATTAATCCGATTAAGGCCTGAACTACACCAAAGCGTAGACAAGTAGAGATGTGCCGCTCACAGCACGCCGCTCACCGCAAGCCGCAGATTGCACACCGCTCATCGCACGCCGCTTACGTCTCTTCTCGTCTCTGCTGGCCTAAATAATAGGGATGATGACTGACTAAAAATATATGATTCTGTATAGTCAGTCAGATATATTATCGAAAAATATTGGACACGTGTTTTTTGTTTTATCAAACTAATAAAATGTGGTCTACAACACATCTCTTCTCCTCTCGTCTCGTCTCCGCTTCGGTTGATCCGGCCCTTATGCGAATATTTTAATGTTAACAACACCTTCATTATTCAAAACTCTCAAGAACCTATAAATGGAATAATTTTATCAAACAACCAATCCACAACGTATTAACGGACTAAACCTCATGAATTTATACAACATTTAGCGAGATTACTAACGCATTACCCCGCACAAACGCTTACTATAGCTGTACGTCTATCTATGGGTAATAATCTTCCGTACACGTGGACAGCGTCGCTCTTAGTGCACGCGTATTTAGCCAACTAATGCACTAATGCATCCTAGAACACACTACGTTAGATAACGTGAACTGAATCAACACGCCAGGTGTGTGCAGTGATATACAGGCTGAATATTAATTTGTGTACCCTGACACTGCTATACCGTATGTATTAAGCAGATTGGAGCTTCGATAATACGACGTTGAGCAAGACTTAGGTCACGGTGTACTCATATTTATAGACGGTTGGCACGCAAATTACCTAATATAGTTTAGAGGTTTAGAGCTTGGTAAACTAACTGGGTACCGCTTGGTCGGTATAAAAGAGAAACTCTTATTGATTTCTGAAACATTTTGGGTGAGCTTTTTCCACTGCAGGGAATGTAATAAACTGTCATCAGTCTCATAATCTCCTAATAAAAGATATGTTTTATTGAATAACATTTTCAAAAAGTAATATTGCGTGGGTATAAGCCGATTATCAGTTTATGTCTAGCCTACTCAAATTTTATGTTTCATTTAATCCGCAATATGAAACCGCAAATACTCCGAAAATACCTTCTAAAAATAAATAACAATACAACGACAATAACTATATACAAGCACAGTCGGAGACGTCTCTTCTGAAAGATTTGAATAAATTGAACCAAACGAAATGAATTTAATATGTGCTATTGTTTTCTATTGTTAATCCTCCTAACGTTCTATTCAAAGACAAGAGCGATAAAAAATACTATACAGCCAATATTTCACTTAAAACTTAAAGTTGAATGGACCCGTCGTGATAAGTCTTCGAAATTGTTTGAAGAGCTCCTCCTCTGAATTTATGACATTCATTAGTCTAGTTGAATACGACACTTCTTTGAAAGACGCGAAGATGGCACTAATTGTAAGGATCCCCCAATTTGTCACAAAAATTGTTCCTCGTAATATCTCCGCTGTATGGGAGCGGCACATTTATTGTAATAAAAATCACTTTTAATTTAATGTACCGGTATTAATATTATAATTGCTGGCATTATTGTTGTGTATTATGTTTCATATAATATGTAGAAGATAAAATAGAATTGGATTAAAACATTTTATTGAGGTAGAAATGATTGGTCTGTAAACAAAGAGAATAATTTTGTCAATATTCATATTCAGCACGCAACACCAATAAAAAATAATATTATTACCCACGTTTTTGTGCAAATCCCATTTTCTAAACAATACAATACAATCACTGTGAAATCCCAGCAGTGATTCGCAAAAAATCGTATCAGAATAAATACAGAAAACAGTACATTTTGATACAAGAGGGGAAACTTTGTCATTGCAGCCGAAACGCCGGAATTTACTGTGCGTTGTTATGGAGCAGAAAGCTGCAGTGACAAATGACCACATGTACCTATCAAACGACGTTTATCAATACACTTACAAGAAATAAAATAATAGAACGGAGAGTATTCTTGTCATTAATTATTATGAAACTATATTTCAAGTTGTTTTTTTTTTTGAGTTTAGAAAACCAATAAATGTTAAATTGTTCATAAAAGAAAATAGGTAATTGTATGAATTAATTGAAAGAAAAACCACAGGTGTGAAATACGTTGCATTCTGAATCTAATAGCAGTGCGATAAGAACCAGATTTCGAAGAAGTGTGTTGAAAATCATATTTCGACGAAATAAAACGATCCTTCAAAAATTTTTTGTACCAAAAATACATGAGGCTGGATAATTAGCGGCGTCGGCGTCGCATCTGTTGAGAAACGTCAGTAATTGTGGCCGAGTTATGGGCATCGTTTATTTTAACTAGAGAAAAGCCTGCCTTCATTTCGTTTATAAGTATTTGTTTTCAAGTGTGCTGACCCTCGAAACCAAAGTAAAATTTTGTTTTAGCAGGCACCTTTGAGCAAATCTTTAAAGGGCTTAGGTGAAGGCAGCATTCTTTACCGTTTAAGGAAAACAGCAGATTCTGAACAAGTAAAACCAGTGCACATGCAAGTACAATTACATAAAATAAGTAAGGTTTGCTGTAAGAAAACCCAATTTTAGGTTAAGCTCGCCGTTGTACATAAGCTATATATTTTAATTTTGTGTGTACATTTTTTTTTGTGTGCAATAAAGAATAAGAACATACGTGCAAAGCCTCTCTGTACGCTATAGCTGGCCCTAGACGGTTTAATCGTAGCCACAAAGCTGATTTAACCTGCTTTTCCTCCCCACAAACAATAGCCTACCTTGCGTCTTGCTCCGCATGCCCTATACCTGCGCACTTGGTGATCTTATTTACTACATCAGTGAGCTGGGTTAGCGTGGCTGAGTTTTGGGCTTAACACATTTGAACATTTTCCCATCGATACGCTAAGAAGACCTCTTTTCCCTGAAGTAAATAAACTAGAACCTAGTATTACTAGCAAAAGGGCTAATAGAATTAGAACGTCAAAGATAATGAGCTATTAAAATAATACTTTGTAAGAAGGCTTATAATGCAATTTGTTAACGGAACGATTTTAGCCCGAGCAGAGGAGATAAATCTCGACTAATTATACGAAAGCCCCAGTCTGTCGGAGCGGATTGAACTAGACATAAAATATAATACTTGGAGTTAATTAAATACTGTTTTTAAATATCTTAGGACCTAAGCGACGAGTGCTGTTTATCATTATTTATACCAATCACCAGCTTTTAACACTTTTGGATTTAAATTCTATCAAACCATTATTTGCTTTATCAGGAACATAAATTCTTGTAGAATGAAAATGTTTAATTTTAGAGCTAACTTTTGTAGGTGTATAACATATTTTAGCGAACAGCAAAACGCTTGGCATCCTGCTACGAATTTTGTTAATTTTCTGTGTACGTACGAAACTTTTTTATGTTCAAGATTGACTAAAACTTTGGTGCCTAGCTCCAGGTGGGATAACATACATTTGACTAATAACTAGTTATAGTTACCTACCAACCCGCCCTATGTAAATACCACTGATTAACGCTTTAGTTGTTAATAATTACTGTTTACCATAATTCTGTTCCTATGTGCTAAAGACACATCAAGGGCAATGCCTATTAATGAGATCTTGCTAAACTTGGTACAAGACCAAGTTTACCTACAAGTAACATCATTAAAATTAAATACATACATCATAAGCACCGTGTACCAAAACTTCCAATATAGTATGCGTTTTAAATAAAGACTTCACCAAGCCCAATTTTATATTGTCCAACGACATCGAGACCACATCGGCCATCAGCCTAACCAAATCGCATCGAACGAATTAATTTAATCGCACTAATGTAAAAAACACTCATTTTTACGAGTGTTTTTCACGTCAAAGCCACGGACTACTGGCTGCCATGACGGTTGAGATAGGTCTGAAGCACCGGGCCTCGGCTCTTCTCGTTAAATTTTCACATGCACTTGACGGCTCGACCTGGCTTACGTTAATTATGAAATCTCATTTGTGAGTGAACCTACACGTTTGAGTAATGGCTCCTGAAATGAGAAGTTCGAACGTAAAAGTTTTAATTTAAATAACGACACGTAATTATGACGGAGATTGTGCTTTGATTATAATTGAAATGTTTTATAATTAAGTCGGTTTATTACTAAGATTTAACGTTGGTGGGGCTTATGCGATATTGTTAGATATTTTTGATTCTCATTACTAAATTAAAATTAACGACTATATAATATTTTTGTTTCATAGTCTGTAGAGCCGTCATAAGCAGGCTTTCTTTGTCCACTGACCTTGGCCGCCGCCAGGCATTCCGCCAGTAGTGAATACAGAGCAATATACTCTTTAAGCTTTATAAAACTTACACTTAGATTTCAATAAGAACATTTTCCTTTTTTTTTGAGTTTTCAGGTTCTTGTTCAGTTTTCCCTGTTTTATGCTTATTATTCAATTTATTTCAAATCATTAAACGACGACCCGAATGGCGTAGCGGTAGTGGGGGCTGCCTTACGTTCTTAGGGTCCCGGATTCGAATCCCGGTAGAAGCAAATGTTTGTGTGATGAGCATGGACATTTGTTTCCGAGTCATGGATGTTTATATATATAATAAGTATGTATTTACAAACAAAAAAGTATCTATGTAGTATATCAACTATCTGGTGTCCACGACACAAGCCTCGTTGCTTAGTGTGGCACTAGATGGCGCTGTGTGCAATGTCCAGCGATATTTATTTTATTTTATTTTTTATTAAAATCAATTAGCTCACTAATAACACAAATACAATTACATAAAACTAAATTAAAATACCACGCATGTTAATTATGCTTATCACGTACAAGTATTAACAGATACCCCATTGTACGAGTATGTCTTTTGATTACCGTAATGATTAGATGACTACCTCATTCAGACAAAAACTTGTTTTAAATTGTACTCGTAAACTGAACATATAAATATTTAATCGATGTTATTTGCCTCTCTAAAAGCTATTCCAGGAAGCAATTTTCACTCTGAAAGTTTCCTGAAACGTGAACTCTACAACTAGTTAATCACTAGACAAAAGTTAGTTTATGAATTATTTTAACTTTAACATTAACGTATTTAGAACACTGAGAACTCCAGTTTAAAATGTGACTTTAAATAAAGGTTTACCTCCGTCTATTAATGTTAAAGAATAATAACCCTTCTCTTTGCGATCCCCGCAACCTTCTGAGTAGAAGCGAAACCTTATTAGTTCTTTACATGAAAGACCTTTCAGGGTAATGCGGGCTGAATAAAAAGAGAAAACTGTTGGAGTGATAGATCGGTAAGGAAAATTTCTTTTCATTCACTCTTTGAACGTTTAGTGAACTGTTTAGAGAGCTCTTTATATTATAGAAAAAAGAAAACGTTAAAGTGACTTACTATAACATAAAACTTTTGTAGGTGTCAATCTCCTTATTGAAAAACTTGCCTAAGTTATTTTAGCCTCCACGAATGATAAGTATGATCTTGTGGCTATGTCAACTCACAGTTTACTAATAAAGAGTGTTTTATACTAAGCGCATGTTTGGCGTAGGCGTACCGTAAACATATACGTTGATTAAATGCGATACTAACGCCGCTTTTACGTAACGCTAACGCTGCTTATACGCAATGTTACTTTCGAATCCATTACTGTTTCTCAACGCTACAATAGCGTTTACATGGCATGTACGCAGTATTTACGCGGCGTCTAAGCAGCGTCAATACAACGTTGATCAACACCAGATGCAATTTTGCTCTAAGGCCCCTAGCACACGGCGTATTTTAAATGCGAAGACGACGTTTTCTGCGCCGTAGATGCCGATTTTTGCTTTTCTATAGATTCAAACTCGCGTAAAACGCAATGCAAATGCGCCTGTGAAGCGTTTGAAACTCGTTTGAAGCCCGTACAAAGGGTCAAAGCCAGCGTAACAGTGTTGTCTCAACCGACGAGGAGTCTCTGACCACGCGTTGTAGACGCGCGTTTCACGATCGTCCTGTGTGCTTAGGTTACAAGGTTGCGTTCAAATCTCGTTTGAAGCGCGTATACGCGCGTCATCTGCGCGTCGTCTGCGTGTTTTAAATACGCCATGTGCTAGGGGCCTAAGACTTTCACTACTTAATTTGTATTGCATAGGTATAACAGGTACTTTCACCTCATCTAATTAAAACTGTAGTATTTTATAATGATTGCTATATACTAACGGCAGCCATTGTTCCGTTCACGCGTCACTCGGCGCTGCCCGTCTGCTAATTAATTTTTGAAAGATTAATCGATATATCATCTAATATTGTTGTTCGTAATTTTCGTACAGACGAACAATTGAGATTTTCCAACAGTTATGTAGGGGCCAGAATATCGTTTTAGTAATTAAAGCTTTTTTGATCTCGTTTACAGTGGGCGAACATGGCCAGATATTGCACAGGACAGAGGGGTTTAGAACGAGAAAAGCAATGGCTTTACCCAGCAATGGGACTATCAAATACGCTAACAAAAAAAATATAAAAGCTTAAAGTGGCTTTTTGTTTAACTGTTTACAGCGATATTAAGGTTTCCTTTAGTCCTTCGATGTAATGTATTGTAGATATTTTGTCGAAACAAAATCCAGCATCCTAAACTACTGGACTTATCTAGAGATCTGGAAACTCTCCCCTACATTTCGTGATGTAAACAAAAGTTAATTGCTAGTCCCTCCTGCAAAAATAAAACATTAAAGAACCACGAAGATATTCCAGTTTCCGTATAAAAATTAGAACGCTATCACTTACTGAATCCAATATTTTACCTCTCAGATGATGGCAGTATTATTTTGTATCTCGGACGTACAACTTCCTAGGACCGGGATAGCCGGCCAACATGATAGATGGTCTCCTCCAACTGATTTTCCTTTCTGCGCTATGAAATTTTTCAACTTAAACGATAAGGGCGCGCCGCGATTTTATGACCTCCTCCTATAAATATAATAATGATTTATAACACCATTTATACCGTCTGGACTAGTCAAGGGTTTTCGATATAAAATGTCGCCTTCGATACGCCAACGGTAACTTTAATTCAGAAAGTGGTAACTACTTGCGAACTCAGTCAAGGACTGAATAAAAGGCCCGGTTGGAACAAAGGCCACTTGGGAATAATAATTAATAATCGAACACAAAGGAAAGTCTTGGAATACGAAAACTGCGCAGATTTATAACGAGGTTATATGTCTTTTATATTTAATGTTAGCTCACTATTATGTAGCAATCTTGGTACTTCCTTTCTTAAATGTTTCATTACAGCTACTGAGGGATGGCAAAATTGCGTCTGAGTTTAGATTATGAAATTACCCATCTTGTTTCATAACGTTACAAATGTATAAATGTTATTTATGTAGTTCGTTACGTGACCTTTTTTTAAATATATGATTTGAAAATAAGAAGCTTGTACAAGTCAGTTTCACAATTTACGCAATTAATTAAGTATAATTAACACCTTCCCGCGCCCTAATCTTATAGCGGTCCTCTCAAGTCATTTGTCCTGGTCACTGTCCACCTACTCACTCCTACAGACTGCCTACTTTCAAGTGCCGAGCACTTTACGAACTCGGAATTCATGAAGTAAAATTAATATACTGTAGCTCAAAATGTGCGATGTTTTATTTTAATTGAACCCGCGCGAATGAATAAAATGTTCAGCGTAGTTTGAACCCAAAAATATAATTTGTTTGTGAGCGCTGCCACCTCGCTAGAAACCTTTAAAAAAAAAAAAAAACAGTACTTTATTTTCAGTGACTGACTACCCGCAGGACGTCAGGATTTCGAAACAAGGCGTAATCTATCGTGTTGACGTGATTGCGTATTAAAAATTGTTTCACTGCAATATGTCATTTTCAACGGACATAAATTGTGAATCCAATGAAACACGTAAACGTGTGTCATTTATATGAACCTATAAATAAATTTTGGATGTGCGGATCTCGCTAAAACGTCCCTACACAAATATATAGGGGTCGCAACGCATTAATCTTCCCTTCATTTGTACAATTGTGCCGTGTACCGCAAATATTTAAAAATTCTATTAGATAGAACCTTGTTGTCAACAGTAATAAAGTCGTAAACGGCTTGAAAGCGTGAGAGTTAGAACGAAAATTTAATCTTGATGTTTCTTTAAAATGAAATAATATAATTAGCCTTTTCAAACATCCAATGTCAAGTGTGGTTTAAATCGTATTAATAAAATGGACACCACATTTCGCAACCGAAAAAGGTGATACATAAACCGAATTATTTACGCCCAAGCGGACTAAATGCGAAATCCATCCGCAGTACTTTTGAATAAATGTTGAATTTTTTTATGTATAAATTTCACATGCAGCAAAAATGTCAGGGCGGAAATTGTAGAGCAGTGAAATATGGCGCCCAGCTGCAACGGCTAATGAACTCGTTTCATTTTACTAATATTGTGCATCATGTCCGACACATTAAAATGCTCTCGCTTTGCAGACGCGGGTTAATTTGTAAATTACTAGACCATCATGATACCGGGCGTGGATAATGTTCATGCCTATTCACATTTAGATGAAGTATTCAGTTTCAGTCTTTGTGTAATGTTTGTTTGCGTAACTTTAAAACGGGTTGAGTAGGATTATTAATTAGGAATTACTCTTATTTCTTTGACGTGTTCAGTAACATTTTTAATGATGTTCCCCCCTTATAAGTACACCCATACGTGTATTCGTTGCATGAATGTAGGACCACTATAGCTCAAGTGTACTTGGTATGCTTATGAGCCGATGTTATAAAAACTATTCCACATTTTTATAGCTGAAAGACAGGGAGCCAAGTCAAGAGATGAATTGTTTGTTATTTATGAGAATGGTTCATAGATATTGTTAAAGTCAAACAATTATCACACTAATGGTCCCTTGTTACCTTTAACCTTTGCTCAGACGTAGAGGTGCGACTACGAATGACTCAGCCTCCTACAACAATTGCTTTAAAAAGCCAACGACTTCCAACGCAAATTGTGTAGACGTGACTCCGAAAAACTTCCATAAAAATGCATCTTGCCGTCTTCAATTGTCCGCTAAAAGCAATTTATATTTCTGGCGGCCTCCCTCGCTATCCCTTACTTGTATTTAAGTAGAAATGGTTTCTAAAAATCATAGTGGTTTGTACCATCGCAACCTTTTGATCTCAGTCGGAGTTCGGACACAAAAGTTCCTCCCGCTGAGTTCAACAATAGGTTTGCGGAAAGATTAATCGTCGGAAGAAACCCTCTAAGCTGAAGAAAACAATTTTTCATCTTTATCAAAACGTTGAGTGCGAACCGTTGCAATTAATGTATAGGTACTTATCTATATCGCTAACGCTGCTGTTAGGTCGTTAGATGAATACGTCAAGATTGTCGTAAACAATTTGTGGCATTGATGTCAGCAGCTATCAGGCGACAGAATTTATTTAGAAACTAAAACAATGACTTTGTATGCGAATAGCAACGTTTCCGTGTATTTCCTTACAGGGAAATTTTATAATTACCTTTACGCTTGAGCTAATTTCAGCTTGGTGTTGGTAGATGATTCTATAGACAAAAATAAAAAATTAATAAAATAAACAACCGAATTGAATTCCTCTTCCTTTTTGAAGAAAGTTGGTTTAAAATATAGCTTGATTTTGATGACTTCACCAACCTTTGACTGCATTTAAATTCTATTATTGATATGCAATTGCTTATATACTGGCCCATATAAATCTCTTAGTCACTTTTCATGAAATCTTCACGAAATGAGGCAGCGCATTCGTTAGGGATTTGTCTTTATGTCGCAATTGCATCATATGTTGAGTAATGTCTTATCCATCTTGTTAGGTTTTAGTCTATTTCTAGGTAGTTACACGGATAAGTTTAGAACACCTTAAAGTAATTGTAGCACGCCTTAGCCAAAGTCAGCTGATAGTTTTACGAGTGAGTCGTATCACTTTCAAGGAAACTACTGCAGTCTGACCACCGCTACTAAACTACGGGGAAAGCTACCGATATCTTCAAGTTAGACCGTCTAAGTTCTCACTTTACTGGCTTCTGACCGCATGTAACAACTGCCAAATATTATTAGCTAGACCCGACTTATGTTCTCTTCAACTATTGTAGAAATAGATGCTCGTATTTTACCCACACCTCTGAAAATTGATCCCACATCACATTGTTGTACCTCGTTACTCAATCTGTACACCTAGGAAGACCAAAGGGACGATGGATGGACTGTGTAAAGGATGATATGGCAAGAAACGAGGTGTCTGATGAGATGACAAGTAATGAAGAAGTAAGGAAAATGAAGACATGCTGCGCCAACCCCAAATGATTTGCGAGAGAAAGAGAAAAAGAAAATAATAAACCATTTATTTCAGGTAACAAAGACCCATAGATAAATACCATAACTTAAAAACATACTATTAACAAATTTTTGTTAGTATAAGCAATGATGATGATTCAATTTGTACACCTACCACTGAACGTGGAACCAGCTGAACGGCGTCGAATCACATATCGTCACGCTTGTATTCTCAAAAGGTGCTGATAGACTTGTAATAAGGACAAAAGCCAATTTTTTAAGTATATCGATTTATCTCTCTGGATTGAAATACGATGAAAGGGTAGACGATGATTCACTCAACTAAGTCAGTTGCAGACTCCCGCGTCTCCACACTAATACTCCGAGATTTATGTGCAGCAGCTATATCAGGAACACACAGACTCGGCCAGATAACTTACGTTACATTGTCAAAACTTTTAATCCAATACTGTTTAATTGAAACTGTAGGCGTGAGACGAGATCGTGACGATTGCAAAATGAGTTAAGTTACAGTTTCGCACTATAACCGCCATCTGATGCCGGACGATAACCAACGCCCGTCGGCCAGCTGTTTTGGGGTCATCCATTACTTCTACCTATTTATTACTTTAAAACTGTATCGGAAAATATGCCAAAGGAAATTTATGAACACGGCTTGTATTAAAAACTAAAAATTATATGCGATTCTGTCATGCTTTAAGTGAAAAAAGAGCTATCGATATTTCGTATCTTTAACAAAGACTTAAATATCTTTAACTTTTAAAAATTTCAAATCATCATTCTCTCACCCTTATCCCAATTTATTTGGAGTTTAAAATGTCAACTAAAATGATAAAATAAAAATTCCAAAAAAATACTGTCGTTGTTTGGATTATTACGTGAATAACGTCCTATAAAAAACTGTTATTTATTTATAAATAGGAGAACCAACAGCTATATCAGATGGATACTTATGTAATATAGACCCAAGTACAGGTTCTCACGAGTAAAAGCAGAAAAGAAAATTGAAATCTTAGAAGAAATCTAGAAACTAACAAACACGTAATTTATTTAATACCTTTATAGTGTCATTCATACGAAATAAAGAAGCCATTTAAACCAACTTCCTGACCCAAACGCCATTCGCGTTAACTTAGCCTCTTAAAAATAAAAACATCGACAAAACAAAATGTTGAAGTCAAAACAAACCGAGCTATTGCAAATGGCCTCAATTTATTCCTGAAAAAAGGCGCAAACACTGAGCGAGCAAGTTCATCATTTACCAGCAACTAGTTTCTCTTAATTGACTATTTAAAGTTCAGAACTAAGAAAAGTAGCTGCTGGAACATTTTGCGTCCTCATTTACGAGCCACAGACTACGAATATTAAAACCAATGTAAACTTAAATGCATCGAAAGAGGAAACCAACGCAGTAATCGTAAAAATAAAAATTAATGGAAACATGAAACGAATAATTTTATGAGAACCCAAATGATCGTTTATGCGTACAGTTCTTTTTTGCCAATCGTTTGAAATAGGTGCACGGTTTTGCGCAATACCGGTAAATAAGTTGAAACAGTTTGATAAACTCAACTCGTAATGAGTTCACCGCTTATTCGAAATAGGAATTCGTAATTAAAACTTTTTAATAAATCTATTGCTGGACGTTGCTGGCCTCTTCCAAAAATGAAGTAATGCCCTAAGGCACTAAATAAACGAGAGCGTCTCTTCCATTTTTAAACCTATCTATATTTTGTGCTAACGAGTCACGCCCAACTCTCCTGCCAAACGGTACTCGGTCGCAATTACGGCAATTTATTTTTCCGGAAGGACTATTTATTAAATTAACATCCATTTGCCTCCTACAAAGGTTTCTGTTATATTGGTCAAAATGAATAAGGAAAGCTCGCTATTTCATTTAATTCATTAGGTGTTATCATTCACTCCGCTTCATCTTGTTTGGTACAGAGTTTTTGACCATAATTAAATAAAGTGAATTATTTCACAAAGAACACTGGATATTCATTTGTGTTAGGAACCTTTGTATTGTGTCCACAACAAAGAACGGGTTGATCCCACAAACTTCTTTTATATCCTACTGAGAATAAACTTATCGGTTTGAAATACCCTGCGGGGGTGTAGTGTAATACAACTTGCAAGATAAAAAACTAGATAGATCAACTGTAGCTGAGTAAAACAAAGTTAACAACATATAAAGTGAGATGATATCAGCTGTTAAGGATATTTTGCTTCACAAAACGGTGTGATAATGTTGTATCAAGTTGGGCGAGGGGCGACCGTAACTATAAGGAGCAAACTGACCGTAATACATAGCGCGATTGTTGTAAGTTTCTTCAGCGGCAGTCGTTAAAGGGGTAGGAAGTGTAAGGAGCCGGCGGGCGACACATTGCCGTGCGATCAAAGTTCGCTGTAAGCCGGCCACGCTCCCACGTTTAATTCAATTTGGAATCCCGCCAGATTTCGAATTTGCTGCCGGCGTGTCCTTTAAATAATAGAATAGCCGACTCACATAAAAGTAAAGGTCTGCTTAACATTTTACTACCATAAAAGCCTTAACCACATAAAGCTTTTCCTTTACAAAACATTACGATACACAGTCGTATTTCTTCAAGGAATTTATCGTCGTTTGTGTAATACGCAAACGTTTAATTAACGACTTTTGTGAATCAAATAAAACCACATACTTAATATAATTAAATTATACTCGGTCGTGGACGAGATAATTAGATGGCCCATTTTATACGCCGAGACAATAACGATACCTGAAAATAAAATGAATCGCCTCTCAGCCCTCACACGTATTATTATAACAGTGTTGAGTGGGTCTCAGTTATTATCTGTTTTATTTTCTCATGTTGTGAACTAGAGTCGGCTATACCACTTTGTTACATCTAACATTGCTCTCGCCACTACTTGCTGCGGCTTTGTGTAAACTACAATCGTTAGTTTTTTTTATAGAGATAGCTTATCCTGTTCAAAGGTAAAATAAAAAGAACGAGTCTAGGCTACTTACTTTGTTCATTTATCTCTAGGTTCGCATTTAATCGTAGGTACAATTTATAATACCAACATGTGTGTTACATTATGGTAATTTTAAACACACGAAGGGTTGACAACATGACAGTTTAATAGACATTATTTTAAACAGGCAACATTTCTAGAAACAGATGTTACTCACAAAGTGTTCCAGGTGTTCGGACAATATCAAGTAGCAGCGTTAAACCTAGTTTGTGTGTCGGTCACGAATCACAAGATTAAGAGGGCGAGTCTCAACAAAAATAAGACTTAATTAAAAGTGGAAAACATTCTCATTTCCCGCTTCCCGACATATTTTCGCTCGGGACGTGAGAGTAAGAAATCTTGCCGAAACGGACGTTTTCTCAAACAGTACGGTTGTAGATTTCGAGTTAGTAACAAATGTTTTAACGTTTCGATACAAGTGGAAGTGCTAAATCTTAGAACGTAAATCACGCTGCAGTATAGAAGCTTCCAGCAATTTGGAGAATAAATCCGTACCTCCGTTTGTGTTTGCAACGTCAGAGGGGTTGCACTTGAATAATTGAAAGATCATCCCGCTGAGCAGCACCTGCGAGATTTCACAAATATCTGATACATTCATACTTAACTATGGTGTTACGAGGAGCTTACATACCTACTTGAACACTGTCGATGTCTGACGATATACCACAGTCTGTCTGTATTTACTCCTCAATAAAATTCTAAAGCAGTTGTGTTCCGTAGGCATCTATGTGGTGATACAATTTATACATCTGAGTAATTCGATTAAATCGAATGGTAAGATTTATTTAGAATGTTCTTCTTCTGCTACTTGTGCATTTTCTTTCTTCTTTTCCAAGGGGATAAAGCACAAGTACATGGACACTTGGGAAACACAACTATACACATTCTTGTAACTCTAGTTGTAAAACGATTACTTGCAACCGTAGCTGTTTTATTGCATAAAATATATTGCTACACTCTTGGTAAAGTTAGAACAATACATGACCATTTTAGTGTTTTAACGTGTGACAAATTCCATTACCTTTACAAGTGAAAAATATTGATAAAATTTCGCTGATGCCAAAAACACTCAATGGGCGCGGACCGTCGTTATTCGCTTTGTTTCCTGAGGCACGTTAAATCTGCTTGCATTGCTATTTGAAGGCAGACTCGCCAAACCGTCGTGTTTGCGTTCATGAGAGATTTTCGTTAAGCCCAATTTGATCGAGAGTATCTGTACTTAAATACTTTACCCACAATAGCTGAGGCTCCATTAAATTTTATAGTGTCTAAGTTACGAGCACAGTGCATCGTGCTTGCTCTAAGCAAACTACTTGCTCTAAGCAAACTACTTGCTCTCACATCTTATGGACTTTAAGTTGAGTATGTACCACATTATTATAGCTAAGTACAAATCCTCAGTATGCATATTCATATTTCCAAGTAATAATTTTGGTAAAATGCTGATATAGGTAGTTAAATTTCCGTGTTAGTTACTCACCTAAATATAAAATCAAGAAAAAGCTAAACTTATGAGTTCCATGTTTGAAAAATGCATTTACAAATTCCCACAGCTATCCAACAAAACGAGCTAAAATATAGCCGCAAACGGCGCGGCTCTAAAGCCAAAGCGTGAAACCGACTTTGAAATTCAAAAACGCTTTGATGTGCCGATCCGACCTCAAATTGTTGACTAAACAGACCTTCTCCGTTCACGGACATTTTTAGACGCGTTTGTGTTGATTGCGGCCGTCACCCACAGAGAATTTTATTTCACACAGTGCACCCAAATGGCTGGTGTTTGCACAAAATATGACTGTATGAACATTCGCAGTGCATAGAGATGCAAGCGGTTTCCGCCGGAATAGAAAAATGTGGAGCATGTTGACCGACTGAAGGCCTCGCATTTTTTTATGGAAAAGAGGTGGTTTTAACCTGGGCGAACGTGAGTGAGAACAATATTCAAGTTTTCTAAGTGGGCGTACTATTAGGAACTCCTTTGCCTAACCCATCGGGGACAGGCGTGATAATATGTTGTGTTACTAAACCAAACCAACCAGCAAATTACTTGCCAACAGAATTCAGCCTTCCGAGATGTAATAATAGCGTCTATTAAAATAGTTGTCTATCAATTCAATTAGACTGAAACTACCATAAGTTTGGCAAACAGTGATCGTCAGCAAACTCATTATAACGCGCAATTACTACTCGCAAATTGTTGGTCCGTCAAGAAATGCTTGATAACAAAACATTTTGGCGAAAATACTTGATAAAGACAAGTCAAAAACTCATTAAACGTTGTTTGTAATGTATCGAATGGTACAATTTAAACCGTTGGCGTACCCAAGAATTTGCGTTGGAAGTTCCGAACTAACATTATACGTTGAATGAAATAGTTTAAACCGACTTTAGTTTGTAAAGCGTTTCGTGTAATAAGCTCTATTCGGTGTAATTAATTTGTAATTGTTCGTGTATTTAATGCTGGAGTGATCTGTGGTTTTGATATTGTTATGTCACTGATTGATGCGGCAGTAGCGCAAATATTTAGGTTCGGTTTTAATTCATATCATAATGATTAAATACTGACCTAGGGATCGTACTACCAGGATAAAATTATATGCTCTTCCAGGGTAAAAAGTATCTGTGTGCCTTTAATCATCTATACATCCTTATAAACTTAAATTTAATTTTAGTTTCAGCACGTAATGTTAATGCTAAATAAACACAACCATTTTATCACAGGGAACTCAAAAGAGAGCTTAATCAGTTACAATTTCAGACCCCAATGTAAACATAGTTAATATCTATAATTCTGCAAACAGAAAGCTTGCATAACAGCAAAAAAACACAGTACCAGCACATTTTATAATTTCATATTACGTCGGTAAAATTATGCAACATATCTAAATAGGTATGCAAATAGGTAATTTCTTGAATAAATAACGTGACTATCCTCACGGGTTGGCTGGACGGTCGCCGGCAAACAAGTGAACAACAAAGCAGAAATGTAAACGGTATTTTATTGCGCAAGATACAGTTACAGCACTGCTCCAATGCACTGATGTTGAGAAACTAGAAGAGCAGGCAGGGGTGCACTTTTGGGATTCTTTTTTCCACGCTTTGAGTAGGAGCATTCCTGGTGAGTGTACTCGTATATTTTAATCATCATCTTATCTTATTTATCATATGTAAATAGTTCTGCATCGGTTTAGTGATCGCATAGCGACTGCTGAGCATGAGGTATTGGGTTCGATTCCCAGGTCGGGCAAAGTGTTATTGGATTTTTCCATCAGGAATTTCTCAGTAGCAGTCACGGAGCCCAGATTTGTGTCCAATTGATGGCAATAAGCTCGCCCCCTATTACATAGGACTTAAATATAACTGGCGAAATGTGGATGGGTGAACTAATGAGTACACTTCTGCCTAACCCTACGGAGATTACAGGCGTGATGTTATCTTTAATTCATCATGTTCCAGTCCAGTTCTATTTATTGGCCACCAAGATGCCATGTTGCGCCATAACATACTTTTCTTAACCATACGCTTCCAGCCTGCATGTCCCAAGGCGTTTAAATGTAGTTAGTAATGTTAATGGGAATCAACCCAAGACGCTTTGTTTACAGATATGTAGTCTTCAATCAAAGAATCGTTTACTGCATCGGCCATCAGTTCTTCAAATTACATGAGCACCTTCTTTACTCAGCAAGCTACGTTGGTAACTCTAGTTTCTCAGAATATTCTTAGTTTTATTTACCTGTAATTTGAACCAGCCATCCCAATGTCCTGTGAGAGCTTGCAATTGTGCACTAAATCTACCTCTGGCTGGATTTATAGATGGGCCTAAGTATCCATTTCTTCTACAAGCATTACAAGTCGCTCCACAGACTCCAAGACACATCGTCTTCTTGACGAGTGACGTGTGATATGTCTAAAGAAAGTGAGGATACGACATTGGACGATGGGAAAAAGACGCTGTTTGCTTCGAAGTTCTTGGATAATTGAGACGTTGGTTCGGAACTGTGTCCAGGTTATGCCAAGCATTCACCTCCAGCACCACATTTCTAAAGATCCATCTATACAACGTCTAACAGAAAGAGTACAGTCATATGGAAGGGTGTGCTACAGACCATCAAACTAAACAACTTTCTCCATGGGACCACCATCGTAATCGTAAAAAAATAAACAGCTGTCTCATATATTTTGGTCGAGTAGATACTGGAATTTTGTATGGGGCCGTTGATATTTTTTTCTCGATTACGATGATGGTCCCATGGAGAAAGTAGTTCAGTTTAATGGTCTGTTGCACATCCTTCCATATGATCCCTTTCTGTTACACGTTGTATATTACAATTTCCCAGAATTGACTTGCATGAAAATCAAATGTGTTTCGTCTTAACTCACAGCACAAAAGCACAAGTGAAATTACCCCCTTCCCTTTGATAAATAAAATTAATGAAGTATAAAGAAGTGCTTACTTGATTAGGTACCTCATGATTGGATTACCCTTTGTAATCAATTCAGTCGTGAACACATTGCCGATAAGAGTTAAGTACTCAAGTATTTGTAAAATGAAACGACATAACGTATAATTATTATAAAAATTATATTAAAAATATTATATTATAAAAAAATATATAAAAAAGCCCAAAAATTAAACCTAGTTCAACATATTTATGTACTCATTCAAATCTACACTAATATTATAAAGAGGAAAGATTTGTATTTTTGTATGTTTGTAATGAATAAACTCAAAAACTACTGCGCCGATTTCAATAATTCTCTCACAATTAGAAAGCTACATTCACCCTGAGTAACATAGGCTATATTTTATCTCCGTACTCGCAAGGGAACGGGAACTACGCGGGTGAAACCGCGTGACGACCGCTAGTCAATAATAAATAGACACATATTTATGAAATACTGCCTCGTTGGTCTATAGTGGTCGTAAGCACGACTACTGAGCATGAGGTACTGGGTTCGATTCGAGGGTTGGGAAAAGTGTTATTGGGTTTTTCCCCTGCAAATCCAGACTCCTTAGTCTGGATTTGCGCCCGGTTGATGGCAATGAGGGATTTTCTTTTTAGCTCTTCCCTAGTCGCTGGATATCTATCCAGCGACTAGGGAACTTTTGGTTTTGGCACCAAGTAACGTAGTCAGTTCTACGCCATCTAGAGAGTTCTTGGAAACTACTTTTATAAAACCTCAAAAAGAAAACCTCTCATTAGGGTCACCTTCTATTACATGGTACTTAAACATAATTGGAAAAATGCGGGTGTACTATTTTAGGCACACACCTTTGCTTAACCTTTCGGTGATTACAGGCGTGATTTTATGTTATTTATGAATTACACGGGAAACTTCGTCACCCGAACTTATTCCGGTCTAATTAAGGAAAATGAATGCAAGAAATAACGAGTTCTTAGTAAGAAAACTACTAAGGCTACGAGTTATGTAAGGAACTTCACATACATTTACTTTCACAAGGAACTTCATTAACCCTTCAGAAAAGTCATTATAAACTCACGCCTTTTTCCCGCGGCAGAATCTACATAACTCTTTAGCTACGATCCTTGTCTACTCTTTTTGCTTCGTGCCCGGAGCTGTGTCTGCAATCTGACCGAACCTTAACGAAGAATTCAATACTATTTAAAGTTGTTGTGGGTTGGTCTTGGTAGTAACGTGCGCCGAGAAGAGATGTCAGAACTTTAAAATGACAAAACTCGATCAGTGGTGATCTGAGCGGGGACCGAATCTGGATATCCACCCGGATTTCAAGGAGGCCGCGCAGGTGTCGGCAGTGATGTTTGAGTGGAATCGTCTCAGGCTATCGTTTAAACTGGCCAACGATGGTGAGACCGTGTCTGTAATCAAAAGATGAAATAAATAGTTAAATAAATATCGCTGGAAATTAACACACAGCGCCATCTAGTGCCACACTAAGCAACGAGGCTTGTGTCGTGGACACCAGATAGTTGATATACTACATAGATACTTTTTGTTTGTAAATACATACTTATTATACAAATAAACATCCATGACTCGGAAACAAATGGCCATGCTCATCATCACACAAACATTTGCTCCGACCGGGATTCGAACCCGGGACCCCAAGAACGTAAGGCAGCCTCACTACCGCTGCGCCATTCGGGTCGTCACAGACGACAGACAGACAGATGGAATTAGAGGCCTCTAGATTCAAATCCATCGATTTGAATCTAGATGAGGGTGCAATGGGGTAAATTGAGAAAAATGAGCGGTTATGTGACAGTGAGGACAGTATATGCACCTTTTATTTTTTCTTTGGCCACACTAATCGCGCTTTCGGTAGCGGTACGTCTGGTAACTGGACTTAATTTAAATACTCTTTTACACACAACTTTGTTCGAATCTTTCGGAATGGGTGTTTGTTTTTGTTTGCCTCATATTTGCGAATCGTTTCCAGCAGCTCTACATCTCGCGGCAGACTACAACATCTGGACGATGGTCACATCACGATTG
Organism: Xestia sexstrigata; assembly: GCA_941918905.2. Lineage (NCBI taxonomy): Eukaryota > Metazoa > Arthropoda > Insecta > Lepidoptera > Noctuidae > Xestia > Xestia sexstrigata. The sequence continues at coordinate 12,315,871 of OW799212.2, read as the reverse complement.
CAGCGACTTGTGTGTTTGTTTACTGGAACTAACTATACCCACACGGAGCCACTTGGAAGCGTTCGCCACGGCACACTGGTCGGCTACTTACTTAACTTGTCGCATTACTTGCTTTTATGTATTTACTTGGCTTCATACAGAAATTAGCCGTCTTGAACTTAGCTGAGTTTAGATTGGCTATTGGGCTTTTAATCCTCTAGGTCACTGATGATTTCAGTCTGAAAATAAGATCATTCACCTGGCCTTTTCCAAACTATGTTAGGGTCGGCTTCCAGTCTATCATACCAGTCTAGAATACCAGTATTTTACATGGAGCGACTGCCTATCTGACCTCCACAACCCTGGTATTATTATACTGAACGCGCAGGACACCTAGCGATTCCAAAGATTGCCCTTATACAGATTCTTCTATTTTAACAATGTTTATTTTATGTTTACAATGGGTAAAAGTACATACCATATTTTTTCCATACCTGATTAATTAAAAAAGGAAACAACTTACCTTTACATAGCTACTGAACGTCATGTAGTCAATGGGACTGAAACACTTCACGTAAAGGTCAATGTTTAAGTTAAGTAATGCATGGCCGGGTGCGGAAAACTTAATTAAAAAACGTCCCCCGAGTTATGAGGCTTGTCTCCATTAGCCTGCTAAGCGAGGCCAAAGGGATTTTTCCCTTTAGATGACCTGAAATCCAATTAGAAAAAACAGATGCGAAACGCGCGTGCAGCCTCGCTTTAGCGCCTGGGTTAAATGAGCGGCACATCTACGGAAAAATACAAGACGAAAAATCAGCTAGTTTACGCGACTCCGTATCGAAACGTCCTATTAGCAAATAGTCCTATTTTTATGATCTGTTCGAAATAATAAACTGAACCAAATAACATTAGGGGCGGGTTGGCGGATTTCCAACGATGACGAACGTCGACGACGACGACGACGACGACGACGACGACGATTTTTTGTCAACGATTGCGACACGATTTGCGGAAACTAAAACGCTCTATCGTCACTTGTTTCCTTCGCATTAGTACTGTCGCTCCTCAAGTCACGTTGCGAGTGGCAAGCTCTAAACTACTTATTTCATTTGTTTTAACGCAGTCGTCGCGCTTGTGCGCGTAGTTTGTGGCCAAACGGTTACGCGATGTTGCTTGAAACATCGCAGAAACTTCCAAATTACATTTTTTTTCGCAGATGTTCATTTCCACAGTAAGAATATACATACTTCCTAAAAATAAATAACACGACAACAAAGAAAGGAATTTAATTTAGTATTTTATTCGAGCAATTTAATTGATTACCGTGGTTTCCCCGTAGACGTTCCGTCCAGGAACGCCGTCGCCGGGAGATATTTCAAATACGCCGCATATTGAAATCCTCGAGCCATCATATCGGACTAAAATGACCCGTGACGATCCCTGCCTCTTATTACGTGAGGGTATTTTTAAAAAATGCCCGAGGAAGAGTCCTAGGTGTTATTATTTCCTTTATTAAAAATTGCTGAGATTGTGCGGAGTATCGATTTTTTTACTTTGTAGATGACAATGTTATTATGAAAGTGCCTTACTTCGGTTGCGGCGGTCATCATCAGCCTATAATGTTCCCACTGCTGGGACACGGCCTCCTCTCAATAAGAGGGAATGGGCTATAATCCACCACGCGGGCCCAGTGCGGATTGGTCCACGCGGGCCCAGGTTGCGGCGGTATTTTGTATTTTTTCAAACAGAAAAGTCGGTATTTTTTTTTATCGGTGATCCCTCACAGCAACAAAAAACATCACCTGTTTAGCCCTATCTCACCAATGTTTTAATTGGCCACCAGTCTATTCGGATGCAGCTGAATACGTCTCCAAAACGCTTCTAAAATTACTTCAGGTGAATACCTATGTTTATACGATCACTTTATAATGTAACAAAGTGACATTCAAACAATTATGTATCCATAACAATGATACACCACATAAATCAGTATATAGGAAATTTGTTCAAATGAAATACAAACCGCACGTTAATTAGCAGAATTGATACTGTTGCATGCTTGATATACTTATAACTGATATAACCTGATTGCGGTTATTTTACACAAATACTTTGATAATCATTTATCAGACTTGATGCCCCGTTCACAGGCTCGAGCGATACGACGCGACTTGCCTCAGGGACACGCGCGCTAGTCACTTGTTACTTTTGCGTGACTCTTCACAAGTCGCGTCGTGCAGCTTGTGGCCAAGAGTTTAGCGATATTTCGTACAAAATACACCACTCTGTATTTTTATAATTTTCTCGTATCTTCACGAACTAAATCTTCAACGTTAGCTGCGTAATATCAGCAAGGTGGTAGCGAAGCTGAAAGCCATGGTGAGCAAAGGTAACAAAGGTGACTAGGTAGTTACTTAGGTGCCCAGACTTTAACGATTAGCCCGTGTAGAGTCCGTAACCGTAAGGTTACGGCACGGCACTGTCGAAAATATTGCCACCTGAAGCCCTAGCACGAGCGGGCGAGCGGTGTAAACCTAACATGCGTCGATTTTAAAATTAAAATACTCGTTAGCATATAGTATTTTCGTATTTTGAATTTATTCATAATTATCTATGGATATGGAGAGCAGCGGTGGCCTAGTGGTGGCGGCCCCGACTTACGAACAGTAAGTCGTGGGTTCGAACCCAGACAGGCGCATTACTTTGTGTAATTGATTTTATCACCACTGCTCTCAAAACGGTGAAGGAAAACATCGTGAGGAAACCGGATGTCCCAGAAACAAAAATTCGAAGACATGTGAAATCTACCAATCCGCACTGGGCTCGCGTGGTGGATTATAGCCCATTCCCTCTCATTAAGAGAAGGCCGTGTCCCAGCAGTGGGAACATTATAGGCTGATGATGATGATGATGATGATGATCTATGGATATAGTACTGGTTGTGCTTGTTGCAAACAATTAAACTGAAATACTATTGGATGATGGTATATTCGATTAAAAAATCGGCGCATTTCCGTAACGTTTACCTCGAGTTAGAGCGTCTGAGTTCATGGGTATGATTAAAGTAGATGTATCGGTGTCGATATCCAGAGCTGCTTCTCACCAAGACCAAAAGAAATAGCGTGTCGTTTATTTCCGCAAAATGTAAAACATTATCAAAACAACGTCCCCAAAAATCCGGCTACACATTGATTACAAAACGAAATATAACATTAACGAAATAAGGAAAATGTGAATATCTTGAAGAAAATATACTTACAGCAGTGTTGGTTGATGAGCATGATTAATGAAGCAGAAAGACTTTGATCGATCGCGGTTTTACCTAATAAATGTCTCAAGATTCCTTGGGGAACAACAAATCCCCGTACAACGTACAAACTCAAACGTTCATGTAACGAACTTGTCAACTGTACCACAGACTATGCCACGAGATAGTTACTAGCTGTTCTAAATAGGTTATTGAAATAGCTCCCTTTTTATAAGCTTTTATATTAAACTATTTTGGTAAAATCTTGCAACTGAATTTCAAACCAGTTCCCCCCAGCCGACTGGGATGAAATTTTGCACACATATTTGGTGATGGTGACAATACATTTTTATGACAGACACAGCTTAATCTTGCAGCCAGGATAGTTTCCTCACGATGGACTCCTCAACGGTTAACAGTGCGGACACGAAACTTTGTTTGCGCGTTTAATTTTGATAGATAAATTGGAATTTTATCATGATCGCATTAAACTAAGAACATTAATGAAATAAAAGAAGGTCGTGTGTCAAAAGCTCATTGGTTGTGGACTTGTGGGAGTAATATGACAATAACACACACAGCAAATACATATTCGGTTTTGCTCTGTCGCACAAATTTCTGACTTACTGACTTTTGCCCGCAGGTTCGCTAGCCTGACATTTCTTATTTTAATAGTGTAGGTTTCCGTCTATGACACATTTTTTGACATCGGATGTCAACAACTTACAAACTCTTAATATTATTAATGTATTAAAATTACAATCTATAAGCGTTAACGACGACATCATTATTTCCATGTAAACGAGAAAACTAGGCTTTCATCGCTTTTGTAGAACAATTAGGCCCAGCACACACCGCTGGAGGTGCAGCGCAGTGCGTTTGAAGACAACAATTTAATATAAACCTTAACTACCTTGATATACGCAAGCTCTTGTAGTAGCTTGAGGGCGCTCCGAGTACCGCGTGCGAATGTATTCTTATATTGACCGTATATCAAGGTAGTCAAGGTTTATATTAAATTGTTGTCTTCAAATGCGCTGCGCTGGGCCATACTCGCACGTGCACCTGACATTATAATCAAGCATTTCCGTCACCATAATACTCAATATAATATAACGTATGCATCACAAATGCCCGATTGCTTGCGTCAAGCGTCCTTCGGTGTTCATTAAGCCCACGTCAAATGAGCAATTAATTAGAAATTTCAATAACGTTTAATTAATAACCATATTATATTAAGGTCTTGTAATTATATTAGTACTGTCGCATAGATACAGAGAAGGTGTGAGCATTGGTTTTGGTGATAATGCTATTTCTGTATCAATTCATTTATTACTCAATTTATTACTTAAACTTTTCAGATATTATGGGTATAGGCAACTAATAGCAATTTTATTTTAATCATTTCAAATATTTACAGATCTGTCTCGTCATTCATTTAAATTATCATACTGCATTTTAGTACTCGCCCGATATTGAACTTGAACCCTAACAGATAACATACATAAGATCACGCCTATCATCCCCGAAAGATGAGACAGACGTGTACCTATAGTGCACCCACATTTCGCCAATTATGTTTTTAAGTCCTGTGTAATAGGGGTGTACTATGCCATATCGAGTGCCAAATAATCGAATATCAATTGATCGACCACTATAAATCGAACGTCTAAATACTCGAACGTAGGGGGCCAACCGGGCACATATCCAGACTGCTACTGAGAAATTCCTGATGGAAAACTTAATAGCACTACTCGATCTGGGAAACGAACCCAGGACCTCATGGTCAGCAGCCGCGCTTGCGATCATTAACCAGGCAATCAACGAGGCAGTCCTTAGAGATAAGTATGGAAGAAAAGGACATGCTGTGCCGACCGCAAATAAATTGGGATAAGGATAGAATAATGATGACCTTATATCCTAGAAGAACTAAACCATGAATTTCAGCCTAAGCGAGTCCGTATAACCTCATTACAAGGTCAGTGTGACCAATAAGTTTACGATTATGAACATAAGACGCAACAATGAAGCTATCAAACACACACAATAGGCTAGTTTCCACCATCAATAAATTGCAAATCTGTTTAGTCCGTCAGTTAGAGTATTGGAAAATAATGGACACGTATTTTTTGTTTTTGTAAATCAATGAATATTGACAAAGATAAAATGCATCAAAACTCGAGAGTGGGGGCTCGTGACGTCACAACGCACTATAAATTATAGCACGGCGTGACGTATTGAGAATTTTAAAAGCGTCGTATTTTCGTCAGTTTTGGTTTACGTAACAAAAGAAAAAGTACGTGCCAAATAATTTTCGATAATGTAACTGACGGACTAAATAGATTTTTTTAGGACACAAGTCTATTGCCCGTCGCCTTGCATGCATTGATTCTCAATTACGCTGCACTAGCCTAGTCAAATAGCGGTTTAGTGTAGACACAGCTTTTAGTTTCTCAATTATTAAATATTAAAAGGCATAGCTTGTACAAGCATTATGTCTTTGTAATATTAAAATACTTTAAATAAAATATTACTACTACTACTACAACAGCCCATAACGTCCACTGCTGGACATAAGCCTCTCTCATGATGGGAGGAATTTGCCGTAATCTCCACGCTTGGCAGGCGGATTGGAGATCGCAGTGATGAAAGACTAACAGAAAACGCTGCTGCCCATTCTCTGGTCTACAGAGGCCTCAGACATTAGTCGCCTTATACGACACCCGTGAGTGTAATGGGTTGGTTCTATTCTACTCTGCCGGATACCAAACGGCAAAAAATAAAAAATAAAAATTACAGAGCCGTAAAACCACCAGTTAACTGAAACTAATTTTAGGATTCGTCATGTTTTCCACGTGAAAACGAAGACCTGCTGCTAATGATAGAGTTACATTATTTAAGTCAATATTGTAGTGGGTGTTTGTATTTCGTATTGATAGACAAACAAAATAGACAGTATTGTTGTTTTGGAAATGCTCAAGATACAGGTGTTATATTTATAATCAACTTATCAAATAAGGCGATGAAAAGAAAAACAAAAGTGTGATTTAGAGTGTTTACACTATTGTGAATGATGCAGTCAGGTGGACTTGAATGCTTCGCGCTAGATTGAGTGGGTATAGATTAATCCTATTAATTCATCAAAGTGTCTCACGACTTTAATCGAAGGCAGTCTCAAGTTTATTATTGTTCGCAAACTATATAACTATGTATGTACTATCGTGGTCTTTTCCGTCTGACCAGTTTAATTTTTTTTCGCTTAAATCATGCGGAGGCGCCGAGCCGCGCCCCCTTAAAGTTTGGGCCGATTAGGAAAGCGTCAACTTTGGCGCGCAAAATAACAATAACTCTCGTTTGGCTTGCATCGTCAGTGCGCTAGGCCGATTCGGTATATTTTCATTCATTATTTCTATACAAAGTCAACGGGGAGGGGCTATGTTGCGAGTGCAAGCAAAAATGAGCTTAGTGGTGATCAGGCGGGAGTGTCCTTGATAGTACATCTGTATAAGTTACGGGTAATGCTAGAAGAAGAAGTAAACTTAGATTTATCCGGGACAATCAAGCTTTTTGGGTAAAGTCCGAAAAATCACTAAAGTTTGAAGGTAGAGCCTTCTTTTTACTAGCAATTTGATGCAACCAACTTGGATTTAGCGTTCGCCGGCCTCTGCCGCGACACCACTCGCTACGGCTTGCGCGCGTTTGTTTACAGTTCTGATAAAAAAAAAACCTATTCGGTCGGTGTGCCCTAGCAATAAAAGATACACCTAAGTTTAACCAACTGCTACCGGCCACACAGGCGATAGCCAATAGCTGACTAGAACTAGGTGTAACCGTACTTTGGCTTTAAGCTCACAACATAGTTACTTTTCGAACTTTACCGAACAAACTCGGTTTTACTTCTTCTAGCATTACCCGTACGTAACATATACCTACACGTGCTCGATGCAGACTGATCGGCAAATAGTAAACGCCAACACATCAAACAACTACAATCTGTAAAATAGGGATGATTCCTGCAGGGGTGTGGTGGTACTCTTCTAGAAGGGTTACAATGCCCGACTGAAGAATTATAGACCCATCTCACTTCTAAGCCATGTCTATTAGTTGTTTTCAAGAGTCATCACGAATCGTCTTGTGTACAGTTTTAACGATTTTTAGCCTCCCGAAGAAGCCTGTTGCCGAAAAGGCTTTAGCACCGTGGACCACATACATACGCTGCGGCCACGGTATCTCTTTCGAACAGTCCCGCAGCCCAGGCAGGCATCGGCCCTTGCAGACTCCTTCCTTTTGCTGACTCTCTTTGAGGCACGCGTGGTGTTGTCACGGCCTGTCGTCATGAGACGGACGGACAGCGAGCTAGCCCATAGCTCTCCCGTCCACAGGCCCGCACCTACGGTGGCCGGGGGTGGCCCCCGACGCCCGGGGCGTCTCCCGCGGTGGCCGGGACGTGAGGTACTCTCCCTCTCACGTTCGGCCACCTCCTTCTCTAGCATTACTGCTTCGCAGAAGGAGGAAAATAGCCTTACGTTTAATCAATATGTTCATAACTCTGATCCTTTCAGGAACTAGCAACTGAGCATAACATCACGCCTATATTTCCCAAAGGGTTAGCCAGAGGTGGGACCTAATAGTACACACACATTTTGCCAGTTATGTCTCATGTAATAGAGCGCGAGCCTATTGCCATCAACCGGGACAAAACCAGACTCCGTGGCTCCAATAACACTTTGCCCGACCCGGGAATCGAACCCAGGACCTCATGCATGGTCAGCAATCGCGTTTGCGGCCGCTAAACCAACGGAGGCAGTCATTAGCCTTACGTTTAATCAAATATCATATTAGTTTGCGAATCAGTATATTCACAACTCTGACCCTATTTCCAGGGGGATAAGGTGTACGCACCTAGTGAGCAATTTTACGAAAACCAATCTTCAAAGCGTTCAAATACAGGCCCACATCACAAATTGCTCTCCGCTTTCCATACGGCGAGACGTAGCCCAACGTAGCCGCCAACTCGAATGGTGGTTTAGGTAAACATCAAAGGAAGTTAGGCATTTAACAGCTTCGATTAACGCAGTTAAATTGTGCTATTTTCGCCTGATACTATATCGAGTTATTTTTTTTATAGATTACCAGTGTGATTTTGTTTGTTTTTTTCTGCAAGTTTTTTTTAAAAACACTTAAACACGTTTTAATTTAATTTGTTTTAAAGCTATATGAGGTCGGTGTCTCCTATTCGACTACTTTGAGAAGAAACACCGAAGCAAAGTCAGATTTTTATGAAAAAATAATACGTATCATTGCCTTATTGATTTAATTGGTTTCATGAACTGAAAACCAATTTAGTGTATGTATACCAAACGTTGAAAACAAACACAAATCATTCATTATTAGAATGATTATTCAAATTCAGACACGATATTAAAAGGTAATGTAATTTAACATTCACTATTTAGAAATTGTAGGTTCATCATGTTGTCTCAAGACTGTGACACGGGCTATAGCATTCTGCAACTGAAAATAATTTAAAACCACGAATCAATTTACTGCAAAGGAACGTAAAGACTGTCGTTCACTGAGCTACTGAAAAGTAACGTATTATAAACTCAATTCACAAATGAGTAGCCAAAAAGCCACAGCACTAGTATGCCTACGAGTGTTCACGACGCAACTTACTAAAGTGTTGACTCCCTATTTTGTAATTAGTTGCGTCGTGTAGTGTCGCGGTGATTTGAAAGCGACGTGAACGCTGGCTTTGATTTTGATCCGAAGCAGAATATTTAGAAGAGAAAAAGCAACGGTCTTATTTTCATTACTTGTAAAATGGTCTTAAAATAATCCATCTTTTAAGTCACTCATAACACTTTAGATATAATTTTTGCTTAAAAAATAAAAAAAAATATATTCGAATTTCTCCTGTACACAAACAGCCGAACATAATTAGTATACCGTATTATTATTCCTAAAAGGTTTATCCAGAGGTATTGGCTATTGGCCTATCAAATCTAGACTGCGGACTGCTGCCTTTCAATACAACAATAATAAACAACAATAAACAACCAAAAACAACAATAATAAATTACAATTACTCCGACGAAAAGTTATGAACAACCAGAACCGACAGACCACAGGTTCCACTAGCAAAATGTAGTTTATCACTAATACGAACATCAGGTAAACACGTTATAAAGCCGTGGCAAACTTGCGAATTAACTCACGTAATATTTAAACAAGTTATGCCCCTGGTTTAGTTCGAGAATATTATTAATTAAAGTTGTTAGTGAGATCGGTTACCTATTTGACTACTATGAGTTTATGAGTCTATGATGGCGTATCCGAAGTGGGAAAGCAGCTTGCGTCAGGGGAATGTGTTTGAAGGGAAGCGTGTGATAAGCACCTTGCCTAAGTTTGTAGTTTGATGAGGTTACTACACCGTGGGTTCTAGGAATAGCTTGCCAGGAATATCGTGATGGAATCGATTTTCATACATTGTGTTGGTCGATTTTAGGCCCTGGCAACCCCCCGGGTAGGGTTAACAGGGCTTAAAATCGGAAATCCGTTCTTGGAGCATGAAAAATCCTGATTTTCGACAAAAAAGTCCGGTCTAGCCTAAAGTTTACCTACGATCAAACAAAAAAATGAATTTTTATTCAAAGTTAGAAAAAAAAAACATGTTCAGTAATAAAAAGTTAAACGTAAAAGTGTTAATTATATTTTTTATTACTAGAAATAACAAAAAAAATATTGCAGAATAATTTGTCACAACTATAATCTTTCTTTCTTTTAGTTATACTTCGTAGTAAGATGGCTCTAATGAACTCCACTGATACTCGTACTCTGTTTCTTTCTTTCGTCCGGTATGAGTCGAAAAATCCGGGCGAAGTCCAGTATTGGCATTAAAAATCCGGTCAAGAGCAGTGATAAGTGTCGTTGGTCGAACTGCCTCGTTGGTGTAGTGGTCGCAAGCGCGGCTGCCGAGTATGAGGTCCTGGGTTCGATTCCCAGGTCAGGCAAAGTGTTATTGGGTTTTTTCGTCAGGAATTTCTCAGTAGCAGCCATGGAGTCTGGATTCGTGCCCGGTAAATGGCAATAGGCTCGCCCCCTATTACATGGGACTTAAACATCCCTGCTTAACCCTTCGAGGATTACAGGCGTGATGTGATGTTATGTACCTCGAAATGATCTCCCGGAAGTTGTAAAGAAGGCGAGGTGTCTGCTGTTCGCAGACGACCTCAAGTTGTTCCTGTCGGTAGCAGATACCTCGGACTGTGAACGGCTTCAACAGGATATTGATAGGGTGGTGCAGTGGAGCCTAGATAATAAGTTAGGTTGTAACGTCTCCAAATGCTGTATAATGAGCTACACACGCGCGTGGGAACCACTGCTGCATCAGTATGAGATGGAAGCCGCAGTCATGTCACGAGTCACGCATGTGAGGGACCTGGGGGTGGAGATGGTTCCAGAATTAATGTTTCGTGAGCACATCTTAGACATATGCGGCTAATCCTTCCGAAATCTTGGATTTATACTTAGGCAGTGCAAAGACTTTCATAATACGGCAGTGCTTAGAATCGTGTACAATGCGCTGGTACGAAGTCTTGAGACCAGTGCGATCGTATGGAACCCCCATGAGGCCAAATATAGTGTCATGGTGGAAAGAATCCAAAACAAATTCACTCGGTTATTGTTTTTAAAGCAGTACGGCGTCTATCCCTTCTTCCCGATGACCCAGGTCTCTTTGTAATAGGGATGGTAGGGTACAGCAGGCTGGCGGTGCGCAGGGACGTCGCTTTGTGTAGCTTCGTTTTTCGGGTGCTGCGCGGGTGGCTGCACCAACCCGATCTGTTAGCGGAGCTGGGGCTGCGCGCGCCACTTGGTTGCGGAGGCGCGCGTCGCCCCACGCTTCTGCTTCGCATCCTCTAGGACTAACCTGAACAAGTTTGCCCCCTTGCCACGCGCCCTAAGTCTGTTAAATATTATTTCAGATGAGGTAGATATATTTCACGGTTCGGGGAGATTGTCGTGGTGGGAGTCTACTTCTCCCCGAGCCGAACTTTCGCCGAGTTCCACAACTCCCTTGCGGAGTTGAGTGTCGTCGTCGGAAACCATTCCCTCCCCGTACTTGTCCTCGGGGACTTCAACGCCAAGAACTTGGCTTGGGGTTCCCGTTGCACAGACGTGCGGGGAAGAATGGTGGAGGACTGGGCCCTGGAGAAGGGCCTGGTCGTCCTAAATCGGGGTTCTATCCCCACGTGTGTGCGGATGCGGGGCGAGTCGGTGGTGGACATTTCGTCCGCTCTGTCGCCGCGTGTCATTGACTGGCGTGTCATGGAGGGGGTGGAGACCTATTCCGACCACCGGTACATCCGGTTCGACGTCTCCACCCAGACCTCAAGCGCGCCGGTCCAACAGGCCCCGAGTGGTCCGCGTTGGGCGCTAAAGCAGCTGGACCGGGAGCTCCTCCTGGAAGCCTCGATCGTGCAGGCCTGGGTGACATCACCGGACAGGCCTGCCGACATTAACAATGAGGCAGGGTGGTTCCAGGAGGCCATGTCCGATATATGCGACGTGGCAATGCCCCGAGTCCGGCCAGGAAGCGCCCGACGTCAGGTGTACTGGTGGTTGCGAGAGCTGACGTCTCTGCGCGAGGCGTGCGTGGCTGCGTGGCACCTGGCACGCCAGGCATCGCAGGCTCCGCATCCGCCCACCGGATGCAGCAGCCATTGAGGCGGAGCTATATGAGGGGTACAGAGCGGCGAAGACCGCCCTCCGCGAAGCTGTCCTGCGGGCCAGGGATCAGGCCCTCGAGGAATTGCTGGGGATTCTCGACAGAGATCCGTTGGGGCGCCCTTACAAGATGGTGCGGGATAAACCCCGCACCTGGGCCCCCCCATTGACGCAGAGTCTCCGGCCTGAGCTCGTGGAGGACGTAGTGAGCACTCTGTTCCCTACGCGGGGGGAACATCCCCCCCGCCTATGGCTCCGCCACCTGCGGTGCTGGAAGCGGACCACCAGGACGACGACGACGACACTCCGGTAGTGACTGGGGTAGACCTGAGAGTGGCGGTACGCAGGCTGAGTGCCAAAAATACCGCCCCGGCACCCGACGGCTTGCCTGGCAAAGCCTGGGTCCTGGGCTCCTAAGCGCATGCTTGGAGAGAGGCCAGTTCTCGCTTCGTTGGAAGACGGGGAAGCTGGTCCTCATTCGTAAGCCGGGGCGCCCTGCGGACTCTCCGTCCGCATACCGGCCCATAGTGTTGTTCGACGAGGTGGGCAAGCTCTTTGAAAGAGTTTGGGGTTATCTTGGCAGTGTCTCTCGACATCGCCAATGCCTTCAACACCATGCCCTGGAGCTGCATTAGGGAGGCACTCCGGTATCACCGGGTGCCGACCTACCTTCGTCGTGTGGTCGCGGACTACCTGACGGATAGAGCCGTCATCTACCCCGGTCGCAGCGGAGAATGGAACCGGCGAGAGATGTCGTTCGGTGTTCCGCAGGGATTGGTCCTAGGGCCGTCCTTGTGGAACATCGGTTATGACTGGGTGCTGCGCGCCGACCTCCCGTGCGGCGTCAGCGTGGTTTGCTATGCAGACGACACGCTGGTGCTGGCACAGGGGGGGTCGCATGAGGCGGCGGCCGGAATCGAAATGACACGCGGGGTTGCGATAGTCGTTGAGAGGATCCGGCAACTGGGTCTCGAGGTGGCATTGCACAAGTCCGAGGCCATGTGCTTTCATGGGCCTCGGAATGCGCCACCTCCAGGATCCTTACTCACGGTAGGAGGGGTATCCATCGGTGTCGAGTCGACTTTGAAGTACCTAGGACTCGTCCTCGACAGCCGGTGGAACTTCGTGGAGCACTTCCGACGTTTGGCCCCCAAACTGGAACGGACTGGGGCTGCCTTCAGGCGGCTCCTGCCCAACCTGGGGGGCCGAATACACGGGAGTCGTGCGGTCCATGGCCCTTTACGGGGCCTCGGTGTGGGCGCGTTCCTTGAGGCTGCGTGCACTACCTGAACGCGCCCTAAAAGGTGGTAGCCGTAAGGCTGACCCGTGGGTACCGCAAATCGCCCGCGATGCGGCGAGCCTCCTTGCCGGATTGCCGCCATGGGATCTGGAGGCGATAGTCCTCGCGCGCCTGCATGAATGGCGCGCGGAGGCGTTTCGCCGGGGGGAAACTCCGCTGCCGCGACAAGTTGTCGCTCAGCGGACAGACTTCCGGCGGGATCTCATGGCGACATGGAGAGAGCGACTGTCGCAACCCCGTGCAGGGCACGCCACGATAGTGGCGATAAGTCCCCTCTTTGATGAGTGGCTGGAGAGACGCCACGGCGTCCTCACCTTCCGCCTGACGCAGGTCCTCACCGGACACGATTGTTTCGGGAGGTTCCTGCACCGAATCGGGCGGGAGGAAACGCCCGGGTCTTTCCACTGCGAGGATCGACCGGAGGACACGGTGGAGCACACGGTGGAGGTGTGCCCCGCGTGGGCGGAGCACCGCCGTGTCCTCGAAGCGGCGATTGGCGACGGCGACCTCTCGCGTCCGGCCCTGGTGCAAGCCATGGTCCGGAGCGAGACGGAATGGGACGCCGTCACCTCCTTCTGCGAAGCAGTAATGCTAGAGAAGGAGGTGGCGGAACGTGAGAGGGAGAGAACCTCACAGCGTCCCGGCCGCCGCGGGAGACGCCCCGGGCGTCTGGGGCCACCACGTGGCCCCCGGCCACCGTAGGCGCGGGCCTATGGACGGTGGGCTATGGGCTAGCTCGCCGTCCGTCCGTCTCATGACGACAGGCCGTGTCGACGGCGCGTTCGTGTTCCACGCGCGCCTCAAAGAGAGTCAGCTAAAAGGAACGGGTCAAGGATGCCTGCCGGGGTTGCGGGTTTATTCGAAAGAGATACCGTGGCCCCGGAACACAAAGGGCGATGAAGGAACATGGATGGGTTTTAGTCAGTAAAAGTCTGACACTCCTTCCTGCTCCGCCCAGAGCGGGAGAAGTAATTTGATGATTTCCCATCCGAAAAAAAAAAAAAAAAAAAGTGCAATGAGAATGTTTAAAGATGATTGTTAATTGTAGGTATTTTTTTAATGTGAGTTAATTGTTTTTTTTTTGTAAGCGAGTTAGAGGTATGTGTATCTTGGTAGTAACATCGCATTGGTGGTCGCTGTTAAGGTGTTATTTACATAATTTTAAATAATTAAATAAAATAAATAAATAAAAATGTTATGTATTTGGCCACTTATATGACTAACTATCTGATTGAACTAGACAAAATGATTTGGTTGGTGCCAAATACACGCCCCTTTTACCCGCTTTTCCCTTCTATTGACGATAATTAAACCGTAAAATTATCACTATGTTAAGCCAACAAATTGCTGACCGTAGGTCCATAAGTTGTAGCTTACTGAAGTAGTATGTTATGTTTTAGTAAATGATGAGCTTTTTAGCTGTTTAATCACTTTATTAAATAATTATACAAGCTGCTGCACATTGCTTCCAGTGTTGCTAGGACCAGAGAGGGCTGGGGTTGCCATAGGCAAATCCCACCTTTCTTGAACCGTAGACATAAATCAATGACAATATTAATCTATTACATCTCCCTTTTCTTCAGCTAAATGTTAATTTACAAATCGTGGTCTATTAGTATTTTATTTTTATTTAAAGCAATCACTTTGAAGTAAACTCAATTAAGCAGATAATGATCAGAGATAAACTATAGGTAGTCAGACAAATAACTAGGTTTTCTTACATTTCTGCCTGATCTAGTTACATACTTGCTAGCTGTATTTTCGGAATCAATTTTAATATCAGATGTTATGTCAGTAACTTCTAAGTTGCTGACCGTCCTCTTGACATTACACCGTAGTCACCTTTACAACTTCGTGGAGCGATGCATCGCGGCGGGGCACCCATTATTTCCCGGGAATATACGGCTTAGGTCAATGCTACGGGATTTTAAGCACAAGAGACGGCTATGACTCTCCGACTTTCGTGGTATACTTTCAGAAGCCACATCTAGCACTTATTTGTCAAGGAGTATATTAAATATTAAAATATCCAACGTACTCATACTCCTAAGTTTGGACATAAGTAAGTAGTTCCAGGGCCTGGGCTTCATAAATATACTAGTCAAATCTGAATCTCTCAAACTATTTTGATTATACCACTGTATAATATTATTATCCCACCGCCGGACAAACTCTTTTCATTTCTCACCATACACTCTTCATTTCATTCTCGTATTCAAAAAGGAAAATTTATTTTTAAAGCAGCAACAAAATATTGTGTTCTTGTAAACAACTTGTTAGGAAAAAATCCTAAACACGAGACATCGCCCACCAACGCTGTCCCCTAATGTAAACAAGCAATCTCGGTATTTTTAATTATGACAGTTTTTTTTAATATCCTACAAATACAAAACATCCGTTCCACGTTATATATGGCGCTGTTAAATTTTCCGCCTAAAGTCATGTTTTCGTAATGCGTTTTTAATGTTCTCATATTGCTATAAATCACCATGGCTACTCCTGGTCCAGATAGCTTTAATGGCTTATGGCTTATTAAATTAGTTTATGAATCCAGAACTCATGTTTCTACTGCTATGTAACAGGCTTGTTACAAATTATTACGCATTACCAATGTCTCGAGGGACCCATTGAATTATGTTAGCTAACCATACTTGTTGAATAACTATACTTTGCTCTTTAATGAACATTTTGAGTTTAACTAATGAAACACCTTGTCAAATTCATATCGAAATTAGGGGAAAAATAAAGCAATTATTTATTTATGTCACGACACCACTTTAATAAAAGCATCTGGCGTGCTAATCATTGTCAAGCAAACAACCAAAAATCGGGATGTCCTGGAATAATTCACAGAAACAACCTCTGTTCGAAAATCAGCTCACTGGGACGACTTTTGCCCCCATCCACATTTTGTCGATGGTATTATTTCACACTGCGTGACGGAGGGGAGCCTATTCCCATTAATTGGTCACACTTCCAATCACGCCCCGCTCTTTGGTAACGGAAAAACCCATTCCAATTTCCTGTGAAACTATATAAGTATTGGCCTGACCTATTACTGACTTAAGGCTGCTGGGCTGGATTATAGGCAATTTACAATGCGTCTTGCTAAAATAAGCAGCTGAAATTACGTCGCTTTTAGCTGGTGACCACTAAAGTATTTTATGAGGCCAAACGAGAGCAATCAACGCCGAATGTAACGTAATTTATGGTATATGAATTTTGTTTTATACGAGCGTCTGTGTGTTTGTGTCACACGATGACGAAAAATGACGTAAAATGCCCTGTCTTTGATTTGAAACCGAATTACGAAACAAAACACTCAACTCACATAATTACCCTCGTTTGGCCTCATCACTTATTATAACGTAATTTCCATTACTCACTAAGAGCGATGTAAATTATTTTCTGCATTTGATGCTAAAATGATGGTCTCAACCTTAATATTAAAGCAATCACTACAAAGGGTTTTACAATTGATTCGAAACTGAAAAAGCATAACTCATTAGATTTAATTGATATTTTATTGAAGCTATCCGATTGCCGGGTTCTCTAGTAATCCCTCAATAAGCTCTCGCTACTCGTTAAGAAATATAAGAGACCACTAGCTTTCAATGTTCCATCTTTTATTTAGAAATTAATAAGCTTCTTACTATTTACTTCGAACATTGAAGACCAGAATTTTCTCATCATGTCGTTGTCAAAATACAAATAAACTCGCGGTTTCTATTTTTAATTTAGCTGTCATCTGGGCTATTCTGAGTCGTCAAATTTGAAAAGAGAACCGATTTCATAAACTTCGACCGTTCAAATAATAGAAAAAAGCAGCGTTCATTTCCATTATTAAATGAATGAGGTATGGATTTAATATCTAAGCGAAATAGAAAATACGTAAATTATTTTTAAACTGATAATGCGAGATCTGTTTGCAAACAGGGGGAGCAAGAAGCATTCTTTTCGGAATATGAAAGAAAAGTTGAATGGATTTCAGCGACAGTTTTCGGGTTCGCAGCGTCTAGAGATACAACTCCTAAATTGAATCACGTATTAGGTTTAAAAGTTAAGCGGTTACGTTTCCCGTTCGAAACCACTTTTTATGTAAGTGCTACGTGATTTCTTTGAGAAAGCACTCACTTTTGTTTCCGATATCTTCTTTCTCGTCGTGATTAATACTTTTACTTGTTAACTTAAATTGTTTTTCTGCTGTTGTGCAGAAAAACGGGAAAACGGCGAGCTTATTTCTTCAGTAACGTCCGCGTTTGTGTAAACATTGTGTTCTGTGTTTAAGCTAATTAACTTTGCATGTTTACTTAATACAATCTATACAACGGTTGGAATAAAGAAACGTTTTACTGTATGCCACTTCGCCTCGTTTTCCTTATGAGCTGCAAAGAAAAATAGAACAATAAGTGGCTTTTGCTAAGTAGCTAATATTTAAATCTTACTCGTGTTTCAGATTAGGTTACAAAATAAGTAAGAAAAATCAATTTAATACAAAAACGTAATTTCCTTTTTTACCGTAATAGATGCCAAACACGCTAGTTGAAAATATTATAATGAGCACGTTGACCCCACTGAAGCCTACTACACATCAAATATTTTATTAAAGCTTGCTCGTGACGTGCCAATCAACAATTTATTAATACGGCAGTAGATGAGTTGTTTGGTACCTATGGTGTAATTTATCTGTTCCAAAACAATCTGCAACCGCAGCTGCGACCGGTCGCGAGCGCTTGCGGTCGCTAGTTGTGGCGTATCGACTCGCCCATTTCGCGAACATCCCATTTAGTTGATCAAAAAATACAAACCAATTTTCAATGAACGTTTGGTAACGAGATTTGTATTTGTTTACAAAATATTCAATCCTTTATTTATAAACAGTTTCAGCCGGACACCTCACGAACAAAACAACGAACGATTTTTCCCTAAGACATGACGATATTGGATTTCTCTGTTCAGGATTTTTGAACGTTGAAGTTATACAACATCGGAAACACTCTTTCAGAGATTTTCAATTCTATATCCCGATACGACTAGTCGCAGATTGTGACTGAAAATTCTCAGTAAACAATCATATTTTCTCCTTTTGAGGTAAAGCACTGTCGAAACGAGTTTGTGATTATACGTCCACGTAACAAACATGAATCTATATTTAACATTTTCCGACCTTTCTCGAAGGATTACTAGAACAAACTAGAAGGATTTTTTATTGCGAATAATAAAAGATCTATCAACTCAAACGCCTTTCACACCTCAGACAGGCATTATTCTATAAAGCTTCTGTGACGAGACATCCATTACTTTTATAATGTCGGCTGGGAAAGAAGATTTATAAAATACCTCAGAACTGTGGAACAATATATTTAGTATTTTATTTTTAGTAACTACCCAAATATTTAACAGCTTGCAATGCGATGGCCCAAATTCCTGGGCTTGCATAGGTTGCTCCGTGGATGGGTGACCATTACATACCGAATTTTTCCTCCATGCTTCGGAAAGCACGTTAAGAGTGCTATCCCTCAAAACCTCTCCTCTGTGCCTCTTCCTCAAAACTCTCAGTTTAGATGTATGATTATAGTTTAGATATGGCCACAAATTAAAAAAAAATGCCCGAGAAAGTTTGATTATTTCTCTCGGGAGTGTTATAAATAAATATTACATTTTTCTCTCGCTCTCTTCGACTCTTCAAACACTCAAATTCAAGAAAAATTGTAATTGCCCTCTTAAGCCGTTAGTCCCGGCTGCCGAGATATTTGGCAGTCGTTAAGTAGTCAGTGGCCCGAAAGTCTGACAACCAGTCTTACCTAGGGGTGGTATTACCCAGTACTAACTGGGTTGTGGGGGTCAGACAAGAAGCCGACATACTTATCCCAAATACGTCGATATTTGGGAAAAGGCTAGGCAGATGATGACAATATGTCTTTCTAAATAAATACACACACTCGAAATACTTATGGGAAAAACAATTACCAAAAAAAAATAATTCCTACTACGGGCACATCCTCCGACGACCAGAGCTTCACTTACTACACGCAGCTATTAGATACAAGGCGAAACGGTTAAAAGTTGTAAGACCAATGAACGAGAACCACCAACCACCAGACCGAGACCGAGACCATGGAACGAATCACTCCAACAAGACATGGAATATTTCAAAGCAAAGAAGAATGGATTCAGCTAGCAGCAGATAGAGAAAAATTCAAACTTCAAAACAACAAACAACAACAAACTCTCAACTCATACACACACACAACACACACACACACTCAACACTCACACACTCACACTCACACTCTCAACTCTCGCAAATAAGAAAATATGCTTGAAGGTTGTAAAGAAAGATGAATATTTTTAATTTTATTTCTGTTTCACCACTCTTCTAATGCGCGTACCACTCATGTTCCTATTATTATCAGTTAGGTATGCATAACTATTGTTTCAAGTCTATATTTTGAGAAGGACTAATACTTATTGTAATAAGAGATTATTGTGAATGTAAGGACCATGTGGGTCACATTTTTATTTTTTGTTTGTTTTTTCCCACAACTGTCTGGCCTTTTGAATACTATATAAGCGACCTACCGTAAATGTCCTTTCTTTGGCACTGTTCGTCGTTTCGTTGAGCTCCTTGACTTATAAGTCGAGCTATACATCATATACACAGATAACTGACAAATGCTTGCACTGACTGGACAGGTCCACTCAAATCTGTGTGGTTCTTTCTAAAAAAGACCATCTCAAACACTAATCTGCATAGTCCTCATGTGAATTGAGCAAGATTATGTCTGGACTTCAAAAGAGACCTCTGAGTTTGTTTCGGCTGTTTCTTCTCACAGTAGTCAGGTACGAAACACCGGCCCCATCTAGTTTTTTAAAATGAGTTGTAAAAGTGTTTGTTAAAACCTACTTGCAAAAATAAACATCATTTCACTTCATTACTAGAATACTAGCGCTGCGACATCCACCTACCATCTACCTATCATCTGTGCCATTCTGAGATAAGCACCTTTTGGCCTCGTACCCATTAAATTTTATTTGTTTTAATTTTTTGTTCATAAGTTTATAATTGATTGTTCTGTATGGTGTCGGACCAGCACCATCCCATATCTTCCCGTGGGTGTCGTAAGAGGCGACTAAGTGACTTACCAGAGAATGGGCAGCAGCGTTCTCTGTGCTTTTGTAACAACTGTACTGCGATCGCCAACCCGCCTGCCAAGCGTGGCGATTTTGGCAAAAACCCCCCTTTGGGAGAGGCCTATATCCAGCAGTGGACGTCTTTCGGCTGAAATGATGATTATAATTGAGCTTTGTTTCGTCCTCTTTCTATTGCGCGGAATACACCCCAAATTTCTTAAAATTGCATATTAATCAATGTACCCACTCGTATGGGTACATTGAATACTGACATGGCACAAACATGTTCTGCTTGCATTACTGCATCATATTAAGGTACGTGTTTGATCCATACATACTAACTAATAGCTCCTTTGCATTGGCGCGGCGAACTAGCAAAACATCAGGACATGATTGCGTTCGAACCATCCGGCAACATGGTATCGCATTCATTAATTCGGACATACTCGCAAGCAAAATTGTTGAATACGTTTCGATAGAAATTTGCATGAATACCGTCATAATATTTCGCCAATATGAGGATGAGAGGCATGGCTGTCATTCATAATATTTTTAATGGCTAAATACGATGGTATTACTTTTTGTGAAGTAAAACACAAGTCAACACGGAAGCAACAAAATCTCCAACTGTTTAAAATGTCGTCCTTTATTCAGACTTAGTAGTATTGACACGTTTATGTCTTGTGAACATCTCGATGGCCGACACGAAATTTCTTGTCGCCAATTATTGTCGGATTAGTACAATTGTTCCAAACAACCAAACTCTTATTACACGAATTGGAGTTGTCATCCTAAATTCAATTTAAATGCTTCACTTGCTGGAAGCGGACAACTTGGCAAGGAATTAAGTAAAAACGACTCCGTTAAACGTATCGCCCAGAACAGAAATCATAATGAATTTTGCAATGTGACCGAACATTTTCTGCGTATAATTTAATTTGGAATGGCTCCAGCCTCCACGGACAAATAATTTAAAAGCTACGGAAGTTTAAGCTGAAATAAAGTATTAAAACGAGTTTTATGGAGCTCACTTATTTTGAATGATAGCTGGAGCTTAACCACTTATACATTAATTTCGTTTATGAATAGCCTCATTTCTGTTCACGTCGGCCACGGCGGCGTTGGAGCGAACGGTCACGAAGTTAGCTGTGAAACCGAATCCAACATAGCGTTAAACAAAATCGAAAAAAAGTTGCCCGCTCACGGAACACACATACGTTACCATTTTTACAAAGCAGCGTCTGTCCGATTACAAACAATGCAAACGTTGAAGGGAAGTAAACGAAAAACGAGCGTTGAATTGCAAACCACTGTGTACCGACGGAAGAAAAAAAGTAGTGTGTAGCGGACTAGCGGCGAGTGGCGGCGCAGCAACCGGGAAAAATCGCAGCGTGAGTGCGCTGCTGTCAGCACTTCTTGACACGCCGCCACGCCGCCACGCGCCAAAACTCCTAACAAACTGCCGCGGATTTTTATCATACACTCGGCCCAGCTCCACTCTACCGAGAATGTACAAACATTTGTCTATTATGCATTTTTTATCCAGTCCATATATCAAAAACTATCAAGCCCGACAAAAACAAACCCTGCTGCTGGATTGCTCGGTGCAGTGAACTTCAAAAAAATATTTTCATTGTACCAACAGTGTTTCAATTTTTATGCGATGTAATTTCGCGATAGATAAATGTGCACATTTAAAGGTTTTTTGTGTTTACGGAAAACGCTCACAAAAACCGTTAACAAAAAATGTTTGAATGCTTTATGGTGAGTAAAGCCTTTACAAAGTTGGAGCTAGCTTTTGGTTGCCAGTCATAATAATGTCGTGGTTTGAAAGATTGTGCTGGATTGTGGTTACCAGAGGAATGACGTAAGCAGACGACGTTTGTAGAAATCTCCGCTTACTTTTATGTTAAGTATTCAGGCATTCAGTTGCATATTTTCTACAACGTTATGCTGGTGGGAATATTTTACATTTAAAAAACCTGACCATCCCCTAAAGACGCCCGACTCTGAAACGCTTATAAATATAATTAAGCAAATCCGCAGTACAAGTAAACTCCCTATCAAGGAAATTGAGGAAATTTATATTTGACGGAGACATAAAGAGTCCATTTGTAGCAAGTGACGTGTTAAGGGACCCTTGTTTATGGGTGGCACTTAACACGGAGCTAAGCCACCAGTCGCCCGAACATTCCGGAACACTTGCAAGTACACTAGTACGTCATTTTTATGCCACCCGGGTGAATTTGTTATCTGATTACACTTGAGGAGAAGTACACGTAATAAACGTCGCGTTATTTTTCTTTCTTTAAGATAAGCGCCAAGTTATTATTGCCTGTCATGGCGTCACGGCATGGCGAAAATGTCTTGTTTAAGGAAATGTCTGCGAATTATGGTGCTAACTTACGTTTCGCTTTAACATTACTGTTATCAGATTTATAATTTTGTGGAGCATAGGGTTTACTGTCCTCGAAAAAAATAAAAAAATCTTCACTTTATTTTAATACTCGTAGACGAACGATCTAAACATAACGAACTGAAATATTCCTCGACGTGTAGTACAAACAGGCTTTCAGAGTTAAATAAAAGTTCTTAATTGGTTGCACAACCGTCATCCAATTTGTCCCAATGGTTTAAATCTAAAAACAAATTCATCAAAAGCCTTCTGTCAGAATATACGAGTACCTACGTATAAAACAAAACTCTTCTTTCTGAAACCGAATAAAATGGAACCTCGGATCAGCAGAATAATGTGCACCGGACATTGAACATTGGAAGCGTAAATAGTTGCCAGAGAAGCATAAAAGAGTGTATTGGTCGAAGCATGTGTCAGATGCAGCTACAATCTAATTTTCAGGTTGTCCGAAGGTCGGAGTTAGTGCATGGTGCAGTGATTCCTTCGGCCGAACGACGAGAACCGAAACGACGTCAAGAGCCGAGAGCCGAACGTAGGTAGGTACACCCGCCATATCAGATTTTCCTCTCAGCTCAGCGAGGAAATTGATTTCAAGAGTTCTCTTAAATGTTACGTAGGCTGTCAATAAGGCTCAGCATTTAATGATTTATCGCGTTTCTGTGACCGCTTCTAACTTCTGATTGAGATTATGAGTTTCAAGTTACGATGTTACGGATTCAACTTGATTCGGTATTAATTGTGCTTAACTTTTAATTGGAACGTCTAATTATTGTTGGTATTTTAAATTAGATTTTACAATTTTTATTTATGGGCTCTGCTATAGGATCAAATAAACAGAAAAATATAAAAATACAAATGGTGGTCGAAAAAAGTACCTAATATCCATGAATTTTAGAGTAAGGTTGTATATTAGTTAGCCAATCCTCTCAAATAAGTAAGTATCTACTCCTTATATTCAGGAAATCGTGTCCTTAACAACATTTATTGATAAATTACCTAACAAACCCATTCACACTCAGCTAACCATGACCTTTTCATCTCCTATTACATGTACAAAAACGCGTGGCATTCGTCATAGAAAACGAAAAAGCCCAATATCGACGGTCTACCAAAGCGAAAACACGACACAGAAAACGAATGAAAAAAGCAATATGTCACAGGACACACATGTTTGCGAATCTGGCGTTAAAAAACAGTAGCATCTCAAAGAAACTCCTTCAGGAAATCAATTCGTAGTTTAACATATCGGGACGTGTGACTGGTTTTTGTCAGTGTGGCGGTGCTAACATATGGGGCTAATATGTAAGTTACACGATCGGTGTTCAGTGATCTATCGCCCTGACACCGCGCCTGTTTACGATTCACTCCGGCCAGGCGTACAGCGGAACTGATATTTTTATGTCCGAGGCGCTTTACAAGGGGGCGATTAGATTTGGGTCGTGTGAGCTTCCTTGTATGAGAATAAACACGAGGTTTATAATGGTGTTTTCTTTATACATCATTGGGTATTTATTTATAACTTCGGGGATATTTATTTTTATTTTACGTTGGTACTGAAATTGGTTAAGTTACTGTGTCTTAAAATATAAGTGTACATATTTTCTTATCGTCTAACATGAATACACTGAAGGACTGAAGTTAAGTTTTAGTACACTGACAGTGTTATAAATCGTTTCATTTCATTTTATTTTAATTTCACGTTTACGATTTATTTTTGTTTTTTTTTAATTTGTTTTGTTTTGGTATTATTTAATTTAATTCTAGTTGATTGAGTCTGTTTTTATTTTATTGTAATGATGTTTTTATCTTTTATTAATTTTTATTTGGCAATGGGTGTTATTTACCTGAAATAAATGAATTTATTATAAAACTAAAAGCTCTTTGGTTGGCAGTATGATATTTAAATAAATTCATTCATGAACTTTTGGTTGTGAAAGGTTTGGTGTTTGGTAGTGAAAGTTGAGAACAATTAGACTGGGCATAACTCAGTAGTCAGCGTTTCTAAAGAAAAGTTAACTAATTTCATGTTGTATCATCAACTTTCAAAGAAGTGAAAGCAACGCAGCTAAGTGCTATTGGGACCGTTAAATGTCCACGTTCTTCTGTGGACATCCGAGTGACCGTGGGTGGACGAGTATTGCTCAGTGGATGGGAGCTCCGTAGGCGCTATGGGGACCGACGATAAATGAAAGGCTTACTGGCTAATTAATTGAAAAATTATTGATTTTAAAATAATATTTTTCATCAGCCAGTCTTACCAAGGGGTATCGTACTACCCAGTACAAACTGGGTTATGGAGGCCAGATTGGCAGTCGCTCCATTTAATATATCGGTATTGAACTGCGTCCGATTAGACTGGAAGTCGACCCCAACATACCTGGGCACTGTCAGCCTTCTAAGTTCCAACTATTTTTTCTAATGTCTTGTCAGTATGAGCTTGGTGATTAATCTCCTTTTAATTGAACATACCAGGAACTCCTCCACATTACACTAGGTACACTCTACATGCATGCCGCATAGGCGTTAGGCATTCAGTGTCCGACAAAGTGACAAAGTGCGCTGTAAATAATTTTCATGCCAGTACCACGTTTGAGTTTTTTCGGCCAATTTTTGCGTGCTGCAACTTAGACAGGGCACTCTGGACTCTATTTTAGTTGGCATTGCGTAGGATTTAGTTATATATATAGGTATACATACATAAATAGCGTAGATGGCGGGACGAACTCGATGTCTTCCGACCTCATCTATTTTGTAAAAAGAACGACGTGTAATAGATTTTATTTGACTAAATGACCGTCTTCTGAGCACGAGGTCCTCGGCTCAATTCCCCGTTCGGGCAAAGTGTTATTGGGTTTTTCTATCAGGAATTTCTCAGTAGCAGCCACGGCATCTGGATTTGTGCCCGATTGATGGCAATATGCTCCCCTCCTATTACATAGGACTTAACCATAACTGGAGAAATGTAGGTGTACTATTAAGTATACATCTGCCTAATAATAACCAGTAATAATAATAACAACCAGTTACAGATTATCTGGCCTGATGAGTTGCTCTTATAAATACTAGAGTAAACGCGACGAAACACTTGTAGCACCGGGCACTAACAACTACACTATTCGCAATGATTGGTCGATTGAAGGAAGATGGCCATACGGGATGACAATGTATGCAATGAGCAGGCTGCGTGGTATAGCGTATAGCGTGTTACCAGTCTGTTCGTGAGGATAAGCCACACGCTCGACCAAGCTTAGTGTAATTGTGTTTTGTGTGTAAACATAATAAAAGGTGCCTACTTAATTACTAATGCGTGTTTCCACATTAACCAACACGACAACGCGGCGGCGACACGATACGATACTTAGGTTGTGGGCTTGCAAAAATTACTACGGCCATTTTATACGGTCCCTGTTTTTTTAATGGGCGAGAAAAAATTATAAAATTACCCTCTGACGAAAAATTTGGAATTAGGTTGGTACAACAAAATCCATTAATGAAAAAATAAGTGAATGCATTTTTTATGATACCAAAGATATAACTACAATAACAAAATAAGGACCTACCTAAGAGTGCTTCTAAAAGTGGATTCTTAGAATTCTCATTGAAAGAGTTTCCCGACTTCAACTTCGATTTACAATCTGCTATAACAAACATCTATCAGAATTAATTAATTCAAATTGTTTTATGATTGTGTGATTACAATCCAAATAACATTGTACTAACTAACTTTCATTTTGTTAATAAAATCGGAACATTCGTCTCGATATTCAAATTCAAATTTCATCTAACACAAAAGATCCATTCTCTCCTTACATCGCGCCTTCCGACCGTCAGCTTTATGTCTGCTCGACTCCCTTATCGTAAAGAAGTCGCAAAAAACGTATCCAAAGAAGTTATCTATCGTATTTTGTACCTTTCGGTCCTATCTGGGATTTCAATCCTTATCAACATCAATTCTCATTGGACAGCCCATAAATAACTGTTTCAATTCACTATCCTAAAAACACGAACAGAACTAACCAAATACATTACCTATGTAGCTCTGTATTTCTAAACGACACAAACTTATATTAAAGCTTCATCCCCAATTTCGGTTTAAACCCTCGTATATTAATTAAGTTATTAGTAGTGTGAAATAATACGAAAGTTTACGAGTGGTGCGTACCAATTTCAATTCTAAATTAACATGGTACATAATTAAGTATATCCCTTTTAATCGGTTGTGGATTAGTTTGAGTATATCATTAATTTGAATGCAGGTCTCGGTGTTAAAGCTGGTGATGTTACACATTAAAGAGTTCTAATAGCTACAGTTACGCAGCAGGCATGGAAGTAGTGGCGGTACTTTTATACAAGCCCTACCCTTGCCCTTATAACCTACTACTCTTCATGATGGTTGCTGAGCAGTCTGCTTGCTGTATATTGTTGGCCCCTAGGCACGCCACTGCATGTAAGTACAGGCAATCGATTGACACGCCACCACCGCCGCAATAATGTGACTGGCTAGCACGTATATTCCTAGTAATAGAGCAAATCGGTAGGTCGTTACCGCAATCGAAAAGGCTTAATAGGCTGTGTTAGGCTAACGCACCATTTAAAAAGTCAACAGAAACTCATTCAAAGTACTTTTCTTTCATTGTTTCCGGCCGTGCGGAGTGCCCTCAAGACTCGAGGAAATTGACAATGAAGGTAAAGTTTATCTTCCACCGTCAGCCGTTTGAGGGTTGGAGACGTGACCCGACCCCTTGATTCCATTACGGCCTCGACGCGACCGACAATAGAGAATTAAAAGTCGAATTTTTACAGAGCCAACGAGCCGCTTATTCAATTGTAAAATCAATATTCGCTAGTCTCATAAATGAACTTATTCTGGGGTATTATTTTCTTACAGTGATTCTGTTGAATACTTCAGCATAGATTTATTTTAACATCTCATTTCGATTCAAGATTTATGTGAGGATCAGTTTACATAATGTTTGTTATGACGGTTATATTTAGAAGATAGGTAAAATTTTAATTTTAACCCAAAGCTTTTAGGACCTAAAATGTACTAGATGACAAATCAGAGTACCTACAAGTATCTATTCGACTTCTTCGTTTCACCATTATAACTTTTGACGTAGTTACATTAGTCACAAAGTTTATAAACTGACTGGAATTTAAATTGATTCAGGAATACCGTTTCAAATAAAGCACACAAATTCACTACATGTCGAGTCCATGTGCCTACACACCTTTAATCTTTGCAATACGCTGGGCACCTAAGTACCTGCTTGAATGTGAATGGCGGTCGCGGGAATGTTCCATTTGCATAATTATTCCAAAGATTTTGCATACTTTTATAGCTGCTCTCCAGGTTATCGCCGCGATAAGTTACCGACATTACCGAAAAACTACAGACATAGGGAAACGGTATTTGCGAATTACGGGAATATAATCACGTCTGAATGAGATAGTTAAAGTTTATTAGTGTATTAGGGTACGAGTACTCATAGCGGAATCGGTTACCAAATGGGCCATTAATTTAATAAATTCTCGATCAATGTTTCTTTTTTCGAGTATTTCTTGACCTTTGCCACTGATTTTCCCAAAGTAATATTCTGTCTCATAATAAAAGTGGTATTAAGCAAGTCTATACATACTACATGTTATTTGGTACGTAACTGTTGAGAACTTGGATGTTTTAAAGGCTATTTACAAAATAAACGTTGCATAATCAGAACTTTCTGCTAATTTTCACGACACTCGTAAATTGCATTTCACTCTAATCGGCTGGCTACGAGTAGCAATAAACTATTTCACGCTGGCCATAAATATAACGCTAGTGCCCCAAATTACATGTTATATGCTTTTGAATTTGGGTCACACTCTGCCGAACCTATAGGTTAAATATCCAAGTTAAGTGTCCAATATCTGTATACAGATATTGGACACTTCAAAAATGTGATTACGCAGTTATTGTAATCCTTAGAGGTTTGATTGCAGACGGACACTCTAAGATTAGTTGATTGTATGACAGAGCTGAATCGTGAAAAAAAGAAACAAATTAACATACAAAAGTAGACAGACTGGTAAGATGCTTCTATCGTTTTTTTTTAGAAGGAGAAAACTTTAAATTGAAATAAAACACAGCAAATGAAATTTTATCCGGTGGAGCGACGGTCTTCGCAACGTGGCTGGAAGCAACTGAATGAGAGTTGCCAAGAATCGAGTTGAGCCGCGTGCGATTAAGGAGGCCTATGTCCAACAGTGGACTGCTGTAGGCTGATGACGTTCCATGATTGACATTTATCTTTGAGTAAATTAATCGTATCGCGCCCTTATTGGCATGAGGCGCCGCCTTGTTGAAACCCAAAGACATTAAATTAAATAAGGTATATTTAATCTCTTTGTTGAAACCACATGTCAGCAATATTAATGCTTTACAAATAAGTTTCGAAAAGTTATCAAAAGTTGGTTATCATTTTCGAGGTTAAGATTTTTCAGTCATCAACAAGACTTCAGTCATTCAGTAACTTATTTTCCAGCGTGAAGTGCATTTTGAGCGCACTATTTGGTTTTCACGTCAGCTTTAGCAGCGATCTCCTTGGGGACCAAAACACGAGCGACTGCAGCCTTCTGAACAACATGGCAAACCATTTGAAGCTTAGTCTTGTTATAAATTGAAAGTAAAGCTTTATGAACAGCATAGGTATAGTTCGCGCGGAATACTAAAGTATGAAATCGTTGTATAAGGGGATTTTGTACTTCAAATAAAACCACCGATCATTCATTTAAACAAGCCACCGATTCCTCGGAGTTCGCGCGCGGACTATATAGCTCTAAATAAATATGTAAGATTGTATGAAAATATTTTTAATGAGCTAGCTAGGTTGTGGAGATCAGATAATCGGTCACCATGTAAAATACTGGTATTCATCTGCATCCGATTAGACAGGAGACCGACCTCGACATAGTTGGGAAAAGGCTAGGCAGATGATGATTTTAATGAGCTAGCCCTAGTTCTATAAGTTTCTGTATAACAGTAGGTAGATTGTGTCGGCCCATGCCTAAAAGCAAAAACATCAAATCCATTCGTGAAACTATTCCCAATAATTTTCACTTGACAAATAAAAAAAAAAACAGAGCTACGTTTCATCCACTGAAACCCAGACCCATTGTTCCGTACTCAATGAAGGTACTGGAATTGTGTACAATTTATTACTGTAGCCTGTCTACTCATCCGCCTTCATACAAAAGTAGGTACGACCGTACCACTGACGCTCTTTCAAATGCAAATGGCTATGGAACCGCGGGTCTGTGGAGTGTAGACCGGAGAAGCTCACACGCCCCTAAATGGAGGACATGGAACACGTTTTAGATATCGAATACGATTTGTTTGTATTCATTCTTTGAATTATCGTACAGACGATAGTGCCTGATTGATTATGATTTTATGAACAACTCAGTTACTTAAGAATGCAAAGAATCACGTGAGTGTTTTGAGTTTATACATATTCACCTTACCTAAAAATTTAAAGACAAGTTTAAAACCCTACACTTAGTGGTTCAGTACTTAAATACCACTTTTTTCTTAATTTAGGTAGTGTTTGATACCCTCTACAATATTTTTTTATCTCTTTTTTGTTACTAACCAATTGGTGGGAAATAAACCATTTTATAAGCGCCATCAGAAACATTCTAGTGACTAATAGTAAAAATATATCAAACTGAAGCACGTGAAAAGCCGCGGCTGAAATTCCTAACGAAATATAATCACCGAAATTGTATTCTTCAAAATAATTTTCCTGTAACATCATTTTACCAACACAACATTTCGAAAAATATTTTTAAAATATAAGCAAGAAAGAAAATACCATTCCATCGATCAAATTAATTATGTAACAGGATACTTTCTTTGAGGAAGTTGTAATATCTAATTAAGATCATTAAAAGAAAGTATAGCGAGACTGATAAATTATCTGGAAAACGCCATAATAAAACAAATAATAAATTTTATAAAAGTTTATAAAATTAATTTAGTACAAATTGTTCTTGTTACTTAAAACTGTTCTGCTTGAACTATTCGATAAGTATTTGAATTAAACAGGTTTGTAAGAAGTTAATCCTAGGTTCTTTTATTCGTACTTAATTAAGTTTTAGTTATTAACAACGGCTCCACCACGGCTTATTGTCTTTATACGTATGTTTCTTGGAAACTTTGAAAACAACTGAATTTGAAAAGGGTTTTTGAAATTACTACAGATTTTCTCATTACATTGGTTTAAGAGAATTGAGTATTTTAAGTAATGTATCGCTTTTAAAATATATTATAAATACGGCACAATTAAACTACCCAGTTTAATTGAATTATTTCTATCTTCTTACTACTATTACTCGTATAAATGAAAAAGTCTGTGCGGAATGGATGTATGTATGGATGTTTCTTAGGGCTCATTTACAGAGAAGCGGCGCGTCGCGCGGTGCAGGCCGCTTGAATTTCAAACATATGGCAATGTATGAGAAGGTTTACGAAGAAGCGTTTTTACGCGCGTTTGCTTGAGATGCAGCGTCGAACGCCGCGTCGGACTCGGCGGTGCACGCGGCGTCCAACGCGGCGTCCACCGCAGCGGGCAACGCGGCGGGCATAAACACAAACACTAGATAACAATGTTATTCGTAAGTTGCACTGACAGAAGTATTTATTCAATAAACTTATGCGAATTAGACTGGTATTTTAATGTATTCGCGAGAAGAAGAACACAAAGAGCTTATGGCTGTTTGACATCCGTGACGTGACAAGATGACATAACGCGGCGTGCGACGCCGCGGGCAACGCGCCGCAGCACGCGCCGCGTCTCCGTAAACAACATCGTACTTTGTCATAAACTCAAACTCAAACTCAAAGCAAAACCAAAACCCCCCTTCAATTTGACCATTACGGCACTTTTGAATGTCAAAATTACAAATATAAAACAAAGCTACATTCCCAATCACAAGGCATAATAACTTGAGAAAGTACTGTAGTTGCCCATTTCCTAGCGTAGATCTCTATGGAGAAGAACGGGCAAGAAACTCCATGGACACTCTTTTGAATCAAAATGTTGTTACAAAATCTTAGTTACATCATTAATTTTGTACGTATGTATATGTTTGTGTTTGGGCGTCTGATAACGCGGATCGCTGCAGGCGCTGCCTCTCCGTAAACGGAAAGAACGCACAACGCGTCGCGCGATACGCCGCGCAACGCGCCGCACGACGCGCCGCATCTCCAGAAATGAGCACTATTACTCTTTCAAGCAAAAAATACTAAACGGATTTCGATCAAAGTTGGCACACAGATAGTTTATAACCTGGATTAATACATAGAAATACTTTTTATCCCGCTAGTACGAACTCGTGGGACAATTACCGAACTCCACGGCAGCTAGTATAAGCTAAAGCCTTGTCCTTACTAGTTCCCATTTGTGTCAGCACATGGTTTCAGAAACGGAATCGATACCATTCTGCTATAGATTGGTTTCGTTATACGGTCTCTGCTCAAAATCTGAAATTCCACGTATGTAGAGCCCGTATCAGAATAAAAATGTTTCAGACAAATGTATCCAGGAAAGAGTCCGTCAAAAAATAAATAAGCGGTTTCGTTAATGAATATGAACTTAATTCAGGAGTGGTATTTTGATCCGTATTTAATTGTTAAACATAATGATTTGTGCAAACGTGGTACAAACGTTAAAAACCACAAACCAAAACCAACCTATTTGATTTGTTTTTATGCGATTGCTGATTTACAAAATGATGGAGGATTTAAGTGGCTCAAATTGAACATTTTGCTCCAGTCTTTCATAAGTATTCAATACTTTTTTGAATTCGGTATGTGGGTCATACCATATTTCTAGGTAAACAGTGATCGCTTTTCAGGATTCCGTACCCGAAGAGTAACCAACGGGACCCTATTACTAAGCCTCCGCTTTCCGTCTGTCTGTCAGCGAGCTGTATCTCATGATTCGCAATAGATAGACAGTTGATTTTTTCACAGAATAGATATTTCAGTTGACGCTATAACAACAAATAGGTACTTAATCAAAATAAATTAAAAATCAAAGGGGGCTCCCCTACTAGAGTCCGACTCGAACTTGGCCGGTTTTTCACTAAAACAAGCCCCTTAAATAATACTGCTTGTAAAACAATACAGTTGTTACAAAAACACCCATTAATAACAAAGAACAAGTAAGTATGTTAGTACACCATTTTCAGCCACTTAAGTTGCAAAGTTACGTAATGCAAGTCAATTTGCTCAATAAAAACTTTACGATCTACACTCTCACAACAGAAAGTTATAATTGTTCAAATAAACGTTTAAAACACAGAGGCTTGACTGTGCAACAAGAACAGAATGAATAAAAGCGCAAACTAAATAGTACTATAAAGTAAACCCACATGGTAGCGTGACAAAGTTCATTTTCCAAAAGTTAAATTAAATTTAAAAGGATAAAACCTAACGTAGGACATATTACGAGTTTGTAAACTCAATAACAACTTGTGTAAAGCCAACATTGCAACTAATTGATTTCGTAAACTTGTTTTATTTAATTGGTCTCGAGCGGGTGCGTCCCAAGTTTTTATTGACTGACAAGCCATTCCAATTATTTTGATCGAATTCTAACTTTAAACGAATCAAGATTCGCTTTTTAATCAGAAATAAACATCCAATGTCTCGTGTCACAGTGACTATCAATTACATTGAGCTTAGAAAGTCAAGTGTTTTTTTTTATGCCCTCTTTGGAAGTAAGAAGGTTTTCGGGTAGATAATTCCTTGAGAAGATGCCGCAGAAGTATTGTAGACAGAATGCGAGTTATTCGGGAATTCACTGACTTATCTGTGTGCATTTTCAGTGGGTGTTCTTCATAAGAGAAGATGAAGACCAAAGAAAGGATAGATGGACTGTTTGGAGGATGATATGGCTAGAAAGGAGGTGACTGCAAGATAACGAGTAATAGAGAAGTATGGAAGAAGAAGACATGCTGCGCCGACCACAAATGAATTGAGATAAGGGCGAGAGGCATTATATTTTTCTTCGAATTTTCCACGTGATCTACATGGAAAACTAAAATGTGCTTTACTGTTTACTCTATATCAAAAAGTCTTATCCATCATTGCAGATGCAATCCATGAATACCTCATAGACACCTGTACTGTTTGTAAATGGGGTACAATCAGTAACCACCACGGTGTTTAGGTGTTAGCCACACTCTGTGGTCCTAAATGTAGACGTCATTAGCATATATTACAGTTACATAATGAGACTGTTGTCGGTTTCCCTTCGCGAACTTTCATGGCTAAAGAAAATAAATCACATAATGAAGTTTAAAGTATTTGGTATAGAGTAATTTTTGTTTTTCCTAACGGATTGGTCAGAGAAGGCAAATGACAAACAAAATTGGAAAGCTATGGAGGATGCCTTTGCAGTGGGACAGACTAGGCTGATTTTAAAAAATAAGCACACAAATGTACATAGGCGGATTTAATACCAAAGGCATTTTCTACCAGTCAACCTTTGACGAGTGAGACTGTGGCAGTTACAAAGCTGAAAATTAAGGATTTAATTCCATCTTATTCGACACCAAAAATAAAACAATAGTATATAATTAATTATTTACTATCGTTTTATTTTTGTTCTTGTAATAATAAATTATATTTTTCATTCGACAGGATAAACAGAAATAAGAAGCACTTTATGTACAAACTTATTATAACTAGAATTTTCAATCGAACATACAAGTTTCTTTGTTTCCCTTTGATAGAACTTTTGAAATCGCTTTCCACGTGTCGGCAACACGTGGCAAAACAATTTCAAGAGTTTTTCATAATTGTTCTTAATTAGTAAATATATTAAAAGGAATTATTGTTACGGGGTTTCAAGGACGGGCGGAAGAAGTTATGTCAAACAAATCACAGCCTGTTGATTCTGCTCTTAAATAGAATTACGTTTATTTAATTGAACACTCCTAAGTTAACGACATCGGTGACTCCGTTCGTAGAAACGTGGCAATTTAAAAAGTTTAAAGTTCTAGATGGTTGTATTTTTATCGGGAGATTCAACTCTATGATTAGCGATAACTTTTTTAATAGTCTAAAATAAGTGAGATCATATTTTAAGGTTCAATAGCAACCTTCTTACAAATATTAGAAGACGTAGGTATTATTATTACACTATACATTGGTTTTCCAATTACCTTCTGTTAAAGTTGATTTTCCAAATCTAATAATAGAGTTTCTCTTCTTTAAATATGAAATACATACATTACCTAACCTACGTATATTTGGTGATTTCTGAATGAACCAACAAACCTTAATTCCTTATGCGATACATTCTAATTCGTGCCATTTTAATTTACAAAAAAACGACTAAGCGTCGCCATAACAACGTAGTCTGCGAAGTAACACGTTACAACTACATCGCATGCCAAGGAATACATGTCATGTCCTCATCCTAACAGTTACTTCAATATGCAGCTAATGAGCTGGTAACACTGTGATGTAATCTGTTTCCTACACAGACACACAAACAAACAAGCACACAGACACACATAGCTACAGATCGTTAACAGACTGCCGCTAACTATGAGGACTGTGACCCATATCTGGCCGGCGCATAGCAGACGTGATAAGCCATGAGTTGTTACTTCAAACTTATGACTTACTTCGTGTTTGATGCAAAATCTAACTTTTGCCAACATGCACCACATAATAGAACGTATTTTATGCGCATTCTTAAGATGATTTGGGAAAGATGGAAACCATTGAGACCATGAAGAAGCAGACACCACACAGGTTGCAGGAAGAGGTAAAATAAAACAGTATTGAATAATTAGAAACACATATATAGTAAATGATGATAAATGTAAATTCAATTGAAAAGCAAAGCAAAATGCGCCATTATTCTATCGTTCGCCAGAATGACGGCTTTGGCGACTTTTCTATGCGGTTTTTGATTATAACTTTACCTACTTTGATTTACTTAATTTATTAAGTACATCAAAGGCTGTTTATTGAGTGGTTGTAGTAATATAAACACGTTTTTTTCTAATAACGAGCAATATACCGATCGCAAATAATCCATTCCATAAAACTATTTAATTTTCTTTATAAAATACAATTCCGTTGCAAAAATGAAGTCTAAAAAGCTAAAATCTAAGACGAAATAAAAAGGAAAGCATTAAAAATAAAAAAGCTGCTAAAGACAAAAAACAGCGCTAACGAATACGATTCTCTAGTACTGGGCTGCCTCAGGCGGCCATTTGTTCTTCTATTTTCCAGAGTAGTAGGTAGGTACGTGTGAGCCGCATGAAGACTTTTTAGAAGGAAACTTTTTAATACATGGGAAGAGATGAAAATAATTACAATAGTACATAAGTACAATAATTATTTTGTATTTACTATATTCCATTGTTACAATTTAAATTGACCTAATAGAAAATCAATGTGAAACTCATAAAAAAATTGATTTAAAACTTCTCTATACTTATAATGGCTGTACATAGATCTTTTGGTGCCTCACGAAGAACAGAACTATCACCGCCATCTTGTATTTTATATACATTTCAGTGACTCTGTCACAGTTTACCAGCAAACCCTGATAACGTCAATCGCGTTCCAAAAGGTTCTTGGAACACTGTATCTTTCTACTACTTCCTGTTTATTTCTTCCGATAAAATGGCCTCGAAAGGCCAAAACTCGTTCAACACCAACTCTCAATGGCATCCCGTAAGTAATCATCAGCCTCCCAATTCTCATTTCAGAATTCAGTAATAAATAATGTTGCTCCCATACAGAGCGGCAACAATGTAAGCGGTCATGTTAAATGTTGAACATTTATGTTCAGACACGACAGTGCAATGTGCAACGTTCGTGTTCCCTGACAGGTGGCGTCGGTAACACGTTCTCAGCACACGTTCACTATTTATTATTAAACGATAAGGATTACGTCATGAACTCCTGGTACTTTTGTAGGTAGTTAAACGCAATAGCCTTAATACCTAGAAATACATTTATGTATAATACGTTGAATTTTAATTCATCAGGGAGTGAAAGTACTCATGAATATGAACTTTTCTCTGAAATAGCGAAAACAAGCATCTGTTTTATTCATTTTATTTTGCCAATGTATTTAAAATTCAGAATGTATAAAGTACCTCGCGTACTATACGGCTACGAACTGGACTTTTGGCCGCAGCCGCGACTTTTGGTCGGAACCGGGAAGAATTTTTGGTCGCACGACCGGGTGTCCGACCAGTTTTGTTCAAGGTCACTCAAGTTTTCATTCAAACCGGTATTGACAAATACTAACACGGCACCGGACACTGACAGACACTGTACTGAAGTATCCGGTGCCCGTAGCCGGTCCGCAGTTTGCGTACTAGTTTAACTAATCCGTAAGTAATGACGATAATTATCATGATTCGAACTTCTAGTCCAGTCAAATTAGCTCAAAAAATAGGGGTAAGGTTACAATAATTCGCATAGAGCTAAAAATTGGTACCAATGTTGAGAACACCATTACAAATGAAATGTCAAATGTCCCCATCGATCCGACCTTTGCAAAAAAAAAATATTCCAAGTCAAAGGTCGTGTAAATGGGTTTTTTTAAACGGTAAGTTTTATCATAAAAATAAATTCGACAAAATTGTAGATCGTGCAATTATCTATAAAAACTGATTTTATTCCTTTTTCTAAGAATCACCATTTCTGAGATATAGCTGTTCAAAAAGTTGTGTTCTTCATAATAATCAAACGTTGCCATGGAACCGGTGAAATGGTGTACCTGGCGAGTTTTTTATAACATGGTTACCCCAGCCAATTCCACAATCTGTTGTGGTCACGTTTAATTAAAAAATATTGTATAAAATAAAAAATTGTAGTATTACAAATTGCGGTTAAAATTATGAGTAAAAAGCTTATGCCTGCGTATTCGCCCGCGTGGAGTTCGTTAATTGTCCCACGGGATCATACTACGGGGATAAAACGTATCCTATGTGTTAATCCAGGTCATAAACTATGTGTGTACAAAATTTCATCCAAATCTGTTCAGTAGTTTTTTTGTGTGAAAGAGTAACAAACATACTAACTTTCGCCTTTATAATATTAGTGTGAAGTGTGATTATAGAAAATTATTCGTCTGATTGATAAAAAATTATCTAATGGTACTAAAAACGAGTGCAATCAGCTTGTCTTCTCACAACCTTTGCTTCTGATTGGTAATTAATTGACAATAAATGGAACCAATGCAGAGTTTTTCCGTTGCAGTTAGACCAGAAAAACTCCTTAATACATTTATTTATTTTTATTATTTTTAAATAAACTCAATCTGTGAATGCACACTGTTGCTTTCCCGCCATTTTAACAGCGCGCTAGCGCTGCCTACTGACTGGCGCCGCGCGGCGATTAGTTCGAAATTTGAATAGCAACAGCGAGCTGCTCACTAGCTGGAGTCGTGCGGCGGCGATCAGTTCCATATTTGAAATGGAAAATAATACTGTTATGGAATTTGTATGGACTATAACTTAACTATTTGCTTTGGTAACACACGCGTTTTTTATGACCCGCTTTACATATTTAAAACCGCTGGAATTACATACGCTTTACGAGCAAGGGTGTTGAAAAAAAATTAAAGGTTTCACCTACTGCGATGGTACGGAACCCTATATGCGCGAGTCCGACTCTCACTTTGCCGGGTTTTAAACTAAACAGGGCCACAATAGATCGTACAATAGGCTCACTAGGGGTAACCACTTTAAAAAAAAACGCCAGGTACACCACTTCACCGGTGGCGTGGACACGTTTGATTTTTATGAAAAACACAACTTTTTCATCTTTTTGAACAGCTGTATCTCAGAAATGGTGATTTTTAGGAAAAAGTTTAAAATCAATTATTATAGGTAATTGCACGATCAACAATTTTGTCGGACATATTTTTATCATAAAACTTACCGTTTGGCTGAAAAATGCAAAAAACCCATTTTCGCGACCTTTGACCTTGAATATTTTTTTTTTGCAAAGGTCGGATCAATGGGGACTTTTGACATTTCATTTGTAATGGTGTTCCTAACACTCGTACCAATTTTTAGCTATATGCGAATTATTGTAACCTTGCATGTCTAATTTGACTGGGCTATTCACCAAACCTGTCAAACATCAAAGCTCGAAAACCTCGCTTTTGAACTTTTCTCAATCCACCTTTTTAGAAGATTTTGAAGCAGCTTTCAGTGTAAGTAGAGGTGGCTAGCTTTCAAGTTTTATGTGTACAGTGTGAAATGACTTCCGCAATGCTGGGACTGGGTACTGTACACTCGAGGATACTTTTTTTACATTTCTGACTTGACGTACCGAAAGGCTCATAGATGACTAGTATAAATATGGAGATACTAGCTTTACCCGCTGCTTTGCCTGCGTAGATGTGAATTATCACATCTACGCAGGAAATCCATTCAACATTTAAGGCACGAAAAGACAACAGAGTTTACTTCCGCATTTATAATATTAGATTGGATGATCCAGAAACGTACCGTTACATTAGTATCCAATTATGCTACCCACAGTGAGCAGCGGTGGCCCAGAGGTGGCGGGCCCGACTTACGAGTAGTAAGTCGTGGATTCGAACCCAGCTGGCGCATTACTTTGAGTAATTTATTTTATCTCCACTGCTTTCAAAAACTGTTAGGGAATAAAAACATCTTGAGGAATCCGGTTTATCCTAGAACCAAAAATTCGAAGACGTGTGACATCTATCAATCCGCACTGAGCCCGCGTGGTTTATATATAGTCCATTCCCTCTCATAGGGAGGAGCCTGGACCTGTGTCCCAACAGTGGGAACATTATAGGCTGATTATGAATAATGCTATACACCATTATATATCAATTTTTTAAACATTAAATTATCCATCTATCAACGTCAATAAAAAAACCCTTCAACCTATTATTTCTTAAACTTTTTATGCTTATACAAAGTAATTCAACCAATTATCGAGCCGCATTTCAATAATTTAGTTGTTATGTCGTTGTTTTACGACGTAAAAATCACAGTCTAAACAACATGTCGTGTGTACATGTTGACAGCCGTCACGCAATATTGCCCGGTCGATTGTGGCCCTGCACCGACACCTTTGAGTCATTCGTCATCTGGCGACTGTGAATCTCGCGATAGGCACCTTCCTTTTTTTATTTATTTTGTTGTCGTCAACACGCACTCACGTTATAAAGTACAGTCAAATGCAAACGGATTGAAACCTCTTTAAATAACTAACTATTGCGTGTGTCATTTAAAGTGGCGGAGAGAGAAAGAGGCTGGCGGCGGGGGAGGGGTGGGATAAGGGTTATGTTTAAATAAAAAAAAAAATTCATTGTTTTTTTTTTTTTATATATATTTTTTTATATTTTTTATATACAGAGTGGAGACGATAATATGACAATAAATGAAAACACGGACAATACTAGTTCATAGGAATAATTCTAAACCATCAAAAAAATCCTAACACCAAAATAAAAATAAAAAAAATCAAACAAATGGCATAAAACTGGAAACAAAATAGAACACCATTTATAAATATTGGTTCAATAACCTGTGGTAAGAGCGGCAACAGCGCGGTCTTGTACCGACTTGATCTTTTGGCGCCATTATTATTATTAAATGCTCAGAAAAAACAATAACACTGAATCACAGATTATTAACCGAATAATCAGGCACCTCTCACCCACGTGTTATTTATTAATCAAATTATTAATCACAATCAGGATCACTGTTCAATCACTTCGCTAAGTAGGTACGGGGTACGGGTAGGTGGTCACAAATTTTTCGCACTTATTATAACCGTCTTATGTTACAAATTACAAACACGAGCGACGGGCACCGGGTACTTGAAAGGCTGTGCGGGCCGCGGCGTGGCGGTCAAAGAAAGTACGTCCTGCGGCACTCGTGCGCTTACAAAGCGATGACGCGTGGATCATCACAGGATTGCGGCGACACACTAACCAGTGACCGTGACCTAAATTTGTAGTTGCAAGTTTCGTAAAGAAAGTGAAGTAATAAACAAACGAAACTAGATTTATCTCTTTCGCACACACTAAATTTTCTACATGAGTATATGAGTCACTTTATTAAAATACATATTTACTGCGTGAGAAGAGGCACAAGATGCCATAAGAATCTTCTGTGACCTTTCGAAGGCATTTGATTGTGTAAATCAAATCAACCAATAATTTAGTACTAAATGGAAAGAAAACTAAGTGCATTAGATTTGCTCTACCAAATGTCAAAAGTAGTGATTGTGACATAATATATAATCAAGAGAAACTAGAATTTGTCGATAAAACGGTTTTCTTGGGAATCATGCTCGATTCAAGGTTACAATGGGGTCCTCATTTAACATCTCTTGCAGGACGGCTAAGCTCAGCAGCATATGCTGTTAGAAAAATCCGTCAATTTACTGATATTGGTACCGCGAGGCTAGTCTATTTTAGTTATTTTCATAGTATAATGTCATACGGTATTTTACTATGGGGACGGGCTGCAGACATCGAGTCTATATTTATTCTGCAGACAAGAGCCATCAGAGCCATTTATGAATTACGTAGACGCGATTCTCTAAGAGAACTGTTTAAGGAAATTAATATCATGACAGTACCTTGTCAATACATCTATGAAAACATCATGTGCGTTAGGAAAAATCGGCATTTTTTCAGTAGAAGATTTGACAGACACCACTATAACACTAGAAATAGGGACTAACTAGTTCAGCCAGGTTTCAGGCTTGCTAAAGTAGATTCATCTTTCATGGGGTACTGTTTGAAATGTTACAATAAAATACCTCCCCACATTCTTCAACTGAACGAGACGAAATTTAAATCTTGTATAAAACGCACACTATGTAGGCAAGCATATTATAAGTTGGGGGATTACATTGATGATAAAACTGCTTGGCTAAATGCTGGTCCTGCTCCACAACCATAGGGGGGGGGGGGGGGCAAATTAATTGATTGTTCGGGTCGGGCATTATTTGAGTCCATCGACACGTAAAGAAGTAGATGAAGAATTGATTCCCATCATATTGTGAAAGCTGCAGAAGATTGTAAAAATATAATTGCATTATATAGATTCCAGTTCTTAGTATTATATAATTGCATAGCACATGTGTGAGTACTTTGTACTGTTCAGCCACCATTTACATTTTTTTATTTTTCATTGACTTGAATATGCCTTGGTGGCTGAGAGAATGTCATGCTCACTTAAATGTCTCGCTGATGGTGGCGGGTGTGTCGGGTCATTTAGTTCCCTTCAATATGGTTGAGTTGAATGACGCCGGTACATGCGTCATGTTTGTGAACGGGCGCTGTCAGTTGGGACTGGTCATCTCTTAGCTGCCAAGGTTCATTTTAATTACTTTATTCGTAAATTGTTGATCTAATCTTTTACTCTGGACGCTCTTAGTGTGCACGTCTTTCCACATCGTTCTCACATATATGTATAATCTCAAAATTAATGAAGTAACCAAGATTTTGTAACAATATTTTGATTTTAAAAGAGTGTCCATGGAGTTTCTTGCCCGTTCTTCTCCATAGAGATCTACGCTAGGGAATGGGCAACTACAGTACTTTCTCAAGTTATTATGCCTTGTGACTGGGACTGTAGCTTTGATTTTTTTTTTGTATTTTTGACATTCAAAAGTGCCGTAATGGTCTAATTGAAATAAATGCTTTGAGTTTGAGTTTTGAGTTTGAGTGCATAGCAACTTCCGCATGTGCTATTTTCTTATCTTACTCTGATGACACGCTTTATAACTCTTATAGCACAGGTTAAAGGTATAATTTGCTATAAATTAAATTTAAAAACTAATTTGGCGAAAGTTTTTTAAGTTTAGTTGTTAAGTTGGCAACGTGTCTTTAATGTTTTGATGTTACCGATGCGGGGGTCGTTAACCTGTCACTGCTTCCATAATAACAGAATATACATCATGTGGTAAATGTTAAAAATGAAAAATAATCTCCTGTGACTAAACTAGTGGATATTTTCAAATGAATTTTTGCATGTAGACTGGGAATGTTCTAAGGTATACGAAGTTTAATTTATTGTCGTATTGAAATCTCCAAGCTGTATATACACACATCAACACGGTCTAGGGATATTTCATACTCAATTAAATAACTCGAAAAGTACTGGCCGCATTGGAATCTTTTATACACCGATTGGTTTGTAATTTATCTCAGACTAATTCCAAATTAAAATTTTTGATAATTATTTTGTTTCGGTGGCATAAAAATGTCTTGATGTATAGGAGAGGGAATTTTCATTTGTGCGAAATTTAGAAAACAATACGAATTACGTTTAGTTACAGTTTTTTTTTTCATTTTTAAACGAAAGATAAAGTTAAAATTGAGGTATTGTAGCCATGCAACGCCGACATTTGACGAGGGCGGAGATGTTACGAGCTGTGGGAATGCTGGAAGCTGGATCTGTTCAGCGTAATGTTGCTGAGGCCATAGGGACCCATCAAAATGTAATTTCAAGATTGTGGACACGCTATCGTGCCACAGGTGAAGAGGCACCGGGGGCCAAGTCGCATCACTACCCCCAGACAAGACCGATTTTTGCAAATTACTGCGCGAGCACAACCAAATGCAACGGCGACTCAATTGGTCCAAAGGCTGCGAGTGGAACACCAAGTGCTTGTGAGTGACCAAACTGTAAGAAGGCGACTGCATGAAAGCAATCTACGCTCTCGTAGACCACTCCGGGTCCCACCTTTACGGAGAGGCAATCGTGGACGACGATTAGAATGGGTTCGGAACCACGTGGACTGGGGCCGTGACCAATGGTCCAATGTGCTGTTCACGGATGAATCCAGGTTCGGCTTCCATCCAGATTCACGAAGGACGCGTGTTTGGCGAGTTCCTGGACGATGGAGCCGTCTCCAGAACCCTCAGGAAGTTCACCCATACCAAGGAGGAACAATTATGGTTTGGGCAGGAATT
The DNA here is from genome assembly GCA_941918905.2 of Xestia sexstrigata. Lineage (NCBI taxonomy): Eukaryota > Metazoa > Arthropoda > Insecta > Lepidoptera > Noctuidae > Xestia > Xestia sexstrigata. Next base: position 12,272,066 of record OW799212.2, on the reverse strand, counting down.
CGTCTTGGAGGACGGACGGATCTCGTTTGGGTGCGGGGCAATATGACGGCAGAACGATACGTCCAACAGGTGCTGGGGCCCGTAATCTTGCCCCACAGAACACAAATGGGGCAAGATTTCCTGCTCATGCACGACAATGCCCGGGCACACACGGCGAGAACGGTAGCAGCTTGGTTACATACACATAATGTTAGGGCCTTAGACTGGCCTGCTCAATCGCCAGATCTAAATCCCATTGAGCATGCGTGGGATATGCTGCAAAGAAGAGCTCTGAAGGAAGTTCCTGAAAATCTGGCTACAGAAGATCAACTTTTTGCGCACCTCAGAAGGACATGGGACAATATTCCGCAGCAAGACATTGACAACCTTGTTCTGAGCATGCCGAATCGTTGCCGATGTGTTATGAACATCATGGGCGCTTTCTCAGACTACTAACTTCAAGTTTATAAACACAAATTAAATGATTTTTCTATTTTTTTCAGTTTTTACTCACAAATTAAAAGTTCATTCATATACGGTTTCCGTCTATGCTTCATTTTTTTTCCATAAAATCCTCTATACCTTAACCATTATTAAAAAATGGTAGAATATTAAATAACGTATCTTTTAAATATATACATGTCATATAAATAATTAACACATTGATAGTAATTCGCTTTTTTAAAAATATCCCTAGACCGTGTTGATGTGTGTATTTTCTTTTAAATATAAAAAAATGATTACAAAAAATATACAAGATTATAAAGTAGTCGCGTGCCATAGCTTAGGGGCGAGTTCAGTATCGATAAAGGAACCAGTAAAAAATAAAAATAAATCCAAAAAAGATATTTCCTATCTTACCTTCCTAAAATTGCAAGATCAACCTAATTTAGTACCTACTAACTCCAAATTGCAATATCAAATAATTTTAATTCTGAACGATTGCTATTTTAAGTTAGTAGGTACTGAATTAGGTTGATCTTGCAATATTTTTTTTTTTTTTTCGGGTTCCTTTATCGATACTGTACTCACCCCTAAGCTATGGCACGCGACTACTTTAACACCCTGTATATATAAAAAAAACGTTTAAAAAAAATGTTTACAAAAAAAACGATAACATTACAATACATTTATTCAATTCAATTCAAAATAATTTATTTCAATCCATTTAGGATCATAATTGCACACACTTGAAATAAAAATTAACAATTATAAAATAACAATTTCAGCATTTATACAAAAATAATCAATTAAATAATATAAATTGAAACTAAAATTCCAAAATTAGAATGTCAAAGACTAAATAAAAATTAACAATACAACAGTCGCGAAATTCACAGTCGCCGACAGATGACGAATGACTCACATCTTTACCATGGTTTTCAATACTTTTTGTATTACAGAACTATGGGAATGCATGCTAAATTAATAAAAAAGAAATGGCTTATTGATCGCAAGTGCTACTGCTGAGCCATAGGTCATCGGTTCGATTCCCAGGTGTAGAAGTTTGTGGGTTTTCCTTCAAGAATTTCTCAGTAGCAGCGCTGAGTCAGGATGTATGTCAATAAGCTCACCCTTATGAAATCATCACAAAAGTGAGTTTTTAATACTTACCGTCTAATTTAAAGGGTGTTCGCTTATTTGAAAACCAGCTCCATCCATCCATCATTCATTTGACACGCGCGGTATCAAAGAAGCCCCCCTCTTTGATACCGCGCGTGTGCAAAATTTCGAGTGAAATCCATTAATTCTTTCAAACGTCCCAAACAATGGATTTCTCACTGCATTTTTGCGATTGGTTCTGCAGGTATGGACGATATGGCACGTTCCATCCAAAAATATTCATGTGGACAAAAATATACCTACAAAAAAATTACTCCGGATTTTCGATCAAAAACCATTAAATAGAAACGGCAACATAAGGCAACATCGTTCTGTTGTTATAAACATTTATAAAGCCATAACCACAAAAAAAACTTAATTCAAAAAATCCACCCAATAGTTTTAAACGACACCTCTGAGACCTAAGTACTAAATATAAAAGAATATTGCTCTAAAAATTTTATCAGGAAGCAAACTATTATATCTAGCGGAGCCGAGCGAATCTTTCGATTCAGCGCGGTATTATTTAATAGGCAGTTGGCTGGCAGCATTCCAAATTGAATAACAAAGTGGCGATTAGGAGACAATACAAAAAAAAAGGGAAAAGACGCCAAGAGGCCGACGCTCAGTTCGTTATCGATGGTTCCATAAAAGATAATGACGATTTCAGTTACGATTTTTCTTTTAAAAAACGAGCGCTCTAGGAATAGATAAAGTGATTGTTGGTTTAGCCTCTGAGCTTTTATATGAGCTTTGTGAGAGATCGGCTTTTGATCAAACAGATGGGGTTAAATATGAGTTTCAAAGGAAGCGAATGTCACATTTACTAGCATAAAAAAATATTGAAATAGCATTTTTAAATGAATGATTGATGATTTTTTAAATTGTATTCGAGGTTCAAATCACACCCGAGCCGCAGGCGAGGTTTTTACGCAGCCAAGAACTGCAGTAACATATGCCCACGTGTATCAAACGATGTTTTTCAATACAGTTTCGAAGAAATAAATAATAGAATGAAAAGTATTGTCATGAATTAGGAAACTATGATTTAATTTGCATTTTTTTCCGCGCTTTGCTTTTGACGGGTTGAAGGAGAAGCAAATGTAAGAAACCGCTAAACAGATTAATATGAAATATTTTCGAATTTAGAAGTTCGAAGTTTCCGAAGTTTTTTTTTTAATTACATTGGTAAGCTGTTTCCTTTAATACTATACTACAAACAATGTGACATCCAAAGACATTAAATAAGTAGAAATAACTTAATCTCGTAACCAAATCAACTCCTTAATATAATATAATTTGTTAATTATTTCCCCTTGTTGAATTTAATTTGATTTTAGTCGCAAATCTATGTGATCTCTTCATATCGAAAACGTTCAACTCAGCTTTAGTCGAGAATAAGCAATTTCATATTACCTCTTGTGATCTAACTGCTTGTGATCCCGAGACGTAATTGCGTATTTAAGTCAAGCGTTCAATTTTGATGGTACGGAATGTCTAGAACTGAGGAATCATTTAAGTCAAGGGTAACTACGTAATACTAATAGATGAAATTCGAAGTGTATTCTGCAGGAAACGAGGCAAATTGTAACCTCATTGGAAATTTCTCAGAAGTTTCAACCCCAGTACTAAGAAAAAAACTTAAAACAAAGTCCTTTGTGGAATTTGTTGTTCAGTTTCACAAAGAAAATCGTTATTATTGTCTTCAGCGAAACTTCTGGAAACAAAATTTAGTATGCAACATTAAATTTTCAAAGTGCATCGTCCGACCGGTAGCCCTTCAAGTTTTACCTTTAGGTACCCTTGTCTCGGCGAAGTACGCAGTTTCAGATTAAATATCTAAAATATTCAGATAATAGACTCTCCTGTTTCTGCTTTTTTAATATCGCGGGTAACTTCGTTAGATAAGTAAAGTTAACTGTAAGAAGGTATAAGAGAAGAAGGATCACAGATACTCTAGAATATCAGTCTATTGTAAAATACTTAAAAAAAAATATTTTTTACCTACTTACTTTACTACTTGTTTATTAAAAACAATCATAAAATCACGCTTCTAATCCCCGTAGGGTTAGACAGAGGTGTACCTAATTATTACACCCACATTTCGCGCGTTTAATTCGCATGTACCTAATAGGGGTCAAGCCTATATTGTCATCAACCGGACACGAATCCAGACTCTGTAGCTGCTACTGAGAAATTCCTGTAGGAAAAACCCAATAGCACTTTGCCCGACCGGGAATCGAACCAAGGACCTCATGCTCAAACCGCGCTTGCGACCACTCGATCAAAGAGGCAGTCAGCATTTAAAAAAGGACATTCTTAATCTGCACAAATACAAATACATACTTCACCGATCAAATATTCTCCTGGCTTTCATTTTAATATGAATAAAGTACGCACCCAGCTACCACGCTACAAAAATCCACAAATAAAATGCCAGTCCCGTCGAACAATATTCTCCAATTGTGTTGTAAAATATTAAGGGCCAGGAATTCAATTTGCCCCAGTACAAAAAAGTTTATTATCTCCGAATCAAAGTGCATTCATTTCTATTGACTTCGTCTAATGCTGTGGCCCGCCCGACGACGCTCGGAACCAATCCAATTTTCTTTGATCCTGCCCCTACATAAAACAGCTTTAATTTAAAGTCTTCGACTGTGACTTCTATAAATGACTATTAAATTTATGTAGGCACACGCATATTCAGTAAATGATTTAGAGTTCATATCGTTATTATTTATATACATTAATATTACCAAAGTACTTTTTTTATTAACTATTTATGTCTAAAATCGCCAACCTCGTGCAGTCGTTGGTGTTTACAAAACTCACGGATATTACTCTGTGGTGTACGGCAAGAGAGTCTATTTTTGTTTGCATGTGTACACAGTCGCGTGTTGAAATATGCCAACCCCTCCAATTAAGGGGCAGGCAAAGTGCGACGAGTGTACGTAAGCAGGTCGGGGCGATATCATAACGTTTACACACGACTTTTAAACGAGACTGCCGCGGGGTTTATGAAGCTTTTCGTTTCAGAACGCACGCGATACATTCTGCATCGATGCACTCTCGCTACGGCCCAAAAATTTTACCTCAAATGTAAGAAAAAGAATATAGTCGTAAAAAAGCCACTACCGGATTTTATACCAGTTTTTCGACGTATGGGCTTTTCCTTATACCGCGTCAAACTTTCCGGTCCAAAACTACTTCATAAAAGTTACCTAACTATTTTCGCGACGAGACGTTACTTATCGTCTTATTTCTGAACGTTAACAAAAAACCACGCCATTTTTGAGACGCGGCTTCAAACTTTCTCATTCACAGTCCCCCCGCTTATGAAACGCCAGAGAGTCTGAATATAGGTAGTGTCTGTCAGGAACAATCGTGAAGTAAGTTTTGCTGGATATCATAACACAAGTATACGGTCAGAGATATCTCGATCTTGATTCGCGGATTACGTGCAATTAGCAGATAAATAAACGAGTCCATTAGCTTTAGAACAGTGGACCGTAATTACTCGGGCGAGGTTTCTGTTAGATTCACGGAATGCCAGATTAGGGGTAATTAAGTCTTGTGGGAGTGCAACCCAGCGACGACCATTATATGGGATAATGAGGTGTCCAGTCAGCCGGCTCTTGTAATATGTAAATTGAATTTTCTATGCCCTCCCGAAAGGACGACTAGTTTTAAACGAGTTAGTCGGACGGTTCGAGGTACGGCGTAAACCTTTTTATGTCGGCATTACTGTACCTAGTATTAGAAATTCCCACAGAACTGCACTAATAACTAGGTTCAATCACAACAATCAAACAAAGAAGGGCATGTCATTTCCATACACTACAATATAACTAGAACACCGGTTCGCAATCCTCTATCTAATTTATTGAAGGACAACTAGCATAATTTACTGGGGACACTGGTAAATGCTCTAATTGATGATAGAAAGTCACGCTATGAAACATTTTACTCATGATATTATTCTAGTCTAATGTCGCTTATGTATTCAAGTTAATGTAGGCTATAAAGTTTTTTGTAAAATATGTCTCTATCAACGTAACCGTTACCAAAAAAACTATATAACTTTATGTAGCCAGCCAACCATCTGAAAATCCTTTGTGCCGATTTGACGGTATACGATAACGTTAATAAAAACGGATAGGTGTCGCCCACACACCGCTATAAAAGAGGTCCACAATTATTTCTACGGGCAACCCTATCTCCCGTGTCCCTGAAAGAGTCGTACAGTGGGAGGCAAACGGCGACAAAAATTCCAATACCGTGTGTTAGCACCGGCGGCAGCGCTGTTGCGTGCCACACGTTTTCGGGTCACACGAACGAACCACTAGCAGAAAAAGTAGGCTGAAATCAAATATTAATTCCTTCTAAACGAAAAAATCAAGCACTACAAAAATAAGAAACATTTTTTTACGAATCTAATGAGCGGCTTAAGCATTATTACTTGCACAGTGATTCTACGAAAGCATAAATATTTGATGAAGTATACTCGGTCGTTGTTTGGAGCGGGATGAGCTGAAGGCTTTAGAGTAATCTTATTAAAATTAACGAACTTGATATTTTATTCAAGATCACTAATTACGAGTACTTAATATTTTTAAGTAGGAGATTTTGATTGAAACGATATCCCTGAGGGCTTATTTCGGTAAAAGATCTCCCGTCAAAAATATTAAACAAGAAGAAACAAATTAATTAATAATAAGAATACTTGATTAAGAAAGGCAGAAGCGGTTCATTGTATCATTTTCGTAAATGATACAATGAACCGCTTCTGCCTTTCTTATGCCTTTTGTTCTTTTTATGCCTTTTGTTCTTTTTAATTGACAAATATTTCTTTTAGACAAAAAAAAAATTGATGATTTGTTTTTTTTTTCTTTTTATTATTTGATGTATACTCATGTTTTTACAATAAATATATTCTATTCTATTCTATTCTTGAATCTTTTCAACCAACTTATACTTGAAGGATTAAATATGTATGTACTTGTAAGTAGAAAAGCGGACTAAAAACAAGTTTTGTATACCTAAAGTCAATGAGTGTTGTGCGCTCAAACTGTTGTGGTCGCTATCCAATTTACCTTTGAGCTTCACGTGCAAAGCTGAATCTATGAAACCGGCATTGTACATGTTATCAACTTTGTTGCAAGGGAAATTTGGAAATAATTAGTCTGTTGATTGTGGGCAAACATGTTTGAGCTCCGTTCATTACTGGCACGGTAATCTTAGACTTGTTCGTTTGACCATTACAATCTATTTTGGAGTGATAGAGAGAATGAAACGCAGTTTTGATATTTTTTCTCTAAAAAAAAAACATTGTTGGTGTGTCATTTTTCTAAATAGATAAACTGATCTGCATAGTGACACTATTTGAAACGTTCTTCTTTATACTGAAAACTAGCTTTTGCCCGCGGCTTCGCTTGAATTTATTAAGAATTTGACAATCGATTCGGGTTGTACTCTGCTCGTAATGATTCGAAAGACACGTGACGCCATCTATTATCATAACAACGTCATTGTTTTCAACAGTACTTTTTTTGGGATGTCTTTATTTTGTTGTCTCTATGCCTGATTGTCCGTTTCTGTAGATCAGTGGTTCTTAACCTTTTAGTCATGGGGGACCATTTGACAAAATTTCTGTCTTGCAATGGACCACCTAGTTGGTTTATTGGTTTGGATACAATACAAAACGTAACTAAATAAAGGGTCGTTCTATCTATATCTAATAAAACACGCATAAAATTATTTAAAGCCCACAGATTTTTTTTACGATTTATTCACATTACAGCTCAGATTTATAAGAGAGCGCAAGGGTCGCGTTGTGACCTATCTTATTTTTTACGATGGCTCCGCGGACCGCTTGGGATGTTTCCAGGGACCACCATGCAGTGGTCCGCGGACCACCGGTTAAGAACCACTGCTGTAGATACACCTGACATCGTATCTGCAAAATTTTAGCATGATCGGTTCAGTGGTTTGAAATGGTAATAGACATTTATAATATTAGTTCGGATACAGATTTATAGTTATGAAAATAAGCAGTAAATAAATCATTTAATTAAATATGTAGATTAATGCGTTAGCGCGCGATTAGCGTTTTCTGTTAGTCTTTCATTACTGCGATCTCCAATCCGCCTGCCAAGCGTAGAGATTACGGCAAATTCCTCCCATCATGGGAGAGGCTTATGTCCAGCAGTGGACGTTATGGGCTGATGTTGTTGTTGTTGTTGTTGTAGATTAATGCGTGGCCAACGGGAAGTTTTTTCAGAATTTCCGTTTCCTGAAGCTTTAAATGCTCACCAATATGATAAATACGAAAGTAACTCTCTCTACCCATTACCTTTTCACGATAGACGATAGACAGGCCATGGCCGTGGGATAATTTTCACCCCGTGTGGGTATTTGTGACAAAAAACTATATATATACATAGTAAACCATAACACATAGAAATAAAAATATTTCCATGTTCGGGATCTCCAAGAAACCCAATATGACCCATCAATTACCTTTCATAGGCATATTTCTTTTACCTACAACAATAACAAAAGATATTTTTCTTTGCCGATAATACTGTTATTGCATGAATTTTGTTGCCATGGAAACGAATCTTTAGAAAGATTTTCCATTCGTCCTCGATTGATCTATTAATATTTAATGGTTTCATTTGATATTATTGAATAATTTCAGGAAAATGTTTTTTCTGACGATAATGGTATAATTAAATCTAAGTTATTTTTCTGATTTTGTCTGTCTACTAGAATGTTCTTTACTTTTAGATATGAATTAATTAAAAAGAAACCATTGGGAAAAATTACAAAAACAATTACAGATGTTTTGATGTCTTTCTGAAAGTCAAACAACAAAAATCTGCCTCAACATGTGAAAAGAAACATTAGTTTCATAATACAACTACTTAATTCTACTCAATCAAATCATAAATTCATTGACCAACGACACACAGCCTATACGACTGGGTTAAGGTATAAGCATAAAATACACACGAGTTCCAAATACTTCTATCGAAAGTGAGAATTGCGGAAGAGGTTTTGAAAATTCATCACCTGAGGAGGATCAAAAGTTTTATGAAAGTTCGCCATATTCCATGGAACACAAAGTTTGTTGTAAAATAAAAGAAAATATTGACTGAACATTTCACGGGTTGAAAACCTTCAATGTGTCCATATTCGCTGTCGACCAGCAACAGTGACGAGCAGGCACGGGTTACGCGCCCCCGGCTGTTTTTGTTGAACAAACACAATATTTCGCTTTATTAAAGTTTATTCTATTCCGCGGCAATACATCAACATTGTAAATAAACACCCTCACCAAAAACATAATCATGTATTTTATTACTTTCCATATTTTTCTTTCGCAGTATAGAATTAACGTAGTAGTAACGGATTAGTATGGATGGTCTATCTTTGCCACGAGCGACTCGCGTGTTTCGGTGACAAACTAATAGAAGAAATTGTGCTCATATCATACCACGAGTCACCATGATACGAGGACAGATACTCACGCGAATGGAACAAGTAATTCACGCGCGTATCCTTTGACGCAAATCGAGTTACAAGTTGCATCGCCTAAAGCTTTGTGTCACCAGAGTTCAGTAATCAAGTCTATTTATCCTCTGATAGGCTGAAATTCGGTCACATATTATACTTGCCTGAAACACAGGATTATCTAGTTCAGGTTGACTCGTATGATACTAGACATCAAGAACAATTTTCTATTTAATTTTATTTTTTGTACATTTTTTTTGAATAAAGAAAGAAAACATCATCATAATTTTGGATTAGGTCCGTAGGTTCGTATCTGGTGACATTTTCAATACATTCAAAAATTTATACTAATGACTTCTTGATGTCTTCTTCTAATGAGCTCTTGGAATTTATCACTTTATGATCATGTTCAGGTTAGGTTAGGTAAGGTCCGTTTCATGGCCACGTCAGATACATTTGTAACCACTTCTGGAGTTTTGGATAAACTCGCAGAGACTTATAACATTTTTGCATATGCACTTCTAACAGTGTACCTTGTCATCGCTTAATTCTAAATGATATACCGCAGACTAGTTGCCTCAGCTACAACATAGCCCTCTTGATGTTCAAGTAAATACCACTTAAATCACTGCTCTCCCAGCAAGTTGCGGGAACGTGACTAACACATAGAAATATCTTTCTAAACTCGTAAAACCTCAACATCGCAGTATATTCCCGTTTCCCGTCTTTTTTACTTCCTAACAAACTTTGTTGGGGGTTTCCTTGGCACGCCTCTTATTGTGTCGTGAATGCGAAAATGTTTTGAAATTGTGTAAAGTCTATATTTTAATTAGCTACTTTGGATAAAAGGTACCATACGCTCATATAAATATCATCCTGATCCTTCCGGCATTTTTACACCATGGCCATAAAAACATGGCTCACTTGCTGAGTGTCGTTCTTTATAAGACTTAGAAAACGCTACTTACCACGATTTGCGTGGCCACCTACTGGGCCAAAGTAATTGGATAAGGATCCACTACTTATAGGTACCTACGTCAGAAAAAAAAAATTGCTGATTTTTTAATTTAGCAGAAAACCTCTTCCAGACACTTTAAATGAAATTTTCACAACATCCCGTAAAAGTGACTAATGAAAAGAAATTCATGAAGTTTTAGTTATAAACATACCACGGTGAAAAGGCAGGAAGCCATTAGAAATACTCCGTACAAAAACAATCAAAGTCTTAAGAACTAACTTCTTTGGAGCGCACAAAACTAAACGCCTTCGTGAAAATGACAAGCAATAGAATTTTCTTGCACTTCTACAGTAAAAGTTTGTACAGGTACAAGAAGTGCCTTATCAGCCTACTAATAGGTGGATATATCTAGATTATAAACAATGAACACAGAAGGCAGCAATTTCAACGTGGAAACGCCACTTAAGTTGGCAAACAAGGTTATCCAGGCACATTAAAAGGCCCATTCGTTGGTAAACCAAATGCAGAACTCTGTAACCTTAGCACCAGATTTAATTTAACTAACGTGTAGTAGTTTTCTGTTTCGACCGGCGACTGACGTAGTTTTTTGTCGTTTTTATGTCCGGCTCAATCTGAATCCGCTTACAAACTTTCTGACTTTCGATCCTCAAGGCTTTTAATTGTAAATGACGGATGATGCAGACAGGAACAGGATTAACCAGGAACAAAATAATCGGTAGTCAATCTGCTGTTTCTGTGACGAGAACATTAATCAATACCTTATCTTCTATCCTTAAATCTATGAAATTCTACGCTGGGTGGAAAGGACACAAGTTGGGCTGATCTCTGATCTGAATCAGCTCTTTTGAACGTCAAAATTTACAAGAGACAGTCCCGCAAAACGCACAACTTTTTCCATTTACTTTTGAGTAAGAATTTAATCTTAGCAACACATAAAATCCGTTTGACGATTTGGTAATACTAGTTACAAACATAATACTACAAACAAAAGTACTCTCCGTCGCAAATACGGTCATATAACTCCCAGACAACACAAATACTGAAATACAAATCTGTTGTCTAAACCTAACATCGTCCCTAAGCAGAGTAAAGTCTCTGCAACATATAGGTGGGACCTAGTTCCCGTATATCATTAACAAAACAGACAGAATCCGTTCGAATAAGTCCGCAAACAAGGCTCCTCTGGCATGATGGCAGCAGACCGGCTGAACGTAATCTGTCAGTGGATTTGCGGTCCTCTTTAACAGGCATACTCCAACGCTGCTATTGAAAACTGTGACGTAAGTATGGGAGCAGAAGAGTTTTATGCAGACTATTACCAACGTTCAGTTTTTAAATTACCTATGTCTTCGCACCATTGATGTCACTTATGAGCGTACACAGTCCTTGTATTATGTTTCTGCCGTATGCTCATTACTAGGGAATATGCAAGTAATTTTTTCTTCATTTATATCAATAAAATACAGTACTGTCAACCCAACAAAAGTATTAAAAGTTAAGTTCACCTACTGCTTGTCGCGCAAAAATAATATTAAACTCCTGCAATTTTCTACGACAGTTCAAACGTCTGTAGCTGTCGCGGCCATGATGTGACGTCATTATCCACAATCTGCCTTGTTTACACCTAATTTTTTGGTCTTAATAAACTAATTTTACTAATTGTATGTGCTATCAAGTAAAAATTGCAATAACAACATAATAATAAAATTTTAGTGAAACTTTAAGCACTTTTCAAACAAAAGTGTTTTTTTGACACAATGAACTTTGACGTTAATACGGGCGTTATCGAGGACGATGCGTTTTGAGAGTGCGTTCCGTTTCACCAAAAACATGCTACATAAAACAGTAAATTGTAAAATTAGTGATGTATTAGAAACTTAAACAAGTGTACCACAATTTTTTTAAGCGCCAATACAAGGCATTTTTCATAAATAAAAAGAGTTTTGTATTTCATGCATATTCCCTATTGCTAAAGTTTGAACAAAGCGGTTAGTGCTAAATCTATCTCGCCCGATTGGCGCTTAGTTGGGTGACCTAAATAATAATTGCCTCAAATTAAGGTGGCCCGCCGCAATCAATATTCTGGATACACGTTCGCGTAATTACTACACATTTTTCAGTAAGTAGAAGAGCACCTTTTTCGGAGAAATAAAGCTCGTGAAACAAAATTGACTAAAAGCAAGAACCTTTTGTCAAGTATTTTGTAACTATTTGTACGGCGGGGCGAGTACTCCTACAATTGTTCCAGTCAGATACTTGTCCCTATTGTTTCTAGCACAGTTTGCTCGTACAAAAGAAAGGAATCTAGTAAGCCTGTATTTTAAGCAGTTTTAATAATTTGACGTCAACAGCGTTATAAATTACAGAATGTGTATTATTTGGAGCGAAACAGTGAAGGGAATTTAGATTAAGAAGCAACACGCAATTGATACTAAAAATCATTTCGACACGTTCAAAAGAAGCATGGTCCGATGAAAAAACGTCTGTTCATACAACGTTTTGTGCATGAAAGGCAGCTCCAAAATGTTCACCTACAAAGATATTCCATATTTATGAGTACAAACTGCGTTAGTATCGCGCTCTTTTCACGTTTAACGAAAGTTAGTAAGCGTCGTTTGCATGAAAAATCTTGTGCACTACACACTACTACGACATGCATCGAAGTATTTTGTACTGGATTTATTAATAAACTTTGTTTTAGTTAAACAGTAATTGACCTCTTCATAACGAATTATAGTTTTGACGTTTAGTCTTTTAACATTATACAACGTTTCTAAATAAACATCTAAACTTTGAATAAGTGAATTTTTCATCAAACAAACACTTGAAGGCTTTACTCGTAATATTCTTTTACATAACATAACGGTTAGACAACGTTGTACCTAATGTACTCTCACATTTCGCCAGTTATGTTTTTAGTCCCATGTAATGTGGGGCGAGCCTATTGCCATCAACCGAGCACAAATCCAGACTGGTTGCACCAGACTGCTGCTGAGAAATTCCTGATGGAAAAACCCAATAACACTTTGTACGACCGGGTATTGAATCCAGGACCTCATGGTCAGCGGTCGCGCTCAAACTCAATAATTTTAGTAATGCCTTTAAAAATCCAAAGTCAAAAAGAGCGTAGTAAGAAATTAAAATGCATGACGACAATGTCGAAACACCTTTAAATTAAAACGCATACTGATGAGAATATTTTGATATAATTTAACATAATATTTTACCTTACATTATACTTTAAGGCTACGTTTTGCACATAAGATATAGCGCCCGGGCCTTGTAATAATTAAGTAAGGTACAACCAAAGAGAAGGAAAATTCTACGGCCCTTGAGGTGGACCCTCCTTTATTATGTTTAAAATTTCCAGCGTTACGTAATAGAGTAGGTCTAATTTTGTCAAGAAACGGCCTACATCTGTTGTAATAAAAACCAACAACGCAGAAAATTTTGCAGAATAAGCAATTTCTATATGTATAGGTGATTTATTCTTGGTTCTTTCCACTGAGTTTCGGCCCACATAACACAATCCTGGTTCGTCCCAAACAATATGCTTCCTTCGTCCCAAAACATATTTTTTATTATTTTATTCCCGTTTCGTCCTATTTTACATTCCTACTACTTTTTGTACAATCAGCAAAGAAAGCTTACGTATCCGTACTAATATTATAAATGCGAAAGTAAGTTTGTTTGTTTGTTTGTTACCTCTTCACGCCTAACACACTGAACCGATCATCCTGAAATATTGCATATACTTTTGCAGGTGTACAATAACGGACATAGGGTACCTATCATCCCGAAAAAAAGTACTGTTCCCGAGAAAAACAACAATAACATGCTTTTGGTAGTATGTGGCGCCACGTGTCTAACGAATCATGATTGAATTAAATTATTATAGAAAAACTTTAGTAGTGTGATATGAGTTTTTTTTATAATGAAGTACCCGTTTTGTACCCCATTTTGTGAGTCTAGACCGGTTTTTCATCTTCCTAACTATAACATAGATAATATATTATAGATGCGAAAGTAAGTTGCTTTGCTTGATACCTTTTCACGCCCTGACCCGCTGAACCGATCATCATGACACTTTGCACATAGGTACGTTGTAAGAGATGCATAAAAAAATTACAACTTTCATCCAGGAAAAAAGGACTGTTCCCGAGGGATGCAAGTATTAAACAAACTCACTTTCGAATTAATAATATTAGTAGGGATAGGAAATACATTTTGTGAGTCGAGTGTCAATACAGCGTTTTAGTAGCATAATTTCAACAGTTTCACAATTTGCTTGATAGATGGCGTTGTGCTGATGACGCCTTTTCTGAATCGCGGTGTTAAGATTTTCTGTGAAAGAATGACCGTCGAAGATTTTTTTGTTCGTAATTGTCGTTAGTTATGGTGTTGAAATTGTCATTAGATAGGTTGTTAAAATAGGTTTTTCTGATTCCTAAAAAATATTCGCTAGGATTGGTTGTCTAAATCTGCGGAGAAATGTGTGTATGAAAATTAAAAAATGTCTTATAAAATTCCCTTTTATTTGTCGGTTAGTTTAGTTAGTTTGTTATTTTAAGTTTTTCACAGGTTAGGTTTCTATATATGTTTTCATTAGGTTAGGTTTCTTGGTTTATCTTTTCTTAATTACAATGCCTCGCAAACGTAGTTCCAACTTAGGGAGGAGCTCATCGCGAGCCCGAGCAGTCAAAATTGCTCGATCCCAAGAATCCTCCGTTCATGCCGAATTATGAAGGCAGGAAAAAAGCGGAGTGACAAGCAGCTTTGAGAGCTGATAAAACATCTTCTCAAAACTAGAAAAGACTGGAGGGCCAAGCCACCCGTCAAGCTTCTCTGAGAGAGTCTGAGACACCCATGTTAACGCAATTGCGTCTAGAGGAACAAGCCGAAAGCCAGTCCAGCCCAGCGGCAAGCAGTTATTAGAGCGACAGAAACTCCAGCACAGTCGCAGGCGAGAAGGACCGTTATCGATTCTGATCGAACTGCGCGTGGCGAACATGAGAGGCGCTTTCATGCACCGACAATTAATGAAGCTGCTGTTGTAGTGAGTGGCGGCCAGTTCACTTCATGAGACATAGTGTTACGAACTACGAACACTGACATGCGTAGCCGATACTCATAAGTTCTACGATTCTTTACAGTACCCGTTAATTTTTAGCAAGGGACAGTCGGGATACTATTTTGATATACCACTTATTAATCCCACTACGAAACAGCCAGTTCCCAATAAGAAAGTTTCCTGTATGGATTTTAACGCCTACCACATGATGCTTCGAGAAAATGATTTTAACCTTCTTCTACGGTCAAGAGAGCTGTTCCACCAATTTTTAGTAGATATGTACGTCAAAGTCGAGAGAGTTACATTTCTTAAAACCATAAAAAAGTACGAGCTGAAAATTACATTCTGCAAGATGCGATTAGCACGGATGGAAATTGGTAATAAAAACTCCAACGATTTAAGCCGAATTGTTATTCTTCCCTCTACGCTATCTGCATGAATATACACAAGACGCTTTCGCCTATATACGCACTTACGGCAGGCCTGACCTATTCGTAACTTTCACCTGCAATCCCTCATGGAAGGAAATAACAGAAGAGCTTATGCCTGGGCAAAGAACTACTGACCAACATGACTTATTGCTCGCGTGTTTCGTTTAAAGGTTCACAAACTAATGAATGTTATTTCAAAGGGAAAAGTATTTTCAAACGTCCAGTGCCACATGTGTTACGTACCGTTGCCGTACACTTAGAAAATGGACAGCATGTGTTCTTTAATGAACGAAATTTCCAGGACAGGATTTGATCACCTCCTTAAACCACTTTAACCGCCTTTTTCGAGTCCCCCGTTGTTCTACATAGAACACCATAAGAAGGGAGTGGAAACGCCCCATTCAAGGTACGCCTGTTGAAGATTGGCCTAGGTTAAAATCATCGGACGGTCCTGGTCTTGTATATACTGTCCATGTGATGTACTTGAACTTGAACATTGCAGGTTACAGGGGTACATTTGGAAAAGCCATGCTTTTTTTCCATAGCCAGCTATATGTAGCATGCTCGAGTGTGCCCAATGCCCAGAATTTATACGTATTAGCGCCAAACAGAAGGACATACAACATTGTATATAGGAGCGTCCTAGAATAATATTCCGTTCTGACCCCATGACTGCAACGGCCATACAACAAACAGAGCACAACCCGAATTGATTGTCAAATTCTAAATTAACGCGTGTGAAGCCGCGGGCGAAAGCTAGTTATTAAATAAAAAGTAAAAAAACGGACTTTACCGCGATTGGGCTTTTGCGCGCATGGACACTTGCGTGACTGGATTTTTATTGGAGTTTTAAAGAAGGAGATGTTGGTGCCGCTGAAATCGTTTTTAGTGAATACCCAACAATAAGTACTTGGAGAACAGAATCGTGAAGAATATATTAGTCCCGCCGTTTACAATACTACATTGTGGAATTTACTAAAATCTTTGTATGTGAACTCAATTTTGAATTTGAACAGAAAGTACTAGTAGAACAGAATCAAGAAGGAGATGTCAGTGCCGCTGAAATCGTCTTCTAGTGAATACCCAACAATAAGTACTTGGAGAACAGAATGGTGAAGAAGATGTTAGTCCCGCCGTTTACAATAATATCACTCTACTACTGTACACTGTTTTAGTATTTACTGTTAGAATAAATATCACCTTGAATTGATGCAAGCCTAGTACTTTTGGTTAGGCATTCACCAAAAAGACTGTTCGCTTACAATTTGTTAGTTTTTATTTAAATGTTATTATTTTTTAAATATGTAAGTGTAATTTGTTTAAGTATTATTGGAACTATTTGTTTTCTTACTTATAAGTCTAATTACTTTTTTGTCTCATAGCAGGAAGGTTTATTTTTGTGTATATTGTTTTAGTACTTATGATAAGTTTGAAAGATAGAAATAATACATTAGTTTTTTTGTAGACTGTACTTTTAAATCACTTGTAATTTGGGACGAAGCAGGAATTCAAAACTGATGTGGGACGAACTATGGATTTTTTGGAATGTGGGACAAAACTTCGGGACGAACGAAGAATAAACGCGATGATTTGTTTTTATCTAAACAAGTCTCGCGACACATAATATAAAAAATAAACTTTAATAATAGTTTTTAAACTGACATTGTCATTAGTACCTCAAACGGGACATTGACCGCGTTTTTTTTTCCTACACGCAACATACGCTTGAAATAATTTCACACAATGGTAAGACTTTCCTAATTATTTAAGTCAGCTGGTACACAAATGGATTATCCCTTTTGGAGGCTAGCGTACAAAACAACACTGACGATGTCCGTTCCCAGTGCGAATATTTGTTTAAAAAGTCCTACATAGAATAATATTTAATTTATCAATGGACGTCACCCGCCATGTCCTTTTGTTTTTAAAAGCAAGCCCAATATTTAAATTCAAATATTTTTGTATAGGTATCAAAATCCGTGTGCAGAAACAAAAGGATTTGAAAAAATAAAATTGTTTAGGCCGTATGATAGCATTTTTTATTTAAGTAACGCCTGATGAATTTTTTTTTTCAGTCGTTGAAATAGCTAGGTAATTTGCACGCCTATAAAATATCGATTAAGTACACAGTAATAAAAAATTATCGCTATATTGGGAAAAAAATCCACTACGTTTGACATGAAAATGATCTTATAGGCACAACGCAATCCCAAATAGGATAGGTCCATACTTGATTAATTTTATAAATTACTTACTCTTAATATTCATCTAGATTTTGGTATAAATGCTTTATAAATTACATAATCACAAAATAAATATTTCATGAAACATCAAAAACGTCTGGTAAGTAATTTTCCAGCATCACTACTGCAGGGACGTATGCTAATGGTTTTCCTTAGGTGTGTCAATACCATATTCTGTTATATCACAGATTGCTTTCCGAATTTCGAGATATTTATCACGAAAATTTATAAAAATATTTTCATCAGAAGGAGCGGAATATTTTAGCATCGTAAAAGGTCTCGAATCGTATGATTTTACACGCTACCGCCCAGTAAAAGACGCAAATTAGATTCCAGGATTAAACATTAAAGTATATTTACTCAATCATTTCAGATTTCGGGAAGATTTGACGTAGAAGAACCTTGCATTTGATGGGGACCCTTAAGGTGATCCCAAATGAAAACAGACCAACTCAGGCACTAAAGTATATTACGTAGAAACTATAACGTAAATCAAAGATCCCTAGTTGTTTAATTGTATCCGTTTTGTGAGTGTTTTAGAAAGGCAATGAGCAAGTAGTCAAAGTTATTTTAACTTTCTCGTAAGTAACTTAGTAACTAACCTAAAATCTTATAGTCCCACACACAATAATTCACACTATATTATTAATAAAGAGATATTTGAAAATCATTTTTTTACCGATATACGTAGATAATTACGTGGAAAACCCAAGCAAGTTTCAAATAGGTAAAAACATCCTGAATAACAGTGATGACATTGCAAGATCTTTATGAACTATGCATAACTGCTCAATAATGATGACGATCACACATTTACTCGTAGTCGTATGCGGTAAATCATAAACAAAACGTGCACAACGACCACCTAAAAATCGGGCCGTAGTAGACACAAAACGACAATGTCCACAGAGGTGATTTACTCGAACATGCAAGTATAGTATCAGTACGGAGCTCTGCCAATACCATAAAGGATTCGCTCCACATTTTCGTTGACCATGTCCACTATAAAACCAGCAATTCAGTGGCTTACCACGGTCATTGTTGCCCGGCTTGTACTATGAACAAAAACACAAATTCTGTGCACTCTCTCCTTTTGTATTGCCAGACTGTTGGGTGCCAACTGCGTCTAATTGGACTCGGACTAATTTCGACTTAATATAGTCTTTAATATGCATATGAGTAGCAAACTCGGGTTTACAACTCGTGAGTTTAAAATCTGTGTCTACTTGTATTGGTAATCTGCGTAATGCGCATGATACTTGAGCGTGTTCAAATATCTGTATAAGCATTAAACAGTAGAAGATGAGTAGATGACTCATCTAACTAATTGACCTTTAGTCTTTGGACCTTGATCTCCATAGTTACATGGTATTTATATCACGTTCGACACGCAAGACTGTGTGGTTCCTAGGCAAAGAATAGAATAGCTTTTCACTAAGGACGAATTGAGAAGTAGGTAGTAACTACTTACTCTTAGATAGCAGTTATTGGTACTTAATGTAGGAGTTTTTGGGATTATCACATTATTATGATTGTAATTACGAATCGAAACATTTTTTGGGTCCACTATCATTATTGTCCGTGCTCTGTTCATTTCCAGTAATTTAACAAACTAATCTCTGCACCGCTAGATTCTCTCGAAATTATGTTCTTAACTGGGTCACCAGAAATCGTTTGCTTATTTTACGAACCGTAGGTATAAACGGTACAGGTTATACTTTTTCGGGAAAACACGTCATACGAGATCTATTTATATTTAAAGTTAAATAAAAACTGTAAATAAAACATAAACACGTGACGCTTGTTGGTGGTTTCTCACAGCCATTTAGAGAGACAAAAGGCTTGTGTCCTGAAAAAATCTAATTAGTCCGTCAGTTAAATTATCAAAAATATTTGACAAGGATTTTTTCATTTGTTACGTAAACCAAAATTGACGAAGATACGACGCTTTTAAAATTCTCAATACGTCATTTTTAGTGCGTTGTGACGCCACGAGCCCCCACGATGATGCGTTTTATCTTTGTCAATATTCATTGATTTACAAAAACAAAAATACGTGTCCATTCTTTTCCAATACTCTAACTAACAGACTAAATAGATTTGCAATTTATTGATGGTGGAAACTAGCCTATTGACGACAAGATACTTGTTAACATGAACCGAAGCCTTATATAAAATTAAAAACAGATTACTTACTAACCTCTAGTAATTTTTTAACTTCCTACGAAATACTTATATATATAAAACACCAGCTTGAGGCCCCCATGATTAGCAACAGCCTAAAGTCTAAAACATCACAAAAGTGAGCAAGAGGTCATTGAGCTTGAGAGATTATTACCTTGAGCTTGAACTGTTCAATGACCACCTAGTTACTTCTTCTCGGGACACTCATGACCTCTTACGAACGGATTCGATATTTTTTCAACAAAGTTTTTTGAATCTAAATTGTTAGTATCTTGAGAATAGAAACAATAACAAACCAGTCATAAAAAAATATGTCTGATAACCCAATTATTCTCTGAAAGGCTAAGGTCAAGTTTTAGTTTGTATAAAAAGTAGATACTGTATTGTTTTAATGATTCTCAATACATTAACAATTAGTGGGTTAATTAGTACAATCTCAAGAAAAGGTCGCATTGATATTGAATCTATGTATAAATAAGGAAACTGAAACGGTCCAGTCGATTGGTCCATGAACCATTGGTTAATGGTAACCAATGGTATACCATTACCTATATAACTATTATACTACCTATGTTACTAGGTATTTGGTATCTTTAAACCATTAACTTTTCATACAAAGGGCTTTTCACTCACGAACGTTTCGCCAACATAACCCTACGTCAGTGAATGCTTAACCAACAGAATGTCTTAGCTAGCTCTTTTAAAACTTAAGTGTAACAATGGTAGGGATACAAGGATTGCCTTTGATCAAATAGTTTAACTATCTGGATTTTCCACTGGATTTCACCACATTGGATCTGTGATTTTCCATGTAAACTAAGCGCTGAAACCGTCGCAAAATATACAGGATGGCAGTTAAGTTAGAACGTTATCAACGTTATTGCATCTGTGGATCGGTGATTCAAATATGGTAGGCTCTAAATTGTATTCCAACCATCGCCAATACACGAACACTCCAAGATTTAGCCGACGACGTCGTCCTGATTTCGGCATGCCGTCACAAGAACTAACAGCAATACAATTTATCAATGTTCACATTTGGGCGAAGCCAGCTGCCGAGGTTTGGGCTTCGGGCTGAGTTTCAGCAACTATGAACTCGTCTGTTGTATTCGAACTAATATTATATTATGAGACCGACTGCTGCAAACGATTCCAGGCATTGATTGGAAACTGGAAGCAAATATTTTGTCGGTCAATACTTGATAGGTACAAACGTGGTCATTTCCGCCTGATCAGTTAAAAAAAATCGCTAAATCATGCGGAGGCGCCGAACCACGCCCCCTTAAAGTTTAGGCCTATTAGGAATGCGTCAACTTTGGCGCGCAAAATAACAATAACTTTCGTTTGGCGTGCGTCGTCAGTGCGCTCGGCCGATCGGTATCTTTTCATTCATTATTTCTATACAGAGTCAACGGGGTGGGGCTAGAGAGCGTTTCTATGTTGTAAGTGCAAGCAAAAATTAGCTTAGTGGTGATCAGGCGCGGAAGTGTCCTCGATAGTACCTACTTTAAGTAATTCTAACAAAAAATTAATGACAGCTCAAAATGTTAAAAGCGAATTCTTAATTTTCCACCGTTTTGCAATTTGCAGTTCAGTGTCCGGCTGTATGTTAATGAAAATAAGATTTGCGATAGTAACAAGAATGTCTCTAGTTAAAATAATTAATAAATCAATGTAACTTCTGACTGTGTTAACTTTAGTACTATTTATAATAATACTTTACTATCAAAGGTAATATCGTTTTCTTTGCACCTGCGTGGAATCATAATGACAAGGAAAATGATTACGGCAAATTAATCCTAATCACCGCAATACAAGAACTAATTAGGTAAATATTATCTATTAGGACAGAAGATATCTTTTACGAATGTATTTCATTGAAAAACTAATCTGTAGATTATTATATAAAAAATGTTCTAGTTTCTAGAAGTTTATTACAAAGTGTGAAATGACTCCCAGTTTATAACTGGAGTTGGAAAGTTAAGCGAAACGGTTATTCGCAAAGCCTAGTTTCTTGTGAACTTCGTAACCTTTCAAAGGAAGTCTTCAGTAAACGTCGGAAAAACGTTTACAGAGTGTTCTAATTGAATTTTCTTTCACTCACAAGCCTATATTCATTCCAAAATATAATATTATCTAACAAAAACATAATTCTACGGTGATTATTTCTATAATACATCTAATTAAAAGAGGCCGTAAAAAATTGATAGCAACGCAAAATAAAATTATTGTTCTAAAATCGAGTAATAAAACCCATGCAAATAAGTTAATTTGCGTCCGACACGGAAATTAGGCAAAAATCCGAGCATACAGCCATGTTTCGAGAATTTATTTTTTAGTCTCCTAAAAGGCGTGCTCAAGGGAATATGCTAATATTGTTAATTAGTAGCGTCTGCTGTCTTCCGGACGACTGCGAGAGAAAAATACGAGCACTGCTACTGACTTATGGAACACATTAATATTGTCCGCACTTGCTGGCTAACCGCCTACTCTCCTTTTAAAGCTGCTCATACCAAATCACTCTGAACCCTACGATCCCTTCTGAATGTTTCAATTATAAAAGCATATTTTTAAAAAGATTTATTCTTAAATACCCGCCTACTATTATTCTTTACGAATTTACATGAAATATTGCGCAAATTGTGAACGATATTCAATAAAGTGAGCTTCTGTCTGAGTAATATTTCATTCAATACGAAAAATGATAATTTAAACTGAGCCGGCGATGTTAATGCTGATTTAAAATTATGTATATTTAAATTGCGTTATAATCCCTCTAATGTCTAAAGCAACACTGAGATTAAAACTAGTGTTTTTTAATCGGATATAGACTAATAAATTAAAGTTGTATAAACCGAAATTGTGTGAGTATATCGCCGCAAAGCCCCGCAAACAGTGAGGTGAGCAAGCACAAAGAGCAGTCCTGTAAATCAGATGTACCGCGCGGGAGATTTATGAGCAAATAAAACGACCGCACCGACGCCCGACCATCGCTGGGAATAATTTCAATTTAACGCCAACTACGTACGATAAATTAATGTTAAGTGTACACAGTACAAACTATTGGTACTCTCGTTAGTGTCCACTAATTAACTCGTAATAATCGAAAATTACGTAATGCGCTCAATAGTCCATTCTGCGTCGTGATCGAATTACAGGTCATTAGGTGACGGCCCTGTAATTCAGTGATTACATTAAAAATTAAGGTTATCCGTAAGAGAATCAAAGTTGTCGACATAATATGTATATCACAGGGTAAGCAAGCTAAAGTGACAATGGGCCAGCCATATTAGCCGTAGAATCGATGACTGTTGGGGTACACCTGTTCTTGAGTAGAGACCGCGAATTGGCAAGCGTGAGGTCGGACGCCCTCAGGCTACGACGTTGGCGACGATTTCCGCTGGGTGCCTGGTCAGTTGGATGAGAGTTGCCGAGAATTGAGTTAAATGGCGCGCAATTGAAGAGGCCAGCAGTGAGCCTGATGATGACTAAAAATGAATTTAAGATTTTATTTTATTTATGTTCTAGGATCGATTCCCAGTTCGGGAAAAGTGTTATAGGGCTAAAAGTGTTGTATTTTTTTCATGATTTTCTCAGTGTCTATTTGTGCCTGGTTCCTAGCAATAGGATCGCCCCTATTACGTGGGACTGAAACATAACTGGCGAAATGTGGGTGAAATATTAGCCCGCCTAATCCTTCGGGGTTTACTAGCGTGATATAATGTTTATGTTTTACATACATAATCTAGTTTACCACTTGCCTTCATATTCATATGTGCGTGATCTGTGAACGTACCTACATTTATTGCCGTAAACTATGCAATAGTAGGTACAATTTGTCCTGATATTGAAGGCGTAGCAATATGTACCGTAAGGTTGAATATAATAGGCTAGATTGAACCACAGAACATAAAACCTTCATATTTATGTACTGTATTTATGTTCAGTGGTCAACAGTAGTTTATCGATGCAAGCATAAATATGCAATAAAAGTATGATTGCCTACTTTACTAACAATAAAACGTAAAAACAACGTAAAATACATAACAACGGCACTACTACAATCTCTGAGTAACATATTGTAACGTAATTTTACTAAGCACCATTTAAAAAACATACAATGTTGTATTTCCATGAGGAATATAAAATGCATCTGAGCAAACAAATTGTGTACAAAATGTTGTCTTCTTGTCAGCCAAAGAAAACTCAGAGTTTATATAAAGAATCCAATATTTTAAGTATATAGTAAGTACTAGTTGGAAAACTATGCGTCCCCATATTGATGGGGACGCATAGTTTTCCAACTTTTTTTTTTTCAACTTTACTTTTTTTCGACTATTTTGGAGGTCATTGGTATAGACTATGGCGATTGCGCCATAGTCTATACCAATGACCTCCAAAATAGTCATTTCAATGCAAATCTTCAAACCTTCAAAATGTAGTAGAAGGTTCTATCAATTGCCATTATGCTGATCAGATACAATATTTTGTGTAGATACTAGCAACCAAATATTTTCCTTGTGGGTAAGTAGATTTGTTTGATGTGTTCATGGATAACACCTTGATACTGATAACATATTTTTGCGATGAATAATGTGCGAGTAAATCATTACGTAATTTGAGAAGCCATCATTAATACGGAAGTTAATTAATAAGAATTATAATATCTTTTGATCTTCTTAATACACTTGGTCTTTGGTGGAAAAAGTTAAAAGGAAAGATAACTAAGGGCGACTTTCATTAACGAAACAACAAAAGCACATTTTGTTTATAACCTCGTTTAAGAACTGTTCGTTTCAATAATTGCTATAAAATATTGACAGTACTTGAACATCGTTTGGTTGTGCTGATCGCGTTGTGTAATCTACTCTACTCTATCTCTCTTTCCGTTAAGAGACAAAGATGAAGAATCTTTGTCTCTTCACGGAAAGAGAGATATAGATAGATAGATATAGTGATAGGACGCTGTTTGTTTTACCCTGGCCACATAGAAAAACTTCAATATCTACAAACTCACGATTAACACATCGTGAGTTTAGTCGAGATTAGAGCCAAAGTTTTGACAAAACACACTATTTCATCCCATCTTGCCGTTTTTTATTTATTTATTAGATAATGTGTATGTTTTTTTGATATCTTGCGCTGGATTAATAATGGCGGTTACTGTGACGATATTCCAGGATCACTGCAAAGCGGCTGTAATTAGTAGCACTTGCCGCAACTAGATGTCTAGACTACTATACATCTAGTTGTCGCCGAACGAGATGATGATGATGATCTCTATTTCCAGAACGGAAAACCTTTATTGTGTGATCCTTTAAGATAATTACCTACCTCTCTGACGGTACTACTAGTCCCATTTTTATTTTTTATTTTTTTTCCGATCGGATATTATCAAATGACTCTTCCCGCTCTGGGCGGAGCAGGAGGGAGTGTCAGACTTTTACTGACTAAAACCCATCCATGTTCCTTCATCGCCCTTGTGTTCCGGGGCCACGGTATCTCTTTCGAACAATCCCGCAACCCCGGCAGGCATCGGTCCTTGCGGACCCCTTCCTATTGCTGACTGTCTTTGAGACGCGCGTGGAACACGAACGTGCCGTCGACACGGCCTGTCGTCATGAGACGGACGGACGGCGAGCTAGCCCAAAGCCCACCGTCCACACTACTAGTCTGCCTGCTGAATGAATTTTGATTATTTGGGACACAGAAACACCACGACCTGATTTAGTACAAAACATACTTTTTATTCCGTGTGCAAGTACCTGGGCATTAACGTAATCCACGTGGGCAAAGCTAGTTAGGAATATACAGTCCTAATCATCATGATCAACATTATCTGCAGCCTGAATTCCCACTGCTGGGTATAGGCCTCCCTCTACTCTATAAATACGAATGTAATTACTTCAAATCTGGTAATTCTTATGCAAAGAAACAAAGTAAATTTGAATGTAGTCCATAACATTACTAATTCAATGTTGCAATCAGTAAGTACTCGTAACGTAATTGTTGCACGTTCCATCAGACAAATTGAAGCGTGACCACTACACAGTGATTTCTTTAAAATGGTCAACCTTAGCTAACTTGCATGCGAGATGTGATGGAATACTCCATTGACCGTAATATTCATAGTTTATCCTACAAATAATTTAATTTTAGCCAATAGCTCTTTTGCTGATGTTGCCAGGCTCTTGAGTTTTAGAGGAAAATATTTAATAAATAAAAATACACTAGATCGTATAAAATAACATTTATGTAAATAAATTCTTTTAAATACATGACTTTGTATTATGCTCTAATAGAACTATCTGTTAAGTACTAATTCTCTGGTAAACTAAACTTCACTAATTTCTCCGATTCTAACCACAACCTCTTGGCTAGTTCAGCGTCCTGTGAACACTTCGAAGGTAGCTTCTGGCGGCAGTCGCAAAAGTATTTACCAGTCACACTTTCTACCTCTGGAGACGCTGCCAAGTATATCGAAGTTTGTGCAGCCTCCCAAGGAGTTTGGAACAAAAATCCTATACATTTTTCTACTATATTTCTAATAATATTGCTAGGAATGTTCCTAAATATATTCGTTGCAGCCACTCCTGGATGCAGAGAATTTACTGTGACACCCGTACTTTTCAGTCTTGAACTTAATTCTAATGTCATCAAATTCAGGAAAAGCTTACTATTAGCGTATACTAAATAGTCGCTCCAGTATTTCTCCATGTTCAAATTGTCAAAGTCTAACTCTCCATATTTGTGTATCATGGACGACACATTTATAATGCGGCTCGGAGTAGAGGATTTCATTAAAGGCACTAACAGGCAAGTCAAAAGGAACGGAGCAAAATAATTAACTTGCATTCCAAAGTGAAGTCCATCAGCTGTTTTACCGTTACCGAGCCCGCCTGCGCCAGCATTGTTGATGAGGACATCGACACGCTTCTCGGTTTTATATATTTGAGCACAGAAGTCCCTGACTGACCGAAGCGAAGATAAATCTAGTTGCCGGAAGTGGACATCGGTATTACCACTGAATTTTATGATTTCTTCCTTAGCTTCATTTGCTCGCCGAACGCTCCTACAGGCCAGTATCACCTTTGCACCGCGGCTTGCCAGGTCCTTACACGTCTCCAGTCCCAGTCCACTGTTTCCACCAGTCACTATCACTACTTTACCGACCATATGAGCACTGGTCCGACATATTCCCACTGTCAGTTTCTGGTACACTTTCACTATGAACACTATCAATATTGCGATACCGAACAGAGCCCACAAAATCATTTTTACTGATTAAATTATTAATATACTTTGTGGATAGGAACGCTCGTCCAACTAAGTTGTGGCGATAAGTAGGTAATCAGCGAAGGAGGTCATGTAAAGTAACCTCAACCATCAGACGCGACGGCAGTATCAACGCGTTTATCGGTGATAAAGCGATCATATATATGACTACATTTTTAGACGTCTTGACTAGCTACACTCCACTCATGGCCGTATTCCTAACTACACTAGTTGCCAAACGTGCGTACGCGCCGGTGCGTCGCGGGCCGACGACGGCGTTACATAACTATGTCATTGAGTGCTATTCGTTCTAAACCAACATAACCTTGGATTTATAAAAACATCAACTAATTTAAACTACGGAAATAATCTTTAGTTAAAAAAATGTGTCTAAGGTTCACTATTCTCACATTAAGGGCCAGAATAATTACTGCCTGCCGGGGTTGCGGGACTGTTCGAAAGAGATAACGTAGCCCTGGAACACAAAGGGCGATGAAGGAACATGGATGGGTTTTAGTTAGTAAAAATCTGATACTCCCTCCTGCTCCGCCGCATCCGAAAAAAGTTTATTAAAAGTTTATTTCGGAACAATAACACAAGAATAAGTAAACAGGTAAAACGAAGGTCGCTGCAAAAGTATAAACTGTAGCGCAGCTATCAACGCCCTTCTCCAGGTTAGAATGGAAAAATAAAAAAAGGGCCAGAATATCCCCAAATTGTAAAAAAAAAATGGCTTTCGTTTTAATATTACTACAACATTTACTTTCTATATATTAATATAGCAAAGTCGAGGCGTCCTATTTCTCTATAGAAAAATGTCTTTGTATTGTCCCAAATTGTACTTCATTGTTGGAGATTGTTTCAACCTAAATATAATCGAAGTTGCTGACACTTCAAGTGATCACGCCTCCCAAATTCTAATCAGCTCTTCAATAAAATATGTTCGGATCTTTTCTCACGTTTAAAGTCTTACCAGACTTTGCAGCATACAGCAAAGTAGTTGACTTTGCTGTATGTATATATTACACCCTCTTCAAGGAGACATTCGCCTTGCCATATAACAATATATAATTATAACGACACAATATGATCGCTCTCTTCATATTATTTTAATCATGGAAATGTAGTAGCAAAACCCAATTCGTAACTTTATTGCAATCATAATGTGTTCAGTAATATCCTTTATATGGAGCACATTATGTCTCAAAGAAAATTGTTTACGAGTGGGCAATTAATGTTTTATTGCTAATTTATGTTATAAAAGCAGCTTTTGGGAGAACATTTTGCTCTGGTTCCGTACTATATATACATAAAAATTTTAAGCAATAATAATAATAACTATAATAATATAAGCATAACTTGCAGAAATAACTGCACTAAGTAAATTATATCCAGTAATTCGATGTTTCTAAGCAAACAGACGGTAAGCTTATCATAAAGTTAACATAAGAGGCTCTCCCATAGGGCCACATCCAGTTTTGTTGTCGCCATTACGCTTCATCATAACAACTTGGATCACTAAACATAATTGGGATCCGTTCCATTAGACAAAATGCCTGTCGCCGCTAATCTGACATTGGATATGTTCGCTAATATTCAACTTGGATGTAAAGTTGTATACCGTTTATAGAACATGGTTTTATATTATCTACTAATTATTTCCTTCACCGCAATTGACCAGTGCATCGCATCGTATTTTTTGTACCAATAAAAATTAAATAAAAATACGATTGCATAAAAAAAACTAAATAATGTTTCAGGTTTGAAGATATTTTCCCTACCTACTCAAATTCTTAGAATAAATATATGATATAATACCAATAAAAACGTAACAGTGCTCAATTATATCTACATAAATACCAGTTTCAAAGAAATTGTTGATGCTATAAATAGAGCATTAACTATTGGCAAAGCCCTACTAAGTTTTCCTCAGAACATTAATTAAGTAATGTCTGTGAGGACTAGTTCACAAGTATTTCTAATTGAAATCTAAATATATATTGTATTGTACTTAGGTAGCTATCTACTGTATTTAATTATAAACAAGGAAAATAACTGAAAATGTGAAAACGGGTAACATTAATGAATGTGTGAGTCAATTGCACTATAGGGCATATATGTAGTTCAGTTATCTCACAAAAAAAATAACAGGTTCTCGCATAATTCGACAAAATCTCCGATTAGAAAAAATAAAGGTTTTCTTAACAATCAGGGTCAGTGTCTTTGTAAGAAGTTGTTCTTAATACCATAAGATATATCTGTATTAAGATTTATCAATGCAAATTGCTATCGACAAACCACAGGCTTCTGCCTACCACATTATTGTCATTGTTCTTCTGAACACAACTATAACCTTTTCAGGTTTTCAGTTATATCCACTACAGACCTATGTTATTAAAAGTATCATTGGAAGGACATGTGATGTGATGTGAAGGACAGGAATGACTGGGGATCATAAAATACAGGGTGTAAACAGACTCTTCACGAAGCCGTTAACCAAGCATTTTGTACATCAAACTAAGTAACCCTACGAAAAAATGATTTCTGGGAAATGACTTTTTTTTGAGGTGAAAAATCACGTTGTACGGTAAAACTCAATGTAACATACTCAAAACATTGTGCTGGTGAATGGATTCAAAAGTGTGGGTATCGTGGAGGTGTTTAAATTAAAGTTCTTACGTTAAAAACATGTTATTTAAAAAAAAAACTTAATATCTCCGTAACTAGAAGATTCCCAGGTATGGTCTAGAACAAAAAATGATTGCAATGTTGGGGAGAAGTATCTTTCGGCTTCGTTAAGAGTCTTTTTACAACCTTTATAGTGGTATTGCAAAACAACATTACGAGTGCCTATTTTTCGCATGACTGTTATAGCAATTAAAATGTTGCACTGTTTAACGAGATTCATAAACGATTTCAATTTTTTTTTTCGTTCCATTTTGTAATTTAACGATTATTACATTTTATGTTAGTTTTGATAGCTTCCATACAGAAAATTTCACGACATTGCTTAACTACCGAATTATGCAATGTCGTGAAATTTTCTGTTTTATAACTGTATAGTATTAGATTATCTGTGATAATAACGGAGAGCATCTTTGAAACTCCTCGATCTATTTGACTTACAGTCAAATATCATAAGTCTAAACATCGACCCAATGTGCATTTTTAACCGACTTCCAAAAGGAGGAGGTTATCAATTTGTCTGAATTTTTCATTGTATGTATGTTCAGCGATATCTTCGTCAATTGTAAACCGATTTTGATGGTTCTTTTTATGTTTGGAAGAATATTATTTCGCGGTGGTCCCTTCTTACTTCTAAGATTTTGAGGAGACTGAACAGTTCATTAAAATATGTGTAATCTAGCAATTGCAATGGCTTTAATTTAAAAAGTCAAGTGTTCAAAAGAAGTTTAAAACCTATTCTCATCCTCATCATCGCTTTTATAGTAGTTTGGTGAAGAACTGATGCTGATTTTAGAAATAAAATATTAATTCTGATTTTGAACATCATTACATAACATCACACCAAGGCGTGATGTTGTGTAAACAATAAAGATCCAAGCGATTGCAGCAATCACAACAGATTTACTGACTATTATATTGAAGAGTTCCCTAAAAATGGGAAAAAAAACTATTTTGGAAAAATAAAACCGACTTCAAAAACACGAAAAAAAAAGTGAAAAATAACTATAGCTTCAAAAAAAAACTGAATCGTCCCTTGACAGCCAATTTTTTTAAATGCACTTTTTTATTTGAAACCAACCATAGACAGATTTTATTAAAATTTAAAAAGCACTTTGTCAGCATGTTAACTAAAACTACATATTTTACGCTTCGTTTAAATTCATAACAAAACGCTAAACTGCGTTTAAATGCCACTCAATGTAACTCTTGATGTTAACGTCACGTTAACATAACATGTAAATTAAAGGAGCTATCCGGGTTTATAATGAGACGTATGTCGCTTAACCCAAGTGTCGAAGGCGTTCCCACCTGCAATAGCTGAGCAATTTGTCGCGTCAAATCACGTCAAACGCCCTCATTACCAGGGTTTCATGTGAGAGCGTCGGGGTATCGGCACACGCCTTATAACCGGGCCCTTAGTTTGTTCAACTTGTATAGTTTGCCTGTTTACATTCAGAATGTTGTTTCTATTTAGAACGTATTTCCGAGAAAAAAGGATCTCAATCTCAATTTAAGAACATGTCATGTTTGTTCTTTGTGTTTGTTTTCAAATTAAGTATTTAGGATGGACAGCATCCTAAGGTCCTTGTGATAACTTAGTAATGTCTCCAACCGCTGTTGCTGTAAGTTTTCATTACCCGATTCAGGACAGTGTTGAGACGAAGTATCTATAGCGAGTTGAGGAACAGACCTAATTTTTTTATGAAAAACTATCTTTTTTTAATCTCCAGACTGTCGCTGATATCATGTTTAATCTACTGGATATTATTACGAAATTGTGAGGGCTTTATCAGGGCAGGTGTTTTGATAACATGTATATACAAGATTTAATGAAAACATTTCTTATATAAGAACTAGGCTGAGGTAACGAATAGATCATAAACAATTTATTGAAATGAGTCTAAAATTGATGAGCTTTTATATCATAACATCATGCTGTATTCCCCGCAGGGTCAGGCTAAGGTGTACCTACCTATAATAGTACACCCACATTTCGCCAGTTATGTTGAAGTCCCATTTTAACAGGGAACGAGCCTATTGCCGTCATTCGGGCACAGAACCACGTTTCTACACCTAATGCTGAAATATGATTTAAACGTAAAAAAAAGGTAATAAACCTTTAGTTTCCAGTTTTAAACGGATGCAGGGGAACTTAATTTCAATAATTCTAAAGCATAATAAAACTCCCCTGAACACTGATAGATCGCTTGGTGAAGTATAAAATATTGTAATAAATTAATTAAGATCTACTTTAATTACCTAATTACCCATCTAAAAAAATCGTACTAAAACGATTTCGACCAGTACTTAAATATAAAAAAAATCTCTGTTTGTAATATATAACACATTTTGAAACAGTACTACTAAAGCAGAAGTACACAGGCTCCTACTTAGTATAACTTTTTAAGTAATCTCAGGTCGTACAACATACATGCTACGATTTCAATGGGTTAAAATCTTGTTCATCATCATCACCATCATCATCAGCCTATTAATGTTCCCACTGCTGGGACACGGCCTCTTCTCTATGAGAGGGAATGGGCTATAATCCACCGCGCGGGCCCAGTGCGGATTGGTAGATGTCACATGTCTTCGATTTTTTTTTTTTGGTTCTAGTACATGCCCGTTTCCTCACGATGTTTTCCTTCACCGTTTGAAAATCTTGTTACTCAGACATAACTAACTTAAGATTAGATCTCTTTGTTTCAGAAAACGTTTAAAGCTGACGCCTGGCAATAGTGCAATAGCAATGTGCAACAATATTGCACGCTATTTTAACAATGAAGGCGCTAATCGAATTATAGGTGAAGTTTTTTTTTAAATTACGGCTTAGATTCTTGATCCTTAACATAAAGGATCGAGGATCAATCTTCAATTTTTTAAGCTTTAGTAAATTAATAAAGAAATATCGATGTTTTGTGAAAACCCGAGTGAAGCAGGGCCGGGTCAGGGCACGCCACAATAGTGGCGGTAAGTCCCCTCTTTGAGGAGTGGCTTGAGAGACGCCACGGCGTCCTCACCTTCCGCCTGACGCAGGTCCTCACCGGACACGGTGTTTTCGGGAGGTTCCTGCACCGAATCGGGCGGGAGGAAACGCCCGGGTGTTTCCACTGCGAGGATCGACCGGAGGACACGGTGGAGCACACGGTGGAGGTGTGCCCCGCGTGGGCGGAGCACCGCCGTGTCCTCGAAGCGGCGATTGGCGGCGGCGACCTCTCGCGTCCGGCCCTGGTGCAAGCCATGGTCCGGAGCGAGACGGAATGGGACGCCGTCACCTCCTTCTGCGAAGCAGTAATGCTAGAGAAGGAGGTGGCGGAACGTGAGAGGGAGAGAACCTCACAGCGTCCCGGCCGCCGCGGGAGACGCCCCGGGCGTCGGGGGCCACCACGTGGCCCCCGGCCACCGTAGGCGCGGGCCTGTGGACGGTGGGCTATGGGCTAGCTCGCCGTCCGTCCGTCTCATGACGACAGGCCGTGTCGACGGCGCGTCCGTGTTCCACGCGCGCCTCAAAGAGAGTCAGCAAAAAGGAAGGGGTCCGAAAGGACCGATGCCTGCCGGGGTTGCGGGACTATTCGAAAGAGATACCGTGGCCCCGGAACACAAAGGGCGATGAAGGAACATGGATGGGTTTTAGTCAGTAAAAGTCTGACACTCCCTCCTGCTCCGCCCAGAGCGGGAGAAGTCATTTGATGATTTCCCATCCGAAAAAAAAAAAAAAAAAAAAAAGCAGGGCCGGGTCGCTAGTAGGTAGGTAGGTACCTACGGTTTAAACCACAACATGGCTGGTGTACTGTGTAGATACGTGGTTTTATCTAATCTGTATACATTAAAAATTCATAATGTACAAAGTATTATCCATTTAGTGTAGCTTATGTTATTGTTTCAACAACATGATACCGTTTTTTTTTCTCTATTTCTAACAAATTTTTTCATACTTTTTATCATAAAAGTTTACCTGAAATTAACAACCGGAATATGTAAGAGCAATAAACATTTAGTGGGTAAAGTGGTCATAGTCACAGGTGCAAACAAAGGAATTGGCTATGAAACTTCAAAAGACTTTGCTGAAAGAGGAGCTCGTGTTATACTAGCATGCAGAAACGAGGGCCTTGGCACAGCCGCGAGGGACCAAATCATCAAAGCTACTGGTAATGCCGACGTTCACTATCGACACCTTGATCTCGCATCTCTGGCTTCCGTGAGAGCGTTCGCTGATGGTATACTCAAGACTGAGAAGCGCCTCGACATACTTGTCAACAACGCCGCAGTTTTCGAAGTTGATAACGTGAAAACAGAAGATGGGCTATCACTTATTGTGCAGACTAATCATTTCGGGCCTTTTCTTTTAACTAACTTGCTGTTGTCGTTACTGAAAACATCTGCACCGAGTCGCATTGTCAACGTATCATCAGGAGCTTATCGAAATGGAAAACTTGACTTCGATAATTTGAACTTGGAAAAGAAAACTAAAGAAACGTACGGTATTTTGAAATCTTATTGGACTACTAAGTTGTATAATGTTTTAATGACAGTTGAATTAGCTAGAAGACTGGAAGGATCAGGAGTTACAGCCAATAGTTTACATCCGGGAGCTGTCGAGACCGAAATTCTGCAATTGAAAAAAGGGTGGATAACTATGGTGTTACCAATCATTAGGTATTTTTTGAAGGATTCTTGGGAAGGAGCACAGACTTCTATATATTGTGCTGTGTCGCCTGAACTGGACGGCGTCAGTGGAAAATATTATGCCGATTGCCGAGAAAATAGATTGACAAGCCTTGCTCAGGATGATGATGCAGCACGCAAACTGTGGCAGGTTTCGGAGTCGTTGGTTGGTCTGAAATAAAAGCACGTAAGCATCAAAGAGCAAGAAAGTGCAGGTCGACAAAGTTGGTGGTTTTTGTGGTGCAATCCATATTTTGTTTGTTTACGTTTCATTCCACATAATTAAATAATACGTAGGTATATAAAAAAAACTATTTTTGCTTTTCTTTTTTTTTAATCAACCTACTTTATCCCACAGCTATTGCTTAGAGGTATCTTCTATATTCCTCCAGTCCTCTTTACGTTTCTTCTTCTCCGACCAAATCGAACGTTGCCAGAAAGTCATAAGTACCATAGAGCATTTCCAAAGCATGCCCCAGTGACGAGCCCGTCTCCTGGGCCATCTATCCTTATGCTGATGAGGACAAAATCGTAAATGTGGATTTACACAGGCGGTGGTGGTGGTGGTGGTGGTGGTGGTGGTGGTGGTGGTGGTGGTGGTGGTGGTGGTGGGTCAGGATGGGTGGCCATCCTGACCTACCTAGTTCCACTTAAACCTCGCGGATTCATAGCAAACGTCAGCGATTCCTATCTTGGAACATACTTATTATGATGTTGTGAATTCGATAGAAGAGTCTATTTTTAGAATGCTACCTAATTCTATGGCAAACCTTTATGTAAATGTAATACTTTACATTATAACAACCTTAAGGTTTGCCATAGAATTAGGTAGCATTCTAAAAATACGGAACGGGTACGGGTTCGGTACGTGTGTTCCCTGTATGGAAACAGTAGTTTCCATACAGGGTTTAATAACACGTATTTATTTTAACTTTATCAATATACGCACGGTGACATACTTAGTGCACAAGTAGTAGTTTTAAGGTCCTTTATATTAACACAGTTTGTATTTATCACATGTAATTGATGATTGATTGATTTTTGTATGGGCCAAAGATGCCTGAAAATAAAGGTTTTATTATTATTATATCAATATTCACGAGGACAGGAGGAAATTCCTGTATTCGTAATATTTTCTACCTTTTAATAAATGGAACCAATTTTCACACTTAAATAATTTATTTCATCGCAATTCAAAGATAGAATACAGTGAAAATAATAAATTATAACTATAAATTAACAATAACAATAAATTATTTAAAATTAGCTATCTCTTATAATATTTGCATGAAAGACAAAAATATACAAATTATTTAACTACTATTAAAACTCTTAAATACCAAAATGTAGATCTACTTATTAATGATTTAACGGTAGAAAAACAATGGAATATTAACAGGAGTGGAAAAGCAAAAAAGATTACGTGAGTCTTACAATTATTACATAGTATTCAGTTTTTAGTTCCTTAGGCACGTCCTACCTACCGAAAACATAACTAACAATTTAATTGTTTAATCCACCAAAACGTCTACTGAAATTATTGAAAGCAAGCTTTTCTAACTAGAAAAGTATCTATAATAGTATCTATATGTTTTATAATATCAATAGAATTCAGCTGAATCGGGCTAGACTGGAAGCCGATCCCCACATACAACCACAGGTGCCAATAAAGAAATTGGTTACGAAACTTCAAAAGACTGCTGAAAGAGGAGCTCGTATTATACTAGCATGAGGGAAACGAGGGACTTGGTACAGCCGCGAGGGACCATATCACACTATTTATGTTCATTATCGACACCTTGATCTCGCCTCTCTGGCTTCCGTGTAAGCGTTCGCTGATGGTATACTCAAGACTGAGAAGCGCCTCGACATACTTGTCAACAACGCCGCAGTTTTAGAAGTTGATAACGTGAAAACAGGAGATGGGCTATCACTATCGTGCAGACTAATCATTTTGGGCATTTTCTTTCAACTGACTTGCTGTTGCTGTTACTAAAAACCTCTGCACCAAGTCGGATTGTCAACGTATCATCAATAGCTTACTACAATGGAAAAGTTGAATTTGACAATCTCAAACAAAAGAAAAGTATAGATATTTCGAAATCGTATTCTGATACAAAATTGTATAATGTTTTAATGACCGTTGAATTAGCAAGAAGATTGGAAGGAACGGGAGTCACAACCAATAGTTTACACCCCGGAGTTATAGATACAGAAAATCTGCATTTGACCACAGGCTGGATTACTGTGGTGCTACCACGGTATTTTATAAAGGATGCTTGGGAAGGGGCGCATACCAATATATTGTGTCGTGTCGCCTGAACTGTACGGGGTGACTGGAAAGTATTATACCGATTGCAAGCAGGCAAGCCTCACGAGCCTTGCTAAGGATGAAGGTTTAGCACGCAAATTTTGGGAGGTTTCAGAGACGGTGGTTGGTCTTAAATAAAGCCACGCTGGTTTGAAAAATTATGGACCTTTTTCTTGTGTTACCACTTGTCAAGTTGGTTGTTTATGTACTCGTAGAATTCGAATTTTGTCTCTTTGTGCTTGCCAATGAGAGGTTTTCTTTTTGAGAAATAAATAAAAATTGTTTCTAAGAACTCTGTAGATGGCGATGAACTGACTACGTTACTAGGTGCCAAAGCCAAAACGCTTGGAAAAAAAAAACATTGCGTCACGTCACATACGCTCTTTGACTGACACTTTCGTTAGCTTATGCTTCCGAATATAACCATTACATCCAAGTGAAATGATGAGACGTTCCGTTCCTTGCAGTAACTTACCAAATTCAGCTCCACCTATCCAGCGACTAGGGAAAAGTTGAAAAAGAAAATCCCTCATTGATTTCATATGTTTAACTAAAGCCATTTTTTTGTAAAATATACATACATGCATATAATTAAATACATATAATTAAAATTTTGATGTCTCTCTGTCTTTACATTGAGTTACCTAATTACCCGACACGGTTACTGTCTTTCTCTTTGTTTCGGAACTGCTGCATTGATTTTAATGATTATGTCATAAAAGATAAAATAGTTTATAGGAATTTATGCATGTGTAGTCATCACGTGATCTACTTACCAGTCTACCCCACCATGACGTGCTTCTACAGAGTCCTGATGTTAACAGCTCGCGGCGAGGCGGACATTCTGGGTCTGATCGCAGCGGAGTTGAGACGTCTTGAAACTGTACCCGATTCATTTATGTTATGTTATATTAGTTGTTTCTAAAAATCATCCCCAGAACTGATAATATTTTGGGTGACAGTGGGACTCCTAGTTGTACACTTTTTTATGTAGAATTCTGGTCCGTCTCCTTCCAATCGTATCTTAACTGAACTCTAAGACCGTAATTCTGTACAGAAGCTAAATTTCTCTACGTTTAAGTGTTGTTATATTAGTGCCTATTTCATCCAGATAGCGGTATATTTTAGACAGTCGAAAGCTTTATTGAAATCTATAAAACATAATGTATGTTCGGAGTCTATCCATATTCTTAGCTTTTTCCATCTGTATCATGACGTGGAATATGATCAATAGGCTTGTGTATTAGTCCGTCAGTTAGATTATCAAAAAATATTTGACCCGTATTTTTCCTTTTGTTACGTAAACCAAAATTGACGAAGATACGACGCTTTTAAAATTCTCAATACGTCACGCCGCGCCGCCGCCGTGGTATAATTTTTAGTGCGTTGTAACGTCACGAGCCCCTACTCCCGAGTTTTGATGCGTTTTATCTTTATTAATATTCATTGATTTACAAAAACAGAAAATACGTGTCCATTATTTTCCAATACTCTAACTGACGAATTAAATAAATTTGCAATTTATTGATGGTGGAAACTAGCCTATTGTTAACTATTATTTTATCCTAAATCCTGCTTGTTCTCTTGGTTGATTCTCATTTTAAATTTTGAACTGCCTGTTTAGAATGATTTTCGTGAAAATGTTGTATTCAACTTAGCTCTGTCCCCCTTTTTTCGTATTAGGGTTGTTGTGGCTCTACTAGACCACTGTTTTGAAAGCGTTATTTTTTTCAGAATGTTGTTGAACATAGTTTAGAGGTCCCTGTAGTGGGCCAGATATACATTTTAGTAGTTTGTTCGTTATTTTATGTTTTAACTAGCTGTTGCCCGCGGCTTCGCCCGCGTGAAGTTCGGTAGCTGTCCCACGGAATCATATTAAAGGGATAGATAGTATCCTACATGTTAATCCAGGTTATAAACTATCTATAGGCCAAATTTCATAATCATCACAATTGTAATCATCACAATCACTATCACAATCACCATCATTATCACAATCACCGTCACTATCACCATCACTGTCACAATCACCATCACTATCACAATCGCCATCATTATCACTATCACATTCACAATCATCATCATCGTTATCACAATCATTATCATCGTAATCACAATCATAATCATCACTATCACAATCATCATCATCGTTATCACAATCATCACAATAAATAAACCATAACCCGTATAGAAGTCGAATCTCCTGGATCTCAAAATAAATGCCATATTCGTAATCAGTACCCCTGATAATCTCGGAATTGGCACCCATGTTGATTTTTAGACATTTCAACCCCATCGCACCCCAACAGAGGATGATAATATTTCAGGTCCACCACATTAAATCTTAAAATCGTTGTTTTTCTAATACACCCGATGACCATGACCCGATACACCATGCAAACAATAACCATTTTGATTTTCAAACTTTGTCACTCCATTTCCTCCTCTTAGGGGTTGAATTCTGAAAAAACTTGAAACCCGTTTCTACTCATTTATCAATAGAAGTACTCCTGTGAAGTTTCAAAAGAAATAGTCTTACTAACTACTCTGTTTCACTCCCTCGGGGGGTGAATTTTGAATAATCCTTTCATAGTGCACCCCTAGACCACATAAGGAACCCACTTGCCAAATTTGGAGTCTGTAGACCCAGCGGTTTGGGATGTGCGTTGATGTGTCAGTCAGTCAGTCAGTCAGGTTCTTCTTATGGATATTTAAGATTTGAATACAAAATTTAGCGAATGAACAACTTCAACACGAAACTTCCCTTTCAGCCCCTTGTGGGTTGAAATGAAAAAAAAAAACAACAATGTACGGTGTGTTAGTTTCCAACCATAAGCCGAAATATTAATGATTTTAACTTAAAAAATAAAGAAGTTTAATTAAAAACAAAATTTCATCCCCTTTTCACCCCCTTAAGGATTGAAATTCTAACAACACCGTTGCTTTAGCTTCCAACCATACGCCTAGATAATAAATTTTATGATTTTTACTTCGAAAATTAAGGACTACACAACTTCATCCCCCTTTTTAACCCTTTGGGGGTAGAATTATCAAAAACACTAAGACACGTATAAATTAATTTTCAATTGTCAGCCTAAACACAAAATTAAAAGATCCTAACTTTAAAACTAACGGACTTTCATACAAACTTTCATCCCCTATTT
This sequence comes from Xestia sexstrigata, assembly GCA_941918905.2. Taxonomy (NCBI): domain Eukaryota; kingdom Metazoa; phylum Arthropoda; class Insecta; order Lepidoptera; family Noctuidae; genus Xestia; species Xestia sexstrigata. The sequence continues at coordinate 12,231,959 of OW799212.2, read as the reverse complement.
AACTGCCTTAGGGGTTGAATTTAGAAAAATCCTTCCTTATTCCTTGTCTACATTAAAAAGAGAACCTCTGTGCAAAGTTTCAGCTTTGTAGGTCCAAGGGTTTGGGCTGGGCGTTGATGAGTCAGTCAGTCAGTCAGTCAGGCCTTTTGTTTTTATTTATTTATATAGATTGCAAAGAAAAAGTTCAGAGAAAGTACCTTCTATAGTACGTACTATAGAAGGTACTTTCTCTGAACTTTTTGTTTTATCCAAAACCCATTCATCATTGATGCCGCTTGTGTAGTTCTTGATCTAATTTTGTAGCCTCTTTTGTTATAACTAATCTTGTTATTTTGTTTCCTGCTCTACTATTTATAGGTGCCGTAACGTAATACAACTTTTACTCCCTGTTCACGTTTTTTTAGCTCTACCTGTAAACTGTGTAATCTGTTTTAACGTACAAAATCAGCGTGTCAATAATTGTTTTAATTTATAATTTTTCGATCTCTCATTGTTAATGTCTTACGTTTTCTGTCACTATTTCGACTGTTCATGTATTACCTTGTTTATAATAATGTCTAGAACATTTTCGTTCTGTTTCTTCAATCCCATAGAATAATGCCATTTATATCTTTATTTCCGCTTCAAATTCGTAATTGTATTTTGTTCTGGTTCCACTTGTTTTTTCAAGTTTAGGGTGAAAACACCTGCCAGCATCAATTCGCATTTTATCTATTGAAAATATTAGTAGGTTATTTATAGGTATTTTTTTTGCACTTTCCACATTAATTCAGCTTTCGCTTTTTTGTATCTTGTTTCGATATTGTTCAATTTTTCTTAAATATGTTTATTGATATTTGCGGTCACATAATGCTTCAAACTTTTTTGTTTTCCTTTTGTTCAGTTAGATGACTTTAAATTGTTTCTAATAATATTTCGAAACTTTTCATTGTTGTGTTTAATTCCCTCTTGTGGTGATTAGCGTTATTACTTCGAATAATGTGCATATTGAATTCCTATTTTGCGCTAGATGGCATTGTCTACGGTTTTTACTTGCTATGAGTGTTACGGGAGACGGTAATGTCGAATTTATCTTATCTATATTATGGATATCTGATTGTGTAAATTTCGATATAGTGAGTAGTGTATTTAGTGTGTTGTTGTTTCAACAAGGCTTCAAAATGATTATAATATTTATTATTTATCTTTCTCTAATTGTATTCATACTTTCTATCGTAAAAGTTTACAATAAACTAACTGCCGGAATATGTAAGAGCAGTAAACATTTAGTGGGCAAAGTGGTCATAGTTACAGGCGCAAACAAAGGAATTGGTTATGAAACTTCAAAAGACTTTGCTGAAAGAGGAGCTCGTGTTATACTAGCATGCAGAAACGAGGGACTTGGCACAGCCGCGAGGGACCAAATCATCAAAGCCACTAGTAATGCCGACGTTCACTATCGACACCTTGATCTCGCCTCTCTGGCTTCCGTGAGAGCGTTCGCTGATGGTATACTCAAGACTGAGAAGCGCCTCGACATTCTTGTCAACAACGCCGCAGTTTTCGAAGTTGATAACGTGAAAACAGAAGATGGGCTATCACTTTTAGTGCAGACTAACCATTTTGGGCCTTTCCTTTTAACTTGCTTGCTGTTGCCGTTACTAAAAACTTCTGCACCAAGTCGGATTGTCAACGTATCATCAGGAGCTTACTACAATGGAAAAGTTGAATTTCACAATCTCAACGCGGAAAAGGAAACAAAAAAAACGTACAGTATTATGAAAGTGTATGCTAATACAAAGTTGTTTAATGTTTTAATGACAGTTGAATTAGCAAGAAAGTTAGACGGAACTGGAGTCACAACCAATAGTTTACATCCGGGCGTTATAGATACCGAAATTCTGTATTTGAAAAAAGGCTGGATTAATATGGTGTTACCGCTACTGAGGTATTTTATGAAGGATGCTTGGGAAGGAGCGCAGACTACAATATATTGTGCCGTGTCGCCTGAACTGGAGGGGGTGACTGGAAAGTATTATACCGATTGCAAGCAGGCGAGACTTTCGAGCCTTGCTCAGGACGAAGGTTTAGCACGCAAATTTTGGGAGGTTTCAGAGACGTTGGTTGGTCTTAAATAAAGACTAGCAAGTGACAAAAATTAAGAGACATTTTTTGTTACTTTTAAAAGTTAGTGATATAATTCGTTTCACATGACTAAATCACACTTATTTTTGTTAAATATCACCCACACGTGTTTATAAATAAATTTGAATCAACTGATTCTCTGTTATTTGAAAATATAAAGGGTGTAAATAGATCCTTTACGAAGCCGAAAGGCACTTGTCCTTCCCGTGATTGCGATCATTTTTTTACACTGCTATGGAGATATTGGAGGTCATTATCCAACTTTTTAAAAAGTTTTTTGTCAATAATAGTTTTTAAACTTAAAGTACCTCCACAATGTTTTGAGTGCGAGTTATAACGTAAAACGTGATTTTTTAAAAAGTCCTTTCCCAGAAATCATTTTTGCGTAGAGTTACTTAGTTTGATGTGTACAGAATGTTTTTTTGACAGCTTCGTGAAGGTTCTGTTTACACCCTGTAGAGCTATAATATACCTACAATACCAGACACAATACAACAACATAGTTTTTTTATTTTTTTTCTATCTTTCTATCTTTCTCCGGGGTAATCTTCGGAATGGTTAAGGGTCCTAAAAGATTCACTAAAAGAATATTCACAGGCCGCTTCGCTCGCATTTCAATGAAAATTTAAAAACTTTCTGGATGCTGTAATTTTCTAGTTTAGCTCTTCATAAGTTATAACCTATGCTAGTCATGAAAAAAAATCACAGTTACACATTTTTTTGTATCACTATGCTCGCTCACACATTCTGTAAGTAAAATAAATGACAGCTAAATCGATGCAAGCCAGGGTGCTATTTTATTAGTTTTGCATAAATAATTTGTGATTTTCTCCTTTTTTTTTAGCCTCGCCGAACACGGCTTCAAAGAGCCCTCAAAAAAAATTGATACAGGGCTCTACTAGGACAAGATAGAGCTACGCCACTGTACGAATTGTATGATATTTAATCATCCTAGGCTTGTTCGTTGAGTTCGGCTTCCTATAGGTATAACCAAGTGGTCAGATAGGCAGTCGCTACATGTAAAATAGAAAGAAAGAAAAAGCGTTTATTAGCATTTTAGTTTTGTGTGTTTTGTCCTGGCCGGGCTAATTAATTAAATGCTTTTTCTTTATTTCTTTCTAAAAACCAATCCGACGAACTCAGAAGTAGGAAGCACTTTTTCAGTTGAGGATTATGGCCATCTTCCGACTCCGTCACCAGACCTGAAATGTACCTTTTCACAAGTACAGCATTTTTCTTAATTTTGGTGATATTTTTGTATGGAGATTTTTTGGTAAATTAATGAACAGAGAACAGCTATGCAAAAAATCATATACATAACATAAGGTTAGGCAGAGGTGTACCTAAATACAACGCCCGCGTTGTTTAGTTTTTAAGTCATGTAATAAGGCGGGTCCGGCGATCGTACAACTATCATAAACGCGAAAGTTTGTGAGAATAGGTGTTTTTTACTCTTTCATGCAAAAACTGCTGAACGAATTCGAATGAAATATGGCACACAGATAATTTATAAACGGGATTAACACAGGATACTTAGAGAGCAGCGGTGGCCCAGTGGTGGCGGCCCCGACTTACGAACAGTAAGTCGTGGGTTCAAACCCAGGCAGGTGGCATGACTTTGTGTAATTTATTTCATCACCACTCACTGCTCTCAAAACGGTGAAGGAAAACATCGTGAGGAAACCGGCATGTCCTAGAACCAAAAATTCGAAGATATGTGACATCTACCAATCCGCACTGGCCCGAGTGGTGGATTATAGCCCATATGCAAAATACGCGTTTTGACGTGGAGTTGCGGACACCACTACACCAGCCCGTTATACAATACAATACAAACACAGAATACTTTTTACCAAGGTAGCATGATCCCGTGGGACAGCTTCCGAAATCCACACGGGCGAGGCGCGGGCATCAGCTAGATTATAGGTTCCCAACCTTTTATTATATTTTTTATTTTATTACAAATTAAAAAAATAATTCTCTCTCTCTCTCTGTAACCGTGCTACTCGTAGTCGTGGCTGAGGGTCGTGATTATTATTTTTTTTAATACAAAAACATGTTACATTAAAAAATATTTAATTCAGATAAAGACTATAACGACTTTTTACTATAACAGTCACGCGCGAGTATGGTTCACTGGCATAGCGTAGCACACAAAAACAATAAGACATTAAACGAGCTATCCCTACCTTTTGCTGCTTTTTGCCGCCCCCATTTGCCTTTGGACCCGCAACCGCCCCACGCCCCCACGAAAAGCTCTAGCGCTTACTAGGAACCTATGACCTAGAAGCTTATAAAGTTATCATTAAAACGCAAACAGAAGAATCAGAAAGAATGTATTTGTTATAATTATTGGGAACTAATAAAACACATTAACAATATATTATATGTAGTACCGGCAATTCTATAGAATGTCTAGTCATTCTATACAATGCCGAGCTCGGATGAATGGACAAAGAAAACTTACTATCACTATCTTATCTTATCTCGTCTAGGCAATAGTTGAAAACAATTGCGTAAGGAATATTTGCGATGTCGGTCCTCTTGACCTTGTAGGTCTTTTTTTTAAAGCACAAGGGCTTGGCCTTCGCCTGGGCTTACCGATGTATTTGAAGAATCAGTATTTGTAAAGATACATAGCAAATTCTTTGGGTTTAAAGGTGACAATAGAACACTAAATAGAAACAAACCTTCACAACTCTTACTATCAGCATAAATAGTTTTATTACTAAGAAAATGAGGCACCACTACTTTGCATGCCAATGGTAAAATATTGATTGTGCATAAATCATCTACTGTTACAACTGCATTTTCTAGGGTGCCTTTACTTAAGACCCACCAACGTCTCTGAAACCTCCCATAGTTTGCGTGCTAAATTTGTATCCTCACCGAGGCCTTTGACCCTCTCCTCCTTGCAATCGGTAAAATACTTTCCAGTCACGCCTTCCAGTTCACGTGACACAGCAACATATATAGAAGTCTGAGCTCCTTCCCAGCCATTCTTGAGAAGATACTTCAGTAGTGATATCGCTAACGAAGTTAACCAGCCTTTGTTTAAATTCATAATTTCAGTCTCGACAGCTCCCGGATGTAAACTATTGGCTGTAACTCCTGTTCCTTCCAATCTTTTTGCTAATTCAACAGCCATTAAAACATTAAACAATTTTGTATTACTATACGATTGAAAAATACCATAAGTTTCTTTTGTTTCCTTTTCCAAGTTCAAATTATCGAAGTCAAGTTTTCCATATCGGTAAGCTCCTGATGATACGTTGACAATGCGACTCGGTGCAGATGTTTTCAGTAACGGCAACAGCAAGTTCGTTAAAAGAAAATGCCCAAAATGATTAGTCTGCACAATAAGTGATAGCCCATCTTCTGTTTTCACGTTATCAACTTCGAAAACTGCGGCGTTGTTGACAAGTATGTCGAGGCTCTTCTCAGTCTTGAGTATACCATCAGCGAACGCTCTCACGGAAGCCAGAGAGGCGAGATCAAGGTGTCGATAGTGAACGTCGGCATTACCAGTGGCTTTGATGATTCGGTCCCTCGCGGCTGTGCCAAGTCCCTCGTTTCTGCATGCTAGTATAACACGGGCTCCTCTTTCAGCAAAGTTTTTTGAAGTTTCGTAACCAATTCCTTTGTTTGCACCTGTGACTATGACCACTTTACCCACTAAATGAATACTGGTCTTACATATTCCGGTTGTTAGTTTATAGTAAATTTTCACGCTCACAAAAAGTATGAATAAAATAAATAGAAGTAGAAAAATAATATTGCAAATCATGTTGGAGCCTTGTTTAAACCAATCAACAGTAGGACACTGAATGCTCACTACAACTATATTATTATAGATACATTCAGATATAAACAATGAAGAAGATAAGATAAAATGGATATTACTGTGAGTTTTTACAACACTTTGTGAATTTTATGGCATACTAGCTACTCGCCCGCGATTCACACGTTTTGTCAAAAATCTATGATAATCGATGATAAAACAATTTCAAGAATAATTATCTATATGTACCTAGGTAATTGAAAAGATGACAACAAATAACAACAATGTAAGTGAGAAGGTAAGCATTACCGTTTGTAGGAATTTATTAAGATCATTTTAAGTACCTAGGTATTGCTATGTAAACTCACAAGGCGTCAAAATACGATTATAACTGTGAGAATAAGATTTATGATTAAATTAAAATTAAGTTGGTACCTACACATTTTAACGTGTTATGTATTAAGGCTTTTTACAATCTTCAATATTTTAGGATTCATAACTGGCTTTTTCGATGTCACAGCGCCTGCGATGTTAAAATAGAATGCAATACTTTTGCACATTGATAGTGAACTTCTGTTAGGAGCAGTTTTGAATAAGTTTTCTGATACTATGGAGAACTACTGGCTACATACCTAAATTATAAGATGTGTTTGATTAAGAATCTTTTTCAAAAGTGGTTTGTTCAAGGTTTTAAACCTGCGAAATCGTAGCATGTGTGCTGTACGACGAAAGTTACCAAGGTACTTACCTACTTAATTCTGCTTTAAAATTCTGGATCAAAATGTAATAAGCAAACAGATACATATTTTTAATAAAATGAAGTACTTACCTTAGCACTCGTTAAACGCTACAGATTTGTTTCATACTGCACCTATTACAGAGTGCATTACAAAATCTCTCCTTCTAACCGTAATTGCCGTAAGGAAATTACGAGCTCCAAAGTTCAACAATGAGACTTTAACAGGCCCGTAAAACGAGGCACCCTCGCTGAACTATGTACCGGGCGTTTGGCACGATTTTGTTTGATAGCTAATTAAGTAAGTAGACTAAATTGATTTATTAGGAGATTTTATACTTCAACAAGCGATTCATCATGATCATGATATGATAATATTGTAAAATCAAATCGTTTTAAAAGAGTAGTAACCATGGAGTTTCTTGCCGGTTCTTCTCCATAGGAAGCGACCAACCCGAACCGTGAACCTTTTTGTCAGCCTATTATAAGTGCCCATGTAGACTTATGTGAAATTAAATATTTTGATTTTATCAGTGTCTTGGGAAATTTTATTATGCCATATAAGTAGTATGAAATTTCCTGAAATCAAATATCCTCCTTATAAAACATAATAGTTTGAAACTAAAGATATTTTTAGTTGGTGTTATCTGTAGACACCACATTCGTGCTGCCACTCTAAGCTCAGGCACGTGTGGCTTAAACTGTTAATTAGATAAAAAATATCGTTAGGTGCGATCGACCAAGCTATTCGGTTTACATTTTACAATGTAATTTGCATGTTAAAATGTAAACCAGTTAGCTTGGTCGACCGTAATTAGATAAAAAAGTTGATTGTGACGACTAAGTACATTCAATAACTAGGTACTAAAAAAACCGGCCAATGAAGAGCTATTGACTAAACGAATACATTATCTACGGATTTTTTTTACGAAATTTCTCTTTTACACTGTAACAAAATTGATATTGGTGTCGATTCTGTTGTGCACAAATTAAACTTAATTTAGGCTATTGCTATCTTTTTCTCCCTAATAAAACGAGAAAGAGACGGACGTAATTTAGAGCTATCAAATTTAGTTGGTACTAATATTTCCATACAATTGAAGGGTGCACGTAAAAACATGTCGACTAAGAACTCGGTAAAACGCAAGGCATAAACTAGTTTGACATCTCTACCTTAGTTCATAGCTATAGCCGTCCTTTTCTCGCACTGCCTTTTAGTAAAAGATAGCAATGGCCTAAATTAAGTTTAGTTTGTGCACAACAGAATCGACACCAGTGACTATTTTTGAAGAATAATATTTCGCAAACGGACGGAGCAAACGACGTAGAAGCTCGTGGGTAAACAATAACATCCACTCGGGTCGATCTTGAGGTAAAGCCGAGCTTGCCTATATTAGTCAGTGGCGTTAAGCCGTTGGCGCCGGTTGTCAGTTGTAGGTAGATCATTGAAAGTCGTTACAGGTACTTGGTTGGTTTGTTGTCGGACCTGGTTGTCGGACTTTCGGAGCAGAGCCCCGAAAGTCCGACAACCAGTCTTAGCAAGGGGTGTCGTATTACCGCTCCATATAAAATAAGTACTGGTATTCAGCTGCATCCGGTTAGACTGGAATCTGACCCTAACATAGTTGGGAAAAGCAGATTTGTTGACTAGGCAGATGAAACGGACGCCTGAATCAAAAACTGTAATACCCATTCTTTTTTAACGCCCCATACAGTGAATAAATGGAATAGACAACTTCGTAAGCGAGATTACTACATTTAAGGTGAAAGCGTCAGGGTAGCCCGCGAAAATCAAATTTTCTTACGTTTTTGGCAATTTGCAGACCAGTGCTAGGTTGTATGTTGATTAAAATATTGTTCGCGACTGTAAGACGTATGTAATTACAGAATTATAGTCATCAAAATCATCAATACAACCATGCAAAAAACGTAATAAAATTTGAATTTCGCGGGCTACCCTGGAGCATCAGTCTTAAATGAAAATGTTCATATTAATAGATATTGAGTTAAACCGCGTACAGATGGATAGACAGACTGACGGACTTGGCGAAAAGTTATAAAAGGTTTCGTGTTTTACTGTAAGTATCTATAACAAATGTCTCACTACAGGTCAGGTACCAACAAGGTTTACGTACATTACTACTCTGTCAAGAAAGTACCGGGAAAAGATCAATAATACACAAAATGTCTGTTATTCATCCAAATTTATTTTATCACCTTCAAAGTATGCTCCTTTAGAAACGATACACTTGCGCCAACGAATAATCCATTCATCAAAACATTTTTTAAACGTTGCTTCCGGAATTGAGTTCAGTTCTCGCCGCGAATTCTCCTTTATGTCTTCTATCGATTGAAAACGGGTGCCACGAAGTGGTAATTTGAGTTTAGGAAAAAGAAAAAAGTCAGCAGGAGCCATATCTGGTGAATATGGTGGTTGCTGGATGGTATTTGTTGAGTGTTTGGTCAAAAATTCGTTCACAATGATAGCCTTGTGCGAAGGCGCATTGTCGTGGTGCAAAATCCAAGAATTTTCTTTCCACAAATCTGGCCTTTTTCGTCGAATTTGCTCTCTTAAACGCCGCATAACGCTCAAATAATATTCTTTATTTACCGTTAGACCTTCCGGTAAGAATTCAGAGTGCACAACACCGCGATAGTCAAAGAAAACAGTCAACATGACTTTGACTTTTGATCGACTTTGGCGTGGTTTTTTCGGTTTCGGTTCAGTTGGAAGGCGCCACTCCGAAGCTTGTTGACTAGTTTGCATGTCAAACTCGTAAACCCACGTCTCGTCACCAGTAACAATGCGTTTCATGAATGTTGGGTCCGAACTGACTCGTTCTAGCATGTCCTCAGCGACTTTCATGCGATTGAGTTTTTGGAGAAAATTCAGATCTTTTGGGACTAGCCGAGCAGCAACATGTTTCATACCCAAATGATTAGTTAAAATGGTACGGATCGACTCGTGAGATACAGAAAGTTCGGCGGCTATCTCTCTCAGAGTTGAATGGGGATTTTCAGTCACTATTTTCTTCACTTTTGCGATGTTAACTTCAGTTGCAGACGTTGACGGCCTACCAGAGCGAGGCAAATCTTCCATCACATCTAGCCCGCTTTTGAACGCTTTGAACCACTCATAAGCACGAGTTTTTGATAAAGTCGATTCACCGTAAGCCTTCTGTAACATTTTCAGTGACTCCGAACACGAAATTCCATTGGCGATGCAAAATTTAAGACAAACTCTTTGTTCGATATTTTGGTCCATTATGAAATTCGCAATACACACTATATATGATATTACTAAAACCAGCACTGTATTTAATATAAATAACAGATGCAACTCAAACTCCGCGCCAAAATGGAAAACAGTTGTGCCAATCTAACAACTACAAAAAAACAAAAATTTGAATTTGGAACCATAAACAAATCATCCATTCCCGATACTTTTTTGACTGAATGTATATTAAACCAAAGAAAATCCTAAGAACGAATGGTAATATTTTGAATAGAGTAGTTAGTTAGCTAATCTGTTTCGTATTTTTGTATTGATGCCAAGAATAAAATAACAAAGATTTAAAGCACATTGTATCGAATATAATAAATCACATTGACGTTGGCTCAGATTCTAATCTTTTGCACACAAAACTTTGGCTATGAAATATCAGCAGAAGTTGTACAAATAGCATTCAAAAAGAGCTTGTATTGAAAATATCGAATATAGGCAACTATGCGAAGACTGAAGTTATAAGTAAAACTTTGTCAGATACTTCTTTATTCTTTTCAATATCTTAAAAATATAGTTACAAAGAGGTTTGTTATTTTATACTTACTTATTTAAAGGTCCTCACGTGAAATCCCTTAAAGAATTTAGAACGTTAAGAAAACATCCCATATTCCTTTAAAGTCGTGGAGTGACTTTATTCAAAAGGCAGCTGAACATTTGAGGCATTGGCCGGCAGACTTGTTGTCATGGCGGTGTTTTGTTGGTTCAGGAGACGGGTGGTGTCTCGACGAACGTCCACGGGAATTCGATATTGCCTCAAGTGAAGCGTTCTAGCAGCATTGTGCACTTTTATTCGCTATTGTGTGAGCGATGCCACTTCGTCGTGCTCGGATGATTGCGGTATCGTATTCTTTCTTTAGAAAACACTTAGACGTAAAAAGGATTGAAATTCTGATATTCTAACTTATAAAGATTTTTCCTTTCTTTGGCGATACAACTTGAGTGAATTGCATTGAGAACTTTAGATGAATTGAAAAAGTCGTATTAGATTGTTTTAGTCTTTTTCTAGTGTTAGTAGAATAAGTAGGTATCTTACTAACTACAACTGGGTCGAGGGTAAGTTGTTGCTGAAAGAGCTGGGGGTAAGAAAGACGAATATGTATCAAAAAACACGGTTACGTTTTTAAAAATATGGTTTCAGAAACTGTTTTGTATGGAATTATGAAGTACTTTTGTATTTTGCGATGACATGATCATGCATGACAGACAACTTGACAACAATATTTTGTTTGGCAGCAGCCATGTTAAGTGAAACATGATAATTAGGATAAATGCAAATGAAACTAAAAAATCAAGTGGAACCAATTTATCGGCAACATGACTCGGATACCAGAAGCTAATGTTCCATTAACACAATCTTACTTTTGGGGCTGCTTCACTCTCTCAAAAGAGTGTCCATTCTTTTCAACTGAAGATCCAAATTTATACTACTTTGGTATTGTACTGGCCAGCCTATACGCCGCATTACTGCTGATCATTTTTGCTGACTTGAAATTTTATTGGTCCGTGGATCACTACCAGCGTCAAATTGATTATTATATAAATTTAATAAGAAAGAAAGTTAGGCATGTACAGCTAGACCAAACGAGATTGATGTCGCAGCAGGAGAGGACCGAGAAACAGTTGAAGAGAAGCGAGGAGTGCAAGGCGGTGGTGACCGGCATCCGGAGCGCGGTTACCACGGACGACTACAACCAATTATCTAATTTGACAAGCTATTTCGTTGAAACAAGACCAAGATGCACCTGGAACGTAAGCTATATGCCTCCAATAATTTTTCACCTCAATAACTCTGCTGCATCCGCGCCCCTATCCACAAATACAAACTTATTTTCAATGTCTGATGCTGGTGAAATTTCTGTCGCGTGTAGTCCTGTTATATTTTCAGCTTCTCGTGTAGATATTTGGATCGAAGGCGAGTCACTGTTTGCTAAAGCGAATACCTCTTATATTTTATCTTTTACACTACGGCGAATATAAAACTCAGTTCAAGAGACTGTTTTCAGATAAAGATAATACTTTATACCGTAACATCAAAGATACATTGGTAGACATAATTAGTTCAGAGTTTTTTTAATTGATTGAGTTTAAAATAGACTACCAAAAATATACAACAAAAATATAAAATACTTTCTCAAACTACTAACAAGCTCACTACTCTATTTTATCAAATTCGAATTTGCGCTATTTCCGTTTCAAACGTCTGCACAATAAAGTTACGCAAGTGAGAACAAAATAAGTACCTAAAGAGTTTTATCTATGTTTCCATGACTTCCAGCAAACTTATTTAAAGTTTCTTGTTGTTCAAATACTTGTACCTCTAACTTGACTCATTCCGATACTTTGTGAACTTAAACGTAGCTTCGTGAATGAGACCTTTGCGTCATAAAACTGACTAGGTTTTTGTCAAATTTTGTTAAATATATTCCTACCAATACCAAACACGTCGTAACTACCTACATCTGAATAGTATAGTATTTCTAAATACTAACTTGTAGTTACTTAGTATGAAAATTTCGATAAGCGGAACATAAAATATCGTAGCAAAGTGCGAGGTGTAAAAATCTGAGCAGAACGAGATTAAACTATCGCGTTCAAATATAACTTGTTCAACTGAAGTTAGAAATATGAAACGAGCATGTGAGCATGAATAGAATTATTACACCAGTTGAAATACCTATTTTGTCTATTTAAAGCGCAATTTTTAAATAATATCTGAGAAATAAAGGAAAAGCGAAACGGTTATATGATGAAGCGCGTTGAAAAAACATCTTTAATATTTGGGAATGTATGAAAGAGTAGCTTGTACCCGCGACTTCACCGGCGTGGAGTTCGATAATTATCCATCGGGCATTATCTACCGGGATAAAAAGTATCCTATATGTTAATCCAGGTTATAAACTATCTGTGTGCTTAATTTCCTCCAAATCCGTTCAGTAGTTTTTGCGTGCAAGAGTTACATACATCCATCCATCGATCCTCACAAATTTGTATTTATAATAGAGTAGGACAAAGAGAGATTCGAGTAGTGTAGCTCGACCTTCACTTTAATCAAACCTAAGTCTCTGCTGAGCTGTTGTGCAACGGAGACAACTTACAAAGATCTCTTAATTGAAGACTTCTGTAACTCTTCTGTTCTTCTAGAAGTTTCTGTCCGTGACTTCGTCACAGCAAAACAGTATTCTATCTTTCTATCAGTGAAAGATTTTTTGTTTTCACCTTTTTACAAACGTGTATACCTCATATACATAATTTAGTTTAGAAAAAGGCCCATGGTTAAAGACTGTAAAAGTGAAATGGTAGGAGGAAGTAATAAAAACCCTTGCGAGTTGGTTATTTGTCTGACCATAACAATAAGCTAAATAACCCCAAAAACCGAGATTAAGCACACTTAAAAGAGATAGTGGGGAATATTCGCTTCCTGCATGCACTGCAAGGCCGCAAGGACGAACTATTGGAAGAAAATCTCCAATAACAAGTAGGAAACGGAAAACCTTTATGTTCTTTTATTGGTCGCTACTTTTGTGAGATTATCGAAGGCTTACATAACATCACGCCTGTAATCCCCGACGGGTTAGGCAGATGTGTACCTAATAGTACACCCACATTTCGCCAGTTATGTAAGCACCGTGTAACAGGGGGTGAGCCTATTTCCATCAACCGGGCACAAATCCAAACTCCGTGGCTGCTACTGAGGAATTTCTGATGAAAAAACCAAATACCACTTTGCCCGACACGAGAATCGAACCCAGGCCCTTATGCTCAACAGTCGTGCTTGCAACCACTAGACCAACGAGGCAGTGAAGGCTTTATGTGCAGGTAAATAGGGAGTGGAGCAAGGTTACCGAACACGGAACACAGGTAAAATGTATTTCAAATAGAAATGGTCCTGACCATGACTAAAACCTAATAGATTTCGGCCTGTAATAGCTTGGGGTTTCGAATGAACTTAGATTTATATTTAAACTGTACTAGCGATCCGCCCCGGCTTCGCACGGGTGCAATGAAGATGTAAACTTTCCTCTTGAATCACTCTATCTGTTACTGAAAACTGCATTCAAATCCGTTGCGGAGTTCAAAAGATCTAAGCGTACAGACAGCCAGTTGAGCGACAGTGTTTTATACTATGTAAAGAAGTACTGTAGGCATCTAGGTAATGAGGGTTTGATAACTGATAAACCTAGAAAATCTTTAATCAATATGCAGATCTTTGTTTAAAGTAGTATTTAGGTAATATACAAGGTGAACGGTCCTTTTTTTTTCGCATGGGAAATCATCAAATGACTCCTCCCGCTCTGGGCGGAGCAGGGGGGAGTGTCAGACAGTTACTGACTAAAACCCATCCATGTTCTTTCATCGCCCTTTGTGTTCCGGGGCCACGGTATCTCTTTTGAACAGTCCCGCAGCCCCGGCAGGCATCGGCCCTTGCGCCTCACAGAGAGTCAGCAAAAAGGAAGGGGTCCCTTCCTTTTTGCTGACTCTCTGTGAGGCGCGCGTGTAACACGAATGCACCGTCGACACGGCCTGTCGTCATGAGAGGGACGGACTGCGAGCTAGCCCATAGCTCTCCGTCCACAGGCCCGCGAGGTGCAATGAACCGGCCTTCGACGCACAAACTGCTATCCACGTATACAGTACATCATTTCGAACCCCCCAACATAGTATATGTAAATATTTCAAAAGTGCAATACCTACAGGCCCTAATTGTATGGAACAGATGATTTGCTTTTTCGTGATAAATAAAAAAATATCGCTGGACATTACACACACCGCCATCTAGTGCCACACTTAGCAACGAGGCTTGTGTCGTGGACACCAGATAGATAGCTGATAACCGTTTGTGAGTCTATCCCGCGAATACTGAAACGTAACTCAAAATTTAAGGGCTGCTTAACATTTGAGCAGAGGACTGCTTAATATTTGAGGAATCCTAAACTTTAAATTTCATATGACCAAACGTCACTTTTGATTAACTCTTCAATATAAGTGCTACTTAAATTTTGAGTGACGTTTCAGTATTCGAGGGTATGTCCCTTCCCCCTATACAATTCGACGAAGTGTATCATGGGTGTATGTACCTATTTCAGGCAACGAGACGATGTCCAGAAGCAGAAGAAGAAGACATAAGTGATTGGTGCCTATGAAGCACTGAAATATAAAGGAACACTCCGACACCAACAACTGGCTCTGGTTTAAAGTTAAGCAATTAAGAAGAAGCTAAGCTGCGAGATTGCATCAAGGGAACTTCTTGTTTTCCCTACTGAAAACTATCTTCATTACACTAGATCCGTGTATCTGCTATCTAAATCGTACAGAAACATTGTTTTGCGACCACACTCGCGCACATACCCTGTTACCCGAACTAGATTTCGTCGTATATGGCAAAACAGTTGGCTCGGCTCCAATCGCTTCCTTTACCGCTTTAAAATTGTTTATTCCCAGAAAATAAAATAAATAAAACCAATTGCTATTTGTTTTTGTATTTATTGTAAGTAATTCACACAAACACACGAACTGTCATACATCTCTAATAAATAGTTACCCTAACTAACCTATTTGTTAATTTTACACAAAGCTTGGGTTTTAAATACCAATTTCGTACACACGGTAGTTACTTAGATTAATCTTAAATACAAACATATCCTACGATGTTCAATTACAGTCACTTTGGTGTTATCAGTGGCCTTAATGTCGGCAAAGAATAATTAACAATGGTTAAAACGAAAACTTAACATAAAATTAACAAACACAGCCATGATCAATAAATTAACAATAATATCACAATACAAACTTAACAACAAATCAACACTTAAAACTATGTAACATTAACGATATTGGTCAACAAAATTATACCAAATGGTAAAAACAAAACGTGCATAATGACCATTTTATCCCCGTTTGATGTTTTTATTCTCAATCACTTTGGAAACTATTGGTGGATAGATTTTAATTTGATAATTAATATAACAACACATTTAACTGTGGTGCTGGGTAACGAGAGGCATAAACAACAATATTGTGTAGGTAGTAATAAGGCTTTTACCAGAACAAAACATGATTAAGGGGACAAAACAGTCATTAGGCTGGTAACACTCAACAACGTCTATCATGATTGCAACTCATGGGTTAACAGGGCCATTTTACTATAACAATATAACAAATACGGCTTACATGTCTTAAAACATTATTAACGTACCTACTTATTAATATTTAGACATTAAAAAAAGAACCAGACGAATTGATAACCCCCTTTTGGAAGTCGGTTAATAACAGACAGTTTAAAAAAGGCACAATGTTAGTTAAAAGTTACAATGCATGATAGAAAAAAAATTGGAGCGTCCAAATAGAGTTCCGACGCGTTGTGGTCAAAACCCTATTTGAAGGCAAAAAACACATAAATGAAACAATATCAGGCACATTACGGTATTAAGGCACAATGTGATTGTTTCAAGAAAATAACAATAAGAAACGAGAGAAAATCGTAGGAAGTAGATGAATTGAAATTTAAAGATAAATAAGAAAACCAAAGACTAAAATGTCAGAAGGACAGGGAGGATAGGGCGAGATTCTAAGTACAATCTTTTTACAGTTATTTTTTACGTCTGACAGTAGCAACCAAACATAAAACTTATCGCAATGAGAATACAGATCATTATGATGTTGACGGGGATGTTAAGTCAAAAGCAAAATAACTGTGAAAGCACACCAAAAACAAGAAATAACAAAACAAAAACTCAACTTGGAATGAACTGTCAAATCAACAAGAAAAGTCAACAACGTTAAGAATTAAACAAAAATTCAACAAACTATAGTATAGACATGGATGGTATTATGAGTGAGCATCTGTGGAATATTATAGACCTAGTAGTTGACGTTGGGAACAAGTATGTAGGACGTTATAATTCGTGAAAAATATAACTTGTAAACTACCTGTTAGTGTGACCAAAGATTTATTAGTAAATGAAAGACAAATAAGATCATACAATTTTTCAGTGAATTATCGAAAACAGCTATTTTTAAATAGTTGAGAACTTAGTAGACTCAAAACGTAGTAAAGCTATTGAAAGAGTATTTTATGCTCAAGTGGCTGCTATGTTGAAAGTAGAAAAAAATATTCCTGAACAAAAAGCTTTAAATCAGTTCTCAAATTAGTCATTCGGATAAGTTCAAGTAGGTATAAACAAAAACATTAAACGAAGTGACAATGGAAGCTATTAAGCACTTTAAGTGAACAGGATAACTAAGAACAAAAACTTAACTTGAATGCAACAGTCAAATCAACTTATGAGCTCAAACATAAAAAAAATACTTAATAAAAAAGTTTAACGATGAAAAACAAGGCATCTATGGCTAAAGATCGAAGGGGCTCTCAAGTGGAATTTGAACGTAAATAACCAAGAAAGTGAGTGGACCTGTAGATAAAACTATGGTTTTGGTGAAACGAATCAAGATGGTAGAAACAAAATTCGAACTTGAAAACTTGGGAAATAATCATGAAGGTGCTCAAGAATCAAGACGGCTATTTCAAATTTAAGTTAACAGAAAGTTAAAAACAAAACAAAAACATAACTTAAGTTAAAAGTCAAATCAACAACTTCTACGCTTTAATTAACGAAAAACTTAACAATTTGTTAATTAAGAAATTAATGATTTGATTTAATTGAGAAAGTGTTTGATCCCGAAGTGAATATAATCATTTTCAAATCAGAAAGGTGTTTTTAATCTGGCAAAAATGAGGTTATTCAAAATGAGTTTTAAAATGATATGTATGTGAAATACAGTAGGATTATTTTAGTGGAAATGAAAATGATTATAAAAACAAACATAAACTTAACGAAATCAACAGTCAAATCAACAATTAAGAAGTTTTAACAAATAACTTTAACTAAATTGATTGACATAATTCGCAGTCAAAACAACAATTAAGAAGTTTTAACAAATAACTTTAACTAAATTGATTGGAATAATTCGCGAAAAAAAAAAAAAAAAAAACTTAATTTGACGGATTGCAATATCAACGACGATATGGTTTTTTTTGAGAATGATTTTATCGAAAAAGTAAATAATGGCAAAAAACAAAACAAAAACTTAACGTTAATTCAACAATAAAATCAACGACAACGGTAGGTAGTATGGTAACGAAAATGTCCAGTAAACAAAAAATCAACAAATCTTAAAATGAATATTGAACCTAACTTGAAACTGTAACGGTAAATTGAAACGGTTTTATGTTCATACTTTAACAAACCAAAAATCAATCGTTTGAACCAAAACTTAATTGATTTGGTAGTTTTTGATTTATCCTTATAGGTATCAAAAGCGTTTTGGGCTTTCTATTGAAAAAATAACAAAAAATCAACGGTTTCCAAACAAAAACTTAAATATAACGTAACAATAACAAATAACGGGATGCCTTTTACTTGGACAGAACTTTAAAAAATTAAACAGTTTTTGTTCATAATTTAACAAAACAATTCAATCGTTTTAAACCAAATCATCAAAAGTTGTTTGTTTGTTATCAAAAGTTTCTTTCTTCCATCAAAAAAAAAAAAAAAACAACAGTTACCAAACAAAAACTTAACTTGACACAGTGATAAGATAAACAAGTAACGATATCCCAGGCCAGCTGGTTCGTTATCAATATCAAAACAAAAAATCAACAAATTATTACAAAAAACATGAACACAACATTTCAATGCATGTATTATGGTTTCATGGTTGATTATCGAAAGAAAAACTTTAGAACTTTAGAAGGGCCTACGTATGCTCAGATGGAGAATGCTATTTGTATTTCAGTTGTCAAATATTCGCAAAACACATGAGTACCTGATACAAGTAATATTAAAAATAACAGCTGCATTTGTACCGAATTTTAATCTAGAGCCGAAATTAACAGAAAACACCTATTTTAGTAGAATACATAAACAGAAGTAACAACAGCAAAAACATGTCCAAAACGTGAACAATTGGAACGGGTGCAAACAAAACAGGAAACGTAACAAGTTTTGACAACAACACCGATCATTAAGGCACTTCTGGTTCTACGTGAACCAGAAGCTCTCACTTTACTTTGCTGAAAGTACTTATCTAACGTCACCAATCCTATCCTAACCTAACATAATGAAAAGACTTCATGGAATTTAAACTAAACATTTTATATACACACGATGAAGATATTACCTTCTAGGTAATCGCTTAATTCCCTAAGTCACACGAAAGCCTTAAGTTCTAAGTAATCCTATCCTATCTTTGGGGAGTCTAGAAACGATGATTTGTATTCACCTCAAGCGGTCTCCTTTGGTTTGTTTGGTAAACATAGCAGATACTGCTGGCAGCCAATGTTAGCGAAGAGTGCTGCTCTTCAGTTGATTGTTGACCAATGTCGATAAAATCATTGAAATTTGGTATGGTCATTTCCGAATTTTGAATCTCTCCTTCCTTCCTTCCTCAATCTATTTACTTTAGTCCACATCTGCAACAATAAAACAAAGAATATGTTAAAAATCAGTATACAAAAAAATCTGGTCTTGTCAGATGACAGTATTCTAAAAAATAATATTGCAGATGCAACCCTGCAACGGAAATACACAACACTGAAAGTAAAACACAACTTGAACTAAGAAACTTACTTTTCGTATCCGTGGAACTGCTCTGAACTTTAATTTTGAAGACTTGACTCATTATTCACAGTTTTACCGTTAATTCAACAGCAAATTAACACAACTTATTTTGAACTTTTAATTGACAAACTGATAACTTTGGCGGCAAGTTATTAGTCGAGCACCACCGGGGGCGCCCACGCCATGGCGATCCCCCGGAGCTGTGCACTATGGAGCTTTCTGTTCGAATGTGATTCAAATAGCGGAATTTTGGCCCTTATAAGTGATTCCCGAAATCCCTCCCCAAGTGACCGTGGGAGCGCGCGCGCACGTGGGCTCCTTGCGTAAGCGCACACAATGGCTCCCTATTCTTTGTACGCATTGATTTCGTCCCCTCGAACGTCTTACCTTCTATCTGTTACCTGTACTGTAGGGGAGAAATCCTGCCCGGTGGGAACTTGCGCAATCGTAACTGAATTTGAATTATTGTAGACGATAATCACACGATTTTATAAGAGGGTTGGCTTATACTTTCACACGGTTCTGGCTATTGTTATGCAAAATAGTTCTAGAACTAAGGTCGTAACGGTCGCAGCGTCAGAATTTGCAGTTACATGTTTAGGTAATAATCTTCCTTAATACGAATTAAGGTAACAGTAATTACCATACATATAATGCCACCCTGTTGATGCAGGCTGCGCACTTGCAATATTCAGAGCTAATCGACAAAGTTCTGGTCTCTACATAACATGTTAGTGCTAGTGCTGTACAACGCCCGCTTCAGCAATATTGCTTGAATCGCGACGCGATACGTAACACCGAAGCTCTTCTGAATATAAATATTTTCAAATAATAAGAACACCTTAGCAGTTTTACTGTTTTAGTTAAGTCTATTTTACTTCTGCGAAACAGTAGCAAAGAAATGCAATAAAAATTTCCAGTGAAGAATTATTTATATCTCAGTTGGTCTAAATTCCTTTATGAAAAAGAGAACATAAAAAAACTGTGTAGGCGGGGTGGGCTTACGAAAATTCTGATAAAACCAATTTTAGCCAAAGTAAACTGATAATAAACTGTTATGTAAGTATTACAATCAAGCAGTTTAGTTAAAGTTAAATACATATTCTCCATAAATTAAGAGCTGTTTTCCCGAACGCTCCTTATACTTTTACATTGTGACTAGGTACTGCTCGCAAGCTTAACATAGTATGAAACATATTCATACAAAGTTTGTCAACTACGGTAACAGGGCTCGAAAACTGTTCAGCGTTTACCCACAGTTTTTACTAGCATCGAAATCAAAGCTCAATTACTTACTCGGATTCGGAACCAACGATTCTACATAATAATTACGATCAAGTGAAAGCCTACAAAAATCTAATAGGGTGTAAACAAGAGAGGTGAAACTTTAGAGTGCGTACGCGACTCGGTACTTGCTAGTCATTAATTTGCAGTGTGGCACAAAGCTTAGCGGGCCTCGCTCTACGATTGAGTCGCCCCAAGTGTTTTGCTGCCGAACAAAAGATCTTTTCAGCGATACCGGAGAACGTGCTTTGCTTAATATAATGAGGCCTTTATTTTATTAGGTAAAAGAGGGTGGGTAATGCAATGATTCTTTGACTTTAACTTATCCAGAACAACTTAAAAATACTTGGCTTTTGTGAAGAAATAACTGCAGTATTTGCGTTGGCAGTTCCGCTTGTTGGACACAAAACTTTATAAGGAACTTTCAGAAGACTATGAATCTCTTCAAAACATTTATAATAAGTATTGAAGAGATTCAATATTTGTATCAAGAATTTTGTTTAGTCCGTGATGTAATTAATTTGAGTGTCGCTGTAAGACTTTAATCGCGACAATCAATCAGACTCGGACGCTAGACTTAGAAAAGGTCCCGCCTAAGTAGATGGGTCTGTAACGCAAAGATATTTTGAAAAGTATTTGGGATCGACAGTTTGGAGATCTTTTATTTTGTTATTTAATGTTATATCTCGACAGTGCCCAAAAACTTCTAAACGTACTTCGTAACTCGTAAGCTTATTGCCCAGACTGGCTTAGAGGGGGGGTTATTTCTTCTAGGGAGGTATTTAATTCATAAGTTTGTAATACACACTCGGTTTTATTATGTGTGAAAATGGTTATATTTAAACACTGTTATGCTTTCACGGTTTTTAACTAAAATTAAAATTTTAAAATGTCACTTACGGGATATAACAACAAACATGATTCATAATCACGGAAGATATCCCGTGAGTGACATTTTAATTATGGTTATATTTGTTTCAGTAAAGTTTAATTTGTATAATACAATGTCGGCGATATTTTCGTATAGAAATACATTGAATCGCCGCGATTCTCTGCTCTTGGAGGCGGCCCCTTTGGATCCTCACATGGATGCGGCGGCTGTAATGCACTCAATATACACCGTTGTCTAAAGTATTGCAGCAGCAGTTTCCATCGTGATCCACGCCGGTTACCCTTTGACTAAACACTATAACTACCACCTCAACCCGCCAGATCCGTTTCACTTCATATCTATTAAAGGTGGATAGGATACAAATCGATATCCTTGCGGAAGCGACCAGGTGCACGTTATCCACCCGCAATACCGTGAAGCTTTCTCACGCTTGCACAAATACAAACACGTAACTGCACTACGGTAACGCATGTACATGCTACATGCCAAAATAACCGATATAATGCCGATTGTAACACAAATGCCGCGAACGTTACGATTACATGTCTGATTTGAACTATGTATTTGGGGATAACATTGCTGGTATGTTGCTGGTCTAAATGAAGCTGTGTATGTCGAGGTTGTTCGCAACGCTATTTCGGGCTGGGGTTTGCTTTCAGTTGAATATCTGTATCGTTTTATTTGGAACTGAAAATCATAGAAATGGAAATTTAGGTTTCATAAATAGTTTTGTATACATTAAACTAATACATACTGATTGCCTCGTTGGTCTAGTGGTCGAAACACGACTGCTGAGCAGTTCGGGTTCGATTCCCGTGTCGGGCAAAGTGTCATTCTGTTTTTCCATCAGGAATTTGTCAGTAGCAGCCACACCTGGATTAGCGCCGGTTGACGGCAATAGACTTGCCCCCTATTACATTGGACTTAACATAACTGGCGAATTGTGGGGTACTATTAGGTATACCTCTGCCTAATTCTTCGGTGATTACAGGCGTGATGTTATGTTAATACATACATTAACTAGTATTAAATTATCTTCCAATTGAGCAAATTTAATGCAAACCTAAATACGGAAGGCGGTGGAATGGAATAGGTAACCTTATGTACAACGTCAAATTAGCTTTGTCAACATGAGGGACAAAGATGAACTTATTCTACAAGAATAATAATGATCTGTAATATTCTTGTAGAATCATCTTCTCACAGAGCGAACAGAAATTTTTGCACATTTCTCTCTTCCAGCAAATATTTTAAATCTATTATTTTTATGATTATTTTGCACACAACACATCGATTGTACGAAACTGAGCACTAAATATTTATGTTCTTTTGCCAACAGACATTGATATTAAATAATGAGTGTTAAGCTTTTTATCAATTGACGCAGGTGGAAAAGCTCTGTCATGAAAAACTTCATTGCAATGTGCGTTGGTGATAGGTATAACGGGCCCTATTTGTAGCTATTATCAAAAATGTATGAAGACCTTCATGGCCCTATCAATTTTTAAACCGTTACTGAAAATTCAACAACTTTACCCGTCTTCAAAGATTGAGAAAATTGGTACACGAATTTTCCAATGTTAGCAGTATGTTGTTGGCGAAACAGGAAGCGGCCACTCATCTTCTTGAGAATTCCTTTGTTGCCTTTTACGATGTTTACCGAAAGGAAGCGTGCTCTTCCTTTTATCAATCGATAGCCTAATCAACATTAAGGAATATGTATTTAAATCAGTTTGAAATGATGCGATTTGACGTTAATACTAAAGGCAAAGGTATTATCTTTGTAGGGACACATTAATGTCGATCCTTTTATTCCAACGTTTTCCCGGTCCCCAACCAAGATCCACTTTGCTGAAAGGTACAAACTTTTACTCAAAACCCGCCGTGAAAATGTGACCCAGTATAAATTTTCCCTTATTTGTCTGCGGGCGAACATGTCCTCTCTTCCCCGAACCAATCGAACTGTGGCTATGCACTCGGTTTATGCTCTGTGCCGTCTATTTGCAATGTTTCCCCTGGGAATTATTTTCCTAGCATTCCGCTTGCCGGGTACCCTACAGGCTATACCTACATACCTACCTACGTCCAGTATTGAATACTTCCTTCACCTCACATTTTGGACAGTAACGGTAAATATACAGGACTTGGTAATACTTAATTTTCTGTTATGTCCATCTTGGGAGTCGTTAAAGAAACTTCAGAAACGTTTTTTTTATGTTAAAGGAGTTTTAAGTGTATAAAAAAGTCTAATTTTACGCGAAGGTTCACATTTATATTCTAGAAAAACGGACGCTGTGGAGAATGTACACAGTTTCCTCATGAATTAAAATTAATAATAAGAAGTCCAGTCGCGTTTGTTTGCTTTTTGCGTTCTTTCGTACTTAGATGTACTTACTTCCCCACCCATAGATTAAATACAGTAATTTCAAAAGCTGACATCTAAAGATAGAATCTTTAACAAAAACTTGCTCTCATTCCGAGATGAGAACTAACATCAACCCTTCATCCCAACAAAGTTGCTTTACATACCAATTTATTGAAGTCATAACAAAAGGAGTCGCCTTTGTCCAGTCGTTGCATATGTTTTAGCTATAAATGCGCATGTAAGGTCCGGTTACAGAAGGAGGACGTCCACCCCAGGGGAAATGCACGTGGGCTACAAAGACAATGAGTTCCAACTCTGGCTCAATTTGGAATACCTTCGTGCATTTATTATTCTTCTTGTTTACCATCTTTTGTGGACGTGATTTTTGTTTAGCTAGTAGGTACTGCTGTATGTAGCACAGGGTGAACGTTACGTTTCCGAATTGGCAGTGTTATTTCTAACTTGGTCGCGGAAAGACGTAATATTTTCATGCGCATTAAAACTGAAATCATCGTTTTTGAAGACGAGACTAATAAAAGACCAATATTAAATTCAGTACTTATCAACATGTAATGACTAAACAATTCGGCAACGTTTTCATTTAAGCTTAATTCTTGAAATTTTCGTAGTCTCTTAATCCCTTGACTCTTCAGAATAACCAAGATAAAGCTAAAGGGAAACCAAACTTACTTAGTAAGTTTAGTTCCCTAATAATCCATTGTTAGCAGTCATTAATATTAAATCGTTAACATTACTTCCAAAACTTGTTACTATTAATAGTACAATAATTACGTCTTAGAATACATTTACGATAAATTAACAATTACGGCTTAGGTTAATCTTATTGCAATTGATGTAAATGCTAATAGTTTTGATACTTATTGGTAGGTATCGTTAGAATGTCATTATTGGTAAAGTCTTTAACAGGAGTATGTTAATTGGGAACATATTTAGTAAATACCAAGGTATTAGGAAAACCCTATACGTAATTTCTTGTACCTATGTTCTATTTTTTGAAAATAATACTGTTTTCAAAAACTTCAGAGAACAATTACTAATATTCGTTAATAGGCTTGTGTCCTGAAAAAATCTACTTACTTCTTCTAAAAATCTACTACTTTAGTTAAGTTAGATTATCAAAAAATATTTAACACGTATTTTTTTCTTTTGTTACGTAAACCAAAATTGACGAAGATACGACGCGCTTTTAAAATTCTCAATACGTCTCGCCGTGCTATAATTTTTAGTGCGTTGTGACGTCACGAGCCCCCAGTCTCGTGTTTTGATGCGTTTTATCTTTGTCATTATTCATTGATTTACAAAAACAAAAAATACGTGTCCATTATTTTCCAATACTCTAACTGACGGACTAAAGAGATTTGCAATTTATTGATGGTGGAAACTAGCCTATTATGTGCAGCACTAAATATCTGAAACTTAGGTACAAGTGTCGATTTTTTTAATGGAGTTTACTATAAAATTACTTAACACCTACCTAATCCTCCGGGGAAAACAGGTGTGCAATAATTAGCATCATCCTTGGCTGAAATGATTCAGCAGGAAATCGATTTTGATATTAATAAGTACTTATGAGATACGGAAGACGAAGACAAAGTGGATGTATAAAGCTTTTTACTTAAGGATATTTTCCTAGCAACTATCGGTTTTACGGTGCATTGGAAAATTAGGAACAGAGTATCTTCTTTAAAATAAATAATAAATATACCGTGCCAAAACAGAACACTTACATAATTATTTCACTGCCTATCTGTCATTAACGATTTCCTATAAAGAAAGCACTACAAAATATAAAATATCAAACGAAATAGAGGACAAATTATACGGAATAAAGTACATAATAAATAAAATGTGCTACACAGTCACATAATATTTTATAGTCAGCACATAAATTCTACAATTTTTCGTCGACTTGAAAAGTTTTACTGTTGGGAAAAGATTCTAAAGCAAAGTGATACAAATGTGTCCCTGTTTATTTTAAAATGATACATTGAATTAATTGTCGTGGTTCGAACCCAGGCAGGCGCATTACTTTGTGTAATTTATTTCGTCACCGCTACTCTCAAAACGGTGAAAGAAACCGGTATGTCCTAGAACCAAAAAATTCGAAGACATGTGACATCTACCAATCCGCACTGGGCCCGCGTGGTGGATTATAGCCCATTTCCTCTCACTCTATGAGAGGAGAGCTGTGTCCCAGTTGTGGGAACATTAACAGGCTGATGATGATGACATTGTATGTTCCCTGTAAAAAGTTACCTACTAGTGATTACTCTGTTTCGTATGGTATCAAAAATGAGCCTTTTCCTTTGGTTTAGTATGTCGTTACTTCCCAGAATGTGATTCCGACGTTGTTGTTTTCCGACGCGAACGTTGACAGTTTCGCGGCCATCATGCGCAAGAGATGCGCATCTCTGCTACACCGTGTTCGCGCCAGCTGCAGCCCCGATACCATTCTTAGAACGTTGGCTGATATGTAGGTAGGACTCTCCAACCTTGGGGCGGTGGATACGACCGCACGCAGTCAAGTATACATTCCTCAGGATCGGCGTGCCTCATGCAGCTTTGAATAAATGTTACTAATACTAGTTTATAAGTTTACATTGTTACAAACACTAGTTTATATATTTATATTGTTACTAAACAAATATGGAAGTGATTCTGAAATAAATGTTTATTTATCTATTAGCAACAACGTCACGATTCACGATCCCTTGAAAGGGTTGTAAGACACGCTAAGCCCAATTTAAATAACCGCAAAATTATTTATTTATTTATATTATAGGTATTAAATTGTACGTCGGTAGGTGCTACCTATAGATATGACAGCCGTACAGTCACAAGCACCAATATGTAAAGAGTTCCTTCCCTATCTCAAAATATATTTTGTACTGGAAAACCGATTGCAACTTCGAGATAAGTCATATTTCATAGTAATATGGGTTCCAAAATACTATGTGGATATCTACGTGAAAATATAATCAATAAGATAGCTACAAAATATCACTTTTATTTTTAAAGTTACTAACCACTTAGCCCACTTCCTACTAATATTATAAATGCGTAAGTTTGTGTGTATGGATGTACCTATGTACGGATGTTTGTTACTCTTTCACGCAAAAATTACTGAACGGATTTGGATGAAATTTTGCAGATAGATAGTTTATAACCTGGATTAACACATAGAACTTTTTGTCCCGGTAGTAAGATCCCATGGGACAATTATCAAACTTCACGCGGGCGAAACCGCTGACAGAAGCTAAAGTACATAATACAAATACCTACTGGTTGGTACTAAGACATGCAGAGGGTGCCGTATGTCTGCATGCAGGGACTGTAATAGTAGGTAAATACATACTTGCTCTAAGGAAAAAAAACGTCCTGAAATATTGTAAATACTTAGCTAAACTTCCTCATCCATTTCATTTATTAACAAATCATCAGCTTTAAACAAAAGAGAAATCTATTGAAGCGCCTAGTAGGTTTGTTATCATTTCATCTTTCAAATTGCTCTACGTGTTCAAGATCATAATATAATATTATAATATTTCATGATCGTATATCTTACAAAGTTTTATGTAGGAGATTGGTAGGATTTATCTAAGACGGGGACACGGGAAGTTCGGGAATGGTGGCAACCGATTATCATAACCCGCTTCACCGCCAAATCCTTTCCGAAAACAGATCCCGGTGTATGGCGGGAATAATAAAATTCAAAATTGATTAATGCGAATCTTTTTATTTCTTTCTTTTATATTTCAAGACATTTTTATATTCAATGAATAGAAAGTTGATAAAGCAAGCAAGTACTTACTTCGTTTAAGGAAAGTTTCACACTAGCACAATCTTTAACAAAGGGAAGTTGCCCTGATTGAATACGTAACTTTAGGTGCTGAAGCGAACCTGTGCAAGCAGCGTGGCGCACTTCCCAATGAGTTTTGTTTATTACATCTTCTCACAAGGCGGAGCGCCTCTCCTCAATTATTTACGCACACACTCGCTTTCTGGCCCCCGTTCTTTTCATATGGGACAAAAGCGGATTCAGGTCGTGGCAACAACGGAAAGATTGCAAAGGACATACCTATGTAGAGTATAGGCAAGGATGTGAGGTGAGCTTTAAGCTTTTAATATTAAGCGCCCAGAACCCGGCCGGGCCAACTTTATTACGCGATGCCGCCATGCCGTCACATGCAAAGGACTAAATACACGTATAACGTTATTACAGCACGACTCCATGGCACTCTTATTCTTCAATATTACGAGGTGTTTTTGTTTTACACTCGAGCAAGACAGCGTTCCGGAAATAAAAGAATCGGTTCAAATACGTTCGTTTTATTCGTGCGTAAACACACCTTCGTGCTAAGCGCGACGACGACTTTTCAATAGAATAAACAAAAAGAAAATAATCTATGCATTGGGCGGCATAAACTGTGTCGTTTAACTAACTTTGAACATAAAAATGAAGTAGTAAGGGTCCTAATTAAAATCAGTTTAAAACTAAATCAAGCTGGGTACGTGTAATTTAACAAAGGCACAGCTGTATCCACGAAAATAATAAAAGCCATACAGTTCAAGCAGGTGTGCCAAAACTAAGCCCGAACACATACATTACGAACACCAAGGTCTCAACAAAAGCAACAATTGATTGACATCATTTGATGGACTGCTCAAGACTTTACAAGGAAGTCATTCCACTGTCAATGAGAGTACCAGTAAACGGGTTTCCTTTATCACCGAACTCCCATGTAAAACTGTTAATGTGAATCAAAAAACTCGGTACCTACGTCGTACTCACCCCTGTTTGATATATCGCTGCGGAATAACCCCGGAGTCCTTTTCAAATTCGCCCTTATTCTGCGCGCCCGATTGAACGTAGGTTTTTTATAGCGCGGATACAGTAATCTAGTTCAGGTGTGCTCTCGAAAAATCCTCTCGGATCTGAGGTCGCATACGTTTCCCGATTTTATTGCATATTGAGACGTACTATTCTTCAGATATCCCCATAGCGCCGTGTTATATAGAGGTCGGTGATCGTTAAACTATTTGATACGAAATTTGGGGACACGCCATCCATTATCACGCGCGAATAAGCGCGATATGTTTTAGGAGACAGAACTGTAGTAATAGAAATACTTATTTATTACTCATTTTTTATGTAAAAAGGTCGCTCCTGAAAATTATCATGCGTAACCTCAGAAATTGCTTCTAGAGCTTTTATTTAAGTTTATCACGATCTCATTTTGTTTTTTTTTTTTTATAAAATAAGGGTAAGATAGGAAGTTGAATAAAAATCATTCCTTCCGCGAAGTGTTTGAATAAGCACTTGCTTATTGAAGCACTTCTCGCAAAGAATGGTTTATATAATACCATAATATGTTTAATAAATGTTTGTAAAATACATAACTATGCATATACGCATTCATCACGATAATTATATTGATAAAATCTATTCGTGATTCTTTTTCTGAGAACATGGGTGACAAACGTAGTGCGTGGGTTGATATTAGTGTAAGTACCTACTAAATATTTAATAATACCTTCTTGAAACAGTAACAAAAACAGCACGGAATAAAATAAACATCACTCTCACAGGCCAGTTAGGCATATATCTTATTAGGCATTGCAATGCAAACTTGCCATTCATACGGAAATACAAATTACATTTAACTTGCACAAAGCACGCAGTTATAATTATAGAATTTATTTCTATTTTAGTTTCATTTCTCACGGCACAATTAAAACATAAATCTGCAGCGACAAAGCCAAAGTGCAGCTAAATGTTTTCATTAGTTTCTCTCGTACTTTTGCATCTACTTTACCGACGGTCGGTTGGGCCCCTAACGAAGGAGATCGTTGTCGTGCTAATATCGTGGGAAAGCACGGCGAAGGCGCAAGGTGTACCGATCTAAAATATGCTTTTTATTCAACCACCTGGCAACGGCAACGATTCGAATAAAATTGCACGATTTCGGCACTGCATTTTGAGCAAAAACAATTCTTTTGCTGTTTTTACCTACAATGCTCAATGCGATGTATCACGGCGGACATTCTTGGTTAAAAATCTGTTTTTAATTACATTATTTAAAATGCTTCCGTTTTATTCAAATTCGCAGCATTTTTTGTTGGTTCCTTTTACTGTCTACCTTGTTTTAAATTTGAATTTCCTATCGACAAACGGATCACAAGTTCAAACGTTACATAATTAATATCCTATTGTATTCAAAGCTACTTTATAAAACTATTTCACATTGATTTTAAATTCTAACATAAGAATTTCTAACGTGAATATACCTACATAATAAATAGGTATCTGTAGGACGGTGTTCAGTATTGAAATCGAATTCGTCGTCATCTCAAGATCGTTATTGTAAAAGCATTATCTGGGATCGAGAGTTCGGGACTGGAATATAAATGTTGGGGATCGCGACGGACGTTTAAAGCAATATGTCAGTCGGGAAAGGTCGAGGTGTCTGTCATCCGGTCCTTCACTGCAACTACTTCCCGGGATCTCTGCAGGATGATTGACAATCCTTCTGATACCCACGTCATAGCGATCCCTTGCCGTAGAGTGTGACGAATGCTCGGCTACTTGAATTAGATACTGATAGTGTCATTACTTGCAAACCGAGGGCCGATGACGGAGAGATTTATCTATTAATACAAAAAAGGATTTTCGCTGGCAGAAGCGTCACCTGCCGCAAATGCTGGTACGTTCGATATTTACGAATTAGTATCACTTGGTGTAACAGTGAAGGCAATCTTTATGAGCTTTATTTCTGCAATACAATACCAATAAAAGTGGTAATCAAATGTCAATGCATAGAGTGGACGCGTGCCGCCCGCATTCCCACAGCATTTGTCACCGACATCAAAGCTTGGCGGGAGTATTCACACGTTTTTTAATTCACAAACATCGATCGGAAGTTTACAATTGTGTGAATATTGTATCGTCGTGTAATCTAAATTGAATTTAGTCTAATTCCATATTTCTTATAATAATGTTTTTAAGATATACACAGATAAAAGCCAACAACAATAATTCTTTGTAACATTCCAAGGTTTAATTGCAGCAAAACAGAACACGAACAGTCCCAGGTTAGCTACAACAAACGCTAACCCATCTATTATTCAATTTAGATCTGTCTTGTTAGGTTTCAGGCGGCGTGTTACAGCTTGCTACGATGGTGCTACGATGCTACGAGGTGCTACACAGCTTTGATTTTAGGAAATGTAGTCGAGCCGCGAGATAGGATGACGTCACCCGACATGTGCCATCGCATGTCACATGCGGGTGGAGCGCGTGCCAAACCACTTTCGTTAATCGTTTCCCAACATACCTAATTGTTCCCCTATCACTTCATAATATACGAATGTTTTGAAACTCACACGAACAGAATGAAAGTTCGCGACTTTAGATCAAGAGTTTGTTCAATAAAACAAAATTAAAAAAGTAATGTGAAAAAGTTACAGAATGTCATTGGTAATTAGCTAATTTATTATAAACTAGCATTTCGCCCGCGACTTCGTCCGCAAAAATTGTGATGAGTAGCTCGGCTAATATGCGTGAAGTAAATATAATTTACAGCCTATAGCACCCACGGATAATGTAGCTCTCTGCCAGTGAAAGAATTTTTAGAATTGGATCATTAGTTCCAGAGATTACCCCCTACATACAAACTTACCTCTTTAAAATATTAGTTTAGAATAGATAGATAATATTATCATAGATCTACGTAGGTACTTTAGAAAACTCCTTTATTAGTTATGTATGTAACCTTTTGTTGATAAAATGATGTCCGTTATACCGGTTACATAAGTATGTAGGTGTACCAATACAGATTCTCTTACAAAAGATAAGCTGCGCCACGGTGGGAACGGTTCAGTTGACCTTGTGCACCAAGAACTCCATGAAAAGCAGACCGGTATAACGTATTCAAACTTTACATGTATCTCACAGTTACAACGACAGTTAAGTAACAAAAAATTAAAGAAACCGCCACACAAACGCAAAGGACGTTATCCCATGATCACCCCAACCCTTCGCACGTTAAATATATATGGAGACTCCTTAGGTATGCCTCGATATCTGCGAGGTCATCCTTGAGATCACAACCGTTAAATAAATCCGGCTAATCGCTGCAGCACGGGATCCTCTCGCATTGTCCAGACGTTGAATGCCTTCATTGTCTACAGAAGGTGCCGAACTCCCAGTGTCATAACGTCGTAACCGCTACAACGAGCGCAAACATTTTTTTATTCAAAAGCTAGGGGACCAAGAATGAAATTTTAAAGGATCCGTACAAGAAAAGCTTGCACAAAACATACCAAGGTAGACAAGATTGATGTAACGGTCGGTGGCAAGTTTGCGCACGTGCTTGGGCCGGCTGCGCCTCGTCTTGGTTGTAACATAAAAAATATTGGACCAAACATAAAGAATACGGCTATGGGTTCTTTGTATAATTTCGGCACTGATAACACTTTTTTTTAACATTTATTTTTATTCATGGTAATACAATAAAAAAAAGGTTCGACGGCTCTGGCGCCTAATTTGAAAATTAGGCACACAGGAAGTTGTTCCGCTTGTAAAAGGTAGTGTTCACGACCGAAATGATTTTAAAAGTAGACAGTAGTTTGTTATAAAACTTAACTTTTATTGGGTGCAAACAAATAACGTTGCCATTGAAATCAAACCCGACAGCAGATCTCGACATGAGTCTAAAACGTAGGTAGTGGTAGGTAGTATACCGTAATACAAGTTAGTGGGTAAGTACCTACACTTATTATTTTATCTGGTACATCACAACACAATACTTACTCAAACATGCTATCTCATATTACTCTTACTGCATCGTAAGCAAAAACATGTGCCCGCGACAGTACACTACGTCGAAAGTTATTGTATATTTTTATAGAGCCAGTAAAGTCGGTTTGCTCCATAGATGGCTCAATGATAAAGACAGTTGGAAAGGTCTGATTTCTTTGTCGGAAAGAATACACGGCATTGACAATATTTGGAGCGGAAGATTTTGTGATTTATGTTTTTGTTCGCTTATAAAATAAATATGCTTTAGACGGAGTCATAGATTTGGCAATCGCAAAAGCTCGTTCGTCGGAAATAGGCATGCGACAGGGGAACGTTTTTTGTACGTTTCGCAAATAAATCTAGATGCTTGTTCTATGAGAACTGAATCTAAAGCTTTTATCTAACGTAGTTCAGGTCTTTCTTTGTTCAGTGCTTTGGTTTGCTTTAAGAATTAGTAATTAATCTTTTGTTTCCTTTTCGCTCGTGTCGGCCTAAAATCTAAGCAGGACGTTGTCGTGGCTTAAGTAGGTACCTGGCTACCTAGAAACTTTCTGGAATTGATTTCATCAGCACTTCGCTAAAACGATGAAAAAATCGACAAGACTTAGAACCGATAATTTGAAGACAAAAATGTTTTGACATTCACATAGTCCTGCCGCCCTTTTGAATAACGGCCTGCTCCAGGGACTACCTCTCGGATTGAGGAGACTTGAGTCCCCGGGTGGGAGCCCAGCGCCCAGTCCAGTCATCATCTCTTAGCCTTTTCCCAATATGTCGAGGTCGGCTTCCAGTCTAACCAGATGCAGCTGAATACCAGTATTTTACATGGAGCGACTGACTATCTAACCCAGTTGGTACTCGGGTAATACGATACCCCTTGGTGAGACTGGTTGTCAGACTTTCGGGCCTCTGACTACCTGTAACGACTGCCAAAGATCTACAATAATTGACGGCTGGGACCAATGCGTGCAACGGCTTAACGTGCTTTCTGAGGCACGGAGGGAACTCGGTATTTAATGGGTTGTCAGTGTCACCCGTCCACGGAACTAGGCAAGTGCAGTGCAGCTTAACCTGAAGATCGACCTGAGTGCCTGTTATTATTTAGCTACGAACAGAACATAGAAAAGAATAGGCTGAATATGTAGATTATAGATTTGATACTATCTGACGAAATCCGGTCAAGAACACTATAACAATTATGGATAGCGATTAGTTATTACCTCAAAGGTTTATGTAGGTACGTAAAATCAAATAATCTAAGCCACAAGTTGCTATAAACGCACAGATAATTCCTACAAACAAGTTGCTACTTTTATTAGTACTAGCTGTTGCCCGCGCCTTCACCCGCGTGAAGTTCGGTAACCATCTCACTGGATCCTAAAGAGATAAATAGTGTCCTACGTGTTAATCCAGGTTATGAACTATCCATGTGTCAAAATCATCACAATTATTATCATCACAACCACCATTATTATTACAATCATTATCACAATCACCATCACTATCACAATCACCATCACAATCACCATCACTATCACAACCACCACCATTATCACAATCATTATCACAATCTCCATCACTATCACCATCACCATCACCATCACAATCACAATCACCATCACAATCACCATCATCATTAACATCGTGATCTCAACCATTATCATCGTAATCACAATCATCATCATCATCACAATCTCCATCCTTGTTATCACAATTATCATTATCGTTATTACAATCATCATTATCGTTATCACAAACATCATCATCATCATTATCACAACCACCATCACTGTCACAATCACCATCACAATCACAACCACTATCACAATCACCATCACTATCACAGTCACAATCACTATCAGCATCACAATAACCATCACCATCGCTATCACCATCACAATCACCGCCACTATCACAATCACTATCACAATCACCATCGTCGTTATCACACTCATTATCATCGTAATCACAATAATTATCATCGTAATCACAATCATGATCATCATCATCACAATCACCATCACAATCACAATCACCATCACATTCACCATCACTATCACAATTACCACCACAAGCACCATCACTATCACAGACACACTCACTATCACTATCACCATCACAATCACCATCACTATCACAATCATCATCACCATCGCTATCACCATCACAATTACCGTCACAATCACAATCACCATCATCGATAGCGCAATCACAATCATCATTATCACAATCATTATCATCGTAATCACAACTATTATCATCACCATCACAATTACCATCACAATCACTATCACAATAACCATCACCATCGCTATTACCATCACAATCACCGTCACTATTACAATCACCATCACCATCACAATCACAATCACCATCATCGTTATCACAATCACTATCATCATTATCACGATCATCATCATCGTAATCACAACCATTATCATCGTAATCACAACCATTATCAGCGTAATCACAATCATCATTATCACAATATCCATCCTCGTTATCAAAATCATCATTATCGTTATCACGCGCATCATCATCATTATCACAAACACCATCACTGTCACAATCACCATCACAATCACAATCACTATCACAATCACCATCACAATCACAATCACAATCACCATCATCGTTATCACAATCACTATCATCATTATCACAATCATCACAATAAATCAACAATAACCCTGTATAGAAGTCGAATCCGCCATGTTCTGGATCTCAAAATAAATGCCATTTTCGTAATCTGCACCCCTGATAATCTCGGTATCGACACCCATATTGATTTTTAGACTTCAACCCCATCGCACCCCAACAGGGGATGATGGTATTTCAGGTCCGCCACATTAAATATTAAAATCGTTGTTTTTGTAACACACCCGACCCGATACACCATACAAACAATACCGATGTTGATTTTCAGACTTCGTCACCCCATTTCCCCTTCTTAGGGGTTGAATTCTGAAAAACCCTGAAACCCGTTTCTACTCATTTATCAAAAGGAGCACTCCTGTGAAGTTTCGAACAAAATAGTCTAACTAATCTTGTTTCCCCATACAAACTTTGGAGCCCCGTTTAACCCTTAGGAGGTGAATTTTGAACCACATATGGAACCTACTTGCCAAATTTGGAATCTGTAGACCCAGCGGTTTGGGCTGTGCGTTAATAGATGAGTCAGTCAGTCAGTCAGTTTCTTCTTTTATATATTTAGATTACTTTGCGGGATATGATACTACCACCTTCAAGTTATAGTGCGTCATGGTTCTGTTGGTGTGTGGCCATAGTCGGAACTAACTGCGTCTATCTTTTTTTTTCAATCAATTTTCCCGGACCAAAATGTCCAACATCGTCTTCCTGACAGGACCGACTCGTGACAGTTGACCTCCTAACATCTCGAATGCTCCCGAACATTGCGGAACATTACCGACCTTGTTGAAGCAGCATAAGATCTACATTCGCCACGGTTTTCACCAAGCTTGCTGGTCTCGGGGCACAGAGCACTGGGTTACAATCTCGTGACTCGAGTTCGTTTCCAGCCTAAGGATATTTTTTGTGAATTCATTTTTTTTTTATTTTCTTGTATTTTGCCTTTGTTTTTTATATTATATTTCACCCCCGTAGTTCCCGCTCCCGTGAGAGTACGGGGATAAAATATAGCCTATGTTACTCGCTAATAATGCAGCTATCCATTGGTGAAAGAATTCTTCAAATCAGTCCAGTAGTTTTTAAGTTTATTCGTAAAAAAATAAAAATACAAATCTTTGGTATTTCTAATATATACACTCTTTTGCAAAAAAAACGGGCACCTAAGGAAATTTACGTTCTAAGGTCGATTTGAGTTAATTATATGAAATTAAATTGTTTGACGTAGTCTGTATAGTTATAATCGTGTAAATTAATACACGTGAAGTGAATTCTTGCAATTTTTTTTTAAATTTTCGATGAATTCTATGTACACGGTCAAACAATAAGAAGAGATCGGCAATAAAGACAAGAAGATTTTTTTACTTTTTTTAATTATCTATAGTTACAAATTTAAAAACCTAATAACGAGTGTGACCTCCTCTTGCCAAAATCACAGCTTGAATCCTTCTGGGCATGCTTTCTACGATGTTTTTAATAACGTTTTGAGGAATACGTTCCCACTATTCTGTAATGACTATTTTTAGCTCCCTGATGTTTTGTGGGGCAGGTTGCATTGATGTTACCCGTCTCTTTAGAACATCCCAGACATGCTCAACTGGATTGAGGTCAGGACTTCGAGCTGGCCAATCTAAACGACGGATCCCAACTTCTTGCATGTACGCTTCCACGTCGCCAGAACGGTGTGGGCGTGCATTGTCGTCCGTTGTCCATTGTCCGTGCATATGGAATTAGGACTTCCATTGCGTTCCGGTGTGCATTTAATGTTCCATTTTCTATGAAAAATAACTCCGTACGCTCCGTCGAATTAATTGCTTCCCAAAACATAACGGAGCCTCCACCATAAAGAGTTATTTCTTCGAAACACACTTTCGCATAGCGTTCCCGTGGTCTTCGCAACACTGGCCGGCGTCCCTCCTCTCCACACAAAGATATTCTAGCTTCATCAGAAAAAAATACTTTATTCCAGTCCTCCAGAGTCCATGAAACACAGTTTCGAGCAAACTGAAGTTGAGCAACACGGTGCTCACGAAGTAATTTAGGGCCCCGAGCCTGGCGGTAACTCCTGATATTGGCAGCAAAAAGCCTCCCCCTGACCGTCCTTAACTTCTACTCCTCTTACTTCTTCAAGGCTCTTCTTCAGGTCCACACTTAAAGCCTTACGATTCCGCAACGCTTGACTCGCCAAAAAGGGGTCATCTCTTGCTTCTGTGCATCGTTTTCTTCCCGAACCGGGTCTTCTTTTGACCGAACCGGTCTCTTGATACCGTTGCTAAGTCCTCTGGACAGTTGAACGACTCACATTTAGCCGGTGAGATACGTAAGTTTGCAAACAAAGGTTGTTAGCAAACTTACTTACTTCAAGTACGGCTATAATTTTACCGGCCCTTATCGCTTTATCACTCATATCAAAAAGTGGTATATAATGTAAAAAGAAAGATTAAATTGTTTAAGTAATTTGCAGAAAATATTCAAAACGTTTTAAAATTTTAGTAATCAGTAAGAAATCGTTTCAGCGATTCGCGCCACTAATGGCGCGAATCGGACAGATATATATTTTTTTTTTTTTTACTAAAATTGCTTTATTAGTAAAGCAATTTTAAAATAATCCACAATAATCATTATTTATCTTTTGTTAATTACAAAATTTAAATTTGGAACGTAAAGAATCATGCCAGGCTGCTTCAAATAACAAGCAAATACATCGTCAAATTAAAAAAACCTCTTTCTTGTTCTTCTTCATTGAAGTAGAGAAAAAAATCTTTAAGTGCCCGTTTTTTTGCGAAAGAATTTAGATTACATATTTTATATTATGTTTGTTTTTTTTTATTGAGTTTTTATACCGACTTGTTTTCTGTACCATTAACCCGACTGTTTTCTATACCATTAAGTCGGTGCCCCGCCGACCGGCACACCCTCGACTCGGATGCAAGAGCGAGCGATTCAAATTTCGCGCCACCGGGAATGACAGGAACCAAAGGCTAACTGGCGCTGCGAGACGATGGTCTCCTGGCCCTTTATTCACAACGCTTCGAGTCGATTTTCGATTCGGAAAGTCGTATGTCTTTCTTTTTTTGACATTACGAAATCGAGCGAGATAGACATACGACTTTCCGAATCGAAAATCGAATCGAAGCGTTGTGAATAAAGGGCCTGGTCTCCTGACAACGAAGACAGACAAAACTTCTCTGTCTACGCCTGACAACGATTCAAACACCAAAAGAACCTTGACGTACACCACAGACTTTATGGTACCCTTATTTTTAGTGATAATATTAGTTATTGTTCTGAGTGATAATACGATGCACAGAGCATCTTTGTTACGGGTTACGATGACATTCTCGATTCTCATTGATGGCTAGAAAAGAAAAATATGAGATGAGATGAGAATTTGGACAAACAGTGCCGACTTATAAATGATTCTCGATTCTTATCTAAAACACCGATTGTTCTTGTGCTAATAAGACTGCTGCTGCTAATGAAGTTTTAAACGGTAATTCTTATTTCTTTCACAAATAATCTTTATTCAACAATAATCAAAAAATTATAATAAAATAAAGCTAGATCGAGAATACAAATAATAAATTTTAATGCTGTATAGACTGCTTATAGGAATAGAGAAATAATGGTAGACTGTGGTCGTTGCGGCCAGCCCAGCCAGTAGCGCTATAGCGGATTTCGAAAGGAATTAAAAAGATTTTGAAGTAAAGTAGAATTTGGCGGGTGGATTGCAAAAGTTTTCACTCTCGATTCACCCTTGTTTAAAAGTGAAATGTAATTTATATTGGTTTCATTGAATTTAAAAATGTAAGCTTAAAAACAGGCCAGCCGTACCCTATCTTTTACGTCATTTATTACCTACATAGTCTGATTGGAATTCTATAAGTGTAACTATTAGCAAAAAACCACTAACAAAAAAACACTTGTTTTTCAGCAGAGGTATAAAATGACAAGAAAACAAAAGCAGAAAGTTAAGATCGCGAAACTTGCAAATGGATTAAAAAAACAATGCAAAGTTTCAGATGAGCCAAATCCTGCTCCACCGTTAACGCCAGGTAACATTATTTTAGATAGCGTTATTAACCCCGAACTACTCGCGAAATGGCCAAAACTTAAATTGAAAATTCCACCTATTTTCTTACATAGACCAGTAGATTTTGAACAACATGTCAAAAAAGTATTAAATTTGGGAATTCAATTTTATCAACCACACTGTGGTAAAAACTACACTAAAATAACTTGCGAAAGCAACAATGATCACAAACACATGATCAAATATTTTGAAAAAAAGCAATTACCATTTCACACTTTTGGAAATCCTTCAAAGAGGAAAATGAAAGTGGTTATCAGAGGAATGCCAAAAGAAACAGAATTGAATGAAATCAAAGAGGTTTTCAAATCAGTTTCTATCCCTGTAATAAGAGTGCATAAAATGCACACTAAAGTAGAGAGAAAGGACAATACCATGCTGATTCTTGCTGTAGTACCATATGATGAACAAGGAAAAGCTATTTTAAAAGTAACACAGATATTGGGACACGATGTAAAGTTGGAGCCTCCTGTTACTAAACCAATACAATGTTATCGCTGTCAAAAGTGGGGTCACTCTCAGCGTTACTGCCACGGGAACATTAAGTGTGTTAAATGCGCTGGAGAGCATTTGACCAAAAAGTGTGATAAGATTTCTGAAAATGAACTGCCAACATGTGCTAACTGTAGTGGCGAGCACACTGCCAATTATAAACAGTGTATTTTCACCCCTGGATCGGAACAATATCAAATGATGCAAGATATCAAAATAATCATACCTTGCCACAAACCAATTCAGCTTGTTACCATGGAGAATTACCACATGTTGTACAAAAATGTTAATTATAACAAGAACCCTTCCAAAACCATTAAACCGGGTATATTTGTGCTAACTTCCTAGAAAGTGAATACCTACTCTTGAAACTAATGATGATATTTTTCTTTCTTTTTGTTTTGTATTTTTTAGACTAAGATTAATTGATTTGGGAAACTATTGTCTCTTCGTAAGTCTGATATTACTTTTATAAACACAAGTATTATGTTCTTTAATATTCTGTAAATTCATGTTTGGTTATTCCTATAGATGCTAGTGATGGATGACAATTTTTTTTTGTGAAAATACATTTTTGTCAGTGATAAAAAATAAAAATAAAGTTTGTTAGCAGAATCTTTGTATTTTTGTTCACTTAAAAATATTATTGCATTGCTCCCTATATTTAAAGTTCATAAAGTTAAATTAGCATAATTATGTTGTATCTATATTTACAGCCTTAATATTCGATTAATACTTATTATTTTACATTACAAATTATTATTCTGGTCACAAACTTTTGATGCTCTGCTTAATGGTGGTATTTAAAGCTGCCTCATTTTTAGTTTCTTCAATTGGGGTTACTAGAACCTGTAAATAAATAATAAAACAATGAGTTTATTGCTATTTTACCTACATTTATGCTAGATGTATAGGAAGTCATTGCAATTAAGATAGTGAATATGTTAATATTTTAGGAAAGAAAAAGGTTTTTAAAATATTATTTCCAGTACTGTTGCAAGTGGTTAAAGGACATTGGCGAAAATCGGCCCATTAGCAGACTGAAATGAAATGTACAGGGTAGATTTTTTCAACCTCACCTGGAGGGAAAGTACTCTAAATACTGAAGATAGCAGAATTTTACTCAAAGGAAACGTTCCTTTATCTTAAAAAGAAACAAATCTACATTGAAAGATTTTCGAAAATTCGCTTGCCACACTCTGGAATCGAACCGGCTAAAATCCGAAAAAATAACACACTGTACTTTTATGGCATCAATCATGTTTGTTAGAGAGATTTAATACATATGATTACCTATGGATTGATGTCAGGAAAGTACAGGACAGGATGTGTATTTTTCGAATATTAGTTTGGTAGATCCTGAGTTGAGTTAAAATTAAACAGGAGGTAGTCCATACATTAGCGTCTTTCGAGAAAACTCGTAAGCCAAAATCTTTAAATGCATTAGAAAAAAAAGCAAGAATTACCTTATTAACCGACTTCCAAAAAGGAAGAGGTTCTTTTAAAGTAATCTACATATTGTTTCTTTACCTGTAGCTTGATGTTCGTGACAGGCACTCTTGTTCCGTCCAGCTCATTTAGAACTCTGTCCAAGGTTTCGATCAGCCGATCAGCGTCTTGTGTAGAGAACACCATGGGTGGTTTAAATTTCAACACGTTACTGTCAGGTCCATCACGACTTATGAGAATCTTCTCCTCTCTCATCCTGTAAATGTGCAGAATAGAATCTATAAGGTGTATCTAATTCTATTCAAACACGAAATATTTTCAGAGAATCATCTAACGGCTATAACGAAGCCATAGCAACGAAAAAAAAAATGCGGGCAGTCTTTGAGGACTGCCGATAGAATTGAAAACTAAGTAACTTGTGAATCCATACATTTGGAAACATCTGCCCCACCCCTCGCCCAACCCCCCCAGGTCCCGATCCAGTCGTAGCACTGCTACGAGTTGTGCCCCGCGCACGACTAAGTGGTACAACGCCGTAGCGGATCGGCTACGAGTGCTACGAAGCGTAATGATAGGTGACGATCGTTCAATGTTTTTCCTTCACCCAAAACTGAGCTCAACGCGCCTAAAGAAGTTTTCACTTCAAAAATAAAATTATCTAAGTTTGTTTTTACGAAATTATTCTAATTCCAAAATTTGTTGTGGCATTTTTCATACAACCTTTATTACGACGTAGCATGACGTAAGGCCCTGTTCCCACTATGTCGTGACGATTAATTTATCGTTGGTTTTTAGGATGCAAAACTCGTGGTAATCGTGTCGTCCTAAATGTGAACACCTCCATATAATACACAAGCCACGACACTTAAAACTACACGATTATCTGTCGTCACGACATAGTGGTAACAGAGGATAACATACGACGCGGCGCGGCGGCGTAATATAAGTAATATAGCGTAATGGATGTTGAAAAATAAAGAGCCAGTATTTATTTTGTGGGTCAAGTATTATTGTTTTTCCTTGAAATTGCTTCGTTATAGCCGTTAGATAATTCCCTGAAAATATTTCGTGTATGAATAGAAACACTATAGATAGTCCCAACATTATCTCTCTCCTCCTCTCCCTTTACATTAGTTTTTGGCAAAAGGCGTGAGTTTAAATGTTTATATGAGTATAAAGGTAAAGGCCTCCTTCCTTTCCTTTCATTGGTCTAATCTAAATTGTGTGCCTTCTTTCTAATTCTCACCAATAAATAAATATTATATTTTTTTATGCACCTATTAACGACATGTTTAGCTTCTGCCGTAGCTGGAGTCCTAGCGTCCCTGTCAGTCACCAGTTCTACTCCTACGAACAGTCCCCTCCCCCGTACGTCGCCAATCAAGCTGTGCTTATGCTTCAGCTGTTGACAGCGATTCAGTAGATGGTTGCCAACGCGGTTCGCTCGCTCCATTAGACGCTCTTCTTCGATCACGTCAAGAACTGCGTTTGCGATTGCGCAGGAGACAGGGTTGCCACCGTACTGTAAAAAGAAAAAAAAACAAGGTTCTAAATAGTTGATTAGGTTTTCATTGAAAGAGAAAAGTTGTAACATGCTCCTTTATGCCTAAGTTGACATTGTGAGACACTTTGAAATAGTGAAACCCTGAATTTCGGATACAGGGTTTCAGCACATTACAGATAACGTCGATGTATATTGGTACCTGTGTACCTACCTACATAGTTATCTACGAGCAAAGCTAAGATAGGTCACGTTGAATACGTAACTAGCAGATAGCGGATATAAATAAACCTGCAACCATATCATATCAGCTTGTTTTGCCAAACACTTAGCAGCTAGATATTAAAAACAGGTGTTGCATCACACAATTAGCGCAGAAACAATGCTCTGTTTCATCTCGTTTATAATTACTAATGGGAATATCACGATTCTACGAAATTCTAATAAAAACAAAGCAAAGCATCTTTGCATGCGGTATCCTAAACCACTTCAGTTTTTAGTATTAAAACGTTGGGACCATTTAAAACCTTAAGGTAATGGGATATTTACCGTATTGAAATATTCCACTCCAGTATCAGCGAAGCTC
Organism: Xestia sexstrigata; assembly: GCA_941918905.2. Taxonomy (NCBI): domain Eukaryota; kingdom Metazoa; phylum Arthropoda; class Insecta; order Lepidoptera; family Noctuidae; genus Xestia; species Xestia sexstrigata. The sequence continues at coordinate 12,188,289 of OW799212.2, read as the reverse complement.
TTGGCAATTTCAGGGGTTGTAATAACAGCGGCTACAGGATGCCCATTGCCCATCGGCTTGCCCATAGTCACGATATCGGGCACAACGTCTTGGGTCTCAAATGCCCACATGTGGGTGCCTACACGGCCGAATCCAACTTGGACTTCATCGGCTACGCACACACCATCAGCTTCGCGAATGTGTCTGAAATAATGTTAGGGATTTTGAAAAATCGAATCTAAACTACGTAATGGAACTCTCCCCTATTTATCAATATCTCACTAGGAATAATCAAAACTTTTTGCAAAATGGTTAGGGAAGTGATTCCCATATATTTTTAGATGAAAATCGGAACAAACTTTTGCGAAAATATAGCATTGGCTGATACGGCTATCCAAATTTAATCACCTCATGCAAAACAAAAGATAAAAATATCCCAAGAACAATCAATATTTTCCATAGCTCATATTTATCAAAGGGTAATTGTGTAAATTGTCTCTCATTTGCTAGACAAACGTACCCGCGTGTAAATAGAGTACAAGGCTAATTGTAAAACAATTACTGAAATCTAATTTTAACCGCAATCTATTATACTGCTGATATGGTCTCGTTTCGCCTACTTACGAACTGACCTAGACAATGGTGTCTTTTCTGTTGTGCACAAACTAAACTTAATTTAGGCTATTGCTATCCTTTACTAAAAGGCAGTGCGAGAAAAGGACGGCTATAGCTATGAACTAAGTTAGAGATGTCAAACTAGTTTATGCCTTGCGCTTCACCGTGTTTTTAGTCGACATGTTTTTACGTGCACCCTTCATTTGTATAGAAATATTAGTTCCAACAAAATTTGACAGCTCTAAATTACGTCCGTCTCTTTTTCGTTTTATTAGAGAGAAAAAGATAGCAATAGCCTAAATTAAGTTTAGTTTGTGCACAACAGAATCGACACCAATATCATCCAATAATAAATTAAAAAACTCAAATTCAGGTATTTTTTATCAGGGCACGCCACAATAGTGGCGGTAAGTCCCCTATTTGAGGAGTGGCTTGAGAGACGCCACGGCGTCCTCACCTTCCGCCTGACGCAGGTCCTCACCGGACACGGTGTTTTCGGGAGGTTCCTGCACCGAATCGTGCGGGAGGAAACGCCCGGGTGTTTCCACTGCGAGGATCGACCGGAGGACACGGTGGAGCACACGGTGGAGGTGTGCCCCGCGTGGGCGGAGCACCGCCGTGTCCTCGAAGCGGCGATTGGCGGCGGCGACCTCTCGCGTCCGGCCCTGGTGCAAGCCATGGTCCGGAGCGAGACGGAATGGGACGCCGTCACCTCCTTCTGCGAAGCAGTAATGCTAGAGAAGGAGGTGGCGGAACGTGAGAGGGAGATCGCGGGCCTGTGGACGGTGGGCTATGGGCTAGCTCGCCGTCCGTCCGTCTCATGACGACAGGCCGTGTCGACGGCGCGTTCGTGTTCCACGCGCGCCTCAAAGAGAGTCAGCAAAAGGAAGGGGTCCGAAAGGACCGATGCCTGCCGGGGTTGCGGGACTATTCGAAAGAGATACCGTGGCCCCGGAACACAAAGGGCGATGAAGGAACATGGATGGGTTTTAGTCAGTAAAAGTCTGACACTCCCTCCTGCTCCGCCCAGAGCGGGAGAAGTCATTTGATGATTTCCCATCCGAAAAAAAAAAAAAAAAAAAAGGTATTTTTTATCAATACTTGATTTAAAATTAAAAATAGACAAGAAGATATTACTTCTTAATATATTCTATGCAATACTTACTGGAAAACTCTTTTAAGGTATCCGTCAGGTGGAATGATTTGTCCACCGCAACTTTGGAGGCTTTCCGCAATAAATGCGCAAACGCCGCCGTTTTTGCGTTTGGTCTCTTTGCAGATCTTGCCAATTTCATCAGCGTACAGTTTCCCTAACTCTTCTTCATTTTGAGAGTCATTGGGGTATGTGTACTTTCCTCGGTATATATCGGGAACTGGTGCCTGGATGAAGTAATTAAATACGATTAGGCAATTTAATCACTTGTAATTATGTCGTATCCAATTATGAATTTAAATGGGAAGCTGCAGTTATCTCTTTGTTGAAGTGCGCGAATGAAATTAAATGGGAATAAATATTAGCAGATAGTATTGTTAATTGTTTAACAATTCAATATTTCCCCAAATACTTTTTTTTTAAGCCTTCTTTGAAGTTGGTACTTAATTAGTTATTTTGCCACTAACTTCAGTTTCACCAATTTAATCAGTCATAATTAGGTACCTATACCTAATTGTAAGTTTAAGAAAAACATCGCTCAGATATGACTCACGAGTATAATTTATCTATGTTACGAGATATAGAGATTATTTTTATCATGTCTAATAACTATCAGTAATATTACGTAAGAACATCCAAATATAGCTTAGATAGAGATAAGAATAAAGATAATGCGTGTCCTATAAACTAATGCAACTACGATCGTGTGCAACCCAGTCAATATGTGTAACTTACCACATGAACCCACTCTGGCTTCTCTGGCCCTCCGGGTAGGTTAAATTTGTAGGGAGACACATCAATCATAGACGTAAGATGGCCATGATACGCGCTGTAACAAACAGGCGCTAGTAGCACCCTAATAACACTTCGACTAGCTCGAAGTAACGACAAAAGATCGAAGGGGACATTATGTTGAACGTTTAATCGCCTCGGTGGGCCAAATGATTTTTTTTAATTCTTTAAACCTATCCGGCATTCATGATTGAACATTAGAATCGTCTTATGTGAGTCAATATTCAGTGTAATATAGGATCTTTTCACAAGGATAAGTAGATAGCGCCCGTTCGGTGACGTAATCACTATCTTTTCCTTCGTGTAGATACAGTGCCTGTAGGTTGATACCTATAGGCACGATATCTATCAATATTGTTGTAAGCAATAGTATATTAATACTACCGACTGCAGAGTTACCCTTTTGCTCAATCACTGAAAAATACACATACAAACAAGGTCTTCTAAAATCCCATAAAACCTAAATGCCGATAAGTTCAAACTTCCATTCAAGTCCCGATTAACCCTAGCAAGAGATATTCCCGAAAGTAACAAGTTAATTTTTTTTGAAAAATAAAAAGTACTCACTGGTCTAAGGTAATGACATCCTTGTTCTTGGTGTGAATCCTGGCAAGCCTCAAGGCAAGATCGTTAGCCTCCGAGCCGGAGTTAACGAAGAAACAAACCGACAACGGTTCTGGCAAGGTTTTGACCAGCCTTTCGGCAAGGATAACGAGCTCGTCGTGAAGATAACGATTGTTAGTTGAAATTAATGACATTTGGTTTCTGCCAGCTTCCACCACATGTGGATGACAATGGCCAACTGCGAAATTAAAAAAATATGTTAGCGGTGTCGTAAAATATTATGAAGGATCCATTACAGTGTTTAGTTCAGCCATTTAGGGAGTTAGGAGAGTAATTAAAAAATATGGTAACTGTCAGAATCATCTAGTATGTCTAACAAAATTAAACTAGACACATGAATCGAACAATAATTTCAAGATAGGAAACAGTAGTTATAGGGGTCGGCTAGGGTTATCGTTTATTTTAGCAACCCATTGATAATTACTACCAGCTAAAATCTGGTTAGGATTAGTTTTAATTTAAGTGGCTTAAATAATACTTAACACGCAAAAAGATAACAAGAATATCTACCGTGTGCAACATTGTTGATGCAATCGAGATATCTTTCGCCTGTCTCATCATACATATACTGGGCGACACCGCGTACAATTTTCAAGGGAGATGAACGAAAGAATAATTGGCACGCCTCACTGGAACAAAATTTTACTTATTATGTGATTTAATTCATTAGGTACACATAAATGAGATAATTGACAATGTGAATAAAACGCGAACGCAAAAAATAATGTAGAGACAAAGAAAAAGAAACATGGAAATTTGAGGCCAGAAGTAACTTACCCAACATGTTTTTCTCGGAGCCTGATGGTTTCAGATTTTGGCATCGACTGTAGGTAAGCCATTTTTATTTTATATATACCTGAAAAAAAAAACATAATTGCAATAACGACAAGATATACCTAGTTTCCGACCAAATGCATCGCGGGAGACCCCACCAGTCACTTTTGGTCAAAGTCCGTAAAAATTATATTAAAAATAGTCTTACCACCAGGTACAGACTATTCAAATGGAAATAATACCCAAGTCTGTTTTAATCAGTGTTATCAAGGATTTTTATTATGTCACGATGAGTTATTAACTACAGTACCTACCTACGCAAGCAAGGCCAGAGGAAAAACGCTGTAAGTATTCATTTTGACATCCTAATAGATTTTTTATAAAATTGTGTCTAGAATTTATTGTACTTAATAGATGTAATTATGAAATGATTACTTATTTATTACAACTGGCGTGCTTTTTGTACGTATAGGCTCATGATTTTTCTTGACTACTCACAAAATGATTTCAATAGGTATTATTCTCATGTGAAATTGACCACGATGTTTACCGAATGATGCCAATATTATTTATCAGTACTTAAACAGGAAGAGACTGTTCTATGCAGCTCTAAAATAACTAAAGCAAGAATATCCCTGGAGAAATGCTGCAAGGCACTCGCAGCATTCTGTATGGGCTTGCATTTTTAAATTTAAGTCCTAACAGTGCAGGTTCATAATGCATTATTTTATTTTGTGCATTATCGCTCATTATTAGGCACACGGCCAGATCTCGATTGATGATCGAAATCAAATAGACTATACTGCAACGGATGTCACCAATTCTTTGGCAATCTGAATCACGATCACTGAGCGTGAGTGCAGAGTCGGGCTAATTACAACATGCCCCAGACATCATATAACAGGCTCAATAACCTTTTGACCGTTGGAATTTTCACCAGCATCAGCTGCATTATTTAATTTTCTTCTCAAAATAATCGAAGTAAACAGAGGTGTTCCCATAAAAAATGGTAGACAAAGCTAACTAAAGCTTAAGTAACTGATCAATTCATGAAAAAAACCTATAATGAATTAAAAAGTTGAATAAAATTATAAACTTACCGTTAAAAAAAAACTAAAATTAAAACTAATTAAAGGTGAGTAATTGCTAAGTTTGTTAGACAAACCTGACGCGTGAAGCGCGGCGCGAGATCAATAAATGTAGAACTATTTCGATTGTATGTCGATTTTATAGAGGCAGGCGCGCACGCCCTCCGCGCAGCCAATGAAAATAATAGCGCTCGTATTATCAGTGCAGTAGCGTCGAGATAAGGATACATGATGACAAAAGTCACCGACCACGCGGCCAGCGTCACGCTGCCATAGGACGGGCGCATGAGCATTTAAGGCGAAGACAACTATGTCATCTTTCCATTCAAATAAGTAAATAAAATGTATAATGATCAATATAACATGACAAATACTGTAGAGGTTGCAGGCATATAGCACTTGTTATAACGATCGACGAACGAATTTATTTAAAGGTAGCCTTTCCCAGTTGGATGCATGCTCCAAACTAGGGTATCATGAGTCATGACGGATATGCATCAGTCTATGTGAGGAGTACGTAAAAGGTAGGCACTGTCAAAATTACATCTTTATATTTATGCAAAACTGGGGAGCAGAATTCTTAAAGTTATAGGACCAGCAGGTTCCATCAAGTTACAATAACGATAACTACTAGAACTAATTAGGAAATTCGGTTGGATCTTTGTTGCAAATATGATAACGCCGAATTATAGCACAGTTAATTAGGTAATTTGATTAGGGCCTTGACATTTTCATTCTATCTAGGTACATAACTAAAACCTGCAATATTGCATATTAATATATATTTTTTTACGCGTTCTCATTCTTTGACTTTTTTTTGCTTTGTGTAGATAGCACTTAGATAAACTACTGGACCTTCTACATAATATTTGTATCCAATTATGTGGACGTGGAATTGTTATGAACATATTTGTAGGTATTGATAAGCTTAATTTACGCAAGCAAGCGATAGTTACATTAGGCAAACTTTAATAGCTAAAAAACATATCAAATATTTAATAAGCAATTCAGTTTTTTTATAAACTTTATCATTGATCAAATATAATACAATGCACGTAGAAAGACTCTAAATATAGATTTTTTTATACTATCTTTATCACCTCAAGGAAAGGCAAATGAAAGTCAAACTCTATAGCAAACATTGTTTTCTTCGCTAGTAACTAATTCAAGGAAACAAGGAAAGGTCAATCCGGTTGTTGTAGCTTGTAGTACTAAATCTTTATTTAAGATCTTATTTATTTGCTGAAAATAAACCTATGATATTAGTCTTTTTTTTTAGTTTTTACTCTAAAATTATTTCACTGACTTTTTTCCTAACCTTACCTGTGTAAAAAAGATCAACACTGGTAATAATAGTACACACAGTGTAGCGACGGCGGTATCGTTAAGTAATAGTAGTTGGTTAAACATTACTTAGCAAACACCTATATTCGTATGGAAACGTTACCTTCAGTGGGATTTTCCACGTTAAACATCTTATACAGGCTGTTGTTTTTTATTTAAAATACGCAGTTACACATTGCGTGAACATCCGTTCGGAAATGAAAAGGTGAAATGGAATTTTAACGCGCGAAAACATTTTGGTTTCGCAGTTATTTTTGTTTTTCTGAAGTTTTCGTTATTTATTGTTTATTTTCAATTATAATAACAGCCGCAAATAGGTTTTGGTAGGTTAACAGAAGCCTTTAACAGAAGTTTAATGAAAAAAGAAATTGGAAATCTCTTATCGCTGATGATTTTCGCCGCCAAAGCGAGACGATTCTTAAAATAAACGTTTGGGTACGTTTTCTACGTAACTTTTTCTAGCTATGAATATTTTCAATGATTATGCATCACTTTAAGAAAATTACGATGTAGTTGTAGACCATTCTAATTAGGTACGTTAGTGGTACATTTATTTACACAAATAACATATTGAACTCTTTCATCGAGATCTGTCAAGTCATTAGGACTTAATAGGGTCTTCATCGTATGAACAACAAAAGCATTCATAATGTGCGAAAAAACAAAATACTCTGCAATGAACGCAATAAAATAAATTGTTTGTAGCACTTTGGTATCTAATTATTTTAATGCATGTTCTTTACTTGATCACTAATTATTCGGACAATATTGTTCACAATGTTTTGTACTATTTTTTTTTTTCGGATGGGAAATCATCAAACGACTTCTCCCGCTCTGGGCGGTGCAGGAGGGAGTGTCAGACTTTTATTGACTAAAACCCATCAATGTTCCTTCATCGCCCTTTGTGTTCCGGGGCCACGGTATCTCTTTCGAACAGTCCCGCAACCCTGAATTTTAACATCAACTTAAGTACATAATACGCTCATAGCTGTTTAATTAATTTTTAATATAAGCTGCAATTAAATACAGTTTATTAATGGTACTCATGTTTACTACGACTAATAGATTAAATATGTAGAGCGATCAGTAAATATGTACTACGTCAAATATGCTGGTTAAATACCTAACCAGCACAAATAAACTAGTTAAATACGTCAGATTATTGACATTAGACTGTGAAAACATCTAATAATAGTACCTAATGAAAATGGTAGCAAGGACATTACACCACTACGATTTTATACATATCTACTTACCTGTTCTTCTATGTGGAATTACTCCATTTAATTTAAGATGAGAATTATAACCAGGTTATTAAGAACAATCAATAATGATAGGTACCTACTATGAATAAGCAATTGTTCAGGAATGAGGAAACTATAAACTTAAAAAAAAAAAAACATTAGGTAACCTACCTAAATTACACCTTTTTTTTTTCGGATGGGAAATCATCAAATGACTTCTCCCGCTCTGGGCGGAGCAGGAGGGAGTGTCAGACTTTTACTGACTAAAACCCAACCATGTTCCTTCATCGCCCTTTGTGTTCCGGGGCCACGGTATCTCTTTCGAACAGTCCCGCAACCCCGGCAGACCTAAATTCGATACCTAGGTACTAGTCAGAAATACCCATATAATTAAGGAGTAGGCTAATTAGGTATTCGGTGCAGACTTCCACCGATCATATTTTGTGGACCTTATATCTAAGTAGGTACGTTGAAATGAACGCTTTTCCAAATATTCCTTCTCCCTGTTTTGCCTAATATGATATGCGACTCACGCTGTTACGACGTTGAAAAATTTCTTAATATCGTACGCACACCCACCTTATTAATCTCCCGTGTTATTAAACTATGCGAAAACATGCCTGTAAGTCATGAAGTCGGAAATTGATAGTAAAATGGCAAGCATTGTACTTAGAATCCCTGTTTAAATAGACGATAATTCATTAGTCATTACCGCTTAATACGCATCACGAGAAACTGCTATTTTCTAGATAAGTAATATTAGTTTCCTTGTCTGTACATAACTGTTTAGGTATATAGTTTTAATAACAATCCCATACAAAGACATACTTTCTAAATATCGGAAAACTTCTTCAGTCTATTTTTAACTTAATATGAAAAGTAATATTATGATGTTGAGTTGAACCTTGTTGTTATAAGTAATATTTATCATCTGTTTTGGTATAGTAAAGAATTTATATTTGTTGGTTCATGTGAGAAATCAATGAACTCCTTTACTACAAACATCATGTGTCTCAATCAACGTTTACAGTAAGTACTCGTAATAACTCGTGGAAGATAAAAAGTTGTTATGCTTTGCTGTCGGTCCTTACGCACGTGTGAATCACGCCTGCCGCTGTGGATGCCATGCGTTCCACTGGCCGGCACGCGCCGCCGCTGACGCTGGATCTTATCGGTGCTCCACCTTAGGTACCACAATGTAATCGCTACCTCAATTTTTAGTGTTCCGTGCTGAAATCATAAAAACTGTCTCTACGTTGATGAAAATATTCAACACTTCCTAGTATTAATTTCAGTTTTGTTACATTTCTGGTATTCAGCAGCTTTGGGTTAGGTAAACTTCAACATAGTTCTAATTATGATCTATCTGAATAGGCGAGACGACAAAAAAAAATCTAATTAGTCCGTCAGATAGATGACGTCACAAGCCCCCATGATCATGATGACTCATGATCTTTGATGCGTTTTATCTTCGTCATTTTTTATTAATTTGTTAAATCAAAAAACACGTACCCAAATTTTTTTCGATAATCTAACAAATGGAGTAAACAGAATCATATTTTTTTTAGTCAGTCGTCATCCCATAATGACCTGAAACGAAAAGTCGCCAACGACGACTAGAAGAACGTTTTGGTTGCACAAATAAAAATGTTTCGGTCGGCGTTAGTTTTAGCTAGCATCGTTTTACTGGTACCTTACCGTATTCAGTACATAAGCTTGTTTAACTTTGTATTAAACAGGAAATTGGTCTATTTCCTTTTAATACTCCCAAGTTTATATTTAGTCAAATTAATTAACTCTTCTTTCGACGTGACCATCCATTGGCGCTCAAATTATTAAGCCAATTAGTCTAAGAGGTATAGACTTCATAATCCAAATCGCAGTTGACCGATATTTTTTTATCTAAGATCTACTTTCACTGTCTCACTAGGGCGTTCCTACGGAGACCATGTCATGTTACCGATTTTCTATGTCGAAATATTTTTGGTTTTAGTAGGTAGGTAATATTTTGACATTGAGCTTGCCTAGCGTAGTGCGGAGTTTCAATTGAAAAAAGGCCAGCATACCTAAGTATACTGGTTTGATGCGAGTCGCACGGGACCGGTCAATGTGGCGACACTTGTGGGAGCCTATGTCCAGCAGCAGACGTCTTTCGGCTGAAATGATGATGATGAAGATGTTCTGGTTTTATTATTACGGACGTGCTGCTTACTGTTACTACCTACTTATTTTGCAAAGTGGAAACGACGAAACGCAATCGTAAGTTGGGATGCCTTCAGACCGATGGTTCCTGATGTCCACCACCTGCTTGTGCATCTCTGGTGCACAGCGATCTATAAAGGTGGCAGTTTTTTCGTAACCAGCGCATGGTAAAACCTGAAGCATAAGAGTTTAATTGGTGCTGCTGTAGAAATGTTTCAACCAGATTTTTGTAATTAAATAAAAAAAGGAACCCTGCCAATCGAGTAGGTGCATACCTACATAATCGTATGCCCGACATTCTATCGATCCGTGGCGTTATCATAATTATAAGCTCAAGCCTGAGGTTATTACCGAAGCTAAAAGATAGTCGGGTTCAGATACTATAATAAATAGGAAACAAAAAGATTAATAATTTTCATATCAAACTCATAAGTAGGTCACTTCAAATGGAAAACTAGTTAAGTCTAATATTCTTTAATAGCATGTACCATATTCTTCCCGTCTTTATCAAACCTCGCAGTTGGTAGTGTAGGGTTTGTCGCATCATGCCTGTACTAAAACAACTATGTTAGCATAATGCCACTTCAACTACATGTAAAGTAAGTTTGTTTCAGAATAGTAGCATTTTAGCTCTTCGCCCATAAATTTACATCGTGTACGGTCGAACAAACTATTTGGTTTACATTTTTCAATGTAATTTGTGGGTTAAACTGTAAACCAAATAGCTTGTTCAACCGTACCTAAAATCTATTGGATTTTATTATGTTCCAAGTCCAGCGGTCACTTGTGCGAAGGTGAAATTGCACGGGGACAAAAAAATAAAGGCATTTCCTACGTGCAACTGTACCGAATGTCCTTGCAACTCTTTGAGATGACCCTTGTAGATCACAAGATCTATTTTAGGATACTGCTGATTAAATCGAACACATCTTTGTAGATAGGTACATAGTTGTCCTTATCTGCATAAAGTACCTACCCACTTCACTTGTGCGACTCGACAAGATACTTACATAAAAGTAACGCGATTAAATCTGTCACTATTATCAAGTAGGTACATTTTGATATATTATTTCAAAAGAATTCATAAGATTGAATCATTCTGTTATCTCAGATCAAGCAATTAATGGCTGTTTAGCAATTGTTTCGGCCAGATATCGTCGCTTCACGCTTTTAATTGAGAAACCCAGTGTCTCGTGATAAGGCAAGAATCAATCGAATAGGGAACGTTTGTTACTACTCTGTGCGAATCGAACTACATTTTTTACACCAAAAATTAATAAGTACACTAACATGTCATTGTTGTTGACACAAGTTTTGACATTAAATTAATTGTTTTTAACTTAGTAAACGAGTTCATTGTTAGTCTACTCAGGCAGAGGTCTTTGTAAACAAAAAAATATTTCGTATGCTTCTTGTTTATCAGTTATGTACATTTACTGCACAATATTGCACATTCAAGGTTTAGACAAATAGGAAATACCTATGTGGACTAAGAGGTCGAGTAATTCTGATAGTAAAGAGAACTGCCTTTGTGGGTTGATCAAAGTATTATCAATTGTCAATGGCTACCGAAACTCCCATAGAGACTTAAGTTTATTTCTGAACTATAACAGTCAAAAATTGTTGAAAAAAAAAAGATGCTGGTGGAAAAAATAACCTCCTCCTTTTTTATAAGTCGGTTAAAAACTGCAAGAGGGATTAAAAGATTTGTACAAATAAAACACACGAGTCTTATTATAGATAAGTATATTGAATAATTAAATAATATTACTTCGAATATGCTGCCAAAAAAGACTTAAAGTGTAATCGTAAAAGTAATAATAAAATGTTGAAGATAAAAGAGGTCAAAATATTTCGAGTTTGAGTAGAAATATACATTTTTAGTGGGGTGATTGCAAGGTTTACGTACCAAATATCAAAAACTTTATGGGTTGACTTGCAACCAGCAAATTTCAAAGCAGAACTTGTCATCACAAAGTGTTCAAACAATGTTTGTTTGCATGAAAATGACAACGTGAGGAAAGGTTGACACGGTCAAACCAGAAGTCGTGCAAAACAGTCTATCATTTTTACTAATTAATATTAACTATACTTTTATAATTACAACCATTTGCACAACGGAGCAAAATGTCTAGTGCTATATATTTAATAAATACTATATGTATGGGCACTTTCTATAATTATGCAGGATGTCTCAAAACAATTTGTTGAGAATCAGAAAATAACTTCTAAGCAAAATTTTAACCAGATAAAACGCACATACATGATAACAGTTTCGTTTTTCGACATCCCGGGTTATATTCAAGTCTCCACTTTCGACTATTTCAATGTTCTTGTCAGTCTTACGTCCTGCAAGTAAACATGGTGGACAGTTTGGAAACGATCGTGGCACAAAAATGAAACAGTTCGTTTAATATTTTCGCAAAAAATGCTATAATGTAATACGAGCTGTACAATATTTAACATGGATACTTCGGTAAGTGTTGTTTTTTCTTCACTGTTTCTCCATAGTATTGCACTTGAAAAGCATAGATGCAAAACAAAGAATGTTATTCAAAGTGACAATAAAACTACGATACTAATGTCACACTGATATAGATCATGTGATGCATGGGTTGTTGATAAATAAAAGTGCAACAACCAAATATGACTTTCACTACGATTCTGATAGTCAACATTTTTTAAGTAAGTACTTTTAACCCGTTAGTGCCAAACAGACCTTTGTTTTGCAACTACACTCTTCAAACAAGTAAATATGCAACATGAACAGTAAAAATATCATCATATATAAATTTATTACGTACACTAATAAGTAGCCATTCGAACTCTGTAAATGGTTAAATACTTTAATAGGCGGAGACACCACACTTACAAAGTGCAATAATTAAACTACAAATCCAGATGTATAAAATAATTATGCATCTTTGATTTAGAACTAAACAAACTTGCTAGACTGTTATCCTCAATACTTCTATCGGACTTGTGATGTGACGTAGTTCGACATGCATACACTGCCATGAGTATTAAAGAACAAAACTCAGTACAACTGCTGCAGCTAACGACCCATTGCCCACGATCCTGAATTATCAACATGCTCTAGTAGTAGTGCCCTACCACTCTAAGGATGCAGACCAATACTGTGGACAAGACATACGATATCCTCTAGATCTAAATCATTACGGATACGTTTTCTGTTCTATTAGATATAGGCACTGTTGGCTTTACGCCTTCTGCTAAACCGACAGATAAAACGACGAACATGACATTGTTCTTTTTCGAATCGATTTGATGTATGTCCAATCCACATTATGCCTATGACTTAGTAAGTTAATTTAACATTCGACGCTACAATACAATAATTTAATTGTGATTTAATTAAATTATGCTCGTTCAATAACTTTTTTATCATTGTTCTGACGTCGTGCCAGTACATGTTCCGAAGTGAAGTACGACTGAACTGATATGTGATACCGATAACTGCAAATCAATGGGATACCGCAACACCTATAGAACACCTCGCAAACTTGCCTGACACTGGGCGAATTAAATCTATGAACATGCATTAAATGACTAATTAAAATATGCTCCGTACTAACATACTATATTTACGAAACTAACGATATATTTAATCTTTTTTTTTTCTATTTAAATACGCTTTAGTGTAAAAATAGTTTTTTTGAGACAAAAATGTCAAAGCGCTCCTTAATGCCAATTGCGAAAGAAAGATGATTTTTGAATAATGTATACCATGAAATGTTAATAATGCCCGACGAGCAGTACACGATGATAATTTGTTTATATTGAAATATAACTACATACGTAATCATTTAATATATTTCTTAATAGGAAGATGTCATGAAAGAAAGACTATAGTTTTACAGAATTGCAAATTAATTTATGGACGGCAAATATCTATGACGACTAATGTCTTTCCAAATATTACGTTTATTTATAATTTTCTTGTGAATACGTTGAAAGAATAGTATTTCGTGACGTGGTACATCAAGTGCCCTAAAGCTTCACATCACGATATTAGATAAACTTAAACTCAGAATCCTAGACACAATGTTTTGGAAACAAACTCAATGTCATAAAAAACAACGTTCAAATTCCATTGCAAGCAATATAACCAGGAACGTTTTGTCGCTCAAGAATCAAATTAGCCTTATAACGAACGCCAAATTAGATTTAGATAATATGTAATTGATTAGGTAGCAATAAACTTAAAATATCTAAGATTCTGAATTCTAGTATAGAAACTCTGTGTAATTAAACAAAGTAATCAGAAATAGGTAGGTACGATGAAATTAAAGTATTATAAAATTATTTCACGATCTTTAGAAGAGTTCACTTTGAGGCGTTTTAATCTAATGACTTAAAACTATTGCTAGATTTTTGTATGTCTGATTAATGAGGTAGTCAAAATAAATAAAATTTACCAAAATAATGTGATAAAATTGGACGCGATTGGGAGAGATACTGCAGATTTTCAAGAGCAATCTTAGCAGTACTTTCCTAGAATCTAATTATGTATCTATATATGAAACACAAAATGAGACGGTACGAAATGCTATTCCCTAACAATCACACAAACAAGATCGGAAACTCAAAGTGCATTATTAACGAGTTGGTAACAGCAAAACTTTTGCGCAGAAGATAATTCTAAACATGAATAGAATACCAAACTGACAATCCTCTATTCAGGAAATACTATACAACCATTCTTCTGGTAGTTACTATGACGACATTTAAAATCATAAACCTTAGCTTTGATCCAATTTTTACGACCTTCAATTTATACTAACTAGCATTCTAAAAATTTACTATCTACTGAATGCTGAAAACATCCACACTTAATGAATGCACATAAACATCTAATTTTATAAAGATATTGAACTAAACCTACTTGATGCTTAGGCTGGCAACAAATTCCATTCCAATGTCAGACTTGTTTTCCTCAATTTTTAATAAACAATACATATCTTTACTCGCTTTCTTTGAAGTTTGCAAAGAGAAGCATCTCATTTTAGATCCTTTTTGGTGTATTGGTAAGCAGGGACGCGAGAACCGAGCTCAAGCAGAACTATTGGTTCACTACACACGTGTGCTATCTCTATTGTTCGTTAGCATGTCAATAGCTTTTTAGTAAGTGACACACAAAATAATTTATTTCTTTCGACAGCGCCGTCCTTGTTTGCGAACATCAGAGAGGCTCAATTTAAATCCGTGTATTGTTTTGTACATAATACCAATTATTATACCTGGATAAGTTGTCAACGACTTCATGACTGTTTCTTACAAAATACAATCAGAACAATTAAAACTGATGCAGTTGCTTACTTTATTTATTGAGCAATTTATATTACGAGTATAATATTTGTAAATAAAGATAATTACGCGAAACCAATGGTATGAGATTTTTTTTTTTTTTTTTACTGAACACTCCTTTTATATAAATACTTAAAAATGTACATCAATTACTATAATGGTCTTGCGAAAGGTTACATTATATTAATTTCACATAATTTACAAAATGATATTTCAGTATTGCTTCAGTATAAGGAGATAGTCTCGCTCTTTACATTTAATATAATGCACAATCATATTATTGTGTTACTTATAATTTCTAGTTCACATTTCTCAGAACTTCATTTACTTGAATAATGTATTATCTGACTGTGGAATGGGGAGTTTTAATGTTACAAATAACTGAGATTTTGCCCGATTTAGTCAAATCAGAAAATTGCTCATCAACTTACTTGATTGTAGTAGCGTAAGTATTTAAAGAGACAATCGTGTAGTAAGTCAGACTTAGCAATAACACGAATATCGTCGACAAAGTTACATTCTTCTATGTTAATGATTTGTTGCCAGCACATGCGTCATACACATTATGTATATATTTCAGAGGCTTCCAACGCTACTATGCATTACAATTTATTTATATAATTATATAATATAATAAAAACGTGTAAATAAAGTTACTATAGTTAATAGATTGCACGTCTACATTTATCTCCGCAAGACGTTATTACTTAAACATTCATGAAACTGCAAATTTCGACAAGAGAATATCAAAAATAGTGTATCGACGGTCATCGTCTACATTCTGTCTAATATTCTGTAGTCTAATGACGCTATTTAGGTCACTTGAAACATCTTAAGCCAATTCTCATTATAATATGGACTATGGTTACAAATTTTGAAATACCGTTTTATTTTTTAATATATTGAGTCACTTCCAAAAACATTGCAATTATAAAACGACTACACTATATGTCCGTTCTAGAATTAATATGTCTAAAATGTAGTCAGTAAACACACAGTAAATAAACTGTAGTCGCTTTATAATGTAAAAAGTACGTATGATACAAGTAACAATACGTTCTTGACAGTAAACACAAATAAGTGTTAAATATAGCGCAATTTATACTTAATTAAATAATCAAACATATAGCGCACGGCAATCTTCTTTCACATTTTCATCGAATTATGTATTAACTCACATTACACTAAACAAACGATGATACGCGTACAATAAATGAGTGACGTACTATTTTCTAAAAGCTTACAAAATGATAGAGATCTTCACGATAATCCGCTAAGTGGACACTGGTTTAAAGTTAAGTAATTAACGCCCAAATTTCTCGATCTTGTATAGAAGTCCTAACAAAACATGTCTCAACCCAACGATAAATAAATAATTCAAGGTTACTTCTTAGGATTTCTCATATACATGAACCTGTTGAACCATTTAGATAAATCCCTTATATGAATCGTTATGACTTGGTTAAAAAAATTCAATGAAAGTAAGCAACGCTTTTCATTACTGCTTCTCTAAAAATAGTTGATTTTTCTGTTATCAGATGGCCCACCTAGCATGTATGTAGAATTAACTAAAAGCAACAAAATGATAATCATAACTGAAACATTTCAGCTAAAATTTGCATTTAAATAATGGTTATAGTTTCCGCTACTGATTAACATTTTTCATTAATTCGTTATTTTTAATGCTTTTTACGCGAATGCAGTCGAAGGACACTACTGGCCCCTATGCATAAAAAGACATAAAAATTTAACTAGTGTCTTAAATTACGCTATTCAAAGAAAAGAAAACTAAATGAGCTACAGTTATGAAGTTCCACTGGTTCACCAAATACGGATCCTCAAAACCACTGACTAGTTCAAGTGTGTCCAGAATATT
This sequence comes from Xestia sexstrigata, assembly GCA_941918905.2. Lineage (NCBI taxonomy): Eukaryota > Metazoa > Arthropoda > Insecta > Lepidoptera > Noctuidae > Xestia > Xestia sexstrigata. The sequence continues at coordinate 12,171,270 of OW799212.2, read as the reverse complement.
CAAAAGTCACGGAAAAGACAAATAAGACGTTAGATATGATTTAGGTGCAATGCTATGCACATTAAGCACAGAAGAAGTTGCTAACATTACTAGAAGTCACATTGCACAGTCTAAACGAAAACAAAATGAAATGTTGCTAAACTCCTCATTCAATTAAGTAGCAATGCTGCTAATATGAATTTGTCTTATAATAAAACTCCAATAACAACCAAATCTCAGACTATTTAAAGCACAACCTTTAAATGAGCATGAACTTGCCTCTCATGTTAGTAACGTGGATTTAAACAACAATGAAGTATGACTAACGATTGTTCAATATCTCTTGTATTTTCTACGACACAAAAACGGACGATTCTCGCAAAAGCCAAAACGTATTGAAATCATACGATCCATACAAAAATATCGTATGAATGTGCTAAAATGTTTAACGTATATTAGGAGTTAGCAACATTATTCTGTGATCACCGATACATTCCGTTCGTGTATATACTGAGATCGATTACCCTCAAAGTCGAGTTTTACTATTACTAACAGAGGTTATATCCTTCTCAAGTCGGAATTATGTTATTTGTAACTTAAGAAGTTCACTTAAGCAAACAGTACCCAACACATTTTCCTGTCTCGTAGCCAAGTTAATTCCAAAATTAGGTTTTTTTTTTCACATCATTTATTAGTTCGTGTCATAAATTTGATAACCATCACGTCCAAACGATACTATTTTTATGTATTATATCCTCTAATCCTGTGAAACGGGTAAATCCATTATTTATTCAGTTCGAGTACTGTTAGTCTTCTCCGGGATGAACAAGTACTTAAATTACAAATAACACAACATAATATACAGCTAGGTATTATGTAGATGGTATACAAGCCGATACCGCGGCGATAGCCACCGCCTGTGTTGTGACAGTTTGCGCGCGGGACACCGCACTGTACAAACTATCGGCTGCCGACGTCATTTGCCATTCGTCTGCAGAGCCGCATTCAGCTGCGTCCAAAGATCTTTCTTGCACGATTTTGATCTGCAAACGAATATTACAACCTTTATTTCTTTAATGTTATCGTCATGATTCCTTCTTATAAAAAAAAATACGACATTAAGGGACGTTTAAACTAATAAGCGTCGACACTGTTGAAAGTTACATTATAATATTACCACCATTCGCATCAGTATTAGTATCTTACATCCATGCATTCTTCATCGACATAGACAGCCAGTACACGCCCCTTATACAACACAAAACATCAACCTTCATATAAGACTCGACACTATAGTGTTGAGTCTGATAAAAAACATTAAGTCAAGCAGTTTGGAGTGTGCAGATTGATGATATGTAAGAATATCACATTTACGGAAAATAAGGGCATCGACACAAAAACAAAACATAACATCACTACAAATAAAATATAATAATAGGTATTTCGAGCACAGAAAGTCGATTAGGTACCAACTGTTGGTTTTTTAACTACTAGTAAACAACTCACTACAGTGTATTATATTATGCACATCTTGGGCACATAGAAGCGAGAGTAATGTTTTTATAATCTTCATAGTGTGACTGTCTTCCGATTCGTAGCCAAGAGCGCACGGCGAACTAACATGCAGTGTTTTGTTTGTAGAGGTACATCTGTACTCACACTTTTAAGTTATGTCAGTTCACAATCAGTTCTGATGAAGCTGAGTCAACTTCTATACTTATCTGAGCGTAAAAATATAAGTGTAAGCTGCTTACCATCACCATGCACGTCGTGAAAGTAGACTGAAGAAAAAGGGTTAGTATTGTACTAATAGTTAGCGGAAACGTATCCTATTCCTATATAGGTGTTCATGATCAACTAGTAACTCTCTAGACTTCATGCCAACCACAAGTATAGCCAAGGGCTCGAAATTACATTGGGTGATGAGATGGTAATAAGCTTTGAAAGTACAAAAACATTAATAAAAAAAACTTCAAACAAAAAATGGGGATTACAACACTACGTCATTACCGTAAATCAAGAAAAACCTGCCTTGCCACAATATGAGTTCTAACCTATTGCACCCTAACCAGTTGGGAGTGTTAGTGCGACATTGTATATTTTTAAGGTGTATTATGAAGTACAGACCTGCGAAGTGAGGCGAGCCACTCCTTGAACTGTGTGTTGCCTTCAGGCGTGAGCTGAAAAGCGGTGCGGGCCGATAGCACGATGCTTACAAACTCTTCGTATTCCACTGTGGTCAAGTGGTAAAGCTTCTGATGTATGCATTGGATGTACCTGTCGGATAAAACAATGTATGAAACCCTCAACATGGACTGGCGGAAACTACGTGCAGGCGCCAGTGCATCAAGCTACTACAATCTGTCAAATTTTTTTCATAGATTTTCAACTTTATCACTAAAGCATTAGTTTCAAGGTTGATTGGGACTGTACAATAGACGCTTATGATGTCGCTATGTCACAGATAATAATAAAGCCTGAGGTGGCGACGGGTGGTTCCGTCATGCTAAGAAAAAAAAAGCATATCGCAAAATACGCGCTTTGGACTCATACAGAAGTGGTTCCCAACCTTTCTTGGACCAGGGACCATTTTGGTGTTTTTATTACCAGCAGGGGCCATAAGGTACCAGATAAACATGGACACTGATTGGATTATATCTAGGGGGGTGAATATTTGTAAATCACAATGTAAAAATTGGAAAATGTAATGAGAACCTTCAGAAAGTGAAAGATACAAGAGCGATAAAAGTGAGCTCAAAAAATTTAGCAATATTCATATAGAAATAGGAATAAGTAAGTAGATTTTTGCAGAAATGCTTATGGATCTTGCAAGAGCGAGAGCACCAAGCTCAAAAATGTTAGCACCTCGCCTAGGATAGGTTTTCAATTAGGTTGGGTTGAGAATGCATGTGCGTAAGTTAAAAAGTACGAATAACATTTTGACCTTTCGCGGACCATATTCGAAGCTCTTGCGCGACCACCGGTGGTCCGCGGACAATAGGTTGGGAACCACTGACATACAGAGTCAATAATACAGAGAGTCCGCGGAATGCAAGTGATACCCAAATTTTCAGTGGGGAGAAGTATGTAGGTATTTTGAAGAAGGGTCTAGTTAGAAGGTTCTAGTTAGAGTTACATCTGCTGGCACTTCTGCACGAGCGGCGCCAGCGTGCCGCGCAGGTGCTGCATGACGAGCTGGTGCGGCCCGCCGCGCGCCAGCCAGTGCGCCGACTCCACGCACAGCTCGTACAGCACGAACGGCGACACCACCGAGTTCACGGCGCACACGCAGAACTGGTGCAGGTACCCGGCGCCCAGCCGCTTCGAGATGCGCAGCAACCACTTTACGTGCTCGCCGTATGGCGGGTTCCTGACAACAAACAAAAGCCTCAAAAACATATTTACCTATTTTTATTCGTTTTAATGTTCAATGTTTTTTTTATGATCAATTAAGTTAATCCTATCATTTAGAGCAAAATCATATAATCTATTCAAATACACGAGATCAAAAACACACGTGAACCAATTTACTGTTGAGCAAGTTAAGCTGATTTCAGAAATACTACTACTATTTAATTGAGCTTGTAAAAACATACAAATTGTAGGGCAAGTAAGTTTAACTAATTAAAGTTACATTTCCAAAAACAGGAACGTAATTTAAAGTTACCTCTCTATAAAGCCCGTTACAATAACCACTAGATTACTTTCTAAACAAATCTACATACCTGCCAAACTTATTCTGCGGACGATCATCATGCACCCTTCTTGCTTGCGTTTCCAAGGCAAGCATGCCCACTCGATAAGCCGCCAGCAGTCTTCTCAGCTGCGTCTGATTGACGCCGGGCACGGAGGTGGCACCGTTGGGTTGGGAAACATTGACGCCCACACTGGGCACGCCTACGTTGACGCCTGCGCCGGTCACCCCTCCTACTTGTACCATTTGTTGTGGAGCCGGCATCGGAGGAGGAATCGGTGCTGGATGCTGCAGGGAAAAATGTTTACTTGTAAAGGTATGTTGCAGATTTTTGGGTTGTGAATTTGGTAAGACAAGAAGCTATCCTAACAACACAATTACTATAATTATTATTTTATTACGGCGGGATCGCCATAATAGCGTATAAAGTACGTATATGAGCCGTTACCAGCAATTTCATATCGCCCTTTAAGCATCTTATGGTCTTTCGTGGGTGCGCGATAAAAAAAATGCGAATCAGCACTAACATGTTTGCATTTGATCAGAAATGCTATTGAATGAAGTCATCATTGCGCTAGAGCCTAGGGGTGTGGCCACATTTAGAGATAATTACAATTTATAGATTGAGAATTTACATGTCAGTAGGCTAATGGGGGAGAGTGCTATGCTCGGAGTTTCTTTGCGTGATCGAATCAGGAATGAAGACATCCGCAAGAGAACCAGGGTCACCGACGTAACCCGAAGAATTGCCAAACTTAAGTGGCAGTGGGCAGGGCACATTGCTCGCAGAACGGATGGCCGATGGGGCAGAAAAGTTCTGGAGTGGCGACCGCGAACCGGAAGACGTTGCGTTGGAAGACCTCCCACTAGGTGGACCGATGACCTGGTGAAGGTTGCGGGAATCCGTTGGATGCGAGTCGCACGGGACCGGTCAATGTGGCGACACTTGGGGGAGGCCTATGTCCAGCAGTGGACGTCTTTCGGCTGAAATAATAAGGTTAATAGGTACAATTTAAGGTGGACGCGCACCTAGATGCGTCATCGCATTTTATAAATCTTTATATGAAATAGTCGTCAACTTCGCTCACCTATCCGAGCCGAACGACCGACAATTCAGTAAAATGCTGTTATAAAATAAAATATGCTGCCGGAATCCGTATACCTATACGGATTCCACCAGCGCGCTGGATGACGTCAACGATTTCGGCACAGAAGGGGCGTGCAGTGTGTTCCAAACAGAAATATTGTTACACAGATAACCTCCTCTAGATTCCGCAGAGAAGGCAATTTGTGCGCGCCACTAATCAATGCATTTATAGTAAAGTAACTCGATGCTCGTATTTTTATCTCTTCAGTGTCGACCAGATTATAGACTCGTGATGACCCTAGTAATTTAGAGCTGCCCCTAAGGCCGCGTACCCACTATGTCGTGACGATTAATTTATCGTTGGTTTTTAGTTGGCAAAAATCGTGGACGAAAGTAATCGCGTCGTCCTATATGTGAACACCTCCATTTAAATACACAAGCCACGACACTTAAAACTACACGATTATCTGTTGTCACGACAAAGTGGGAACGGGGCACGAACCACTCACCGAATTAATTATGTATGATTTTATGTTATCTTTAAAATAAAAAGCTGTAAAATGGTGTAAAAAAAAATCTAGACCTCAAGTTATAAAAAAGATGGGATAGCATTCAACTGTTCAGTAGAACCAAGAGCTCAACTTATAGTGACTGAGGTAGTAACTCTCGTTGGTGTCATTCAGAAAAGTCCTTTTCACTCATTAGGTGCTATTCTATTGCTGTCTTTTTTTCACAAAAGTAACTTTTAGTTTCATGATCAATAAGTTCTTGCTTATCGAGAAATAAATCTCGATGCTCTAAGTTATTGTTGTATATTGAAGAAAATAGTACAATTAAAATAATTAGATATAATTTACGGTTTATTTTGAAAGAGTTCATTAGGTTTCGTGCGAGTTCAACCGTCAAATAAACCAATGCATGGCATGTAAAAAAAATCAAGTTAATACTTTATTCATTCGGAATATTCGGAAATCTATTAGTCATATTGATAGTGAAATAGGCCCACATACCATAACAAAAAAAAAACGATGTCAAAATCTATGATTAATGTCATTGTCCCAGGACTACGGCGGGTGACCTCACTTTGAAATAGCCAATCGGATTGCACTTGTTACACTCCCCGCGCACCTATTGCCTACCGCAAAATTTGGTGAACTCTAATACAATGCAAACAAAATGTTCAACATGCGGATTATAGAAGATGTTAAAATAAGCGTTTACGCGCGTACGTTGCGGATAAATGCGCGATCCAAAAACGCGATTGGCGCGTTCACCTCCTGCGGCGAGAAGTAACTAAGAGCGATACTTACAACTTGATGGACGGTCGCATTTACGTTGACAGCTATTGTTTGTGGATGCGTAACGTGTTGCGGCATTTGTGTGACTTGCGTTATCCCCGGATGTTGCATCGGTTGATGTTGTGGGTGCTGCATAGTTTGAGGATGTTGCTGCATCGGTTGCGAATGTTGTTGCATTGGCTGAGGATGTTGCGGAATCGGCTGTGGATGTTGCTGCAGCGACTGCGGATGCTGCTGCATCGGTTGGGGATGCTGCTGCATCGGTTGCGGGTGTTGCTGCATAGGTTGCGGATGTTGCTGCATCGGTTGCGGATGTTGCTGCAACGGCTGCGGATGTTGTTGCAACTGCTGTGGATGTTGTTGCAGTGGCTGCGGGAGTTGTTGCAACGGCTGTGGATGTTGTGGCAACGGCTGCGGATGTTGTTGCAATGGCTGAGGATGTTGCGGCAGAGGCGGGTGTTGTTGTAGCGGCTGATGCTGTTGCAGCGGCGGATGTTGTTGAAGCGGGGGGTGTTGTTGGAGTGGCGGGTGTTGTTGATGCTGCGGCAGTTGTTGCAGTGGCGACGCCCCGGGCGGCGCCACGATGCCTCGCACGAAATACGGCGGCAGCGCGTACTGTGGGGGCGGGTGAGAGGGGCCCGTAGCGGCCGTAGCGTACTGCAAACCAAAAGAGAATGATGAATGATCGCTTCGGCAATGTTCGTGTATCCGAATTAGTAAGAGTATAAGCTAGCCTTCTCAAATGTCAGGCATACAAGACATACAGATACCGCCTGATCACTAATTAATTGAAAGAGCATTTGAAAAAATTTCTTTAATTATTTTCCTTAACAGTCTTAAGTTTGGTATTGTAATCGCTAATTGCGATGAATGCCAATGCGCAATTTTATTGTTGTACTACCGGGTGATTTTTTCAAGTGGGTGGCAAGTGGGTTTATTTTCTTACTCTCTAAGGGTATAGGTTTTTTTTTTTAAATTTTGACCACCTTTATTTGTGACCCACCTACAACAGCAATACTATTAAGCCATTCTTAAAAAGAGTGTGGTGTACATTCAGACCATCAAGCTGAACCATTATTTCGATGGTGAGACATATAACAATCGCAAAAAAAAAAAAAAAACGAAGAGAAATCGGGTAAAATACATAAAAAACACGAACATAAACCTCCTCCTTTTTTGATGTCGGTTAAAATAGGGAATATGCACGTAATCTAAGTAAGGGACGGCTGATTTTCCCATGAAGTCCCATGTAGAAAATGATTCAGTCTGATGGTGTAAACTTGGTGCAAGCAAATGCTAGTTGTATACTGACCGGTAGCTGGTAGATAGTGGGGGGGTAGGGGTGGGGGTGGTAGGTGAAGGGGTAGGGGATGGGGTAGGGCAGCGGCACGGGCAGGGGGGGCGGCGCGGAGCGGTACTGCGGCTCGTCCTGCGGCTCCGGCTCCTCGCACTGGCGCAGGTACAGCTCGTGCCAGTAGCGCGCTACCGTGTACAGGACCTCTGGGTACACGCCGCCACCTACAACGAACACCATTTTATAGTCTTATTCAGCGTCGTGTCATTGTGCACAGGAGCTAATGAAATCGCATTGCAAAAAAATACGAGAAACCGTGTATAATAGTGTGCGATGGTTCATACAAAATGATCATGAGGTGTATTCAAAAACTCAAACTCAAAGCATTTATTTCAGTTAGACCATTACGGCACTTTTGAATGTCAAAAATACAAAAAAAACAAAGCTACAGTCCCAGTCACAAGACATAATAACTTGATAAAGTACTGTAGTTGCCCATTCCCTAGCGAAGTTCTCTATGGAGAAGAACAGGCAAGAAATTCCATGGACACTCTTTTAAATCAAAATGTTACAAAATCATGGTTACATCATAAAAATTGAGTAGAGTTATTTAGTTTGAGGCTTGTGTCCCAGCAGTGGGAACATTAATAGGCTGATGATGATTATGATTTAGTTTGATGTACAGAATGCTAGTTTGACGGCGTCGTGAAGAGTCTGTTTACACCCTATATGATGATAATTATACAGAAAAAGATAAAAAAGTTGGGCCACGCCAATTGCAGTTTTAGATCTTCAAAAGTGTGTTTTGACTCTGTGGGCACTCCAACATATAAGACAAGCTTTGTTTCTATTCGCACTGAGTGTTGGAGTGATCCATAATCACCTGTTTCGCTATATTGCGCTTCCAGCGGCCTAGACTTCAAAGTTAGTTGGAGTATACCTTTAGCAGCAGCTTCAACAGTGAGGCAGGCCCGCTCTAGCATGGCGTCGCTTTGCTCTTTACACTGCAGCACGGCGCGTTGGATCTCGTTGTAGTTGAGAGCGTGAGCGTGAGGCAGCACGGACAGAGCTAGCTCGGCCGCCGCGCGGACTGTCGGCACGTCGCGACCGGACGACGCCTGGGGGGACATAGGGTACATAAATGATAAATGTTTATTTTGCAAGTAGGTTTTTACAAACACTTTTACAAGCCTTTTTTTAAACTAGATGGGTCCGGTAACTACCTGACTACTCTGAGAAGAAACAGCCGAAACAAGCTACCATAGTCATAGTGGCTGGTCATAGTCTGTTTTAAAGTCCAAACAGTGCTCAATTCTCATGAAGACTATGTAGATTAGTGTCTGAGATGGTCTTTTGAAGAAAGAACCACAGAGATTTGAGTGGACCTGTCCAGTCAGTGCAAGCATTTGTCAGTTATCGTTTAGCTCGACTTATAACCCAAGGAGCTCAACGAATCTACGAACAATACCAAAGAAAGGACATTTGGGTAGGTCGCTTATAGTACTCAAACTGCCAGACAGTTGTGGGAAAAAATGTAACCCACAAAGTACTCACATTCACTATAATAAAATAAAATGAATAAGAATTTACAAAATGAATGTCAACCAAAATCAGAAAAATCATTAAATGTCACAATAATAAAAAATAGTAAAATACATAAATTATATAATTATAGATAGTCAGAGAACTCGTGAACTAAGGGTTCCGATTTAGTTTTGGTTTGGATTTTTTAATTATTGTACTAGGTTCAAATCGTATTTTTTTAAATTGATTGTACAATGCCTGGAAGCCGACCCCAATAAAACTTGGGAAAAGGCTAGGCAAATGATGATTGTACAATGCCTGTCACCTTCGCGAAAGTGCAAGCAATAAGTTGACAGTTTTATCGCAACCAGGTGAATGTAGCGCATAAAATACCAACAAACATTAATTTGTACAAGGTGTAACTTATTACACGCACAACTTCTCATGTGGTGTCTCGGACAACGAAACTGAAGGTTTGTTCTACAAGTTCTAGAAATTCCCAAAAAAATTGGACTTTCTATAGAAATTGACGAGATCAGCTGATAAAAATGTGTGATGTAACTAAAAAAAAGTTATGAATTTCCAAAAGTACTTAGAAGACTTCATGATAGCAGGCATAATAACTCATAATTATTATTATGTCTAAATATTACTAAACTAACTGTCACAGTTCTAAAGATCCAGCCATGTGATTGTGACAGACTGTTACATGGACCCGAATAGGGTAGATGACACCATAAAACAATAATTCCCAGACACCTATCTCTATAAAAAAACCACTTTATTTTGGGAATGACAACCCGATTTATTTTCAATTAATTGCCAAATTCGATTTTTAGTTGCTTTGAAATCAATAAATAGTTGAGTCATTGAGTTGAATAAACAGTGACGTCACAGTTGGCTATTGCCATACAAAATCTATGACAGGACCGCGTTTTGACAGCTCTTAAAAAGTGAGATACTTTTTGTAATGACGGATTTTCTTTTTAGCTCTTCCCTAGTCTCTGGATAGATGGCGCTGCACTTAGTACGTTAATGCAAGGAACGGAACTTAAAAAAAACTTATTTTAACAAAGCGCGAGAAAACTAGGTTATATTCGGAAGGTAAGCAAACGAAAGTGTCAATCAACGAGCGTATGTGACGTGACGCAATGTTTTTTTTTCCCAAGCGTTTTGGCTTTGGCACCCACCAACTATCGTAGTCAGTTCAACACCATCTATAGAGTTCTTGGAAACTAAGTTTTTTTTAATACCTCAAAAAGAAAACCTCGCATTGATTGGTGTCATCTACCCTATTACAGGGGTCGGATTTCTAAAAATATTATCTCGACGCCTCTTACGAGCAAATCTATGTATTTTGTCCTAAAAAGAATAACTATTAATTCTTACCTTATCGGCAATACTAGCGGCTTCTGGAGGTGTTAAATGACCTTCCCACGCGTCAATAAGGAACAATATAGCAGGTGCGCCAATATCCATAGCTTGACCTGTAAAAACAAATAAATTACGGCAACCATAACATAAAATACTTTTTATTTACTTAATTAATATTTGATACATAAACTTGCCTGTAATCCAACTGACGTGCGATGAATAAGTACGACTCAACCAGTTTGCGCTAACGCAGTTATGCAAGCCGAGTGCGTACAGTCCCAATTGAAATGCCGCCATGTGTAACCCTCTGAAAGATTACAATCAAAATTATTTTTATACAACTATGACATAGGTAAAAGAAACTGAATATTGTAATTTTTTTACATATAATCAATTTTCTTTGCAATCACGGCAAATCTTTTGATCCATCCCAAGTTCCCATTTATTTTAGGTTTAGTAGTTAACACAATGTTCTACCTATGCGGTCCATGATGCTCTCTAGCACATGAAGGCTGTGTGAACAGGCTTGTGCTCGAAGAACCACCTGCTTTGAACAGCACGGACTTGGCCAGCTCGAACATAAAGTGAGCTGACGCTTCCGACGGTTGGTTCGGCACCGAGGGATACAAGCGCTTGCCTTTATATCTGTAATAGAATGTTAGAATTCAATATTAAGCTTTTATCGCGCATTAAGTCTTCCCGCCAAATCGATCGGAGCGAAACGGAGTCGAGACGGGCAAGATTCGACCAATCACAGGAAAGACAGTTAACGCAATGTGGATTTCAACCAATGGGATTGGTCCATATCTGCTCGTCTTCTCCGCTCGTCTCCACTTTTGGTGAAAAGGGGGTCATATTACAATAACTGCTTAAAATATTTCAAGACAAAAATTCAGTACACTATACTATCAGGTTTCAGCAAAAATTGTAATAACGCTAGATTTGTTAAACAAACCAAATAAATCAAGTCATATCGTCGACGTGAGACAAATCTTTGTAAAATTCTGATAACACAAAGCGATAATAACCTGGAATCCTTGACTCTCGAGATGGGCGTGTGTGTGGTGGAAGCGTGCGGCGCGGGATGCGACGTATGCGGCGCGTGCGACGTATGCGTCGTATGCGTCGCGTGACTGGCGTGCGGCGCGTGGCTCGTGTGCGGCGCATGGCTCGTGTGCGGCGCGTGGCTCGCGTGCGACACGTGCGGCACGTGCGTCGCGTGCGTCCCGTGCGCGGGCGGGGACGCTCCGCCCTCCGTGACCACCAAGCGCTCCACCTCCCCGCTCAAGCTCGCCGCCTGCACACGCCAGTCATTCGTTCCGAAATGCGTGCTTATCTACAGACGTCACTTAATCAATTAGTAAAGCGAGACACGTTTTTTTAATACACATATAGGTGCATAAGCGTTTACTTGCTACAAAATAATTATTGGTTCATTTTTTTACGACTACAACAGACACAAGTGCTCTTTGCCAAGTTATAATATGTTATATACGTTTCCCTTCATTATCGATGTGGGACATAAACACTATTTCCCAAATTACTTTGTGAAAACAAACATCTATTGTTACAGCCTAATTTACACAGGTAAAATCTAAATACCTATTTCTCGATAGTATCACGCTTACCCAATTTGTGGGGAACTTACGCATATGCTGTGAATCTGTGACATTGGCCACCGGCACGCGGCGCGTCGTTCAAGAATCGATGACTAGTTTCGCGTTGACTGACGCTGTCTAACTAATATTTCACTACTGTGTACGGTGGACCAAGAAAGTGATCCATAAGTTTTTTTTTTTATTTTCTTAGTAAATGACAATATCGCTTGGTTGACTGAGGCAATCAGTTCATCATTATTAAAAACACTAGCGAATTTCAACATCATCAGAGCACTTTATTGTCCGACGCACGACGTTACGTAATAAGCTGTATGTTCGGACCTGCGGCGCCACGGGCGGGTTGCTAGGCAGCGCGTGCGGGTACGGCTGTGGCGCGAACGTCTGGTGCGACACGTCGGCGCGGTACGCGGCCAGGCGCGGGTTGTTCATGTAGTACAGGCTCACCATCGGACTCTTCGTTAGCTGATGGATCTCGCGGTCTAGGAGCTGGGTAAATAATGGAACATGTTTAGTTGATGCAATCACTAATTACTGTAATTTAAACCTTAAGTTGATGTGTTTACAAAAACAAAGTACAATATGATAGATTGATAGTTTGATAGCCAATTACCAATCCTCGTCCTCGTCCTCGGCCTGAAACACAGGTTTAAATAAACCTAGATCAGGCAGGTCGCTACCTAAAATTTGAATACGACATTATAATTATTTGCAACTGTTATATATATTTTAGTTATAGTTTACTTATAAGCACTAATTATACAATTGTTTAGGAAATAACACTACTGCACCCAAATATACTTTTGTAATATCTACTTTTTAAATAAATTATTCTTATTCTTATTCTCGTGTGTCAATAACGAATAAAGTTCCCTAATATTACTGAAGAATATCATAACTCAAATTAGACAGTTTCACAAGACTCCAACCATTTTCGCATACTTACTTTATTCATAATCCTGGCCAGGTTTACGGCATTGTCCTTGTAGAAGGCCAATAGCGTAAGAGACAACTCTCCACGCTGTCTTCTCGTACCCTCGCACAGGAGCGGATGTTCAGCTTCAGACACGTTGGCCTTTAGTCCTAAAGCTGCAACGGCCGCTTCAAAGCCTAACGTCTCATCATTTGGCGATCTTGCCTAAAAAAAATATCCCGGTATTAGTTGAATTCCCAAATTACTAATTGTTTGTAAATTAATTGATGAAAACTTACAGGATGTTTATTCTCTTTATCAGTAGCTGATAAAACGAGAACATCGAAAATGAAGCTCGCCAATGCAATAGGTAACAGAGCCGGTCCACGGTTCCTATAAATAGGGTAGGTTTCATTATTATGCGATACTTGATGCAGATAGGTACTGCGTAAATTCTAGTAAGTCTTTGTACGGGTGAAAGACACACTTAGACAAATTAAAAAAGCAATGTTTTGTAAAAAATTACAGAAAAATGTTATAATAGAATATTGAAGTTCTAACCTCAGTGTACCGTCGCGCAGTTGCTCTGCTTTTTCGCGAGCTAATGCTAACTGTTCTTCACCGGTAGGCAGCTTCTTCAATAGAGAAACTAATTCCGTTTCTTGATTGTTGAGTTTCACTTCCAAAGCCTTAGTACTAGCCGGCGGACGAGCCATTTCAAGAGCGAACAGACCTATGCGGAACGCTAGTTCGTGATGTTCGCTGAATTCTGCTAGCACCTAGTAACACGGATACAGATAATATTAATTATTAAAAGTTAGATGGTCATAAGGCATTTTGTAGTTTTAAGAGGGGAGAATGTGGGGATCTACCACGGACTTTTAGAACTTATCAAGTACCATCCATTCCAGCACTTTAATTGAACCATTTATCCTGCAAAACATTAACACAGTTAATTACATATTAACAGTACAAAACCAGCACCAAAATTGTCTGGCGGTAAGAGTTCATGGTAATAATTCGCCCCTCTGAAAATGTACTCACAATGGCGAGGAACGCGCATTTCGAGAGCGTGGCGGAAGCGAGACATAAGAGGCGATGCATGGCGAGTCTAGGGTTGAACGTGTGCCGCACTCTCGGCTGGCCCGGCTCATACGGCCGCTTCCAGGCGCCCAGCGGCGCAGGCCGCGCCACCGTCTAAACGGGTACAAGTTTTAGGAAAGAGAAAACGTTTTCGTCGGGTACTCACGTCGTAGCAGGTGCAATTGCGAGCGTGGTGGACGACACAGACAAGAGGCGGTGCAAGGCGGTGCAGTCTAGGGCCGGGCGCGCACTCGTCTCCGGTCCGGCGGGCTCTCCGACGTCACAGAGTCAAGAGGTCGAGTACTCACAGTGCAGAGGAAGGCGCACTTGGCGAGCGTGGCGGAGGCCAGGCACGAGAGGCGGTGCGACGCGGCGCTGTGGCGCGGAGAGGGCAGGTGGCGGCGCCGGGCGCGGCGCGGGTCCAGCGCGGGCGGCAGCGCGGCCGTGAGCGCGGGCGGGCGCGCCAGCAGCTCGGCCGCCAGGCGCGCGCCCAGCGCGCACGCCTCACGCGCGTGCCCGTGCGCGTGCAGCCCCGACGCGCGCGCGAACGAGCCCTCCCAGCCGCACGCCCAGCCCATAGAGCAGCCGCTGCCGGACGCCTGAGGGAATGCACGACTCTTACCGTTTGCCTTAAGGTGAAAGCGTCAGGGTATCCCACGAAATTAAAATTTTCTTACGTTTTTTGCAATTTGCAGGCCAGTGCCAGGTTGTATGTTGATTAAAATATTGTTCGCGACTGTAAGACGTATGTTGTTACAGAATTATAATTATCAAAATCAATACAACCCTCCAAGTTCAGATCAGTAGGGCTATTACGTATCTCTGTTGACAACTCGAAATGATAGTAACTGGGCTCAGAGTCCATCAATTAACTGTCAAAAGGTTAGTTTCGTATTATGTATGACCAGTCGCGATCAAATATGACGTCATTGGTTGTCGTGTAACTAATTTTGACAGACGCTTTCGTATCGATACTTATATTATTTCGATTATGTAAGCATAGTGGACAACAAATTGATGACAACTGAGTTTGAAGTGGCTTTCGTGAAAGATGTTACACCATACCCGGGCTGTTAGTCACATCCACTCAGCGCGATACGTAATACCAATATTATGACATTCTCGGTTGTCATCAAAGTTCGGTGTACAACCGAAACTTGATAGTCACTGGATACGACACGTCACGTCACTGGTCGACTGAACTTGGAGCACCTAGCACTTGCAAAAAAACGTAAGAAAATTTGGTTTTTGCGGACTACCCTGGAGCATCCACCTTAACCGTACTCTTCGAGAATAGAGAAAAGTAATTAATAGTACATTGTTACCCTAAGAATGAAAGTAACTTATTTAGTTTCGAGACGGGGTTTGGCGCCCGATCGTAGCGAGGGCGCCAATTGTTCCGAGGGACTAAATAAGTCGTTAACCCGAGGTAAACACTGTACTTTTCATTACGAATAAAAGGAATTAAGGAAAGTAAAAAAAAAACACGAAAAAACAAATTAAGGTCGTTTGCCGCTTTCCCGCCCATTTTGTTTTTTTTTTCTGTGGCCGGCCAGTTGTCCAGCCATTATTTTTCATTTTCCTCATTGAAAAAATGGTACCCACGTAATTACATCTGTTATTTTAAAGAAATACTAAATATAATAAAGTTATTTAAAAATATAAAATATGCTTTAATAAATACTTAACTTTATGTTATTTCAATTTTACATCAAGCTGTTATTGAGTGGCTATATAGAAAGTTGGAACATGGTTCAATAGAAATGTGAAAATAGAACTAGTGTAACTACACTAATATTATAAAGCGGAAAGATTTGTATTTTTGTTTGTTTGTAATGAATAAACTCAAAAACTACTGCGCCGATTTCAAATTTTTTCACCATTAGAAAGCCACGTCTTTACTGAGTAACATAGACTATATTTTATCCCCGTACTCCCACGGGGACGGGAACTACGCGGGTGAAACCGCGTGACGTCCGCTATTTTTTAATAATTTGACAGCTGTCAGTTGCAAACGATTCTCCCTAGGGCTGAAAACTATTACTTTCAACCCGTTCAGGCAACTTCAGACCTACTTTCCGAGCACTCCTTTGATCTTGAAGAAAGCAGACATTTTAAATACCTAAACTGGGCCCGCTCGATCTAAATTGTGCCTTGACGCCACGCGTTAGCGTATGTTATTCGGCGTCTCGCTGCGTAATGGTCAATCGGTAGGGTTGCCACAAGTACTAAAAATAAACTTTTTTTAGCCTTATAATCCGCTACGGGAACTAGGATACCTACCCTACATATACTGAAGTAAGTGTCTAATACGAATACAGGTAGATAAGCAACAAAACTGGCAACACGATGGATCTCGTCAACTATAAAAGGAGTTCAAGTATTCTGTAATCAATGCTAGTAGGTAGGTATAACATGATATAGCCGTAAAAAAAAACACTCAGAATCAGTTGGTAAATAAAAAAAAAATATTTTTTTTCTACATTTAATAAATGTATTTTAACATCCGTATTCGCAACAGTTTATCCGGCTCGTCATTTTCACTAATAATGATTAATAAATAAATAAATAAAATCAAGGATCAAGGATCTACGATAAATGATCAATAAAAACACGAAGTACGAGTAGGTAGGCGACGCAAGCGACCAGTCGAAAGAGCGCGAAAAATTAACGCGGCATACGTGCGCACGGCACGACAGCCACACAGAGCTTGCATATTTAATAAGCGCGAACCGGTAGGTAAATATCTCATGCCTACACACGGAGTGACAGAGCCCTGACTAAAGTGACCCTTTTAGTCTCTAGGGAGTAAAAGTAATTAGTTTTTTAATTTCCTTCATGTGACATAGACTAACTCCAAAGGGTAAAAACGGGACCCTATTACTAAGACTCCGCTGTCCATCTGTCTGTCTGTCTGTCTATCCGTTTGTATGTCCGTCTGACTGTCCGTCTGTCTGTCTGTCTGTCTGTCCGTCTGACTAAATTGACTATTTTTCTCGCACTCAAAGTGAAAAGTACAGTGTAACACACGGTGCTAAAATCCCATTATAACTCGGTTCCTACTTACTACCTCGTATATAATACGTCATTTCAGCCCCTTGTATTAATTATAATGTACAGTATTCCCAAATTAATAATGTGCATGCAGATCTTCGCTAATTGTCGTATTCCCGAAAACACCCGAATCATTGAATCGTAAGAGCCCTAAACAATATACTTGCATTTTGCACCTTGTTCGAAAGAAATAGGAGTCAATATCATGTGTACACAATCGAAAACAATTCGGGCGGTCGGCGGCGGTCGCCGGTCAGTCAAAGTTCCGTCAGTCGTCTTTATATATTGGTGGTGACGTGTTCTCTCTGTGTGGAATTATATAGAGCTGCTATTACACACCCTTCTTGGTTTTGTTTTCAAAGGTGAATTGAATTTCAACTTTAATTATCTTATTCAAATTTAAATAATTTATTTTGTAAAATAGGTAATATACTTTTGAACTGAGATTTTAATGATTAGATTTCTAAGATTTTAATGTAAACCTGTGTTTGAAAACCATTTTTTCTTCTTCTAATATAAACATTGTGTTATTTAAACCTTCTTTTCTTCCATCATTACACCAGCTTCAGTAAGACACTTGAAAAGTACTATAAATTTTCGAAGTAAATCAATCCAACAAAGATTGTAGCATATTCGCAATCGTGTGGTTTTCCTCGCTATTTACTTACATGGAATTATCGAATCAAAATTTCGTTACTGATAAATCAATATTTATCTCTTTTAGCACAAAACACATCATTCTACTAAATTATGCATGAAGAAAATTCACTTAACCACTCTATAAACATATCGTCTTCCGACGCTCGGGGAATACGACCGTTGCCGAACAGTGACGAAGATTTCTATGCGCATTATCACTTTGGGAGACCTGTACTATTACTGGTTTGAAGAGAACAATCAGACAATATGTATCTATCTAAATAGGTGCTGTATGTAAAAACTAAGATAAAATATTAAACAACTGGATTGTGAAGCTCGAATAGGCAGTTACTCCATGTAAAATACTGGTATTCGGCTGTATCCAGTTAGACTGGAAGCCAATCCCAACATAGTTGAAAAAGCTAGGCAGATGATGATGAAATCATAAACGACTTACATTGGTACCACCGCTAGTTCCTTCGCCAGACGCAGAGCGCCGGGCGTCAGCAGTGTCGTAGAAGAACAAATTACAATCATCGTCCGACACCGACTCGTCGTTGGACACGCGGCGCTGAGCGTCGTCAGACGATATGGGGGGAGAACTCGACTCTTGAGAGTCTGTTTCCCCACCACTTTGTTGAAGAATCTCTTCTTCGTTCTCGCAGAAACCTTTCGTGATAAAAGCAAAGCGTAATTATTAAATCACGTTTTGTGTGTATAAGCCACGTATTTATACGACCTTCAAATATGGAAATTATTTATGAATTAAAAATTACCTTCAGACGAGACACTCGAATGGTTTCCGTCGCCCGTTCCTGCCTCACGTGGAGGGTCAGTCGATCCTCCTTCAGCAACACAAGGCTACACAAATGAATATTATTAAATATTTTATTCAAAAAACAATACCCACATGCTTGTTTTACTTCACAATACTAATACCTGACTTGATGGCCCAGGAACAGCTAAGTCAGCAGGAAGGTGCCTGTGAATACGATGAAGTGCAGGATCAGGGTTCGTCAGTCTATAGCTTAGTGACATCTCGTTGTTCAACACCGCTTTAGACGAATGTACCTGAAACACTCTAATGATTAAGCAAAAAAAAACTAAGATACTTAAATACTTTGTGGTGCCCAAGAGTGATATTTTCCGCCTATAGAGGAATTCAACACAAATACCCGTGAATAGCCGTAATAGGCTAGTTTCCACCATCAATAAATCTATTTAGTCCGTTAGTTTAGAGTATTGGAAAATAATGGACGCGTATTTTTTGTTTTTGTAAACGCATCAAAACTCTGGAGTGGGGGCTCGTGACGTCAGAACGCACTACAAATTATAACACGGCGTGATGTATTGAGAATTTTAAAAGCGTCGTATCTTCGTCAATTTTGGTTTACGCAACAAAAGAAAAATACGGGTCAAATATTTTTTGATAATCTAACTGACGGACTAAATAGATTTTTTTCAGTTGAAAGCCTATAATCTTTTTAATCTCCCAAAAATCAACTCAGTTACAAAAACCACATACCTGATGCACACTATCATTCTGCTTATCAGCATGTCTGAAGATAGTGAAAGGACTGTGATACAGCGGGTTCAAGTCCTTAGTGTGAGTCACTCCGGGTATCGGATAGTCGTCCCACTCGAGGAAGCAAGCCTCCATGGCAGGGTGAAACCCTGGGAACACCTCGTTCTCGCTGATTCCGTTGATGTACGGAGATCGCGTTGTATGCCGAGCGTGTGACGACGAACTTGTTGTCATATGGCTATTGCGGCTCTTGGCCACCTGTTTGAAAAGAAATCGATATTTATAGTTTTACGTTTGATATGCGATTTTATTTCTTCGGTCTATTTGATGACGTGGGGGCTGCTGGTCATGAATCAATAAAGAAAACAGAACACACAGAAAAATGCATCATGTATGTACAAATGTTTACGGGGGCTGCGCGACTGTTCGAAAGAGATACCGTGGCCCCGGAACACAAAAGGCGATGAAGGAACATGGATGGGTTTTAGTCAGTAAAAGTCTGACAATCCCTCCTGCTCCTCAATCTTATTTAAGAAAAGGCTTAAATCTTTGCTATTGAATAAAGCATATTACAGCATTTCGGATTTTTTAACAGACAAAATGTAATTACTGTTTTTGACCATAGTCGGTACTCATTGACATAGCATATCTTTAATTAAGTTCTATTCCACTTGAAATTTTTGTCATTTTTGCACGTGACATTCTGTATTATTTTCTTTTTTTTTATATTTTTTATTTTGTTTAAACATTATTTTAATTTTGGCGTAGTAAAGCTTCACTTACTTTTGACATTTATATATTTTTCTTTGTTTTTATTTTTTGTTAAAATCAATTAAAATTATATTAGTGGAATGCAAGTAGCATTCCACTAATATAATTTTAAAGGTTATCAATTTTAATGTCAATGACTATGAATATTTGTACGCCTTCGGGCATAACATAGCGCGCTTGTAATCTTTTGTAACAACTATTTATTGTACCTGTGTTAACAAATGATTAAATGACTTATGACTTATGACAGAGAAAATATGAAAAACATGTGTTTTCAGTGTAATGCAATCTTACCTTATCAAGTACTTTCATGTGCCACTGTGTGAACTGCTCATGTAACGTATCACGTTCGTGGGGAGCTAGCGCCGGATTCAGAGCGGCAAGGCGCCACAACACAACTACCTGTTTTACAAAACAAAATTTATTAAAGACTTACTGGAGAAAAACATTTTGTATTATGTCTAGGCTACAAACATGACCAAAAACATTTTTGTATGAATACATTCTCATTTATCTGCCTTGTGAATGGGGTGGCTAAGGCAAAGTAAATCTCAGATAGCGCCACCATAGTTGGTCTCAATCTGACCAATGAGGTTAAGCTATTTTGAAATATAAAACGATATTACCACATTTTCAACCAATGACGATGTTTGGGTACCAACTATGCTAGCGCCATTAGTTCCACAGTTAGCCTCCCCATTCTCCAACGAAGAAGTCAATAATGTTTAAACTTTAGTCTTAGGCTGCTTGCACCACAAATCATTTAATGCATGTAGCTTGCTCAAAATGTCACTGTATCTGGCAAACAATTAACTGAAACATAGCAATGCTTTAAATTCGTTCACCTCATGCATGTGGTGTAAGCGGGCCTTAGTCTTTTTGTCTTAGTGAGCCCTATTATTTGCTATACAACATTCAATAACTGAAACTTATAGGCTGTTTCCTTACCTCGTCACACAGAGAGGAGCAGGCGTGTTGCGCGGCCGAGTTGCCTCCACCGCCGTGTTTGCCGCCGCCACCGGTGCTGCCCCACTGTACTAGAGCAGCCTTAGTCGTGTACCACCATACTATGATCTGTGTGAGAATAAATATGTATTGAAGGTCATGAATATGTGTGCGTCAAAATTATAGGCAGACTGTTCTGATTATCGGGACATTACCCAGCCTTTTCTCCTTTTCTAAATAACAAAAAAAAAAAATAAGCTGTATCTCAATTTCATAACTGCTTTTTCAAAGGATTGATTGAGAACATTTAGGTTTTTTTTTTTAACGGCCATCAATAATAATTACACATTTTTTACTATGGCGACAAGGTCGAAAACTATTTGGGTTTGGTGATATACAGGGTCAGTTTTTCAAGTCGGTCTGGATGGCCAAATCCGAAACTATGAGGAATAGATAAAAATGCTCAGAGGAGTTTCGAACCTGATTTTGATGAAACTAAAACTGCATCATTAGATTTTAGAAAAATCAATATTCCTAGCCAGTAACCGAACCCATAGATTTTGGAAAAAATAACACACTGTATTATTACACCATTCGACAGTGTCGCTAATAAGGATCAAACTCTGGGAAGTAATGACAGGGGAAATCAAATTTGTACTAGGGGTTTTAAGAATTATATCATTGTATTTATCTTTGTTCCCGAATTCATTACAGAATTGCCGCTCAACCCATTTTGATATTGACTTACAAACAAAGAAGTCGTATTTCAATTATTAAACGTATTTACTAAAACACACACAATCTTACCTGCTCACAAGCCATGACCTCTTCGGTAATGATTTCCAAAAGAGGTATGGCGTTTCTGTCGTTCCTCCTGAACATCTCTCTGACGATAGAGAGCAGGTTCCACATTCCTTCCGGCTCCCTGCCTCGAAGCGGCCTCAGCAGCGACGACCATTCTGCCGCGGCGGGAGGCGCGCTTGTACTTAGATAATTGACGTCACTGTGAAGTTTTTAGGTGTTGTCAATCAAAGAGAATGGAAGAAGAATAAAGTAAAATACTTCAGCTTCCTTTCCAACCCGTCGGTTCTCCCGTCTTTTTTGAGGAGTAATACATCAATCACATCAATATGACTGAGCGAAAACTGCAAGAACTAATATTGCGTAGCATAGCAAATTTCAAGGGATTGTGCTCATGGATATTATTACCCGTTGTCAGCTTTTTTAATGTATTCTGTATGCATTAAAAGAATAAATCATTATTAATATATAAAATTACCTAAATACAATAGGCGTCGGAACACAAAACTTGACTAATATCTTATTGATATTGTTGTGCAAGGTCTTCTCATCGAGGAACCAGGAGGTGTACTCGTAGGCCGAGGCGCCGGCGGTAGGGTCCGGTGCTCCACACGTCGAGTTGATCGTATTCGGTTGTGCCGACAGCAACTCATCCAAGATCCGTTGAGCTGTCGGTAGAACTTGCCGCGGCAACTCCGATATCAAGTACTGTGCGAACTTCTGTAGTTGATCTCTTCGCAACCGTTGCAAAGATTCTGATACTGGCGCTCTCAGGCATACTTGTGTTGGCTAGAAGAGATTGTTTGTGGTTAGTTTATTCATAATAATTAATTACGCAGGCCTCGTCACTTCTATAATTAGATGTGATTATTCATACAATTCAGACATTTAGTTTCCTGAATGGTCACATGTTGCCTATTTAGTTTCATTTAGAAATTCCTCTATTTATAATAAGTCACAGAACACTCAGAGAAGAATATGAATGCCCTTTCGATAACAAAAAAAAACATGCTTGCTGCTTTGCCAAAGTTTTGATTTGACTAGTTGGCAAGGTGCAAACTATAAAGTTACTACTAATTAGTCATTTCAGATGAGTAACATCTCATCTATAAATAGTCAGATCTCTACATGTGGGAGACTTTTGACTTTGTCAGTAATTTAGCAAAGGTTCAAAAGATTTAAATTACATAACCCAACTGAAATGTTTAATTTAATTTCCTATTGATAATAACGAAAAGCAACAGGGGTTTTATTCTTGTATTTAAAGTAATCCACAAGGCATTTGCTCTATTGTGGGCTCTGAAGTTAAACTAACCATGAGAATAAAAGGGAAATAAAACTATTGACACAGAATGCCATATTTGCCATATTTTATTGATAACTTTTAATTTAATGATAGCTACCCTATACTTACAAGATGTATCCTGTAGAGGCAGACAGCAACTATGTGTGAACACCAATGAGCTGTTGAGGAGCAGGTGCAGTTGCATGAAGATATTCTTTGGCGGTCAAATGTGACGGCCACGTTGAACTGCGACCGAGGCATACTTAGAACCACCACGGTTGCAGATAAGTGGAAACCTAGGAACATTTCGAAGTTTTGTAAAATCGAATGGGGCATATCACATCAAAATAAAAACCATACACTACTCTAGCTACTGATGACAATACCTATATGAAAAAAAACACAGGATTCTTCTCCACACACAGATACTTTTTCCTCTAGTGTTCCCTAATAGATTGGAATCCGTAAATTTCCACATTACGTACCAATTTGTAAGACATCTTTGACTGCTCTATCCCGGAACAAATGTTCCCCTTTCTGGAACTCATCTGCTGAGCCATTGGCAAGGCAGGAGTACAACCTGATGTCATCTTCACTGTCTGGAAAACTCCAGAACGCAATCTGAAGTTGCAGTTGCTCCGGCACCGGTGGATAGACATGTTCAACTAATTCAAACGGTATGTGAGATGCTACGCATTTTGCTGCAAGTTCACTTAGTGTTGAAACTGTCTTTTCTGTAAAGTTTAATATATATTGTTTCTTGTAATTGCTGTAAAAACTTGAATTGAACTTTTTAGTAGATTAACTAAGGATGTTATTCATGAATTATTTCTTTTTTGACATTGTTGCAGGTCAGCTAAGGATATCATTACATTTCAAATAATTTTTTCTATGAATGCTGTTTTTAAAGCTTGTTAAAAATTTTATTTACATGTTAATGAATAACAAAGGAAATAGGAATAAATTAAATAATATAATATTAATTAACATATACATTAAGTAAATAAATGTAGACTTATCTGTGTACATATTACCATATTACTTTAACAATTTCAAAAATAAAGATACAATACAGTATTGGTGGGTGTGATAGAAATAGCATAAAGGTCATTTTACAACCTAGGTGAAGAAGTCTTAAATTAAATAACTAAATAAATATTACATTCATATTTTATTAATAAAACATATCTAACAAAATTTCAGTGAAAGTTAGAAAGTTGTCAACAACTCAAAACTTTCCATTCACTTGAGATTTGCAGAAATAAGAAAAGGATCCACAGCAATAAAATGGGATTTGAAACCAAATGTATTATTTACTGCTGAGTTCACTCAAAGGTAAATGACTTCTAGCACCTGTTCTTTGTATCACTAAACACAATGTACATCCAATTAGTACTTTTTTATCATGACATCAAAACTTATTACTGAAAATAAGGGCTAAATAAACATATTTAAACAATTCATGACATAAAATTAACATAATATTGCCTGTAAATGTATGATTCGTGAAGAAATGTAAAAGTGTCATAATTTCGATAGTTCGAAACAAAGAATCAGCTGTATAGAATTACCTTGAGTATTCTTTTTTGTCGATCGGGTCCCAAACGAGTTCTGTAGATTTGGACGCTTCCATCCTCGCCAATTGTTGCATAGGCTCTCGGGCTCTGAACTCCAGCTACACAAGGAATCTTCTTCGAACCGTTCAGAATCCTCGAAACTAAAATGGTCAGCCTCCTCCCAGTCAAGTAGGGGAGACCCCACGTCGACTGGGGCGGCGACTCGACCCCCTTTGCCATTATTATTTGATGACCCCGCCACGATAGTGAGATTTATTGGAATTATCTCTCAATACGATACGCTGGATCAGTTCAGCGATTTACCACAAGGGGGTATCCACGGTCACTGAATTATCATAACTCTATCGTTTTTGAAGATTTTATGTCACAAGATAAAAATGTTCAAAAGGAGAATACAATGAAACCAAATACATCACAGAATGTAAAACTTTCTAGTTTGAAATCAAACGATTTAATTTATAAATCCCATCAGCACAATAACAAATATGGCCGAACAACGTCCCAGTCCCATATATATAAATACATAGATAAGTAACTATCTATAGTACCTATAGTTGAATTAGGTACAATTTTCTACATGTATAAAGAACCTTTAACAATTTGTTCTCATCAGGAATCGACTAAAATTAAAATGTTTTGTATTTTGTCTGATTTTCTATAATTATATTAATACGGAACTAAAATTAAATAAAACTAAACAATTTGTAAAATATTCAAATATTAAGTAAGTCAATTTCAATAAATGTGTACCAACCTTTATAGTTCCTGTGGTTTGGTGGCTAAAGGCCGCTTTACATTTGGCTAAATTCAGTTAGCTAAATGAATTAGACAAGTGTAAAGACATTCAGACTGTTAGACACACTAGTTAGACAATCATAGTCGTGTCTGCCGATCTAAATCAGTTAGCATGCTGAATTTAGCCAAGTGTAAAGCGATTTAGAAAAGAAATGCGTTTAGTTGTCTGCTACTCTCAGCGGAGAAAACTATGAATGGGGAAGGCTGGTCAAAGCTGATTGTAGATGGCGCGTCCATAGCTTAGACCCAATCTGACCAATGAGGTCAATCTCTTTGAAATATAAAATGACATTGACAGATTTTCAACCAATTACGATGTTTGGTTCATGCGCTGCTAGCGCCATTAGTTCCACCAGTTGCCCACCCCATTCTGTAGTGAACATTTTCTCAATACTTCCTCATCAACTAAGAAAACTTTAGAAGGCAAAAGAATTGAAATTAAAGAGTTTTTGATTATAAATCCAAAAAAAAATGTTTTTCTATGATAACTGCATGATTTATTTGTTTGTTTGTTTTAAGCATTTGTATATCGCCCGACACGTCTCTGGTATGACTTTTGAAAGAAGTGGTGCAGAAATAAATGAACTGAACTTTAATCTTTGTATGTACTTCCTGTTGGTTAGAAACTCAAAGTAACAGCTAATCTTTCTCTTGGAGTAACAGCATGTCTGAGCTAACTGTCTTCTTTTTTAATGTACGGTGTAACTAATCTCAACAATTCTTTAAATTGTTCAGATTCCAATCTTAGAAAAAATTTTGACGTCTTCCGGTTCTAATACATAAATATATAATTTGTTATAGACAGTTTTTTTCTTAAAAGCAAATATGTTTTCACCCAACACTTCCTGCGTCATTTTTTAGTAATTAAAATCGAGCTCGACGCAACTATAGCCAAGGCGAGCCCTATCCTTTGACACAGCCTTGGATGTTTTGTTGGTGCCATGAGAGTGACAAATACGTGCGACACGCTCGGAATTCACTGTTATACTGTGTTAGCTAACTAATTAGATCAAGTGTAAAGAGCAAGCTTTTTTTCGCCAACGCTCACTGTCTGCATTTAGTGAACTAAATTTAGCCAAATGTAAAGGCCGCTTAAAGGCCGCTTTACATTTGGCTAAATTCAGTTAGCTAAATGAATTAAACTCTGAATTTAGACAAGTGTAAAGACATTCAGACTGTTAGACACACTAGTTAGACAATCATAGTCGTGTCTGCCGATCTAAATCAGTTAGCATACTGAATTTAGCCAAGTGTAAAGCGATTTAGACAAGAAATGCATTTAGTTATCTGCTACCCTCAGCGGAGTGTGCACGTACATCATTTATCGCCGAACGCAGCGCTGTAGGTACTACTTTCGAGCAGCGATGGCCACTATAGAAAAAGAAGTAATTCTTCGATTACTGGATATATATAAAGAAATGCCCTATTTATGGGACCAAAGTCATGGCGAATATAAAAATAAAGAATATCGATTGAGGGGCAACGAGTTCTTCTAGACATTTTTAAGGAATTGGAGCCAAATGCGACCTTGAAAACAATGAAAAAAAAAATTCAAAATCTTAGAACGAACTACGCCAAAGAATATAAATGTTTAATAATATAAATATATATAATTATGTCTTTTTTTAGTAATAAAAATCGAGCTCGACGCAACCATAGCCAAGGCGAGCCCTATCCTTTGACACAGCCTTTGATGCTTTGATGTTGATGAGGAGATGTGTAAGATACGACCAATCACTGTAGAGACGAGAGCCGCGATTTAGATTTCAACCAATGTGATTGGTCGGTTTGCGCACTTCTCCTCTCCGCTCCGCTCCTCTCCGCGAGATTGCTTATAAGAA
Organism: Xestia sexstrigata; assembly: GCA_941918905.2. NCBI lineage: Eukaryota > Metazoa > Arthropoda > Insecta > Lepidoptera > Noctuidae > Xestia > Xestia sexstrigata. The sequence continues at coordinate 12,144,175 of OW799212.2, read as the reverse complement.
TTCGAATGCGGCGACTGCGGCGACTGATCTCTTCCAAGACGCATACACTTTTAATGTTTAATTTTTGTAAAATGTAACATAATCAAACTACACTTAATAATTAATTTATATTATTAAGTGTAGCCTTTCTACATTCATTGGAGTGAACTGACGCGATCCAAATGTATGGACATCAGTAGGACTATTACGTATCTCTGTTGACAGTCCGAAATTATAGTAACTGGGCTCAGTGTCCATCAATTAACTGTCAAAAGGCTAGTTTCGTATTATGTATGACCCAGTCCCGATTAAATATGACGTCATCGGTGCCCACCGTGGCTGTTATTCACCGTAACCACCCGTAACTCATTTTGACAGACACTTTCGTATCGATTCTTCTAATATTGCGATTATGAAAGCAAAGTGGACATCAAATTGATGACAACTGAGTTTGAAGTGGCTTTCGTGAAAGACGTTACACCATACCCGGGCTGATAATCACCGTAGAGTGATATCCATTCTGTGTAATACGTAATACTAATATTATGACATTCACGGTTGTCATCAAAGTTCGGTGTACAACCGAAGCTTGATAGTCACTGGATATCAGAAAAATACGTAATAGGCCTACAGGTGATCATTATTCCTTGTTGTATACAGGGTGTAAAATATCTCATCACGAAGCCGTTTTTTTTTTTTTTTTCGGTCGGGAAATCATCAAATGACTTCTCCCGCTCTGGGCTTAGCAGGAGGGAGTGTCAGACTTTTACTGACTAAAACCCATCCATGTTCCTTCATCGCCCTTTGTGTTCCGGGGCCACGGTATCTCTTTCGAACAGTCCCGCAACCCTGGCAGGCATCCGTCCTTGCGGACCCCTTCCTTTTTGCTGACTCTCTTTGAGGCGCGCGTGGAACACGAACGCGCCGTCGACACGGCCTGTCGTCATGAGACGGACGGATGGCGAGCTAGCCCATAGCCCACCGTCCACAGGCCCGCGCCTACGGTGGCCGGGGGCCACGTGGTGGCCCTCGACGCCCGGGGCGTCTCCAGCGGTGGCCGGGACGCTGTGAGGTTCTCTCCCTCTCACGTTCCACCACCTCCTTCTCTAGCATTACTGCTTCGCAGAAGGAGGTGACGGCGTCCCATTCCGTCTCGCTCCGGACCATGGCTTGCACCAGGGCCGGACGCGAGAGGTCGCCGCCGCCAATCGCCGCTTCGAGGACACGGCGGTGCTCCGCCCACACAGGGCACACCTCCACCGTGTCGTCCGGTCGATCCTCGCAGTGGAACGAAACCGTCAACCAAGCATTCTGTACATCAAACTAAGTAACTTTACGCAAAAATTATTGCTGGGAAACAAACAACTTTTTTTTTTGGGGTAAAAAATCATGTTTTGTGGTAGAACTCAATGTAACGCACTCAAAACATTGTGCTGATAGATGGATTGAATAGTACGGGGTTCGTGGAGGTGTATAAAGTAAAAAAAGATTTTTACTTTAAACACCTCCACGACCCCCGTACAGTATTTTTTCCACCTGAACTTGGAGGGTTGTATTGATGATTTCGATGAATTTAATTCTGTAACTACAATGTGTCTAACGGCTGTGAAAAATATTTTAATCAACATACAACCTAGCACTGGCCTGCAAATTGCAAAAAACATAACAATATGTGAATTTCATGGGCTACCCTGGAGCATTCACCTTAAGATAAAAAGTATTCCTAAAAAAGAAAATTTACAAAAATCGATTATAACTTTTTGGTCATTTTATGAAATTACTGAACGCATTATAATTATACATTTTGACAGCCAAAACGACAGATAAAGTTGAAGATTGTTCTCGACTTTTTGAAAATGCTTTTTTATTATTTTCATCCACTATGTTGCAAATAAAATTAATTGTGTAAAGTCACCGGCTTAGAATTATCAGATTTCTAACTACCTCTCCTCTCAATCAGACTGATCTGGATCGGAAGTAGAGGTTATACATTTGTTGTAAAATTTAAAAGTCATTGCAAAATAATAGCACAAAATGTTTTGTTGGGGTAATGCGACACATCATGAATTGTGTTTAGAAGGGCCGGATATACTTGATTTGGTAAGTGGTACCCTGTAGTGGCAATTCTATTCTTCTCTGGCCTCACTTAAAAGCGATCAAAATATAGAAGCAAGCTTGATATTATTTTGTAATTACTATTTCATATTTGCATCGATATATCAGTGCTTCTATAAAGTCGAATGTTATCGGTGTAAAAGAAAAATTAAGTAAACCTCATACTAGTTTGATGTTTTAATTTTTCCTGCCTTGCTTTAGCATACCGTATTGTTTACCTACTGTACAAATAGAATTTCACAATAAAAAAAAACTAACAATTTATTTTAATTAAATGAATGTATTGCTCTTTTCTTAACAGGTTATAAAACCAACATTATCAAAATGGCGTGAAAGCAACCATATAAAGGCAGTGGCAGCTGGAGAATTCCACACAATGTACCTCACAAACACTGGCCATTTGTATTCATGTGGAAACAATGAGGTTGGACAATTGGGTCGCCACACTGACAATAGAGAAGGAAAAAGTCCTGGTATTGTTATAGTTTCTTTTACTATATATTTGTAACTTGTTGGAAAAGGTTGTATTTCGTTTTTTGTTTTATTTCCCCTCTTTCTAGAAAAGATTGGAAATTTGGGAACGGAAAAAGGCACTTATAAGGTTTCCTATTAATTGATTACCTATGACAAGAACATGATTTGTAATGATAAAAGGTTTTTATTGCGCAAGGTGAAAGTTGAGATTATTATGTTATTAAGTATCAATTACATCACAACAATGTGAATTAATTTTATGAGTATTACAGTAAACCAAAAAAATAAAAGCCCTTTAAAAACACATTTAAGTCAGCCTATCTGTTATTCAGATGAGATATGACACAGCACACATGGCTAAACTCAGCTCAATTATTATTAATGCATTCGTCCATACAAAGTAATGTTTATACCTTGACTTGTGGAAATACAGGGTTGGGGGAACTAGGAAATGCTTTTAATCTCATGCAGTTACTATGCTGCTACGATGCTACATAAACTCACACCTTCAATGCTGTTAAATTAGGTTGATTGGATATTTTAATTTCTCTCTGGTATTTGTTGGTCTAATTACTAAATGAAAGTGTGCCGATGTAGTGTTCACAAATACTATGACATGCTTTTTTGGGTTCTATTATCAGCTTCATATCTTATCATCTAAAATTATCTTTAAAACGTATCTACATTGTCATGTTTATGTATGCATACAGATTGTACTCAAAATTTCTGTTAGTACATCCCACCATAGATAAATAATGAAATGAAAAACAAATAATGTCTCTCCTAATTATGGTCTACAGTAGCCCTTAGCAGAGGAGTAGGAGATGGTGGAGGGGGTGGGGCACAAGGCAAAGTTAAGGGCCCTGTAGAGATACAGACTTATTTGTTGTTGAATACAGATAATTATTCTTAATGTTCGTTTTTATTTGTAATGCTTAATTTTCAGCACCAGTAGAGACATTCAGAGACTGCACGGTGGCAACAGTTGCTTGTGGTATACAGCATTCAGTTGCTCTGGATGAATGGGGACAGATATTCAGTTGGGGTTCAGACGGCATGGGCCAACTGGGCAGCAATCTGGGCACACATGCCCAGGAGAAGCCCAAGTTTGTCAAGACCCTTGCAACAAGAAATTTTATTCAAGTGGCATGTGGGGCATATCATTCCATAGCATTGACAAACAGTAAGTAGTATAGCAATTCAATTTCAATTCATTATAAATGTATTAAAATGTAAGTCCTATCCAGTCAGTCTATTTGGCTAGTGCAATAAGTTTCCTTTCTCAACTAAAATCATGCTTTATATCAAGATGATGTTTCTATTTGTAAAGTGGTGTCCTTTCCCAACATATTAATAAAAATAGAACACCACAAAACAAAAAAAATACAGATTTTTTAAATTGCATTTATTTTACTCTGTTTTTGTTTATGCACTTAAAGTTTTCTAAATTTTTAGATGGTGACCTGTTTTCTTGGGGCGCAAATAGTTTTGGACAATGCGGATTGGGTACTATGACAAATAAGGAAATGCTTCCACAACCAATCACCTCACTGCTTGGAGTTCCTATTGCAATGATTGCATGTGGCAGTAACCACACATTTGCCTTATCAAAGTAAGTAGTTTTTATACTGACCAACTCAATTCATTACTATTTTACAATATTGAGGTGAAATTAAACAAATTCTACAACATTTTAACCTATGGATCTAGTTATTTAAATGATTGGTTAAAGAACCATAATAAAAAAAGATATAAAAAGAGAATCAAAGTGAAGGAACCAATAAGTAAGTTGGAGGATTTGTTTCTTGTTTACCATTTTCCAATTCAGATGTTGCATATTGAGCTTAATAATTCCAAAAATACTGAAATATACATAACCTACATAAATAATGTAAATGACCTGAGAGTGCTGTATCTCATTGTACTACAATATATATAATGTAACATGGGAAATAGTTTCCATAAAACTATTGGTTCCAGAAATTTACAGACAATATGAAGGGCTTGTTATCATAGTTTCTTTTTGTTATGTATTTTATTACATTTTTATCATTGTGGTTAGATAAACATTGGCTAACATAGTACTCATGGAAAACTGATGTATTATTCCTAATAACATATTCAGATCTGCAATTTGCTCCTTTTTCGCCCGTGGTCCCTTCTCGTATTCTCTGGAAGGGACCACGGAGGTTTATGAAGGGCGCTCTCTTCGCTCGTATATTAGATAACACTCTTTTAATTCTGTCCCCAAAGTGCCGAGCCTCCGCCGGCCTCATTCGTCGGCCTACGGCTCGGTGCCCATGCCGCCCATAAAGGATTAAAAAAAAAAATTACCTACTTTTTAATTCGGCGGTGAATATATTTCTTGAAGGAACCATGGGCAAAAAAATACTCGTGGTCCAGGGACTAAGGGATCAGGACCACGGTCGAAAACCTAATTTGCTCACATGACATAGATTAAGCCCAAAGGTTAATTTTGTATTGTTTACTTGCAGATCCGGTGCCGTTTTCGGATGGGGTAAAAACACTCATGGCCAGTTAGGACTAAGTGATAGAGAGAATAAGTGCTTCCCCTCTCATTTGAAAACTTTGAGAAATGTTAAGGTACAATTAATGTTATTTAGAAATAAACCTGGGTTGTGAATGAATATCTTGGGCCCAAGAATTGACATAGTTGTAGGAATCTTATTGTTTCAAGGTGTCCGCATTCTGAAAAGTCAGGGAAAAATTGAGACTATACACTGTTTGCACCTCAAATTTCCCAGAAATAATTCATTCAAGCTCTAAATCATTGATTCCCAACCAAAAGACTGCGGAAAATGTTCAAGCTTGCTTCGCTCGCTCTGGCAGACGCAGTGGACGCCCTTGGTTTTAGTCCGACATGAGGATTTTCCCACAAAAAGCCAGGCCTTATGAAAGACTGCACAATTTTCAAAAGCCTTTAAAAATTCTCGTGGGTTTGTTTCCACATCATGTCGATCATATTTAGTATAGACTAACTGTTGGAACCAAAGTTTCTCTTCCCTGTAAGTATATATTCTATCAATGGTATAACAATAAAATTTATTTCAGGTGTGTCATATTGCATGCGGAGAAGACTTTACCGTGTTTCTGACGCTAGATGGCGGTGTGTTCACGTGTGGCACAGGCGAATATGGACAAACTGGACATGGAACTACGAAGGATGAGCTGGTTCCTAGAAAAGTAATTATATGCCATAATTTTACATGATAAATGCGATGATCTGAACCTTAAAAGTAAGTCAACAAGCACATCTACCACACTACATCAACCACATCGCTGAGCCTTTCAGAATGATTTTATGAAACTCTGTACTGCAACGCTTACTTTCAAGAATTGTACATTGTGCATCTCTTCAGTTCGGAATCAGCTAGTTTACCAGTCATCGAGCTTACGACGAGTTGAAGCCTGGTTGTCAACGAGCTGACATACACAAGTAATAAAAGGGGCCTGTTCCTGTCATTCAGCTGCAATAAAGTAGCATAATAATTCAGTGAATAGAATATTATCGTTGTTTTGTCCTGATTAGCACATAGAGTGCACGCCTGTATCCCAGCAGTGGGAATATTATCTAAATGCTATTTGCTTGTTTCATGCCTTCAACAATTGCAGGTGTCTATTTAATTCTTAGTACCGCTTATCGCATACTACATCATTAATTTTATTGAATACTAGAAAGAATGAATCATAATTATTGAGAATCCTCGCTCATAGAGTTGTGATTCGCAGGTTATGGAGTTAATGGGCAGTACTGTGACGCAAATTGCTTGCGGGCGCCGTCATGTGTTGTGTCGGGTCGGTGACCGTGTCCTAGCGTGTGGGTACGGCGCGAGAGGCCAACTTGGATGTCCACATATGGCCTTTGCCTTAGTACCCACACCCGTGACTTTTAACTCTACAGAAGATTCGCCGGTAAGTAGTCACTGTTTTGGAAAATCAACATCATCATATTAGGTGAAAGACATTTGTTGTTACTTACGCCCGTTTCTCACAATGTTATTCGAAAGAGAGAAAAGAGAAAAAAGAGTGCCAAATTGGGTGATGAATGAGTATATTAAATTTCCCTTCCTCCATAACGTCCTTCAAGTGTGTTGGTTTTTTTTATCGTGTTATATAATTTGCTAACATGCCCCGAGCCTAAGTCCAGCTTGCTTAACAAAAAACCGCCCATATTTTTTATTTGTTATGTTATCGCCTTCTCGCCACTACGCCCGTTTGGCTTACCGCATTATAATAGAATAGGCTGTGACATAGTAAATCAATTTTCCATCATAACATTCAATTCTATTGTTTTCAATACAGACTGAAAACCCCGGCCAGAGCAAGGTAAATGAGTATGTTGCTTAGTATTAGGCCGAATTAGGTAGTATTTTCCTTTCCTTTCTGCACTCCTTCTTTGTTTCAACACTTTTAGTGTAAACTTAGCGCAGTATAGCTATAGGCCTACCGATTAACTGAGACGGTACCTGAGGTAGACGCGCGGTGTTTGTTCGGGAGGGGGGGAGTATTGACTCTCCTGGCAGTGAACGATTGACTCTGCAGAGCTCTCGTAAGTGGTCACCACAATCCTCTCGCGCCGCGCAACTACCTAAGGTGCCATCTTTGTTAAAGGGTTGGCCTGCACCTACCCAATACGGTTGCTTTCTGAAGACACCCGTGTTTTGTCTTTTAATTTACTGACCGTATGGAGATAGATATTGATATACTGTGGTTAGTCTGTTTTAATGTAGAAAGTCATTATGTAAAGCATTATTATGCTGGTTGCTAATTTTCTTGTTTTATTCTTTTGACTCAACAAAAGTAACAATAAAAGGAGAGGAGTGACATTGTTAAAGTCGTATCTAGACTAATCTCTCTTCATCATGGGTTCGAACCCCTAAAGTGGAAAATGTCTAAGGGGTTTTCTATTCGAAATATTCCTGGTTTAATTACAAATGTTTATGCTTAATTGTTGTATTTCTATATTTACACCTCCGAATATTATTCGGAGATGTTTACATCACTCTCATTGTTTATATATATAATAATATAGTAATAGCCTGATATAGGTTATTAACATGAACTATTGTTCTTCAGCTTAAGAAGAAACAGAAAGTCGAGGCCGCGACATCAGTAACTCGAAATAACACCGCGGGCGTTTCCAAACATAATGTTGAGTCATCTGTATATTTAAAAATTAGTATTATGTTCTATGTGCTGCAATTTATTAAAGATTTTTTAGTTGTAGATTTGTAATAGTCTATTTTGTAGCTAGGCCGTTTTTTTAAAGTAATGCACTTTTTTTTTGTAGAAATGGTTTAGATTATGCATGAATTACTAAACTATTGTGCATCTTACACTAAAATATATAATTTTGAATTTTAAATTCTCAAAAGAAATTAACATAATTTCTTATTTTAATTTTTTATATTATTTAATTCTAATAAGATACTTGTTAAAAGGTAAAATGATTAAATTACCTTTTTAATTGCGCGTTTACCAGAAAGCGGATTATGGGTACGTTTGTGCCCGTTGCGTTGAATGCATCCACATGTTTTATTTTTATAAGCCACACATATCCGCAATAAGGGGGATCCCGACAGTATAAACAATTCCAACAACGCGGAAATCTGCATAATTCGAAAGCTTCGGGAGCTCCCCACAGTAGAACAAATCTCTCATCTGTGGGAGATCCCCGGAAAGTCGCGTTTGGTTTAACAGTTCCATACAATAATTCAAATTATGATAACTGTAGCACTTGCAATAGGTTTCCTCTAAACATTCTGACGCATACTACCGTCACACTCGACATAAGTACAACAAATTCTATGACGAGTCGTGAAAACGCAATCTTCTAAACTTATTTATAATAATATAAATGAGCCTAAGCCTTTTCCCAACTATGTTGGGGTTGGCTTCCAGTCTAACCAGATGCAGCTGAATACCAGTATTTAACATAGAGCTACTGCCTATCTGACCTGTACAACCCAGTTAGTACTGGGTAATACGATAACATATGATGCTGCAATAGATGTGATTTATAGCTTAGAAATTATAAAATTTATGGGATTACAGCAAGAGCTATTTTACAACAATATAAATTATTTGCACCGTTCCATAATCCGCTTTCTTCCAGTGCGCTTTTTTTCTATATTCTGTTATGTCTAATGTCAGTGCATTGATAAAAATATAAGATCAAAGTCATTGCTTTTGCACTGTAATTTATTGTTATGTGATGAATGTAATGATGACGTATAATTAATATTTGTAATTTTATTAAGTTATTATACAGGGTGTTTATTTGAGGTCAAAGCCTGTTTTAAGAAGGTGATATACTATATCTTAGACTTAACAATAAGAAAAAAACAATTTACTTATTCCTTTATTGGTTAGATATAAAATCACCCTATTTTAACTCGCTTACACGCAAATATCCACCTTGTGATCCATCAAATAGAAATAACAAAAGGTAAAATATTGTTTGCAGTTGTCACAAGAAGTCTTCAAGGGTCCTATAAAGGTGTTCGCAGGCGGTGACCACAGTTTCCTTATCATAGACCATGACAAATCAGGGCCGGTTGACTTCCGTATTCAGGATCATACGAAACAAATCGTAACATTGACAATACCTAAGTTGACTGCTTGTGAAGTTTTTAAAGACTGCGATGTTGTAAATCAGGTGAGATACTTACCTGCGTGTGTGTGACGAAAATTCTTGGTAGTATTAGGATTTTTGTAGATGACCTTGCTTCGCCCCGCGAATTTGTCTGCGTCGAAGAAGCATATCCTATCAATCGATGTAATATTCTAGCTTTCTAATATTTAAAGATGTTTTTGAAGTTGGATGAGTAGTTTCGGTGATTACCTCTCCTACATCGGAACATACATCTAAACTTTACCTCTCTATAATATTAGTGTAGTAAATATCTACTTCTACCCTATTTATTCTAATTCTAGTGTGCTGGATAAATTACGTAAAATTCGATATTAAATCAATACAATAAAATAACACAATGTTCTTTATCCTGCAGGATATCTTAGCGTATTTAGAGACCGTATTTGGCTCCCTGGCGTGTATAAACGGTTCGTTCCTGGCACCCAACCATGCTCACTTCGGCTGCAACACTAAGGTGCCTGGGGTGGACCTTAGAAAAGCCGAAGAAGCATTCACGTTAGTTAGCAGATTTGAAAATACTACGATCAAGGAACTTGTGAGTTTAACATTTGTTTTTTAAACTAAAAAATAGAGATGCTGTAAATAATTGAGTAGGTTCCATAATAATTATGATTTTGTGAGTCACAAAAAACTATCACCATCATTCAGTCCACTGGTGGACTTAGGCAGACTTATTTTCGCTACAACGACTGGTGCTATGTTTCCCACATTCAGCAGATTCCCTCGAGCTGTATCAGGACACGAAGACATTATAAATCCCATATTAACGCCCAGCGGCTCGGCATCAACATGTAAATACATATTCAGATTTACATAACATAACATCAAGCCTGTAATACCCGAAGTTTTAGGTAGAGGTGTACCTAATAGTACACCCACATTGCGCCAGTTATGGTAATAGGGGGCGAGCCCATTCCCATCAACCGGGCACAAATCCAGACTACGTGGCTGTTAATGAGAAATTAATAATATAAAAACCCAATAACATTATGCTCAACACGGGAATCGAACACAGGACCTCATGTTCAGCAGTCGCTTGCGAACACTCGACCAACGAGGCAGTCAGATCACATTTACAGTACCCAGGTACTATATATTTTGCGACCGGTAAGTGTGGGTCCATCCTGAGTTAGATTCTTAGGTCGGCAAAAGTGGTGTTGATTTTCTATTAGAAATTCTCAGTTAGCATTTTGGAAATAGGCGGTCTTATATCCTGTTGTCCCGTGTTGCCGGTTTTCAGCAAGGTGTTTGAAAAGATAATGCTCAGTCAAATGCTTAACCATTTTAACAATAAAATCTTACACGAGCAACAGTACGGTTTCACCAAAGGACGTTGTACGACTGACGCCGGTGTCACTTTATTAAAATACATATTTATTGCGTGGGAAGAGGCTCAAGATGCCATAGGAATCTTCTGTGACCTTTCGAAGGCATTTGATTGCGTAAATCGCGAAACCCTGATCTTGAAACTTGAGCATTACGGTTTAGGTAAACTTGCGCTCAGTTTGGTAAAATCGTATTTGAATGATAGACAGCAGCATGTACAAGTAAATGGTGTAAATTCAATGGGGTTAAAAGTAAAAATGGGTGTACCACACGGTTCGATATTGGGTCCCTTCCTCTTGTTAGTGTACATAAATGACCTACCCCATTTATTTACCAACCACCCGTAATTGGTGTTGTTTGCTGACGATACTTCTTTAATATTTAGGATAAACAGACGTGCCACAAATTTTGACGACGTAAATAAAAACGCCCTACTGCAGGTTCAATAAAACAAAGTGCATAAGATTTGCTTTACCTAATGTCAAAAGTAGTGATTGTGACGTAGTATTGAATCAAGAGAAACTAGAATTTTTCGATAAAACGGTTATCTTGGGAATCGCGCTCGACTCAAGGCTACAATGGGGTCCTCAGTTAACATCTCTTGCAGGACGGCTGAGCTCAGCAGCATATGCTGTTGGAAAAATCCGTCAATTTACTGATGTTGATACGGCGAGGCTAGTCTATTTTAGTTATTTCCATAGTATTATGTCATACGGTATTTTACTATGGGGACGGGCTGCAGATATCGAGTCTATATTTATTCTGCAGAAAAGAGCCATCAGAGCCATTTATGAATTGCGTAGACGCGATTCTCTTAAGAGAACTGTTTAAGGAAATTAATATCTTGACAGTACCTTGTCAATACATCTATGAAAACATCATGTACGTTAGGAAAAATCTGCATTTATTCAGTAAAAGAGGTGACAGACACCACTATAGTACTAGAAATTGGGACCAACTAGTTCAGCCAGGTTTCAGGCTTGCTAAAGTAGATTCATCTTTCATGGGGTACTGTTTAAAATGTTACAATAAAATACCTCCCCGCATTCTACAACTAAACGAGACTAAATTTAAATCTTGTATAAAACGCACACTATTTAGGCAAGCATATTATACGTTGGGTGTGTAATGTAATCCACATTGATGATAAAAATGCTTGGCTCAATGCTGGTCTTGCTCCACAACCATAAAACTAGTTGACAAAATTATTGTGGCAGCTGCAGAAGATTGTAACAATATCCTTGCTTTGTATAGACTCCATCTCTTAGTATTGTATAATTGCATAGCACATGTGTGAGTACCATGTACTGTGAAGCATTTGCATTCTGTTATCTTTCTTTGACTTGAATATGCCTTGGTGGCTGAGAGAATGTCATGCTCACTCAAATGTCTCGCTGATGGTGGCGGGTGTGTCGGGTCATTTAGTTCCGTTCAATATGGTTGAGTTGAATGGCGTTGATCCATGCGTCATGTTCGTGTACGGGCGCTGTCAGTTGGGACTGGTCATCTCTTAGCTGCCACGGTTCATTTTAATTACTTTATTTTTAAGTTGATTTAATATTTTACTCTGGAGGCTCTTAATGTGCACGTCTTTCTACATCGTTCTCACATAAATGTATAATCGCAACATGAATGATGTAACCAAGATTTTGTAATAAAATTTTGAACTAAAAGAGTGTCCATGGAGTTTCTTGCCCGTTCTTCTCCATAGAGATCTACGCTAGCGAATGGGCAACTACAGTACTTTCTTAAGTTATTATGTCTTGTGACTGGGACTGTAGCTTTTTTTTCTTTTTATTTTGCATTTTTGACATTCAAAAGTGCCGTAATGGTCTAATTGAAATAAATGCTTGAGTTTGAGTTGGTCCTGCGCTTGATTTCCCTCCGGTCGCCCACCCTCCTATCATTAAATCATTTAATCCCGCCGACAAACTGTTACGCAGTTTGATGGGTGTATAAAATGTACAAAATGTTTGGTCCTAATTAAGGTGGATGCCCCAGGGTAGTCAAACTCAAAACTCAAACTCAAATTTTCTTACGTTTTTTTTTGCAATTTGCAGGCCAGTGCTAGGTTGTATAAGTCGATTGGAGGGTTGTATTTATGATTTTTATGATTATAATTATTAATTATCTAAAACTACAAACGTCTTACAGCTGCGAATCATATTTAAATCAACATTCAACCTAGTACTAACCTGAAAATTGCAAAAAAACTTAAGAAAATTTGAATTTCGCGGGCTACCCTGGAGCAATCACCTAAAATGATAGGGAAGAGAGAGTGCACTTGCGGATACCTATACAGTTTTCCAATACAAAATTTCCTGCGACGATAGCTAGTCTTCGCCATGACCGACATGGAAGGCTTTTGTTACTGTACATGTGTTGTTGATATATCTTTATACCCTTGTTTCCAGATATTTAACCACCTAACAGAGCACATCATAAAGAAGATGAAAGTGTCACCGCCTGACGCGGAGGCTCTCAGAATGTTTCTTATCTTGCCTCTGTATCACGAGATGCGAAATCCTCGCCGACATGTCGAATTACAGGTATAAGTAGTTTTATTTATAAGTTTATCAAATTTTTTTTTTCTTTTTTTTTAAATTGTCTTATCCTTATCCCAATTTATTTAGGGTCGGCGCAGCAGGTCTTCTTCCAGACTTCTCTATTACTCGTCATCTCATCAGACCTTTACACTTACACAGTTCATCCATCGTTTCACTCATACTCAAAACTTTCCTCACAATGCTTTCCTCATTCCTCCGTATCATATTTTGATCTAGTTTATTAAAAATCAACACAGATTATTAAAACATGGTTATTTTCCTTCTAGGGTCCATTCGCAGAGGCGTTCAACAATCTTTCTACCCATCCTCAGAGGATAGTGAATCTATGGTGGGAGGCTCAAACACCAGAGTATTTTGAAATGCTAGTCGATATATTCAAAAGTGTTATTGTATACGAATTAATGCAGCCTTCAGTTCGGGCCAATAAGGTACATAAAAATCTTAAAATGTTTGAAAAAAATTGTACTTGAAAGTACCACGGATTTCTTTCTGGTTCCAGAAAATTTACTTTTCACACAGCATAATACAAATACTCAATACTCTGTCGTCACTGAACAAAATAAACTTTACGAATCCAAAGAAACCGAAAATTCCGGCGGAATGTTTTTATATTGAAGACTTGTGTGATCACGTGGATATTGCCACCGATTATATAACCTGGCTTTCGGATCATGCTGTAAGTACTACTAAGAATGTTAAAAATGCTTGATATAGTTTATCTGTATCGTAATCCCACACCTATATTAATAAAAAGTATTGTTTTGACAACTTAGTCTCAACCTAGATACCGCGTGGGGTTACCAAATCGGTGTCACAACGATTGTTGACTGTTTTTGTCTGTTTCTTGGACAGTGAAAAGCTTGAGTTGACTAATCTATTGTATTAATTAATATTAAAAACAAAAGTATTTTAACTTTAAGCGCCTCTCAAATGAAGATAAGAGAGCTCAGACCGGACTAAGGGTGCTTTTCCACCAGAGATGTGTCATGTGCTATGCTAAGTTGCTATGGATGCGTTTGATATCCACCAATCATATTCATTGGTGCACATAGCTTAGCACTGGTGGAAACGGATTCAACTAAGATATATATTTTTTAAATGGAAGGATGCGTGCTCTGGATGGTCGCGAGTGGTGTAGCTATGTGCAGAGCAAAGTACCTACCCGCTTCCCAACTATCGACACATCGCATAGTTCGAGCTGCGCATATTCCTCGCGCAGCTACTTTGCGGCGGCGCATCTTCATAGCACATCTTACTCGCACCGCTACATAGCTTAGTATCAGTGGAAATGGTCACATAGTTTCACAGCTTAGCTAATACATCCTAGCAGCATAGCTGCATAGCACATCTCTGGTAGAAAAGCACCCTTAAAGTCTTTTATTAATACTGCCCAGTAGCTATCATTTACGAACAAAAAGTATCTATGTAGTATATCAACTATCTGGTGTCCACGGCACAAGCCTCGTTGCTTGGTGTGGCACTAGATGGCGCTGTGTGTTATGTCCAGCGATATTTATTTTGTCCAGCGATATTTTATTTACGCACTATGAACGTAACATCACGCCTGTATTCCCCGAGTGGTTAGGCAGAGGTGTACTTAACAATACACCCATATTTCGCCAGTTATGTTTAAGTCCCATGTAATACGGTCAATCACTCACCATTATTTGTGATTCAATGTATGTGTCTAATAAAAACAATAATAATGTAAAATGCAACATTCTAACTCTTTTGCAGTCGGCTCATCCTCACATGTGTAACTACGCGTTCCTATTCGACGTTCAATGCAAATCATTGTTACTAAAAATAGATCAGCAGCTTCAAATGCAGATAGCAATCAGTAGAGCAGCTACACAGATATTCACACGGTTATTCATGGATCCCACGTATGAGTACCAGAGGGATCAGTTCCTTAATCTAACAGTCTCAAGGCAACATATAGTAAGAGATACAATGTCACAAATCAGTAATCATGAGACTTCGCAGTTGAAGAAACCGCTTAGAGTAAGTATTTGTCTAATTTGAAAAAGTTTTCATCGCATTCTGTTTCCGTTAGGCGAGTACGAACACTAATGCTATCTAAATTCGCTTCTGCAAGCAGCGTCTACAAAAGTTTTAACATGTTATTGTATAATAAACCTTAATAGCTTCATAATAACAAAGTTTGGCAGTAAGCAAAGAAAGACTACGTCTTTCTAAGGGGCCTATTCTCTCGCTCGTGGAGGCGGCCCCTAAGTGTTTAGCATAAACTTCTCACAATCCATTTTTGGTGTAATCCTTGCAAGTCACGACAGTGCGTCATATGAATCTTATGTTATAACTTGATAAGGTATAAATTGCAATGTGTGACGTCTAGTGTTCTTTCAGGTAGAATTCGTCGGTGAAGAAGCCGAAGATGCTGGTGGGGTTAAAAAAGAGTTTTTTCTTTTGTTGCTGAAGGAAATATTCGACCCTGTATACGGCATGTTCAAGCAATCCGAAGAAACTAATATGATTTGGTTTTCAAATAATCCTTTCGAAGACGACGTCATGTATTATTTGATTGGTAAGTCTGCTGTTATATTTCTCAGTTGAGATTTTATCTGTGCTCTTTACTATAATACTTCGAGAAAACTTACAACCGCAGACCGCAGCGGCACAGCTGTCAAATCGCTTCGACAGACCGCAGCGATACGAATTGCCGCTCGTTCTTGACATTTTCACTGTTGTGTTGTTTGTATAGAAATCAGTCATGTGACAACAGGCGGTAAGGTCGTTTTTAACGCATGCGATTATGCTGCTTTGCAAGTGCGCTTTGCGATTGCGATTTGCTTCGGAATTGTACTTTAGAGTTTATCAATACTAATCATCATTTCAGCCGAAAGACGTCCACTGCTGGACGTAGGCCTCCCCCAAGTGTCGCCACATTGATCGGTCCCGTGCAACTCGCATCCAACGGATTCCCGCAACCTTCACCAGGTCATCGGTCCACCTAGTGGGAGGCCTTCCAACGCAACGTCTTCCGGTTCGCGGTCGCCACTCCAGAACTTTTCGGCCCCATCGGCCATCCGTTCTGCGAGCAATGTGCCCTGCCCACTGCCACTTAAGTTTGGCAATTCCTCATTCATCAATGCTAATAAAAGTTTACTAATTTGTATTTAAATCGTTTCTACTTACAGGTGCCATTTACGGTCTCGCTATATACAATTCCATTATAATATACGTCCCTTTCCCGCTGGTTTTATACAAGAAGTTGCTGGAAGAAGCCATCATGTTGGATGACTTGTCGGATCTGTATCCTACTCTTGCTAATAGCCTAAAAAGTTTGCTGGACTATCCGGATGAAGATGTCGAAGATGTAAGCTGTGTTCAAATATTGGTATAATTTTTTAAATTAAGGTCAGCGGATACTTATAAGCACTGCAAGCGGTCAGCATCGCACCAGCTCTTCAGCTCGAGTTGAGGCGATATTTATGCTGTGCTGTGCTTATAACTGTAAATTGACCTTAAACCCCGAAATATAACACTCTATTTTGTTGCAACAGATAATAAATCTTATTTTGTTGTGTTTTCATCATCAGCCTATAATGTTCCCACTACTGGGACACAGGCCCTCCTCTCTATTAGAGGGAATGGGCTATAATCCAACACGCGGGCCCAGTGCGGATTGGTAGATGTCACATGTCTTCGAATTTTTGGTTCTAGGACAAGCCGGTTTCCTCACGATGTTTTCCTTCACCGTTTTGAGAGCCGTGGTGATGAAGTAAATTACACAAAGTAATGCGCCTGTCTGGGTTCGAACCCACGACTTACTGTTCGTAAGTCGGGGCCGCCACCACTGGGCCACCGCTGCTCTCTTCTCACAGTTTATTGGCTGGTGCTGAAATATCGATTTATTGGCTAATAAACCTTTTACCATGTCTGCTAATTCTACTTGTTATTTCAACAGGTATTCAGCTTATGTTTCGCAGTAAACACAGAAGTTTTCGGTCAGATACATGTGCACCCCCTGAAGGAAAACGGCGAGAACATGCCGGTTACACATGAGAACAAACAGGAATATATTGAGCTTTATGTAGATTTTTTACTCAATAAATCGGTTGAAAATCAGTTCAAAGCTTTCAATCAAGGTTTTCAGAAGGTAAGACTGACATATTAAAACTGATAGAAAACTAAGGCTAAGTGATGCGGCCCTACATACATAAACTTGATTTTATTATAGCAATGCAAGTCATGATTCATATGTCTTCAATATGTTGGCTCACAGATTTGCGAAATGCTCGACTGAAGTAAAGGCTACACTGTTCACAGCGTACTGTCAGTCGTTCTATACATGCAGTCTGTGGGTCAACTACACGCAGAGGGCATACAGCACTCTGCTTGGATGTGCCTACATGCCACTGTGGCGCATAAATAATAATTGTATTGTTTTAGTTCTTCGGGTAGATATAAGTTTCTAAGTTGTGTGTTGTACTAACCAAATGGACTTAGTCTGAATAAAAAGCATTTTATTATTATTATTTATTATTATATACGGCCAGCTGGGTCGTGGTCATGACAGTGACTGCATAATTGCACGCTTAGACTTGTGATTCTATGTTCCCACTGCACTGCTTTTTATTTTACCCTCCTTGGGATTACCAGCGGTATAACTTAGTAGAGAAGCTCGTGGCTAAATAATAACAGCCGCTCGGGTCGATCGTTACGTTCAGTCATCCTTGCCTAGGTTGGTCTGTGGATAGGTGACCACCCATTACATACCGAGTTTCCTCCGTGCCTCGGAAAGCACGTTAAGTCGTTGGTCCCGGCTGTCATTTGTAGATCTTTGATAGTCGTTAGGTAGTCAGAGGTCCAAAAAGTCTGACAACCAGTCTTTCCAAGGGGTATCGTATTACCCGGTACTAACTGGGTTGTGGAGGTCAGATAGGCAGACGCTCCATTTAAATTACTGGTATTCAGCTGTATCCGGTAAAACTGGAAGCCGACCCCAACATAGTTGGGAAAAGGCTAGGCAGATTATGATAATTTAGTAAAGGTCAAAGGCCCTTTGTCCTTTATTGTAGAGTATTTTCGAACCATCGACTTAAAAATCCGATATTTGACCATATTCTGCTTGCATCAGTGATCGCAAAATTGGCCTTTCATCACTCGATGCGATGTAGCCTGAAGCCGGGAAGTCTTATCACCAGTCTTACCAAGGGGTATCGGTAGGGGTATCTAGTAACAGGGTTGTGGAAGTCAGATTGGAGTCGCTCCATGTAAGATACTATATTCAGTTGCATCCGATTAGACTGCCAAATCCGACGACCACAACATAGTTGGGAAAGGCTAGATAGACGATGATTATTCGATGCGATGTTTGCATATACATTTCTGTATAAATATTGTGTGTAATAAATTCGTACCAATTTGTAAAACTGGTTTTTTTTTCTTACAGGTTTGTGGCGGTAGAATTATCAAACTATTCAGGTCACACGAAATGATGTCAGTTGTGATGGGCAACGAAGAATACGACTGGGAAGTGTTCGAAAGTAACTGTGAATATAAAAACGGGTATACCTCTACTGATCCACAAGTTAGGTAAATATACCGATTGTATTTCATTTAAACTTAAAAACTAAAATTATAAAGAGTTGAAATTGTTTGAAAGCGGAAATTTCTGGAACTATGATGTATAGAAATTCCCCGACTGAATGAAAACTTCACTATTGCCATAGGATAATTATGTTTCTTCCAGTTAGATGGCCAGTGTTTTATATATTTTTTATTACCAGGTGGTTTTGGGAAACGTTTCATGAGCTTCCGATTGAAGATAAGAAAAAGTTCCTTTTGTTCTTGACTGGCAGCGATCGGGTTCCGATTCAGGGAATGAGAGATATTAAAGTGAGTAAATACATTTCAAATGACTTTGGCTAATAGAAAAAAAGGCTGGCAAAGAAACTTAACTGGGGCTATAGTGTTACTGGGTCGAGGAGGTCAGGTAGGCAGTCGTTCCATGTAAAATACGGATATTACCTGCTTCCGTTTAGTCTGGAAGCTGACCCCAATATACATAGTTGGGAAAAGGCAAGACATGATGATAGTTTATTTAACAGAAATGTCTGTAGCCATCTGAAACTTCATAAAGCTCTCTTTAAGAATTCAAAAATTGTTATTTCTCTTTCATTACAGATAAGAATTCAGGCAGTAGCTGACGACAGGTACTTCCCGGTAGCTCACACATGTTTCAACCTTCTAGATCTTCCGCGTTACAAAACTAAGGAACGGCTCAAGTACCATCTCATCCAAGCTATTCAACAAACACAGGGATTCTCACTCGTTTGATTCTGGAGCATCTTGAATATTGAAATTTTACCATGATGTCGACTTTATGCACACCAAGTACCAACGTCCACTTGTTATTCCGTGTGTATAGAGATTAGCACTATAGGTTGGGGCTTAGATCATAGTGATGAAAGCCAGAATCTGTTGCATCTAAAATATATCATAAGAAATCGTCCAGCAAAGCGTGCGAGCATTTATACGTAGGACAAAATAAATTTGATTTTGAAAAATCGTTATCGATATCGTGTGGGTATTTCAATAAAAAATGACGAGCTAAGTTAAATGATGTTCCGTCGAGGTTCCAGTCTGATGTGTGAGAATATATAGCTCATATTTTAGATTGCTATTTATAATAAATTTATAAGTACATGTGGATTCGTTGCATTGGTTTTCAGCTAAAGTCAATTAGAATAATTTGATAGTATAATGCAACGAAAATATAATTTCACCAGCGAATTATATTTCCGTTGCATTGCAGTAACGAAGCAGTGAAATAATGTTGGTCTTTAAATTTTTTAAGTGACGGATTTTAGCATTCTCTCGGTGCCTTTCCAAGAAAAAGTATCGATATTCCTTAATTTATATGTATATATCAATTTATATTTATATATTTTATAATGTATTAAATCAGTTTCTTAATGCTACATTTTATTTAGGGGTATGTTTTATTTATTTATCTGAGATAAAGACAATTTGCATTCAAGTTTTTCATGTAAAGCGTAATGTGATAACTGGGAGAAATCTGACATGACATATTGCAGTTCATGTATGACATGGATTGCAATGTGTTGCATTTTCCGAGGTAATAATAATTATGATAGCCCGATCACATGAAGTAGTAGCAAGCCAAGCACGCACTAACCTGACTAAGTATGTCATAAACTATCGAATTTTGAATGATGTCTCGTTTATTTTCTATTTCTCAAGCCGTTGTCGGGAAACCTTTTGTATTCTATTCTCACACATAACTGTCTTTTCTTACATAATACTTGACAACTGATTTATGAGGCTTTATAAAACCGGGTGTTTAATGAGTAATACTGGTATTTGTCTGTTTGTCACAGACGATTTTCTATGAAACTAATTGATTTGAGAATTTAAAAAAGGGCTACAGTACTGTGCTAGCCTAAATTATAACAACGTACTAAATTATACTGCACCCAATCAACATCGCCTCAAATCTAGCTTTTCGGGATTCTTTCTATGCAATGCAAACTTTATAAGCGCCATTATTATTATTTTTCGCCTCAGATCGGGATAAGCTCGTAAAAACCGGCCAACTGCGAGTCGTACTCGCTCAGGTAGCCCCTTTAGTTTATTTTTATTATTTGTTGTTATAGCGGCAAAAAAAATAATTGTCAAAATTTCAACTGTCTACCTGAGGCCCTACTCCCTAACGCTTCGTCCGTATATTCGGTATCTATCTGTCTCTCTCACTCGCACTTATCTGCAGACGTGCGCATCGTGAGATCATGACATACAACCCGCTGTCAGACGGACGGACGGCAGAGGCTTATAGTAATAGGGTCTCGTTGCTTATCGTCCGGGTACAGAACCCTAAAAATGAGGTGAGATGACGCCGATCCGGTGCAATGCTTATGAGTGAGCTTTGAGCTTTAATCATTACAGTCTTTCGCATTTGGTCTGCTGAACGGGACACAGTTGCTTATCCCAAACTCCAGTTCAAGAACTAATTACGATAATTATGGCATACGAAGTCTTTTGAAATGTATGGGTGTTGAATTACTGTCTCGAAGGGGGTAATACCCTGTTGATTAACAAAGTCTACTCTGTACAAACCAACCCACTCCGGGCCCCCGCATGGTGGATACAGCCCACTCCCTCATAGAGAGGATGCCAACGTCCCAGCAGTGGGCATATTATAGGCTGATTATGCTAAATAATGGATGTTTTCTCATAAACAGCGCGTGCTAGGGCTGCCCTGGTAGCGGTCTAGTATGTCTCCAATAGGTGGGGATTCTCTGCCAATTTGAACAAAATACTTCTTTGTTCGTTCACGGCGCTCTCAAAGAGAAGTGTTGGGGAAAGGCAGTCTCACCTACCTATTGGTGACTATAATGTTACGGTAGAAACACGTAGCCATAATGAT
Organism: Xestia sexstrigata; assembly: GCA_941918905.2. NCBI lineage: Eukaryota > Metazoa > Arthropoda > Insecta > Lepidoptera > Noctuidae > Xestia > Xestia sexstrigata. Next base: position 12,122,625 of record OW799212.2, on the reverse strand, counting down.
TTTTACATAATTTGGCTACCTCTGTGATATTAAACGTATGCCATTGGTTACATTCGGCGACAATACAACGGCTTATTGTAATAATAATTGTTACTGTGTTTTGTTATTATCTAATTGTACATGTTGTACATAATGGTACTTTATGTAGCTTGGCTAGACTGCTATTATTATTTTGAAGCATTTATTGAGCACCTCAGTCTAGGTACTCGACGTGGTTTGTACACGATGTATGTAATGTATGATAATATAATATTTTCATACGTAATTATTGTTTTATTTCGTTTCATATTATTCTTCTTTACCGTTTTAAGTCAACATATTGTTGTAATCAAAGTCTTGTCAAACTGTAGTCATAATTAAGTATAATAAATAGTTTGCTGGTTTATTGCCTCGTTTGTAAACGTATCTTAGATTTTTTTATTGGTATCCACATGTGGCGCTAGCCACACTAACCCCTATTTTATTTTCTTCACAGCAAAAGCCACTTGGATTTATTTGTGTTTTACCTAAAACATATTGACCAGCCTATCAAATCGGTGAACATTTTCATGTGGGAGTCATGAATAAAACTCCTGATTGGCATTAATTATAATTTATTTAATTTAAAATATAATTACATAATGAAATACCAAATCAATAAGGCCATTAAACATTTTATATACAAAATATTCGAATAATCTCTTTTCATGACTAGGTAGGTACGATAAGCTTAGCCAATTGTTAATATTATACTTTGGCGGAAGCGTTGAATTTTTTAATATCCAATATCATAAACATTTTCTTCACTTCTGTAAACTTTATTTAGTTGAAATTTTGGTTTCATGTTTAAAAAATCTAAAATCTGTTTATGATGTTGGTAGTTGAGCATTATTTACAGTTACATTATAAGCAACTTCGGATATGTTCGCAATGTATAAAGCCGCTCTTTTACACAGAAAACAATGAGAATCAATAGAAAATGATAATTTTTAAAGTGATTCATGAATGTGACAAATGACAATGTTATTTTTTTTTATGATTATTTAGGTACTTTACTTACATTTCTAAATAATGGTTAAAAATAAATTAAACTACAATTAAGTACTGATTGAAATCCAATTCGTACATGCCTCAAGACTTTAATACCTAAAGCCTATACAAGTACTCGAAATCCCGACAATTTCGCTTTTAGCGAATCAATTAGATTGATTGATGTTTACATTGATGAGATGATACCTACTACTTTTGTTGACGTTACAAAATGTTATGCCCCCAATTAATTGGATAAGTAGACACTAGACAATCTTGACATGAGTAATGCCAACAAAATGAATTAAAACGAATTAGAACTTCTTTACAGAAAATTCACATACGAGTTGAAGATTGATGTCAGACTAATATTCCTTTTACATGAGGGATATGTTAGTTACTAAGATCTAATTTAGTATGAAGATCGGCCTGAGTTGTCATCATAGTGTTGTGTGCCGGGGGGCGCGCGGTATCCAGGGTAGTTGTGGTTCAGGGCATTCTGCGCGAAGAAGGTCCCATAGTCCTTCTTTACCTGGAATTAGAGTTCAAAATTTCATTATTATTTTTGTACATAATAATTTGAAACTCCTAGAATCGTTTATGAGGTAAAGAACTTACTCCAATTCGATAATCAGTGCAATATTTATGTGTAATAGTCTGATCTTTGTGTAATTTCAAAATTTTGATTTTTGTTGTATTTACCTACAAACAGTAACAGGAACAAATACTTCAAAGTTACTTGTTTTTCGTACATGTTTGTGAGAAGCATAAGGCCTGATTTACGGTGATTTAAATTGAGCCACTAGACTAGTCACTACAACTCATCGGTATTTACCCAAGCTTTGTAAATACATAATTAAGTAGGTTCAAAAAAATACTTAGGTAGAAATTAATATTTGATATCTAAATTAAAACACTATCGTAGTAGAATCTTATTTTAATCATGCATCGTCAATACTAAATTCATCTACATTGCAAAGCTTTGCAGAAATAGAAGAGAATGACAATGAATGCCTGCGTAAAATAATGATTTTAGTCCATTACATGAATGTTTGGTGGGATCGGTGTACGACTCTCAAGCTTGCTATCTCGGTTGTAAAGAAAATAAAGCCTACCTTTCTGTGTTATGTTAAATAATTAAAAAAAAAACGCTTTCTACAATTAACTCGACGAAGTTTTTTTCATACGGCAATATTTCATAGGTAAAAATAATAGCGACCCTTCTTCGTCTATGCACGGCGCCAAGGGTCCAAAACTGTCCTATTTTCATGCTGAAACCAACGTTGTGGTGTGAGTGGCGATAATCGTTCCGCGGTAATACAAAAACAATAGACTCGTTTCCGTGCAGTTTAACGAGATCTTATGAGTGAAATGACAAGTGTTGGTGAAATTGTAGGCGGTTGCTACGCGGTGGAAGTGGTGGTGGCTCCACAACAGGGCAAAGAAAACATCGTGGTTCGTGAGTACCTATCCCTTATTACCTATTGCTATTTTTTTTTGTTTTATTGACCGCCACGCTCACAACTAACCGACAACAAAATGCATAATTGTTCAATTTATCACTGAAATACAACAGCTCATGTGTTACAGCTTTCACAGTGAACAATTTTTCAGTTCGTCTTCAAGGACCCACCAAGCAGACCCACCGGTGAGTCTACGAATACTGATGTGTCTTCCAAGACCTACTAGGGTCCTCTGAGATTTTATTGTCTTCGAAAACTTGGACTAGTAGTTTTGGAGTAAAAAAGGGCAACATGTATTTGCACAAACAAACAAAAAAACATCCTCTCACACCAAACGCATAATTATACCGCCTCAATTCCTTCGTGGGTAAAAATAGAAAACGTAGCGTCAAAGATAAGGGTTCGTAAATCCGCGCTCGCTTCGCTCGCATATTAAAGTGGATGCTCCAACCAGCGCGCGAAATTCAAATTTTCTTACGTTTTTTGCAATTTTCAGGCCAGTGCTAGGTTGTATGTTGATTAGAATATTATTCGCGGCTGTAAGACGTATATACAGAATTATAATCATCAAAATAATCAATACAACCCTCCAAGTTCATAAAAGTGCAGGAATGACTTTGACCTTGAAAACGGCCCGGTGCCCATGCCGCCCCTAAAGCATTATTTGCTATCTATTTTCTGTATTTGTTTTCTTTCGTACATTTAAGTTCCGGTGGGTCTTAGGGGATATAAAACTAAATAGTCACATAGGTCCTACCAGTCAGTAGGTCTTGGGAGACACATCAGTATTCGGTGACCCACCAGTAGATCTGCTTGGTGGGTCCTTGAAGACGAAGCTCAATTTTTATACCCCAATGCTACCAACCTCTAAAAATTTCCCCAAAACAGCTTACATAATTAACCAATTCTCCAACTAATCATTGCAAGAGTCGTACACCTACATAAGGATAGATATTGCAAAGCCTACTAAACGCGAGTTAGGTGCTCGCGACTAACAGTACTAGGTTTGCCCCTCACCAAGTGCCGAGATCTGTTAATGGAAAGTTTGTCCAAACATATAGTAGCACTAGTGACGCAAACTGCACTTACACCTTCGGTATCAAAGTCCGGGTACGTACGGACTGGGGAACTGATCGACGCCTACACGTCGTTCATTGCAACCAATTCGGCAAGCGAATATTGGCGCAGCTAAAACAGATAACGGTAGCTTACAACACTATGCACTTTAGTCCATAAATTCTCTAAGTTATGTTGTAAGAAACAATGTTTGACGTCATGAGAGACTTTCAGGATTTAATAGAATGACGATGTTTATACAATGTAACTTTAGAGAATTAACTCCGAGGTGAGGAAGTTGCCGATATTAAATTTCGCCGTTCGAAGATTTAAAATTGAATTAGTTATAGTTGTGCGCCCGAGTACAGATTTAGAACATTGTGTCGTTTATGTTTTACTTTATAAAATAGAAGTGATAGATAGATAAAACTACTTAGCTAATAGTTTGTGTGGTAGGCGTTGTAATATTTGAAGTGACAAATATATACAGGTTGTTAAAAGTTAAAATACAAAAAAAAACTGAATTAGGTATGTACATAAATTTTGAGTTTACACACCTTATAGTAATTAGTTATATACTCTACCAATGTTTATTAAAACGTAAAAATAATTCAAGTTGAAAACAGAATTTTGTCCAAAACTGTTATTAGATAAATGTCAGTGGAATGCAAAATATAATACTTTTGGTGTTTATAATACAGCATGCGGGCTTGTTATGTCTTAGCTTTTATTTATAGTTTAGTGATTATATATAGAGGCTGCTCACACCATGATCTTCAAGGATTTCTCTCCTGAAATCTTAGATATGCAATAGGATTTAGATAAAATATACATAGATATTTAGACGTCATCAAAATAGGGTTAATTAAGAACCATAGAGCCAATCACCAAAATGACATTAAAATAATAAAATTCCGGGTGTCTGTCCGATCGTGAACGTCAGATGAAAAAAAATACTGGCCTTCATGAAATTCTTAAATGAACCCTATTCTACCGTATGTAGGTTAATAGAGTCTAGTTAAAAACGTTACCTTGCGCGGCCTGCACGCTGGGCCCCTGGCCAACTGCCTTCTGGCATCGTTCTCCGCGGCAACCGCCTCCTTTACCGACTGAGGTGGCCACTTCTGGTCCCCACGCATGTTGACGCCTCCTGCGGAATCGTATTCACCCGTACCAGATGTTTAAAATACTTATTTTTCGTCCTCATCTTAAATGTGTACACTCTAAGAACGACCTGGTATTACACCTAGTTTAATTTCATGTCATAATTTTTTATACCTACACAATATCTACATTTTAACAAAGACGCAATTTAGGTGTTATCACCGCTGAAAATGCTTTCCACCTGTTCAACGCTAAAGAAAAATGGCAAAAATACCAACGGTTGGCAAACATATTGGTAATGGCAGTGTTGTCATTTAGTTCACAAGTCGCAACTGCTACTGTCGATCCACTTGGCATAATCCTTTAGTCACCTTTCACGACAATGTTATTGTTTTATTTATAACCTAAAATGCGGAATGAATTTGGCTTCTGTGTCGAGTCGTTGTGCTGTTGAGCGCGCGACACCCCTAGAGTATTTGTGCCGACTGCCGAGATGTCGACGCATTTAGGGTTAGTTAGTTCGAGTCTGTGTGTTTAGCTTAGCTTTTAGACTAGGAGCAGAGCGACAGAGGATTACTAAGTTCCCCGTTGTCTCCTCGTTAACTTGGCAGTACTTGCTTGCCTATTACCAGCTATATCGTATCGTTGTTCTTGTTTGTAGAGAATCAGACCGGTAAACCTTAAGCTTCAGCTAAGCTTAATAGGCTAGTTTCCACCATCAATAAATTGCAAATCTATTTATTCCGTCAGTATTGGAAAATAATGGATACGTATTTTTTGTTTTTGTAAATCAATGAATATTGACAAAGATAAAACGCATCAAAACTCGGGAGTCCCCCTCGTGACGTCACAACGCACTAAAAATTATAGCACGGCGTAAAGTATTGAGAATTTTAAAAGCGTCTTCGTCAATTTTGGTTTACATAACAAAAGAAAAAATACGTGACAATTTTTTTTTGATAATATTACTGACGGAGTAATTAGATTTTTTCAGGACACAAGCCTATTATTGAAATTCAAAATTTATTTGCATACACACCACTCCTCTTAAAAGAGAAAGAAGTAAATGATGCCGTGACGTCTGACATGAGAAAATGGAAGAAGAAACCGCGTTGCGCCGACCCCAAATAGAATAGGAGAGGGCAGGAATCCACTGCGAGGATCGACCGGAGGACACGGTGGAGGTGTGCCCTGCGTGGGCGGAGCACCGCCGTGTCCTCGCAGCGGCGATTGGCGGCGGCGACCTCTCGCGTCCGGCCCTGGTGCAAGCCATGGTCCGGAGCGAGACGGAATGGGACGCCGTCACCTCCTTCTGCGAAGCAGTAATGCTAGAGAAGGAGGTGGCGGAACGTAAGAGGGAGAGAACCTCACAGCGTCCCGGCCGCCGCGGGAGACGCCCCGGGCGTCGGGGGCCACGTGTGGCCCCCGGCCACCGTAGGCGCGGGCCTGTGGACGGTGGGCTATGGGCTAGCTCGCCGTCCGTCCGTCTCATGACGACAGGCCGTGTCGACGGCGCGTTCGTGTTCCACGCGCGCCTCAAAGAGAGTCAGCAAAAAGGAAGGGGTCCGCAAGGACGGATGCCTGCCAGGGTTGCGGGACTGTTCGAAAGAGATACCGTGGCCCCGGAACACAAAGGGCGATGAAGGAACATGGATGGGTTTTAGTCAGTAAAAGTCTGACACTCCCTCCTGCTCATTGCTGATGATTTCCCATCCGAAAAAAAAAGGCAGGAAGATGCTGATGACACTACTCCTTTTAACCACGCAAATTATTTTAATATTCGGTACGAGTGTTATTAAATTTTCATAAATCGAGAATTGCGACTTGACTCTTCAGTGAGTACCAATGTATTATTGTTACATAAGAACAACGTGTGACAATCCTAAACCAATAAAGAAAACAATAAGAACCGTAACTGCGTATATTGTAAACTTTTCTAAAGCGACATCGAGGGATAAAAAAGCCATCCTATAAACAATACATGTGGAACTCGACATATTATGTTTACGAAGTCGTCTTCAAAGTACTTACGCATTTACTTTATGCGCTTTGATATTGCCATTGAGTTTTATTTAACTCAAGTTAAATAAAATGTTCCCAGTTCTCACCAGTCTGTTATAAAACATAATTCGCTCCAATGTTTGAACGAGCAAGACTTACAAATGAACGCGCTTCTCGTAATAAATTTTACTAAAAGAACAAGGAAATAAACTACCACCTACTCTTTTTGAGTTATCGTGTCTGCGAAGAAAAGTTTTTTTATTAAAATGAATCTTGATAACATACAATATGGATAGGTACCTTGAAACGAAGCTGTGGCGGGTTGACTAGCGAAAACCGGTGGAGGTTTCTGGTGTACTGGTTGCTGCTGACGAAGAGTAATCGTCGATGGTGGCGGCTCGAAGTTCTTCTGTGGGGCCTCGTATGAGGGCTCCGAGTACGAGGGGGAGTACTGCGGCTGTGGGGGGTACTGCTGCTGCTGCTGCGGTGACAGCTGCGACTGCAACGGGTAACCCGGCTGCGATCCTTGAATCTGCACAGTATAACAATATTGATGTAGCGCATGGCGAAAGAGATCAAATATCCTTGTTAATCAGATACAGAGTAGATTATCACAATCGTGTACTACACAACGTGTACAAGTGAGTAATAACTAAACAACACTGCATTTCCACTTTGCAATCAAATCAATTTGGATTAATGTCTTTATTAATTTTCAGGAAGATGTTTGCAAAGTTGCCACTACATATTCTAAAAAGATCACTCTGTGTTAATCGTAGAATCCATAGGAAAGTGGTTTCTAACAGACAAAGGCATAGCGTTCGTTACAAATAGCGATCTGCACAAACATAAGTACTTACATAGAGTATTAGTAAAATAAAAACGTGCAAGTCAGTAATGAAACTAAATTCTATTCGACGACGTTGACGTTCCAACCATTGTGTCCTAATACCTGAGGGGAAAGAGGGGCTGGTACTGGTGCCCAGCGGCTTTGTCCCGGGCGATAGGGCTGCGGCGCGATGCCTGGAGACGGCGGGCCTGGTCGGTAGGAGGCGGGGGACGCTACGCCAGGACCGGTGGGGATCAGCTTACTCAGCCCTGTGGGCTCCTGTCGCCGGCCGTCACAGTAGGAAGGATCCGACTCGGGAGCTTGGTACTGAGGCTGAGGGGATTGGGGCTGTTGCTGGTATTGGGGCTGTTGTTGGTACTGGGGCTGTTGTTGGTACTGGGGTTGTTGTTGGTATTGGGGTTGTTGCTGGTATTGGGGTTGTTGTTGGTACTGGGGTTGTTGTTGGTATTGAGGTTGTTGTTGGTGTTGGGGTTGTTGTTGGTATTGGGGTTGTTGTTGGTACTGGGGTTGTTGTTGGGACTGGGGCTGAGGAGAGGCGGGGGACTGCTGCGCGTTGTTGTAGTACGCAGGAGTCTGTTGCTGTTGGGATTTATAATGTAGCTTATAATACATATCGTAATACTTGTAATAGCTTGGTTTTGCATGCAATTATTGTTGCTCCGTCACCGTAAAGCGTTCACTATGTGCAGCTGTGATGTCATTTGCATCTAAATCAACCCCTATATACATAATATAATTTTGTTTGTATCTGTGTGGCAGTAATTATAATGTACTTGTTAATTACCTGTTGTGGTTGATGATATCCGTTCGTTTCGGGCACCGGTGGCCACACTACTTTCTTCTGGCCTGTAACAATGCAATTACTTCGTAAAACAGTGTGTTACATAAAATTGGCTCTCGTATCGTGCCAGATATAACTTTCGATTTTGCGACATGCTTTTAAAAATACGCGTTTCTTGGAAAATATGTGTAATCAAGGCGTACGATCTCAATCGTCGGGTGATATGATCTTGGAGACCATGAGACTTTCAGTGTTGAACGTATAGCTTATTATGACACATCTCTCTTTAAATTAGTGCGGCCCACCAACCAGTTGGAAGTGCGCCAGACCATCGAAAAAACAAATTTCTAGGATATAAGTTCATTTTATTGTAGGCGAACACAGATTTATGATTCAACCTGTGTGTAGGTACCTATTCCTGGAGTTTGAAGCAGTTTGTTTGAAAATGGGATGTTCGATGAAAGACATGTTAGCTATCTAAATAGTGGTATATGTTTCTGTGTCTGAAAAATGCGTAGGCCAGGAATACCTTAGTTACGGTAAGCAGATGCTGAATCAGAAATTCCAGAGAACAAATTAAACTAGAACTCGGCCTTGCATTTTGTCTAAGCATAATAAAATCGTTAGTTTCATTTAAGTAGGCACTTGCAGCCCACGGCTATGTCGCAGACTCACAATGTCAGCAGGTCTATTTCTTCCAAGATTATTTGAATGTTATACTGAGTCAGATTTCATGGAATCTGAAATAGAGTCTGAGACAAAGATATTCTAAGATTCTAGGTCACCGAAGTAAAGGTGAAACTTTCGGGAAGGTTCGATTAGTTGGTCCACTTTAATCGATTGATCGTAAAGCATCTAATGTTGAGAGAGAGGGAGACGGAGAGAGGAAGAGAGCACAAGGGTGGGGAGAGCGGCAACCAAAAAGGCCGAATGATGATGTTGATTGTGGGAAACGTATTGGATGTGTTCACAGGACAGAATAACTATAAATTGGAGGATGCAATGTAAAAAACAGGATAAAGTCTTTTGTTACGAACCTGTTGATCACGATACACTTTGATAACTGAATCATAAAACGATTTTGCAAAAACATTTGGTGTGTGTGAATCCTAAGGTTTGTATTAGAAGTAAGGACTTCAAGATTACTTCAAGCACCACATATATTTCTGTCGATGAAAGTTGGTGTTCCTAGCGTTGCCTAACAATGTTCGCAACTACGAACCTCGATGTATAGGGAACCTATTGAGATTCAATTTACTCCGTAGTAAGGAAACCTCGAACTATGTTCAACTGTGTGGAAGTAATTTGGATTAAGTAAGTTTCGCCAAAATAAAGCTTTGTTTATACTTTAATTATGTGGGGTATATATATCTAACTGATTTAGATAATAGAATACCATTACATTGTCACATTTATACTAAATAACAACCTAATTAAACGGCGTACCAAGTTGAAAACTCTTCAAAAAGTGCACATCAAAAATTTAAATTTAATTAGAGAAGACAAAAAAAACAAATGAGAACATGGAAACAAAACAAAGAAGAAGTTTAACTCAAAAACAATAGTGATTAACAGGAACTCACGATTAAATTAATCGATTTGTTTAGTACAAGAGTCGCGCCAACCGTCGACCGGTGTGCACTACGTTTGACTAGCTGACTTGCTGGCTAGCCAGCAGGTGCGACGAGCACAAATATCTACCGCATATTATATTTTGAGAACGCACATTTTTAGGACACCCATTCGCCAACTCTCTTACGCTCGTTGATAGCTACCACACAAACTAACACACCTACTAAAACCTACGCCCTAGGCACCCTACCTGAACGTACCTAATAATAATTTATGGCTGTTGAAATAGAAGCATAAAACCATTTCCATTAGCTACGTACCCACTACAATGAGATCGTAAATCCTAACGAAATGGCAAGACGGAAAATATATTTTACCTGTTGCGAAACTTGCATACTAACTGGAATGATGTAGGTGCATCATATTTTAATGTTATAAACGATTTTCCTGGAACGTAATATGATGGAAATTGGTACCTAGGCAATTAGTTTAGCAATCTGATCCGTCTGGGCTTATGGGACGTGTTCGCAATTACCTCATGCATTGGGCCATGAGTTGTACATAAATTACAAACGGTCCACTTCGCCGATGGTCGCTGACGGCGACTTGCAAGTTATTAACCTGTTTGAACGACTTAGTGGACTTCAGCGTCCATAGAACAGTTTAATGGGAAGGATCAATAAATAAATAAATAGTAATTAGAAGTCAGTCAGAGTCAACTCGTAAGTTGTCTACGTGTGTATCGCAAGCATAAAGTTTACCTCAACACGACCGAACTTAATAATGATATTCAACAGTAGGTACCACTGAGAGAAATACAATAAAATGAGCACTCAGATATTACCTAGTATACAGTCTTCAAAGTTCTGTATGATAATCTCGATGTCAAAGTCAACTGTGGCAAACATATTGCCAATAACAAATAAAGACTACATATAAAAAAAACTGCTCCCGGAATAGTGCACACCTGGAGAAAACGTATGATACGTATGAACTAAGATACTTGCGTCGTTTGCTACTTTTTGCACCTGCTTTAAAATTAGAATCTGATTCATGAACCTACTGGGATGAACAGTGGTAGAAATAGTCTATTCGTTACGTCAAACAACACTTTTATAGATTTTAATCCTGGAATCAAGGTTAGTTACACGAAAGTTATTAGTTACACGAAATACACGAATTCTATGTAAACTTTTATGTTCTTGCGGCTGCTGAAGTGCTGATCTTATAGTTTTTAGATGCGGTTGAATTAACGATCAAAGAATTAATTCTTGTAAACTAAAAACACGAGTTTTATGCATTGTAATTGTATGTTTCCGTTCTCTATTAACATCATAAACTAGAAAAAGCACTTCAGAGTATTTATAACGGTGTGTGCAAGCATCTTCTTCGGGAATACGGCCACCATTATTATAATTACTCGTGGGCTCAACGCAAAGTAAAGCATTATTTTTTACTTCTCGATTGCTGCACACAGGTAGTTACTGTTGATTTCTTGGAACTGACCTATAACTTTGTCACAGAGAAGATAACTAGTTTCCATTACGGCGCCTTATTTTTACTTAGTAAGAAATAAATTGTGTCAACTTAAAGCAATCGATCGTTTAACAAGTTCCATTGAAAGTCGTTTAAAATCTACTGGTTTTTCTTTCTGTTGCTTTAGAAAGAACAAAACATCCTTGTTTAACTTTACGGGTATGAAACAGATAAGTATAAACCACTTTAACGCTATCTGTACATCTCCTTACGTTTGTTTTAGTTTACGAAACTGTGCTTACAACAAAATAATCTAATTTTAGGCACTTGATCAACTTTCGCACTAGATTAAACAATGAGCACTTTACCAACAAACACTGTTTCAGCCATATCTACTGTTGGCGTTCTTCCGTTGTCGACTGCGAACTACTAACAGGAACAACAGGTAAAAGCACATTATGCCAAGCTTCCAAGCTTTGCCAAATACTTTCTACTAATGAACGTTTTTGTCATTAGTGGGCGGTTTTTGTCAATACAGTGACGAGCAAAACGACGGATGGATGGAACCGAACGCTAGGACGTTACACTCATCCACAGTGTTTCATTCATTACACTGAGATCAATGAATCACCGGCGTGTCTAAGCTTCATATATCGTCTGGTAGCTTAGGGTTTCCTGTTGAACCAGTTAGTTGTCTGTGTAATATTAGCAAGTGTAGCGGCTTCTTTGTGCGTGAGTTCTACTCTAGTGAGGCAAATGCCCTGAATGCAACACGACACATAATGATGTTAATCACAAATATCGATGGATACTTGATTGAATCCTCGTGATAAAACGTTAAGACCACGTTCTGCGCATAGCATAAAATATATGAATAAGTACTTAATTCTTAGTTGTGCAATGATTCTACGTATGGTATTGACTGATCGACGAATTAATGAGCTCTTGCTGTATATGGATTATGTACAAGACTTGCACAGTCAAAGCTATCTATTCTACCAGGCTGTGCTGGTACCTTTGGTAGACTTCATAAACTCTGAGTATATATTTCCTGCAGCGTTGAGCTGGCCATCCCAGCTGCGAGCTGATCGCATTCTGGATCGTTCCGGGGGCCAGTAGCGGTCAAACGGATGGCGCATGTAAACCATGTTCTCCTTAATCGCACGGACTTGGGTCGGGTCTAACTCTGATAAAGCAGGGGAAAGTATTAGTGGATTAGTAAGCTTACACAGTTTCGGTGTATCAGAACTGTGTGGGAGATTTAGCGGAGATATTCCGAATATCTGTTCGATCCAGGCATGCTTGTAAATGTTTATCGTTTTCTGAACCCAAAAATAGAAAAGTGAAATGCGCTTGCACGTAACGCGAAATTCTTGAGTGGCAATCAGGAATTTCTACAGAATTGACGAGATTCTCTCCCAAAATATGTTCTCTTTCAAATAAAGAAAAGCCAATTGAAATAGGAATCTTTTTTTTTTTCAAAACTTTAGAAATAAACTACATATATTTGATCTAGGTAGCATGAAAAGAAATGCTCAGGAAAATAGAGGAAAGCATCAGGTGTGGCTACGAGAACTTAATAGATTCAACAAAGCAGCTAGGTGTGCTCCACACGTACGAATGAAATGTTCCAATTAATTAATTTTGTCGGTTTTATTTAGTATTTTTGTCATGCCTGTACATTTCTTACAAGCAAGCAACCATGTACAACTGCTGCTTTATCTTTTTTCAAAGAATATTGGTTTCTCTCTAGGTATTTTCCTGTAATCTAACTCCATCATAAAGGATGTAAAAAACCTCTTAACGAAGCCGAAAGGAAAAGGAGAAAAAGGAAACACTTTTCTTATTCTCCCCGTCATTGCGTTCTACACCATACCTGGAAACCTTGTAGTTTCGGAGATATTGGGGGTCAAAGTTCCAACTTTTTGACAAGTTTTTTTTAATACAAGTTTTTAATGTAAGATTTTTACTTTAAACACCTCCACGACCCCCGTTTTATTCAATCCCTCTATCAGCACAATGTTTTGAGTGCGATACATTGAGTTTTACAAAAAAACATGATTTTTCACCCCAAAAAAAAAGTTTCCCAGCAATAATTTTTGCGTAAAGTTACTTAATTTGTTGTACAAAATGCTTGGTTGACGGCTTCGTGATGAGGTTGTTTACACTCTGTATAATTGTACATTGATGACTAAGCTGGACTTGGGGTTAGCAGAAGTTTCAGTAAAGGCAGTGTACTCACTAGGACGTCCTCTACGGTTGTGTTCTTCCTCCTCCAGCATGCGCAGAACGGCAGAGTTTGCCAAGTTCGCGGGCTTGTCTGTGGTTGGGTCGCTGAAGTCAATCCTGTTGTAAAAAAAACAAGATTGAAAAATTAAAAAGAGAACATCACTCTGTAAAAGCAGGTCTTGGTACGAGTATACGGAACAAAATAACCATCATTATTTTCAACGAGTAGTTTTTCTACAAGACTATTTTTTTGTAATAAATCTGAAGAAGGCACAAAGATGAACTTTCACCTATCCAAAAATGTTTTTCTCGTTTATGCTCATCGTACCTAGTAGAGTTAATTACCTTGGTCAAATAGAAAGTCCTTATCACTTATTTGTTAATAGTCTCATTACGGTATGATGTTTGTTGGTGCTCGTACAGTATGTTTATTGTAGTCCATGCTTTTATGTTCTTTTTCGTTACATAAAGTGACCATCAACACCATCTTCTAATTAATCATTATTTTTATAGAGTCATTTCGTCAGGCTAGCTGAGATGTCTTAATTATTTTGATTTCGTTGATTGTCATTGTTGAGACAATGATAGATGATAAACTTGTTTAAGTTAATCATCTATCATTGTCTCAACATATTCCCATATTACTTAAGTAAAATCTAATTAGGTGGATTTTAATCAATAATAAACTGGTTTAGTGCCAGAAGACTAACTTGAATTATTCGCGTTGGTAATCACTGTTGGACTTACGCAGTATTTTATAAGTATTTTGTAGATTTGAGCAGGTTATAAAATATATACATCATCATCATCTGCCTAGCCTTTTCCTAACTATGTTGGGGTCGGCTTACAGTCTAACCGGATGCAGCTGAATACCAGTATTTTACATGGAGCGACTGCCTATCTGACCTCCACAACCCAGTTAGTGTTGGGTAACACGATAGATACCCCTTGGTAAGACTGGTTGTCAGACTTTTTGGGTCACTGACTACCTGCTGTAACGACTGTCAAAGATCTACAAATGACAGCCGGGACCAACAGCTTAACATGCTTTCCGAGGCACGGAGGAAACCATACTGGGTTTCCTCCGTGCCTCCTCCGTGCCAGTAATGGGTGATCACCCATTCACAGACCAACCTAGGCAAGCACGGCTTAACCTAAAGATTGACCCGAGCGGCTGTTATTATTTAGCCACGAGCTCCTCAAAAAATATATACATATTAAAATTAAATATTTATCTCATCTTGTTGGACACAGTGCCCTTAAAAATATCTTAGGATTACTAATGATGAGCATGTTGTTTTGGTCCAGACAACCCGAGGATATCATAAAACAACGGCAAACTACCTGTAGATATTTACAGTAGGTATATTTTGTGCTTTCAATTCTAGTTGACAATCATTATTTTTTATTTCATGTTGTGAAAATGATAGCGACGAAAATAAATTATGTAGGTAGGCACAGAAATATTTTATGATAAAATTTAACATGTTTGGACGTCATAGTGCGTTGTATTGGTTTCCGGCACACATTATTTTATTTGTGAACGTTTGAGTCATAGCCCTGTAACAATCTGGCAATGAAAACGCCTGCGAAGCGTGGTATCCTGACGATTTAAAAAAAAAAAAACAATTTATAAATAGAAAACTACACGAACTGACATGATTTTGGTGAAAACTTTTTTGTTGAAAGCCATTTGCGAATCTGATGAAACAATTTTTTCTTACTTTTCTTATTCTAATGCCAATTTATATTTTTTTTTTCAAATACTTGGCCTGTATTTTGTTCCGACTTTAAATCATTCAATGGGGTTTTATTTTAAAACTAAATATTACTTATTACTACTATGGGTATTGTACTATTGGAAGACTGGTCAAAGCTAATTGTAGATGGCGCGTCCATAGCTTAGACCCAATCTGACTTATAAGGTCAAGGTCAAACTATTTTGAAATATAATATGACATTGACAGATTTTTAACCAATGACGATGTTTGGTACAAGCGATGCTAGCGCCATTAGTTCCACAGTTACCATCCCCATTGTTGTATGTTATTTGTTCCGTGTGGTGCCTTAATTCAAATAAACGTAGGACGACCATTCCTTACTCAAACTCTAACTAAGATCCTGACTTATAAGTTAGGATCTTAGTGGCAACTAGGAATAAAAAGCACCGTGACAATGAGTCTTAGGGAGATTCAACTGCCTTTGAAGTTTGAAAGCCGCATTGAGAAATGAAAATTGGTGGAGCAGAGAACCACCATTAGTTTCCATCGGTCTAATTAATTCACTTTCAGTCGATTCGGTAAACACAGAATGTTTACTGTAATAACAATTTCGCGGAAATATGTTTTAATTTTCATATTTGTTTTTTTCCTTTGTTAATAAGATTCGCCAGTGGGTATCACGTAAGTTAATAAAATCAGGAAGTTTCTTTATAATTAGGTAAATTATTCCCATATCTAACGGGAAACATTACCCATAATAAATTTTGCTAAATAATATATTGTTTTTGTTTTCGTCCAGTGATGGTGTATTATCAAATTATGAAATATTTTCATAACCTATCAATCATGTTATTGATGTCCTATTTTATCTAAAATAATATCAGGAATTATTAGCTACTATTTAATGATGACTACTTACAAGTCTACAAGTAACTGTAGGCGAAATCCTAATAATTGAATTTCTACGTACGCCTTAGTGGAATTGTGCGAATAGGTATTATAGTTACGTAAACATAGGCTATAGAGCAGCGGTGGCCCAGTGGTGGCGGCTCCGACTTAGGGTTCTTCCAGACGAGCGGCACGTTGCCAACGGCAGATAACCTGCGGCAGCGGCAGCTGCCGAAATGTCGACAGCCGCCATCGACGGGTGGCGACGCTTGCAGTTGTGGCGTCGCTACCCGTCGATGGCAGCTGTCGACATTTCGGCAGCTGCCGCTGCAACCGACGCCTCGACGGCAGTCGTCGACAAGTGGCGACGGCTGCAGTTCATCTGCCGTTGGCAACGTGCCGCTTGTCTGTAGGTACCCTTACTTGCGCCTGCCTGGTTTCGAACTGCGACTTAGGTACTGCTACCTAAGTCGCAGTTCGAAACCAGGCAGGCGCATTACTTTGTGTAATTTATTTCAACTGTTCTCAAAACGGCGAAGTAAAACATCGTGAGATAACCGTCCTAGAACCTAGAAGAATTCGAAGACATGTGACATCTACCAAAGCGCGCTGGGCCCGCGTGTGGCCTGGGCCTTCCAGCAGCGCGAACATTATAGGCTGATTATGCTTAAATAAAGGCTAAACCTTCGCCCATAAACATTTGACTGTCAAAGTTCTTATTGACTGACATTGCTCTATTTATCATAGACATTCTGAAAACAAATGACTTTAATTTCCTCCGGAAAATTCGAAAATCGGTGTTACCATTACGCAACTTTCACTCGCTTTCAAACTTAATCGATTATTGTCATTCGGAAAGTCATGTGGGTAAGTTAAAACGGGTAAAAACATTAACTACGTTTTAGAAACACAGGAAACTACGTGGGAACCGACACAAGAAGTGGTGACAAAGCGTTCAAAAGTCAACCTTGATTGTGTTACCAAGTTTAGCTAATAGGTAAATCCGATCATTTAGAGCCGTGCCAGCCTACAGGAGTTACAACAAGGTTTTTGTTGTTTATTTTACCCAATTTTGGGTACTATTATATTATTTAATAATTGGATAGATGAAGCTTGTTTTGTTACCCACTTTTATAATTGCTTATGTATCGCCATTCTGCTGAAAGCCTTTTCAATCTGATTTGTCGATACTTAGTTTGTTGTTATTTTAGTTAACAATCGAAACAACTGACACGGATTAGGTTTTTTTAGCTACGAACTGTGCTTTACGTTCATGATTGCGATGGACTTTATGTCTCTTTTTCACACATATATTTTTACTCGGTGAAGCGTGTGTATTAGTATAGTATTCGCTATTAATGTTATTATTGTGAAGATGCGGTGAGTGAAAGATTCAAATATTTGTTTAATAGGTACCCACCAATTTAAACATAAAACTAATGTAATAATGTACCTACCTACTTAGTTGTACAAAGGTGGCCGATAAGACCTTTAGATTAATGTTGTTGTAACTGATCGCGACACCTTGTATATATACCTAAAATAAATTATGTTTGCGCATTTTGATGGAAAAATTCTTTATCAAATTATACGAGTAAAAACAACTGTTATCTGACCTCAATCGTAAAGCCTTCTTACTTTACTTATTATTTATAGTAACCTTAGTCGCTGGATTATGTTTCCCAACGATGATGGTTCCCTAAATCAAAAAAGGAAAAATTAGTGACAATATCAAAGTAAGAGTTACCTATATCTGAATACATAAAGAGTATTCAGATTTCATTCAGGTTTCTAAGTCCGAACACAGGTTGGCCGAAGCAAAGAAAACCTGTTCTGTGTGGAGCCCACCCTGGAGTGTAAAATGTGGCGTTGCCCCACAAACGATAGGACACCTTATATCGTGTCCTGCCCGTCCTGTTGCTTGCACATATCAGGAGCATGGACGCTATTGAAAATGTTAACTCCTCATTAAATGTTGGACAGCCTCAATTTAAATTGCCACCGACACGCTAATAGAAGACTAAAGGAACAAAAAAGTCAGATGGTAGTACAGTAGTGTGAAAATAAATAGTTCCCTATTTTTACCCGACTGCGGCGAAGCCCAAAAGGAGGATTATGTATTTGTCCTGTATTTATGTATGGATGTCCGTTTCTTTGTTCCCTGGTAACTCCTCAACGGATGGAGGGATTTGGATAGATTATATGTCGTTAGATTCGTTTTGATGGCGCGGGTGTCACTGGCTACGTTAAAATTAATAAACAAATAAAAATTGCGGATTTGGGGTGAATCGAATTTTTTTTCTTCTAATACCATCGAGTGGGGTATCAAAATCAAGGGTTTTTTTTAAAAAAAAAGGTGATTACAAAAATATATGCAACTTATATGTTTGAATGTAATTCGAAATGACATAGTATAAAATAAAAGTAAATAAAATTCAAATCAGGGGGGAGACAGTTAGAACATGTACAACTTCAGTGAAGAAAGAGTCGCCATCTACTTTACTTAACCAATAAACTATGTATTTCATAATTAACGATAGATGTCTCTGTTCAATTATGAAAATCAAATAATTAAGTTCTATAATTTAATGAGAATAATTGTTACATTTTTCATCAAAATTATCACGTTTTTATATTTCATGACTGTTTCGTATTATCAATTATACCACAACCTTGTCTCGGAAATCCTTTTTGTCTAACATAAACTGGCAACATCATATAATGGCCACCGCAACTTGCGCTTACGCTTGAATGTGTTTCGTTAGTCCATCTTATGTTTAATTATTTACAAATTCTCTGTGTAACTGTCAATTCTATTCAAATATGAATGTAGCCAGCGAAATTCTTTCTTGTTTTTTGCAAATAGAAGCTTGTTTACATCGTATAGTTGAGCAAAATGCAATTCGCGAATAAAAAGATGGCTCATATTATAATTCGCAAATTTCATTATGATCAACATACGACATAAACAAAACAGCTGCTATTTGCAAAAAAAAACAAGAAAATTTGAATGATCACCTTTATGTAAACAAATATTGACCTATATGAAGGTATACATCCATTCCTATCTACCTCTAGCTACCTATAGAACCTTAGTTCTTGTTAAGAAATCCAGATGGCGCTTCAAATTGGATGCATAAAAATGGCACAAGAGGGCTCTCTTCTCCCTTATTATTATTATACTCTTTGATTCAAATGTTTGTCACGCTCTGCAGCCTGAACGGCTCAATAAAGGGGGTGCGTACCATTGTAAATAATAATAAAAGTTCTAACGAGCACATGATCTAATTTCATCGATGATATGATATAATGAATTATTGATATAATTTCAGTTTACCTAATTTTATATGGTCTATTTAACATTTTCTATAATGCCCATTTGAACTAATATTCAGTTAGTATAATATTTAGTTGGTATAATATCAAAAATCTATAGTAACGTTTTATATAATTTTGAAACGTCTACTGTTTTGTATGTGTTGCAGCCAACTAGTTTAATTAGCCGTTCAATCAACCGCCTAGCCTCGTCTAAACAGCTTTAAGTTCGGGACTTAGGGCACCCCGATGTTAGGTTCTTTTAAACCCTGCAAGACAGAAGCGGGGCTCCGTCGACTACGCTTTTTGGCCGATATAAAGTGCTTTATGGTTAGGGCACCCTGAGTTAGTTGAACGCCTAATTAAACTAGTTGGCTGCGACATATACTTATGAAAAAACTAATTTTATTATAAACGCCTGAGATTTTCGTGCTCCCCCCCGATCCCCTCTATTGTTGGTGTCTTCATTTGGGTCTGAATGTGAAAATGAATCATTAGGGTTAGATAAGTTATAACAGTTTGAAGTTTCCTGATATTTACTTATTCATTACAGAATTTAGGCTGAAAATGAGTAAATATGAAAATTATATCAAATGAAAATGAGGTCAACTAAACGTTATATAAAAAGAGAATTATATACATTGAAAATTATATGAAATGAACGTCATACTAAATGTCATTAGAGCAAAAGAAGTTTATATGAAATGTAACATTAGATGACATGAAATTAGGTAATTTGTTTTTATAGCATATGAAAATTATATCGTAAGAACGTTATTTCAACTAATTTTAAGTGATAATATACTTTTTGTTATTATACCATATATTACACACCCCAATAATGGGCTCATCATGAGGATTTTAAAAGGGTATAATATCTAAGTAACTAAAAAGTGTAAAAAAAATAAAAAATTGATAAAAACGCAGTCGGGCTGCGTAAACAAAACTAATAACCGTCGGGACCCATTAAATAATCTAGACTAAAATCATTACATCCAATATGGGTCCGACTGTTGCAGTCAATATGTCCTGTCTCCTGAACTTGTTTTATTCTTTTCAGTGTTTTTTTTATTTAAAGTTATTAGTTCTTTTTACGCAGTCGGGTTTTTTAATTTTTATTTTTACTGATGCACTTGTGGAAAATTCAAAGTGGAATCTCCGACTATAAGATAAACATAATCATTTGGATGCATCATTAGGTAATGGCGAAAGATTTATTAAAAATGTTGGTAGCAGTGCCAACATTTTCTTTTAATAAATGAGCTCTAAGTTGTAAAAATAAATAGAGAACAAAGCATGTGTCTGGCATCGAGGCGATTGAAGAAACAATTGAACGTGTACAGTGGCGAGCACTCATGTGTACACCCTTTTTTTTTTTTCGGATGGGAAATCATCAAATGCCTTCTCCCGCTCTGGGCGGAGCAGGAGGGAGTGTCAGACTTTTACTGACTAAAACCCATCCATGTTCCTTCATCGCCCTTTTTGTTCCGGGGCCACGGTATCTCTTTCGAACAGTCCCGCAACCCCGGATGACAATTTCACCCGGGGTCCCGGATTGGATTGGGAATGATTAGGATTATGGGTGTACACCCTGAGCTACTTTTAAAAGTGATTTTCTTCTAATGAATTGATTGTAATTTTATATTCTTACAAATAAATAAACATGTAAGTATTTGGAAAAAAATAACATAAACTCAATAGATCATAAATTCATAACTCAAAGTTTTCTCTGGCTTTTATCACACACTGTTGTCTACGCTTATAAATATCGGCCACAAATAAATTGGAATAATTATGATATAGTCCATACTTCTCTTTCATTTCTCTTTTCGCTTGCTGAAAACTTTTTCTCAAGAAATAAACAGTACCATTGCACTCAAATCTTGTAATGTTGTTTTCTTAAGTTGTCCACTGTGTATATAAACACAAAAATAAAATAAAAGTTGCAATCGTTATAGCACGAGAAATCGGTTTTCAATTTTGCTAAGTGTACACATATCAGTGGTCGCGACTGTACATAGCATCGTCACACCAGCACCGTCGCATGTTTGTATTGTTGCATGATACCCTTTTTTGTTAAATCCCTCCGCAAGCGACCAATTGAAAGTTTAAATACACTTTCACTCGACTTCATTACTGCCGCACAAAGTTCACGTTCGTGATCAAAATCAACAGTCATTACCGAATCGTGCGTTTTCCCTCGTTACGAAGATTAATTTATGGCACATGTAACGTTATAAACGTTACATGTGCCATGTATGTAGCGGCGCTGTATGTAGGCATATGAGAGTCTTGGAAAGTACCTATGGTTAAGATGTTTGTATAACATTGGGTAGTAACGAAGCGAAATTACTTCCACTACTTATTAGAGTTTCGAAGTTACACTTAAACAACTTTAATTTGATGCCAAACTAGTATATACATACATTGCATCACGCCTGTAATCCCCGAAGGGTTGGCAGAGGTGTACCTACTTAAATAATACATCCACATTTCGCCAGTTACGTTTTTAAGTGGTAATATAGGGAGAGCCTATTGCCATTAACCGGGCACAGATCTAGACACCGTGGCTGTTACTGAGAAATTCCTCCGAATGGAAAAACCCAATAACACGTTGCCCGACCCGGGAATCGAATCCACGACACCCCATGCTCAACAGTCACGCTTGTGACCACTAGACCAACGAGGCATCCCAAATAAAAAGCCGATATAGATTGGCTTTAAAATTAGTTTTGAAGCTTCCATAAACATAAATACTCGGTGGAGTAATTATGTAGATTCTGGTACCTAAGTATATATTTAAGATTAAAAAAATCCCGTTTGGTCAGCACTAGTTTACTTAGGTATACGATAGTTAGCGTTAACAAGCCATGAGAGAGAGCACACTTCATTACGCTCAAGATTACATTATAATATAAGTATTTTTAATCGTGATGAGAGCGTGAATTTTATCGCCTTACACAACGCGATTAGTAGACTCAAGCATTATAAATATTGCGTTGCTCCCTTTACGGAAAATATAAGGAACATTTTCAGACGATGAAAACCTTATGCTATTAATTATTCTGTGTGGTAGTAAATAAGTAATGCTCGGTTAAAACTTTTGATTTAGGTACTTTTGTTTCTTTAACTTTACCATTGCGTTTTTTCTGCTTTGTTATGTAGCAATTAGTAAGTAAGATGTGGATAAATAAAATTAACCATAGTACCACTGTTCGTTTTACTATGTATTTCAACTCGAATGAAGAACCATTCATAGAGGTTTTTTTAGTTTACAGAAAATATAAAAACGCAAGTAAATCAATCTACATTTTGAAAACATCACGTACGCTTGCCATAAAGATCTTATTTGTTGTTTTGAAACAAATATTTCATGACCAACTGAAATTATTCTTCTACCTACTTCTACTACAAATATTTTTGAATCATCCAATGACTAATGATCTAATGAGTCATGTTTTTAAAGGAGCTAACACGAACTACCTACGTGAAAATAAGAACTGAAAACTTTTAAATCCTAAGTTTCTACATATTGTCGAGGTATTAAAAAAAAACCCTGTTATGTATTTAGTTTCTTCCGCGTAACGAAAAGTTCGTTTAGTCTATGGCTTTCATTACATTTCACGGATGATGCTTCTGATACGCGTCGTAGGGCGGACGCGGAGCGAAATAGCAAGAAAACTGTTTTATAATATATTTTGTGCATAGAAATTGTCTAGCGAAGGAAAAGGTTAGAATGTAGGTAGCTCTAAAATAAAGCGATTAGACACAAAATACGATTAGTAACCTCTACGAAAATAATTATGAGCTGTGAGCCAAAATAGCCATTTTATGGAGCCCTGACACAGCCAGACGGCGGCGTCGCGGCAGACCTCGTAGAAGATGGTGGGACGAGCTGGACAAAACTAACGACCGTTGGTCCACATTAGCCCTAGATAGAAACAATTGAAAGTCAAGGGTTTAGACCTTTGCCTAGCAGTGGGATGACGCAGGGTAACAGTATCAGTAACATATCTTAGAAAAAATATAAAAGATGTCTACACCTACCTAAAATATCAGTTTTAAAAGTCCATATTGACTTACTGACCATTTTATCTTTAACACATTTTTACTCAAACGGTCAAGATAGAATAGTAGGTATATTAATTACGGTCAGGTTGACGTATAAGTGCATGTGGACACCTATTTATTTATAGATAAGCCGGAAAATCTTTTCCTTTTCCCTAAGTACTTAGTTACATTTTCACTAAATATTACGGACACTGCACAGATTTTAGCCTCTTTTTGATGTTTCATAACTGTAAGAGCGCTATGGAAATATTGGACACTAGAAGTACTTATGGAGTTCAACAATTTTATTATTACAAAGGAGAGAATACGATTGACTTCTATCAGCTGCAGACACACAGTTGCTAGAGCAAATACATGAATCATTATATAGGAGAATTATTAGGAGATAGAGTTTATTTTCGGAACATTATATGATTGTCAGGAGGGCTTTTTTCAAAATAATACTAATCAGTTTTTTTTTACTTGTACGTCTATTCTAAAAAATAGGCATTTTTAGGATTTATAAAGGTCCTTCTCGAGTATGTGCTATAATTTGACAGCAAATTACGTACTTACAACCAAAACATTTTAACTACAGAATTTGCTATAAATCTCATCAGCTACGTATCATGTATGACCCTGCCCACAACAAACAGCTGCCATATAAAGAAATCAAGTTTACATTCACCTCACTGCACCTTATTGGTAACGTGGTCAGATGTCAATGTCACATTATTGTATCTCATGTCAGTGTTGAAATATAAACAACCTGTGTGTAAAATAGGGATTTCATGGTGTTGGGGTTCGTTGAAAGTCTCTGAGGTATCATTGTATTAATTTTTTTACAAATGTTATTTAAAAAAATATATAGTTATTTTTGTCTCACTAGTATTTGCGAGACCCTTTTAAAACTTGTTGGTAAGTTATAGTATTTATCTCTCTGTTTTGTAAAAGTAGAGTTTTAGATTTTAAAAGAAAAATATGGCTGTAATGAGATTAGGTTTTAAAACAATGAAATAGGCAATCGTGACAAGCTTCCATACCATAATGAATCAATCAGATTACGTAAATGAAATAAAATGAATATTAAAACACACACAGCGAATACTTATTAATAGTCTTAACTGGCATACAAATGGTATATTTATGCAAATATTACAAAGAAAGTAATTATTACACGCCAATAAACAACTGCACATCACTTGATAATCAAAGTGTTCCGTATTTCCACATAGTGTCATAAAAAAGTAGGCAGTCAGGTAATTACTTAGTAACCTGACCATTACTTACCCATTTGTTTCGATGACAGTACCCATTTTAACAAGCACTCGCGGTACACTTTAGGACAAATTAATTAGCTCAACAATGTCTTATTTCACGTGTGTTTTTATTTATATTACGATGAGTGTGCGCCCGGTTTTATGCCAAATCCTGACTCGCTGGTGAGTCCGCCTTGCTTCAGGGTAACTTCTATTTTTATGATTGTGATATCACTGTGATAATTTTATTGCAGACAATGCATCTGATACAGTCAAAGAATAAAGCATTAAAAAAAAAAATGTTTGCAATTATGTCGCAAAACTGAAATTATTATTATTTGTAAATCCAAAATACAGAAAAATAACAAAGATATATATTATTATAATATTGAAACAAAAAACTAGGAATTTTAACAGAAAAATATTAATGATATGAATTTTGAATTATGAATATTATATTATGGAATTGTTATATTCGCGCAGGCGCAGTGTAGTGCGCGGTTACGGTCGCGTCGCGACTGTGCCGGCGCACGCGCCTTCTTCCCCATTTGCTTGTTTATTTCCACTTTTTGTCGCATTTTGCCATTAATAATGAGATAGGAGATAAAACATCGGCGTCAGGTAGCAATTACTCGCACGAAATAACATTCAAAGTGCTCGCACTAAATACCATTTCTTTCTAGATGTGTTTATTGTTCAGTTTTATGTTGTTTCCAAAGTAAATAACTTTTAATGAAAAAACTTGGAAATTTTACATGGTTCTTACGATAAAGTTTCTTACAAGTTTTAATGTACTTATAAGCTTTTTTTCATGTAATCGTAACCTTAACTATGACGCAGCAGTTTCCAACAATATTTTGATAACCTACTTACATTATAACATCAAACCAAACAGTATAAACATTTGAATTTCCTGCCTAGATAATATTTCTATACAAAAACTTCAGCGCAAACGCACGCAATCTGTCTTACATCAGATAAAGCTCTCAGGCAAAGCAAATACACTGAGTGCCTCTATCGCTACCATATTGAGCGCCAGACATTTACCATCCGTGCTTCCAACGGGCCAACACAAAGGTATCATGTATTGCACCCATTTATTTTAGCGTTACTTTGATGATCCGCATGCACAGCGGAATGCCCACTATGTTGGCTCGCTGCTAAATTTCATCTGCGTAAATGTCAGTGCCCCTTCGGACGCGCACTCCATAATTGATCGGTCAACGGCATTCAAATGGGCCCAACGTTTATCTTTGGATGCACTCTTCAATGAAGGTACCTTAGACACAGGTTGTTGTTTTTGTTTTGACTGAACAAGCCGGTATTACTTCGGTAAAAATGACGAACTTCTATATTAACTTTCATCGCCTTTTCAAGTAACGAAATTAAAAAATATTTACTTAGTGCTTACTTTCATTATTTAAAGATGCGGTTTAGGTTCTGTATCGTTTGGCAGTAAGTAAATTAATTTATTTATTTTTGTTAAGAATTCGACCTTCAATTAACACATAGTAAGGACTAAATTTTATAAAAAAAAAAACTCATTCCTTACTGTACCAAATTATAGGCAGATGTATAGTGATCTACGCCTAAAAAGAATACTTCAACGTTCAGAGCTCCTTTTCTGCGAAACACGTTTGTAAGGTTATTCAGTAGGTATCCTATCAACAGATGACTAGCTTGCACCTGCCATTGTACTAGGCTGGACGCATAACATGTCATAAGACTAAGCTAAAGAATTCATAACAACGACAAAACATTATTACGGATTTGGTATCAAGTTAAACTTAAAGTGGCATAACTACCTGGAAAATCAAAATCACACCTGACAACAATGATTCTGAAAGATATTCGTTGCATAGTTTGTTTGATAAATTCGTTTACGCGACATTGTAATGGCCATTTTTATCACTTTACCAAAAAAGTCCCAGTTACATTACAAGTTAATGATCTAATTAGCAAAGCCATTAGATTAACACAACCATTAGAACAATCACAATGTTACGGTTGCATCAAACTGATTTAGCTCGAAAGTGAGAACGGTCAGTAATTGATGCTGTCCAGGTCTAGGGCGATGACCTTTAAGATTCAGATGACCCAGATCATGTCAAAGGTCGAGATACTAGTCAACAACAACAAAATGACATCTTGTCTATTTTATCGCCAATTTATAGGACATTGTCTACAATTTTAATATATTCATGGATTTTTTTTTTCTTTCAAAGTCTGAGGCACTAAAAGATTTTTCGTTTCATTTTTACGAGTGTCGTCTAAAATCGTTTATCTTATAGATGATAAGATCGTTGTGAAAATTGTAGATTGGAAGTGAGTTTCATTATAGAAAAATTCAGTCCCGTGAAAATCTTAAAATACCTGAAAGAGTACCAACAGTATTTAGCTATTTGACAACATAACCAAAATTAACAGAGTAAAGAAGAAACTTGAACTTAGTAGATAGATCTGCTTTCTTTAACAAAAACATCCTGTATTTTCTTCACCTAAAGACAGTGGCGTCATCTATATGACCGCTGTTTCGTTTGTTTTTGAATTGCACTTTCAAATTGGCTTGCCGCCCATAAGAAAAGACATGGCTTAGGTATGTTAACTGCGGCAACAATGTATAAATCATTGTTATTGCTGTGCTACAGATTAACTGAGAGGTGTGTATCAACCTGAATAGGTGGTCATAAAATGTATGCAATTCGTATAATAATTTAGAACAGTATAAATGTAACGTTTACATAAGTACCCATCTATGAGCTGCTATGTGCTATGTTTTGGACTTGAATAAGTTGGGATTTAATTAAGCTGCTCCTACAGGTAAAAGGGACCTCATTTATCTATTCCGTGAAGATGATTCTGGAAATTAGGCCAATAATTCCAGATGTGAACTAAAATACGAAAGGTCAATCCTCTATTAGCGTCGCAGCAGATTAACACATAGGATACTTTTTATCGCGGTATTACGATCCAGTGGGACAAATACCACACATGGAACACCCCGTGGGCGAAGCCGTGGGCATAAGCCAGTAGTTTATAAAGTATTAAAGTCTTCTAAAAAAACTGGTTTCTGGTAGAATTTAACATAACATAACATCACGCCTGTAATCCCCAAAGCGTTAGGCAGAGGTGTACCTTATAGTACACATACATTTCGCCCCTTGTTACATGGGACTTAAGCGAGAGCAGCTGTGGCCCAGTGGTGGCGGCCACGACTTACGAACAGTAAGTCGTGGGTTCAAACCCAGGCAGGCGGCATTACTTTGTGTAATTTATTTCATCACCACTGCTCTCAAAACGGTGAAGGAAAACATCGTGAGGAAACCGGCATGTCCTAGAACCAAAAATTCGAAGACATGTGACATCTACCAATCCGCACTGGGCCCGCGTGGTGGATTATAGCCCATACGCAAAATACGCGCTTTGACGTCGAGTTGCGGACACCAGCCCGTTATACAATGAAATACAATGTGACTTAAGCATAACTCGCGAAATGTGGGTGTACTATACTGTGTAGAATTTATTTGCCCAGAAGTTACTACACGCCCTATAATGTATCTCAGACGATTATAATACTTGAATTAAGGGAAGCTCGACGTTCCTGCAGTAACGCGATCCTGCCCTAATGTACTCGTACTGCTTCTTCCATATTAATATTATCATAGTTCTCTTCATATAATACTCAACGACGGGAAACAAGATCTTCAAGAAAGCCCTTCTAATTTATCTGCGGTGTTGGATTTTCATGACATTACGTTAATAGTGGGTAGGTAACCTAAAAGCACCTAAACTAAAGTGTCTGGGCATCTACTGCATGTCGAACGGGTCAAGCATTGAGCTAAATCAAGCATAATGTACCATAAGTAGGTCCCGGAAAGGCTCCAACGACATCGCGCAAGGCTCTAGCAAAAACTGTGCGACCGAATTGATGCCTACAAACAGAATTGGTTGACACTAGCTCAACATAGAAAGGAGAAAAAGAGGCCTTTGACCAGGTGGGTAACACAGGGTGAAAATAATAATAATGGAAGTTACTTTAACTTTTAATATTCGGCAGGGTAACGCAGTGAGTCCAGTGGTTGAGCGGTTAGCGCGCTAACGGTTCAAATCTCGCGTGGAACATAATATTTGTATGGCTTACAGACACATTTATGAGTCTAGGTGGACATGAGATTAGTTTATGAAAAATTTGTAAAATAGAGTGGGACATCATTTGTGGAATATTAGCATGTACTTACCTACTAACTGTAAATTACAAATCAAAACTAGTATTTGAATCTCTATGCAAAATGCGTTTTCCCAACCGCAAAAGAAGCTCACTGATTAATTTGAACCCGGAAGGTTTAGGGGGCATACACACATGAGGTTTTCTTTGAACTACAAATATGGGTAATGTTCGTATGGACGAAATCGTATTGATTGGTTCGGGGTGAGCGTGACTCATCGACCACCTATTGGCACGTCTATCATTTTGTTTTGTTTCCTACTTGCTCGTGTGTGTGTGGCTTTATTAATAGCTCGCGGCTGTTATTTTTAACGCGGTGCAGTCAGTATACATTCCGCTTAGACGCGATAATGTTAAGTATTTTTGTTTGACTCTTCGAGATTTATACAGAGGGAATAAATTGTGGTAACACCCTCGCTGTTGAAAATTGTATTATGAAGCGGAAAATGTGTAATTTCTAGAGTCTTCAGAAGATAAATATTTTTCTCATTGACCTACCGTATAAAATCTAAAAATAACTGAAGAAAAAACGTGTTTATAGCCAAATCGAATTATTTTTGTAATTAATGTCTCGTGCGTAAATACGTTGGCGTAAAACCGCAGTAAAATGTAAAAATATGTGTGTGTAATGTTAACAAAGAGAAGGGTGTTCTATTGTTAATATCCATTGACTAATTACTCGACAATTGTATCAATAAGACGTCGACCCCGTAAAACAATTACTTTCATATGAACAATTTCTTGTACTTTTGACAGAAGCATTTGTACCGTTTTATTTTTATTCATCGCTAATTAGGATCTTATAAGTGTCAGTATCATGCGCAAAAAAAAAGTGTTGTTTAAAATAATTTAATTTTAAACAAAAAATCTCGCCTTTTTTTGTTTAGTTTTCGCTTTCGATGTCATCTAGTTATCAGTTAAACAGATTGTGTTTGAAAAAGTTGAACGCACGAACATAATTGAAAAACATTGCCACACAATAGTGAAAGCAGAAAATAATATATAACACAACAAAAATCTTAACAAGCAAAGAACATTAGGTAACTTTTTATGAAGAGAAAACATTGCAGGCAAAAAATGTTATTTAATTAGCGTTCTTTAAAACAGCTCCTTTTGATTTTTAGTCATTATTTTTAAAGAGTTCAAAGAAAACCATCTTTCAAAGAGAATAAAAATAATTTGTCCTTAAAGACAAACACTTTAAAAGTCATCGGCTTTTTGTTATTCAGCGATTTGTAAGGTGATAGTAAACATGTTGCCAAAACACGATAAATACTTACCTTTTTAACGAAATCATTTCATCACGCCAGACAGCAAATGCGTATTGTTTACTACAACGATACCCTTATTTTTCAAGGAAACAGGTGCTAATACATTCTCGTCCTATATATTTCAGGAATCTGAACAAAATAATGTGATTGCGGACCTTAATTGTTTATTTTTTCATGCTAATGTAACCTTGACCTCGGAAAATAATTTTTGGAAGCACTCATTTATCAAAATGGCGTGGAAGTTACCACAAACTGTAAAATTTTCTCATTCGATTTTGAACTCACTCATTTTGTTTTCATTTTAAGGTTTAAAATCTTTTTGGAGAAATACGGTTGTGTAACCTGATGTGCTGGCGACTGTACTATAGTGGTCATTCGTTTGGGTTTTTTTATTGGTGTTCGAGAAACAGGAGGATTATTTCTGTGAGATGTCGCGGCGGTAAGTCCGATAAAAATTGATGAAAAGAAGATGCTATCTGCAGTACCTATGTTAATATTTTTTAGACACGTAATTCCTGTCTTATTAAAATAGACGTTTCTATTTTATTAAGGAAGAATGAGATCGTATCTGATAGGTTGATGGATGTGGGTAGTAGTATTCAGCTGTCGTCCGATCATTGTTAATCAGAGATAAAGAAATTTCCCGGTGTATGTAAAACCAGAAGAAAATTGTGTCATCAGAAATTCAAGCTATAAGAATTAAAATCAATAGGAGGAACATATTGATACTCTTTAAAGTCACTGACCTTTTTACAAACATTTTAGTATTGGGGTTAATATTTTTTAGGAGGAAAATTCAATGCATTTAATTTCCCACAAAAAAGTCCGTCCAATTTTTACAGCTTTTTGTTTTGAAGGTCAAGCTTCTGAATCACGGGTTTTATATTTAGGTGGAAGGTGTCTATAATAACGGCTTATTGACCCTCTTAATAATTCCGTGTACTTGTCAACTCGAATAGAACGTAACAAAAGTACCCTTAATGGATTAATTTAATGCGATCACGAATTATGACGAAGGCAATCAATTGTCGTCCATCGTAATACGTAGATATAGTCGATATTAACTTACACCCTTCTTCAAGAATAAGACTCCTTGGTAATTAATGTCAGATATATTTCTTCTTAACGGCATATACGAAACTCTATCTTAGTATATACGAATATATCTACAATATTTGGTTAATGCACAGTTATTAAGTTAACCGAGATGTCTAGTTTGTTTTGTTTAATAGAATTTAAAGCTTCGTGAAAGCGCAGGAGGCAATACAATTATGTTTCTTAGATTAGTTTGTCGTTAACTTCAATCAGTTTAAGTGAATGATGTAAAGTTATTAATGAAGTTCATTGTAATTGTTGAATAGTACAGACTTTACTGTGGTGTATTTAATTGACTCTCTACTTATTAGATAAAACATAACATAACGGGAATCTATCATAAGTTAGAAAATCATTAAACCGAATTTCATTTCACATAAAAGTTGTCAACTTTTATCGTTTCGTTTTTTTCACTTCATTGAAGTCACGTCTGCCACTGTATCAGTTGACGCATTTACACGCTCGCATTTTACATTACACACCCACTTTCTGTCACAAACATCGTCGTCACTCCGCCAGCCTTCGACCTCCGCTCCTCACGCCAGCTAGCAAGACTTTTAGTAAAAGTAACCGGCTATATTTGTTACAGGCAAAACTTTTAATCAGTCAAAACCACTTCTGAGTGGTGTTAGTCAAAACCCTTAATAAGTTAAAATGCGTTTTCTGCATAAAAATAAAAAATATGTTGTTTTAGAACGCCTCAGTTGTAATTTAAAACCAAATTAAAATAAAAACCAATATTCCAATATTCCTCCAATATTTTATTGTAACACCTCTATATTGTAACTTTACTTTGTGGGGGAAAATAAAATGTATTATTATTATTATTTATTTATTTAGTACATGCAGGACTTAAAGACAAAACGTACAGTTTTAAAATAAGTACGAAGCTATATAAAAACTAGTTTGCAATTTATATAGCTAAAATATTACTAAAACCAAAACAAACAAATTACCTAGTCCTGGAATTACATGATGTTTTTCAAAGGGTCACAAAAAAAAACCTTAAGCTAATAAGTTTCTAAGGAAATGTTAGTTATTGTTAAATAAGTTTTGACTGTGACATATATAGTTGTGACCAAATAATATTCCTTAAAATTTTGTAGTAGAGGCCAGTAGCAAAAAGTAATTTTGTAAATTCGGCGAAACGTAGGTCGGTAAAATTATACCTATGACACATGATACTTCGTTGAACTAAATATATTATGTCAAATAATGCATATGGCAAAAAAGGAGTTGTTCAATAGTTTTTGGTAAAATGAAATTCGAGCAAACAAAATTCGGAAAAGTGATCGGTTCTCTAGCATATTAGTATAGATTAGATGTTAATCTAATCTATACTAATATATTCTAATATTATAAAGAGGAAAGATTTGATTTTTTGTTTGTGTGTTTGTTACAATTTAACTCAAGAACTACTGAACCGATTTTGAAAATTCTCTCACTATTAGAAAGCTACATCTTTACCGAGTAACTTAGGCTATAAATTATATTGAAGTCATGCAAATTAACCGAGCTATCACAATTTTCGCGGACAAAGTCGCGGGCGAAGTGCTAGTATGTAATAATAATACGAACTTTGACTTCCTTACTGAGGGGGGTACCGAGATGCACACTGCTGAGGAAATTTTGGCAATTACTCTACCTACCCCTATTAATAATAAGCCCCGGTCTCCTCTATAACATAACGCTCACGCTCACGCTTGATTTTCCCGAAGCGTTAAACTGAAGTGTACCTAATAGTAGGTACACCCACATTTCGCAAGTTAGCTAGCCTATTGCCATCAACTGGCATCATATCCACACTTCGGACTGAGGAATTTCTGATTGAAAAACCCTATAACACTGCCGGACCTAGGACCCAGTACCTCATGATCAACAGTACGCTACGCAGTAACGCTTGTGGCCTCTGGACCAATGACTTAGCCAACCTACCCGTATATACAACCAGCCCCGGTATATGCTAAGTGTAAATAAATAAGGTACTGACCCGACGGTGCCATTGCCGAGGTTCGACATGTGCTTGGTGAGCGTCTCCTTGATGTTCTTTTGCGAGTACAGCCCGATGGGCGAGTTGAACTGCTTGTGCACTATCTTGGGGCCGGTGGCCATGTTTGATTCGTTCGTTCAGCGCTGGAATGTTAAAAACATTGTATTTATTAGTTTAGTTTCCTATATTTATTTTTGCACACATTAACTACATTTTAAATTATTGCGATATAAAATATATTTAAAAAAAATCATTAAAAAAAAAATGTTGCCAACTACTGCTGGTCAGGGCTCCAGAGCAATTCGAGCCGTATCCAATAGTACCGTTTAGTTTAGCTATTATTGTGATTCAGAAATTAGAACATTATAGGCGTATAATGCGTATGCCTTCGAGGTAGACCACGGCAAAGGTTGTGTGACGATTGTTAGTGGGGCGAACATGGCTAGAGATCGTACAGGATAGAGAGGTTTGGAAGGTCAATGGGTAAGCCTTTAGCTCGCAGTGGGACACTAAAAAGGCTTTAGGCGTATGCAGAACTAAGGTGTAGAATTCTTATCCCCCTTAGAGAAAAGGGAGGATCCTCTGACCAGATGGGTGTTGTGTCTGGTGGGCTACAGCTAGACGTTGTTGTCAGGTTTATAGAGGGCCTTAAGTCGCGGGTTTCAGGATTTAATGTTAATTCTTTCTTTGTGTCATAGATGGCGCTTTTTGTACTGTCCGCTACAAGGTTAACAAAAAAAAATGTTTATGCTATTATTAATGATGTCTTCCTACTGAAAAATAAGGAAAGTTCTGATAAATAATTAACTCATTAATTATCACGCTATCTTTTAATAAAGATCAATCAGATATTCATGAAAGCATAACTTTCGTAGATAGGTGAGAAACTGCCGCATTTTAAATCGGCTTGAACTTTTAACTGCACTCTTGAAAGCATAATAAACTTTACGAGGCATGCTGACATTCAAAAATATATTGGTTTATGATCCAAGAACAGGTACAGATATTGTAATAAACACATCATATTTATTTTATAAGATTATTAGGATTTTGGTAGAGTTTATTATTAATTGATACATTAGTATTGAAAGCTTTGTCAAAACATATACCAACTGAAAATCATAATCTTAATTATATGTGAGTTATTTTATTACGAAACTAACTTTATCAATTTAGTGTTTATTTTAAAGCTTCTAGATTATAAAATAAGCTGACGAATCATAACAAGCACGTAGTTAACTTAAATTCAGTCTAAAATAATATACTATTTACCCCAGGACGCGTATCAGAAAAATTAGGATGACAAATTTTATCCTTCTCATGAGATAATTTTATTACACTCTCGTAAGATTCACGCCTCGGGGCTGGCGGCGAGGCACCTCGTGTTATTGCGTTTTTATTAGCCGAGCCACCGCCAACGACGGCTATCATATTTTTTCCGAATAATGTGCTGGAGACAGCTAGCTTTGTGCGAATAAGATTTCAATACTAACGTTTACGGCGGAGAATATTCTGTTATTGATATACGAGGGAATCTCTGAAGAAGAAGCTAGAATATTTTATCTACTACGAAGAAATTTTCCAAGAAATTTCTTTTGAATGCAAGAATTTTCATTTTCTCATAAACATAGGAAGCTATTTATTCCGTCATTGATGCGTAATTAGTGTAGAATAATGTTATAAAACATATAAACTATCGTCTGGTACAGGGTCGTACGTCACTGGATTTATTTGTGTACAAAGTGTCGTTGTAGTTGCGAAATGGACACGGAAGACTTCTCACAACCGTCACATTCTGTTCTAGAATTAGCCTATTTCATGTTACCGCACCGTGGAAAACAACACCATTTAATATTTTTAAAGTTATTCGTTTGTAAATAAAAATCTCGTTCCACTTTGAACTGTAGATGATAAGAGATATATATTAATTTAAAGCATAAGTAACTAGGCACATTAAATTATATTAGATTGTCGTAGAAGTTTTTACTAATAAAGTAACTCTTGAGTTTTTTACTAATAAAGTAACTCATACGTCCCACATTTAAGATAAATTGGTTTACCTCCAACAGTAAAATTGTTGTAGTGTGAAAAGTTACAGCTATTATTGGGAACAGTGAATAGGCTTGGGTCCTGAAAAATTCTAATTTGTCCGTCAGTTAGATGATCAAAAAATATTTGACACATATTTTTTCTTTTGTTACGTGAACCAAAATTGATGAAGATACGACACTTTTAAAATTCTCAATACGTCACGGCGTGCTATAATTTTTAGTGCGTTGTGACGCCATGAGCCCCCACTCCCAAGTTTTGATGCGTTTTATCTTTGTCAATATTCAATTATTTACAAAAACAAAAAATACGTGTCCATTACTTTTCAATACTCTAACTGACGGACTAAATAGATTTGCAATTTATTGATGGGGGAAACTAGCCTATTGAACAAGTCAATGTACTAATTTCCCTGATAACTTCTCGTCTTCAATGTTTTTGACAGACGGGAAGAAAATTATACTGAATTTACCATTGAATGTTTTGGTATATCCTTTTCTGATTGAGACTCATCAATTCGTTATCACAAATGAGTTTTGCTTAATTAAGTTAACACATTTCGTTACATTCAATAATGGAATCAAAACAAAGATCTGAATACACCCTGTACACGGAATTAATGTATAAACACACAAAGCATGTGTTAGAACATTCATGTAAAACGTAAAGTGCGATTGGCTAAAGCAAAGATCAAAGGTATGTCAGCTATTACTGATGCATGTTGAAAATTGACTCGATCCCTGCATCCGCTTACAATCAACGTATTGATGCATTTGACATGCTAATGCCTCTCATCTGGGAAATAACCAGACGATAACTGTTTTGATTTCACTGTCATAACATTTTTTTTTACTTATTATCTAGATGTAACGAGGTACTAAAACTTGTGCAGTACACAGTTGTCATTTTTATACACAGTTTTATGACTAGAAAGTAAACTAGAATAAGTAGCAGTTTTATTATGCCTTAAAAGTGCAAGGTTTGTGTCGCTAGTAGTGCCATAAAACTACATCCTGACAACTCAAAGACAGTTCTGAGGAAAAAAGCTGTTACTTTGATGCGTTGATAGAAACTTTGCGAGTTATGAATGCATTACAAACAATATCGTGCTCATGTGAATTTGTTAGAGAATAGAGAATGTGTGTAGGTGTAGGAAAAATAGTTCGTTATCTCCATGCTGCTCAAGATGCGATATTTAATGTGAACGGCGAGAGGTGTCGGCTATTTTCGTTCTGGACTCCTTGCCCGCATGCGTAATAAATATTTGCGCACTTATTTTCGGAATTATAAATTCAAGATAACTGGAGATGTTTTACATGAGTGGAACAACTACAACGTTTCGTTACCTGTGTATTATTCTTTTAAAATAAAATAATAAATATCGTAAATAAAATAAGCTGCTAAAACTATGTTCAGCAGTTTGGATTTTTGCAGCGATACCTACTAACTTGCAATGTGACGTTTACAGTATCCGTATAAACCCGTAATAAAATATTTCACGGAAACAATGTTATGGTGTCCTTGACGGGGCGACGGTAAACATTAAAAATATTGAGATAGTTGTGATATTGTAAGGTCAATCGAGATGTTTATAGCTTGGCGAGGTTAACAATACCGTCATCAAGGCTGAAAATAATCCAGTCGTGTAATTCAGACTGTCTGATGTACAAGAATAAGATTCTATTCTGATTCAACAGTCACAATCATAAAACATCGAGAGAACGTTACTTAAATAGACACTTTGCAATTGATTTTTATAAACACAGTTTCATAAACATTGAATTATGAGTAAAATATAAAAGAGTTTCATCGATGGAGTGAGGAACAAAATATTCCCGTCACCAGCCAAAATATTACAGCAGCCGCTTGAACGGAACGTTATTTCAGTAGCATGAAGTCACGGCGAATTATTTTTGTAACTGAACACCTTGTTCATGAAGTTAGTCATGGATGTCGAGGTCGGCAGGTGATTAGTGTCGAAAAAAAATACACATACATTTGTAAGCATTTATTAGTGCAAATGTTATATGAAGCAATGAGAAGCGTTGTTTTTAAGTGTTTATACCTTTTTGCGTTCAGATTCGTGCGAGCGGCGTCGATGCCTGTCTCTTACTGAATCCGGAGTCGGCGCCCGCCCACTGCCTGCGCGCGCGCTTCCAAACCGACGCCCTCACCTGCAATGTTTCAGCAATCACGGTTATGTTGTTTGATGATCATATCGACGGGTATAAGTGTTTGCCAATTGCATGGTATCGGGTGAATCATACTTCGGCTCATATGATTTATGAATCAATATGCAAATTGAACGCAGACGTAAATAAGTGCGGTACACGTGCGTTGGCTATGGAAACGTGTCTATGTGTATTTGATTGCAGATACTTCACTTTTTGCAAGCGAAAAACACTTGAATCGAATTTTAATTAAAAAAAAACAAATTATTCAGTGAATCGTGTCGGCGGCGCGGTGTTCGCGGAAATAAATTCAATTAGCATGCCTAATATTTTGCATTGATTTTGTTTTGATTCATAGGTAAAATAGTCACTGTCTCACCTGTTAAAGGGTATAAACAAACAAAGGTACACTCAAGTCCTTGAACTTAAGCTTCGCGCAGTAAATTGGCTGTCGGTTAGCGCTCACTGATACCCGCGGCTTCCAGCCACCGAATGAAACCGCTTTCCTTAGCAATACTTACTCCGGAATTTTATCTAGTTTACATCAACTATTTTTAGTCGGCCTTATAATAAAGTTGATGAATAAATTATAATTTCCAGATTCTCTGTTCTCTCTGACCATCAAATCTGGCAGACACTCACTCGTTTGATTGGTCTATTGAACTGCATTTTCCAGAAAAAGCGAATTAGTTTTTTATGTAACTACTCTATGTTTTTTAGAGACATGTAGTATTTGCCCCATGTAGTATTTGATGAAATATTTGTTTACGTACTGTAGATAACTAATGTATATAGCTGTAGAATAATTTAGAAGTTACATAATTTCGGGCTTAGCTTACACTAATAAAAAATGAAAATGTTTTGATATTTTGCCACATTTTCATTTATTTATAAGGAACCTATCCATTTCCACACAGGTAATAGCTAGTTACTCTTACTATACTGTTCAGCTTTTCCAGTGAAAAAAACTACCTTATAGAAGTTGCTTTCTACCCTGTCTCATTTATCACAATTATCGGTAAGTATCTAACTTATATAACTTCACGTCAATCAGTCGTGACATTCAGGAGAGAGAGAATAGGACGATTAACACACAAACACAGAAATAAGCTTTCGTAAGATTAAGGATTAGTTAAGGTCAAGCTTTGATCTTGTGGAATCCAGCCAAATTTGCTCGGACGTACCTACATAATAATACCTAATTATTAACCTCCCGTCCGTTACCGTCACTTTGCGGCTCCGTAGACCAGAGAATGGGCAGCAGCGTTTTCTGTTAGTCTTTCATCACTGCGATCTCCAATCCGCCTGCCAAGCGTGGAGATTACGGCAAATTCCTACCATCATGGGAGAGGCTTATGTCCAGCAGTGGACGTTATGGGCTCTTGTTTGTCCGTTACTAAATCTCCAGGAGATTTATGTCAATTTTTTAACTATTGTGTCTACTAATTAAGCTTTTCTGTTTCTCAGATTTTACAAACCACCTTGACATCAAGAAACGACAATAAAACAAAATTAACTTAAGGAAAACATTAAAATGTCTTATCTTATGTAAATACAATGTATTTCAAGAACATCTGTAGATTTTCGTTTTTGTGGTAAAAATGAATATTTTGCTTCTAGATATTTTGTATGGTTCCAAATTTATTCAGATATTTTTCCTCGTGGTTTTGTGACTTTTGTGGATATCCGGCTTTGCACGTTGCCCAAGAGGGCAATTAACACCGAATGTGTTTTTAAAAAAATGTCTCCGTTCCCATTGTCGTTGTTATTAAACAAATAAAAATTTACGGCGTACCCCCGTACCCCTACAGAGATTTCAGTGACACGATTTATATAAAAATGGGTTTGTGTATTTTCTTTTTTAAGTATACACAGACAACATCACGTCTGTAGACTGTATTCCCCAAAGAGGCAGGCAGCCACATGCCTACCAAATGTTCCTGAGCTTTCGGTATACAGGCTGGAGGGAAAAACGACGCACAAACGGTTGCACTTTTGTAACAGCTGCTTTTTTTTTTAAT
Organism: Xestia sexstrigata; assembly: GCA_941918905.2. Taxonomy (NCBI): domain Eukaryota; kingdom Metazoa; phylum Arthropoda; class Insecta; order Lepidoptera; family Noctuidae; genus Xestia; species Xestia sexstrigata. Next base: position 12,083,030 of record OW799212.2, on the reverse strand, counting down.
TGCCGGTGCGAAATTTTTAGTTGGGTTCGAAATGGATGTGGTAACCGTGGTAACCATTACCATACATACCGTATAGTATTATGCTATACTTACACTTTATATTCATCATTTATAATACTATTTATCATCCTTTTTATTTGTTTATATTTTTACACTCAACAAATCGATGTAATTACGCCTCATTAACTTAAAAATTGCTGAAATAAAATATTATCATAATTTTCATGTTATGACACTCCAAATTGTCAAACTGTCAATTGCTTTTTAATTCTCTTCCTACCTTAGTCTATGATGATTTTTGGTTTATAAAATTTAAATTATTTTTATCAATATGTGTTTAGCTATTGTATTATAGAGATTATTACGATTGTTTAATAAATAGCTTAATTTTAAATTATATTTATAAAATTCTTTACGCACTCAGGGATATGCCCTGGCCGACTACACTTGTCTGATGAGATGATGGCCACAAGAAAACTAATATTTGAAAATTGAAAAAGGCAGACTACTTTGGAAAACCAGGTGAAGAACCACTGGAGGCGGTCTACCATTGAATCTGAGATAAGAAGCATCAGAAAACAGTTTGGTTTTTGCTGTTACATATCTATATTACCCAGGTGATTCCACTAAAAGATTCCGCCTGGTGCCTCTTCTCCCGATCTATCTACGGAAGCGGAAGCTATCTACGGATCTGGGACCTCTACTCCCGATCTTCTGAAGCTGTCTTGCTACTTGTCTCGCCTGCCTTACTACAGAGCTGACTTGGTGGACTCTAAGATCTGCACGACGCCCTTCCTGCAGAGGTTTCCTGAAGCTGAACCTCGAAGTTGCCCAGGTATTGACCTGCTACCCTGACGCCTGTTCCCGTCTCTCCTACAGTGCTGAACTTCCTAACCAACTAAGTGCGTGAACTATAAAACCATTCTAGAGTGCGTGCTAGGTAGGTTTTTAATATTTAGCTGTATTGTTTTATTCCTAATTCTAATATTTCCCTAATTTAATTGAACAAGTCTGCTTATCCCTTTATTTAATAGGAGCAAGTAGATTTGTTACAACCGTTACCTCTTCCATCCTGTATTTAGGTCCAATATACTATGAGGTTAGAAGAAAGCTACCAAACGGGCACAAATCAAGCAAGACTGGGCTGCTTTTGTATAAATATCTAATAGGAACACGCAATTAGGTACGCTTTGCCTTGCCTCAGATATCGAACCCAGAACTTTACAGCACGCTCGGAACTACCCTTGTCCTTTTCCTATTGTTCTATATTTGAGATGTTGGTACAAATAAGTCAAAATCAAATCGAGCCATGCTACAGTTTCAAGTAAATACAGTGTATATTTTGGAAAGTTATAATTCGACACAATCCTAGCCAAGACACTCGGCCGGATTTAGTTCTGTCTAATATCTCTGTTTATTTTGTCTTTTATTGTAATTGTTTCCATGCGGCCGCGCTTCGTCTTGGACGAGAAATGTTTAAATATAAGCAGAGTCACGGACAAATGTATATTGCGGAAAAATGTGGTCAAGAGCGAGACATTGACTGTAGTCGTGGACAAATGCCTGTTCTTGTGATTTCTAAAACTGTATGAGGAAGTCAACACAGGAAATGTAACTTAGATTGCTATTCTGAAAACGAATTTCTGTGTAATTTTAATGAAGTGCATTCAGTGATAATTTATGATACAGTCTCAGGGTTCTATAAAGAAGGACTGATTACAAACACGTTATCAGGTAAGGCATCTTTCTGTATCTATATCTTTATATCTGTATTTCACTACTTTACATGAGACGCCCGCCAACTTCAGCTCACAGACCAGCTGTTAGACTTTCGGGATCATGACTGTCCGTCACGTAGACCAGAGATAGCTTATAGGAAGAATAATGAAGAGACCAACTTCTGAAGATTTTTTCATGAAATGTTAATGAAAAGCTATCTATTTTCAGCCAGGTACAAATAGTCGGGCAGGTGTGTTGTACGTAAGAGGTCGGCGTTACGCGGGGAATGGCTCCAAGGTCGATGTATGATGCATTGCCGAGCCAGGCCTATGAATCATTGTGATGCAATGATGGCAAGATGTGATGAATAGCTTGAGTTTTCTTCATAATAAACTTCTCGCCTACGAAACTACAAAAAAAAATCAGAAATAAAATCAGAAATGAAATCTACGAAGGTTTAGTCAGATGTAGTGCATCCAAATTTCAGCAGTTCTGTTTCAGTCAATGGGGGCGAGCCTATTTCCATCGATCAGGCACAAATCCAGGCTAAGAGCATATACTGAGAAATTCCCAATGGTGGAAAAGCCCAATAACCAATTGACCCCAATCCCTCGAGGTCAGCAGAAGGTCGGTTTTTACGTAAATAAGTTTAAAACGTTGACCATAGTCGGGATGTGTGCCCCATGCAGTAAAGATTCCTTTTATCAATACCACACTACTCAACTCTCACCTTCTATTGACCAAATTGTAGTTGGGTTTTATGACCAAATGTGAGTATCATATATCTCTGCCAACCCTTTGAAGAACACAGTCATGAAGTTAAGTTTAGGAAGAGCTTAAGGTGTTTAAGGAGCTTAAGGCATTGAAAGTATTTTCCAATATTTTTACAATGCAATCATAAGCGATCAGGTGTTTCTTAAATATTCTGCGTCTACCAACTTTTTTACGATTTTATCTAATGATGCAGATGTTACCATTGACTGCTGCAGTTATACCGACGTCAGTTGAAGCTATTTTTAATAAGTTTAAACCACACTAGATGTCTTAATGCATTTATACGTTTTAATGATCAGCCAAACATGATACGGCTCTCAAAACGGTAAAGGAAAATATCGTGCGGCATGTTCTGAAACTAAAAATTTGAAGACATGTGATATCTACCAACCCGCACTGGCCGTATGGTGGATTACCTACAGCCAGGCTTGTGTCCCAGCTGTGGGAACATTACAGCAACGGCAAAATGTAGACTGGCTGTCACCGGATATTGACAGTTGGCAGATACTTTAATCAGTGGTATTTGTTTGGAGTTGTCCTTGTCCAGAGCTGCGTCTGCAATTCGGCCGTACCAGGATGACAGAACCTTAATTTTTTCCTGAAACAGTTTTATTGTTTTGTGTGCCTGCATCATTGCCTTGATGCGAAAAGAAGAAAAAAGTGCCGATCGTAGCTTTTTTCGACAGTTCAATAATCTTTCTTTGTTACGCTTTACCTACGTCATAGGTACATAGATTTTTTATCATTATTTCAGTTGAGACACGACAACTTTCATGTCGTTGAACCTATTTTATTTAAAAATACGCTTGTTTTGAAATAGGAATAAAAATGATGTGCCAACTATTTATCTTTTCGCGAATGCTGAAAACACGATTGATTACTGTGAGTTTTTTGCAGAGACTTACATTTTTACTCAAAAGATTTGAGTGGAGATGGACTATTAATTATTTTTCAAAATTTTACATTTAAGTGATATTTATTTATTCCTTAAAATACCTACATATTTTAGTCATTATCATTCACCTGCCCGTATCCGAATTTATTTGGGGGCGGCGCAGCATGTGTTCTTCTTCCATTCTTCTCTATTACTCGTCATCTCATCAGACACTTCCTTTCTTGCCATATTATTCTTCACACATCCATCGTTTCTTTGGTCTTCCCCTACCCATCCACATTCATACTCAAAACTTTCCTGACGACTTTTTTGAGTCAAATGCATACTATTGCACACCTGTGCATTTAATAATTTAATATAAAGAAAGAGTTAGTTCAATAAACCTCTTCATATTTTCATACCCTCACTAACTTTTGTAGAACGTGCATTGCATATGCGTTGAAATGAAACGGAATAGTATTAGTAGTATACGTTTAGTATTTCTCAGAATAGTTAAACGTTTTACAACAAACCGTATATTAGCCAAGTCGTATAATAATGACGATGATGTTTACTGTTATGGTAACTTACTCATAAGCGCGTACATATTTTAAGTACATGTTACTTTACAGATCTCATCAAACTCGAAAGAGAGTTTATTTAATACATTTAGTTACAACAACCACACTTCTCAGGCCTATCTATTGTCTGTAGGTATTAGGCCTTAAATTCGACGAAATTTGGCAATCAGCTACACTATACGCGAGTAAGGATATATATACACTTTTTATTCTGGCATAGTACGTCCTCGTGGGAATATTACCAATCTAAATAGGAACAAAAGCTTGCAAATACAATGAAATTAAACAATAAAACTTTGCTTATTTAAATAAAAAGTGAACTTCTTTGCAAGAATTATAAAATAAAAAAAATAAAAAATTCAACATGGCTGCCACGTAAACGCTACGTGATGTTAAAAACTGTTTTACGTAAACACTGAGAATCACGTACACTTTAAAGAAGCTGTGATGCATCATTTTGTGGGAAAATATGTTCATAATATAAAGTATAAAACTGCTACTTGTAATACAAATCTTATCTTATCTCTTACTAATATTATAAACGCGAAAGTTTGTGAGGATGGATGGATGGATACATGTTTGTTACTCTTTCACGTGAAAACTCGAGAACAGAGTTGGATGAAATTTGGCACGTAGATAGTTTTAACCTGGATTATCATATAGGATACTTTTTTATCCTGTGGGACAGTTACCGAACTTCACGCGGGCGAAGCTGCGAGCACCAGCTAGTTCTACTTACGTATTAAGGAGATCGATACTCCCACATCATTTGATCCTTGTAACAATACCCTAAACATTACATTGTTTACTCGAATCTGTCTCCAAAGTTAAGAAACTCAAGTTCTAGTGCTAAAAATAAACACTAACTAAAATTAAATCCGTTAGACGTCTAGTCATAAACAACACTGCTTATTTTCTCGGTTTAATTGTCAGCAACAATACAATTAACATTTTTAGAGCTACGAACAAAACACTATCAGGTAATATCACCCTTATCGATTGGAAGATGAAGGGGCGTGTTAGTGACACATTGACAAGTGTTCCTCCTTCCAAGATATTATCTGCAGGCTGTCCTGCTGCGATGGCTTGCAAACTCACTTCAAATGCTGTCGATACCTATACTTGCAAGACGTTGGAATATTGCGTAATGCCGTTTAGAGTATTGTCTAGATCTAGGGATTGTAGTGTTGTACATGGAAATTGAATGTCAGCTACCATTCGAGGGCACTGATGTTCAAGGTTTTAACCGATTTTATATTTATGTATGTACGTACGTAACTACTTATTAAAATACTATTCATTTATTTATTAACATAAAACATAACTGACGAATTGTGTATTAGTTATATCTCTGCCTGGAATAACATGACGCCTGTTTACTCCCCGAAGGGTCAATTATATTAATTACGGCGTGGTGTTATTTACTTAGGAACATTCCTAAAAAACACAAACATTCCGAAAAAGACATGTGAAACTTAAGCAAGTACATACTTGCTTAAGTTTCACATGTCTTTTTTCATGCGATCTCTTTCTGCTTTCAGCTTTTTGAAACAGTATAGACACAGGCTGTAAACAGACTCTTCACGAAGCCGTCAACCAAGCATTCTGTACATCAAACAAAGTAACTCTACTCTATTCTCTATTTTTAATAAGAAAATACTTTTTTTTTGGGGTGAAAAATCACGTTTTTCGGTAGGACTCAATGTACTGCACTTAAACATTGCGCTGATGGATGGATTGAATAGTACGTAAAGGTGTTTAAAGAAAAAACCGTACATTAAAAACACGTAAGTATTATAAAAAAATACTTGTAAAAAAACTTTGACCCCCAATATCTCCGTAACTAGAAGGTTCCCAGGTATGGTCTAGAACAAAAACATAATCGCAATGACGGGGAGAACAAGTGCCTTTCGGCTTCGTTAGGAGTCTTTTTACACCCTTTATCCCTTAATATGGCAAAGGGCATATTTTTACCACCCTATTTTTCAGCTCATTATTTAAATAACTCGTTGCTGGTACTGTTGTACAAAGGTTATGTAAAGACTTATAGACTTATCAATCACTCATTAAATATTTAATGAACATAAAAAAAAATCTGCCAGTTATACCTATGTCTACTTGGCATTATTTTCCGATTCCCAGATCGTTATGCGCTATTATGGTTACGACTTACGAGCCATTAAACGAATCCAAGAAGACCAAAAAGTAGGTAACCGTGTATCATGGTTAAAAAAAAAAAAAACACAAAGTTTTGGAGTTGGCAACATCATCATCATCATTCGCATGATAATTATTAATATTATTATTTTTATTTGTTATTATATTACACCAATTTATTATATTGAGGTCGGCGAAACATGTCTCCTTTTTCCATATTTCTCTATTACTCGTCATCTCACCAGTCACGTTTTCATGAAATTGTAATAAAAACTGAATTTACAAGCTTTTTAATGGCAAAACTTTAGACACGTTAACATAAAAACTCCGCTTCATTTCGTTTTATTTTGAACTGTAACCCTACTTCGAAAGAAATAACACAGATGCGAAATAATTGCTTAAATAACCCACTAACTAAATGCAAACATTCACCAGTCTGGCCTAGTTACGTTTTTTAATATTTGTATGCACAAACTTAAAAAAACGTAGATAGAGACTACTTTCTAGATAAAACTAAGTAACTGACACACATTATCACACATAGATGCATGATTTTAATCTTCAAAATCAGATTACGAGGTAAGAATGAGGCAGATGTGAATGGTAACACAGGAGGGGACGCCCTAGAAGGACATACACTGACCTTATTGGTGAGGTTCTTCAGAAAGGTCAGGTGCGTAGTACTCGCAACCGGCGTGCGTGTATGACCAGATGTATGAACGTTGTCGCGGCAAAAAGAGTATGTATATAAGGATCGTAGCAGGTGGCGTTCTGTGGTTTCTGCCTACCCCAATGGGAAAAGGCATGAGTTTATGTATGTGTGTAATAATAATAATATAATTTTATTATCAGAGAGCAGCGGTGGCCCAGTGGTGGCGGCCTCGACTTACAAACAGTAAGTCGTGAGTTCGAACCCAGACAGGCGCATTACTTTGTGTAATTTATTTCATCACTACTGCTCTCAAAACGGTGAAGGAAAACATGGTGAAGAAACCGGCATGTCCTAGAACCAAAAAATTCGAAGACATGTGACATCTACCGATCCGCATTGGGCCCGCGTGGTGGATTATAGCCCATTCCCTCTCATTGAGACGAGGCCTGTGTCCCAGCAGTGGGAACATTAATAGGCTGATGATGATTATCAGGCAACTAAGTCCCATAGATAAAATACACAAAATACATTGAACGATATAACACAACGTGAACGAAGTTGGTCTTATTAAGTAGTTGGTTAAGTGGTTGGTTTTAGTAGTTGGTTTTAGAGAAAAAAAAATGTTGCAAAGACAAGACCAACTTGGTCTTGTCTTTGCAACATTTTTTTTTCTCTTCTTCCTTTCTTAATGCAATTGGAACTTTGCATGGTTAAAAATATCACATGCCTACATATGTTATTGAAATGGGCTAATTGGTAATTATGTAAGGCTCACTCATTATCAGTCCTTTCTACACCCGCCACACATAAACCTCTCAAATTTCTATAAATTTAAATATATGCAGAGATTTTGTAAAACGACGACGACAGAATTCTATCAACAATTCCTTAATAATTTATTTTCAGCTTTAAAGTACCTATTCATCCTGTTTAAATTAAGTTATCGTATTGACTTTTTATTCGCCTTCAGAATAAAAAGTTATCTAAAATGATGATTGGCTGTAAAATTCCACAATAGGTACTCATTGACTTTTGTTGTTGACTGTACGTGACGTCGGCACGGTCGGCATCGCATTTTAAAAAAGTATTGTGAATAAAATGTACAGAACCTTGTTAAAATATGTTTTTTAAAGATGGGTGCGAAATTTCTGTTGATATAGCCTAAAGGTAGATAAAGAGTCCAAAGGCAACCGCACAATTGCTATGAAAGATCACAGCGACACGACCACGAGTGGTTTCTGTGGTTTCTATGTTAAGGCGCCTCCCCGAGCAAATGACCTTGAACGAGCAGTTTTTTGGAGCCTACTCCTCTTTATCCAAAAGAAATACCAACTAATAAAAAATACATTAAATTACTACATATTGTCGTTGTCGTTTCTTTATTTTTAAGTAGCTTAATGTTTAATAAATCCCCTCACAACGAAACCACAGAAATGAGAAATAATGATTTATAAAATGCTACTCCTCGTAAAGTAACCATTATTTTGATTTGCTACTTATACTAATGGATAGACAATTTAATAATGAACATAAATGTCGTTTTATTTTTTCCAAAAGACGTAAATTTGATTTTATAAATAACCACTCATTTCGCACTATTCGGCCTGCAGTGACTGACGTAACAATCACTTTGTAGTGCAAGCTGATTAGAACTTTATTCTAACAGTATTTCAAACGAAGTTTGAACCACCACAAATAGAGTTGCTAATTTTGCTCGGGGAACCGCCTTAAGCTGGACAAGGCACCTAGACGCGCCGCAGTCATCGCATTTTAGAAATCCCTTATGTCAAAAAGTATGCAATGTCGCACACCTGTCCGCGCCAAAAGACCCGCATTTCAGTAAAACGCCTAATAATAATAATAAAGGGTGTAAAACACCTCTTAACGAAGCTGAAAGACACTTGTTCTCCCCGTCATTGCGATAATTTTTTGGTTCTACATCATACCTGGGAACCTTCTAGTTACGGAGATATTGGTGGTCAAAGTCCCCACTTTTTGACAAGTTTTTTTTTAAATACAAGTTTTTAATTTAAGATTTTTCAGCAATAATTTTTGCGTAAAGTTACTTAGTTTGATGTACAGAATGCTTGGTTGACGGCTTCGTGATGAGGTCTTTTACACCCTGTATAATCCAAAAAGATAAGCGGACGAACTCATTGGTAGTCTCGTAATTTATGTTAATTGATGCTTTTAAACACAATGGCCCAGTCTCAGCAACATTCAAGAGTTCTTTACCCCTTCACAGAGGACATCCCTAATACTATGTAACTACTTACTCATCAAGAGGTTCCTTACCTGTAAGGGTGCCTTCGCATGGAGCGTTTATCCATTAGAGGAGTTGATGTCGCGTAAACGTCACGTCTCTCTAAGCATAGAAAATAGGCATGATGACAGTATCAAAAAATTGCAAATCTATTATATAAATAAATTAATGGACACGTATTTTTTTTTTGTGAATCAATGAAAATTTACAAAGATAAAACGCATCAAAACTCGGGAGTGGGGGCTCGTGACGTCAGAACTAGTTAAAAATTATACCTAGGCGTGACGTATTGAGAATTTTAAAAGCGTCATATCTTCGTCAATTTTGGTTTACGTAACAAAAGAAAAAACACGGGTCAAATATTTTTTGATAATCTAACTAACGGACTAATTAGTTTTTTTTTGTCGTCTCGCTTATTGTGACGGTAATATTTGAATGCTAAATACTCATTTTCAATGAAGCTTTTGCCCAAGAACTCACACGTATGGAGTCGTATTACCGGTGCTAAAAGGGTGCTATGTCATGGTATATCTGTATAAATTCTGTACCGTAAAACAAACTCACTGTCACATTTATAGTATCAGTTAGGATATCATTGGTTATTTTAGTCAGCTGAGCATTAGTCATTTTAGTCAGCTGAGCATTGGTCATTTTAGTCAGCTGAGCATTGGTCATTTTAGTCAGCTGAGCATTAGTCATTTTAGTCAGCTGAGCATTGGTCATTTTAGTCAGCTGATCATTGGTCATTTTAGTCAGCTGAGCATTAGCCCCTATTTGTTTTTATATATCTATTTTTTTTATAGCTACGTTCGGTTGTTGATACAACTTTTGCAATATGGTTGAATTAAACATTATTAATTAGTTGTTTTAAATTTCTGGCAAAAGCTTAAATATTTTTGTCATTTAGACTAAATTTATCTGTTGATTCTAGTATTTAATTAAATGTAAGGTGTTGACGACTTTATTCACACTAGTTAATTAAACTAATCGAATAGTTGATGGGAACATTTGCAAATAGTTGAATCAATTTTGTAAATTTGACTAAGTTCATTTGCTGATTCCACTTAACATTATGTTGACATTACCGAATTATTAGTTAAGTTCACCGCCATGCGATTATACATGAAAAAATATGTTAGCTTAACCCATTTTTTTGGTTGTAACAACAATTAGATTTTAACTTTTTTTAATTTGTTATATTGAATGTAGTACTACGGTTGTCACAACGTAATTTATTGTTGACTCAACTGTTAAGGAATCAACATTCAGAAATTCAACTATTAGTTTTTTCAGTGTAAAATCAACAATCATGTTTTCGTCATCATCTAAAGAAACACAAGTAATACAGTTCGGTATAATAAGGGTTACAATCGCGCCTGCCTATAGCCCATTTCAAAGTAGAGTGCAGTTCGTTTCACTTCGCTACTTACTCGCTAGGCGACTAGACTCGCCAAGCTAGCCAACTGTCAGTGCGTTCGGAGCCTTAGGGAAGCCTACGTAGTGGCTACGGAATGCTATGCGTCATCTAAGTACTCTGCTTCAACGCCTACGCCAAAAAAACGCCCAGTGTAAAGACTTCCCTAAAAATCTTCCTAGATAACTTTATCCACTGGTTATTTTTTCCATATTTTGCTATTGTTCGCGGCCCGCGTGGAAATCGACGTTATGGGAGCGTAGCATTGTGCACCGGGATAAAGGATTTTATGCGTGAATCCAGGTTATAACCTATCCGTGTGCCAAATTTTATCCAAATCCGTTCAGTAGTTTTTGCGTGAAAGAGTAACAAACATCTTTATATCCATCCTCACAAATTTTCGCATTTTAATATTTTTGTAGTAAGAACTTTTAAGAAGTAAGATAATCGAAAAAATAAAATTGTCATCTTCACTTTTTCGCTTTTCTAAACTTGCGTGACGTGGCCTTTCTTTCTGCATACGAAGCATTTTTATTTCTCCGCGATAAAGAGTTATGATTAATGGCCGAGAGATTTTCCAGGGAAAATAAAACAGAATATTGGTAACTAATTTTTATTTCATGATAATTCAGGTACACCTATACTTAAAAAAGATTTTGCATCTTAAAGGTATCAAGCGAGACTGTATAGAACGAGGATCGTAGCCGGTGGTGTACTGTAGTTTCTACTTACCCCCTGGGAAGAGGCGTTAGTTTATTTTCATATTTTATACAGGGTTAGTTTTCAATGACCAGCCAAAATTTAAAATTAAGATCTAGATATCAAACCAAAAGTGCATTTTTATTATTATTGTGGAAAAATATAAAATAAAATAATAGCATTCATTTGAAAATGTCCTAAAAATTTACTAAATCATAAACATAGTGGGAATCAATGCACTTGTGTGCGTGCATGCACCGCCAAAAAAAAACCGCCAAATTTTATCGAAAATATTATAGATACTAAACCATCTCTGAAAATTTGGCCGGTCTTTGAAAACTAACCCTTCAATGAAAATTGACTGAAGCCTAATCGTTCTATCTCATTCCAACGCAGTAAAACAGAAGAAGAGTACCTATTACTGTGTTTTTCACACTGTGTTTTTGACAAATATATGTGTTTGACAGTCTCAGAGTCCGCCTGCCCATCAATGCCACAATTCCTTTATCAGTTTTCAGGACATCCCTCAGTTCCACCACGTAGTTGTATTACAGCCGGGGCGCATACTGCACTCCCGTAATTGAGAATTCATGATGAGTGCATATTTCATACTAACATAATAATATTTTTCAGTGAGAAGTAATCAGTGTTTTTACGGTAATGACTGATAACTGTTAGATTAATAGCGATATTAACTACAGTTCTATTTGACTCTTTTAGTTAAGGATTTGCAATTGTCTTTTCTGCTTATCCTAATTGGAATGAATATTAAACATTCCTGTATATGTACAACTAGCTTCTGCCAGCGGCTTCGCCCGCGTGAAGTTTGATAATTGTCCCAATGGATCTTACTACCGGGATAAAAAGTATCCTATGTGTTAATCCATGTTATAAACTATCTGTGTGCAAAATTTCATCCAAATCCGTTCAGTAGTTTTTGCGTGAAAGAGTGACAAACATCCATACATCCATACTCACAACTTTCGCATATACAATAATATTAGTAGGATTGTACGGTCGAACAAGCTATTTGGTTTACATTTTACAATGTAATTTGTTGGTTAAACTGTAAACCAAATAGCTTGTTCGACCGTACATGCCGCCGCCCTAATTTGTTTTCAAAATCGAATGTTACGACCATTCAATTTAACTTTATGTTTGTTGACTCAGTCATTGGCGTAGAACGAAAATGTTTACAGTTAATTTTGATAGTGCATTAATTATGCGTTTTGTTGTTCTTAAACTAACTAAGAACTTTCCACGAGTCCTATAACTTGGTGGGTTACCTAGGTAAACAAGTAATTGTTTGATGTAAAATCTTAATAAGGCTGCGTTTACACCAGAAATGTCAGAGGTCCACCAGAACTACAGGGTGTAGTGAAGTGCGTAAAATCATCATCTGTCTAGCCTTTTCCTAACTATGTTAGGGTCTGACTCAGTACGTAATAGGTAGTCACCCATCCACGGACCAACCTAGGCAAGCGTGGCTTTACCTACTTGAAGATCACCACCAGCAGCTGTTATTATTTAGTAACCAGCGGCTCTACATACACTCTACGAAGTACATAAAATGTGCTATGAAAATACAAAATACAACGTACAAAAAACTTAGCTTCGTTGTACTGTTTTCCACCAGAAATCAAACAATAGTATTGCTTGATAACACTTGACATACAGACATCAAAAAAAGTTTGCGATCACTTTGAAAAATTAGATAGATTTAGGTAGATTATATTATGATTTCTTTTTCTTTTTAGATTATTTACTTAAAAATATAGATTTAGAATATAAAACCATAAAACAGTTCAATTTAAAACACAACAAAGAAATTTTCTTCATAAAGTACAATTTAAAAAAAAATGTCAGCTTATGCTAGTGATGACAAACTTTTTTTGCTGTGCGTACATCTTGACGCAGTTTACCTCATCTCTGATGAAAAGATAGTCACAACTTGTATAACATACCTACAAAGAGCCAATGTTGTACCTTAGCGGGAAACCTATAGTTGAAGAGCACAAATTTTCTTTGAGGCCGAACAATGCAACCAGCAAATAACGAGGCCCTCTCACTTTCATATTCTAGATCTTTACCCAGCTTTGTTACTTGTCTGCATCCGGCATTATTTGCGAGGGCACAAGCTGGTAGTAGGGACGCGGACGCTCTCAGAACATGGTGAAAATTATTTGATATACTTAAGTTTTATTCAGTACGAGTAGTTACTCAAAATCAAATATTTTATTTCACATAGGTCTACAAAAGATGCACGGTTCGGGTTGGTCGTTTCCATGGAGAAGAACCGGCAAGAAACTCCACTCCACTCTACTCGTACGTACGGTCGAACAAGCTATTTAGTTTACATTTTACAATGTAATTTGTCGGTTAAACAAAACAAAATAGCTTGTTCGACCATACTACTCGTATTTTACAGTACATATATTATTAATGTAGTAGCAGGTACGGAGTCGAGACACAAAATATACAAAAAAAAAAAAAAAAAAAACAAAACAAAAATACTGGCGAAATGTGGGTGTAATATAATTAGGTACAGCTCTGCCTAACCCTTCGAGGATTACGGGCATGATTTTATGTTATGTTACATATTGTTGCGGTTTTCTGGACAGCTTTCTTTTGTGACTTCAACGCTTAAAAGTTTCTATTTTTAAAATCTTAATGGATTTCTGGGTAAAAACACAATAAAACAACAATATATCCCTTGGAAATATTTTATTTTTCAACTCATCAATTGCACTATAATATCCATACAAAACTAAACATAGTTTCACTACACTTAATGTAATAAATAATGTATTTGCATAATGATCTACGATCGAACTACGATTTTACTGTTCTGTAAGTTACCAAGAGATTAAATCAAGTAGTACCTACGAGAAGCGAAGTAGTTTCACATTTGCCCAGCTCTTAAAATGTACAACTCTTCGCGGCTACTTTATATAATATACATAATAATATGTCTAAATGGAAATACAGATCGAAATAAAAGCGACAGTCTTACTTCAGTATTGACTAGAATATCATTGATATCTTTAACGTTTATAACACATGTGGGAAGCTTTTGACAGTTCAATTATTTATTTGATTACTATTTTGGAAAGAACCGCAGGTAGGAATGATAATATAGTTACATATATAATATATATTGACGAATAACATTTTGATTAACAACATACAAGGTACTAACTGATTATTATGTACACATATCTTATAATTAAGTTGAATAACATCTAAAAATCGATTGTTTTTTGTTTAATATGACACATGTATGGTGGGACGTATTGTCCGTAATAGAGAATTGATAATAAAAGTTTGACGGGGGCGGGTAATATTTCTATGTAGATAGCTGTATACGGATATGTTGCGTGTTTATTCCTGTTGTCTGTCGTCTTCCACGGAGCCGTTGGCTTTCACTTCCTGGGGCAGAGCCGACTGAAACACAATTTATACAGCATTAGTAATGCAGGGTGTCTGAACACTTCTCGGAAGTTTATGTCCGTCTAGAGAAATGTTTGTGTTACTTCTTGAGGCGCAAAAAAAGAAGCAACGTTTAATTCGAAACACTTCTACAACTCTAGGGCGTAGAGAATTCATGAAGAAAATGGCTTGACTTCTTGTGAAATCTTGTGTTACATATTCAAACATTTTTAAACCTTGATACCTTTACCTAGACATAAGTAATTTTAACTGGGTTTTTCGTAATTATACAACTAGAATAAGTTGTGAAATACTTTGTTTTAGCATATTTGCCTCAACTTTAAATTTCAAATTCAGAACCACAATAATTTTGAATTTATAATTATTTAAATACCATAATGTTCAGAACTTTAAACGTCTCACTATGAGTTGCTAATCATCATCATCATCAGCCTATTAATGTTCCCACTGCTGGGACACAGGCCTCCTCTCTATGAGAGGGAATGGGCTATAATCCACCACGCGGGCCCAGTGCGGATTGGTAAATGAGTTGCTAATGAACTCGTTAATTATTGAAGGGTACGTACTTCGTAGGGGAGTAAGAACATGTTGTTGTCCGATCGGCGACCGAACCGGAGACGGATGGATGGCGCCCGCACGGCGCGTTCTTGTTCCTGTGTTAAAAACTATACTTCATTTATTATACACATAGGGTAAAAACTTAGGTAGAATTTCAACAAAAATAAAGATACAATTCCGAAACAACTTCCGCATGAAAACCGTTTTCATGGGTGGCACGACAATCTTGTCGTGCGGTCGGGCATTGTGATTGGGGGCCTTGCCACTACGGTTTGCGGTTACAGTCGTGTTAGGAATCGTTCTGTCACAATTGAAAATTATCTAATAGTCGTCGAAAAAATGGACGTTTTCGACATAAAGTGCAATAGTTAATAGGTACTGTATTCAGTATTAGCTCTCCAATCGCAAAAAACAGCCTTTATGTTTGAGCGGGTAGTACAAAAAGTACTAGGTACATGTGGTGGCATCTATGCCACAAAGCATCGAGGATCTAACATCAAAATTCTGAATCGCGCTAGTAAAATTATCTGCGACGACTGCGACTTAAGGCCCTTCTAACCCCCTGCACCGAATCGGGCGGGAGGAAACGCCCGGGTGTTTCCACTGCGAGGATCGACCGGAGGACACAGTGGAGCACACGGTGGAGGTGTGCCCCGCGTGGGCGGAGCACCGCCGTGTCCTCGAAGCGGCGATTGGCGGCGGCGACCTCTCGCGTCCGGCCCTGGTGCAAGCCATGGTCCGGAGCGAGACGGAATGGGACGCCGTGACCTCCTTCTGCGAAGCAGTAATGCTAGAGAAGGAGGTGGCGGAATGTGAGAGGGAGAGAACCTCACAGCGTCCCGGCCGCCGCGGGGGACGCCCCGGGCGTCGGGGGCCACCACGTGGCCCCCGGCCACCGTAGGCGCGGGCCTGTTGACGGTGGGCTATGGGCTAGCTCGCCGTCCGTCCGTCTCATGACGACAGGCCAGACAAAGACCGGGGTTGCGGGACTATTCGAAAGAGATACCGTGGCCCCGGAACACAAAGGGCGATGAAGGAACATGGATGGGTTTTAGTCAGTAAAAGTCTGACACTCCCTCCTGCTCCGCCCAGAGCGGGAGAAGTCATTTGATGATTTCCCATCCGAAAAAAAAAAAAAAAAAAAAAGGCCAGACAAAGAGAGTTAGCAAAAAGGAAGGGGTCCGCAAGGACCGATGCCTGCCGGGGTTGTGGGACTATTCGAAAGAGATACCGTGGCCCCGGAACACAAAAGGCGATGAAGGAACATGGATGGGTTTTAGTCAGTAAAAGTCCGACACTCCCTCCTGCTCCGCCCAGAGCGGGAGAAGTCATTAGATGATTTCCCAACCGAAAAAAAAAAAAAAAAAAATTGCCCTTCTAACCCTAAAATTAGCAACTCTATTTGTGGTGGTTCTAACTTCGTTTGAAATACTATTAGAATAAAGTTCTAATCCGCTTGCACTACTAAGCGGTTGTTCCGTTAGTCACTGCAGCCTTTATAGTTAGTTCAGTTAGTATGCAAAGTTTCATGATCTAATTTCAAGTACTTTTTGAATACCAGCGGTTTATTGTTCGATTTGGAGGTAACTTTGGATTTTTTTTCTATCGAGAAAAGTTTATGGAATCGTGTTTTCGTCACACAGGAATTAGAATTAATCCTCAACTTTACCATATATTTATTTCAAAATTAATGCTGCAGTATTTTAGGAGTAACGGAGGATCATGCTAAGCCATTTGAGGGATATATAGCCCTTAAGATAATTTAGGGAAAACCCGACAACAACTGTCGGGCAGGTGGCCCACTAGGCACAACACCCGTCTGGTCGGAGGCCTCCCTTTTCTATTGGGGATAAACCTTTATTTCCGTCTGCCACCACCGGTCTGCCACCACTGGTGGTAGTTGCAAAGACCTTTACATTCTGTTCTTCATAAACCTCTTGTTCTTCATAAACCTCTTGTTCTTCATATCCCTTGATCTGTCCACGAAGTAGACACAATAGTTAAACAATGGCGTTTCGACCGAATCGGTCGGGTGGACAGTTCATGATCAAAGAACACGAGTGTGTTCTTTCAATGAATCATGGTTCCCAAGAGAGAATGAACCATTTGGCCCGATAAAATCGTATGGGAATTAAAGCCAAACCTTCACCGCGTCATCACTGACATAACGTAACATTATTGAACAAATAACATAACACAATTATTGACAGGTCGGAAATACCCGGAGGACTGCGGTGCACAAATATTAACACCGAACGTCTCACCCTTTTGGGTAACGTTTGATTGATTGAATTAGGCCATTGTTTACGTTATTACCTGTCGAATACAAAATATAACATTTTTCCTTGTATTCATTGTCCCACATTACGGTTTTGCAAATTATGAGCTATTTATTGACATGACGTGACGTGACGTTAATAAGTTTTAGCCAATTTATATTTAATTAAGGGTGGGTGGATGTTTTTGGCCAACACTATACGTCGTGTGTTATTCGTGAGAGCAAAGTATTATTTTATTAATCCTATATTTTGATGGACGTTGTAAAACTGTATGTCATTGTTTTTTGAAATCAGTTATTACTATTATTTTTGCTCCGTCAAGAATATAAAGTCGAGAATTAGATACTACTACTACAACAGCCCATAACGTCCACTGCTGGACATAAGCCTCTCCCATGATGGGAGGAATTTGCCGTAATCTCCACGCTTGGCAGGCGGATTGGAGATCGCAGTGATGAAAGACTAACAGAAAACGCTGCTGCCCAATCTCTGGTCTACGGAGGCGCAAGGTGTTCTGCCTCAGACATTAGTCGCCTTATACGACACCCGTGAGTGTAATGGGTTGCTTCTATTCTACTCTGCCGGATACCACACGGCTGAGAATTAGATATTTTATTGTAATGTTAGCAAATATGATTCAAACAGGCTTGTTTTCTTTTTTTTTTTGTATGCACTACAAAATAATACTCTAAAATCGCCCTTATCAGAATGTGCTTCTTTCATTAAGTACTCACGTGATTATTTTAAAAATCAAAACAAAGCTTACCAAATAATGGCATCATCTGATTGTTTTACTAAAAAGGTCAGACATAAAGCTGGTCAATTGTCGTAAAGGATCTTATAGTGGCTTGTTAGGGGAAATAACTTCATTACACGGCATCAAGAGTTTTACGATGTCGAATCAATAGTATCTTCGAGTAGGTACGTCTCTTCACAAGATATTTATAGTTTTACGAGGCTCTATATGGGGTGCTATGAGTTCCTATTAAATTTTGTAGCTATTTTTATTTGTGGGATAACGTAAAGGGTTCTAATTTATGTTGTATGTTATGGGTCCAACAAGTAGTAAAATATTTGTGTTGTGTTGACAATGGATTTTAATGGTTACCAACGTTGATATAAGGGTCACTGAGACATTACAGCTAATAAATCACATACCCTTATGCCATTAAACAATTACTTAACGATACTATAGAGAGCTTTCAGAAGAAATGTTAAAGAAAACTGTGAAAAGTGACGTCATAAAGCACATTGACTTGTCAGTAGCCAGTTGGCTCTTTCAATTACATTAAGATTTGGTTCGCGGTCTTCTTAAATGCACTTTCTTGAACTTGGTAGACATTCCGCGTAAGTGATAGTTACCTCCTGGGGGAAGATGTGGGGAACAGCGCGTTCATCAGAGCGGCGGCCGAAGCGCAGACGCACGGGGGTACGAACCTCGCGCAGGGAGAGGAGCTCGTTCATCTCGTCCAGCTGAAACAATTGCGAGGTTAGTATGATGTACCTAGTGATGACACATTAGATATCTCTATTTAGAAAAAGGTGAGAAAATGAAAGTTGAATAACGGAAATAAAAACAAAAGAACGTCAGCAATGATCTTGGGAAAACTGGTCGTGAACTGCAGTAATGAGGAAGAATTGACATTGTAGATGGAGTTGTGAGTAATGAGGTCAAGCTTTTTGAAATTTAATAACATTTACAGATTTTCAACCTATAACGAACTCAAACTCAAAGCATTTTTCAACTAGACCATTACAGGCACTTTTGAAACCCAGTCACAAGGCATAATAACTTGTGAAAGTACTGTAGTTGCCCATTCCAAAGCGTAGATCTCTATGGAGAAGAACGGGCAAGACTCTATATTGACAGCCGGAACTTGGAACTATATGTGCTAGCGCCATCAGTTACACAGCTACCAAGCCCATTGTTTAGACAGCCTCGATTAAATAAAGAACCCTAACCGAGACATCCAAAGACAAACAAGTACTTATAAAGTGGCCTTCATGATAATTTACTTTCGGCACCTCAAAAGTTGAAACTTTCCTGCCGTCGGAAATCTTCAGTGTAAAAGGAAAATGGAAGAATTTTGGACCTATTAGGGTAACTGCCTAAATTTCTTCAAAGTACACAGGTGGGAAGCATAGCTTTCACCATTACATGTACATCTTTAATACCGTTACTAACTTACCTATATTTTGGTGGACACTGACGACAAAATGAGTCACGTAGATAAATTTTAAAGCGACGTAAAACACGAAAGTCTAGTGAACTGTGTAATTTTATCGTTAATATTATAGTTGTCTTAATATTAAAGGGCAACACTATTAACTGGTACCTGGCTATACGTATATGAGGATCTAATGGAGCGAGGGATAAGACGAGGTTTCATAAAATTAGGGTTGAAAGGGTCTTTAAGTTAACAAAATTGAGTTATACAAATGCGTTGGGGATGAAATGACGCGTACGATCATGTGTGACGTAAATGTTGCTAGATTTTTCAAAAGTTTTTAGTTTACTAGCAGTCGACCTTTCAATTTCGAATTAAACTAACATAACATCACGCCTGTAATCCTCGAAGGGTTAGACAAAGGTGTACCAAATTGTACGCCCACATTTCGTCAGTTATGTTTTAAGATGTTCTGAATTTTAATTCCCAGAAAGTCAGGCGTGCTGTTGGCCAAATAACAACTGCTAATAAAATTATACATGGTTATACTGACGCCTCGGAATTACATGTGGAGCTGTGTCAATTATATTTTTATTCTTTCTTTTTTTTTTTCACTGTTAAAAGCTATTTAGGCGCATAATATAGTGCATGCAGTGCTCTTCTTTAAGTAATGGGGCACTTAGACTTAAGTTTGAAATGTTTTATTTTATATTATGTGGGTAAGGCCGTAGATTTTGCCACTTTTTGAAGAAAAAATATTCTTAAATTTTGATTGCTTACAAACACAAGGTAGTTGATAAATTGTAATAAAGGTATTTTATTAAGGTTATTACATGTCTTAAGTTCTTATACCTTATTGTTAAAATGAATGTAAGTTGTACATTAAAAAAAATACAATAAGTTAAACTCGCCAAGACTCCCAAATTTAACGAAAAACATGCTGTCTTTTTGACACTTAGCACTATAAAATTTACATTTTTTCTGACGAACATTTAATTAATTGTGACTATCTGAAATGTGTCAAAGTTAAATTGCTACATCGCGCTTTTTGTGTCCCCAAAAACGCGTTTTTATAGATTTATTACTGTTCAATCCTTTGCTCAATATTTTTGCTTCTATGTTACTACTTTGTATGTTACCAACATTTTCCCTTAAAAAGAATTGAAAAAACAGTTTGGTAGTGTTTTGTTACTGCACTGGCAACACCAAGTATCCAGGGAGCACATTAAAAAAAAAAAAGACTCCATCTTGTCGTCTCTGGAGTCGGTCAAAGGTGCACGCGTGTGTTTCGGCAGTGAATTTTAACTGTGAATTTTGGAGATTTCAAAGGTAAATAACACTTTTAATTGTTCACATCTTCTATAGTATTATGCAAGAGTGACTAATAAGTGCGTGGTAATGTGTCTATGTATAAAATTCACGTCGGATGTCGAGTTATGCCTATTTATAACCTTGAAAAATCGAGCTTTAACGTTACTTTTATGTAGCTTCGATGTTACTGGTAACGTTAATAGTATGTTACGTAACGTTTTACAGTTATAAAGGTTTGTTCATATCGTAATTTATTATAATGTATACCTACTTTTTTGTTGGCCTAAGGTAATTGTAAAAAAAAAAAATCTACACCTCTTTTCTAAGTTTTGACCGTGTAAACTAACGAAAAATCCGTTCAGTATTTTTTTGTTTGATGTACAGAAGGCATTTTTTTTAATGTTTTGTTTCCAAGCAATTAAAAATTACTCAAAATGAGACTGTTTTATTTATTGGTATAAATTGTTTTAGGAAATTCAAAAAACACAACATAACAGTAGTTTAGTTGCCCTAACTAACATAATAACTTGAGTGTAATTTTAGGAGTTTCTTTCTAAAAATCATTACCACGTATTTTTTCAAGTCTTATAGTTTTAGTTTTTTGATGTTTATATTCATTTGTATCCAGAGTTAGCTTGTCTACATAAAAAGTAAAAAACGTGCACACGTCCCTATCTTCGGAATCCGCGCGGATTGTCTTTTCTTTCCAGTAAACGACGGGCCACATAGCCAATGTGTTAAAAATTACTGTATGAATGCATTAGAGCCTTTAACCCAAACTGTACCTATACTTTTCAGATTAACGATAACACATTGCCATTTGCCACAGATGCCGCCGATGACTGCAGCTGAAAAGCAAAAAAAATATCGCGATAAGCTGAAAAACGAAAACCCGCAAAAGAAAGATCTGCACGTTACTATGTGAAAAAAAAGTACCTATACTGAAGAGCACAAGCAAGAATTACGGCAAAAATGGAAAGAAGATCGGAAAAAAGCAAAAGATGCAAAAATGGCATCACAAAATGAACCGGCTACGGCAGAAACTACAAACTCCAAGCAAGATAATAACAATTGGTTATTATCTTGCCGCAATATGCAACGTCGAATTGAATACAAGCTGAAACAAGAAACCGCACAATTGAGATTGCAGTTGAACACATTGACCAAAAGTTTCAAAGGTCTTCAGAAAAAAATGATGAGACAACAAAACAAAATAGACAAGATGCAGGCAGATTATGAAAATTTACTAACTAGATTAACCGCGGCAGTGGAAACAGGGGACACATATACACGAGCATTAGAAGAGAAAACACCGAGGAAAGAAGTAACCGAGTTCATAAATAAAAACATACCTAACATTGAAACTCCAAAAAAAGAAGAAGTTAGGAAGAAACTACTTGAACACGATGTACTAATGAAGTCATTACAATTACAATTCCAAACCGCAAACAATACAGAAAAAAATGTTTTGAGAAAAGTTCTGGATAACAATATTGTCAAAAAATATAAACTAAAAACAAAAATAAGAACCTCTCTGGGATTCAAGAGTAATTTCAAAAACTACCGTCAGCTGAAGACCAAAACCCCTGCATTGCAAAAGAAAATGTTTTTTTTTAACAGAGATGATGTTAGCCGCGCGACTGCACGCAAAAAAGAATATCGAACATTCAAAAAAGTTACTCGTCAAAAAAGATATTTGCTAGACAAACTTATCGTACTTCATAGAAAGTTTATCGCAGAAGAGGCCAAAATAAGTTTCAGTACGTTCAAAAAGTACCCCCCTTTTACGTGCTTTCTCCGAAAATCAAAGATTGCGAGAGTTGCGCATGCAAAAAACATTCTAATATGCAATTCTTGGTTGATGAACTGAAAGCACATAATATAATTGAAACTGACAATCTAAATGAGGTTACAACACATTTAGTATGTGATTTTTATTCCAAAGATTGCATGTACAACAACTGTAATGCGTGTTCAGATATAAAATTAAAAGTTAATAACGAAGAATTGTCAGATAAAGCAAGCTGGTTTAATTGGGTTTTAAAAGATCACGAATATGAAAAGGAAGGTGAAAAGAAGAAAATTAAAAAGATGATTAAAATTAAGAAAGAGGGTAATTTAAAAGAGTTACTTGAGATATTTAGTGTGGAAATGAAACAATTTAAAACACACGTTTTTAATTTTTATCACCAATATAAAAAATACAAAGATTGCATTAATAATTTAGAAAGTGATGAAGCATGTATCCATATAGATTTCTCTGAGAAGTTCACCTGCAAATACCATAAAGAAATACAGGCAATGCATTTCATAAAAGAACAGATTACCCTACATACAGGAGTTATTTACATTAAAGGTGAGAAGAAACCTATTTCTTTCTGTTCTATTTCCGCCGATAACCAACACAATCCAGAGGCAATATGGGCCCACCTAGATCCCGTTTTTCAACACATAAAGAGTAACTATCCAAACATCTTTACCATTCACTTTTTCTCTGACGGCCCAACTACCCAGTACAGACAGAAGAAGAATTTTTACTTATTCAGTGAAAAAGTCTATGGATATGGGTTTAGTTACTGTACTTGGTCCTTTTTTGAGGCCGCCCATGGAAAAGGTGCGGCTGATGGTATCGGAGGGGTCATCAAACGAACTTTAGATGCCAAAATTGCTCAAGGAAAAGACATCCCAAATGCAGAAACTGCATTTGATATTTTGAAATCCGAGGCTACAACAATCATTTTATATTTCTTCTATTAACATCACGCCTTTACACACGAAGCTAAGTCCATTGCCTCGAACAATGAAAATTCATCAGCTGATAACAATGGAAAAACTAAAACTCAAATACAGAGATCTCAGCTGTTTCTGTGGGCATCCTAGAGGCAGCTGAGAATGTTACTCACCTGTATATCATAGCTTTTTGTCTACTATTAACACAAACGAAAAACAGCCAAATAAACAAAATAATAGTGAAAATGAAAAGGAAGTTAAAAAATCAAGGAATAGCAAGAAAACTAGGCGAAGGCGGATCAGTTCGTCAACCGAAGAAGACGACTATGGTGATAACATTGAGTATGCGGAAAGCGATGCTTCGATGTATTTTTCTGATGTTTCTATAAGTCCAGATTTTAACGACGACGAAAACAATTCAATCACTGAACTTGACGAAAAAACTGGTGTTCTCAGGCCAAAAATTGATCCGAATAAGAAGGTGACTCTGCTATCCAAAATAATTTTAAAGAAGCCTAATGCTGAAAATAATACTAAACAAGACAGGAAAAGAAAAATAATTTGTGAAAATGAAAATTTAATGCATTAAAGATTTCACGAAACTACCAAACTGCGCAAGATGATGTGACAATTTTGTCGCAATTAAGAAAGAAACCGGAAAATACTGCAAGTTATGATCTAAAAAATAGAAAAAGAAGTACCTACCTATAAAGGAAATAGGAAGTGATGACAGCAACAAAAATAAGACTACTAATAGAAAAATAGACGAGAACAAGGAAAACAAAAACGATACCAAAGAAGAGATCAAAAAAAAAACTTTGAAAGAGAAATTTGTAAAAGAAGAAAAACTCAAAATTGAATGTATGAAGAGAGATGAAAGCAAGGAAATTCTCAATACCACCGGAGAAGAAGAGGCTGATGAAAATAAATACATTAATATAATTGAGACTGAATATAAGAAACAACATGAAAGCATGACAGGACAAAATAATACTGGTGAAGATGTAAAAGACGCAGTTAAATATGAAGAAATGGACAAAACAGATTTATATGAAAAAAACAAATCTGAGAATTTGAAAGTAGAAAGTGACAAAGAATCGAGTATAAATGAAGAAGACAAGACAAAGACAATTGACAATGAAGAAAATACGCAAACTTTACTTTATTTTAAATGTAAATTATAGTGTTATAGTAAGATATTTCCAAAGAAAAACGTGGACATATTTTATAGGATTTGTTGTGAATATAGAATTTAAGAACGGAAAAAATGATTATAAGGTAAAATTTTTAAAAACTGTCAAGGATTTACTTGATTCCGTGAAGTTTGTAGTCCAAAAAAAATTAGATATTGATATAATGACCAATATTTCTATCGTCAAAAGGGTAAATTTGATTCAAAGGGAGGAAGCTTCTAAAGAATATTACCTGAGTACCGATTTCGATTTAATTTTATTCTGTTGACAGTTATAAACACTTTTCAGTTTCATTCTCATGCATTTAACTTATTTTTTTTCTATCACTGAACTTCACACACTTGACGAACTATACAGTTATTTTTAATTATGCGTCGAAATCTCCTCCTTTTTGAAGTCGGCTAATGCTAATAAAAATAGTGCGTTATGCAATTGGCCTTACAAACATTATGCGTTACTTTTGCGTTACCTTTATGTTACCGTAACATATAAGTGTCTATGTTGCTCTATGTTACTAAGTGGCAAAATCTACGGCCTTACCCAATAGTGTACTCATTGTTGAAGAGCCAAATAAAATAAATAAATAAAAATAAATTTAATAAATAAAAAAGTCCCATGGCATATGGGGCGAGCCTTTTTCCATCAACCGGGCACAAATCCAGACTCCGCGGCTGAAATTCCTGATGGAAAACCTAATGAAAATTTTATGTTTTTTAATTTTAATTTTATCGGACCCAGAACCACAATGGACAGACGAGCGGAAAATACTACGCTTGCTCACTGTGTTGGCGATTTTAAGTACTCTCGCGATCTTTTTCATCACACGACAGTAATCTACTGAAAATAATCTAAAAAATGTTAGTTCTAAAATATATTCTTGTTACTTAAAACCTTTTGTTTTCCAAGTGGAAGCATCAACTTTATTATGTTCATTCACGGCTGGCCAAACGCAGTAGTTTCTGAATATAACACATTTCACCTTTCACAAAATTAGTTCATTCCGCTTTAAGCTTCATCAAGTGAAAAGCGCTTGATGCCCATTTACTAAAGCGCTTTATAAACTAGCTATATTGATTACTAACTACTGTTTATAAAAGGTGCATGGTTCACGTGTTTATTAGGACTAAGTTAACGCCAGTGCTTGTTTTCTGAACTTAGCTAAATGAAGGGATTATTTAATTTCTGCTCGTTAAATTGCAAGCTTGGAAAGGCTTTGTTTTTTTTTTAGGATGCGCTCAGTTTTTATTTTTTGATAATCAACCTTGTGGGGAAGTCGACTGGTTTGTTACTTCCATCATTGTGGTTGCTTCACCTTCACTAAATAATATCTACTTATAAGATATAGGCTAGACGACAAAAAGAAACTAATTAGTCCGTCGTAAATTATCGTAGATTATCATAAAATATTTGAACCGTGTTTTTTCTTTTGTTACGTAAATCAAAATTGACGAAGATATGACGCTTTTAAAATTCTCAATACGTCACGCCTAGGTATAATTTTTAGCTAGTTCTGACGTCACGAGCCCCCACTCCCGAGTTTTGATGCGTTTTATCTTTGTCAATATTCATTGATTTACAAAAACAAAAATACGTGTCCATTAATTTCCAATACTCTAATTGACGGATTAAATAGATTTGCATTTTTTTTTATGCTGTCGTCATGCCTATTGGGGGAGGCCTTTGCTCAGCAGTGGGACAGTTAAACTATTAAAAAAAATATGAAGTGACTACCTTAGTTCAGGTATCTGAAGACTCATTCCTATTATCCTACAAGCTTTTACTTATCTTTGCTTCTACTGCTATACTTATATTATTGATAATCTCATAATGCATGTTCGACTATGTTATTAGCTATAAAAACAACAAACAGGTCGGCTCAGCTCGTTCGTGTTCACAGCTTTAAAACACGAATGTGGGTTTATCCCACGAGGCGAAGCCGAGTGTGATAATAGTGTTTGTGTGATAATTGTGTTTGTCACATGAGTGTTTTAATAACTAATTATGTACAGTTGAATACAAGACTTTATCTACATTCATGATAAATGAATCCTCCATAAAAGGTTCTGAAACCATAGGGTGTTGTAGTGTTGTAAGAAGTCTATGTAAATTCATGGAAAGTTGAATTGCATGAGTATTTAATACAAACAAACCATGTATAGGTAATAATATAATTATTTACAATTTGGATTGTACAATTATTAAAATACACAAAACTTATATCACTCATTTTTGTAAACAACAAAGTAATGCAATACTAATTTAGAACAAAAATGGCGGGATTCGACTTGCAATTCGAATTAACCTATAAGTTTTTTTTTAAATTACGGCGCTGTGGTAGTGAATCGCACGTGCTAGACAATGTTCTTTTTTTAAAACGAGTTGCATAATGAAATTTAGTACAACATTATAACACCCGTTTGGGTGTTATAATGATTATTATGACACTGGCTGTTTTAATGTTGGCCATAAGCTAACTGTTTCAGATACTTTTATAGAGGATTTATAGCATGGGTGTAGATAAACACTTTTATTGTAACGGTAAAAAACTGTGCAACACTCACTTCCTCACATAAAGGTGCGACTTGAACGGTAATGCAATAACATCAAGTGTAATCAGATCTGAGACTGCCTCGTTGGTGTAGTGGTCACAAGCGTGACTGCTGAGCATGGGGTTCTGGGTTCGATTCCCGGGTCAGGCAACATGTTATTTGGTTTTTCCATCAGGAGTTCGAGTTTCTCAGTAACAGTAAGGAGGTTTGGATTTGTGCCCGATTGATGGCAATAGCCTCGCCCCCTATTACATGGGACTTAAAAAACATAACTGGCGAAATGTGAGTGTGCTATTAGAAGCACCTTTGCCTAACCCTTCACGGATTACAGGCGTGATGTTATGTTTATGTATGTGTAATCAGATATCAGTCAATATCTTTATAATATAATATACCAAGGCGCAGGGTAACTGATAATAATACAGAACAAGTCAGATATGACAAATCGAATTACTCAGCGCATTCACTGGCTCAGGAAATTAAGATTATAATTTACCAAAAAGATGAAAGGTATGCCCGTGACGTATGTTAAGGACATCTCAACAATTAAGATCTTTGCAAAAGATAACATAGAAAGGTATTATAATAGGAACGTAAAAGATGAGTAGACTGAATTAAATGAAGTTAAGGGACTTTGTTCTTGGTTTTAAAATGTTCTTAGATGGAGTGAAAAGGATTGTCAGATAGCTTTTACGTCGTCGAGTGTAGGAGCTGTGTGTAACATTATCTGGTCGACGGTGAACATTATTATGCATTATCCACTCGAGAAACACTTAGGGCGTTCGTCACAAAACTGTTGCGGTTTTGTGGGAGACCTGCGCGTACAATGGAACGTTATTTGCCTTAAATATTCCCTTCCTTACTGGCTTTTACTTTTCATTTAACTATAAAGCCTTTTTGAATCTGTCTCAGCGGAAAACAACGATTACAGCGTTTAATTTGAACATTATGTTAGCAACTCTTGAAGCTAAATGTGTAAATATAGGCAACTTACTAGAAAAATATACCAAAAAAGACTTGGAATGAAGTTAATAGGACTCTAGTGCTTGGAGCGGAAGAAAATTGTATTTAATATCATCCTCATGAGAGACCAGAGTGTTTGTATAAACCGCTTTCGTTTTGCAAAACCAACAAAGGTGTTTTCTCGTGTGTGCACCATTTGCACGTCTTTCATTACTGGCATGGACTGTTTGAACTGGGCTAGTTGCACCGTAACGCACTGGTATCATTAAAGTTGGTATCGACTTCGTTTTAACATTAAGGTAACTAGAATGAAAATCGTTCTAGTAACCTTTATATAATCATTTCAGTATACAGCGTGTAGGTATTGGGTGAAAGCGTGTAAGAGTGCACCAAATTTCAATACCTACTCAACCCAAAAGTATGGGACGGCTGAATATTTTTTGTGACTTCGATGTGGATCACATAGCGAAAGTGGTTCAGTTTTATAGCCTGTACCATACCCTGAAATAATTCCACGCATTTCTGAAACACTCGGTATTATATATTTGTTATGTAATGTCACAAATACTAACCGCAAACGTCGTGGCGGTAACTTAATATCAAGTAAGTATTTAAATATGAGAATCTGATGAAGATAATTCGCCAAGGCGGAGATGTGACTTTATTGGATTGCCGTCGAATGCTCGACGGAACGGTTACCGACAGATTACTGATGTATTCAAATTAATACAATTGCTAAATACGAATGATTCAAACGGATTGCTCTGTCTGTCGACCTTGACCTGAGTCTGATCTTGTAAGCACTATATAACTGGATTAGTTTTCCTCTTGATATTAAAGAAATTCAGGGAATGTGCAATGAGGTTTATTATTAGGTTCCATAATATTTTAACTGAGGGCCTGAGTTAAATTTCTAGTTTCCCGTTTTCCGTTCACGCAGCCATTTAAATCAAAGGCTTTGCAAAAGAACAGTTCAATGAATCTTAGCTACTCATGGAGTCCCTAATAAGCGAGGAAACATTAGAGATGGATCTGTTTTACAGTATCCAGTATCTACTACAAAACGGAACTTTTACGCAGAAAAGTCTTTGTTACTTGTGTGTATTTTTAAAATATTAGTTAACTACATATTATATAGATAAAAAAAGTGTTATTATAATGTATTTTTAGGTTAAGGTGATCTTATGGGTCTTTGTTACCTGAAATAAATGGTTTATTATTTTATTATATTGGCCGGGTATATTTTAATTATTTATTTGATTGTGTAACCACAATGTTTGTTTTAAGTAATGGAATCAGGCGAAATATTATTAATTTCAAAATACCCGTCAAAAACACGCGTTTAGCTTTTTTTCAGGCGTATGCTGTATTTAATCGCGTGTACCTGTATAGTTTTTAGAGGAATTAAAACTTAATATTTTTTATTTTTCTTTATTACTTACAGGAGCCTGAGGAGGCATGTCGGGGTCGGAGCGGCGGCCGAAGCGCAGGCGGCGGGAGGGCGAGCGCACGGACTTGCGCGCGAGCGCGTGCCCGCCGAGCGCGTCGTGCTGCGCCAGGAGCGCGTATAGCCCGCCCAGCGCGCCCCAGCCGTTCTGATCCGCTGCTGCTGATGCTGCACAACAGTATATGTACTATGTAGAATAGTCCACATTAATCGTTGACCGTTTTCGGCTATGGTGTGGCAGCCAATCTCAGTGTAGTCAGCCGTCGATAAGCGAGATAATATATTCCACAAGTGTGCGCGCAAGCACAAGTGAACTTTCTCTTCCCTAACTCTCGTAATGCGATGGGATAGCAATCTGACACGACGGGGGGAGATCAAGTGCAGGACCCGAATGATAAATAGAAGATCATAAAGGTATCTTATGCAGTAGGTATTAGATAACGCAACTATTACTGATAACCTATGTGGTGTGACTGTTGGACTGCCAATCTCTTGAGTTTAAACCCTAGACACGCACCTCTGAATTTTCGGAATCATGCATGTGCGTATTGCACAATTATTATTGCTTCGGTAAAGGAAAACATCGTGAGGAAACCAAAACAGGCATGGCCAAGCCAAGTTAGAGGACCAAAGGCGACATAATAACTTTGGTACCAGGTTAGACACTAACCACACGAAAAAGAAGAAGAATTATTAGATAGAGACAAGTGGAAGTAAGTTTCCGTACTGCTAGCTATATAAATAAATAGGTAGCGTTTATTATCTGCCGACATTAATATTGAGACCTTTAACAATTAAAATACCAAACCAAAAAAATATGTCTGTAAACACGTGAACAAAACAAAGACACAATCATAACATTTCCGTAAAATATGTCGCTATAAATAAATAAACAATTCAGATAATATACAAAAGATGTTTTCCAGCAAAACTCCGTAAGAAGCCCTTTATGATTGCCCCACAAATACGGCGTACGGTTGCTGTATGGAATAAGTGACGTAGACAGCCCTGACCGCCATGTTGTTTACTGTACTGTGTTGACAAGAGATTATACCCCAGAGCGCCCATTTGAATACTAGGTCTTGGCATAGAACTGATTCATCTGTGGTTCTATTCATAACAATTTGCTACATGGATCGCGTAAACATCCATACAAATACTGGTAAGTACTGAGATATAATAAACAATCTAGTGTTCAAGTAAATTATAATAAAATAAGAGATTCGTAAAAGTATATCCCTACAGTGTCAACACGAGCATTTTTCGTAAAACTATTGTACGTTATACCAGCTCTTATCCATGGCTTCGACTGTGTTTAGTTCGGAATCTAAATCACAATACTATCGATTAGGATCGATAGTATTGTGATTAAGATTCCGATTGTGATTTGTCACACGGTCAGACTGGTTTAGGATCCAGTCTATCCGTGTGGCAAATTTTATCGATATCGGGTCACTTCTTAACGCGTAAAAAGGTAACAGACAGACACACTGACAGAGTTACGTACTTTTGCATATATAACTTGGACTTAAAAAAATATGAAACCTAAGAGAAATAGGACTAAAGGACACCGTCATACACACAACTCTTCTTATTAATCAAGTAATATAAGTTGTAAGCAAGTTTTATTGGGACAAGCCTTTTGGGAGTCTAAACAAAAGTTTTTACAACGCAACTGCGGTACATACAGGTTAACTTGTTTTAAAAGATTTATCCTCAGTATATGTGTGAAGCATAAATAATCTGTTGAATAAAACTTTTTGTGGAACGTCTCAGACTTGTAAATGTAGCTCCTATTTAGATCTTTAAGGTGTTATTTGTTATTTAGATTTTAAAAGTGGTATTTAGGTTTTCTTTTATGAAGTTCTGTTATAAAAAGGAGAAGCTGTAATAGAGGAAAATACAAGCCCTTGTAAGAAGTTTCATTTAGCAATTCAACAAGGACTTAATTCGATGTTTGTATCGGTTAATTTTTGAACAGCACCGAAAAAAAAACAGCCCAGTTCCACACATTTTGACCGTGTAGGTTACACTTTTGTAGGGAAAAGCCGATATTTTTAAATTACTTATTAAAAATTTCTATGTGGGGCACATATAAATTTTTCATGGTTTGGTATGATGTCCTGTGAGGAGCTCGTGGCTAAATAATAACAGCCGCTAGGGTCGATCTTTTAGGTTAAGCCGTGCTTGCCTAGGTTGGTCTGTGGATGGGTGACCACTCATTACATACCGAGTTTCTTCCGTGCCTCGGAAAGCACGTTAAACCGTTGGTCCCGGCTGTCATTTGTAGACTGTCAGGGTTTTTGGGCCACTGACTACCTAACGAGTCTAACGACTGTCAAAGATACAGTCGTTAGGTAGTCAGTGGCCCAAAAAGTCTGACAACCAGTCTTACCAAGGGGTATCGTGTTACCCAGCCAGTACTAACTGGGTTGTGGAGGTCAGATAGGCAGTCGCTCCTATATATAAAAAGTATAGATAAAAGTATAATATGCCTCTGCCGAACCGTTTAGAGTGTAGGTGTAATGTTTTATTTTAAGTTTTTTCCTTTTACACCTCCACAGTTTCTCACTCAAACTGGATGTCAAAGAAAATTACACAATGTGCTACCTTTCTTAGAAGACTGTTCTCTATGTTATTTTTGTAGTCGTTTATTTTTAAATTGGACCGAAGTAGTGTTGAAGCACCTGGAACTGTATTTTTTACCAGGTACTGGACTATATCT
This sequence comes from Xestia sexstrigata, assembly GCA_941918905.2. NCBI lineage: Eukaryota > Metazoa > Arthropoda > Insecta > Lepidoptera > Noctuidae > Xestia > Xestia sexstrigata. The sequence goes on along the minus strand of OW799212.2, from coordinate 12,050,524 downwards.
AGAGGTCTAGAAAATTAAATGTTCACCTTTTAGTAAGCTAAGCTACTGGATGAAGTAGAACATGATCCCAGACTATGTTGAAAAATAAATAATACATAAACTTCTATCTTTTCATTTTCCCGGTTAGGCTACGAACTTTTCAAATGCCCCTCGTATTATATTAAGTTGCATCAAAATGTATTGTTGTTTTCTGATAATTTCCGACACACACCTACGAGTATTTTGCAAGATCTCTGATCAAATATCTTGCAAGAGTTCTTTCTGAATTTACAAAAGCCCCATGATTGTGTAGGTATTCCATCACAAAATAGAAAACAGTAGGTAATAATTAAGTCAGATCAAAGTTGGTACGGTCGACCAAGCAACTTGATTCACATTTCACAATGTAATTTGCATGTTAAAATGTAAACCAAATAGCTTGGTCGACCGTACTATCACCGCTTGATTTTATGTCACGGCTGTTATGATTTTATTTGCAAGGCCCAATTTTCTTACCTATTTTCCTAAACTATTTCCAAAACTATATCTCTTTTCGTAAAGCCCTAATATACGCGACCGCCTCCCTAGCACGGGTTCCGGTAAACACAATGTATTATAAAATTCGATCCTCTGTAAGATTTAGCGCGGAGGGCTGAGGGACGGTCTAAGGGTCGGTGGGCAGTCAGCCATGGCCGCCGTGGCTGCCATGGCCAGTGTCCCCGACGTCGATGTGACATTTACACGGACACGTCTTCATTTATTATGACTAACTATTATAAAAGAGTAGGGCTGTTCACTGACATTGGCTATAGTTAATTCACTGTGGCCACGCAGACGCTGTTTTTTGACTTTTAAGTAAGTTTTAATTATAGTACTGGGCATCAAAAATCGTCAATAGGTAGGTACATTGCCACGTTGGATGAATTAACTGTTTAATTTAAATAATCACATGACAAACTTGTACATATTACTTATTTGAGAAGTAATAGCTATTGCCTGAAAACATCAATAAGTAACACTGATTAGCATCTACAAGTGACTTCCCTATTTATCAAGAACTGTTATCGATTTGTCCTCGCACGGCAGAGGGTCACGCTATTGACATAGGTATATTTAGCTTAATTTCCTCAGACAATATTCTTGAAAGGACATGATAAATGAGACGTGAGTTATTTTCAATATCCTCGTCTTTTTTTCAGAAACGGAACACCTTTAAAAGTCGACTGTGTGTCAAATTAGCTAAATTGAGACATGGTTGGTATTCATGAAGTGTTTTATTTTTGTTGAGGTTAGAGGAACGACTACCTTTGAAAATTGTTTTTCATAGTAACATGTCAACAAGGTCTAGGTTAACCTAATCATCTTTTAAGAAAGGTAAACGGTAAAGGTTGGGTAAAATAAATAGGACCCCGCTAAAACAAACTACTTGTGCGTTTTATGAATGAGGTACTTCTTTCATATGCTCAGTTGTAAAATTTGCAAAAGTGCTATCCTATAGTACGAAGTAAATATGAATGACATAGTAGAAACCGTTCAGGTGGTCTATCATGACGTCTTAAAGCAGGATCGTTTTTGTCCAGTGTGGGAAAGAGATGGCGCTAGACGTCCTCTATAGCTCCGTCTCTTACCCACACTGAAACAAGATTAAAACGATCCTGCTTTAAGACGTCATGGTAGGCCACCAGGCCTTTGAAGAGAAAAGTATCAAGCAACAACATTTTTTACAAACGCTCGCCCTTGACTCATTTCATATGGCTTCATTACTGATGTTCGTAAAACCGAGTCGCCGCGCGGCGGTCCGTATTTCTAGGTAATGATACAAGTATCTTTGCCAAACAATGTGTTCGTCAACATAAACTGAGCCTGCTGTTCAGTTATGTAAAGCTAGGTATATAAATACAACCCTTTAAGCCCAAAAGATTTTAAAGTCAATATCGATACACAGAACTATGAACTGTGTACGTTTTCATGTAGGTAGAGTCTCAGTATTCTTTGTAGATTGTGTTTCAATACATCCATTACAAAGACTTATGGATGCCTGTCATTGGATATCTTCGGTTTTTAAGGAGTTCCTCTGGCGTACTTTACGATCTAGTGCCATGTACTAGAGCTCCTCCATTTGTTTGTGAACCGAACACACAGGTGCATTAGCTATCGTTGACTTTACGACTACAGACTACTTTAACTTCCATAATATTTACGAGCTAGGTATACTATGATATTTCTTTATACCAGTAGCACAAACAAAAACTACTACCCTAATATTATCCAGAATACGTAAACATTTAAATGTATCAGAACAAAGTTTTCAACTGTAACATATCATTGATCATTAAAGGGGTAGTCGGGAAGTCCAATCACATTTGCGATACACAACTTCCAAGTTTATAATCCGTGTCAACCTGGGAATGTTCACAGGTCTTAGTGCTGAGCATTAGTTCACAAGTTAGTTTGCCGGAGCCCTATTAATTAGCAACGTTGCTGCTGCCAATCATTTGTGCATCCTTGTCACTCGAAGTTTGTTCCTCCGAGATATAACTCCGAAGTTAAACGTAATTACCTCAACGTTTCACGCAACTGAAATTGCGTTTGCATTGAAAAAGAAGGATTCCTCCGTGGTTCGAAAAGTAATTACTCGAGGGAATAGCGCTGGTTGTCTCTTCAACGTTACTTTAGTTGTTTTCGGAGCGCGTTTGTTAGGCGAGAGCGTGGCAATTTGATTTTGTCAGAATCAATAAAATACAATAACATCTTCACTGTAGATGTTTTAGAGTTGGTTTTGTTTGAGAGTTGGTAGATTAGACTTGGTTTTTGAATAAAACCTTTGAATAAGAATTCTTTGTTTGTTTTCAATAGTGTCCCCAAATTCTAATGACTTAGAAATGTTCTCGAAGAAAAAGAAAACAAATAGGGAATCTTTTAAGCACCTAAAAAAAGGAAAAGGCCATCCCATTTTTGAAACGTGACAACAACTGATCGTAATTACAAAGGACGCTTTAAGTTTCACCTTTAAATAATTAATTTATAAGCCAGGATAAGAAATTGATTCGAGGCAGTAACAAGACTTCACAACTTACTTAATATTCTAAGTGCACACCTTGCATTTCAATTTTGATTAACAAACTTGAAAGGCGGCTTGGATTGACCATGCTATGGGAATGTTGATGTTTACATCGCTATTCATTGTATCACACTCGATAGAGAAGACATGGAACTACCTACTGAGACCGCAAACAGGGTTGAATATATCCACTACAGTTAATAATTGTGCAATGAGCCAATGTCACCTTTATTGAAATTTGGATTGGTGATTGCAGTTTCTTTTACTATAAACCAGGGTTCGTAATAATTATCAATGCTAAGTTGCCGATTCATATTTTTTTAACTTAAAATGATAATATATTTACTTAAATACTACTATGTAAAGAAAGACATTTATAATTAGAAATTGTATTATTATTTAGTTTTAACACATAAAGTGCAAACAAATCTGTTTGTTGATTGACAAAACACAATTCTTGTGTCCCTGTGTGTGTTTAAAGTTTACATTTAACGCGTTTAGATACGCGCAGCATATCGCGTCGGATACACGTGAAGTTTATTAATTATTGTTTTATATTTTTCTGATATTGACATAATTATGAAGGTGATGATCATAATAATTATCAATGACAATTATCATTTCGAACTTCAAACGGAAGCAAACGCAGAAAGACTGCTTCAAAATATTGCCTTAAGTTGTTGCTACGATGGGCCTATTCTTTGTTGAAACCCATGCGGAGTTATAAAAATGTAATACTCGCAACCACTGAGCCGTAGCTAATGAGTTTCATCCATTTTATTTGACATCAATATTCAATGCGTCTTTATAACATTTTTTTATTTATATCGAGTAACGTTTTTAATTAAGAAACGTACGATATTTGAATACGTGTTATTTTTGTTTGATGAGTTTGTGGGATATTTATTTGAATGTCAATCAACTGTGTTGTTATTTTTTTCGTGGTATTAGAGCGGATTGTCTGTTATATTGGGCATCGGTTAGCATAAATGAAAATGAAATTACGAAAAATACAGATCAGTTTTGTATAAATTCGTTATTTGTTTCCGACCTTTCGAATTGGCCGATATTTTAAAGATATGTAAACACAGAAACAATTTATTTTATTCAACTAAATTTTTACTAACATTTAAAATACTTCTAATAAAATTCAATGTTTTATCATCTAGCTCGTTAATTGTGTTTTACATACAATAGGAGCTAAAATTATGCAAATCTCTGTTATCCCTACGGGCGGTTTGATTAATTTTCTGAGTTAGCTTGATTGGTTTACTAAACATTTTTTGGAAATAAAATTTACAACTGTAGGTGTAACTTTAACATTTGCATATTTACAAAATTGTTAATAAAATACCTTTTTAAGATTTTCTGAAATGGCATGGAAAATCAGAAAAAAAAAACATATTTTCATGTTTCAATTTGAAAACAAAAGTAGATATCGTTATCAATCATGTCTTCTTTTGCTAAAACTACGATTTCGTGAATAAAATCCTTGCATATTTTGTTTGTAACATTTCAATTCGTGTTTTCGATAAACGAAGCATAGTTTCCCCTTATTAAGTGTTCCCAAATGACAGTAATAGTGATGTGATAGTTAATAGGTTACGTGACATCGACGCACACTCCAGATTTAAGCGTACACCCGAAGTGTTTACTTACGCTCTTGTCGAGAACATAATATTATTAAACGCTTGACATATCGCCTCTTGTTTTACGATAGCTACCGAATATTTCAATTTCGGTGTAAAATAACTTGTCGGTGCTGACTTTTTTAGATTTTATTAGGAAGTGTTTTCTTTAGACAAATAATAAGAAATTGCTGTTATAGTAAAAATATATGAAGTCCCAGTTTGGGGTTGGACCCTTTTTTATTTTAAATAAATATTTTACGAAAGGAAAACGGTTTCAGGAAACACAAAATATGATAAGATTAGGATGTAGATGCGAGACGAGATACGATACGATACTTTTTGGCCCTGACCTTTACATTCCCGAAAAATGTTCTAATATAATAATAGGTCGCTTCCCCACATTAGTTTATCACTACAAAGGTTACAAACTTAGTGACCCGATAAACCTCAACGGACCTTAAACTAAGTCTGTGGAGCCAATGGAACCAGTTATAGTCACGGTAGAGGTATTTTCTGAATGTCTTTACATCACAGAATTAAAAATGTAAATTGATTAGATTTGAAAATAAACTTTTTTTACCCATCATATCGAATAAGTAATTTTCAATGAAAACTTGAAAGTTGCAGTAGCGTCTTTATGAATTTAAATTACCCTTTCATTTGCTTAATAATTTTATTTATAGCCTCAAAAATTGCGAAAGGTTTAACAGAAACACATAAATTACAATTATTTGTCTGAAGTTGTACAGATGTAGGTGATGAGATGTACAGCTTAGGCGATTTCCTGAATAAGCATTACAAAATTCATATTTTGTATCTTTCTTAGTCACATAAAATCTGAAATTAAAACATCGGTCAACTTCTTTTTCGTGTGGTTAGGTGCCTAAGCGGGTGTCAGAGTTTTTAAGCCGCCTTTAGGCCTCTGACTTGGTTTTAAATGCCGTCGACAAATATCACCCAGGCATAATGGTTTGGTTTCCTCACGATGTTTTCCTTCACCGAAGCAAGTGAAATTAGTCCGTCAGTTAGATTATCAAAAAATAATTGACGCGTGTTTTTTCGTTTGTTCATCATCATCATCATTTCAGCCGAAAGACGTCCACTGCTGGACACGGGCCTCGCCCAGAGGGGGGTTTTTGCCATAATCGCCACGCTTGGCAGGCGGGTTGGCGATCGCAGTACGGTTGTTACAAAACCACAGAGAACGCTGCTGCCCATTCTCTGGTAAGTCCCTGAGTCGCCTCTTACGACACCCACGGGAAGATATGGGATGGTGCTATTCTTTACGTCCGACACCATACAGAACAGTTTTCTTTTGTTACGTAAACCAAAATTGACGAAGATATGACGCTTTTAAAATTCTCAATACGTCACGCCTAGGTATAATTTTTACCTAGTTCTGACGACACGAGCCCCCACTCCCGAGTTTTGATGCGTTTTATCTTTGTCAATATTCATTGATTTACAAAAAAAAAACCACGTGTCCATTAATTTCCAATACTCTAACTGACGGACTAAATAGATTTGCAATTTTTTGATATTGTCGTCATGCCTATTATAATCGTAATGTTATTGCACATTCATAAGTGTATCCTCTTCTGCAAATCTCGCTATGAAAATTAGGTTTGCTGTAAGAAAACCCAATTCTGTTCAATATATTATTGCAATTTATATGTATATTTGTTTTTTTTTTGTGTGCAATAATGAATAAGAATAACTTAGTGAACCGATAAACCTGAACGGACTTTAAACTAAGTCTGTGGAGCCAATGGGTTCAGTTATAGTCACGGTAGAGGTAGAGCACATACCTACATAGAAAAATTAAAGGTGCGTGTCTTTAGTTCGACATATGACTGATATGACTGGCAGCCCGACGGTTACACCACTAGGCTATCACTGCTTCAAAAACATCTGATAAATGATAAATGATGTTTATTTTGTAAGTAGGTGTTTACAAACACTTTTACACGTCACTTTTTAAAACTAGATGCGGTCGGTGTTTCGTACCTGACTACTCTGAGAAGAAACAGCCGAAACAAACTCAGAGGTCATAGTCTCTTTTGAAGTCCAGACATAATCTTGCTCAATTCACATGAGGACTATGCAGATTAGTGTCTGAGATGGTCTTTTGAAGAAAGAACCACACAGATTTGAGTGGACCTGTCCAGTCATTGCAAGCATTTGTCAGTTATCGTGTAGCTCGACTTAACTCAAGGAGCTCAACGGAACGACGAACAATACCAAAGAAAGGACATTTGGGTAGGTCGCTTATAGTACTCAAACTGCCAGACAGTTGTGGGAAAAAAATAAACAAAAAATAAAAATGTGACCCACATGGTCCCCACATTCACAATAATCAAATAAAATTAATAACAAGTTCTTTTCAAAATGAATGTAAATAAAAATCCCAAAAGTTATTAAATGTCACAATGATAATAAAAAGTAAAGTACTTAATGAAATAAGTATTCATGTCAAATAAGTAAATGTCACATAAAATAATAAAAAAAAAAGTAAAATCGGTGTGTCTACTAAAATTATCTCCTTCTGAAACTGTCCAGAAAAAGAAAGCATAGCACACGAGTTCACTCGTCTCGTATAACACGAAGAAAACTAATGTAAGTGCTAATCGTTTCCACCTCTACATCTAGGCATCCCTTTCCTGAACCAAAATCATTCAAATGCATTCAACTGTAACGTTCTAATCGAGTGACAGACATCCAAAGATTCCCATTTACAATATCAGAGAAGAAAAAATTAAACGAAATGTAATAAACGCGTTCATTTAAGCGGAGCAGTAGGTAAGTACTTATAGTCCCGGAAAATGCCTAAGATGTAACCCGAGTAGGTGTGTAAAAAGGATTCTTAATAAATCCTTCAAATTATTCGCTTGTAACGTTAAAGATATGTTGGGGCACGTAGAAAAGCTTTGAGAAATCGTTGGGTATTAAAATGATATCTATTTTATTATCTGCGCAGTTATAGCCTCTTCGAAAGCCTTTTCCTAAAACCTGATAATAAATACCCTACAATACCTACCTACATAAATTCCATGTATTGGATAAGTTGAAACTTAATACGTCTTTTATATGAATCGGTATTAAGTTAGTGGTAAGTTACACGACAATTGTCACGCAAGCGATCACTGAAAGGTTAGGAAAAAAAGTATTTTCTTACTTTCACAGTTTTCGGGATAAAGTTTCACATGTGAAATAGGGTAACTGAGCAACTAAGTATGTCACCACATTAAGTAATATGAAGTTTGTTTCCTACTCTTACTAGAATGACATAGTATATTAAGTACCTACATTTGTTTTAGTTTAATTTTCGTGTTTTAGGGTTCCGTTTTTATTACCACAAACGAAACAGGTTTGGTATTTGTTTTTCGTCACCTCAAGTCTGATTACTTTCACAATATTCCTACTTTTCGTAAGTAGTTTTTTACTGTGTTAGTTATTTGCGATGTACTTACACTCATACGGAGAGACGAGCGCCTGAGCATTGGCTACGGGCAAGGAGCAGATCGCCGCGAAACCGCACAACGCCAGCGCACACACGAAGCTCGGAGACATGACTGAAACAATAAAATGGCCCATTAATATCTGACGTATCTGTAGTCTAATCCTGTCTAATCATATAAAGGGTGTAAAATACCTCTTAACAAAGCCGAAAGGCACTTGTTCTCCCCGTCATTGTGATCATTTTTTGCTCTAGTTACGGAGATATTGGGGTCAAAGTTCCAACTTTTTGACAAGTTTTTTTTTAAATACAAGTTTTTAATGTAAGATTTTTACTTTAAACACCTCCACGACCCCCGTACTATTCAATCCATCCATCAGCACAATGTTTTGAGTGCGTTACATTGAGTTCTACCACAAAACATGATTTTTCACCCCAAAAAAAGAAGTTGTTTCCCAGCAATAATTTTTGCGTAAATATTAGTTTGATGTACAGAATGCTTGGTTGACAGCATCCTGATGAGGTCTTTTACACCTTGTATAATAAAAAAAAACAAGGACATCGAACTAGCTTGTATCATTTCTGAACTACACATAGGATTTGTATGTGTTCACCATCATGAAGATAATTTGTTCCCGAATAATTGTGAACATAGACATATTTAAATTAGATATAGCACAGGAATCTGAACCTTTTCCATATCAGTAGATTACAACCATGCAAAGCAGGGGGTGGTTTGATTAAACCTAGCTGTCCCAACAAGTTTTCACCACTTGTCGAGCTCATGCATATGGACGTACAAGTACGAAACAACAGAGTCGAGCGTCAATTTCAGTCAATTCCAAAACCATCTTGAACCATTTTGTTGTTTCGAAATTGCCGTGTTTTTCTAAATGAGTAAGTTATTTTCTCACTAATTTGCGTCACTACAAACAGTTTTATGTCCTTGAAAATATAAAAAAAAACACGACGGCAAAATTCGTGCATGTCACAAATTAACTTGCATATTTTTATTTCATTATGAAAGTCACTCACTCACATTATGAAATGACCAAAACTTTTAAACAATTTTAAGCTTTATTTGCAAAGGTTTAGTAATTAAATTTAGTCGTAGTCTAATAATAGTAGGAGAAGCATTAATTATGAAAGAGATAAGACCCAAGAAGGTATCGTGACTATTTTAGAGAGGCGCTACTATTAGCTAATTGATGAATAACTAATACTTGGACACGAGTCTCGTGTGGGACATGGATCTCTATGGGGTTCGATTCCCAGGGCCTATACCCGGGCAAAGCGTTATAGGGTTTATCCATCAGGAATTTCTCAGTAGCAACCACGGAGTCTGGATTTGTGCCCAGTTGATGGCAATAGGCTCGCCCCCTATTACATGAAACTTAAAAACATAACTGGCGAAATGTGGTTGTACTATTAGGTACACCTCTACATAACCCTTCGAGAATTACAGGCGTGATGTTCTGATGTTATATTATTATTATATATTTGCCATTAACAATAAATTTCTCTGACGGTATAACGGTAGATAACCCGAACAGTAAATTATGCTTTCGCATCCCAATAAATTAAAACAAATCGCACTTTCTTGAAAATATCCAAGTTTTCCGTTACTTTGTTATCCATACAAGTCAATTGTTTCTCGTGTCATGTTTTAAAAACCGTTATTTTATTTCCAATAACGATTTGTCTAGAACTATCAACAAACAGAAATGGGAATATACTCCGTGGACCGAACCTCTAAATAAATACCGTATGTGTATCAAAATAAATGAAGTTGCCGCTTGACTTCATTTAAAAATATCGAGATTTTAAAATAATATTTATTATTGTTTGCGAAGTGAACCGTGTGCTCCATTTGAAACTGTATGACTTTGACTGTGAGACTGAAAGTAAGTTGGAAACAATCATAGATGTCTTCCCATCTAGACAAAGTGACATCCTGCCAGCGATAACGATGTTCGAAAAGTCAAAAATGTTTTGAATTCAAAGAAGTTATTAGAAGTCTCAAAAGTTTATAAAAGTCAATCCTGTGAATAATTTTTATAGAAATAGGTAACACTTTAGAAGCGATTGCTTACGTGATTCTAGGTCCTTTGGTGCTAGTAACGTATTTAAACCAGACTTCTTATTTTTACACGACTGCCCAAAAAAAGAAGTGTTATGTTTTCAGGGTTCATGTATGTATTATAGTATTTATGCTATACTTACACTTTATATTCATCATTCATAATACTATTTATCATCCTTATTTATTTGTTTCTATGTTTACACTCAGCAAATCGATCTAAATAGCTGAAATAAAATATTATTACTCATAATTTTCATGTGACACTTACGTCAAATTGTCAGTAACTTTTTTTATTTTTCTTTCTGGCTTAGTCTATTGATTTTTTGGTTTAGATAATTTAAATTATTTTTATCAATATGTGCAGCTGAAATATTGTATTTTATAGATTATTACGATTGTTTACTAATAACTTAATTTTTAATTATATTTATAAAATTCTTTACGCACTCATGGATATGTCCTGGCCGACTACACTTGTCAGATGAGATGATGGCCACAAGAAGAAAACTAATATTTGAAAACTGGAAAAGAAGACTACTTTGAAAACGAGCTTACGAACCGCTGGGAGCAGTCTACTACAAAGACTACAATGTATATAGGGAGGGTCTACTATTGGATCTCAGATGAGAAGCATCAGAAAACGGCTTGGTTTTTGCTGTCACATACTTAAACTACCCAGGGAATCCAGCTAAAGATTCACCTGGGACTTCTACTCCCGATCTTCGGAAGCTATCTACGTGATCTGGGACCTCTACTCCCGATCTTCGGAAGCTATCTTCGTGCCTAGCTACCGTTTTTCTCGCAAAGCTACCCTGACGTCTGGCCCAAAGAACTACACTGGTGCCTCCTACAGAGCTAACCAGGTGCGTGACTGAGAACTACACGACGCCCTTCCAGCAGAGGTTTCCTCAAACTCGATCCTTGAAGTTGTCCTGCTAACTAACCTGCAGTGCTACCCTAACACCTGTTCCTGTCTCTCCTACAGTGCTGGACTGATTTGTCGCCAACTAAGTGCGTGAACTATAGAACTATCTTCTTCAAACTATCCTAGAGTTCGTACTAGGTAGGTATTTTTTAAATAGCTGTACTTTTTATCTCACCTGTAAATATCTTTCCCTTATTAAATTTTAATTAAACAAGTCTGCTTATATCCATTTATTTTGATAGGATCAAGTAGATTTGTTACAGTATGTATGTGAGTTTTTAACTTTGATTGTTTTAACTAAAAACTGTATCGATAGTCTAGTGGTCGCAAGCGCGACTGCTGAGAATGAGGTCCTGGGTTCGATTCCCAGGTCGGGTAAAGTGTTATGAGGATTTTCTCAGTAGCTGCCACGAATTGTGGATTTGTGTCCGGTTGATGACAATAGGTTTCCCCCTATTACATGGGACTTAAACGTACACTTTAATATACACCTCTACCTAACCCTTCCGGGATTACAAGTGTGATGCTAAATCATGTGTGTTAACTAAATCCGTAAGTGTCGGTTAATTATACCGATTAATATCAGTGACTGTCTAATAATTTCACTAACGTTGACCGTGTGATTTTTTATTATATAAAAAGAAAAGTATCATTATTTTGTCTGACAAAATAAAAGTCTACGTTTACGAACATAAATAAACTTAGAATCCCTGTTACGAGAGGTTGTATTAGCATTTTCAACACACAGCAGGTACAGAACCCATTTATCACGTTCATATTTAGCCTTTTTATTCCGCTAGAGGGGAGCACTCATTTGTCCGAATTATCCGCGGTGTATCCGCCATTTGCCCACATTCTGCCAAGCATAACCAGATGTTATGTGAATGGTAGCATTAACCCCTTTTTGTTGGAGGGGATGTCGCCTGTCGTGTCCGAAATGTGCAACCTTTTACTAACACGTGTTCTTGGACTGATTAATTTATTTTTCCAAATTAAACCTGAAACCTACATATATAGATTATTTTAAAGGACTTAGTAGATAGGTCATTTATTTCCCGAACAAATAGAAATTTAAATGGATAGTTAATAGATTTATTTCCGTTAGACATTTTCACAGTCGTCAGTCATTTTCGTCTTTAACAGTCGAAAGCTAACATTTATTGTACATACTAGTGACACCAAAATTATGCGTAACCCAAACCTTAAATACGTTACCAATTTTCATGGAATTATCATTATTCATGACGTTACGGGTGGCATTTACAGAATATCATGAGCGTGAGAGTAAGTACGTGAATATATGAGCTGTCAGTCAATAGAGCTGACGCCATGGTAATAGATGTACGGCTCTCAAGCCGTCGTTACAGGCTAAAGGGAGGCTCAACAAGTAGGCTAATGCGCGTGTCGTTGACCCCCTCACCCCGTCCCCCGCGGACGAATGTCGCGGTGACGTCATCAATCACGCTTATCACTACTGACGTGACGTGCTGACACGTCACACGCACCACAACTGCTACTTACACGACGTTTACACGCAAATACTAACATTGAACATTTTTATTATTACTATTTGCTACGGCGTAGCTCCCGTGCTACGAATTGCTACGAATAAAATTTTAGGATGGGATATTCCAAAGTAATTGTAAGTTAATTAGAAAGTATTGCCTGATACAAAATAGAAGTACAGTTAAAATTCTGTTATAATTATATTGAAGTAATGTTGAGAATAATTTAACTAAATATATAACATATTTTTAAAGGTAAACTAAAGTGAAATGGAATATTCTCCTACCACAAGCAAACCCAGAAATTAATATTACAATTTTTAACTCCTGGGTTTGTTTTATTATTCTTCAAATAGAAATAAGCCTACAGGAATAAACCACGAGGTAAATGTTGACATTGATTTTCGGAATGACGTGACCAATTATGGTATTGCAATAACATAAGCAATTTTACCAAGGCAACACTAACTAAGCTGCCTTCTACCCTCGTGTGTACGAAGGGATGACTCTCATTATTTCTGTCACCACACACTGCATAATATTAATGATCGTCACCAATTAATGATACGCCACTACTCTCAAGTGTCAAGTGTTAATTGCTTGTATAATGAGAGAAAGGTTTTTATGTATTTCTCTTTAATGTTGGAGTGAAATAACCTTTTTTGTTGTTTTTTTTACAAATTATATTACAAAGTAAATACACTTTTATTTATTTTGTAGTATTATTGGTGTTATCCTCGCGGGGAAACACGACGCCGACAACGTTACGTGTGTAATTCTAGTTTTACTAGGTTTTTTTTTTAAATATGTAGGTATTAGTTTATTATTGTTGTCAAATATCATTTTGTGTATTTTTTATCTATAAGCATTAGTTGCCATTATTATTTATCCTTCATATGTTTTTACTGGAATTGAAAAATAAGTTTGCCTATTAAAATATGTTTTTTTTCTAACTATCTTATAGGAACTTTTGTGTTCAAGCAATAGCTAAGTATATAATGTTTATTTATAACTAAACTTCCATTTAGCATTAAACAAGAACTTTGTATCAAAATGTCATTCAGCTACAGAGCTCACTTTACAGAAATGCAATTTGTAAATGTTAAGCAAGTTTTAATTGATGGTAACGCAATTAAGAGTTGGGCTGCAATCGAGATGTTGCGGCTAATATACTTGCTATGTACTTCTACAAAGTTAGTCCAGAGCAATTATGGACACTGGAATTAAAGGTCTAGACGAAGACCTCCAGAATTATGTATCTCTCTTTCTCTCTCTCTATTCTGTCTTCATACTTGACTTAAATCTCAATGAACTATTTAACACAATGGAAGAGACTCAATTATGTATTGTTCTCGATTAAGACAAATGTGTGAATTGGACTTGAGAGGGTAAAAACGAGAGGATAGTTATTTTTCAACTTAGCTTCGGTACACAAACAATTCACACAATCCAATCATACTCGGTCTTCGGTTACTCGGAATCTAAAGGTAACAATCTAATTCAAATTTTAAATATTGTAAAACAATATACCTAAGTATTTATCTGACATATATGGTCCCTAACATTATCAATAACACATGCTTGAACTCAAAATAAATGGTAAATATCACATTTTCAGTGTTAATGTTAATTGTAAAACAATCTAACGCATGAATTGAAACTGTAGAACGAGTACACGACTTTAACGAATTAATTTAAGAAAATATGTATAAACATCAAAAGACATAATATTCGCTGAGATCAGTGAACCGTACGCTAGGGTCGTACACACTCCACAGACTCGTAAAGATCAGCGAAAGTGTTCGTAACCCCTTGATAAATTACAACTGGCAAGTACCTAAATATGATAATTACACTAAGTACCTTTAAAACTACCTCCTTGCCTTTACCCAAAATCATTTGTAGAAAGATACAACCACAGTCAAGAAAAAAAAAATGGATCTTTTCGCTAATTCGAAATCTATTTCACTTCTAAAGGAAAACAGCTCAAAAGGGGATAATAAAAGCACATTACTGTGCAGACACGCATTTTAATACAAATAGTGGACTTCAAAGGCTTTCAAATTCTTTATGATATTTAAGGGTTTTTGTGTATAATCTGAACTAGCGTAGGTACCGTATGTGTGGGTAGGCATGTTTTTAGATGCAAACATATTGTAATACTGAAGTAAACCTACGAATACAGTCCACTAGCATCTGGCCTTGGACGAAGGAGATTCTTCAAGATTTCTTCAAGGAGAAACACACATTTTCACAGTAATTTCCTTGGTTCCACTTTAAGCCACCGGGTCAGATAAGTTAGTGGCTCCATACTTCAGAAACTAGTAGCTTCAGTGTTTGAAATTAACTCTTTGAAATTTTCTAACTGTGTATAATATCAGAGCGCTGAAGATCGAGATCTGTCTCTGATAACACTAAATATTTTGTAAAGTCACTTGTGGTTGAATTATGAATACATAAGTTTTGATCGACCTTTATAAATATGTCTACATGAAAGTTGGTTACAAGATACAATAAACTTATCAAAGCAAAACATTCAGATTAAATTACGACAGTAGATAAAGAGGTATAATGTTCATATGCGATTTTATTAAAAGGTCCAATCCTATAAGCTGAGGTATCCCTTTTTGTAGCGAAGTTTCTTCCATAAAGCGGCCGCTGGTCACCTCCCATTATGTTATATTTGTTATCTCATGTGGTGACGTCATCATAAAATAATGTCCGCTCATCAATCAAATGTTTTTCCCTCACCTTTTTGGTACACCCAAGTAATGCTAGTGTTTTTCAACAAAAAACTGATATTATAATTAAAATAGTGATTGATTTTTTATGTCAGTATTTTTCTATTCTGGAAAGAAGAATATACCCCTTAGGTTATGAGATTTTTCCTCTGACACTAAGTACCTTTTCAAACATGAGATGATTGGCTTTAGTCTAACAAAATTTCGCTGCTGTACCATCATATCGAATTTCAGGCAGGTAAAACTAATCTTTTAAAATAAGAAAATCAGTCGAGTTTAATAAAATAACAGTAGGACTAATTTTAGGAAACTGTATTTTCGCACACCGTCTGTGTCTGCCATTGATTTCCATGATATAATTTGATCCGTGTAAAGCTGTCCTTAATACCATCGTTATGTTATAATTCCCACGGAAAAGCCAAATTAAAAACAACACGACGAGCGAGAAAATTAATAAGACATTAAAAGGTTGCATTAATTGCACTTACTCCGTACCTTACAAAGTAACTTACGCAGCAATGATAATGCAATAATGAATGCAATGCGATTCTGTGAACCACAGTGAAGGGGCAGTAAGAGGATCAAACAACAATGCAACAAGTCTTCATTACTTTTCATACTTTGGGGATTCCATGCTCACATGTCCCAAACTGTAAATTAGATAGTTGGATTTACTCAATCCCAAAGCATCGGTCACTGTAAGCAGATTTTTTACAAAAAGAAAGAGAGAGAGAGAGAGAGAGCAACATTTTCATCTCCCCACGTTTCTCTGTCCCTATAACTTTAAGCAAAGCTTTGAAAAATATTTGAACGGCACTCTATTTCGACCGAAAGTACGATTGTAAATTTAAAATGGCACCTGATGGTAAGTGTAAGGTACTAGCAAGTTAAAACAATATAAAACTGTTATCTACTTGATATCTTGTTGTGAAGTTTAAAAGAAAATTGTGTAAGTTGATTGATTGGATCGTTGGCAGTTAGCTGAAACTAGTAAAGTTTTTAGACAATGTATCCCAACGGGACTTATGTAACAAGCAGAAATAACTTTTTTCATCAAGCTCTATTGTTTTAAATTAAAATACCTTTCGGTCAACACGGGACAGTTATGTTTTCACTCATAAACGTTATTTATATGTCATTTTAATTAAATTGTTTTATAGTTAATCTTGTTTACCGTCTGTTGTTAGATCAACCTTTGAGATAATTTTTTTGATAAAGGTCAATAAACAATGACTGCCATTTAACAAAAAAAAAATACATAAATACGCGGCATTCTTATTTATTTATAGTTTATATTTAGGATTTAAGAGGATAAACATATTTTTATCATAGACATACATATCGGCTTACGTGGAAAAAATATTTGGGTAAGTACCATTTATCTGCGTACAGCAATGATTATCAAATTGCTTTGTTAACGATGAATAGACATAAAAACGATGTATAGAAAACATGTGGCAAAAATTGAGATATATTTTTTCTTCATCTTCTCATTAGATGCCTTACAAATACAACGTTAAATGTCAAAAACAGTTTACGTAATTACCTACTATTATAAAAAAATACTTCCGACTCCATATTCATGAAAATGTTTCATACGCCATCTCGTAAATATGCCGAAAATATTTATAAGCCTCCATAGCTTTCGAGTTCTCGTTATCGTATCCAATAATTCGCCATAGTTAGGGTCTATCGAGGATGTACAAATATTTCATATTTATGAATACAGCGTGAACTCTGGGTATATAAAAATGATTCTATCCCTCACTCAGATGTTCCTTTTTGAAGACGATTTATTTCCAATTGAATGACCACATAGAAATAAGTTAATCGTTTTGCATCTACTTTGAAAACTGCAAGGTTCACGCATGAATACTTTGATATAATAATTTTGTAGCACATTCTTATTCTTGGATCATGGAAGTACTTATTAGCTTAGAAATACTTTAAGTATTTGAGACTCTTTGTGAGTTATCTCCTTTGTAGTTATTTTGATTTAAAAAACCTGAAATGGTGGTGGGTACTCGTAGGTGTTCGGAATACAATACTGTCTGTGTAATATTGATTCTTTTTTGTCGCCATGACATTTATTTAAATTTTCTAATTATATTGGCCGAAGGTGTAAAAATATGGTGTGTAAATTAAACGAATTTGGTTGACACAATTATCAAAATCTATCCGAAACCTCGGAGTAAGTGCTTTAATTAATTTGGAGTTGATATAAATTGACTGTTAATAATCAATCGTTGTCTTCAGACCAATTGTTTAATTTAATATACACACTTAATTAAAATGTCGAGAATGATAAATATTGTATTGAAGTATAAAATAAGGCTGCAGTCAGATGGAGGACCTCGGTAATGATAACGACAAACTTTGTCTTTCATCTTCCCGTGTATATGCTATTTTAATTTTATTTGAAGAAAAACTATACTAGAACTATTATAATTTCAAGTTTTCATCTAGTGAGTACGGTTGTCTTCTTAAAAACATCAATTAGGTACTGTGTTTCTGTCTACGTGTCGATGAGATAAATGTGGAATTCTTTGGGAAAATTGAATATTATGAAAACGAAATAAACAAAATATATAATATCATCTTTTTAGTCTGGTTGGATTTTTCACTGAATTCGTCAAAGTACAGGCAATCTATGAAAAAACTAAAACTTGTAACACAATATCGAACGCGTGATTCGGTATCGGCGACTGACGTTATTTAGCGAGCGGTGTACGGCTGTACGCGTTCGGTATTAGCCATACGTGGCTGTCTTTGATCAGCCAACCGTTAAATTGGAACTCAACACGAAGCTACAGGTGTGCACTAGCCTAACACTATATGCGCTTACACCCTATTTACTGACGAAAACACGCTGCCAATAATATTTATATTTTTTGTTGTAACGTTTTATATTTAAACCACGCGTTAACGCTTTACGTAAATTCTCTTAGTAGGTTCTGTGTTTATAACATTTGTCAAGCTCTGGTTGTGCTTGTCATGTAATATCCAACATCACCGTCGTCGGCCAACAGAGTTAAATATCAAACGTAAAGCTGGCTATCTTTCACAAAAATGCAACGAAAATTTTGCATTTCCCGCATATTTTGACAGCGTCATTGTCCATTTAGTTCACCTGACATTTGAGGGAAAAAATGTTCTGCCATTTTGCGCCAAATGTCTACTGTTTTGTTTATACTTTAGTACTAAATACAACAATCACTGTGGGATCAACACCATCCTCTGATTAAAATACTTGAAAACACCTGCGTATAATCGTTTATCTTTCCATGACACTTCGTCGGATATCGAACGATAAACTTTGTTATTAGTTCAATCAAGAGAGAAACTTGTAATCAGTTTTAAATTGTTTTCATTTCTTTATTGAGTTTCATGCTATTTCTGCGAAATATACTTAGTGGTAAAATAAATGATAACATGTCATAGAGTGCATTAAAATAATTAATAGATAAGAAGTAGTCACAATGTGATGCTGTATGTTCTTAAACCGAAGTATTTTTAAAGAAGAAGACATTATTTCTCTTACTACCGCATTATGAGTGCAAAGGCGTTTGAAACCCAATTAATTTGATGGTTAAATGTTATCGAACGGCAGAAGTCAAATTTCTAAGTAGCGCATTGTTGGAGGGACGGGGTTTCGGCACTACCGGGTAAGTTTAATTGGTTCTCACTGACTGCTTGCGACGGCCGACCACTAATAGCAAAAAACTATTTAGTTTCAGGTGAAATTTCACTTGATGAGACCATTATAGAACTAAAACTTATAAAGCAATCCAACAGTTATTAAAACTTTCAATCAATCATAACAGTGATTAGAACTTCAGAGACACGATGAACTAAATCCTTACTTTACCTATTTCTCCTAATTACAAAGTTACAAAATTAACCAAAGGTCAAACCGAAAAACGTACTATCTATTCCAGTAATCCTCTTTAGAAAGTGAGCTTAGAACCAACTTCAGAAGTTTACTTCCGATAATATAATCTTTCCAAAGCTATGAGATGAACACGTTTGTAATTAAAATTGTTTTAGCATCGGCCTCCAAAATTGACGACTGAAGCTAGAATGAGTAGCGCGCCAATCACGGCTCCGGAAAACATGCAGTAACGAACCTCTTTCATGAAGGAAGGCACAAAAAAGAAAAAAATAAACAAGCAAATGGTCCGATAGCGTTCAGCAAGGTTATTGCCAATTCGTACCTAGCTACCGACGTACGAGTAGGTAAAGTAAACGATGAACCTTAATTTTAATCCTCTCATGCTGCGTTAATGTCATGCATGCATCAAGAGCCGACGCAAATTGCGCACAAATTGACCGAAATATCATCGTTTGTGCACGTAGCAGTATTAAATCCGACATTGACGGTATCGGCTTAAAAGGGACTTTATTAAAAGGGGCTTCCATAAAGTTATATGAAACAGCCTGCATGGCCGTTTACATTATGTTTCAGTATTTTCTTTGTGAATCTGAATGAGAGTTTTGGACTGGTCGTCGTGATTTCTGGACAGGAATTTATAAGTCACATTACCTAAAACTTATTGAACTTACGTCGAAACGAATAACGTCGAAAAAGTCGAGGTATAAACATCGGAATCCGCAAACCACTGATTAGTTTAATATTGAATGATACTCTCTAACTAACTTCGATCATGTTAGCAGTCGTAAATTGTATTAAATATTGAAAAGAGGATGGAAATTGGATTATTTGTGGCGTTCCCTTGCACTGGGAATTCACTTGTGGTCGTAATGAACCTCTTTTGCCGGACAAACGACCGAATAATACTTTCGTCTTTCATTTTCCGCTGAAATCTAAATTTTAAGCGACTATTCTGCCGTCACAAAGTCCTATGCAAGTATTTAAATTAACTGAATTTTAAGGCTTACTTATAATTATAATAATGAAAACAAAAAATAAAATTTTGGTAAAATACGTAGTAGGTAAGCTAGGTACCTGTTTATCTTTGATTTAGTTTTGATTGTCTATCTAATAAGAAAAGCGCTTTGAATGGTTTTGACTTTAATTAGCACGCACCTGTTTTATATTTTTTGGGTTGTGGCATAATTATGCTCGTAAAGGTTTCGTTTTTGCCACTTAATTTTTTAAATGATATAGGTTTGAATATGGAATTGTGGTCAAAAGTTGTTTCACATGGACGATTCGACGCGGCTGGGAGCGTCAACGTTGGGTGTGCACATTTAATATTAACATTATTAAATACATATACACGCTGACATAGCTCTGAGATTCCATTGCTTATGCAATCTTGTTGGGAGATGGCATGCGAAACGTTACGCATATAAAAGCAAACGCATATGAAAATGATGGTTCATTAGAAAAAAACATGTTTTTTTCTATGCAGGATTTATGCAGGGTTGTGTTTGTATTTTTTCATATTGAAAGCCCGAAAGAATAGGTTTTCTGTTATGCAGTTTTATAGATTAAGGATTCTAGTCACGTCAGTCCTCAGATAATCAATTAAATTTTATCCGATTTGTTTGTTATATAAAGAAAATATTATTTTTTTCTTTTAAATCTTGTTTCGTAACAGAAATAAAAATCAAAGTCAACACGAAATACAGTCAACAAAATCCGAAAGACGTTTTCTACTGCAAAAAAAAAACCTTTTCTAAATTTCTATTTTAGGTGTGTAAGTAATTTAAAAATGCGATAAACGTTGATTTTAAGGTTACCTTCACACTATTATGATGCTAGTAAGAAACAAAATAACTGTAGCCAATTCAATTCGGAGCGCATTCGCCTCACTATGACCGTACACAATTTATTTGATTCGTTCTCTCATAGTTGGGCATTTAGAATATAAAATAGATAAGTACGTACTGCATTTATTTGTGTAACAGGTTTAAAATGCGTAATCATGCGTCCACAATTTTTTCAAAAACTCCTGAAAACAACAAAAGGCAACCCGACACTCTACACCGTGCTCCCTATTTATTACACACCCAGCCTCTATCAAATAAAATACAGTGCACCATACATTACAAGATGATAAACGATGACGTTTTAATTCTCATCTGGCGGCTGTAATTCTGTCTTAGGGCCGCCTACAGAGTAGTAAGAAGCCACAATACTGCGGCTGCCGGGATTAAATTTTCCTAACAGAGTTACAGAGATGAGCGGCGTCGATGTGTATGCATAGCAATAAGTGGGATTCACCGGGCAGCGCTGCCAGACAGACCCCCGGGCTATTTGTAAAAAGTCGACGGAGTAATTGATCATCATAAGGTGGTGAACAATTTACTAGGGTTAGTAAAGCTCTCGATTCAAAAATAGAAGATGGGGCGGTAATATTTCGTAAACATTGTAGTAGCGTAGGCTCCTGTTTGCTTCTGTGCGCCTAGTAAAATAGTTACTAACAAGACTAGTTATGTACACATTTGTGCTCAAATAACTTAGTCAATTAGTTTCATATAAAATGTAGATCCTTATTGCTTATAATTAAAACCTAAGTCTTTGTTAATGTACATAATTAGATTTTGTCTAAGAATGTGATAAAAGCTTAATGGTTAGTAAATTGGATTATAGCCAGTATATTCATCATCATCATCATCATCATCATCATCAGCCTATAATGTTCCCACAGCTGGGACACGCCCTCCTCTCAATGCGAGGGAATGGGCTATAATCCACCACGCAGGCCCAGTGCGGATTGGTAGATGTCACATGTCTTCGAATTTTTGGCCAGTACCCCTTGATATTTTAATTGAAAACTACGTATAATATCTAATAGTATGAGGTCTCGTGCCAAAAATCTTCTTAAAAAACACTATCTCCGATCAGAACTCCGCTCTCAAACAAAACTGCCAAAACTATTGTGGATTGTATTTAAGATTACTTGTGACATGGTACTTCTAGGCTGTGTTACTAAGTGGGATAAAGGTTTCCTTAATGGTATGGTTTCAGCTTCGTTAAAGATCAATTTGCATTTGGAAGTCAACATCAAAACGGCCCTCTAGTGAGTGTTTGTTATCCTAACATAAGTAATATCGGCGTTCTCACAATGACTTTAGTTCTCAATTTCCAGTATATTTTCTAGATTTCTATCACAGAACAGTAAAAAAAGGTTTCCATTCTGCATTGTGCTGATTTTACTTAGGACTAAATATGTATTACCCACACAATGACTACAAAGTTTCAAAGTTCATGTTTCAAAACAGACTAAAGCATTTGTTTTTCAATGAAAACATCTATTTTCTTCCCTTTCTCGGATCACGTAGATTACAAATTCTTTTGTCATTAAAAGCCTAGCAATTCGTACCTACAACACGACTAAATTGAAAGTAAGGACGCAGGTCACAAATAGGCTATTACTGAAGAGGACACCAACATTTTACCGTTTAGTTGCTTTCAATTTTCCGAGAAAATAAAAGAGAAAGTTATTAGTTAGAAAATATCTAAGAATCTAAAGTTAATGCTAGCAGCTTACCTACTGTTGTTTTAGAATTCTGATGATACCAAAGAACCTTTGATCATTTCCTCTAGTGAAGCTATTTGTAAAAAGGCTATTAATTAAATTATAGTCTTTGAGACGACGGCCTGTTGACTTTCTTTAAAAAAAAATAAGTAACCAGTTAAATAGAATAAGGTATCAAAGGGTAAGGATCTTCCTCTTAATTCTTTTGAACTTTGTTTGCAAAAAAAACAGTGTTTTTTTGTGCTCTTTAAATGGCTGATGAGGCGAAATAAACACTCTTTTTTAAATGTTAACTAGGCGTTCAGTTACCTTACAAAATACGCTGGTGGTACTCCAACAGTGGATAATTACTGAATAACTCTTTTATCTTTAGTAAGCGCCTAATGAATTTGAAAGATAAACATGTCTTGTACCTATTATACATTGGTTGTTCTGAAACCAAACTTCATTTATGTTTTGACTCTTGTCGATGTTACTACCCTTACTTTTTATTACCCGACTGCGCCAGAAGGAGGGTTATGTTTTTTGAGAGTATGATGTATGAGTATAATTGTTTGGCACGCTCTGTGGCCTGAACGGCTTGATGGATTTTAGCTTGAGAGGTGTCGTTAGATTCGTATTTACTGTGAGAGTGACACTGGGTATATAAAAATAAAAATGACGGATTTTTGGCGCCAAATTCAAATGTTTGGCACACTCTGCAGCCTGAACGGCTCAATGGATTTTAGCTTGAGAGGTGTCGTTAGATTTCTATTTACTGTGAGAGTGACACTGGGTATATCAAAATAAAAAAAAACTAAATGGCAGATTTTTCGCGCCAAATTCGAATGTTTGGCACGCTCTGCAGCCTGAACAGGTTGATAAAGGGCTAATCATGGAGATTTTAAAATGTTTTGTTTAAGTAACTAAAAAGTGTAAAATAAAAATAAAAAATATTTAAAAAATTTAAAAACCCGACTGCGTAAAATCTGAAAAGAATAAAATATCTGAAAACAATAAATATTTATTAAATAATTTATTTAATATTATTTTTTATTTTTTTAATGGGTCCCCAACTTGTTTTATTCTTTTCAGTTTTTATTTAAAGTTATTAGTTACGAAGTTAGTTAGTTAGTTTACGAAGTCAGGTTTTTTAATTAGCTTCTTTATTTCTGTTCTTTCTTCTTTAAGTTTCCAATCTTTAAACAAACGAAGTTATTGAAATTTTGTGGTGACAACTTGGTAAGCTAAAGAAAAGTCAGACTTTAATCGTTGTCGTTGTTGTTGTATTATTTGTCTTGAACCTCATCCTGTCTTAGTGAATTGATATAACTTCCCCAAAGTCCCTATAATAACATAATAACAATAAAAATAATCTATAGCCACTTAGTCAAACCCCCACTTTATACGACCGAGCTAAGTGAGCGATGTAAAGACGAAAATAAAAATAATATCGGCGACAATATAACGCACGGAGCCGTAAACCGCGCCGTTCAACAAACACGTCGGTCAATGAACGATCATCCGCCATCTTGCTAATTGAACGGCTTCGGATACCAACGATGTATTAATGAAAATCTACGAATTATACACATGTGTTTCTAATCATATATCAGTTTATCGAACAGTGGGTGACATTGACATAGTTTGTGACACACTTTCGTTACATGACCTATGAGAAACGGATGAACTTGGGTACGAAATTATCTAAACATTAGTATTTATAGGATAAGATTTTTAAAATACAAAAACAATGGAATCTGCAATCCATTTCTTCATTTCGTTTGTTTTCTTTGAGACCTCAATGCATCATAAAAGCTTTCTCAAAGGAACTGGAAACTTATACCCGAACGTTATAGGCATTTTATTTGGCGAACTTCCAAGAAAGTTTAGCGCAGCAAGATACGCGCACATACATTGAAAAGTCGCAGCATAAGCTTGTTTACTTGACAAATTCTATCCAGACATAAATGTTGACTTTAAACTCAAAGTAAAAATTGAAACCTTTTTCCAGCTCTAACAGAATAAATCTTAAGATTATAGAGTAACATGTGTATTCTATACTACTGGATGCTTGTTTGAGTGAATTGTCTTTATGTGTTGATGTCTTGATGTCGGCGATTCCTATTTTTATCATTATTTTATTGACCTCAATGTTAACTAATCTGACATTCAAGTAAAATAAACTTGGCTTATTTAATTTCATATAATTGGTATTCAACGGAATCGAACTTCAGATTTACCATTACTTTAGTTTATAAGGTTTCTTTCAGTTATCCTATCAGGTCTATTGTATCGATTTTCTGAGATAGAAATAATGGAACACATGCGAGCAATGACGCGGAAAAAGAAAACTGAAGTGCGCTATTAAGATCGTTTACATAAGCCGGGACCGGCAAACATGGGCTCCCCTGTTATGAGTGATATCGAGAGCCTTGCCTTTATATTGAGGGCGCATATATTAATACAGCACTGATAAGCACTCTCGATTTATATCGGTACACAATAGCAGAGGGAAGGTATAGCGCTAGGCAATTTACTTCTCGAAGGTGTTAAAAAGTATTTGCAGGAAGGTCTGGCAAATATTTTTGCTAGACGTGACCAGAAATTGCACAAAACAGAGAGGTTTGGAAGGAGAAAGGGGAGGCTTTGCCCAGCAGTGGGACACAATATAGGCTATGAAAAATAGGAAGCTATACGATTACTAGTCTATACGATTATGGGAGTATGAACATGGTTCATGAATATTATCGACAGTTTATATTTAGATTACCTAAAATGTATCATGATTATCTTTTGTAAAAGCCGGTTTATCAAGGTTCAAATCAATAGATTATCCCCATTTGGCATAATCTTTTAATCATACGCGCATTTGTTTTAAAATATAGGTCGGCTTAGTCTTTTTGTGCCATGAATCACATCCCACTCTGAAATAATTTATGACAGAAGCCTCTAAGGCGAGATAAATTAATGGGAGAACTGTTATAAAGACGTTAGTAGTGTTGAATGCAAAACCATGGACATTGTGGTGAGTTTAAGATTAAATTATAATGCTGTGCAGGCTGTTTGCGAAACCAAAACCAAGAGTAGCATCAGCGGTCATTGGTTGTTCTAAAAGGGTCGTTGTTTTATTTTTACAGACTGTAGATTCCTAATTCTTCACAACTATCTCGTAAAAGTAACTAAAAAGAGTTTTGATTAATTTTAAAACTCGTATTATTCAGGAAAAGATAAGATTACTGACAAATTCTTTACCAAGGACCAATTAGGGATTTTAAAAGACAAACGATCAGATAGATAGAGAAACGATCAGTTTCAGTTACACAAGAAGGATTTAAAATATCAGAGGGATATAACAATCCTTCTCGAAGTCGACTTAATGATTTACATGTACGTTTATTCTGGCAAGCCTTTATATGCAAAGAGTCCACTGCATGCAGTCGCCTGGGCACAAAAGGCGCTCGTCCCGTTGCAGCGCTGGATAAAGCGCTCGCGATTGTTATTCAGTAGCCGTTTAGCTATAGAACCACTGAAGTTCTGTTTCGCTTAAAAATTGATGCCATTTTGATATCGTTTTTTGAAAGCACTGAGAAGACGATTTTCGCCCTGGAGGCATCATGAAATACTTTGATTGCATTGCCTTTTTTAAAACCGACGTAGACTGAACTCAGACCTTTTAGTTTTAGAAAATCAGCGTTTCAATAGTCGTAGAAACCCACTAAAGATTATCTCGTTCGAATGTACAGAAACAATATTTTGTATTTTTTTATTAAAGTTTTTTTTTACTTCGTTTTTCGAAATAAGAATAGCCATATGCTGTTATAAAAATAGAAAAGACCACCTATTTTAATAGCAGTTTAAAAATAGAATAGCTTTATTCATATTAGTTGTAGGGCCTGTTCACGTTAACTTACTTGGCAGATAATTACATACAAATTCTGTTCTATTTTTGAATTTATTTGGTAAGTAGTCGCTATTCATACTATCATTCAGTTAGTATAACTATCAGTTATGTGTAAACCTATTTCGTGTCAATGACAACCAGATTTAGTCAACGTTTCCCCTCCCTGATCGCTTGTTCATTCTAAAAAGGTTCTACTTCACCAGCCATTAGAACGCCCTCCTAAACGTCTATTGTTCTATCGGCCGCTATATTAGTGCTGTAAATATAGACATACAGAGATATATTGTGTCTGAATTAAAGCCAAATATACCTACAAATTTTCTGTAGGCAAGCAATGCCTACAGAAAATTTGTGTGTACGAAAAGAGTTTTTTTAAATCACAAAAAAAGTTATCCCTGTTCTTGTACTATCTAGTGTGAGTTGTCGTTTGATTGAGGATCTCATGTTCAGGATTTACAAAACGTGATTATAGCGTTATTCCAAAATAGCGTTGTGCCATAATGCACGGTAACCAATCCGTTTGTCAAACGTAGTGGCCGTTTAATAGAATTACGGTCATGGCTAGGCATTGGACATTAACAAGCCAAAATGATAACAAGGATTTAAGGTGCGGGCAAACTTTGCGGACTGGATTTCGGACCGGACTTTGATAGATATTTCAGTACATCATTTGTGTTTAGTCATCCCTTTTGAGGTTACGGTGATCAGTTGGTTTCTTCACATGATCGACGTCTTTTTAAAACACTTGGAAGCGGTGAAGGGTTGACTTTGTCACTCCTTTCTGTCTTACAGTCATCATCTGCTTAGCCCTTTCCCAAATATGTTGGGGTCGGCTTTCAGTCTAACCGGATGCAGCCTGAATATCAATTTTTGCGCGACTCCCTATCTGACCTCCACAACCCAGTTAGTTCTGGGTAATATGATACCCCTTAGTAAGACTGGTTGTCAGACTTTTTGGGCCACTGACTATCTCTAACGACTGTATGAGATCTACAAATGACAGCCGGGATCAATGAACGTGCTGTCCGTGGCACGGAGCAGACTCGGTATGTAATTTAATTAGGATGGATTTTGACATCAAAGCTAAGTATGGCAAACTAAATTACTATTTACGAAACAAAGTAAAATCAGTGTAGGTACGCGAGAATCGTAAAAATGTACGTACGAATATATCCCACGGCCCTACCTGCCTAATAGTGGGACAGCACGCATTTATACTGTAACAGATGTGATTTTAACATGAAATGCTTCTAATTAACCTTATGGACGTACCTTAGTAGTTTTTACTGATGGTAGGCAATCTGTAACAAAGAAAATCACGAATAAGTATTATTGGAGGCTTGACAAAAATATACCTACATTTAGTAAAAACTTGTCTGACGTTTTTTAAATCAAAACCAATTAAAATAAAAGTTTGGATGTTTGTACGTATGTTATCCAATAACGGAACAGATTTGAATTAAATTTGGCATACAAGTAGACAATTACTCGTATACTTGTAGAGAAAGAAACCGCACGCCTGTCATTGTATACAATATTTGTTTAAGCTGTGTTTAACCTTAATAACAGTAAAGACGATTTTAGTAGAACGACAGATAATAAGTACCTCTACACAAACATACAATTAGCTTTGACAATAGTAGAAGACTTAATTAACAATTAAATACAAATGAAGGAACAGTTGGTATTACTTAGTTACAAATGTTTCACACTACTATGTTATCAACTAGTTTTAACGGTTTTGATCTACCTACTAGGTGGTTTATTATCATCATTGACTATTTGACTTTAACGGGTGTAAAAGTACTCTTAATGAAGCCAAAAGAACTAGAACAAAAAAAATGCAATGACGAGGAAAACAAATGTGTATTCCTCGTCATTGCATTTTTTTTTTTGTTCTAGATCACACCTGAGACCTTCTAGTTACGGATATATTGGAGGTCAAAGTTCCAACATTTTCACAAGGTTTTTTTTTTTAAATACATCATTATAATATTAGAACTTGAGTCTTGCCGTAAAACGTGATTTTCACCTAAAAAAAAGTATTTTCCGTACAGTTACATAATTTGACGTAAACAATGCTGACGACTTCTTGAGGGTCCGTTTACTCCGTATACTGATCTCTCAGAACAAGCAAACTCTACTACGAACTCTACCTTTGCGAAAAGACAATAGATTCAATTCTGTTTACGTATTTAACGTTCAAAAGTGCTTTTATGTTTTTAACATCGAAAACACATGCTAGTCATTAGGTAACTTTATTTTCAAATACTGCACTCCAAAAATGTATTTATATTTATCTTATCATAATTGATCATTACAGCGTAAGCACCCACACTCCAACTAAAGTTTCTGATAATCGGATTTGAAGGGTTTTCATATATCTGCCGGGGTTGCGGCTGCCGGGGTTGCGGGACTGTTCGAAAGAGATACCGCGGCCCCGGAACACAAAGGGCGATGAAGGAACATGGATGGGTTTTAGTCAGTAAAAGTCTGACACTCCCTCCTGCTCCGCCCAGAGCGGGAGAAGTCATTTGATGATTTCCCATCCGAAAAAAAAAAAAAAAAAAAAAAAAAAAGGGTTTTCATATATTTTTCATTCATAAAAACTCTCTTCCCTACGCAAAAGCAACATTTCATGGCCACCATTATTTCCTCACATTTAGGGCAAGGGCAATAACAGTGTTACCACTTCATTACCTACGGAACGTAAATTTAATTTTCTCTTCCCGTTTTTAGGGAAATAAATATTTAGAAGGTAACATTATGCATTCTTAACGTAAGTGTTTTTTAATGACACATTTTAGGTTGTTTTAACCTGTTAGTTTTTTGTTTAGTACATAAAAAGTCCAAACATGCAGAAAATAAACGTCCATGCACGTTCTGCACAAGTTTTAAATTCCACTTTAAAATCGGTGAACATCTCCATGTACTAGCTAATATTCCACCGTAAGCTATATAACGTGGTCTCTAACGAGATTCAGCCCTAATAAAATCAAGTCCCGGACCCGTAATGGGAAACTAATTATGATTCAAGGTGTTAAACATCTTGTGCACATATACACTAAGTGGAAAATCCTATGTAAACTTCAGATATAATGTTTATTCTATATTGGTAGTTGACGGTTGGTTTTGTTAAAATGCTAAGTATCTAAATACAAACTAGTTACACATTCCGTTTAACTAATTTATGGTATTTATTATCGTCCCTTTGTGCATAATTATAGAATTCGTAGTAAAATAAACAGTAAACAGGCCCTTGTTTGAACCCTGAAAATCTTTTGCTAAATCGCATAAGCTCTTCTATTAAAACAAGTAAGTACACCTTATTAGATTTTATGAGAATTAACCCATTTCAAAAAATCGTTAACTGAATTAAGTACTACTTTGTTTTAATTTTAGGCTATTTTAAATACTGATTCATGAAAAGCTAGAGTTTTCATGATTCATGAAATTAAAATTACTCAGCATAATAATTAGAATCTGCGTAACGGATATATTATATCAAATTAGAAATAAATATTTTTCGGTAACTTTATAAAATGTTTGGGAGCGATAACTTAGAAGCGGATCTCTTCGGCCGTAATTCGAGCTATTTAAGTTACCTTGGCGAACCACATTGTAAAATCAACTTAATCAATTTAAAGAAGATTGGGTAACCTGCGAAAATTGTCTATTACCATTGTCCTTTCAGCATAAATATTAATTTCAGAAGAACAATGAACTTATTACATTTTCATCGTAATGTTTAGCATTATAGAAAATTGTTAATATAAACAGTGAAATGATAAGATCTTCTTATAATTGGAAATATGCAAAGTACAGTAGGTACCTAAAAGTATTATAATCTGCTGAATGTGTGCGTCGTCTTGCCTCGTAGGCGTTTCCTATTTCCTTCCAAAACTTCTAAAGTTCATGCCTATAAAATTTCGTCGCTTGATATTCAGAACAATTATGTACCTATGACATTACGGTAGATTGAGTAAAGAAAAATATCTTTAATAGCTCTTTTAAGAAAGCTAAGGTTTTTATCACTAAAGTGATCCGTTCGTAAAGCGTGCTTATAACAACATACATAAGTAGGTACCTAAATACTAGTGTAGAGAAATAGTTTCAAGAAGAGCCTGAAGTCTTACATCTTGTTGATCTTTGGTTTCTAATATTGTTTACATAATAGAAAACGCTCAGTTTTGATTACCTTTACCCCGATTGTTTGACCTCTCTGTGGGTTAAAGGTCAAGAATGTTTCTATGTTCGTGTTATAACCTACTATCAAAGCCACTCTTTTTTTGTTTGCCTAACATATGTTTTAAAATTACTTTTTTTCCGAATAAATGGTTAACAATCTCGTTAATAACTTGTTTTAAAACATGTCTCAATAATGGCGCAAGAAATCATTCATCAAACATTGAATTGCGGTAAAGGGATTATTCTGACTTTAATCTCCACTCGACCACCACTTCACGCTATGTGCTATGTGCTATGTGTGTTTCATGTGTAGGTAGATCTTTCAGTTTTAATCAAGCTGTGCGCTGAACGCGGGACTTTATCCGTATTTGGCAGACAGATCTCCACATTCACCAATTTCTAGTTTACTTTACTCGTTGTTACCTCGCACAATTCATCTACAGTTATCACTGAACTTTAATCAAAATTAACCCTTTGCTTATGCTACGTAACTTCACCTTCAAATTAGTAATTTCAAGCGTGAAAGTATTAATTAAGAATATATGAAATTTCGGCACTTTGCGGTGCGCAATAAATTTATAGTCTAAATTCAAGACTGCTTCAAAGCAATTTTGTGTTAACTTACATTAGGATTACATGTAGGTGTTGTTTATAAAATGGAACAGCACAACATGTTTTTATTTACATTTTATTGTTTTAGTTCCTGAAAACTACTCTATCGTACAGATATTCTCGTGTCTTTAAAGAATTACAAATTAATTAAAATTCGCCTTAATTTAAAATCTCACAGCTTGTCTTTTAGGGATTACAAAAGTTACAAATAAATTTAAATTCATCAAACTCTTTGGACGTAACTTGATATTTTACGTGAAAGTAATATGAATCTTCGTTTACGGATATATGATAAACAGAAATTAATTGTTACCAAACATTAAACACGTCTAGCCGTGTGGTATCCGGCAGAGTAGAATAGAACCAACCCATTACACTCACGGGTGTCGTATAAGGCGACTAATGTCTGAGGCAGAACACCTTGCGCCTCCGTAGACCAGAGAATGGGCAGCAGCGTTTTCTGTTAGTCTTTCATCACTGCGATCTCCAATCCGCCTGCCAAGCATGGAGATTACGGCAAATTCCTCCCATCATGGGAGAGGCTTATGTCCAGCAGTGGACGTTATGGGCTGATGTTGTTGTTGTTGTTGTATTAAACACGTTAAGAGAGCCATTTTTTTAAAGATTTAGAGAGAGAGTAATAAGATTATTTAATATAATGTTATACCTTAGGTAGGTACCTTAGGTAGGACCTACCTAAGGTATAATAAGTCAACAAGCATAATTTTGAAATCAAATGTGTCGAACAAGTTATGAATCTCGTCATGTAGGTTACCATTGAATATATTTGCTCAAATTCAATCGACAAGTTGAATATTCATGTGTATTAAGGGAATGGTGGGTCAGCGACTAATTTGTGTAAATCAAACGTGACTAATGTTAAATTTAATTTGCTGAAGACCTATTTGTTTTGTCGGTTGTACTTGTTGCGACCTCGTGTGTTGACAGCTGGATTTGTTACCTGTTTTGTTGTTTATTTTCAATTAAGGTGTTTATACACGTACGGATGTTAAATATGTTCGCTTTTAGGGAAGTTCTTGTTTCGCTTTTCTTTTTTTAGTAGGTTTATTGCCTCACTTTTGATCTAATGGTCGTAAGAACAGCAGTAAATTCTTAAATTCTTCGGTACAGGAAAAGCATATTTTTTCTGTTAGAAATCGACTTAGAGGCGTACCGGTTATGAATATAAATTCAATTTACGGAGCAACCTGTTTTCGTCCCTCAGATAAAGTTCCTAACATTTTTTCACAGAGTACAACCACAGCATAAATTAAAAATGTACCAAAGGCTTTAGTAATAAATAAACCCAGATGATTGCCGGAAAGCTGTGGACAAAGTTTTAACGAAGTGATTTCTGTGCAAAATAAAGTTTGTTGCTATTCCAACTGGCTCTACTATTACTGTAAAACAATTACTTATGGCGTACTAACAAAATCATGTCTATTAGTGGTCGCTCTTTTTATGTTATTAATATCGTTTATTAGATTCTTTCTAGGTAAACTTTTAAATCACTTTAATAAGCTCATCTGCAAGTTTATATAGAAATTATATTTGATTGTTTCAAAAATCAGTATTATTCGACCTGATTGTACAAAAATATATCAAAGGGTAAAAAATTGAGTGGATGCTATGAAATTAAATTTCCTTTGAATACGTTACAGGACGTAACAAGCGGTCGCACCGGATGACAGGCAACAATGAGCCAACAAGCGCTGATCACTGGGTAAATTCGAATTACCTTATATTTACCTTCGAAGTTGGTGAAAGAAAGCCTATTTTTATGAAAATGTGTGATTTTGAAGTTAACAAACACGTGTCTGTAATGATACTCGTGTTCTATTGTAATACAATTAATGTTATTGTTGTGAAACAAGATTAATGAATAAGTTGAAAACTCGAGCGGAGACAACCGAGGAATGTTTAAGTTTCCAGGAAATATGAAATAAGAAGAATTGAAAGAGCCAAATGATTTCGTTCGTTTGTTTACAGTTTTTCACAGTAATTATATTTCTGATTGATTGGTTGTTGCTGTAATTTCTCACTTCACTGCTGCTTTTTGCTTTTGTGCTGTAGTTTCTCACTTTCAGAAACAATCCCTTTCCGAAGCCTAGATTTTCTATGGAGTGTAGGCAAGATGCTTCCAGGAAATCTATGCTTGTATGCAAATATTATAAAGAGATCAAGTTTGTTATTTTAGATGCAGGAGGGGTGGATGTTGGGGGGATGTTTCGATACCAAAAGATCTTTCACTAATGGGAAGCTAAATTATCCCCGGCTATTCAAAACGATACCGTGAGATCATTTATGACCACAATGTAGGCGAAGCTGTGGACAATATTATATCAAAAATTGGTGCAATAATTGGAAAAAAGTATTTTTCATCCATTACTATTTGTAAGCGTCTATTTTTTGTAATAAATAAAACCTTCGCTAATAGACGATGATGACGTTGAACGTGAGCGGAGGGCATTGTCGGTTAGAGCGAACATGCTGGCTCAGGTTTGCACGATGCTCACTTCCAGTCAAGATCACGCTCTTTCAAGCGTACTGTACTTCTTTTTACACGTGCAGCCTGTGGGCTAGGTGTACGCATCGATCGTATAGTGCTCTCCGCGTTCAGTATAATAACGCGTTTATGATGCTGGTGGGGCTGCGCCGCTTCTGTAGTGCGTGGTTAATTTTTACGCAACGATGCGTAAAAGATACGCCTCCCTAGTGCGCAGGGTGTGGGGCAGCACCAACAGTGTCTTAAGCATGATTGCCAGTCGCCTGGACTGTATTTATGTGGGTCGCTGCTGTGCATTTACTCATGGCTTGTCGCAGCAGTGACCCACCATTATTTTTTTGTGTTGTTTGTTTTGTCAGTGCTTACTAACAGAGTCGTAAGTTTTACTAACAGCTTTTGAGACATGGATTCTTGAATAAAGAAGCATTCCTTCATTCATTCATAAGATCAATCAATAACGATTGGTTCGGAAGCAGCAATAAGGAAACAACCTTTTGCTTCCTGTCTTTGGAGAAAATTACTCAAACAGCCTTTGCTACTTATAAATTCGACATCTTTGATTTATATTAATAGATTTTAATGTTAACTCATTTATTGTTTATTTATCAATAGGCTGTACACTAAAAAACATAGAAGCGTGGGAGCTAATATTACGACGCAAGGCAGCTTTTAAAAGAATGGATTGTATGCTTTCTGTATTTTTTTTGCTCTCATTTGCAACTCGCTTCATCGCATAATATGCTCACAATATCGTAGATTATTCATGAACACTAATGAGTCGTGTCTTTACATTGTTTTATTTTTCCCTTGCAATGTCCAAGCTCTAAACATAGACGTCTTACCGTCTTTAGAAGTATTTATTTATTTATTTAAACTTCATGTACAATAGTGGTACATAGGCGGACTTAATGGCACAAGGCAAGTATTTATGTAAATAAACATCAGTATTTATCAAAAATTGACAAAGCAAGAAATTATTCCTGATTTGTAAATTTTTTGCACTACAGTCAATAAAATGCTGTTAATAAAATGTACTTCACTTTCGTATTTCATTATATAATTATGTTAGTCAAGTCAGCCCATAAGATAGATGAGAAATGATGGGAATAAATGCGATCATTCTTTTTTATTTTCTATTGCTGTCTTTATTATTGTTGATGAAAGGTTCAGCCCCCATTCAGAGCCCCTGAAAAAATGACTCGAATTAAAGTCGGAACGAAACGATTACTCATAAAACATTCAGTCTTATACGAGTATATTTTAATTATTAATAACGTTTCAAACTTCAAAATGTCAATCAATAACGAGAGTCAAGTCGTAGGAATGAGGATTAATTGTTAATAACTAGAAACATTTTGACTGTTGGAGTATCGAGCATCTTTGTGAATGTCGTAGGCCGTGAAATTTGCGCGTAGGCACGTTACGGGCTCTTAGTGAAATACTCCGCGTGATGTGCAAACAACTGCCGCTGTTTTATTAGGACAGTTTAAACATGGAGACAAAACAAATTTTCGTAAAGAGATCATTGATTGAAGTCGAACGTTGCGTTGCCTTACTAACTTTGAATCGGAGCTTCCTAGAGTAGGTACCTAGGTACGCTGTTGTTAAGTTCTAACGTTCGGTGTTCCCTGGACAGTCACATTTTCAACCCCGCTTAAAGAAACAAATCTAGTAACCCTGTAGAAAAACTACATCAACGATGAAGTATTTCTTTAAAAAATAGGAAATTACATAATATTTTGTTCCTTTTTAAATGAACAATGTAAATAACTTAGCCCTAGAGAACGTCAAACGCAGCCACTTTGGCTCGTGGGCGGCACGTTTTACCAACCGACATTGGCACGATTATGGACAATTTCCAATAGAAAGTATGAAGCGAACACAAAGTTTAGTTAGTTTATATAAAGCTTTGTTTGGTTAAAAATGCCACAAGTTCCATAAACTTACCAAGTCCGGCAACGTAAAAAAATGTTTTGAGGAAATGAAATCATAAATGAACGTTGCACTTTAATCGGACTCATTACATTTCATACATTATCAGCATAAGTTATCAGTGCATAATGCCAAAAATAATACGTATCTATCTGTATGAGTCACTGTGGTAATCGCTTAACATTTAGTTGATCTCCACTTCATTACGTCAACGCGTACTAAATGAGAACAAACGAGTACTATAAAGCTTAAAATGTCAAAACCATGACGTTATAATAACACATTAAACTTAACACCCAATAGTGAAGCAGCAAAAAAGATGGAGTCGTTGCAAATGCCAGCGAATGGATTTCCGTGACGGTGCGTCAGACATGTGCCAGCGACGGACGGACAGCCGGACGGTGACCACAACCGACGGCCTATTGAGGCACGCCGCAAATCGATCAGAAGCACGTCACACAATGACTGTCGCAAACAAAGATATGAAACTCGACGTGTTGACGTGGCGACGTTTAGTGTAAACTTACATAATGGAAGCCCTGTAGCGAACATATTGACCATAGCGGACGCTGGAGAAAAAAAAAGTAGGTGCGGGACAAAAGAATACACTTACAATAAACGTTACACTCCCCAAATGATGGATCACCTTACTGTTTGGCAATAAATATGTTTATTTTTTATGAAATGTCCTCTTCAGCCTACCAATTAAAAACGTTTCACCGTGTCCTTCGTACAACGAAATGTGTCAAAATATTTGTGACAACAAAATTTGTAAAAACAAATTCCACAAAATTGTCCTTGTTTTGTAGATCCGTTACGAATATTTTACCACAATGCGTTCGTAGAAGCTATGAATCGTAAAACTATGTAAGTATTTAGCCCGAAAATATATGACACAGTTGTTAGAAAACTTTTATGGGTTTCATGAACAATTTAAACTTGTGTTAACAAAATAGTGACGCATCTAAAAGTCAGACTGCTGAAACGCCGAGGCATGAAACATTGTTAAAATAAAACTGTAGATCAACATAACAGGAACACGTACAAAAAAAATCTATGACAAGTAGTCTTTAATCAAGATTTTCTAACGAAATAAGATCGCCTCATATTCACATTTAAATCTATCAGCACAGTCTACAAACTTTAATAACCGCAATATAAAACAATCTGCAAGAATATAACAAAAGTGAAGTATCTAGGCAAACAATTGGGCGTGCAGTCACGATTCACGAGCGCACCCGTAGGTAAGACTAGTATCACAAACTAGAAAGCTGTTTGCCGAACACGGTCTCTCGTTATCCTCCTACTCGTCGAGTGTAGGCCGGCCTCTTTTGTTAAGGCCTCCATAGGACCTCTTAAAGTCTCAATGTAGATTGAACCAAGAACTGTGTCATCGAACAATGGAATTCGTTCTAATATACGTTTATCTTTGGACGTATACGTAGCGATTACGTCGTGCCCTTTTATTGCCTGAAGTCTAGTGGAAGTCGTTATGTTGAGCAATGAATAGTTAGAGGTTCTCGAAATATTTTTATGAAGTAGGTTGATATTTTGAGTATTAAAATGATTCATAGGGCCTTACTTTCTTGGTAATATACATTACATTTAATTTCTAGGTAAAAGTTAGTTGACATTTTGAATGAGTAGTTTAAATGTCAAGGAAAAGTTACCAAACAAAATCTTGTTTACTCGAAAGTAAGAGCTAAAGCAAATCATAATCTTATCAAACACAGCTCTCTTTATTATTAAGAATGAACCTTCTAAATTGTTTTATTGTTATAATTCTCGTCGCGGTGCCTAAGATGAACATAATAAATTTTAAGTAACAAGTTACAAAACAACAAAAAATAAGAAATAACGTAGACCTGCGTAATTTTGTTTTGAAACTTTTCAGTAATAATTTTCCGGCCGTCTCAGGGCTCAAACTGACTTATAAAACGTGCCTTGTTAATCTGGTTTCGTACATTGGTCACCAACTCTTTACAAAATTAACGGGAAACTTTGCAAACCTTGTATTGTTATTTACTGGTTCTTTTCCATTGTAAATTCTTGTAATTTCTGCAACAAATGTCTAAAGTGGAAGACGTGAAATCCCTAGTATTTTTACAAGTTTGAACTCCTGGAGTACTCTAGATATTACAGTGATTATTTACTGTAAGAGAGTTTATCGTCTTTCTTCCCAAAGGTCTTGTAAGACAGTTTTCTAGATACTCAGATAAAGGAAATTCGTTATTGATATTACAAAGGCCCCAACCACTAAATAGAAAAACATTAAGTAAATGAGAAAAATGATGTATGTACAGTAGCAGCGACGACATTTAAACACATTTTTTTCTTATTTTTCCAAAACACATTTTCTGGGGCCGTAAACCGAAGATTCCATTAAGTAATCAAAGGTACATCAGCATGAAATATCATTAGAATTTTTATGACAATGAATGGAATAGTGTGATTCGTGTAAAAGCTTTTTTAAGTGCATTTCAGAATGCTTACAAGATTCAGATGAAATGACTGAGCGTCAATGAAACTGTAAAATAACTTTACTACCGTCCGGTGGGACACAGGAACGCATAATTTTACCATAAAACTGAGTTTTATTATCAGCAACAAGGCACAACTCTTTACAGTTTACTAAACTGCGGACGTAACGCCTGCAGACGAATGGAGTCTTCATATTTTTATATCACCATCGTTTCACATCGAAATAAAAAGTTCTGCCGTAACAAAGCTCTTATATCTATTTACTAGAGACGCCATATGTGGAATACGTCGCAACTAATGTAAGGGTAGACGGTTACTATTAGTAAAGTAGGATATAACCTTGATGGTTAACCCTCGGCTTGTTCCAGATTGTTTACAACCCAAAAGTTTAACTGTACGCATAATATTTCGTGTAACTACTGCCTAAACAGAATTGAATCGGGTTTGTCACTCGGCATCAATTTGCATGGGGAATGACACGGAATCGGCGCTGAGCAGTTTTTATTTGATTCACGTCGGTGTCGTTTGTAGTCACGAAATGTAACGTGTTTCACCGTGAATCTTCACTCAAAGGAATTACATTTTCGCCCCTAGCTCTGAATACTTTTGAAATATTTGGAATCTTAGTAACTTGTTCTAAAGGTTTATCTTGTTTTTTACACATTTTTTCAGATAAAAAGGGTTTTGTATATTTACTACATTCAAGAAGAAATAATGTTCCATTAAAATTTTCTTTGAGTACATTTATTTTGTGGTCAATACGGCTATTTAGCCGTAATCAAATTATTTCTTCCACATATTTACACATTCCATACGCATAAGTTCTAAATACTAAAAGTCTTATCGTTTCAAACAAAACAACATATTTTTAGAACTATACAAGGATTTGATAAAATTAAATGACAGCATCATGCTGACACATTAAACTTAAACTGGTTTGATACGTTCACATAAAAAAGTTTAAATCTGCTATCCGCTTTACGTTCAAATTTGATATTTTTACTTTAAAATAACGTACACCTACGTTACAGATTATTAAAACACCTTCACGCAACAACTGGCTAACTTAGCTAAAAAAAATCCTTAGGTGCTGGCTACGCCAAGCTACGAGAAATCTATAAACGTGCTACGAGATCGCTACGGCGTAGCCTCGTAGTCTTGGTGAGTAAGCCGAGTGCCTCGCATTGGACAGTGGACTCAACTAGTGGGCAAACAGAGCATTAAATGAAAGCTCAAAGCAAAGAGTCTTGGCATTGATGGAGAAGCTCTTGCCATTATAACATGTGACATAGTCGAGTAATAAATTCTACATTTTAACTAATAACGGAGTTGGCTTTTTCGAAATGTAGAATTTGTCTCCATGTTTTCTCTTCTTGTTTCAGTGGTCTAGTTCATCTTATTTAGTTTTAACCACTATTTTAGTTTAAAATATATTAATAGCTTCATAAAGATTTAAATAATTATTTAATTAGATAAAAAGGTAAACAGTGTTGATACCGAAGAAATAAAATTAAAATACAAAACAGGTAGTTTATCAAATAATATTTTGAACAGTTAGTTTCAACTGACCATAGAACACTAAACCCATTGGAAACATTACCTAAACTCCCGAACAGTAGCGGAGTAGCGGCTAGCGACTAGCTCACTCATCAAGTACTTAATAAGCGTTAGTATGTCCATCGCGGAGGCACAAATCATATTTGGATGAGTGGGAATCGCATAACGTTCATCAGTGTACCGCAGAATGTACTCGGATGCAGTGAAGTGTGACCGCAGCCTTATTAACGTGTATCATTAATTTAACAATCTAAGTAGGTATTTTTTTTTCTTCGACTTTGTTCATTTCAATTTGCGTTACGTAAAATTCTCGAGTAGTGCTACGTGCATTTTTCGTAGAGATGCTACGCGTTAACTGTGTAGAGGTGCTACGTGCATTTTTCGTAGAGATGCTACGCGTTAACTGTGTAGAGGTGCTACGCGTTAAGTGTGTAGAGGTGCTACGCGTTAAGTGTGTAGAGGTGGGTCGCGTTAACTGTGTAGAGGTGCTACGCGTTAAGTGTGTAGAGGTGCTACGTGTTAAGTGTGTAGAGGTGCTACGCGCAAAGTGCGTTGAGGTAATACGCATTACACATTGAAATGCGATGCAAATTCTATCTTCTATGGTTTACTGAAGATTCTTTAGTCAGTCAGTCACTTAATAACCTTTGTATCAGACATCGATTAGAATGTACTCGAGTAGGTAGTACGCAATAAATCTAATAAAACGGATATCAAATTAATCGTTGTTCGCACAACTCCTGAGATTTATGTCAATCTGTTTTAGATAATTAATTGAGGTTTGTAAGCTGACAATCGTAAATAGCATAAAATTTTTGTGAATACATTCATTTTGATATTCGTTGATTTTATTATTTGTGTGATTTATGTAACAACTTGTTTATCGTAAAGGGAGTTATCAGTTTTACGGTTACACTTCACAATCTTTGTCGGGCCGTCCATTATGACTGATGATGGAATGATTCTGAAATAAACTGAAATAAGCGCTGGATTAAGCTACAATATAATTATTGAAACCACCATTTATTGATGTTTGATAAGCTAATATAAAACTTCTATACTGTTCATAATAATATAGTAGAACTATTTAAAATAAGCGCTGTCGGGTTTTCTTTTAGATCAAAGGACAGAACAAATTGAATCATGCTGGTATGTAGGTGATTTTTGTTATACATGTATACATACACTAACGCTTTTTTCCCATGGGGGTAAGCAGAAAATACTACAATCTACAGCTACGATCCTTA
Organism: Xestia sexstrigata; assembly: GCA_941918905.2. Taxonomy (NCBI): domain Eukaryota; kingdom Metazoa; phylum Arthropoda; class Insecta; order Lepidoptera; family Noctuidae; genus Xestia; species Xestia sexstrigata. The sequence goes on along the minus strand of OW799212.2, from coordinate 12,009,288 downwards.
ATACAAACATTTTGGTAATAACCCTTAGAAATGAATGAAATTGCTTTATAGATAGAAATTTAGTTCAAACACAGTTACTTTCATGATTTTTTAAAAGTTTACGTCCATCACTGTGTAAGACATACCCGTAAAACCAGGAAGTAACAACCTGAGTGCAAACTAATTACTTTACCGAATTAAAATAGTTACCAAACAATGCGCGCTCACACCAATCGCCCCGATCACTAACTACTCCGGATTACATTAACCTAATTGATCACTAAAAACGAAGGTATAAACTACCTTAAATTATCCTTACATGAAGCACTCTCATGTGTTCCAACTAAATAGTTATACTCGTAGATAATAGTCAAAAGTCTGCCTGTAAATCGTAGGATATGACCGTTGTTACCACAGAAATATTTTTTTTTAATAAATCCGAGCTCTCTCTACCGTCTCATTGAGTCTGCTTGTCGTGTAGGTAGGTGAGCATGTAAGATTTTAAAAAATTTCTTCGAAATGGAAAAAAAAACCTTATTTATAAAAATATGAGCAGATTTTTTTGTGTTCAAACTGTCTTTAGAACTAAAGGTTGATCTAAAACCTCTTAAAATAACAATCACTGTTATCTTTAAAAGAAACTTTCAACTTGCCATATTTATTTAGTTACGTAGTTAAGGAATAGACTACCGGCTCAGGCCTACCAGTGTTTCATCTAACGAACCCTACATGTAGGTACACACACTCACTACATAGGTTCTTGTTTATAAGCTCAGATAAAGGCCACAAGGTGACAAATAAAATTAGTCGACCGTTACTAATGAGAGGTGGAACACCTTGGGACGTTAAGTGGCTAAATTGCACAGATTACATACTAACATAATTTGGGTAGAATATTTACCAGACGAAAATAATGACTACCAGCAATTAACAGAACATAACATCACGCCTGTAATCCCCAAAGGGTAAGGTGGAGGTGTACCCATTAGTACGCCCACATTTCGTCAGTTATGTTTAAGTCCCATGAAATAGGGGGCGAGACTATTGCCATCAACCGGGCACAAATCCAGACTCCGTGGCTGCTACTAACCACCACCACTACTGGCTACCAGCAATTTCTCCGTGATAATTCAATGTTTTACGGTCACGAAAGATGCATGGAGAAAAGGATATAAATATTCCCTTTTGTTCTAATGTCGCAGAGATTTGTGTCGTGTTCCAGTCTTAATCCATTGGAATTGGAAAAATAATCCAACAATTTCAAAGTTGGAACATAGTCTCCTAAGATCCACGCGATTACATTCCACAAGTCTGCTTTCTAAACGAGACGTTTAACTTTAACTTGACATCAGTGTCTGAAATAAAGTAATTAAGTTAATTGTGTAATTACATATTTATCTCAGTAATTAGATATCTTACGAAATAAACATGTTAAAGTAAATAGCAGAAAATTACGTTACAAGTTAGCATAAATTCGAATATTTCGCGCCTATTGCGGTGTGCTAATTTTAAATTAGAGAACATTAATGTTCTGTAATTAGAGACCGGTTAATTTATTCTGAATCATATTACGTATATTTACAAAGTTAAGGGTGTATCAGTTTGATCTCAAGTGAGATCTTTGAGAGAATCCTTCTGAAGGTGGGTTTAGACAACCATACGTGAAATATACCAAAAATTGTTCATCATTTAAGTTTCAACATTTGAATGTCTTCCCTTAAAACCTAATCCTCTAGGCACGTATGTCTAGACGACTCGGGATTCGTTTTCTTGAATTTAATAAAAACTTTAAACGACGGTTATTGAAATAGTTTATCGACTACCCAATAAAAATAGATTAAAACGAGCTAGTTTCGATTTCTAGGAGAGTAGCGGCGACAAGTAGTCTGTATCTTTACTGGGTTTCCAGGAAAATGCTGCAACTATTGTATAGCATTTAATAAATACTTGGTTTCGATTAACATTATGGCTATGTTATCCTAGAAAAATGGTAAATGGTAATGGTAATGGTAAATGGTGGTAATGGTATTCTTTAATTATAAAGTAGTTGTGCTTGTGCACAGCTAAATTATAATTAAAGAATAAAGAATAAGAATAATTTATTTAATAATGGATGAACAATGGCCAAATAATGACTAAACAAAACTTTTGATACACTTCCCGAATACCGATTACAAAAAAGGGTGATTTTAATTACAGGTTGAAAACTCACACAGTGACCGACATTTTGTGGCGAGTCTGCCCAACTTGTTGAAATACCGTGGTCTACCTCAATATATGTATTAATAGTTCAGTAATCAATTTTATCTCATACATATCCACCTAGCCGTTTCCCAACTATTTTAGGGTTGGCTTCCAGGCTAACTGGATACGGCTGAATAATTTACATTAAATGACTGCTTAAGACTGGTTGTTGACTGTCAGGCTCCTGGCTACGACTGTCGAAGATCTTCAAATGACAGCAAGGAGTTTCCAATACTTGAGTACTACTCTTCACTACTCTACTTGAGTTTTGTTAGTGAATGTAGAAATATTTTGTAGCATAATTTCAATCAAAACTTTCTACAAGTTTCCCAAGTATGTGTGTGACATTAATTTGATTCGATTACTAAGTAAAGTTTGTCCTATTTCTATTATGCTTGTTGGTACAAGTTTCCGTATAAACCCTTACCAATTGAAACTGTTAGTTTCCTCCTCGTAATGATTTCCTAAGTGTTTTTGTTTGGAACTGGTTAACAAAAGATTGGGATGTATAAGCTAGTGAAGCAATTTAACTTGGTAGTGTGATGAAAGACAATTGTTTTGGTTCGTTTTTTTTTATAAATTATAGTTCTATGTTAAGAACCGCCGAAAGTTTTGATATCCCATTGCTTAATACTTTTTAATTTTTTTGGTAATAGGATTCGTTAAGTGTTCTTTCTCCCACTTTAGCAGTTCTTCTACGCATGCCTTAAAGGCTTATTAAATAAATATAAGATAGTTAAAACGTTTTTTTAAACTTAGATCGTCATGGACTTTAACTCTTCTTGCTGATTAAAATATATTCCATGGATAATTTACACGACTTCTTTAGTACTTTTTATTAAAATACATTGCACGACATCTATCAAGGGTGCTATAAAAATTCTGCGGAAACAAAATTAATATTCATTAATACTTTAGCACCTTTTTTCACTGAGAAAGAAATAAAACAAATAAGGTTAATTTATTAAAGACAAAATAATTAGTAGCGTCAGGTATTTTTGCAACCCTTTAGCCTTAATCCGGACATTTAATTACTGCCTACAAGTAACCTTGCTATCTCATCTAGAAGTTGTCGTGGGCGGGGCAGACGTAGGAATACCAACCACTTTTTTTTGCAAAAGTGAATATAATTAATAATAAATAAATAAATATCGCTGGACATTAACACACAGCGCCATCTAGTGCCACACTAAGCAACGAGGCTTGTGACGTGGACACCAGATAGTTGATATACTACATAGATACTTTTTGTTTGTAAATACGTACTTATTATACATATAAACATCCATGACTCGGAAACAAATGTCCATGCTCATCACACAAACATTTACTCCAACCGGGATTCGAACCCAGGACCCTAAGAACGTAAGGCAGCCTCACTACCGCTGCGCCATTCGGGTCGTCAAATAATAATACTTGTACGAAGCGAAAGGAGATTGTTACGATAATAGCAGATGGTGTTCTTTATTGTCTTGTCTGCCTACCCCACGAGAAAAAGGCGAGGGCTTATGTTTGCATGTAAAAATACTTTCTGTCACGTCATCATCAGATTTTTGGAAATGGGAAATCTCTAAAACGTTTTCTAGCTAACTGTAAATCAAATCAAATCAAATAATTTATTAGCCGTGTGGTATCCGGCAGAGTAGAATAGAACCAACCCATTACACTCACGGGTGTCGTATAAGGCGACTAATGTCTGAGGGAGAACACCTTGCGCCTCCGTAGACCAGAGAATGGGCAGCAGCGTTTTCTGTTAGTCTTTCATTACTGCGATCTCCAATCCGCCTGCCAAGCGTGGAGATTACGGTAAATTCCTCCCATCATGGGAGAGGCTTATGTCCAGCAGTGGACGTAATGGGCTGTTTTAGTAGTAGTTAGTAATTTATTTGCAGAATATCTGTATATTCTGCAATATCTGTATCAATAATGAATATCTGTATATACTGTCCAAGCTGGCTGTAAAATATTAAGACAATTTTTTTTCTGTAAAAACAGTGAATGCGAAATAAACAAACAACTTAATTATTCGGCTTCCATAATATTGCATTTGTAAAGATATTAAGTTTCCATACGACTAAAGAGTATGTTTTATACAACAAACATTCATTGTTTTGATTTTATAATTGGGTTGGGCCGGTGGAAATTTCTGACCTATTTCAGTATCCCATGGAGTTATTTTTAAAACGAGTATAGGGGCTTATGATATCTGGATAGTATTAGTTACCAGGAATAAAGAAAATGTGAGCCATAATTGGGTTCGATACTTTTTGTACACAATTTTAGAAGTTTTAACTATAAAACGAACGGTATTATTGGCGAAATGTGGGTCTACTGTCTGCCTAGCCCTTTGAGGATTAGAGGCGTGATGTTATGTAATGTCTATATTTAGAAATAACAATAAAAGGTCTAAAAAATTGCACCTAATCTAAAACGTACGACTTTCTCTTTTTCGCTAATTTCAGGTATATTAAAGAGAAACTTCGAGAGCATTAGAGGTACCGTTACCACAAAGTAGTGGGTGATATCTGTCGAGACGGACACTTAGCGTTATCTAGCGATTTGCAAGACGGTTTAAATATTAACGTTTGCTAATGTCAGCGCGTAGAAGATGACTAAACAAATAATCGTACTGAAATGGAAAACAGTCAGCCTACGGTTTCATGAAAACTGGTTTCTATCGTTCAGGTGGGTTAAATATTGTTTGTTGTTGTTGATTATATCTATAACTGAAAGACATTGTACAATGAAGTGGATGAAAAACTTTTTATAGGTATGGAAAAACTTTTTATAAAATCATCAAGATTTTAAAGTAGTTTTATTTTAATCATTTCATATTAAAAAAGGGATATTAATTTTATTTAAAGCAAAACACCCGGTACGATTTGTAAATTCAGAGAAAAATCTATCTCAAATTCATATTACTTTTATCAATCCCTGTTTCCGACAAAACACAATCAATCAGAGTATGACTTGTAATTAAATATTCAGAACTTAATTCCTCTTTGTTTATTATATCAACATTTTTGATAAATTAAATATGTTACGGCTCACGCTCCAATAATCTGTACGTTTAAAAATGAACGGACATATTAAACGTCTTTGCTTATGATTGCGTTCGTGAAGTACGATATCTCTTTAGGCTTCAATGCACGTTCTTCGTATTTGGATTTATATTAATGGATTATGTTTATTGAAAAAATACGGCACACCGCTTATCTTGTTACAGAATTTTCGTCTTAGTAGGAGTAGATTTGCATGTTTCGTTATTATTAGATACCACTTGAAATAATATTTGAGAATACATAGAATACTCTCCATTCTATGTATGAATATTTATACGTAAAATGACTTTGTAAGTTTCACTTTAGGGATTCATGATCTCTACTGTAAGTTTGAATTTCAAACAACTTTTGCAAATATCCTATCACACACAAATCAGCTATGAAGTACAAATTGAACATAATCAACTTGCTTTACAATATTGTCATATTATTAGACAATAATTCTAATTTCGGTATTTTTTTATTTGTGTCAACATCAGTAACACAAATAATATTTTTTTTTTCCAATTTAGATTGTCTAATTGGTGTTTTTCTGGGGTCGTTTGGCAGGCTTTCCATACACACATTGTATTTGAAAGAAACATTCGAACAATATCCTATTGTACGGCCTCAATTGATTTGAAGCCCATTGATGTCCTCTGTGTGAAGGGATGTTCGAGAATTTATTTTATTAACAATTTTATGCTCCAAAATACACCCGGAAACAAAAAAAATTAGCATTTCCGTCTACCGGAAGTCACAATGAGAAATGTTTATTTTTGATCTATTCATATGTGGGTACTATAATAAGGTACAACTCTGCCTTACTCTTCGGGGATTACAGGCGTAATATTATGATGTCTATTCATAAGTGAAAATCTTTCGTAAAACGTAGGTAAAAATGAGCAGGCTTACAGCTACGTACACATGTGCCTGTCTCTCTTCCTTCGCTTCAGTTTCACTGAAAAACTATCAAATTATTTTAATCCTTCCTGACGAAAGCTTACGTTTGGCTTTGTTCCTAAAACTAAATGTGATCAAACCCTCGGTCTCAGTGAGCTCGACTTTTTAAAACATCAGATAATAAAATAAAATGCCCTGACACGCATGATGTTTGACTAACAACTGTGACTTCGTCCTTATTATCCTGTATTTAAAATTCAATCTACTTAAATGTCTCCTCCAGGAAATTCCCGTAAAATGTGAGATTAAGCATTTGGTAAAGGTATATTTAGGCTAACAAAATCAAAGCATTTATTTCAAGTAGGCCAGTTACAGGCACTTTTGAATTGTCGAAATCAAGACAACAATAAAATGAAGCTGCAGTCCCAGTCACAAGGCATACAGTAGTTTTCTAGTTAGAGATATTATTACTGTAAAATTACTATAATTATCCATTAAATCTCTAAGGAGAAAAATGGGCAAGAAACTCCATGGATACAAAACACAGTATAAATTAAATACAGGTGAGTCAAGCCATTTATGATGGATCCAGCTGAAAGTCACTTTTTGAGGCCAATTTTATTGTATTATGGAGCAGGGATTAAATAAACTGCGTGAAAAGCTGAATATACGTTTTTGGGGATTTTGTCTTTACTTAATACTCAGCGACCTTTATCGTCCGAAAATTAAAGATTATCTAAATTTATACTTGTTTGTTTATGCAAAAATGTATTTATAAACATTTTTAAGTAGGTATTGGAGTGTTTTGCTTCATAAAAAATATTTTGCCGTATTTTTTTCCGCTTTCACTGTCACGTCCTGGCAATTTTGATAAACCCCGGGAAAGATTACGTAAGTAAGAGTAATATTTAAGCCGGTGATAATGCAATAAGATTTTAATCAATAACTTTATGAAAAAAGAAATACTACCACGACTACCACGACTATCGATCGATACTGCACGAATCAGAAAAGTTAACAAGATTAAAGGTGGTCAATGCCATTACTCAAACCCTGGATAATCACTGTACGTTCGAGTGCAACTTTATTACTAAAACTAAAATGTTATGCAGAAAGCTGTGTATTTTTGGCAGTTTCCAAATGACTGCATTTAACAGTTATTAATTGGTTGTCAGTTCAATAAAAAAGAACTTTGTTCTTACTGCAGGCCGTCTTCTATTGTTTTTATTTAATACGTAACTTCTGCTATGCTTTATGTATTAGTATTTTAACTTTACGTCAATTTACGAATGAATTTTCAAGTTTCAGGAAGAAAAACATTAATTTATACTGTGATAAAACGTAATAAAAAAGAAATACTTTACATTTAATATGGCTTTTGGCTTTTCGTGATTAATTAGAAGTAAATCCCTTATATGCTGTAGTATGCTGCACAATTATGTTATAACTTGTATTTCGTCAAAAACTTTTTAAAAGTTTGTGCTATGTTACTTTTCAGTAATGTATTATTACCGTCGAGTATTTTCTCTGTAACGAGTTATATTACTGGAAGTTTATTTTATTTGAATAAAATATATAGAAAAAAACTTTATTTCCGCAATAGACGCTTTATTTTTTCCTGTGATGAAATTACTTGGACCACATAAATATTTACGTGTGTGCGCAAAAATCCAAATCTTTTCACAAATAATCGGAAATATTAACATTCATATAACATCTAACTCGTCACATATAAAGTACGTGATAATATATTTAACTCATAAAATTCCATGAATATTTTTCTGCACGATGGAGCAATGTGGGACTTACCTGAGTTCTAGGTGTCGGGTACGGGAACGTCGGATCGTCACTAGTGAATACTTCGTATCACGTTTTCGAAATGATCGCGCGCATTCAATAACAAAGTTTCAGGCATGCAAAAGCTTATATAGGTGTCCGCCCCGCCCACCAACCCGCCTCCGGGCGGGACGAGGCGCGCGCTACAGCCTTCAAGCGAAAAACTTGAAGCAACCGCAACTTTTTACGAAGTTACTGGTAACTTAGTAACTTTTAAACGCCTTGAAGTTTATTCGTGAAAGGATTTTTTTAATCATAGCGTCGAGGTCACGTGTATATTTCCTAGATTTGTTGGTTTCGAGACGAAACTTTCTGGGAACATATTTTATTTCTCTGGAAATTTTAAAAAGTACTTTTATTTCGATTATGCATTTTATGAATAATCGCGACGTAATAAATCAATCAAATGTAAAAGGAAAATGCTTTGCCTGTAACATTTTGATTAAGCTGAATAAAGTAGAGATGTAGAGGAAAAATACAACAAACTAAATGGAGTTTCCTTTTCAATAAAACACCAATTCCCCGACGGAGGTACCGCCTTACCTAATCTTAATTGTAATAGAAAACAGTTCTGAACCAACGGATTTTCCACGAAATCTCTTTCCTACTAGGTGTGTTATCTTTAAAAGGCTTCTGAAACTATTTTTGAATAAAACCCTTAATAATATTGCATTCGAAGTTGTTTGTTGGTATTTTTTTGGACTTTTAAATAGAAATTAAAGGACTGTTTTTGGGAATGTTGGTATATGAAGCTTTGACTTGTCCAATAACTTATTTGCATAACATAATCAGCATTAGGAAGAGCAGTAAGTTGTTGGTTCGAACCCAGACAGCATTACTTTGTGTAAGTAATTTATTTTATCACCACTACTCTCAAAACGGTGAAGGAAACATTGTCAGAAAGCCGGCATAATTATCTTAGAACCAAAAATTCGAAGACATGTGACATCTACCTACCCACCCATTCCCTCTCATTAAGAGGAGGCCTGTGTCCCAGCAGTGGGAACATTATATGCTGATTATGCTAATCAGTATATCATGTGATTATGCTAATCAGCATATCATTATTATAATGAGTCTAGTTTCAAGCCTCCTCTAGTCCTACACGAGTGATAAGCTCTAAAGTTACTTGTGTTACTAATATTATTTATGCTCTTCCGTAAAAGATTAATTAATAATTAATAAAAGAATAATAACCGCAATAGCGCTGGGGTTCGACTTCTATGTCGGACCGGACAAAGTGTTATTGAAGAAGTGCACTTTAGTTTCACCTCTGCCTATCGCTTCGGGGATTACAGGCGTGATGTTATGATGTAAAAAATCTGCTGAAGCATAGTGTAATTTTATTTGATCTCCAATGGGGTCAGCAGAAGCATTGTTCAGATAATACAGCAGAGATTGTTTCTACATTTAATCACAGAATCAGAATCTTTATTTGTTAAACATAGGTATTAACATAAAGGTGTTAAGAGCGGCCAACCCGCCATACTTTTCGCGAGAATTTTGACAAACGCTCGTGCGTGATTATGAAGATGTTACACATATATCTTTAAAATTTTTGAACTGATAGGTATCTTGTGCACTATATCTAGGCTTCTAACGAAGCAAAAAAAAACAAAAATTTGTAGAAACAAATTCAATATAAGCCTCCAAAAATTGCTGTTTTTCTCAAATTTTACCTCAACTTTGGCCGTTCATAATGTACTCATAAAATTGTAAAACTAAAGAAAATAGCCTGATAGAAGCCTTGCAAATATAGTGGAGTTTTTAAATAACAAATATTTATTTCACAAACTTGTAAGACTTATTCAAAAACACGTATTTCCTGGAACAAGTTTTATAAATTTTCGAACACTATTTTTCGTTAAATATCCTCGCGTTAGTTGGTATGAGGTGCGCGGGTGACGAGTAGTGCGGGGTCGAGACTAGGTAAGACAGGGCAGTTGAAAAAATATCGCCGCGATGGCTCTGGATAAAACAACAAGCTTTTCGACCATGCTCGCGTTGACGATAGACGCCCTCAGAAGTTAACATATTTGAGCGCTATGTTTTGCCGCGAGTAAGTTCACCTGAACTCACTCGCGGCAAAACATAGCGCTCAAATAGCCTACCTACCATACCTTAAGACCTTACCTAAGTTCTTAAGGTCTCAAGTCATGTATTAAAATAATGAGTGTTATACTCCTCATCAAAATTACGTCTGTCTATACAATTATGACTCAGGAGTAAAGTGTGAAACAGTTTTTAGACACCCACATCTTTGTTATTATTTTATGGTTTCTAACAAAGTTGCCTTGTATCATTTTACACAATATAACGTATGATAATGCAAAACAAAAGTAATTAATGCACAGACACTACAGTTTTATATCCTGACATTAAAGTGGTCAAAACTAATATAATCTGTTTACAACTATGTCAAGTTGTAAACAGATTATATTAGTTAGTTCTTACATTGTCTTGTTATTATATTTACTTGCGAAGAGTAAAGTGCAGTGAAAAAGCCGGATGAAAACAACAGAGAAAAAATGGGTGGACTGTGTGAGGAATTATATGAAAGAAAAAGCAGTAGATAGCGTGACAGCTGACTGACGGGACAATAGAAGAAATAAATGTGTAAGTAACGCGGGACAAGGGCGTGAAGATGAGTATGTTATTACTGTAGTTGCGAGGCCATATCATACTCATACCTTTTAGTACATATTTTTAAGAAAAGTGAAAATTAATCTAGAAAAGTATCTTATTTCCTTAACTAGAAGTATTTTCGCTTGTCGCAAAAACTCTGGTAAAAAGATTAGTCAGTCAGCCAAATTACAGCTACGGTCATCACTCGTCGAATTTTCTGTAATGCATCTCTGATTGCCTACCTAGATAAGTGCCTAGCTAGGCTTAAACAAATTATGACTAATAGGTACGTATACATAGATAGATGTTCTTTATTGTACACTATGCAAGGTGGACTTTAACTGTGAAATTTATATAAAAAATTATGCTATTAATTTTTTATCTTCGTCATGTTTCCTTGAAAACACAGTTTTCCTGTGAATGTAGCTCTGCCCACACATGTTCGCATTCATTTGAACTAAGGAACTCAATCTACAGGTGTCGGAACGTGCTGCAGAGCGCTTTACACGGTCCCGAGTCTCAGAAGTTTGAGGTAACAGGTATACCGTACCGCTATTGCATTCGTCTTTGGTACAACGTTCGCTATAAATGGTAATGTAATTCTTGATGAAGATCTTAACACTTATTACTTATTTTATAAAGATCTATACTTAAGATCGAAAGTAATGACGTCATGATAATTCTAATGTAACGTAAATAGGTACGTCATTAATTCCTACGAGTATGTTTTTTCCTTAATCAAGGGGATGAGTGTGACATTTTGAATATTTTTTTGTATAATTGTTTACAATAAAAGGCTGCACAAACAAACATCCCACACGTCGATAGGAAGCTATCGGGAATCATTTTCCCCGAGACATTGCGTCATGACACTCATACAGCAATCTATCATCTACGTACCACTCGAAAACAATAATTACACATTGTGTTTACATAAAAAGCAATTAAAAACGATTTTTGTTTGACATGCTCCAATTTCACAAATAAACGATGTCCATTATGGACATGTGCTCTGTGGTTAAAGTGAATAAACTCATAGATATTTAGGGTTTGGTTGGAAGCAGCTTGTATATCAAACTTTTTGGTAATAACAAAGTGAGTTAGTTTAATAACCCAGTAAACTTAGTAGGTATAACAAACAAAAGACATGAATAAATCTTAATGTAAGATTTGGCATTGCATTTTGAACCAAATAAATACTTTTTATCTATTTCTTCTCTAAAACTAAAACCTGTCTATAAAACTACATATACATCATCTGCCTAGCCATTTCCCAACTATGTTGGAGTCGGCTTCCTATCTAACCTGATGCAGTTGAATACCAGTATTTTACATGGAGCGACTGCCTATCTGACCTACACAATCCAGTTAGTACTGGGTGATACGATAACCCTTAGGGTGATAGGTGAGAGTGACTGTCATACTTTCACTGACTACCTGTATATAACGACTGTCAAATATCTACAAATGTTTATAAGACTACTTCTATTATAATATATTGCAGTAAAATGAGTCTCTTTTCGTATCATACATTATATCTAGGTCTATGTTTAGTAAAACGATCCAAAAATCTCAAAATTCCTTGTTTTTACTCCTCCCGTAGCTCACTTCATACTCAGCAATGAGCCATCCAATCAGGGGCAACGTGTGACCTACAGAAAATACACTTTGGGACACTCGTAAGTGACGATAGAATTGCCAATGAAAATACAACTGTGCTTACACGAAAACTTTGCAAGGCTTTTTTGACAAAGCTATGCTCAAGAAATAGTCTCTGAAATCCAACTTTATTTCTCAAAGAATAAAGTTCGTTTTGAAACAGTAGCTTAACTTACGTAGTTTATCTTTCTTAACAGATGAATGAACCTTCACGCAGTAAAAGAATATGTAAAATTTTCCTATTCTCAGTCGGTGTTTGGAGTAAATTCCTATCTACTTGATATTGTTTTCCAACGATGTTTTCCACATTATAAAATCTTAGAGATGTTTTATTTTAACATGTCATGAAACATTTATAAGTTATACAGCTACTTTCAGGAATATTGCCTGTAAATTGTATAAGTAGCCTGTATGTGGACACTTTCAATAAAGTTGGTTTAAGTGCAAATTTTAGCTGTTTTGTTTCAGTTCCAATTTTTGCAACCAAACAAGTTTTTACTTTATGAAATGCATTTGATTAGTTAGGTAAGTAGGTGGGTCCGTGGCTTAGGCCCCCAGTGGTCGAGGCACTAGGATAAGGAAATAATAACAGCCGCTCGGGTCGATCTTCAGGTAAAGCCGCGCTTGCCTTGGTCCCATTACATACCGAGTTTCCTCCGTGCCTCAGACACCACATTAAGCCGTTGACCCCGGCTCTCATTTGTAGACCTTTTACACAACCCGCTTTACCAAAGGATGATATGGTGAAGGTCAGATAGGCAGTCGCTCCATGTAAAATACTGGTATGCAGCTGCATCAGGTTAGACTGGAAGCCGACCCCAACATAGTTGGGAAGAGGCTAGGCAGATGACGAGTTAGGTAAGTAGGCACTACATACAATACATACATAAACTTGTGACTTTTTCCAATGGGAGACACAAAACAACGGAACACCATCTGCCAGGTAGGTACCATAGGTATTTACTTCTTGTATTCCAATTGCTACTACTGCCTGTGTCCCAGCAGTGGGAACGTTAATAGGCTGATGATGATGATTCCAATTGCCGAATTTTTTTATTAAAAAAATTTCTGGTGTGTATAAAAATATAACAATCACATTATAGACGTAATAGAGAGTCGACAGCCGTAAACCATTCTTCTGAATACAACGAATTCAAACTCAAGAGTTGGTCTTTCTTTGATCCTATAATAAGAGTCCTAATCTTAGAGGATCTAATTCACGAGTAAAATGCGTGGGCCTGTTTGTTGGAATAATTCTGAAAATTTGGGGTAAGCTCACTCGTTCGTATTGAATTCTTCGTTTCCATAATTCTATGGAATATGTTTTTCCCTAATATTTTCAAACAAGGTGAAAAGGAAATTGTTCATTGAAAATTTGCAGTTCTGGAAATAACTTTCTAAACAACCATCAAGATTTCGACCAATCAACTAGACGTCTCGTAGAGCATTGTTGAGAGTGGAAAATGTTACCTTATACATAATTTATCCTCCAGCTTCAACCAAACTTCGCTATATTTCTAATAAATACTAGACAAACCTGCGGGACAAAACAAGTTCATAAACACTAATAATCCTGACAATACTAATAATAATGACCATGACATAATAATATGTATGTTTCCATGCTAAACTATTTTACTTACTTACAAATCAGTCGGATCATAAAACAAGGCTCTTAATGGACACTTACCCTGGAGCCGTAAAAGGGGACACATTAAAGTTATACCTTACTGATCTCGATAGGTCAAAATTATTGCAGCATTTCATTACCCTTTTCCTTAACAATGTTGGAAACGAAACTCGATCAAAGTCGTCAATGGATTTAGAAAATTTCGATGTTGTTATGAAATGAGAGTTGGTGGGTAATATTTTGGACATTAAATACAAAGGCATTAATACCTCACATGGGAGGTTAATGTGTCTGTCTGTAGACGGGTTCAACATGTACCTACATTAAAACAAATATTTGGTCACCTTACTAATGTGCTGAAATTTATAGACCTACCTTTTACCCACGCACCCACAATACTAATGAATACGTCAGAATATATTTATGTCCTAAGAATATTTTGTGCGGGTAGAAAAGATAGTCATAGTGTGTAATTTTGTCAGTCCTGCGGCACATCTGCGCTTACCATGAAAACGATGATAATTTTTGGGAACATACAAATTTAGCGTGACTGGTAAATTAGTCACCATTATGTACTTCTTTTACTGGAAGCTGACCCCAACATACTAGGGTAAATAAAGGTTAGGCAGACGACTATGATGAACAACTTTTACTAAAATACCAATAACTAAATTGTGAAAAAAAAAACAGCTATGCAATGACTTTGTACCACTTATTCAAAAAACTATATATAAACATAGGACAGACGATTATTTTTTCGCGATTCCACGACGTATTACGATTTTCAGAACTTAGGTACTGACATATTTAGACACACACATTTTTACTTTCCGTCAACTGCCTTCCTAGGTACATTGAGTTAATACAAAGCTTCACTGATGCAGTGATAAGCCATAAAAGTAGCTCGTCATCGTCACCCAATAGGTTATAAACTCTGGAGCCAGCAGACGGGATCGATGGAGAATAATAAGCGGACAAAGGTCTTCTATTAATAGGCCTGCTTAGGGTTACTGCATCAGATATGAAAAAGATAAGGGATGCTGATCAAGTATATTATTTATTATCATTAAAGAAAGAGGTGTTGAGAAATTTTGAGTTTAAATGTGGATTGTGTGTGGGTACCTATATGAGTAGGCGAGTACCAAAGAATGAATGGATTGTGTGAAAGACAGTATTAGTAAAAAGCGGTGATTGAGGATCAAGAAGGCACGAACAGAATGTGCAAAAGGTGACTTGGCTAAAGAAAGGGTGAATCATGTGTTGTATTGTGGTTAAACAGAAAAAAAAAATGTGTTTATTTGGCACATATTTGCCACAAGTGCATAGAGCAGCAGTGGTGGCGGCCCCGACTTACGAACAGAAAGTCGTGAGTTCGAACCCAGACAAGCGCATTACTTTGTGTAAGTAATTTATTTCATCACCACTGCTCTCAAAACGGTGAAGGAAAACATCGTAAGGAAACCAGCATGTCCTAGAACCAAAAAATTAGAAGACATTTGACATCTACCAATCCGCACTGGGCCCACGTGTTGGATAGCCCATTCCCTCTCATTGAGAGGAGGCCGTGTCCCAGCAGTGGGAACATTATAGGCTGATGATGATGATGACAAGTGCATACAACATTAAACAAAACAAACAGGAAAACTTAAATCTAAACAAAAAAAAAGAGAAAGATGTGCTACTCTCACCCCAAACAAATTGGAGCAGGGAAGATTTTTAATGATGAATTTAAAAAATGGCGAGATACGAAGACTGCGCATAGATTTAACCGAAGATAACCTCGAAGTTATTGTGCTTAGAACTGGCTAATGTGGCTAAAAAGTCTAAGAACCTTAGTCGTTACCTATTATTAGAGGAAGTCTAGGACATCTTGTGGGGCAAAAAAAATGGTGACCAATCGAGACAATGACTATAGGTACTATAGTTAATAAGATATCGAAAAAATAAAATTAAACTGCAACAAAATCTGCTGGCTGGCAACCCTAGCCACGATGCATCCGAGCGGAACTTCCTAGATCAATCTGTCCGACACCTGCTCCACCATACAGCTGATTTAATTCTGGATACCTAACGTCTAGTTTATTGTGAGTGATTTTATTTTATTAATAAGAAGCTTTTTCTCAGAAATCACTTTATTTAACTCCCGAATGAATTTATGATTCAGTGATCTTTGTGATCTACCTAACTAAGTAATCGGTTTTATTATAAAACTAGTACATAGACGTGTGAAATTATTAACGATAGATGGACGGAAACTTAGTTATGAAATTAATAGTTTCAATCGCGTGGTTGTGTGCAGACTTACTACTACTACCTATTGTTATCTTAAATATATTTTCGAAACGTATTTGACCTAAATCGTCTATAAACACCCTGGAACGTGTTAGGCGTTAAATACGATGCCCGCACAAATGTTGCCACCGTCATACGCGTTGCATTACCACCGCAAGACTCGTCCTAACTATGCGATTACTATGAAAACTCACAAGGTTGTCACTTTAGATTTTCCGACATCTTTTCTGCACATCCAATACCATCACACTATTGTAACTTTGTAAATACCTAGTGAAAAACACGTAATTTGTCAACCAAATAGCCAAAACGTGGACAAAATAACTTAGATAACTTTTTATTATTGATTCGTTAAGATTTTAGTATTTATAGAAAAGAAGTTTACAAATCTTCTCGAAAATTCGTTTATTCGGTACAGAGAAACGAGTAAATATCACGAAATCTCAAGTATAACGTGTTCAATTCACACATTCGTCTTCATAGTAGTATCTTCATAAAATATATGGGAACAAATTGTGCACACGTGCCCTCTGCGATATGAGTCGACAATCGACACATGCATATCTACATTCGCCGCTTACACCCCATAGCATTAGCGTCGGCGAGGTCAGAATTACATTCGTCTTTAATATAAAAACGCGTTACAAAATGAGAGCGTCCTACTCGCTAACGGGATTCACTTTATGGTATGTAATTTTGTACGCTCGCTCTTCCAATTTTCACCTCGATATTTTTAAAAAGTACCTGACATCTTAAGATACATTAACCGGTGTGTTTTATGTCATTTTTAGGGTTCCGTAGTTAAATGGCAAAAAACGGAACCCTTATGGATTCGTCATGTCTGTCTGTCTGTCCGTCCGTATGTCACAGCCACTTTTTTCCGAAACTATAAGAACTATGCTGTTGAAACTTGGTAAGTAGATGTATTCTGTGAACCGCATTAAGATTTTCACACAAAAATAGAAAAAAAACAATACATTTTGGGGGATCCCCATATTGTAACTGAAACTCAATATTTTTTTTTCATCAAACCCATACCATACCCCCTATCATAGATATCTATGGATAGGTCTTCAAAAATGATATAAAGTTTTCTAATATCATTTTTTTTTCTTAACTGAATAGTTTGCGCGAGAGACACTTCCGAAGTGGTAAAATGTATGTCCGGGGGGGACATACATTTTACCACTTTGGAAGTGTCTTTCGCGCAAACTATTCAGTAACCCCCTGTAACTTCTAAAATAAGAGAATGATAAAACTAAAAAAAATATATGATATACATTACCAAGTAAACTTCCACCAAAAATTGGTTTGAACGAGATCTAGTAAGTTTTTTTTTAATACGTCATAAATCGTAGGCCGCAATTTACATTTTATTCATTAAAATTTGTCGATGTGCGAGTCCGGCACGCTCTTGGCCGGTTTTTCTTTGTTTTGGAATTGCTTCCGTGCTCAATGGGCTGTAGATTATTTAGCTCCAGTTTTTAAGCAAATAAGCACTTAACAAAGCTTAAATAAGCACTTTTTTTTTTAATTCTCGAAATCTTATTAATGAATAGGAATGTTTATTTACATAAACAGTTCGGTTGTTGATTACACCAAAGCCTCTCATAAATAAATTCCCGCAGCATCTCTTTAGCAAAATTCGACACAATCAGAAGGTGTAAGACTCAAATGAAATATTTAACTATTCTGTCTGTAATAATTTACACAGCCACCGCTCGTTATACAAGCTTTCTAATTAAAACAATGATTTTAATTAGATAAAGTAAATTTCATTGCAAGCAATCCAGTTGGACCGGGGAGAAACGTCTTTCTTCAACACCAAAATAAATTAACACTCAAAGTAGTAGCTATCCAATCTCTTGTGGCCTCGAGGGGGAGAATAAAATGAAGAATGAAAGAGAGACTCTTAACATACTTGGAAGGAATTAAATGATATAATTTGGTATATTAAGTACACACACACTGTATTATGTTTTGCCGGGCATGGTTTGGACGTCTGGCGAAAGATCGAAGACCATGTGTTGAGGTAGCACACAAATCACAATCCTTGCTGACCACAAATAGGCGAACGTGTCTTGTTTGTTGTGTTGTACTGTTGTACACGAAAGCTCTATCCCTAATTTAGCAGTCAGGAACTCAGGAACTCATGGTGTTCTTATAATGTCATCCCTTTATAAAACTATAAGCTTTTATTTAACTTGCCTTGTTAGTTAGTACCTATTGGTCGAATCTTGCAACTGAATTTCAAACCAGTGTTCAGTGCCCCCAACCGACTGCGCTGAAATTTTGCATTTTAAAATTTTCAGTGCTGAGGTAAGCGTTAAAAATACAACACCGTGGTTTTCTTTAGGCATTATTTTAGGTGTTGCTTTGTGTTCGTAAAAACCGCAGCATCGGTGTTATTCCCTCAATCTCACTAAATCTTAATTAATGACTTTACAAAATGCTATATTGAAGATAAGTTTAGTAGCGCGAAGTAATAGACATGTAACTAACACGAACAGCATTTGAACTCCAATTAAAACAAACTGATATTTGTATAAAGTCCATCAATGTTCGTGCATACTCCTGTGGAAACACCCGGATTAAATTAAGATTAGAGTTTCCTGTACATAGGGTTGCCATACATTCCGATTTTTTAAACATTTGTTGTGGTTTACAGAGACAGTCAAGACTTTGTCAGGTCTTTTCGATTAGAAGGCCATGTTCAATCAAAGAAGAATGTTTAGTAGGAAAATACCTATTTTATACAAGTCCAACTTAGTCCATGGAATTGGTACATTTTGCCTTGTTGGTCGAGAGGTTGCAAGCGCGACTGCAGGCTGAGCATGAGGTTCGATTACCGGGTCGGGAAAAATTATAATAAGTTTTTCCATAAGGAATTTCTCAGTAATAGCCACGGAGTCTGAATATGTGCACGGCGGGGTCGACCCACTGTGGGTGAACAATTAGCTACACCTCTGCATAATTGCAGGCTGTAATGTGTGATGTTATTTAATTCTTTTCTCAGAACTTTCAAGCTTTGATATGGTAACCCTATACAAACATAAATGCAGTAGGTAACATCGGAGGTAACCACATCTCCGATGTTACCGTTATTTCCGCGCTAACTTCGCTAGTTACCTGTCCTCTCTACACATTCTAATGGAAATACTTTGTTTTGCATTTTCTAACTCTAAGCTCTAAGCTGTTTGATTCCGAATTTTATGGGACTCTCAGAGAATATTTTTGCATTATTCGTAAGTAGTTCTGCATAGAATCTCTATAATTTTTGTTGTTTAATATTTAAGAAAGTCAAAGAAAATGCACCTGGCTCCAGACTTTTCTTTGTTTTATATTATACTTTTCATAGCAAAACTTATATTATATTTTTATACCTCTAAGGAATTTCAGGTATACTTAGAACGTATAATACCTACCAAAAATGTGTAGTACCTACAAACTTTTGCATTGGGTACCTATTCGTACAATTTTCTGGGAGAATTCATCCATGAATTGTCGGAAGCCTGTGCCTATAAAGCTTTTTTCATAATTTAGTAAACCTACCTAAGTATACGAAAAGTATGTCTTTTTCTTATTTAAATTACCCACGTCAATGGAACAAATATCTATGTCCATACGTTCTATCTGTGGAACACACGATAAACGAGATCAACTCCCATCTTCCACTAACATTTTTTTTTTTAACCAATTCTATTTCGTAAGATCTATAGTTATACCCACTTACATTTTCTAACGTGTTCTCAAAAGAGACGACACAAAGAGATCCCTTTTATTAGGAAAGCTTCAGCTGCTAGCTTCAGACACCGTTAACAACGTAGGTACGGGGAATACGACCTACCTACGTAGGTAGGAAGGTACCCACTTCCTTTTCATTCATAGACTTCTTTCTTGGCATGCTCTTACTTGTACACCTACGTGCTTTATTTATCTCACATCACAATATACCACCAGGTATTACTTACATCTAACTTTATAGGCACTGGTGTCGATTCTGTTGTGCACAAACTAAACTTAATTTAGGCTATTGCTATCTTTTACTTAAAGGCAGTGCGAGAAAAGGACGGCTATAGCTATGAACTAAGTAAGAGATGTTAAACTAGGTTATGCCTTGCGCTTCACCGTGTTTTTAGTCGACATGTTTTTACGTGCACCCTTCATTTGTATGGAAATATTAGTTCCAACTAAATTTGACAGCTCTAAATTACATCCGTCTCTTTCTCGTTTTATTAGAGAGAAAAAGATAGCAATAGCCTAATTTAAGTTTAGTTTGTGCACAACAGAATCGACACTGTACTGTACTGTATTTAGGTTTCTAAAATTGTTTATGTCTGTTAGAAAAAAATGAACAGGTCTGACCTTTTCAGTAGAAAATTTTCATTGGGGTTAGTAAAAACTAATATATAGGTAGCTTTTATAAGACCTACTCGAGAAGCACCTATGCCAACTATTCCATGAATATGTGCCTGGTACTGCCTATGTTATGAGAACCTAAATCCCCTTGTTTATGGAAAGATTCTCAGGTTCGGGAACATAGTATAAGTAAATAGGTATACTTAACTATAGGTGCAGAACGTAACTTAGTTTCCACAATGGGTCAGGACAGATGGGCCAGAATCGTCACACAGTGGCTGCTTGAAGACGGTCGTCGTCACCGAGGCAGGCCTAAGAAACACTGGCATGACGATTTCGACTCGTTCCTGACTGATTGGCCAGAGGAGGCAAAACACCGGGAGAGATGGAAAGGAATGGGGGAGGCCTTTGCCCTGCAGTGGGACAGAATAGGCTAATTAAAAAAAAAAAGCTATTGTTGCTGCCAGTTACGATAACATAGCGGTCATCTTAACTATATATTAAAGTTCTTAATTTTGAAAACCAAAAAATAAACCTGTTCAAGTCTTGAATATACATTCGGGTCATTTGTTTTAGTTCGTACGATACGAAGAGATATATATACTGAGAAAAGGGCAATGACCGCTATTGTCATCTCATCTGGCACCAACTATAGTTAACCTTTTGAGGAATACTAACATTCGTGTTGTTTTATTTTAAGATGTTTCTTAGTTTCAGTAGGTAGGTACTGAAAAAAGTATGTGTACACTTTTTGCCGTAAACAAAACATAACAAGGCCGTAACTCCTATGACGCCAAGCGGCCAAGCAATAAAACGTTTAGGTCTACTAACGCCCAAGCCCTTCATGCGAACGTTCGATTCAAACAGTAATATAAGTTAAACGGGTATCTCCTAAATTTTAGCGTCCGTAAAGTAAAGATGTCATTACGCTGAAGACGTAACAAGCATCGTTTGAATATCCGTTTTATTGTATGAATATAAAGTCCTATATTATTACTCAGTTTGATTGTAACACGTTAGAATCGAGTTTATGATGAAATTTTACATATTAATCATAGAGATAAAATTGAGTTAGCGGTGTTTTGAACTGGTTCATAAATCACATAGATAATATACCTACCTGCCTACGTCGACTGTGTATGATATTACTCAAATGCTCGTACCTACCTACTCATTAGGATAATTATAAAATTGTATAAGGTCACAGGGGTTGAGGAAATACAAAACGGACTCTGCTTCTAAAAATATATTATGTTATGCTATTTTTGAAGACTAGGTACCCACTGCTGTGCCTATGTTTTGAATTATTTGATTCACAGGGCCATAACTCTATTGTATGTGCACACGGAATGAAGCTAGAAAACAGTTTAATGGTTAGTTGATAGGGGCGATTGACTGCACATTATGACATACTGTGATAGTTGCGTACCTGAATACCTAGACAGGAGATACATAATTATTGGCTCTTGTTAAGCTCATTTAATTGTGCCGGATATCCCGGGTAACTCGTTTACAGTTACATTAAAATGATAACGCACAGTTGGAATTTCACTAAGCCGGCGAACCGATCGTGGAAAAATTCAACAATCCGCATTATTTTTGTACATTCATTTAAGCGTCACTTAGTTATTGAAAATGGGCATATGTATTGTCGAAAAGCTTTCATTTTGTTTGCAGATTTTCATTTGAAAGCCTGAAAATTCGTCCTTAAATATTGCTAACAAAACGGTCGTGACCGTTTTGTTAGCAGTTTTGATTTATGACTCAATATTGCCCGAACATTTGTTATATCACTTCAAACTGTGATGAATTTGTCGGTTTTGGCCTATATCGAAGGCATACATCAACCGGTAGGTATGTGTCTACGCTTGTTTCCCAATAACCTCGACAAATGACGGTCATATTTGGCAGTATGTTATGACATTATGGGTACATAGATTTTAGATTGGGTTGAGATCCTGGGTTCGATTCCCAGGTCGGGCAGCGTTATTGGTTTTTCCATCATGAATTTGTCAGTAGCAGTCACGGATTCTGGATTTGTGCCGGGTTGCTGGCAATAGACTCATCCCCTATTACATGGGACTGGCGAAATGTGGGTGTAGGTACTATTAGGTACACCTAACCTAACCTAACCCGTCTGGGATTAGAGACGCGATATTATCTTATGTACGGGGATTTTTAGGCGCGTATCCAAAATCCGAAAATCCTTACTAGCACCACATCTTGTGTTTTCAATACAATTTCATGAAACATTTGTCCACAATTGTTAACTAATAACAAGCCCCGTTCTATATCACTCAAGGGCAAAAGAACCTTGTAGCACTGTAACACTTCTGATCATTCTCTTGAAACTGTTACTTTCTCTTGAAACGCTTACTTCGCCGCATTGTACTCTTTTTGTTTCAGGAACGAAAATTTGGTGAGTACGGATAGATAAAAAGAAAACACTTTGATTCTGTATAATATATTTGTATTTAAAATGTTCTTACACAAGCATGAATAAGACAAAAGAAAATCGAAATAAGTAAATTGTGCAACAGGCAATAAAAACAAACTTGACTTTAGACCTAATTAAACGTAATTACGCATAAACGTTTCAACAAATAAACATAATAAAAAAAAAAAAAAAAAATTACATCTCGAAGCCACTGGTGAGGCTAGCGCACAACGGCGAAGCAAATATAAATACTTTGATTGTGCACTCAACCTAACATAACTTAGTTTTCGTATAAACACCATTTGAGAATAGTGAAACTTAAAACAATCATTAATAAAAAGTTAAAGAGCAAAGATAACTTCAGCTTTATAAACATCGATCATAAGGCACTTACACTGGATCATACCTCAGCCATGTAAGCCATCCTGGCATTGCTTTGCTATATAACCAATAATGCAACGTATTGAAAAAATCAACTCTGAACGTAATATTTGTTTGTACTATCAGGCTTCGGTAAGAAAACATGATATGAAAATAATAGACGAACTTCACTGATTTTGTCTCCGTAACATTAAACTTACAATAACAACATATTGTGAATAACGTTACATAGTCTATAAGTATATAACATAACGAATAAATATTCGAACATTTCAAGCCTACCATCAAGAGACCAACGAATTGAGTATTTCAAAAAGATTTTAGTTATTCGAGTTGATTCCCTACATGTTAATTTTCTCTCTTGGTAAACATTAAATATCATAAATTACCAACAGTATAATAAACTCAACGACACGTCGGTAAATAAGTAGTACGTAAAGGAAGACTGAAATCTTGTAACAACTTACAGAATATTAATCTTAAATAGGTAAATGCATAGCGATATATTTCAATACACTTGAAAAAACGTTCAAAGATAATTATTGGAGTTACAGAAAAAAAGGGAGGTGGGTAATAAAATAGACTCGTAGTTGGCATTGATTCTGAAATTCATACATCTTGTCATTTGTACTCTAATAAGATTAAGCCCATCTACGGAGCTGCATAAATAGCTAGAAAGTCGGCCGTCACAAGAGTATCATTTCACTTCAACGATATTGTAGGGTAATTTACAAGGTCTCTCATATTATAAAAGGATGGTCATCACTGAGTGGTAAAAATATGTAAAATCAATCAAAACTCGTAACTACATACACATACTGTCATAACCACGATATTCAATTCCATAACTGTACTCGGTATACGCAATACATTAAAATCATCACGTAAAAAAGGTATTATAAAAATATAACAAGCACACGGTTCTTGAAAACAGATAAACACGATACACTAAACATATAAGTAGTCCATATGAAGCACTGCGCAGAGCTAGGAGGAGTTCAGCGAAAGCCTTTGGGGGCGAGGTGGTGCAAGTTGAAGTGATAAGCGGTAGTAAGCAATGCGGTGCGAAAATCAAATATAAGTAGAAAGAACTGTGCCAACCACTCGGTGGGCTGCATTCTTTCTACTGCCTCATGTCAACGCTCTAGCATGAGCCGCTGGCACTGTGCGAGGAGGTACTTCTTCTGCTGCTCGTCGTAGAGGAATATCACCTTGCCCGAGCCCGACTTGGGGAACATGCCGAGTACCTTCTTCTTGGCCGTGGGCACGTACACGCCCTTGTTCACGGCTGTTGGCACTTCGGGGAGCTCCGTCCATAGATATACCCATAAGATCTGTTGGACAAATGATATTGAGTATCTTAATGATTATTTTTGGAAACCTCCTCTTTAGGCAGTAATCATGCTTATTAACAGAAGAAAAGAAGAAAGACAAAGATGATCAGACCGGTTCATGCCGATTCGCATCGATAAGTGGTACTCAAATACAGGTACACTCAAGATGACCTGTTTTGTTATTCCGTTCTTTAGATATTTTGGTTCCATTGTACCTAATAACGGTATGTACTCAATAAAAATGTTTGAAATCAGATTTATCGTTTTAAAGAAATCAAACAGCATTCGTGTGTTATTATTGTTACTGTACTGGGCTTGACCAGAACACATGTTTTCAAAAATACGTTGCCGTATATTCATGAAATATTTACAAGATATAGGAACGGACTGAGAATGAGGGGAATGGGAATGAGGCACGACAGTTTCCTATAAATTATACATGACTCCTCGGCTTCCGATAAACAATTTTAGTGAAAAAAATGACGTAGTATTTTTTGTAATAACTTTTACTATCAAGAAAATGCTACCAACATTTTCTAAGCTTGAGTGTCATTATGAAAGACAATGTGTGGGTAAAAAGTAACCGACATTTAAATGTCAAAGTTGTATAACCAATATTTTTGTGAATAATATTAATGAGATCCGATATTCTTCCGTTACACAATTTCTTGTTCGTTTGAAATCGAACTGCCTCGTTGGTCTAGTGTCTGTGCACGAGGTTGGTCTGGGTTTAATTCCCAGATCGGGCAGTGTTGTTGGGTTTTTCCATCAGGAATTTCTCAGTAGCAGCTACGGAGTCTGCAATCGCGCCCGGTTGATAACTATAGGCTCGCTCTCCATTACATGGGACTTAAACATAACTGGCGAAATATGGGTGTACTATTCGGTACATCTCTGCCTAACCCTTTAGGGATTACAGGCGTGATGTTATGTTATGTTGAAATCGAAGGCAACACACAAACTTCTTGTTTATGTTCAGCCTATAAAGAATAAGTTCCATACCTGCCATCCGCCGAACACATTATTCTTCTCAATGTATAGCATCCGCTTGTCGGTGCACAAGACCACTTCTTTGCCGGGGATCACCCACACGTGAGCCTCGTAATTGTCTGTGGTGACGTACTTGCCCTGTTTAGGAACAAACATAATTTAAAATCTAATCATCATTTCCTGCCTTTGGCCCTAATTATTTGGAGTTGGCGCAACACATTTGGTTTTTCAGTTCTCTACACGATCATTGAAAATCGAATCAAGTTGAAATAAAATGTTAATAAAAGTATTACGTAAACTGGACTTATTTGTTGAAAACTTTCGACCCACAGTTAACACGCAAACAATATTATCCTTTAACAAAATGTTTAGTGATTTACACTCAAAAATGCTCTATTGTGTTTTTTTTGGAAAAGGGATAGAGAACTTCCTTGAATGTTAATTCAATGATAAGTCATTTTGGAGAAAATAATAAAGGTCTGGCCAAAGAGAACTGAAGCCCGTGCGGGAATCAATTATGTCGGTAGTGTCAACTAACTTGTATGGAGGTATCTAAACTGGCCCAAATAGTCGTATGCATTGTCATTGAAACAATGAACGCGTGTAGGATTCGCCCCAGGTGTGACCAGAGTTAGAACAACAAAGGGCTTTGAATGATTTAGGCTGCATAACTTCTGCCATTATATTTTATTTTCAAAATAGCGGCCACGCACGAGTCAATAGCTGGCATCACTACATACAAAGTTTTGTTTGATACCAAATCTTCTAAAGCGTCACGTTTCCGAGCTATAAGCCATCAAGCCATCAGCACAATTTTGATAGCTAGTGTCGATTCTGTTGTGCACAAACTAAACTTAATTTAGGCTATTGCTATCTTTTTCTCTCTAATAGAACGTGAAAGAGACGGACGTAATTTAGAGCTGTCAAATTTAATTCGAACTAATATTTCCATACAAATGAAGGGTGCACTTAAAAACACGGTGAAGTGCAAGGCATAAACTAGTTTGACATCTCTAACTTAATTCATAGCTATAGCCGTCCTTTTCTCGCACTGCCTTTTAGTAAAAGATAGAAATAGTCTAAATTAAAGCCTATTGATTGATACAGGTTTTATGCGTGGCTAATAAAATCAAAGTTGTGCTGATTGTGTCATCAGTGAATAGATTCGTCAAGTATTACCTCTTTTCACGGTTATGCCATAAGTAATAAAATTGAAAACTGGTCGGTCGTCAGTGAACTCGGTAGTACGTCAACGTCTTGTTATACAAACCTTTTCCAACTCGAAGAGCATCTTGTATCCTTCTGCGTGTAACCTGGAGTAAGGCCTGATGCCGAAGTCGGGTGCCATGTACCGCGTCGGACGACGCTTCGTTACCTCTTCAGACATATCAGCGGCTCTATGTCGATATACGTCCAAGGAAAATATTAGTTAAGTGGAGGAGTAAGTCTAATAAAAACAGCAAAAACTTGTGTGGACCCAAAACAATTATTATTTCATTTACTTTAAAACTTTCTTGGTAAAGGGGATAAAATTGTTTTTTTTTTTTTTAATTTACTCTAGAGTGCGTTCAACTATACACATTTGAAAGACATCTACTTTTTATAAATAAATTAACCAATCAGTTATTCACAAGCACATACATTACAATATATTAGAAAGTAGCACAACAAAATAGAGTACAAATAAAGCGTTATTAACAAAAACATACGATAATATATAGAAAGGGTAAGATACTAAGAAGAACAAAAGGTGAATAATATGAAATGATTCCTACATCCATATATTTGAGTACCTAAATCTTTACTAATCTATTTCAGACATACACTACAATCTAAGGCCCGGTTTCCATCAAAGCGGAGACGAGCGGAGACGTGAATGCGGATGCGGCGTGACGCAGGGATGGTGGATCTCAACCAATGTGGTTGGTCGATTTCCGGTCACCTCCGCCACGCAAAAAACGAAACGCACCCTAACACTGTCCTAAAAAGTCAAAATATGAACGCTAAACTTTATTCATACACCCATAGAAATCAAAATGAAGCTAATATAAGTGGGCCTTTTAAGGCTACGTACGACTACTGCGTACGTATTACTCGTGAGCTTGTGTGCCTGTCGGCGAATGAAATGACGTGCCGCTTATGCACACCTTCATTGTATTATGACTTCAACTTTGAACGGAATTTCAAATGAAACGATCACTCTGAATCTAATTACTCTACTCTGGTTGCAAACCTATCAAACCTACGTGTACGAAACATCTACAAAGTCCGGTAACCTCACCACCTCCTAACGGTCGAGAGGAGGCCGGACGTGAAGTCCACGACCCCGCCGACGGGCCGCACCACAAGCCCCACAGCCCCTTGCCCCAGCCCCTTCACGAAGCCCCCCGCGCCCCCCGAGTGCGCTCCCTGGATAGGTCGGGTCAGCACGCCGGTCACGCCGTCAAATACGCCCTGATGCCGAGTAAATACACATAGTGATCCCGAAGAATACCTTTCATTTGATTTACCATAAAACTTCAGTTATTTATCAATAACAGTTTTAAGTTACCCGAATCACAGATAATATAATACTTCGCCCGAATTAAGAAGTTGAATTTCGAAAATAATTTAACATTTTTCTCATGTTTAGGGCCTGCACAAACGACAGACAATCCGTGACGCACTTTTTAGTCTGTGGAAATAGAGCATAAGCAATTACATGCAGTAACGCATACGCCGCGCAAAAAGTCCGGCGGCCAAAAATTCCGTGTCATTCTGGCAGATCGAGCCGCGCCGCACAAAAAAAAAAGCGTTTGCTTCAACGCGCGCTAACGCAGACGGCGCATAGTTTTAGTATGCAACCTGCACTCGAATAAAATGATCGAAGATGTGCGTCGTGGGCATTGAGTCTGCGTAAAATCCGTGACGGACTTTTTGTATGTCAGACACTTTGTGCGTATCTAATAATCTTAATCCTACTAGAGATTGAACTATTTGAATTTAAAAGATGCATTGACAGCTTGCTTTATTGTAGCAAGCTGTTGATGGCAGGTTATATCATAGCTCATTCCTTTCTTCAGCTCAATCAACTTTCAGCATGCAAAGTTTCAAATGAAAAGAATATCACCTAATTCACCTACAATGTTTCCAAAATTCTTCATGCAAGCATTATATTGTGATCAAGCTCGTTTTCAAGTTACAAAAAACCCGAAAAACAACAAACAAATCAAAAGCCGCACAAAACAGTAAATAAACATGCAATAGATACAACACAAGCAATCATGCATGACATGCAAGTTATCAACGCATGCATCACCTCTTGACAGCATCAAGTGAGCCGGATGCGAAGTCCACGACCCCGGCCGTGGGTCGGGCCACCAGCCCCACGGCGCCCTTGCCCAGACCCCTGAAGAACCCTTCCACTCCTTGCTCACGAGCGCCCTCAATGGGCTTCGTGAATACACCAGTCACGCCGTCTACTACACCCTGTTTGTTCGGAATGTTTGCACGATATATAGGTCATAATATACAAAGAACGTATCCCTTATCACTAAAGTACGACTGGTCAAATCTTAACAAGTCCATATTTTGATTGGCTTTAAACAATTCACAAATGGCACGGAGTCCCACAATCATTATTTGCTAAAAAAATATTACATTTTTATCAATGCCTTTGTTAGAAATAGTAGTTGAAGAAAGGATTTACGTACCATGACCAGTCCTTTGCCGCTTCTCGCAAGACCTTCTTGCAGATTTGCAGGCGGCTTGTTGATATTGTCCCGGCGACGTCGCTGGTAGTCCTTAGAACATATTACAATTGTTTAGTAAGAACGCGTTCACAAATAAATTCATTCTTCTTATTACTTACTACCCCCCTTCCTAGCCATGTCATCCTTCACACAGCCCATTCTTCATGTTCACACTTATGTATGTTTACTGTGTGTACCTTGTCGAGCGACAGCGCCGCCAGCCCGTGTCCCATAGCGCCCGTGATGCGCGACACGGCGCCGGCCGCGCCGCCCACCGTGTGTCCCACTAGCGAGCGCACGCCCAGGAACAGACCTTATGTATGTTTACTGTGTGTACCTTGTCGAGCGACAGCGCCGCCAGCCCGTGTCCCATAGCGCCCGTGATGCGCGACACGGCGCCGGCCGCGCCGCCCACCGTGTGTCCCACTAGCGAGCGCACGCCCAGGAACAGACCTTATGTATGTTTACTGTGTGTACCTTGTCGAGCGACAGCGCCGCCAGCCCGTGTCCCATAGCGCCCGTGATGCGCGACACGGCGCCGGCCGCGCCGCCCACCGTGTGTCCCACTAGCGAGCGCACGCCCAGGAACAGACCTTATGTATGTTTACTGTGTGTACCTTGTCGAGCGACAGCGCCGCCAGCCCGTGTCCCATAGCGCCCGTGATGCGCGACACGGCGCCGGCCGCGCCGCCCACCGTGTGTCCCACTAGCGAGCGCACGCCCAGGAACAGACCTTATGTATGTTTACTGTGTGTACCTTGTCGAGCGACAGCGCCGCCAGCCCGTGTCCCATAGCGCCCGTGATGCGCGACACGGCGCCGGCCGCGCCGCCCACCGTGTGTCCCACTAGCGAGCGCACGCCCAGGAACAGACCTTATGTATGTTTACTGTGTGTACCTTGTCGAGCGACAGCGCCGCCAGCCCGTGTCCCATAGCGCCCGTGATGCGCGACACGGCGCCGGCCGCGCCGCCCACCGTGTGTCCCACTAGCGAGCGCACGCCCAGGAACAGACCTTATGTATGTTTACTGTGTGTACCTTGTCGAGCGACAGCGCCGCCAGCCCGTGTCCCATAGCGCCCGTGATGCGCGACACGGCGCCGGCCGCGCCGCCCACCGTGTGTCCCACTAGCGAGCGCACGCCCAGGAACAGACCTTATGTATGTTTACTGTGTGTACCTTGTCGAGCGACAGCGCCGCCAGCCCGTGTCCCATAGCGCCCGTGATGCGCGACACGGCGCCGGCCGCGCCGCCCACCGTGTGTCCCACTAGCGAGCGCACGCCCAGGAACAGACCTTATGTATGTTTACTGTGTGTACCTTGTCGAGCGACAGCGCCGCCAGCCCGTGTCCCATAGCGCCCGTGATGCGCGACACGGCGCCGGCCGCGCCGCCCACCGTGTGTCCCACTAGCGAGCGCACGCCCAGGAACAGACCTTATGTATGTTTACTGTGTGTACCTTGTCGAGCGACAGCGCCGCCAGCCCGTGTCCCATAGCGCCCGTGATGCGCGACACGGCGCCGGCCGCGCCGCCCACCGTGTGTCCCACTAGCGAGCGCACGCCCAGGAACAGACCTTATGTATGTTTACTGTGTGTACCTTGTCGAGCGACAGCGCCGCCAGCCCGTGTCCCATAGCGCCCGTGATGCGCGACACGGCGCCGGCCGCGCCGCCCACCGTGTGTCCCACTAGCGAGCGCACGCCCAAGAACAGACCTTCAGCGAATTCTCCCGGACCTTGGATAGCTCCCTGCAACAAGCCACCTTCTTCATATATGTCACTTATACGATACTATTTTAAAAAGATTTGAGCTGCCTAGCTTCCGCCATTTTTTTTTTTTCAAAATAGCATCTAAGCATAAAACCTGTATTAATAAACAATTGGAATCAACAGCAGCTATTGATGAATATGGGCCAGGCGTCATACAAAAATCTTCCAAACCCTTTGTAGGCCCAAAACGTCGCCGCTTTTACTGTACAATATTTTATGGGTCACTTTTAATTTACATAATTTTGTGGGTGTGGCCAACTTATCGACCCGCAACGAGTCGAGTCGCGTCATCCAAACAGAAACGAGGCAAATGAAGTCTTTTTTGTTTTAACTGGACATAACGCTGCTTTTGACCGACTCAAGCCGATTCTGTTAACAGTTTTTACAAAACATGTAAAACAGACCTGGAATGGTTCGTAGAACAGATCTTCCACGCCCTTCTTGAGTCCGACGACCAGGCCATACGGGTTGCCAATCACATCCAGACCAAGTACTAGCACGTACAGTTGCTTAAGTGCTTGGCCCTTGTAGTGATTCTGTACTTGACCAACCAACTCCTTCTGAGATAGAAACTCGTAGTTCTTTTCATAGTACGATAATCTGGTGAGAAATGAGACTGGTTAAAACTAATGAAATAGCCGCGTTTATTCTTATAACATACAGTTAGATATTTATTAAATAGTAGGTACAGTATTTATTTGAATTTGAAATTGACAAAACTGAAAACCTACTATTACTACATAGAATTTATCGTCAACTGGCTTTTACTCGCGTGGAGTTCGGGAAAAAGCTCACAAAAAAATCGCATGCCCTAACCCACGTCATGTTCTATCTGTATAGTAAATTACGAGTATATCGACATCCGTTCAGCCGTGAATGCGTGATAAACAAACAAACTTACCTTCACATTTGTAATATCAGTTAGGATAGTAGACCATTTAATGGACTTTTGCACATTGCATTGAGTTTTTTATTGGTAAAACTTGCAATGAATACAATGCAATCTTCAAAAAATAATATCCTCATTAGTCAAAACAGATGATTTCACAGTTAATCAAATAATCTTACTTGAATACTACATCGTTCATGTCTGTCAACGTAACACCAATGCCCTGGAGTACTGTGCCAATGAATGTTGGCAGCTGAGTCGACCCACCAAGTGAGAACGAAACATGCACCTAAAGAAAAAGAAAACAAGGATGTTATTTGACTGCCAATATGGTAAATGTTCTGTAAAATATTTATTTTGTTTTCTATTTACCTTGAGCGGCGACAGATGCAGGTTGTCGTAGAAATTCTTGAGATCTGTCGCCACTCCCATCGCTGCTAAAGCTTCTAATGGTTGTCTTGCCCTTTCTAAATCTTGTTCGAATGCTTCCAGCTGAAATGTGAATTGTTTATTTATTTCTGTACAAATTGATATCAGCCCGCCATAAGTATAGATATTACCAAACATGTAAACAATAACCATTTATACCAAAAGTTTGGATAAACAGGCAACTGTATTTTCTATTTATCAACATTATTGGCACACGATGGCTGTACTTTCAGAAATCAGGTAAGTTAGACCTACTTCAAAAGGTGCTTTTTAAAGCGCTTTTTTTTACCGCTCACTGGATTTTCAACTCTATAGTGGTAAGCTGAGCGTTAAAATCCAGAGCGCTTTAAAAAAAGGCGCGTCAACGGCTTACTGATACAAACTAGGTGTATAAAATAAATTGTATTACCGCTTCTTGTTCATTGAGTAGCCGTTGTGGAAACATGCCCAGGAATGCGTTGATTAATCCCATGTCCACCTTTATATGGAACTCTTGAATCAGCACCTTGTAGTATTTGTATTGGCGAACCATACTGTGCGCCATAATACGTTCTACTATCGACACTTCGATAAACGGCTTCATACCTAAAATTTATAAAAAAAGACGACTTAATTTTGATATTTTCTAGTTGCCTAGTGAACGAGCGGTATTATTGTGTAAGCTTAAAGCCTAGTTGGTGTAGCGATAGCAAGCATTCTGCGTACCTCGAGGCACTATTTGTGAATCCACATCACATACACAGTCATGCAAAAAAGATTAAGTATAATTTAGAAATAGTTCTACAGAAATTAGTAGGACTTGGTCGGATTTGTATAAGATTTCTGGTAACTGTATATATACCTTTTTTGACCGCCACAGTCGTGTATAGACGACAAACCAAAATGTGCATAGCACGCCACGGTCGCGACTGCGTGACAGAATTTTAAACGTAAATAAATGACAGCATTGTTTTGTTTATTTCCCTTGTTAATTATGTACGTTGACTCTTATTAATTTATTTGAAGTGTATAAGCTTTCTTTAGATTTCATCTTTAGTAACGTAAGATGACAAAAAGGAAACCAGTCCTAAAGTTCGAAAAACATAGTGCCCTCGACGCCACAGTCACCATAACAGGACACGTAGTGATGTAGGTAGCAGTCAATATAACAAGAATATCGACCTCGACGGCAACCTACGTTATATTTATTTTACTCTGAATTCTCCTCTAGTAAATAAATAAAACATTTGCTATTGAACTTTTAGGTTTGAGAAATCAAGAAAATTTCATATTACTGAACTCATAGTCATTCTCTTGCCCTTTTCCCAATTCATTTGTGGTCAGCGCAGCATGTTTTCTTCCTCCATACTTCTCTATTTTTCGTCATCTCATCAGACACTTCTTTTTTTGCCATATCATTCTTAACACAGTCCATCCATCGTTTCTTTGGTCTTTCTCTACTTATATACCCATCCACATTCATACTCAAAACTTTCTTCACGACATTTTCCTCATCCCTCCGCATCACATGCTCATACCACGACAACCGATTACCACACAACTTTTCAGTCACCGGCGCCACTTTCAGACTTCCTCTTATATACTCATTTCTTACTTTATCCATTCGAGTAACACCACACATCCCCCTTAGCATCCTCATCTCCGCGACATGCAAATACCTTTCATTCATACTTTTTGTGGCCCAACATTCTGATCCATACAAGACAGCAGGTCTAACCATTGTTTTATAAATCTTCCCCTTAAGTTTAAGGGGAATGCGGGAGTCGCAGATTGTTCCCGTGACCTGCCGCCATTTCATCCATCCCGTGTTAATTCTGTGCTTTACACTACGATCTATTTCGCCATCGCTTTGCACGAGTGAACCGAGATACCGAAAGTCGGAGCAGACAGGAAAAGGCGCGCCATCTAACGCTATGGCTCCAGAACTGGAGAGACCGCCGAAATCGCAAAACATGTATTCAGTTTTACTTCTGCTGATTTTCAAGCCAACGTTCTCCAGTTTCTGTTGCCATTTCTCCAATCTGCTCTGGATCTCAGGTCCATCTTCCCCAACAAGAACAATGTCGTCGGCAAACAGCATGCACCAGGGTCCTTCTTCCTGGATGTCCGACGTTAAAGCGTCCATGATCAACAAGAAGAGGTAAGGACTTAAAGCCGACCCTTGATGCAAGCCTACAGCCACACTGAACTCATCGGTGTTGCCAGCAGCTGACCGGACGTAGGTACAAGATTGACTGTACATAGCACGAATTAACTCTACATACTTCCCAGGTATACCTTTCTCTTTCAAGGCCCACCACAACACATCACGAGGTACCCTATCATACGCTTTCTCCAGATCAATGTTTGACAATCCCATGACAACAAACGCGGCTTTTTTTTTAAATAGAGTAGTTCCTTTACTGATATTAAATATTATTAGTAATGGATGCGGTCATCCATTATTAACCTTTTATTTAACCGCTTACGTTGGATTAATCCGACAAATATTTTCGGGTTTATGACGATTTCATCAGGGTCGTATATTTATGACCAAAATACCACAGCTCGTTTAATGTACTTTTTTATTTAATTACATAATGATGCCCTATAGCATTATCCTGTTGGAAATACAACCGGCAAAAGTCAGCGATGCAAAATATGTGCAGCAAAATAAAAACGATCTGACACTCGTTTTATGTGCCAAAAATGCAAAGTTTATCTGTGCGTAGATCCATATTTTTGCGTCTATTATGTCTACGGCCAAAAAATTCAAACCACTATATTAGATATTTAGGTACCTGTTTTATGTTCTTTTGTGATAAAAAATATGATTACAGAAAACCGATGGTTCATGTCTCATTAATTATATTTGTTTACAATTTCAAATAATAATATTGAAATCAAATTTCTTATATTTACAAAAGATTTCCCACAATATGAAACAGAATTTTAGTGAAACGAAACTTATGAAAAATAAAATACGAAACCATTAAAACAAAATACCAATTATTATTTCGATATTATTAATAAATATCGGTTGCGCTCCTCTAGTGCAGAGGCGAGCAAATTAAGAAAGCCGTGCCAGCTACGCCACTGTCATCATAAGGTGACAAGAAAGTACGTCATGATTGAACATAGTGCTGTGATGGTATTGACTTGGTTTTATCGATTGTTGTTTTGAATTGTGGATTTAACCCCGAAACTGTGACACATTTATCATTATTATTTCTGTCATAAAGGACAAAGCGGGATGAAATAAAACTTCTGTATTATATTGTTCCGGTATAGATAGACCTTTTATTAAAAACATACTCTAGGTTAAAAAATAATAGTTAGTGCTTTATCGATATAATTTCGAACTCACTACTATTTTGTAGGTATTAAAGGATGAATTCATAGCTTGGCGCCAAGGGCACGCTTTTTCCTTTTTGACGTGGCGGTCAAAAGGTTAATAAATCTAATACGGTTTTGGCGAATGATAATTTTTTTCTTTGTTATTGAGATAGATTATTTTATCGTGCCTTATATCTTATTATAAAACCGTGTCATGTTCTTAGTCAACTTACATGTTCCTACAAACTCCAATAATGCATTACCCGATTATTTTTATAAAACGCCAGTGATATACCTATATATATTTCGTGTAATAGTGTTACTAATTGTGTACCTATATTTATTAAAATTGCAGTATCGAGCTAAAAACAGCTACCAAAAGTGCAATTTTGGACTGACTTAATTTAAGGTGAAAGCGTCAGGATAGCCAGCGAAAACCAAAATTTTCTTACGTTTTTTGCAATTTTCAGGCCAGTGCTAGGTTGTATGTTGATTAAAATATTGTTCGCGACTAAGTAAGACGTATGTAGTTAGAATTATAATCATCAAAATCATCAATACAACCCTCAAAGTTCATAAAGGTCGGGGAACGACTTTTTCTAACTATTTAAAAAAAAAAAAAAAAAAAATTAAATAAATAAATAAATATTGCTGGACATTCACACATTGCATACGTCTTACAGTCGCGAACAATATTTTAATCAACATACAACCTAGCACTGGCCTGAAAGTTGCAAAAAACGTAATAAAATTTGAATTTCGCAGGCTACCCTGGAGCATCCACCTTAATTTAAAGTATTGACTAAAAGGTGAAAGATACCCATCACACAAAAAGCATCACACAGGAAAGAAGAAAAATTTAAAGATTAGTGTTATTAAAACTATTGTTTGAATGCGACACTTACCGGAAGGATCAACATTAGCAATAGACCTGGGCGGAGGTACGGGAGCTAGTACCACAGGGAAGGTCGGCAGCGGCAGCTGCTGGTCGATCTGCAGGCGGTGCAGGCGCGCGTGCAGGCGGCGCGAGTGCGGCGTCAGACCGTACGACATCCACAGACCCGGCTGAAGCGTCCGCCGAAGTAAACGAACTACGGGTTTCAGTTGACGCATCTCTTCGAAGTCCACCTGTGTACCATTGTTATACACCGTTCATTTTAGGATTATTGGCCGAGCGTATGTTCGGCCAATAATCGGCATCTCATCGGCTGATCTGTTTAGATCAGCTAAAATGTATAACTAACATCTTTTTGTACTTATGTTCACAAATAAAGATTGATTTGATTTGATTTGGTTTGAAAGTCTGTCTGAGTTTGTCGGTTGTTGATCTGGGAGCCCAAAAAGCCGCATTACCAGAACCATCATAAGATAATAATATGAATAACGTTACAATTCGTAAAATGGTCAAAAGGTGTCAATTCAGAATATTAACTGCGTCTGCGATCATTTTATGAATTGTGTTCTTATTTCTATCTTCTCAGTAAGTTATGATCTGTCCCAATAGCAGAGGGTCATGTAGCTAAATAATAACGGACGCACGGTTCGGTAAAAGGTTAAGCTACTCTCGCTGAGGTCGTTCCGTGGAAGGGTGACCATTAATTACATATTGAGACTGCTCCGTGCCTCGGATAGCACGCTAAGCTATTGGTCCCGGCTGTCATCTGTTGGTGATTGACAGTAGTTACGGGTAGTCCGAAGTAGCCTGAAATTCTGCCTAAAGGGGGAACGTAATACCCAACTGGGTTGTGGACGTCAGCTAGGCAGTCGCTCCATGTAAAATACTGGTATTTAGCTGCATCCGGTAAGACTGGAAGCCGACCCCAACATACTTGGGAAAATAAAAAAAAACATAAAGAGATGCAGATGACGATGAAATTAAAACCGTCGTTTCCAAGCAATCATTTTTGCATAGAATTAACTTAGTTTGATGTAAAGAATGCCTGGTTAACGACTTCGTAAACAGTCCGTTTACACCTTGTTTATTAAAACAATAGACAAAATATAATTCGTAAAAAATATAGTATACCTCGACTTTGTCGTCTACCGTGACTCTAGACGAGATAGGCTCGTCGCTGACCATCTTCAGAGACAAATAACGTTGGAAGCATTCCTCGAATTGGATCAGTTTCGATCCATCAATCTTTTTGTAACGTCGAGCTCCTACTTTGCACTGTTCCCATATTATACCGGAGCTAAAAACAAAATTGAAGAACTTAGCCAAAAACAAAACTGACGCCTGAACAAAAATACCTCATTAAAATTGAGCTGTTGTAGCTTTCTGTGCAGAACTTAAGAGTTAAAAATCCAACAGGGCGCTTTTATTTCAGCATTCGTGTCATTTTTATTTGCTGTTTGTGAAAACGGGCATGAAGCTATTTTTAAATTAAATCTAAATTTTTACATACTTGGATACGCTGAAGTATACGATCTCAAGTTGTTGGGGATCGTCGACGAGTGACATTCCAATGCCCTGCATGGAGAGCACCAGTTCCGTATCAACGTGCTCGGCATCGCCTATCGTGTGGGCACCGCTTGCAAGTATCGGGTCCTCCGTCAGTAATATCACTCGCTGCAACCCGTCCAGGAAGGATACCCAGAATACTCTTGTAGTCTCGTCGATCCTAGAAACAATGTTACATCATAATAATATATCACGAATATAATCCCCGAAGCGTAAGGTTGTACACCTCTGTGTACCTAACAGTATACCCATATTTTACCAGTTTTGTTTCATCATCATCAGCCTATAATGTTCCCACTGCTGGGACACGGCCATGCTTCACTTTGCGTGCTACTGCAGCAGTTCTAAGCCTATAAATTCTATGATTATACTTACATAAAATCCCCAATCCCATCTTTTCTGAGGTCGTTTTCGATCTCCCTTCTCTCATGACTATCGAATAATAAAGTCCGCGGTCCTGCAGGGTTGTCCCACGTATACAGCACCTTATGCATCGACAATAACAACCTTAAAAAAAAAGATATATTAAGGCACATTTACAATGCCTGCCGGGGCTGCAGGACTGTTCGAAAGAGATACCGTGGCTCCGGAACACAAAGTGCAATGAAAGAACATATATGGGTTTTAGTCAGTAAAAGTCTGACACTCCCTCCTGCTCCGCTCAGAGCGGGAGGAGGCATTTGATGATTTCCCAAACGAAAAAAGATAAGGCACATTTACAATCACGTCTGAAATCTCATAAGGGTTAACGCGAGGAGTACCCCAAAATGCGCCCAATATAAAGCCGCTAATATTTCAGTATTTCAGTCGCTCCTTGGAAAATAATAGTATTCATCAGCATGAGGTTAGACTGACAAGCCTACCCTAACATAGTTGGGTAAGGCTATATGAAGACAAAATGAGAAAGTCCCACACAATAGGGAGCGAGCCCATTTCCAACGACCAGGCACAATCTTATACTCTATTAATCTCGTACGCGCCAGTTTTAACTAAGTTACGTTAAGTGCAACCAAACACTAAAGTAAGTAAACAAGCTTAGCATCTAAATATCTTGGATATATGTCAACTTTACAAACATTATAAACACAACCATACATTACAAGTTTACAAACATTCAAGTTTACTATTTATGTCTATCTACCCTAATTTTACTGTACTTTGCTTTATTTGCGAAGAAATCTGTTCCATCGGTGTTTTACAGTTTAGCAGTTTAAAAAAAAAATCTAACCAATCGTAGATGGTAGATGCTTCGAGTTGCTTCTGCTTTTTTTCGCGTTGTTCAAGGTTCCATTCTTCAACAGTACTGAGAACAGTCCTGACTGTCAAACATGCATGATTTTTCAAGAACTAAAATTCGCAACGATGTGTATCCTAGAGGGGCGCCATAAATATTCAGTTCTCCCTCCATCCTACAACTTGTTTTGTACCGACACTGAACTGAACGAAATGCTTATTAAGGTGGATGCTCCAGGGTAGCCCGCGAAATTAAAATTTTCTTACGTTTTTTGCAATTTGCAGGCCAGTGCTGGGTTGTATGTTGATTAGAATATTATTGGTGGCTGTAAGACGTATAAAATATATATATAACGTAGAATTATAATCATCAAAATCATCAATACAACCCCGCAAGTTCATAAAGGTGGAAAAATTACTTTTTCAAGGTCAAAGTTATTCCTCCACCTTTATGAACTTGGAGGGTTATATTGATTATTTTGATAATTATAATTCTGTACCTATTTATAATTGGCTACCCTGGAGCATTCACTTTAAGGCTTCGACCTTAAAAAAATAAGGAACACTGATCCAGGCATTATTTATATTTATCAAATAAATAACGTTAGTTAGCAAGTTTTTGTTTTCATTGACAGGTTGTCATTTTGATGGTCTCGAAGCACAGGTTTATTAACTATTCCCGTTACCGGACCGTTCTATGGACTGCTCAGTGTGGTTTGGTTTGAAACACTAGTTAGGTCAGCCCGACACGCTGTTGTTTATTTAGAAATCATTTTCTTTTAACTTGGCCTTCAAAATGTGACACCTCCGTATTTAGATTACAGTAATTCATATGTGTCCCAAATTTCAACTTAATCGGTCCAGTAAATTATGTGTAGTGATCCTGTGAGGATTCTGTATTTTAATTTGAACGGACGGAACCCTAAACATGGGAAAGATTGTTCATTTGCGAGACTGTCACCATAAGATGAAAGAACTGGTTTTAGATTTTGATATACTTATGTCAAGATCTATAATACCTTACCTAGTATTAACGTTCTCCTTTTCATAGAAAGTGACGTCGTAGGGCGAGTAGTTGACGATCAGAGCGGGCGCGAGCCCATCGCGGTACTGTCGCACTGTGATGTAAGTGGCGCCTTCTGTGAGCTGCACTTCTACGTGTAAACCGCCATACTGAGGAACAAATTATGAATATAAGTTAAAATAGACTTTTCTTTGTCATACAAATGTAATTAGTAGATTATACAACAAGTGAAAAAAAGGGAATTTAAAAATATCTTACCTCGTTGTCGAGTTTTAAGCATACGGAATGTTGTTCGGTAAATAAGAACGGTGCAGTAATTGCTTGGGCATCAGCGACGCGTAATACCAGCAACTTGTCTTCTCTCTCTATGACGGGCCATAGAGGCGCGCTAGAGTTGTGTGGCACCTGGGAAACCATAAACATTATTTTATTAAAAGAGTACCATTTATCTTTGTTATTTTTTTTTAATGCTGATCAATAGTCAATGATTCACTTTAATTTGGATGCAGATGGAAATTGAGCTAGTCACCCAATATGAATGAATGATGTGAAGCCCGTTTTCGGGTATTTTCATACATGTTTGTGATGCAATTCCACAGAGAACTAAATTCTTCTAGGTTTAATTAACAATTCAGGAATCAATATGAATTCCGTGCAACTGATACCAGAATGCAGTATAGCAAAAAATGCGCCTAAAACTTAGAGAAATAAACTTTTATTTTTATTTTATTTATTTACATGTCTATGTATTTTGAGGTAGGTCCCAAACTAGGCACAGCCTGTTTCTTGGTAACATCACAAGGTTAGTTTAGAGTGTTCTGCTAAAAGCAATTATAAGCTTTTTTTTCAAATTTTATTCCAGACTTACCGTGATCCAAGGGTCGGCAGATCTGTGCAGCTCTTGATATTGAATATTAAAAGGCGCTTCGTTGATGATCAGGAAGTACGGCGTGAATATCACCATCTTGGTTAAACTGTTGAACATCAGCTGATTTGTGACAGCCACCTACAAAACAAACAAGTTGTAATCGAGGTCAAGAGCAGGCCCATATTGAAATATCAAAAAAACAAAAAAAAAACATGTATTTTAACAACATTAACAAAGCACAGTACAGTTTGTTACATGGACATTGTGAGCCAGTTTTTATTCTCCTATCTTTCTCATTTCCTCTTCAGCACAATAGGGTAGATGGCAAAAAATATATAATTAGTCCGTCACATAAATTATCAAAAAATATTTGACCCGTATTTTTTCTTTTGTTACGTAAACCAAAATGGACGAAGATACGAACGCTTTTAAAATTCTTTAAACGTCACGCCGTGGTATAATTTTTAGTGCGTTCTGACATCACGAGCTCCCACTCCCGAGTTTTGATGCGTTTTATTTTTGTCAATATTCATTGATTTATAAAAACAAAAACTACGTGTCCATTATTCAATACAATACTCTAACTGACGGACTAAATAGGTTTGCAATTTATGGATGGTGGAAACTAGCCTATTCAGCTCACTAACATTTTCTATACTAATCTACACTAATATTAAAGATTTGTATTGTTGTATGTTTGTAATGAATAAACTTAAAAACAACTGCGCCCATTTCAAAAATTCTTTTACCATTAGAAAGCTACATTCAACCTGAGTAACATAGGCTATATTTTATCCCCGCACTCCCACAGGAACGGGAACTACGCGGGTGAAACCGCGTGACGTCCGCTAGTATTTAATAAACTTACCTCATACTTCCTCCCTTCATTTTTGCACTGTATAACACCAGAACTGCCAGGAACGTCCAGTGGGAACTTATCAGACCATTCTCCGAACTCCAGTCTGATAGCAGCTTTCTTCTTACCGAAGAAGTTCTTAGCACGGAACGAGAACAGTACCGGTTCCTTATATTCTTTAGGATGGAAAATAACGTTGCCAGTTTCATCCACATTCTAAAAAAGCAAAACACATAATAAACATTCGATCTTCAATTATTTTTCCTGTGAGTTGCCAATGCTGAGTTCAAGGCATTTCGCATTATCCTGTACCTTAAGCTTGCTTACCGTACCCTGCAAAGCTTGTAAAGAATGTGCTTCTTGCACTTTAGTTGGCGTATTTGTTAATACAAAATATACCCTTAAAAATACCAATAAAGTTCATTTTGTATTAGCGAAATAACGTCTTGTGTAGTACCAGTATGATTAAGTATCATTAATTGGGTGATTAAATGGAACTCAGATTAATGTGTGATCATGCAAGTATATTGATCATGCTACGAATTGTAAATACGACGCATTATTACAATATCAGTTTCACTAGTGTAAACAAATTGATAAAATACATGCTGCTAAAAAGCAAAATAAAAACAGTAGGGTCATGGTAATCCACAAAATTAAAGCTACGATGTGTGCATTTACTTGAAAACAACAACACTTTATAAATTGAACCCAACCTTCACAACTTCGTAGACTGATCTGTGTCAAAAATTTCAGTATAAATTGAATAATCATTTCTTACCCAAAAACCCCACCACGTAAAACATTAAAACTTACAAATTTTGTAACCAAAACCTCTGTACAGTGCTCAATGTAAGTAGCAAAATAATATAACCTATTTATTCTTATTCATAAAAGTGCTAAAATAATGTTTGCACTTACCGGCAAACAAGAAGTATGGCGTCTAATAAATTTACTGCAACGTGAATGCTTAATCTGTAATTTACATAAAATGGATAACCCATACAGTATTTGCTTTATTATTCATAAATAAATATGTCTGACATATCGCACCGAATCTATCGTGTCAAATAGGTGGTAAATATTCTAATATACTTTCGGATTAGGCTATGACCCCACTGGAAAACGCATGCTATAAACAACAATAATAATTATCGAAACC
This sequence comes from Xestia sexstrigata, assembly GCA_941918905.2. NCBI lineage: Eukaryota > Metazoa > Arthropoda > Insecta > Lepidoptera > Noctuidae > Xestia > Xestia sexstrigata. The sequence goes on along the minus strand of OW799212.2, from coordinate 11,965,842 downwards.
AAAAAGTCCTAAAAATATCGTTTTGAGATGAAGCTTGTTAGATTTAGAAAGCATTAACCGGCCGACTCGAGGATTAAAAATAAAATAATGAAGAAAAAACGATTAAAAAACAGCTACATCATCTCAAAGATACCTTGTTGGGTGTGCCGGACTCTTTTTCTGGTTTCTTTGATTTCTGTAACCACGTAATGAATTTATGGCCAATCTGATAAACAGGTACACTCCAATAGTACGAATGATGCCGTCATACCGAGATATGTCAATGACTTAGTAAGATGACAAGACAAACACAGTTAGTATAGCCTAATAGAGCTTCTACTTACAGTACAGCTCATACTTGGAAGATTTGATCAAATACTGATAGAAGATACAAAGAAAATAGTGTTCATTAGTGTCTAGCTTTAAAATTTCAATATTACCTGTACTTACATGAAACAACTAGCTAATTTCGTAAAATATTTATGAAGTGTACAATACTGATATGAGTTAAGTTTTTGCACTCAATGCATACCAAACTTAACGTGTTTTGCAGCGATAATTGTTATCAAATTTTGAATTTCCACACACATTATTTACTTCAAAACCAGTTTTCAATGCCAAAACCCACATTTATAAATATCAGAACACTTTTGAAATAAGTCAAAAGAACAACATAAAAATGTGGACTTACCCTATAGCAAAGTGTAAAGTCTGTTTTGTTGAGCATCCAGAAAGGACAGTACAGAGATAAGACTTGAGTGCCTTCCGTATCCACACTATGCATACCCAAGTCCAGTGTCATCAATGTGGGACTGTCGTGAGAATCGAACGACCATACTGATAGTTCTGTTTCACTCTCTGGCAGGTTCTTGGTACATACCCAACATTTCTCGAGGTAGTTTTGTATCTGAAATGTTATTTTAACATTGTAGTTTCAATACATTTGAAGCGATTAAAAAACCTTTTTCTGACCATTTTATAACAGGGGAGGATTATAAGGATCTTTTTTAAAAATACGGCGAAGATCCAGTCACTAACAAATAGGGAATATGCATATTTTTTCTTCAATTAAATGAATAAAGTACTGTACTATAAAACCAATAAAAAAATTAAAAGTTAAGTTCAACGACTGGTTGTCGCTGAAAAAAATATTAAACTTCTACAATTTTCTAATACAGTTCAAACGTCCGTGATTCTCGCAGCCATTCATATCATAGACGTTGTCGTCATTTCCGTCTATCTGCCTTGTTTACATAGTTTTTACCCTTAATGTTATAATTTTACCAAATGTATGTGCTTTATTCAAGCAAACATTGTATAACAATAATTATAATAACATCTTTGTGAAACTTGAAGCAGTTTTCAAATAAAAGTGTTTCGTTGACAAATAACAATTGACGTAACTACCGGCGACGATGCGTTTTGAATTTGCGTTCCGTTTCACTAAAATACACGCTACATAAAATATTAAATGTTAAATTAAGTGTTGTATTAGAAAGGTAAACAAGTGTACCACAATGTTTATGTGGGCCAATACAAGGCATTGTTATGGAATAAAAAAAGTTATGAATTTCTTGCATATTCCCTATTGTAGTATTTTTGGTCGTATAAAAAAAAATGAAACTATTTATTTCCTCATGCAATCTTAAGTTTAATACAGCAACAATAATGCTCAATCTTTCTAATGCAAGATTATGTGCGCTATTGATCTTCGCTTATTTGATCATTTTACCTGGACAAGATCCCGCGTTCCTCGATTTGCAAAAACCGAACGATTACGGTTTTTGGTTAGCATTTCTACCACAAGAGACAAAAATATGAACGAAGAAGTATTAAGGCGGACGTCGTAACCGAGCCAGGCCCACTGATTGGCCGGAGAAGACAAACAGCAAGGAAGATTGGAAAGCTATGGGGGAGGTTTTTGCTCAACAGTGGGAGAGAACATCAAGAAAAAAAGGAGTACTCAGTACTCACCATAATAACAATAGACGCTCTATTAGGCGACAAATGCGACAGATGGAACATCTCTCCCGGCTTGAACACTTGCGTCCTCTTCAGTCCTAGCTGAGAGACCACGATCTCGACCGGCAAGCAGTTCTGTAGCTTGACGGCGGGCTTCAGTACGATGTCGTAGCACGACGACGCGAACGTGTGGCGGGCTGTGTGCTCGTAGAATACTTGCTCCATTGTCCCCACAGCCTGATTTCAAAAAGTTTATTATTTAAAATAAGAGTTTGCCCCAGAAGACCATTCATAGGGAAAATAGGAAATCTATGAGGAATATCTTTAACCAGAAATGGTACAATACAGGTAGACTTCAATATTGTCTCCCACGAAGATCAGGAAGATTGACTCAGTTTCGAATCAGGGTCTTCCGGGCTTGTCTTGGCAGTCTATATGTGAGAAAAATGAAGGCCCGGTGGACATGTGTCCACCATAACAAAAAAAAAACATTAAACCATTTACAGCAGGCCTATCCCTTATACGTCCTTTTCCCATCTGTGTGTGTATGTCTGCCTTCCACATAAATTAATCTATAAGCACGGAAGGCCCAGGCCCTGAAATGTGTGGCTAAACTCTTATCAAGGAAGACAAGATACAGCAAAACTATTTGTAAGGTAATCTTACCCTCAGGTAGAATTTTTCTCCGCTATTCTTATCTTTACACTCGCATTGCAACAGTTTGGATATCTTCACCTCTTGTTGAAGCTCGCGCCATATAAACGGTGATACAGATACTGTGAAACCTGGACAAGGATTTCAGGGATAAGAAGATCATTAAAAAAATTAAACAGCGCAAAACATTTTAGGCCTGGTATACCATTTAGACTGATTGTTATTTTTGTCACTGTCGCACAGCTGTCAAACTTCAGTGCCAGATAGAGATGAGAACATTTCTAAGCTAAAACACCTGCTAAGTACTTTTATAGATCTTGGTTTGTCTCGGCTATAACTACTTCTGACTGGTACACTCAATAAATTTAAATAAAACCTTGTTTTAAAAATTATATTACATATAATTTATTTTTGTTTTACTGTGATTAGAAATCAATCCCCAATCATCAATCCCTTTACGTTTGTGGAATTTCATTACCTTATGTAAACCTTTGACCCTATAAGCAGGGTGTAACTCTAAAAGCGCAATACCTCTTAGGTAGCTCAGACAACTTTGTGACAACTTTCCTTAAGGAACATAGGTATAGGATATTGAAAAAAAATGGACCCTTCATTCCAACTGCGCCAGCTGATGTAATATTTTGTATCGGAAATCAAATTTGTTTTTGATGTGCAACATCTATAAGCGCGGGAAAAACCAAAAAATGGCGTGATGGCGACACGTCGCTAACTGTCAAGTTGTCAACCCGGCCCGAACAATACCGACCTGTTGAAGCAGCATAAGATCTACATATTCACCACGGTTTACAACAAGCCAGCTGGTTTCGGGGCACAGCGCTGGGTTAAAATCGTGACTTTGAGTTCGATCCCAGCCTAAGGATTTTCTTTTTGTGAATCGAGTAATTTTGTTTTTGTATTTAATTAAAGTAAATGATTATTTAATAAACAGTCATCATTTTCAGGGAAAAAATTGTAATATTTTATTGTTTCTTTAAGCCATATTTAGTTCCTGTCGTAATCTGTTCATTTATGCATATTACTTATACAAAATAATTTCGATGTTTCACATCTGCTAGACACAATTTTTTCTGTATATTATAGATCGTAACTGTACGTTGTCGCTTACCTTCAACAGAGAAAAACAGCTCTGCAGTAGGAGTATGCACGGCCTGTAGTGGCAGGCGCAGTATGTCGCCGGGCTTCACTTCGCCGAGCAGTTGCACCTCGTTGCCGCTCAGCGTCATGTAGTACACCGACACGTTCACTGTCAACGTGTTCGTTACCTGACAAAGAAAATATTGCACACAAATATAAAATCACGTCTGCATACGCTTCGAAAATCATCGTCTATCTTTGGAAAGACGGAAGCTCGATGATGGGATCTAATGTAGAGCTGTTATAACCATGATAGTACTTGCCTGTTTTATACTACCCTGACTACAAAATTATATATTAACAACTCTAATTCTAAGCTTTGTTTCTGTGTGGGATTACTCAGTGGCGCGATGTTCGTTATAATTCGACGTGAACGTTACCTCAGCGTATCTGTAACATACCTGCACTACACTCCGCAGGTTTATGTGCAGCGCGGCGTCCTGCATGACGATGTCGGAGATGAGCCCGCGCGGCTCCACGGCGGCCACGAGCGGCGCGCTCTTGTATCTGTAACATACCTGCACTACACTCCGCAGGTATATGTGCAGCGCGGCGTCCTGCATGACGATGTCGGAGATGAGCCCGCGCGGCTCCACGGCGGCCACGAGCGGCGCGCTCTTGTATCTGTAACATACCTGCACTACACTCCGCAGGTATATGTGCAGCGCGGCGTCCTGCATGACGATGTCGGAGATGAGCCCGCGCGGCTCCACGGCGGCCACGAGCGGCGCGCTCTTGTATCTGTAACATACCTGCACTACACTCCGCAGGTATATGTGCAGCGCGGCGTCCTGCATGACGATGTCGGAGATGAGCCCGCGCGGCTCCACGGCGGCCACGAGCGGCGCGCTCTTGTATCTGTAACATACCTGCACTACACTCCGCAGGTATATGTGCAGCGCGGCGTCCTGCATGACGATGTCGGAGATGAGCCCGCGCGGCTCCACGGCGGCCACGAGCGGCGCGCTCTTGTATCTGTAACATACCTGCACTACACTCCGCAGGTATATGTGCAGCGCGGCGTCCTGCATGACGATGTCGGAGATGAGCCCGCGCGGCTCCACGGCGGCCACGAGCGGCGCGCTCTTGTATCTGTAACATACCTGCACTACACTCCGCAGGTATATGTGCAGCGCGGCGTCCTGCATGACGATGTCGGAGATGAGCCCGCGCGGCTCCACGGCGGCCACGAGCGGCGCGCTCTTGTATCTGTAACATACCTGCACTACACTCCGCAGGTATATGTGCAGCGCGGCGTCCTGCATGACGATGTCGGAGATGAGCCCGCGCGGCTCCACGGCGGCCACGAGCGGCGCGCTCTTGTATCTGTAACATACCTGCACTACACTCCGCAGGTATATGTGCAGCGCGGCGTCCTGCATGACGATGTCGGAGATGAGCCCGCGCGGCTCCACGGCGGCCACGAGCGGCGCGCTCTTGTATCTGTAACATACCTGCACTACACTCCGCAGGTATATGTGCAGCGCGGCGTCCTGCATGACGATGTCGGAGATGAGCCCTCGCGGCTCCACGGCGGCTACAAGCGGCGCGTTCTTGTCGCTGCGAGGGATGCTCTGCCTGCGGCCCAGCGGGAAGTAGCGCTTGTCTGCGCGCTCAACCGGGATTGTAACTTGTTCGTCTATTTCTACTATCTGTAACATTTAATTGAAATGTAAACAGTTCTTTGGACTCAATTTTGCCTAAAAAGAAGCGTAGAGAATTCTTGATAAAACCAATTCTCGAAATGATCATTACGCAAAATAAGCACATCTCAAATTCAGCACGTCGCTCGCTAAATGCACATTTTAATGGAAATGGTGTTAAAATAAAAATCGTTCGATCAGCGATCAGCGTGACAAAAAAATAACTCGAGCTGACTGGTCGACGCGACGTCAAGAAATTAAATTCCAAGGGTCAGCTCAGATGATCATTGTGAGAAGTAAGCTAAGCTAAGTTTGTATTACCCAAAAACTTACCTTAACAGTTAATTTGAGCGGTGGGGGTGGTTCATTCAATTTCATCAAGTTCAGTCCGCCATGTTTCAGTTGCAGAGGAACACACGCGCCCGGTTCCAAAACCACTTCCCTACAAAAACATAACCTTCTTAGTGAACTCGTAATGAAGTCCATATTACGTTTAGGTGCTTACGTAACGGATCGGTCTTAAAAACTCAATACGCACAGTTTTGAGCCCAAAACTAAAGCCTAGCCCGCAATGCGACAGAAAATATCACGCCTACTAATTTAAAAAAAATTGACACGATTTTTCTAATCGCAAAGGCTATGTATAGTCACAGAATAGCAATCAAAATTTTGCGCGATTTTTATCGCAGTGTGGGCTAGGCTAAATACAATACGAAAAAATTGTGTGGGGTGTGTGGGGAGGAGGGGTTGAAATGTTGTGTTGAACACGTGGTAACCGTTCGTGCGTCGATATGTAGCAGACGTGACTTTAACCTTTTTACCGCTAGTCACACAAACGTGACAAGCAAGCGCGTGCCCTGTACGCCAATCGACACAAATATGTGACAAAATGGTACGTGTAATTGTGGCTTGACGTGGAGAGCACGCGCGTGCGTTTATGCTCTGGTGGTCAAATGGTTAAAGCCATTTGCAGCCGTCAAACCTGAAAGGAAGATGCGGATTCGCGAATAATGGAAGGAATGCCCTCTACTTTTCTCATTTTTTCCGGACACAAAAATCCAGGAATGGGACAGAGAAGTAAAAATATTAAAATCGTATTGATTGTTAGTTTTATTATTTAAAAAAAAATGGGGTTAATTCATATACTCTGCTTAAGGTTAAGTAATAATTAGCAACTGTTTAATCATACATTTTTAACGTCTAATCATCTCGTAACTTTAACCAGAGTTTTTGAATAACCCCAAATTTAGAAAAAAACATTTACCTGTAGTCAGAGGATACATAATTTTCAGTGAGACAAACGGAGAAGTCATGATTATCGTCCAACATCAACTTTGCAGTCAGACCGGTACAGTTATGAAGAACGTAAGGCGCGCCGTGGTATTTATTTGTTTTCTATAAAAATATATTTCGTATTAATTAAAACGTATCAATACTTTTGTGAAATATAGAAACTGGGCCAACCTGGGTAGAGGCTGTTGCTTCCTCTTAAAAAAAACAGCAAAAACACTATCTGTATGTAATTGTCTTTGTTTTATGTAATAGATTGCTTACACAGAGGCGGTGTGGTGTTTCAGGCCGTAACTACTTAATTGGACGGCATGATAGTTTTATTAAAATGAACTTTAAATTTAGGGACATGCATTCAAAATTCATTTCCTGGGTACTGTCGTTTGATTCGTTGTTTCTCAACACCATCTAATCTACACTAATATTGTAAAGCTGAAGAGTTTGTTTGGTTGAAAGCGCTAATCTCAGGAACTGCTGGTTCGAATTGAAAAATTATTTTAGTGTTGGATAGCCCATTTATCAAGAAAGATAGGCTATGTAACATCACGCTACGATCAAAAGAAACAGAGCATCAATGAATTTGGTAAATTTAATTGGGTAAATTTATTGTTTTTGAGAGTGTTTCTGTTTGCGTGCGCTGCGTAAACAGTTAAATTACGCAAAAATAATGTATGACGGAATTGTTCCTCTTAAAAAGTTAAAAAAAAAAACATATCTTTTCAGATTGACTCAGTATATTATTCTTTTTTAATTTAATTTGTTTTAAAATAATGCATTATTTGCAAAGGTGTTTTTATAAATATGGTATTAATCCTTAAATATTTTTTTTGTTTTTTATTTTATTTGCACACACTGCACCAAACTCAGCAAGGAGGCTTGTGTCGTGGACACCAGAAAGTTGATATACAGTTGGTGCCAGTTAAGATGAGAATAGCGGTCATTGACCCACCTACATTTATTAAACTTCTTAACTTTAAAAACCAAAAAAAAGCCTGTTCAAGTCTTGAATCGTCATCTTCAACATTTTTTCTAATGAAAAAACTTTTTTGCATAAAATAAAACTGAGAAGTCGTTGGCAAAGAAACTGAATCAAACACACAGAAGTCACCGACTTCTGAAGCTAAAGTTATTTTTCACTTGTTGTGTTTTTGAAGTCGTTTTTATTTTTTGCAACAAAGTTTTTTATTTTTCCATTTTTAGTTGTAATATCCTATACAAATATTAGCTATACATTTATTTTAACATAACATAACATAACATCACGCCTGTAATCCCCGAAGAGTTGGGTTGAGGTGTACCCAATAGTACCTACACCCACATTTCGCCAGTTATGTTTAAGTCCCATGTAATAGGGGGCGAGTGCTGGCGCAAATCCAGACTCCGTGGCTGCTACTGAGGAATTCCTGATGGTAAAACCCAATAACACTTTGCCCGACCTGGGAATCGAACCCAGGACCTCATGCTGAATAGTCGCCACCACTAGACCAACGAGGCAGTCATTTATTTCATATTGTTAACAATACATGTCATGGTAATAGGCTTATCCCCAAAAAAACCGAACCAAACTTACCTAACTGTCGAAATGTGGGTGTACTGTACACATCTGCATACCCCCTCAGAGCATACAGGCGTGATGATATGTTATGATGTTGTGAAAACAACAAATATCCAAGCGATTGCAGCAATCACGACCGATTTGCTGTCTATAATTGAAGAGTTCCATTGTATTTCGCCGAAGATCACAATCAGATCTTCACCAAATTTAAACGGGACCACTGCGAAGTAATTTTCTTCCAAACAAAAAATAATCCTCGAAATCGGTTTACAATTGGCGAAAACAAGGCTGACCATACACACAAAAAAATAAATAAAAAAATCTGACGAATTGATAACCTCCTCTTTTTGGAAGTCGGTTAAAAATGATGGTTTTGGTTCGTACGAAGAGATAGTAGGGAAAGGGCAGTGACGACTATTCTCATCTTAACTGGCACCAAATAAACCTATAGATAGATACTTTTTTTTGTAAATACATAGTTAGTTCATTATGCGGAATGATGTGGTTCTTTAGAATAGGGTAGATGACAAAAAAAAATCTAATCAGTCCGTCAGATAGATTTCCAAAAAAACACACATTTTTGGACACATATTTTTTCTTTTTTCAAAAAATGAAGACGATTCAGTGCGTCGAAAACTCGTGTGACGTCACATTTGAGTACATATTTTACTCAACTATGACGTCAAAAGCCCCCCCCTGATGATCGTTGACACGTTTTATCTTCGTTAATTTTTTATTTGATAAAAAAAAACGCGTATCTAATATTTTTCGATAATCTAACTGACGGACTAAACAGAATCATATTTTTTTTAATCAGTTATCATCCCAATAGGCGAGACGACAAAAAAAATCTAATTAGTCAGTCTGTTAGATTATCAAAAAATATTTGACGTTTTTTCTCGTACGTAAACCAAAATTTACGAAGATATGACGCTTTTAAAATTCTCAATACGTCACGCCTAGGTATAATTTTTAGCTAGTTCTGACGTCACGAGCCCCCACTCTCGAGTTTTGATGCGTTTTATCTTTGTCAATATTCATTGATTTACAAAAACAAAAAATACGTGTCCATTAATTTCCAATACTCCAACTGACGGACTAAATAGATTTGCAATATTTTGATACTGTCGTCATGCTTATTGTACCCTCTCTAACCCTCTCTCTCGCTTATATGACATAGACGAAACTGCGCGGGTCAGCTAGCTTTAAACATTGAAAGTAATATTAAAAGTGCAACTTACTACGCTCGATTTGTGGAGAATCGCGCTGTCAGACGTGCCCGCTGAGTCAGTGGTTGCGGGAGAAAACGAGTTCCCTAGTAGAGTTAGCACCTGAAAGAGAAGAACGGTTTAATCTACACTAATATTATAAAAAGAAAAGATTTGTATTTTTGTGTGTGTGTATGTATGTTTGTAATGAATAAACTCAAAAACTACTGCGCCGATTTCAAAATACTTTCACCATTAGAAAGCTACATTCACCCTGAGTAACATAGGCTATATTTTATCTCCGTACTCCCACGGGAACGGGAACTACGCGGGTGAAACCGCGTGACGTCCGCTAGTTCACTATAAAGTGACATACAAAGAGGTTTCAATAGTTCTGCCATTAATATATTTATTCAAACTTGCGGCCACGCATAATACCCGTTTTTATGAATAGCTGGCTGCAATACAAAACATCTTCTAATGCGTTGTGTTACTGATACGTAAGCTATCAAATCTGATATCTCTTTAACATTTACCCCTTCGATAGCATGTTTCTCGGTTTCTGGAACGAAAATGAACATCGCGTATAGATCAAACGCTGGTCAAGTGGTCAACTCCGCCTCTAAAACGACCCACTGACCGATGCGGTTGCTTGTTCATGATCCACTTAACCAATCACAGCACGTGAAGTGCGTTTAAAAACTAAGTAACTTGTGAATTGTATCGTCGATCAATCTAAAATAAACTTTATCTTAATTGTCTAAGGTTGATTTTGACTAACCGTTCTATGAAAGCGTGCGGTGACGATGACGCAAGTTCCATGATTTTACTTTGATAGTGCTCAACGCGCCTAAAGAAGTTTTCACTTCAAAAAACTTTGCAGAAGGTAGACAATGCCAGACTTGGCGGTGTTAACTACTCTATAAAGTAATATTCTGTTAACGTTGAGATCGTAATTTTCTCATGAGGAAAATTAATAACGATTTGAATGCCAAACAGCACTGCAATATCTCTTAAAAAACTGTAATACATAATCAGTTTAAGGGGTTAATAGGGAAGGTTTATGTCATCGGCAATGAGCTCCGATCGACCTTTCTGATTTAAAATGCTTCGGTCGTTTGATCTAAGAAAAGGCTAGGAATAGTATGTGTGAGCTGACCTCCATGCCCGTCCTGGTGATGGTGATCTCGAGCGGCTCACTGCTGGACAAGGTGATGGTCTTGCTGGCCTGTCGCTGCGCCACGGCCTGCAAGTTCGCCGCCTCGTCCGTTGTGTCGATCGTTGTGTGCGCCTCTTGGGCGTGCATCACTACCTGTTTCATACAATTTTACTTGGATATAATAGTATTATTAAACACATTAATTTTACATATGTCATGGATTTTTATATTTGTATAATAATTATATATTTACAAACAAAAAGTATCTATGTAGTATATCAACTATCTGGTGTCCACGACACAAGCCTCGTTGCTTAGTGTGGCACTAGTGCCACACATTATACAAAGCGCCATCTAGCTTTGTATAATGTCCAGCCATATTTATTTATTTATATGAAGTCCCATCAAAATAACATAACATGATATTTGTAATCCCCAAAGAGTTAATCAGACATGTGTCTCAATGGGTACACCCACATTATACAAGTTATGTTTAAGTCCCATGTAATAAGGGGCGAGTATTGAGAAATTCCAATGTGATTTAAAAAAACAATAATACTTTTGCCGATCTAGGAATCGAAGGTACGAAACAAGGTATAGTAAAATAAATGATAAATTATTTTCACTTAAAGTCGGATAAAAATTATTAATATGGGTTAACTTTTATTTGGTTATAAATGGCAAATTACCTCCAGCTTGAGTTCCCAGGGCACGTGTTTATACTGGTAATCTTTGAGTACTTCCACAGGTTCAATGAGCGGTTCCCAAACCGCGCGCGCCATGTTATAGTACGACACTTGCATCGCCCATGTTGATTCGGCGTAAAACTAAAAAAGAAAATCCGGAATTATTTTTTGTCACACTTGTTTACTCTCGCAACTTTGGTGATTTTTTTAATTTTAAATTTGAAGGATAATATTTACGTTGACCGTCATAGAAATATTTTGAGAAAAATTGCCTTCTTAACTTTTATATAGACGATTTCCTGATAAATGTGAATAAATTTTTAGTCACTTCACTCGTAAACATGGTTTTCTTAAATATTTTAACATTCAATTATCTGTGAAAAAGTATCAGTTACCAATTTCAAAATAAATGTTGGTCTTAAAATTGGAAATTTTAAAAATAATTGCAAAAAATAAGAAATTTTCTAAAAATATTTGTAATATTGCATTACATCGACAACAATGAACAAAAAGAAAGAAACAGACCAAATTAGCATTTAATGGATGCACGTAGGTCACACTATTACGCTACAATATGAAATCGTCGAATTTGAAGTTAAAATTCCGACCACTATAAACTTCGTTCCACCAGTATTTTTTGTCTAATTGCACTCGGCTAAAATATATGCGTGCGATGATTGAAATGTAGTGCTTCTTCAGCTATGTATAATATCGTAGAGACGTAAACCTCCATGGTAGGAATGTGCATGTTATAATTAAAAGGAAATAAACCTTAATTTCTTAACTATAGTTGGTACTGGCACCAACTATAGTTAAGAAATTAAGGTTTATTTCCTATCGCAATAGCGGTCATTGAACTACCTACATTTATTCAAATTCTTAACATTGAAATTCAAAAATAAGCCTGTTCAAGTCTTGAGTCGTCATCAATCGTGATCTTCAACATTTATTCTAATGAAAAACGATACATGGTTAATTTGGTTTGGTTCGTACGAAAAGATATTAGAGAAAGGACAATGACCGCTATTGCGATCGTAACTGACAGCAATTATAGAAGACATACGAGTAGAGAAATTAGACGAATTCCAGGGGGGCTAACAGCGCGAGTCAGCTGAAAAAATGTGTTCGTCCTTCTAGGAATAATTGTCTGAATTATAAGCTTTTTATTTTGTACATCTCATATAATACTTACGTCGGAACTCCAATCTTTGACTTGTCCAGTAAGCGCCGCTTCCATGACGAGCAAGGGTATGGTGTCGGTACCAATCTCCATTTCAAAGGACACGAGGATCGTCGGGCATGACAATAAACAAATCTCGCCGACTGGAGGCTTAATCACCTCTATTTCCGATTCCTCTTCGTTGATCGCTTCCGTAGCCTCCTCTGTAGGACAAATAGTTTCGAAGAACATTTGAGTAACAAAAAGTCTACAAGATAGTTTTTTTTAAATCTCTGATGTCTTCTCAGGGTAGAAAGGGGTAAACTCAGGGTGGAAAGAGGGTAAAAGCGCATTTTCTACTTTAAAAAATAGGTAATACGGTTCTATTGCAATGCAGCCAGTAAAATGCGCGAGGATGTTTCCGTTCTGTCTGAACTGACCGTTACAAACACCGACATCATCTAGTTCGAAAACGTGATTTATTGTGACAAGTTTTTTTTTAACAAAATTGTGGAAATAAATAATATGTATCAATAATTTATAATTCTATCATTAAATGGACATAAATATTTATAACTAGTAATTGTTTACATATAAGTAAACAAACAAGTTACAACGAATGCGCTTCAACATAGTTTCTAAATATAGTTCTATTAATACTTAGCTGAACATATTGCACCAAAACACTAAAATAATGAGCAACAAAGTGAAATTACCAGTTTTTAAGAACCAATAAGAGTTCGGTTTGAACGGTTCAATCGCCCACAGGTCTTTATAGAATACAGGCTTGTCATCTTCTACTTTGTTGTCCTCTTCGGTGCTTGTCATCGTGGCCATCACCCGATTCAGTAGAGCTATGATTTCTATAACCAAAAATGAATAATTATATTAATGAAAATGTTATACCAGATAAGTATTTATTCATATCAATTATTATGACCGGAAAATGGTCACAGCATTGTGTTGAGTACATTTCATAAAATATCTAAGTTAAAGGTTTAAGAACAAGGCATAAGTTAGTTGATTTCTTTTTCCATGATCTCAACATAGAACATAATAGAGAAGTTAAGAAGCGAAACTCCCGCTCTAAGCACGTTTAAAACCAGCTTAATTACAGCTAACGGAGTAAAATTATTTCCAAAATCGCGCACTTTATAATACGCCCAGTTTAGCTGCTATTATAAATATTTATATGTAATATTATATTTTATTATTTAATAAACTATAGAACGCGGTGGCGTAGAGCACACCACTTTCGCCTAGTTATATACATCTGTTCATTACACGCACGCCTGCAGTTACGTGTACTACGCACCTGTGATCTCTGAAGAACACCAGTAATAAGGTCAGCGTATGTGGATATAAGAATGAACTAACCAGGTGAGATGGTGATGACGATGTCGGTGATAGTGAGGTCGATGTGCATGCCGCTCTGCGGCGGCTGCGACAGCGCCAGCGACAGGTGCGTGGGCGCCAGCAGGTAGCGCGGCTTGGGCCCGGGCCCGCGCGCGCCCATGGCCCGCACCACCATCTGCAGCCCCGAGATGCCGCCCTCCGCCACCATGCGCTCCACGCTCCGCCGCACCTTCATGCGCGCCTCCATCTACCCGCATAAACATCATAACGTTATGCCGCCGCGCCATGCCCGAGAGGACCGAGGTTTGGCCGAAGCAAACAAATCCTGTTTGATAGATGACGCTACCCTGAAATGTCGTGCTGCTGTCTCACAAACGATGGGATTCATAATATTTCGTAAATCCTAGTTAGTTTAGTTTTTGTAAACTTTCACTCGCATGTTTTTAACAAAAGCTCTCCGTCATAGACTATTGTAACGCTCTCTAAACTTTTACCATAGTTCAATATGTCATTCGTACGATACCATGCGCGGGAAATTTAAATTTATTTATTTCGGTTAGCCAACAATAAGGAATATTATACGAGTACAAGAAGTACAAAACATTTTTTTTATTTCTTAAAAATGCCTGTTGCCCATAAAAAAACATTTTGGTACACTTATTTCCCAATTTAATATTTTGTGTAGCGTGTTTTTGGTGACTCGGAACGCAAACTCAAAACGCATCGTCTTCGATAACGCCGGTAGTGATGTCAAAAACTATGTGCCAAAGAAACATTTTTATTTGGATTCTCTTAGATTTTATTATAATATTGTTTGTTGTTAATTTTGTTGTTTGAATAAAGCACATACAATGAGTTAAATAATTTTATTAAGGGCAAAAATTTGATGTAAACAAGGTAGATGGAGGTAAATGACGTCACATAAATGACAAATGGCCGCGAAAGTCACGGACGTTTGAATGGAACTGTCGTAGAAAATTGTAGGAGTTGATTTTTTTAAGCGACAAGCAGTAGTTGAAATTAACTTTTAATTATTTTCTTGGGTTGATAGTACTGTATCTTATTGACCCATGTTCCCTATTGTTTACACAAAACATTTACAATCAATCCCTTATTAATACTTGTTTAAAAAATATTCATCGGTTAAAAGAACTCCAATTCGTGCCCAATATGAGAATTTGTTGTGTCCGATCAAGTGCAAAACTGCACTTTTGACGAAGAGTGTATTTGGTGCTGCTCCCAAAATCTATAATAAACTACCAGACAGAATTAAATGTATGCCTTTAAATAGATTTAAAAAGTCCCTTCAAGAGATACTACTAAACAAATGTTATTACAGTGTGGATGAATATTTAAATGATAATTTCCTTGTATAAATTATTCTGATTTGTGATTTTATGATTCCTATTTTACATTTTATATTGGTTTTCTTTTTATGATCTTTGATTTTATTGGCATTTTATTATTTGTAATATTTTTATTGACATTTCGTTTTTGTTTTTTTTTTTTTTTTTTTTTTTAATTTTATATTAAATTTTATATTTAATTGACATTTTATATTTGTAATCTTCTGTTTCAGTGACTTTTTATATTTTTGTAATCTTTTATTTGAGTTGACATTTTATTTGTAATCTTAATTGTTTTTTTTTCTCTTTATTCTAATTTGTATGTCTGTAACGACAAAACATAGCAAGAGCTTCCACTATTTATAAGATCCTTAATGTTTATACCTATGTTTAACAAATAAATGATTCTGATTCTGATTCTGATTCTGATTCTGATACTTTTATAAATGCAAAAATAACTTACAGGCTAACACCAAAATTGAATGAAGTGTGAACTTCGTTTATACACATTACAAGTCTATTAACATTTAAATACGTACGTTCAACACCAAAGCATCGCAATCCTTCATCTCAAGGGACTCCACAAGGATAATATCTGGCTGCTCAATCTTAATGTTGATCGTCATCATAGCTGGTTTCACAGGTTCTGGAGGTAATGAAGGCGACGCTATTGACACCATTGTTGATCTTCTTTTCTGTTAAATTAACAAATAAGAATTTATGTCGGAGATTTCTCGAATTAAATTAATATAAATTACATTGTAGATTTTAGTAGCCAAAATTCTGTTACATATTTAATCGTTTACTTCTTTGTTGGAGTAATTATGTAAAGTAACATGGTAATAAAAATGGTAAAATAAAAAACTTTTTTGCAAAAAATAAAACCGACTTTAAAAACACAACAAGGTGAAAAATAACTTTAGCTTCAGAAGTCGGTGGCAAAGAAACTGAATCAAACACACAGAAGTCACCGACTTCTGAAGCCAAAGTTATTTTACACTTTGTTGTGTTATTGAAGTCGGTTTTATTTTTTGCAAAAAGGTTTTTTATTTTATCATTTCTAGTTGTAATATCTTATACAAATATTTAGCTATACTTTTGTTTTAACATAACATAACATCACGCCTGTAATTCCGAAGAGTTGGGCTGAGGTGTACCCAGTAGGACCTACACCCACATTTCGCCAGTTATGTTTAAGTCCCATGTAATAGGGGGCGAGTGCTGGCGCAAATCCAGACTGAGTGGCTGCTACTGAGAAATTCCTGATGGTAAAACCCAATAACACTTTGCCCGACCTGGGAATCGACCCCAGGACCTCATGCTGAGTAGTCGCCACCACTAGACCAACGAGGCAGTCATTTATTTCATATTGTTAACAATGTCATGGTAATAGGGTTATCCCCAATAAAATGGAACCTAACAGGCCGAACTGTCGAAATGTGGGTGTACTGTACACATCTTCATACCCCCTCAGAGCATACAGGCGTGATGTTATGTTTTGATTTTGTGAAAACAACAAACATCCAAGCGATTGCAGCTATCACGACCGATTTGCTGTCTATAATTGAAGAGTTCCATTGCATATCTCCGAAGATCACCATCAGATCTTCACCAAATTTAAACGGGACCACCGCGAAGTAATTTTCTTCCAAACAAAATACTCAAAATCGGTTCACAATTGGCGAAAAAAAGGCTGAACATAAACACAAAAAAAAAACAGACGAATTGATAACACTCTTTTTGGAAGTCGGTCGGAATCCATATAATACAGTCCACTATTTAATTCAATTAAGTCAGCGTGCTTAATAGTCAGTCCTTCGACCGCCTGGGGGATCTTACCCATTCCTGTCTATTGTTCTTTAGAAAACGTGTCATAGACAGACAAACATGGCGCTCTTAACAGCAGATTTTTTTTTTTCTAAATCATTTTCTTGTATCATTTTAGCACTGGTAACTCAAAAAGAAATCACACTATCCCATTACCGACGTGTTTTTTTAAATAATTATAAAGATATCAAACCTTACCCCCATTACTTCAAAATTTGATTTCTCTGTAAAAGGTTTCACGACAGGTACATCCTTTTTGGTTTCCTCATCATCTGCTAATCCAGTAGTCATAAACTCTGCGATTTTGTTGAGGAAATCCATTGCCAGGATTAGGTCGAATGAGAATATCCTCATGTCAACTGCAATGCGGACAAAACATGTTATAATACTAAAGTTCTTTAAAGGAAGATTTCATTGAATTTTTGACGTGAAGCTACGTGGACTGTGAAATTGACAGGGCCGATTTATAAACTTACACTACTGAAATTCTTTAAGATTGCATCAAAAGTCAACTCAAACATGAAATGCTTTGTGGAGCTTACTGAATGTGTCTTCTTTCTTCAAGGTGTATGTAATGTCGATCATGCTTCGTATCTTATCCTTTGACTCCATAGCAGAGTTGACTTCGTTTGATTCACTTTTAACACTGCGACGTCTCTCCAGGTATCTAACAATATGTAATGAAGTAAATAAAACGTCCTTGCTCAAGAGCAACAGAGCAATACGTCTTAATCATCAAATAGTACCACACTCTTTCCGTATTTTGTATTGTAATTCTAAACAGAGCAGCTCCGCGTCTATAAAATCGGCAATCTAACTTAGATTGCCGATTTATAGACGCGGAGCTTTAGAAAGAGGTACACACAAATAAGAGGATCAGAAACGTCGCTCTACAAAACTAAACTACATGTTTGTAAAACTCGCACATGCCATGTTGTCGCTGTTGATTAGTCCACAAAATAAGAGAGTATACTGTCCTCGTTACGAGTATGGATGGAGAGGGAGAGGAAGACACAAAGTTATGAAAGAAAAAGTAGTACATAATAGCTGACAGAGGAGCATGGATGAAAAAAAACATGTGTTTATTTTCTATTCCCCCCTCCCACCTCAGGCCCCGCCCCAGTCGTAGCACTGCTACGGTTTGTGTCCCGCGCACGCCTATGTGGTGCTACGCCGTAGCGGAGCAGCTACGAGTGCTTCGAAAAGCGTTCGCGTTGAGTTTTTTTTTTTTTTCTTATTTCTGTTCCGTTCTGTTATATTTTATACATCTTTTATGCTTTGTATGTTTTGCACGTCATGTAAAAAAAAAAAATTTTTTTTCTTTCATTCTTTCTTCTTTCTTTACGTGTCGGTCACGCGAGTTCCATGAGTTTTGTTTACCCAAAAAGTGCCCAACGCGCCTAAAGAAGTTTTCACTTCAAAAACGTGATGCGTAACATGGCACAAGAAGGCACGATGATGATGATACTGACCTCGTCACTCTCGAGCCTCTGCCGGGCCGGGTGTCGTCGAGGATGCAGTCCACAAGCAACACCGAACATTGCATGGAGCTGTCCGATAGCATCCTGCCTTTCACTGAGAGCAGCGCCAGACAAAGCCGCGCCAACTCCACGTCTTCCGTGAACATCGAGTATTCTTCACTCTGTAAGTATTGCGGTATTCATTAATACTACGTAACTGCTAAAGAGAAGGATTTGTTTTGGATATTTTGGTCCTGCTTAATGTCCTTCATTTGAATATATTTTTCAACTTTAATTTTATTTCGGATATTTATGCTTTCAAATCTAAGCGTAACATTTTAGAAGATATTGTCTTATATCATACTTTTTTGTATTGATACCAGGTATTGATATCAGGTAGGTAGGGCCAGGCTCCATACCACGAAGAATGTAGGCACACACGGACCCGAATTCGGGCGTTACATTACGAATTACGATATCTGACCATAGAAAGGTGCGACTTCACATGACGCACGACCACTTATGACTGTATGGGATAACCTAAAATCTGGGCTAACACCAATATTAATTACTTTTTATTAAGGCTCATATTCATTGAAGAACTAAAGATCTACTTACTTTCGAAACAGTATTCAGAAGATCAATGACGAGGCTATCCATGGTGAAAGAGAACTTTATAGTTGTTCTAGGTTTCTTTTGATCTATGGTTAACACCTCTGCAACCGTCGACTTGGCGCTCTGCATCTTGTGATTACTTTGAGTTTTAGGACCTACTTTCGAAGTTGTTTTAGGTACGCCCGTAGTTGGTTCGGTTTTCTGACCTTCTTGTAAATTCTGATTGAGAATTTTCATAATACTTTTGTAGTCGCTATGGCCTACTGTGATCTGAAATAGAATATGATTATATAACCACGTCATCAGCATCAGATAATAATAGTTACCAAAAAGAGTAAATTTTATTTAGAAACCAGGGATTTTTTTTTGTACCAAAATGCATATAGAAAACAAATTTTACTTTTTACTATAATAAAAAGTTTGCATACTTACAGAAATAGTTTTCATTCTGCCAGATATATCCAACTCGGGTAGCGAGTCGTACCATAGCGAGAGGCTTCGTTTAACGAGCAGTGTGAAACTGGTTGGTTGTAACAACTTCCGCTCGTGTGCCGCACTGTAATCGTCGTCCAGCTTCAAACATGAAACTTTCATGTTCTCTAGCTCAAGCGTCAACTCATCTATTGTCACCTGCGTGCTTATATCCTATAGAAAATCGAAAGCAAGAGTTAAGTTAACATTATTTTTCTGCCGTTGTCTCATGATACTTTAGTGCGGCGCAGATTTGAGATTGTGATTGGTAATTGGGTGCATTCCTTAAAGTGGGTAATACTAGACCTAATTTGCAACAATTTGGCTCCGATAGCTTGTGGTCCAAACTCCAAACTGGGTTGTTTTATTATTGGAAATTTTCGACCTATCCACCATAAACTGCGGATTGCAGAAAATCTGCGCCGTTCAGGATGTTAAACAGATACTTTTCTGATAGCTCACGAAAGAATTAATCCTTCGACACTCAATTTGACAAAAAAGTACCTCTACCTTTGGAAATTAAGCGCCGTGAAGTTCAAGATCTGTTCTCTTGTTATTCGAGGTAGTTTTCTCAAAGTAAATGTATGACACTTGTCGTACAAATTACAATAACGACTTTTTTGTGTCATAAGCTTTCTAAAATGGTATCACAGTGCCAACTTTAAGCAAGTGTATGACCCGAAGAAGACATGTGACATCTACCAATCTGCACTGGGCCCGCGTGGTGGATTATAGCCCATTCCCTCTCATAGAGAGGAGGCCCGTGTCCCAGCAGTGGGAACATTAATAGGCTGATGATGATGATGACCCGAAAACAATGGCTGTTCCTGGCAAGGTAGTGGTTTGATAAAACTGGGTAGCACAGTCTTTTCGATGCACGTCTTGCTTGTTGCAGATTTTCTTGTTGTGATGTTAGCTGTTTGACTTAATCCCTGGTGGTCCTGATCGATCAGATCAGCACCCCTAGCCAAGTTGACAATCTACAAGCGTTAACGCTAGTAGAAAACTAATCAAATGAATGGGAATGACATCATATCAACGTTAAATCACGTGATCAACACAAACGAATAGAAAATTCGTAGACAAGTTTACATCGTTCAAAATGATAGAATAGAATGTTATCGTTTCTACAATGTTGATCGCTATACTCTTTGGTAGGAACGCTCACCATAAACTAAAGTGTAGGTTTTTTTTTACAGACATAAGAGAGCTAGTACAACTTTTTAAAGGGTTTGCACTAATGCTACCATTACCTACTTGCAGCATAGCAGTTTCTTAAAATTATATGAAAAATGTTATAAACAGAAGCTGCATCTACGCAGCGCCGAATATTACATCTGCTTTAATCACACAATGATCAAAAAACATTTAAAGATTCCATACTTACTTGAACATTCAGTTCCACAAACTTATTATTCAAGGTCATACGGCCCAAATCCACGAGCACAGCGTTTTGACTTCGGGAGTTCTCCGGTATTATGATGATAGGTGCAGCTAGTCGCACTTTAAGTGACAACTTGGTAGTGTTAGTGTACGCGCTCTGTACGTTGGCACGGGCCGCGTCTGCAGCTTGCGAAGACGCGTCTATGATCGCTTGCTGAGCTGTTTGGAAATTGTTCAGGAATTCCTGTTGAATAATAGTTAGTAATTTTTATTTTATGCTACCAGTACACTTTTAATGTCCGGTTTGTTAGGTATTCTTGACTAGAGTTTAAGTATTCAATATTAAAATAAAGGGTATTCAGAATTTATCTGTGGATATTAGAAGCTAACATTAAAAATTACAAATTAAAAGGTCTGTCAAAAATATGTTTTCCAATCGAAGTTTGCAGTCAACCCAATTGAAAAAAAAAACGGCTAAGTGCGAGTCGGACTAGCGCATGAAGGGTTCCGTACCACCATAGTAGAAAAGCCCCCTTTCATTTTTAATATTTGTTGTTATAGCGGCAACTGTCTAGCTATCACGGTTCATGAGATACGGCCTAGCCACAGAGACAGACGGACAGTGGAGTCTTAGTAATAGGGTCCCGTTTTTACCCTTTGTGTACGGAACCCTAAAATCCAGGCTTATGCCAAGTACGAGTAAAGTTAATTAAAACACTTATTCAAATCGTCTTAAAAATGTACTTACCAACATAGAAGTGACGAACCAGTTGAGGAAGATTATACGCAGACAGTTGACTTGACAATCTATCGACATGTTAACGTTACTAACATTCGGGTAATTGTCTAAGTTGTACATCACTACTTGTACGTTCACCACGTCACCGCCGAGAACTTTGAGTATCTGAAGATTAATTTTTAAGTTTAGTGTGAAAAAAAAACAAGGAAAGATTTATTCCTCAATGTTGAGTGGGCAAAGGTACTATCGTGGACACTACCGCCTGATCACCACTAAGCTAATTTTTGCTTGCACTCGCAATATAGAAACGCTCTCTAGCCCCGCCCCGTTGACTTTGTTTAGAAATAATTAATGGAAGACAATACCGATTGGCCGAGCGCACTGACGACGCACGCCAAACGAGAGTTACTGTAATTTATACGCGTGCGCCAAATTAACGCTTTCCTTTAAGGGGACAGGGCTCGGCGCCTACGCATGATTTAAGCGAAAAAAATATTAACTGATCAGGCAGAAAAGACCACGACTGTACAACAAGAGCCCACTATTACAAAAACATAATATCACGCCTGTGATCCCCGATAGATTAGGCAGAGGTTTACCTAATAGTACACCCACATTTCGCCAGTTCATTATCTGCCTAGTCATTTCCCAATTATGTTGGGGTCGGCTTCCAGTCCGGCCCGATTCAGCTGAATACCAGTATTTAACATCAAGTTTGTTTGCATTACAATGATTATTTTGATGGAAAAAATATTTAATTGATGTAAATAAATTGACAGGTGATAAGATTTTTGATGTGGATTAGAAATAGGTCTTATAATAATACCAGCCTAAGCCAGCAGGGCGAAGGTCTGTACTCGTTACAAACTATTGCATAACAAATATATTAGTAACTAACCTCTTTATGAACGGTAAAAGGATTCAAATCTTCCACATTGATGGACGCAATGGCGCAGTCGACTTGTGTGTAAGAAGCTTTAAGCACCAGACCGGCAGTAGCACCCTGAAGCTGCACCAGGGATAAAGGACGGTCTTCAGTCGCAAAAACTATCCCTATTGCCCCGATTTTACAGTTCACTTTCATTTGTATGCTCTCCACTTGCTTCCGATGACCTGATGTCCTCGACACACTCGCTGTGAATAAAAATTACCTATTTTTGAAAATATACTGTTTTACTTGTATGTTTCTGCAGATCGTAGTGTTAAGCACTAAAAATTTGAGTTTGAATGTGGATGGGTATAAGAGTAGAAGAAGACCAAAGCAACGATGGATGGACTGTGTGAAGGATGAAATGGAACGAAAGGAGGTGTCTGATGAGATGACGAATACTAGAGAAGTATGGAAGAAGAAGACATGCTGCGCCGACCCCAAATGAATTAGCATAGCCCACCGTCCATAGGCCCGCGCCTACGGTGGCCGGGGGCCACGTGGTGTACCCCGACGCCCGGGGCGTCTCCCGCGGCGGCCGGGACGTGAGGTTCTCTCCCTCTCACGTTCCGCCACCTACTTCTCCAGCATTACTGCTTCGCAGGAGGTGACGGCGTCCCTTTCCGTCTCGCTCCGGACCATGGCTTGAACCAGGGCCGGCCGCCGATCGCCTCGATGAGGACACGGCGGTGATCCGCCCACGCGGGGCACATCTCTACCGTGTGCTCCACCGTGTCCTCCGGTCGATCCTCACAGTGGAAACACCCGGGAGTTTCCTCCCGCCCGATTCGATGCAGGAACCTCCTGAAACATGCAGGAACCTCCCAAAACAGTTTAACTTACCTTTGGACTTGCTTGTGATGAACTCCTCGTCTTCTACGATAGTTTCCAGTGGACCAGCATTGGCTGCACGGTCCACTGTACTCTGGATAGCTTGCAATCGTGTCTGAAATATAGGTGGGAATGTTAATGACAAATTTTGCATTAATTATTAACATTGTTTAAAGGGGTTTGAGTGGACCAGCATTGGCTGCACGGTCCACTGTACTCTGGATAGCTTGCAATCGTGTCTGAAATATAGATGGGAATGTTAATGACAAATTTTGCATTAACAATTAACATTGTTTAAAGGGGTTTGAATTGGCCAAGCTGGCCAGCCTTCATACAAAATTCTACAAACGGTTAAAAGATTTTAGTATAGAAAGCGTTTAGAATATTACCCCTCAAAGCAACCGTTGGTGCGCAATATGGAATACACTTGCTGCGCGCAGGATGGAATACCTCCCATTCATTAATGCTCAATATGCTCATTAATATTTTTAGGAAAGCAAAATGGACAATAATTTGGTTCGAATAAATATTATGTTTATGAATCAATAAGGAAGTTCTTGTAATATTATTTTTTAAACAACGTTTCACTCAGTTCGTACACGCTAATGTCCGCGACCACCCAACCAATTTCTTTCAATGAAATTTTGTGAATGTGTATGTTAATTCCAGTTTTAAAGATAGGATAGTTTTGGACCCGATATAAGAATGAAATGTCCATACCTGATATTCATTAGCGACAACAAGAATCTCTTGCAAGCCCTCAAGATGAAGTAGAACCTTTAAATCAGTGAAGTCCAACTCAATCATCTGTTCAACTGATCCAAAGATGCCTCGGAAATCGGGACATTTCTTATCAACCTGCAAAGTATAAAATGTTTCAAACGGAGTAAAGTTGTGTAAGCGTGTTATGATTACGCATTCTACATAATTCTATCCTTGTATCATATTACTGCTAATTTATTAGACATAAATTTGTGGCCCAATGTTTTTAAGCCCGCTGGCATCACAAGTTCACAACTCAATTTATTTCACACTCACCAAGTTATGTTATCAAATATGTTTAATGTTAAACGTATTTATAACATCGCTCGGTTTGCCTTAAATATTTGAAGACGACAAAGACAAAACGATGTTTTTAATTCGTTACCGTTTTTGGTGCAAATGACTTATTTTATGTGATTTTTTTATATTTAAAATATTTTAACATTAAAACTATTGAAAAGTTAAAAAAAAAACTACTCACATTTCTATAAGTAACAGTAAACAAATACTTATGTGCGCAGTTAGCTTGATCGCTAGTAGTAGTAGTTGAAGGTAGACTGTTATCAACTATGATATCAGGTGTCTCAATTATGTTCAGAGCCACGGCTACGCGAACCCTATGATGTTGTAGTTTCACGGCTCCTAAGCGAACGACCGTTTCGAGAGTAAACGTCTTTTGCACAGCCGTGAATTCTAACAGTGTGAGAGAAAACACAAGGAATTTGTCGTAGTTTTTATCTGTGTGTGTTTTACGGTTGACACTGAGGACAAGTTCTGTAAAAGAATATTGAATGTTTAGAATATTTATAAAACTCTTTCATTATAAAATTAGGCTGGTATTGGTTATAGTTGACTATTGATGTGAGATAAAATTTAAAAGTGTGCATTTTGAAAGTTGGCAACATCGCAAATATCCGCTAAATATATCGCTGTTATGATGAATTTCTTTATTATTACTACATGATAATGAAATATTGCTGTGTTACTAAAATGTTGATTATAAATTGTAGTTAAGTACTGATATCTTTGCACTGATTATTTAGTTGTATGGTATGTGAATGAAAAGCACTTGGAAAGCTTAAAAATGCTTTTTTTGTATCTAAAACTGTTACAACATCTTATCCAGTGTTATTATTGCAACACTTAGTCAATATTTTAGAGCAACAAGAGCAATATTTCAATCCAATAACAGATTAAATAAGAGAATATTAGTAAGAGCCAAGTCAGAGCATGGGCCTCTGAATTGGTTCTTGGCCGGCATAAAAACTCTGACGCCAGATAAGGCACTAACCACAGGGTAAAGAAGAAGTAATAGTAATTAAATAGTCAAAATACCGAATGTTTGACAGATATTTGCGATGTTGCCAGCTTTCAAAATGCACCCTTTTGAAGCACCGGTTATTTCTCCTGCGTATCCATATCGAACTGCTTGAAAAAAGATATAGCACCAACGAACTCACGCAGTTTTACTACATAAACTTTTAACTGATTGCGAAGTAGACACAATAGTTAAACAATGGGGAGACACAGGTAAAGATAATCTAAGATGGCGCCACCATAGCTGGTCTCAATCTGACCAATGAGGTTAAGCTATTTTGAAATATAAATGATATTACCACATTTTCAACCAATGACGATGGTGGGAACCAGCTATGCTAGCGCCATTAGTTCCACAGTTTCCTGCCCCATTGACATAAATCTCCTGGAGATTTAATATGGGACGAGATGAAAATAAAGCATAACAAACTGACGTCCTGTTTACCTTTCATAATAAAGAAGGCTTCAACTTCAGTCAGCTGAACAGTATGCTCGTCTTTCTTTTTCTTTTTAGCAGCGCGTGCGGTCTCCCGTTTTTGTTTTTCCATTGGATCCAAATATTTTAGTAACGACAAACTCGATCCCTTCGATTCACTCGGCTAAAAACATACTCAGCTTAATATAAAGACGTCAGATTTTTTATAAATCTACTAAATTTATAATGTACATAAATATTAACTAAGATGAAGCATAGTGCTAAAATGAATAATGTGGAAAATTACTGTTATTCTAAACTAAGCGTAGTATATTTCCTAAATGCTTATCAATTTGTGAAATCTAAGTAAATAGTTTAATCACATCTACTGTTCGCAAAAGAATTTACCACATCCGAAGCCTTTTGTTGGATATTAAATTGAGAAAAATTAAGCTCTGGCGCCATACCAGTTAGAGTATACGTAAATTTGAAGCAAGTTATCTTTGATAAAGAAAAAAAGAGAAATAAATTAAAAATATGAAATCAATGATTAATTCAAATAATAAAATCAAAACAAGGGAACAAAATTATTCTATAAAACATTACACAAACCTTGAGGTTGGATATTTCATCAGATTGTGGTAGCGGCATGCTTACAAATATTTCGCATAGTGTTAATAATCTGTAGAAAAAAGATTTTTTTTTAATAACTTTTATAGAACTACTGAATCTGAACTAATTTTATAAAACTAGTGAATCGCAGTTGTATGGCACACGTACGCCCATTATGAAATCAATTTGTCGTTTGTTCTAAATTCACATATCACTGCCACACAGTTGGGCTGCGTTCCCACTTTTTCGTGACGACAGATAATCGTGTAGTTTTAGGTGTCGTAGCTTGTGTATTTAAAAGTAGGTGTTCACATATAGGATGACGCGATTACTGTCGTCCATTACTTTTGCCAACTAAAAACCAACGATAAATTATCGTCACGACATTGTCGGAACGCGGGCTTAGTCGTAAAGCAGAATTAAAATTGCAAGAACTATTCTTCTTGGCTTTCAAAAACAACAAAATAGGCTGACCTTTTCTCTGCCCGAAACCATACAACAGTTAGAACGAAAGTTCAATTACTTTTACATGTAGTATGTATGTATGTGTAACAATAATTATTGTTCATCAGGTATGCTGAGCCTAATGCTGTCTGTATTAGAGGGCCTAAAATGGCCTGTTTAGCATAATCATAATAGGATAATAATATGAATAACGTTGATTCTTAAAATGATCACAGACGCAGTTGAGGAGTTCATGGCTAAATAATAACAGCCACTCGGGTCGATCTTTAGGTTAAGCCGTGCTTGCCTAGGTTGGTATGTGGATGGGTGACCACTCATTACATACCGAGTTTCCTCCGTGCCCCGGAAGCACGTTAAGCAGTTGGTCCCGGCTGTCATTTGTAGATCTTTGACAGTCGTTACAGGTAGTCAGTGGCCCAAACAGTCTGACAACTAGTCTTACCAAGGAGTATCGTTTTGGGTTGCGGAGGTCAGAAAGGCAGTCGCTCCATGTAAAATACTGGTTCAGCTGCATCCGGTAAGACTGGAAGCCGACCCCAACATAGTTGGGAAAAAGCTAGGAAGATGATGATGATGAGCACAGACGCAGTTAATATTATGAATTCCTATTATGATGTTTCTAAAACGGCCATTTCAGGCCCCCGGCTATTAACGGCTATTTTATGAGGCTCTTAAAAACAAACAAAATGATGAACTTACCTATCTTCGGAAGCACTGATGGCAATCTTCTGCAGTTCCCCTATAACCCTAATCTTAGGCAAGCGCGGGTCATCCGTGATCAAACACTTATGTATCTGTATAACTAAGTTGGTGGGCTGTAGTAAATGTAGCGGCGTTCCTTCGTCGTTTGTCGTCGCTATTGCCGATTCCCAGTCCTCGTCGGGATGTGCTATCACAACCTGTATACCAATTTCTGAGATTAATCAATATTTCACAGTGTCTGGATAGGATACTATGGTTTTTTTTTTAAGCGTTTGTAGTCCATTCTGAAAGTGGTGATTGTGGTGAGATGAACGCTAGAAAATCAAAATTGTTTGCCATCATTGAAGCAATTAATATCGTGTCCTGGTTGTCCCTTTGTTTGGTTGTTAAAGGAACTGCAAGCACCACAAACTCGTGGTCACATTGGACTCAATGTACTCTGCTATCGACACGCTAAGAAGGACGAAAACCTTCAACATATTACAAAACCCGGAAGCACATCATGACATACCTGCATCTCAGTAAGTTCGAGAGCTATCTTATCATAGCTATGGCGCGCTATCTCAGCCAGTATGGCCTCATCTCCGAGTCCTTCCTTATACAACTTGTGAACGTCGAGTGCTTGAGAACGAGCCTCCGACTTCACTTTTATGGCACCGAGTTTTATAAGCACGCAAGCCACGTTTCTGTAAAAGTTTTATTATTAAGGAGTTCCCTCGAACCACATTGTTATGAATGGAATTTAGCTAGACCTAATTAAAGTCATGTAATCGTCACCTCACGGGTGTCGTATAAGGAATAGAACCAACCCATTACACTCACGGGTGTCGTATAAGGCGACTAATGTCTGAGGCAGAACACCTTGCGCCTCCGTAGACCAGAGAATGGGCAGCAGCGTTTTCTGGTAGTCTTTCATCACTGCGATCTCCAATCCGCCTGCCAAGCGTGGAGATTACGGCAAATTCCTCTCATCATGGGAGAGGCTTACGTCCAGCAGTGGACGTTATGGGCTGTTGTAGTAGTGTAGTAATCGTCACCTATCAGCCCCATCACTAAGTGTGTTGAGCACCAAATACATTTAAAACATAATTCCGTTATATTTCCTATATAATAATACTACCAGTTTTGACTTCAACCAGAAGAAGCCCAGGTCAAAAATAGGTTCGTTACAAAAGTTTATAAGGATTTACTTACTCCTTATAGATGCCATGTTTCGGTACCATGATGTATGAAGCAGCGATATCGACGTCAATGTCTATGAACGTATGATTCTGCACGGCGTACTGCATTCCTAACGCAGACTTCTCTTTGAGGTCCGATAGTTTGTTTTCTGCTACCGCTTGTAAGCTAAAAATAGAAAACGTTTTTGTTAATTTTCATATAATTCAGTATTCTCTTAGGCTACGAATTACGGGCGCCTTTAAACCCTAGGTCTGTTTTTTACCACGTATAGGATTTTCAACTCTCAGCATTCAGCCGAGTGTTAGAAAACCAACAGTGCACATTTCCAAAGCGCTAGGGATGCGCTTGATTGGAACCTCAACGATCGGCTCAGGTTTTATCTCAGTTTCTTGAATGGTTAATCAAGTTAGTAGCAAATCTGCTGTTGAGATTGGTTAATTGAAATAGAAACTACTCGCAAAAACATATGACAAAGGGTCTTTCTACCAGAAACCGGAGATCTATTTCACGCCATAGACGTTCAACTACAGCGTCTTCATGGCGCAAACATCTAAAGCTCATCGAAAACTTACAAGCGCTGCACTAGATGGGCATCACTTCGACCCATGTTCACAAGGTGATCCCGGCCAGAGGCGATGACATGATGATTTTATGCGTATGCTTTGTAGTATGAAATTACATAAAAAGAATGCCGAACGGCTCGAGTTGATTCGATGCCAAACCCGTGCACCAGTAGCGAAGGGTCAATTTTTGTTTGAGGTAAGAAGGAGTACATATCTTCTTAAGGCGATTACATGAGCGAAATAAGCAACTGTATTTATGTTGGTTCAAACTTCGTTTGAAATACTGTTAGAATAAAGTTATAATCAGCTTGCACGACAAAGTGGTTGTTACGTCAGTCACTGCGGCCGAATAGTGCGAAATGAGTCGTTTTTTGCGATTTACAAAAAATCTATTGATTGGACTAAAAAAGTAAAACACTATGATACTAGTATTTTGCTTGTAGAATTATTTGCCAAAAAATCAGAATGATCGCATATATTTTAGTATGGTTTTTACTCGTTAAAAGAAATTTTTAGGGAAAAGTTCGTGATTTTTTTCTATCGAATAAAATTTGTTGTATTATGTTTTCAAAACACTATCGTACTAGCATATATCCTGAAGAATATCATATATTTTTCTAGTTTTGTTTATTGCAGTGAATCATATGCTTTTTTTTCATTATAAAACTCGCGTTTAGCTCATGTAATCGCCTTAATGTGATTAAATTATTTGTCTAAAGAATACTGACTGTGCCATTTTTCAAAGGGAATCCGGTAGGAATTGGTTTGTATGGAACCTTCGCCACTGCCGTGTACTGTTTCCCTTTGCGTACTGTGCACTGTTTTCCCTGCGCGTTGACCATAAACCGTTGACGCGCCCTTATATGGATATCCATTCTGCCTTGGGTATCATATGATACCCAAGGCAGAATGGCAAATAAAACCTGTAATTATCAAGACAAGTAATAATAAAGGGGCAAGTTACTTACGTAGATAAAGCTGTAGAGTCGGTGGGTGGTTTGAACACGTTTACTATTTCTATGACAGTTTGTGCATCGTATATCATTTGTAGAGGACGAGCACGCACTTGCACTCTTTGGTTACAAGTGCCATCTGAAAGAAAAGTGAAAATTTTGTGTTTTTATAATATGACTAGCTGATGCAAGCGGCTTCGCCCGCCCGCAAATTATATAAGTACTAAAACCTTCCTCTTGAATGATGAAACCCGCGTCAAAATCCGTTGCGTAGTTTTACAGATCTAAGCATACATAGGGACAGACAGACGCGGCGGCGGCGGGGGACTTTGTTTTATAATAATGTGATGAAACTATATAGGGTGTAAACGGACCCTTCACGAAGCCGTCAACCAAGCATTCTGTACATCAAACTAAGTAACCCTACGCAAAAGATATTGCTGGAACACAACTTTTTTTTTTGGGGTGAAAAATCACGTCTTACCCTAAAACTCAATGTAGCGCACTCAATGTAACGCACTCAAAACATTGCGCTGATGGAATAGTAAACGAGTCATGAAGGTATTTAAAGTGAAGTTGTACCTTTTGTACCTTTAAAAGTAGTATTTAAAAAAAACTTGTGAAAAAGTTGGAACTTTGACCCACAATGGTGTCGATTCTGTTGTGCACAAACTAAACTTTATTTAGACTATTGCTATCTTTTACTAAAAGGCAGTGCGAGAAAAGGACGGCTATAGCTATGAACTCAGTTAGCGATGTCAAACTAGTTTATGCCTTGTGCTTCACAGTGTTTCTAGTCGACATGTTTTTACGTGCACCCTTCATTTGTATAGAAATATTAGTTCCAACTAAATTTGACAGCTCTGAATTACGTCCGTTTTATTAGAGGAAAAAAAGATAGCAATAGCCTAAATAAATATACTATAATAAAGTTTAGTTTGCCCACAACAGAATCGACACCAATATCTCCGTAACTAGAAGGTTCCCAGGTAAAGTCTAGAACAAAAAAAATATCGCAATGACGGGAAGAACAAGCGCGTTTCGGCTTCGTCAAGGGTCTTTTTAGACCCTTTAGAGGTATGAGGAACTGGATGTAATGTTTCTCATCTCTCATAGCAACGGAAGTATCCTCAAACCAGACGGGTATTGTCTAAGGCTGGTAGGCTGTTGCCGGCTAAATCTAACTTTATCTACACCTATCTTTAGATGTATCATATAAATCCCGAGGACAACTTGCGCAACGCAGGCTAGTAAACCAATTTTATTTCATTTTTATATGTGAAGCTTCCAGAACATAATTTATTGGGTAAACCGCGCACCCACCCATCCTATAACTACCAAAGTGAAGAACAGTGCGTGAAGAAGTTACGAGGTGATAACTGAGCTCTTGCAATACGTCACCACACCCCTCCCGCACCACACAACCTCAGGCACTATCTTAGTTGATCGGTGGGCCTATGTATACTAATATTATAAAGAGGAAAGATTTGTATTTTTGTATGTAATGAATAAACTTAAAAACTATTGGTCCTAATTCTTTCAGCAATGGATTGCTACATTATCAGCGAGTAACATAGGCTATATTTTATCCCCGTACTCAAACGGGAACGGTAACTTTGCGGGTGAAACCGAGAAACGTCCGCTAGTAAGAAATATTTTTACTGCTGTCTATAGACATCAGCAATATCAGAGCATCACAAGTGTACAGCCATACCAGAGAAAAAACTTATAGATGATCTCACTCTCTCACACTCTCTCAAAAACTATTAGCGAAAATGTGTTTTATGTTCATTACGATACGATTGAAAATTAATCATCGAACGAGAATCTTACCTTGCCGTAACACAGTTTTAACTAGCGCGGAAGGTAAAGAACTTTATTTACGTATACCGTCAATGGACATTTATCAATCGTTTTATGCTATAAGTAATGTACGTTAATTTACATGGTTACAATGGCATTTTGCTTTACTTAATAATCGTTATTTAGACAACAATTTTTGATCTTACTGTTTGTACTTACTTATTTTGTGAAAGTGTACCATAGAAACTTAGTGAGTGTACATTAAGAACTTAGAAACTATGTAAGTACCTTAGTTATAGCTAATTTTTAAAGTTTACTACTGGTGTACTGTATCTAAAATGCATAAATAAATTCTATTCTATTCTATTCACAGTTTCTGTCAATATATCGAAGAAGATTCCAGAAGTAATCAACTGTAAGCCTCTCTTACCTAAAGGATTGATCTCGAAGATAACATTCAACAAATTGACGTCTTTCGTAACTTCCTTAGAAGTTACCAGCTGGGGTTCAAACGTGTCTTGCTGCACACCGGTTACGCTAAAAGCTTTCATTTTGGCGTCCACTCTAAAAATACAAGAATTAATATTAAAGATAGTAAAATTATTCATCATCATCATCATTTTTTTAAATAAAAGACGTTAGACCATATAACATCAACTATCTGCTAGTAAAAGTCCCGTCAAAATCGGTCCCGCCGTTACAGAGATTAGCCGAAAAAGACGGACAAAAATTGAAAAAAAAATGTTTTCTAAGAGCCATAATTATATATTTTCATAAACATTCAGTAAAAAGCTGTTATTTTGATATTACAAACAGACACTTCAATTTTATTTATTTGTACGGATGAGATTCAATGGAAGAGGGATCGAATATTGATTTATCACAAGCAAACATTGTGATTGGGGGGTATGCAATCAATCCCCTCTTATATTGGAATACATATTTTAATCTTGACTGACTTGACTATACACGACGCATAGCCCCATATCATTCCCACACTATGGTACAAGTCCTGTGCTCAGGTCTTCAACAGTTGTTAAAGGTTTGTCCGGCTGCCTTTACCGTACTGTCGATATAATCCAATATCATACAAATAGAGAGCAGCGGTGGCCCAGTGGTGGCGGCCCCGACTTACGAACAGTAAGTCGTGGGTTCAAACCCAGGCAGGCGGCATTACTTTGTGTAATTTATTTCATCACCACTGCTCTCAAAACGGTGAAGGAAAACATTGTGAGGAAACCGGCATGTCCTAGAAACAAAAATTCGAAGACATGTGACATCTACCAATCCGCACTGGGCCCGCGTGGTGGATTATAGCCCACACGGAAAATACGCGCTTTGACGTGGAGTTACGCACACCAGCCCGTTATACAATACAATACAATACAATACAATATCATACAAATATGTGTCAATTGAAGACATACACTTACCGCAACGCATTAGCACTAGGTCGCTGCTTCAATTCAACCTCAACGTGATCGACAGAAGCCCTCAACACTTCGACCTTATCCATCACGTTCAGTTGGAGTTGGTCTAGTTGGAAGTACGTCTCTATGGCCACATATTCTACGGGTAAATGTAGAGGCGCAGTGTTCTCTTGATAGTCTATGGCACGGAATAACTTCATTTTCTCTTCGGGAGTCATTGCCTTTTCGAATTGTGCCACTATAAAGAAAATGCAATGTATTAAAAGTGTCTAGAATTGATTGATACAGCTTGAAAGCTAATGCTACTGTGTTTACAAGCTGTTGAATCCTTGTTATACTTACAAATAGCTGTGCCTTCAGCCAATTCTTCGTCTTTGGAGCTACCTCCATACCACCAGCCGCTAAACCATCCCTTGGACTTTTTCAATTCCTCTTCTTGCTCTCTTAGTTTACCCAGCCTTTCAACCTGAACAATATATTATTAACTGATTACTTCTATTAATTCAAGTGGTTAAATAAGAGAAATTCCTCTTACTTGAGACTTAACCTACTAACAACCCTGACTGATCCAGTAATTCTTTCTTCAGATGTGTCACCTTATATGAACACGTAGATTCACTTGAGCCCATAAAAGGGGGTGACGTGATCTTGACCTTCTTGAGCTTAAAACTTTGTGTTAATACTTTTCTTAATAAATAATAAAGATCGCTGGCCTGTTACAGTAAAACATAATTTATTAACATACCTCCATTTCAATTCTTTGTCTAATAACGACCAGATTTAACAAATCGAGAGTTTTCTCCGCCTTTTCGAGTATACATAACTGCTCCGTGTTGACTTTGCCCCTATTGTTCAGTTTACACTGATACACTGTCGCATAGTTTTTACAAAGCTGCCTATGTTCTAGCATATGCGCCCAGTCCCAGTTGTTGCGTCGCCTGCGCACTTCATCCAACATGCAACGATATGCAAACATCCACCATGCTTTATAATGTTGTTTGTACGACGGAACATCTGGACGGTATTTTCTGTAACCAGAATGCTGTATATCAGTATACAATCATGGACAGTTTTGGCATGCATATTGAAAGGGGGTTTGAATAATTTTATATGAACTTTTGCCATTTTATTTAATTCTCAAAATAGCAGCCACGCATATCATCATCTGCCTAGCCTTTTCCCAACTATGTTGGGGTCGACTTCCAGTCTAACCGGATGCAGCTGAATACCAGTATTTTACATGGAGCGACTGCCTATCTGACCTCTAAAACCCAGTTAGTACTGGGTAATACGATACCCCTTGTGTTGTATGACTGGTTGTCAGACTCTTTGGGCCACTGACTACCTATAACGACTGTCAAAGATCATGACAGCCGGGACCAACGGCAGCCACGCATATAACTTTAATAAATCAATAGCTGGTATCACTATCACACACATTGATTTTATGAGGCGACATTTTATTAAGCGTCTCGTTACTGAGATAAGCTATGATTAATATACGTTTTATGCGTGGCTGCTATTCTAAAAACAAAATGGCGAAAGTTAGGCTGGCCAAAATATACAAACCCTAAACCAAATTGAAAAATCAAATTTATGAATTTCAATTTAAACTTCATAAGTTCTAGTTAGGTCTTAAAGTGTTTGTCACAAAATGAAATGTTATTTTTGTGTCTTGTGCACCCTCTAAAGTTGGTATTTAATGTGCACCATCGATTAGAACACAAATAATAAATCCGACAAGACCTGGCTCACTTAAAGAGCTACAAAAAAAACAAAACCACGGGTCATAGACCAATGGATGAACAATTAACTTCGATCAATATACCTGTAAGGCGCCTGTTTGTTCATTCTATCCATAGAGTCAGCTAATAGCATCATATCTTGATACTGCATTTTTGTA
Organism: Xestia sexstrigata; assembly: GCA_941918905.2. Lineage (NCBI taxonomy): Eukaryota > Metazoa > Arthropoda > Insecta > Lepidoptera > Noctuidae > Xestia > Xestia sexstrigata. The sequence continues at coordinate 11,930,329 of OW799212.2, read as the reverse complement.
AGGCTGACTGAAAGTCGCTCCATATGTAGACTTAGTATCACTTTTGGCGAGTTAAACTTTGGTACTTCGGCCTCAGGTTTCGGGGTTAGTTTTAGTTTTGCTGTTGCGTTTATCGGACCCAGAGCTGAAAAACAAAATGTATGTTATTTTTTCTGTTAGTCGTTAGTGTGTTTTTCATAGGTATACCATAAGATCTCTCAAGGTTGTGTTGACGAGATGTTTCTTACAATTTATCAATAAAAAGTCAAGCATATTACGTCAATTATCCAATTGATTTCTTAGAACGAAGTGGATAAACATTGATTAAAACCGGCGTATAAGCTTACCATATTGGTAAAATGATGGTTTAGATGATTTTGTTGCTATCTCTCCCTGTAGTCTATCCCTTATGCCCACGGGCTCTGATTTCGAATATAATTCAGTTGCAGGATTCCAGTAAATCGCTAGACCTTCCAAATCTAGAATCTGTTAATATTAAAAAAAAAGTTTTTATTCTCTGATGAATAAATAATCTTGAAGATCTTTGATTTTCAAAAATAATAAATTCCACATTAATCCAGTCCTAAATTTTACTCCAACTATTAAATTTTCGGAAAACTTTCCATCTTGAAGAAGACTAAACCATAAAATAAAACTTTGATAACAAATGTCGTTTTAAAACTTGTCTTGTCTCAACACCATATTTCTTACAGGATTTTATTCTCATGAATATTAATTAAAACTGGAACAATTTAAGGGCCCGATTTTTAACCACATAAAGAGTCATAAATGAAAACTATCTTACGTCATTTTAACCATTGCCTTAACTAAATACCAGACATAATAACTTTGACATTGACTAAAGGTCAAGTCTTCAACTTCAATAATAATTACTTAAAAGTTCCATAAAAAAATTAAAAACTTTTTTTTTTTATAGAATTTCACCTTGTAAATCTTAGTAACTGCTTCAGTGATGACTGCCTTCTTCCAGTTTTCGTCAGTCGTATGGACGGATAGGTTGTGCAGCGTGATACCAAAGGAGAAGGGCTTTTTAGGATTCGTGATGCTGTCTTCATATCTTATATGTATATCTGTGATCTTTAGCTGCACATTCTTAATTATCTGAGTCACCAGCTTCTCGACAAATGTCTCGTCGAGCTTATTTTCAGCATCTATAAATAAGATAGAAGATTAATACCGGCGATATCAAACGTTTTGCTTCAGTTACGCTCATATTTAAATATCTTCGCAGTACATTGGTTTGTTGTATTGAAATAAAAGGTTTGATGGTGAATATGTTTTTTGACATATTTCACGTATTTGTGTCGTTCCATCAGGAATTCATCAGTAGCAGTCTGGAATTGTGCCCGGTTGATGGCAATAGGCCCGCCACGTATTACGTGGGACTTACAACATAACTGGCGAAATGTGGGTGTACTATATTAGGTACACCTCTGCTAAACCTTCGGGATTACAGGCATCATGTCATGCTATGTTGTGTCGTTTCACTTTTCATTCCATCAGATGTTAGAGTCTCATTGGTGGAAACATTATTAGTATGATGTTTTGATTCAAAATCATACAAGGGGATGGTGTATTAATCCTACGTATGTGGTCTACAGCAAAGACACATGTAATGTCTCAGCTTCTTGAATATTTTGCTTTACAAGCATGGTGGTAGTGATATGTCAACGGATACGAGACCTAACAGATAACAAAGTCGTGCTAGTTCTCGTGTATCCATACACACGGGTACACAAAAACTCAACTGGAAAACACGATTTCACTTATACGAGTTCGTATCAAATAACCGTAAGGCCTACTTATTCGGCCGTAATATAATAGGTATTGAATTATGTTCGTGATTAAATTAAAATTCGATAAATTGATGACTCATACTACAATACAAAATAAGGCATTTCAAATAAAATGGCTCATAAGTTTAGTCTCAATTATAAACAATCAACCAATTGCCCAATATATACCCCTTTTTTTTCGGATGGGAAATCATCAAATGACTCCTCTCGCTCTGCGCGGAGCAGGAGGGAGTGTCAGACTTTTACTGACTAAAACCAATCCATGTTCCTTCCGCCCTTTGTGTTCCGGGGCCACGGTATCTCTTTCGAACAGTCCTGCAGCCCCGGCAGGGCCCAAATATACAACTACAGGTTGCTTGTTGTTTTGTTAATATTAGAAAAACATTTCTATTAGAGATTAGTCATCATTCAAGCGTATGAAACCGGCTACCCTTCACTATTAGCTAAGCGATCAAAAATTATGAGAATCTAATTCTGATAGCCATTTTATACAAGGTTTAAGCATTCATGGCCACTAAACTGAACAGAAACAGACGGTTATATCATTTCGAATTATTTTTACAGACAAGAACAACTACATTAGTCTTTCGTCGAATTTGTATTATTACTTTCTTTCTCTTCCATTTGTAATGCACAATAAATACAAGCCATTTGAACTATTGCATATTTTCCATTTATTAAGCCATATCTTTTTATTCCGCAATCATTTATTTTATAATAAGGCACGATAACAAGTTGCATTGTAACTGGTCATAAAACTGCAAAAATAAATAACATACTAACCCATTTGTGCCTCTTGCCTCTTGGCTTCTTCAACCCTCGCTAGCTCTGCCTGTTTGGAAGCCAGCGCCATCTTCTCCTCCTTTTCAGCATCATATTTAACTTCAGCAATAGGGTTGACGACCAGGAACAGACGTTCAACGGACGCTTCCACTGATGCGCCATAGAGATTCTTCCAGGGAATTTTCAGTACTAGCTTTCCTGTATGAAAAAGGGATCAAGTATGAAAAACGAATGAAAAACTTAGATAATATTGTTTTACAATGTATCAATGTTTAAATGTCAACCACGTTGTGAGTGTCGTAACGTAAAAATACTTGCATAATGTGAGCAGATAGTTGCGTCAAAACACGTAAACCGGTATCATGACAACGTACAATCGGAAAAAAATAAAGACGTTTGAGCCTAGATTTAGAGATAATCAATATCATTTCTGTAATTTGACTCTAAGCTAGCTTTCAAATAACAAGCCTTGTACAGTAAAAGAATAGTTATAAACGCCATATTTTGCCCATTTTGTCGAGCGTAGTCGTCATGCAATTTTAGTAGAGCTATCGATCAGCCCAGCCCAGTTTAAATATTGACAAGATGAGGGGATCGTAATGGTTTTGGGCAGTAAACAGCGAGAGTAGCAAGCTGGTTGTTAATTACCATCAGCGAAATTAATTGGAAAACAAATTGATACACTGCATCAATTAGCCGTATTATTAAAAGGCACTTCATACAAATGGCAGTCCTAATTATTAGGTACGTTGGTAGTCAATTGCTCTATAAACATCCTTCACTTTTGTTACATTGTGGTTTAAGAAACACTTCTAATTTTCAAGATGAACTTCAAGTTCTTAAAGTGTTTCTTAAAAAATCATTTATTGAGTCAGTATTGACACAGAGTTTGCAGAACAGTCAATCGAAAACGACACTTCTAAATGAGTATATTAACGAGAAAAATAATGTCGTTCCAGCGACACAAAGAAAAAGAAGAAGAACAAGCAAAATTATTTTTCAGATTAACTTTATTATAATATCATTGAACTACTGTCTTTGAGTTATGGGCAGGCTAATAATTATAGGATCCAAAATATTATGTTCATACCACTACACATCAAAATGCAAACAATACAGTAGGAGAAAATTTATTTTGCTAAATGTAAACATATTGGTTCTCATGACTGTTGGTATAGACTATTCGAGACGTATCACACTCCTTTAATATAAGGGTGTAGAGCAAAATTGTAATTGTTTTAAGTTTTAATTCCATTGGGTAATGGGTACTCGTGGTTAACGTCATCGGGTCAAACACCTTCACAGACCTGTGACCTTGTGACCTGCTTTTTAAGTAGTGAGGAGTGCCGAATGGTATTTATTAGGTATTTCGTAATATCGTTGTCTGCCCACGTTTTTTCATAAGTTTTAGTCATAACAATACCTAAATCAAGGCGATATCAATTTATCTTTCATTAGTATTAATTTCAAGATCTCCACTGAGAACAACTACAACAAGTACCTAGACCAAGAGATAAAACTTGTAACACCAAAAGTAGTATCTAAAAAATCAAACATCACATCAGCCCAAAAAAACCAACTGGTTGTGACCTTATCACAGGGGAAATCCTAAAGAATCTACCAAGAAAAGCCTTGGTAAAACTTACTTAGATACTTAATGCTTCTTTTAGACTAAAGCATGTTCCAGACCTATCAGGGAAACCACCTCAAGATGCATCATCATACAGGCCTATCTCCTTGCTGCCAGTGATGTCAAAGCTTTTCGAGAAACTACTTCTAAAACGGCTGAAGCCTAATACTGCTAATAATATAGAAAAGAATAACATTATACCAGACTATCAATTTGGATTCAGAGAAAAACATTCAACGATAGATCAGGTGCATAGAATTACAACAGTAATTGAAGAAGCTCTTGAAGATAGGAAAGTATGTACCACTGTATTTTTATATGTAGCCTAGGCTTTTGACAAAGTTTGGCACAAGGGATTGATTTATAAACTAAGAACTATGCTGATGATAGCTGTTCATGATAGCTGGCCATGATCAATTATTGCATATTCCTAATTACATTTTGGCGGCATGCTACTCCAGAAAGGACAGTAAGAGAGGCGGTACATGTATCCTTGCAAAGAAAGGTCACCAGTTTAAAGAGCTTCAAGATATAGCGAAACTCTCCATAACTGGAATATTCGAATGTTGCGCTATTGATCTGACAATGTATAATACGATCATTGTTTGTGTGTATAGAGTACCTAAGTCCAATAACTTATCTATATTTTTTGAGCAATTAGAAAAAGTGTTAAGTACTATTCGTAACAAAAATTTTAAAAGAAATGTCGTAATTGCAGGTGACTATAATATTGACTGTCTTAAGCGTAATAATACTTTGATAGATTTAGAATGTTTGCTCTTAAGTTATAATTTAAAGCTAGAAATAAATCAGCCAACTCGACTCGCGAGCGACACTTGTATCGACAATTTTGCACATAATGTGGAGAAGAAGTGTAAATCTGATGTGATTAACTTCGGCCTGTCAGACCACACAGCGCAAGTACTAAAACTACCGGTTAATAAGAAAATTTTAATAAACTATTGGCGAACAAATAGACGAGACTATAATAAAGAAAATATGCAAAAATTCAAAAATTATATTAAAACTTTTTCTTTTTCTGAAATCTATAATACAGATAATCCTAGCACAGCATATAATGCATTTTCGGAAGCTTTCATGATGCTGTATAATCTATGTTTTCCTTTCAAAAACATTACAATAAGAACCAAAGAAAAACCTCAGTGGGTATCACGTGGCATAAAAATCTGTAGCAAAAAAAAGAGAGAGCTTGTGTGGAACTATAGGCTAAATCGTAATGAAGTAAATAAAACTAAATTTAAAAATACTCTAAAATATACAAAAATATAATTAATTTAACGCAACGAGCACAAAACAATCATAAAATAAAATCATCTACTAATAAATCCAAAGCCACATAGGCTATTATAAATAGGTCTAAACTGAATTTACCAAAAGGCAGTATCACTTCCATAGAAACAAACCACAAAACTATAACCAGGCCACGAGAGATTGCGAATGCTTTTAACAATTTCTTTATAGAAAAAATAAAACCAATACCAGGCCCTGGTAATAAGGACGTAACCGTTAATATTTCCAAATCAAAACAATCTATGTTCATGGCACCAAGTACTCCGTATGACATACTTCAAATTATAAGATCGCTTAAAAATACTACTAGTGTTGGATACGATGGGGTCTCTACTAGAATCCTGAAGTATATCGCTTATCATATCTGTGACCACCTAAGTCATATCATTAATATGTGTATAACCACTGGATCATACCCGGAAAGTCTAAAAACTACTATCGTTAAACCCATCTTCAAAAAAGATAACAAGCAGAGTATGAACTGTTACAGACCTATTGCACTTATTCCTATTATTTCGAAAGTTTTTGAAAAATCAAATTTATAACTATTTAGAAAAATTCAACATTCTTACAGAAGACCAGAAAGATTTCCGCAAAATCAAAACAATAAACATGGCTATTTTTGATTTTATAAGTAACGTCATGGGTAATGTAGATAAAAGGACGCCGGTATGTTCCATTTATTGCGATATGACCCAGGCGTTCGATTATGTTAATCATGACATTCTCCTCTGTAAACTGGAAGCTTATGGCATTAGGGGCAATGTACTAAATCTCATAGAATCTTATCTGAAAAGTCGCAAACAATATACAGTTATTTCTAAAATAAATATTAATACCAAAAAAGAAGAAACATATGCATCAAAAAAACGTATAGTTAAATATGGAGTCCCGCAAGGGAGCGTATTGGGTCCTTTGTTATTCATTATCTATACAGGGTGTTTGGCTTATGGACCGACACAATTTTTCCAGGGGTTTCGGAGGTCATTAGCTAGGTCTACCCATACATACTATGTCCCAAATGTCACGGTTGGTTACATGTGTTATTTTTTTTTTATTTGAAAAAAATACCCGAAATGTTTCCTTTAATTCGAAATAACTTTTTCGTTTGTGGGTGTAATGGCACAAAATAAATATTGGGTTAATTTGAATCAATTTGAACAAGATTTATAACTTTAGTTTATAAAAACATAATAACCTTAATACGTCTTTTCTTAACCCTGACTCTCCTAACTAATATTTTGACTACTTAATTAATTGTTTTTTGTGACTTGTAGCATACCGTTAGAAAGGGTATCAACTAAAGAACTTTTTAAAATAAAGCTAAGTTCAAAATTGCTTTTAGTTTTTTTTTTATAAATTTAGAAGTTGTAAAATTACATTCATTTAAAAAACAAAATAACTTTGGTAGCTCGTAAGAAATTTTCTTGAAACCAGTTCTATCATACAAAGATTTACTTAGATTTAAAAGACTTTGAAGAGTACAACAAAATTTATTTTGTGCCATTACACCCACAAACGAAAAAGTTATTTGGAATTAAAGGAACATTTTGGGTATTTATTTCATTTAAAAAAAATAACATATGTAACCAACCGTGACATTTAGGACATAGGGTGTCTGGGTAGAACCTAGCTATTGACCTCCTAAATACCTGGAAAAATTGTGTCGGTCCATAAGCCAAACACCCTGTATAAATGACTTGCCATTAGTAACTAATTATCCAGTATCACTTTTTTTCGATGACAGCACAGTCAATATTAATTCTATAAATAAAGATAGATCAGATATGAACATGAAATTAATAATACAATCAATTCAATAATTAACTGGTTAGATAGCAATAATTTAAAAATAAATCTTGAAAAAACAAAAATTATGTTCTTCAGTCAACGTTTAGAAGCACCAAGTATTAATGCTCAACACAAATTAACTGTTATTAAAAAGGTAGACACAGCTACATTTTTAGGTGTAACCATTGACAAAAGTCTGAACTGGAAATCACACACAGAAGAATTAAATAAAAAAGTATGTTCATCTGCCTATGCCCTCTATAAACTAAAGCCTGTTATAAGTACCAATGCGCTTATAACTGCCTACCATGGTATTGTCGGCTCCATTTTGAGGTTTGGAATTATATTTTGGGGAAACTCTACTAATAAGGAAATCATTTTTAGGTCGCAAAAAAGGTGTATTAGGGCTATGTTTGGTTTAAAAATAACTGATAGTTGCAAACAGTATTTTATTAAATATAACATTTTAAGTCTGCCATCCTTATTCATTTATGAAACAGCAAATTTTATACGAACCAATCCTAACCTATTTAAGAAACTATCAGACGTTTCTATATACCAAGATCAACCACGGCACTGATGCGTAAAAGTATCTTTTGTTTAGCACCAATAATTTATAATAAAATCCCAAAACCTATCAGACAAATGCCAACTGCTCTGTTTAAAATAAATTTAAAAAAATATCTTACAGCCAAGTGCTATTATACGATATCGGAATTTTTAAATGAATGCAATTAATTAAATAGATTCTTATAATTACGACATTTTCACAATTTGACCGTCAAAGGTGATGAAAACAATACTTTTTTTTTATTAGCATATTTTTCAGTTTGCTGCGTAGACTCAAGTTTTTTTTTTATGGTTTATTCTAAACTAAAAAAATGTTATTTTGTACGCCATTAATGGCAAAACATGCAGATCTACCTGTTATTTTAAGACCTTGCACATATTATTTGATGTATACTCATGTTTTTACCATAAATATATTCTATTCTATGTTGCCAAAACAGTTTGCAGATATATTAGAATATAACTGGGTCTTTAGAGTAAAACAAGAAAAAGCATGCCTATTCTGAACAAAAGAAATAAAAGCTGGTGTACCACAACCCACAAGGAAGTGTTCTAGGCCCGATCCTGTAACAATTGTACACAACCACAAGTGATATACCAGAACTAGAAAATGCAACTATTGCTACTTTTGCTGATGATACCGCAATAATGTCCACAGGATCTTGAAGTTGAATGAAACAATATCCATTCACATTGACTTCACTAACAAGAAACCAGAAGACAACCCAGTGTTATGTACATAAACAACAAAATTGTACCGTACGAAAACACTACCAAATATCTTCGTATGACCTTAGACGCAAAGTTTCGCTGGAAAGCCCATGTCAAAAAGAAACGAGAAGAATTAGAAATTCGTTACAGAAGCATAAACCTGTTACTAGGAAGACATTCCGCGTTGTCAGTTCCTTACAATTTCCTGCTCTACAAATCATTCCTTATGCCAGTACTATGGACCTATAATGGTATACAACTATGGGGTTGCGCCAAAGAAAGCAATGTAGTAATTATACAAAAAATCCAGAACAAAGTACTGAAGAACATCGTTAACGCGCCTTGGTATATAAGAATTGACGACATCCATCGGGACCTGAATATAGAGTTCGTAAACAGTATAATCCAAAAATATGCAGAAGCTTGTGAACATTGGCTTCATCATCATGTTAATGTCGAGGCCATCTAGCTCCTCAGAAAGCTCAAAAGGACTAAACCTTTTGAGTTAGTGTAGTGTAATATAATTGTGACTTTACCGCAAGTGTAATATAGTACTTATCTATTTATATGGACACGAGAACAAAGTGCATTCACCTTAATAGACGCTGCATCGCAAAGTAAACGCAATGGACGTGCTCTTAGATATAATTTTACTTTTAACAAATTAAATTACATTAAAATTGCACATTTATAAAATTGCATTAAAATTGCTTACAGACCACAATGTTTAGGAAAGAGGTAAATATTTACAAATAAATTAGTCTTTCATGTGTGTTTGTCTGTGTGATCGAGTTGTTCTTCTAAAATACACAACTAGTTATCACTATAATGATGGGATTTTTTCCACAATAATTTAGATATTTAATTCCGGATTTAAGGTGTTTAGTACAGTAATATTAAATTGTTTTAAAATAAAGAAAGTTATTTTTATGGAAATCGGAATCCTTAAATATTCGTCCCGTCCGTCTGTTCGACTGTCCGACCGTATGTCAATGTCACAGCCATGTTACTTCGAGACTAGCAACCGCACAGTTAAATTTGGAGTGCAGGTGTCTTCTATAAACGCTACACAAAAGACTCGACATTCCCATTTCATTTAGGTTAGGATTAAGAGTATCTTTGTTCTTCGACTTGCTTTTTTGATCATATCGTACAGGTAATACCTATTCTTAGTTAGCACCTGTAGTATCTCCTAAATGTGCTAATTTAATGGTTCAGTTTTTGAGGCCAACACAGCTTTGTTTTACATTTAGTATTCTACCAGTTTACACAGTTTTATTTTATTACTACTTTTCGTATTTTATTGTAATTGACATACTTACAATGCCAATACCAAGATTAAATTACCCTAACATTTTTTATGTTAAAACCTATTTAAAAGTAATACAGATAACCTTGAACAAGACCTCTAAAAAGATGGTTTTTAGAGTGATACAATGTGACATAGATTGATACGCCTGAATCTTATTTTTTATCTAAAAAAAATGGTCTCTTGTTTGATAATAAACAATAGCGTGCATATAATAAAGCTTGTATTTAGTAGCAAGGTTGCCAGACACCATATTTTGTGCGCCATAATATATGACCGATTATTATATTTATTCGAGATTACTCATAACAAACAATTTTATTCCATTATCAAGTTCCTAACAAGTGAGATATGGAAGCGCCTGATAAGTCATTGTTTTCGTGTAATGTTATTTATTTGGATTACTCATACATTTGTGATCGCATTACCGCAGCATTTTGTATTTTGATGACGCTGTTTTTTGAAACTCTGTAATTATGGACGAGTATAACTAAGACGAGCAAAGAATAACAGCGAAGTTTGATTGTAGTTTTTCATCACTTTTTAGTGCTCATAACTTTTTTGTGCTCATTTGTTTTTTATCTTAGAAGCCCATTCCAAAAGTATATACCTATTCATTATTTAGAACTTGAAATATTTGCAGTGACAAGAACACAGTAGGTACGAAAAGAAAATACCGCATTAGCCTTTTCATCAACTAGAATAAGTTACTTACTTCGAAATACCCAAATTTTAAATATACTTTCATGCATTGAATTTTATCAAAACTAGGAAAATAATGTCATTTAGTTTAGTGGTGGCGGCCCCGACTTACGAACAGTAAGTCGTGGGTTCGAACCCAGACAGGCGCATTACTTTGTGTAATTTATTTCATCACCACTGCTCTCAAAACGGTGAAGGAAAACATCGTGAGGAAACCGGCATGTTCCAGAACCAAAAATTCTAAGACATGTGACATCTACCAATCCGCACTGGGCCCGCGTGGTGGATTATAGCCTATTCCCTCTCATTGAGAGGAGGCCGTGTCCCAGCAGTGGGAACATTGTAGGCTGGTGATGATGATGACGATGAGTTTAATGTTAACCAATGTTACATAATTACTTGTTATAAATAATCAGAACTAACAAACTACATTACCACCTTATCCACATATTTTTCCTCATATGGAAATTGGGCAAATTGTACATAGGTACATACATTTGAAGGCCACAGTACCTATTGACCTTCAGTCGTTTCGCAAATGAAATAGGTCTGATTTAATGGGATGATGTCACCCAGACAGAAGTTCATGACTGTAACAATTACAAACAGGGATGCCGTATTATCTTTGTTGCATGTTAAGTGGTGACTGGTTTGATAACTTTGCCTAATTGAGTAGGCTGGTCTGTAGCCTCTCTATAAATAGATTTCAATGTTTATGTAATGTGGTTTGAGAATTTATAGGAAGATTTTACTGTTTATTTATTTGATTTCAGTTCCCAAATTATATCTTACATGAATAAATAATACTTTAATGCTGCATTTTGAAACCTTGTTAAGTCTCCAAACAGTAAATTGTACATAATATCTAGTCTCATTGTTATTGATGGACTGTAATTATTTGAAATGACATTTATGAATAATAAAGTTTAGTTTAGTGACCTTTCTAAGGAATGCTAAAGTCAGTATTTTAAGTGTCAGCCTGAATATGAGTATGGATAAGACCAAAAAAAAAAGAAAAAAGAATAAAATATTCAAATGCTTGAGAATTGCGACATGCTACATTAACCCCTCTTGTTACATTCGTTGACGGAGTCTTCGCTCCACAATTGTCTACTTTCGTAAAACATCTTGGAGCTGCAATCGCTGACCGCTGGAACAGGTCCTTTGTAGTGATGGGTTGGTTAAGATCAGTAATCATCATCTCAATAATCCGTGCCACTAGCATGTGCATTCGAGGCACAAGACATTTTAAACCATTAGCCAAGTTAATTATTTGGCTTCGTTGATGGAGCAGCCCTACATAGACATGACTAATGTGGATGCGTCCGGCGAACCAAGAAGACGTCGTCGAGTGCAATATATTGCGATGGTTAGATGAGCTTGTTTTATAAGATAATTAATCATTAATTTGACAGTACTGTATTTACAAATTATCACTACATATTCTAAAACAAAGTCCCCCGCCGCGTCTGTCTGTCCCTATGTATGCTTAGATCTTTAAAACTGTGCAACGGATGTTGATGCGGGTTTTTTTAATAGATAGTGATTCAAGAGGAAGGTTTTAGTACATAATTTGTCAAGCGGGCGAAGCCGCGGGCATCAGCTAGTGTATAATAAACTAAGGTACTTTTCATTTTAATAAATGAAAACACTGGCAATAAATGAATAAGATCCTGGTTTATAGCTATAGGGTAACTCTCTATTATATAAAGTTTTCAGTAATACTAAAATAAATTATACCCATATATTACATGCATAAAAATGTTGGATTTTCAATACTCGATTCTATACTGCAAGTTGAAATACCAACAGGATTATTTCATTTAGGTGTCACTAACAGTCAATAAAAACAGGCATTAAACTTATCAGACAAAAACCTTTTACATTGTACTTAATTTTTAAAGTGCAAAAACAAACACTTGTTATTGTCTATAGATAAATAGATAACAAAACACTAAAATTACCTTTTTATAAGTGCTACAGTCATACAGATACCATATCAAATAACTGCATCTTTTGTTATGGAAAACTTTATGACAATTTAGATTGGAACCAACAAGAACATAAAAGTTACACGGCTATACATACAGCGGCATACCCTTAATCTACAAACAATTTCAATGCCATGCTTTTAGCTGACTAACATTAATAGTGGTGTTTATTACTATTAATCTATGCTAATTTTGTAAAGAGGTAAAATTTGTTTGCAAGTTTGTTTGTAGGGGGTAATCTTTGAAACAACTTATCCAATTGCGGAAATTATTTCACTATTTTTTTTATTTTAGTAAATCTTACAGACTAATAACATATTAGTAACAAAATTATATAACTAAATTTTATTTTTTATTTTATTTTATTTGGGTGGCTTACAGCTAACAATACAAACAATTATAATGATACAAATAACGAAAAGCCATTTACAAGCCTCCACAGTTAGCAATAAACAATGTTGCACAAACTAATAACTAAGCTATAACTAAGCATAACATACCTACTTACAAAGAATAACTAAACAAATACTAAAATACTACTAAATTTAACTAATAAATTATAAATTTTCACAAACAACAATGTTTTTAGACAAGACAGTACTAATTGTCGCTAAGCTGCTTGCAAACAAATCAATTGATGGGTGTTCGTTCATTACAATTTGGTTAAATGCTTTGATCGAACGCAGCAAAAAATAATTGCTACGGTAAACTGTGCGAGCGTAAGGAGCACGAAGAAGATTTCTCAAGCGAGAATGGCGTGGTGGCACATTCAGGGACAGCTTAGCTTAAATTGCTAAAATTGCTAATTACAAGCCTTCACAGATAGATGCAATGAAAATATATTAGTTCCTTATTACAAAATAATCTAACACTACAGTACTGTCAAATTATTGACTAATTTCAAAGGTTGGTTTATTTTATTTTATTGTATTGTTTATAATTTAAGCTAACTTGTAAAATAAACGGTTCAAGAGAAGAGCAAGAAGGTGCCTTTTGTACAAAAAATGGCTTTGCCAATAGTTTTCTTACTGTGCTTGCTTTGGTGCAGAATAGATCAATACCGGGCTCACAAGAAACTTCGTTAAAACTGCGACTGGCTCTTGGAAAGTATGCATTACGCCTATAATTAGTGTTCGCAAAAGGCACATATACAGTACTTTGATCGGTTTTAGCAATCGGCAACATGTTGAGGTTCTCATTATAATACAAGTGCTTTTGACGCCTTGTTTACTATACTATTAATATGCTGATTGAAGAGTAGCTTCCTGTCTTGTATAATACCAAGATCCCTAATACTATTGACTTTGCCTATATTGATATTGTAAAGCTTGTATGTGGAATCGATTATAGACTTCTGACGAGTAAAAGTCATGTGGGAGCATTTTGAAACATTCAGTTCCAGCCGAGTAATGGGAAGCTACATTATCCCCAGGTATGACACCTGGGGATAAGTAGGTTCCCATTACTCGGCTCCTTTTAAAAAGTTTCTGTGGGTTAATTTCCATATACAGGGTGTAAACGGACCCTTCACAAAGCAGTCAACCGAGCATTCTGTACACCAAACTAAGTAACTCGACACAAAAATTTTATTGCTGGGAAACAACTTTGTTTTTTTGGGGTGTAAAATCACTTTTTACTTACAGTAAACCTGAATTTAACGAACTGAAAACATTGTTCTGATGGATGCATTTAATAGTAAACAGGTTATGGAGGTATTTAAAATAAAGATGACCTTAAAACTAGTATTTGTTAAAAAAAAAATTAAAAAACTTTGAACTTTGACCTCTAATATCTCCATAACTAGAAGGTTCCCAGGTATGGTGCAGAACAAAAAAAAGATCCCAATGATGGGGAGAACAAGTGCCTTTCGGCTTCTATTAGGGTCTATTTATACCCTTTATAATGGAGGTGAAACCGCGAGAAAAGGCTAGTAGATAATTAGTCTTGCTACTGGTAATATTTTGCAATAATATTGAATGTTGGGTTGGAGTTCGCAACTACACATCAAAGGAGTGAATTTGAATAATATTTTATGAGAATACTAAAGTATAACTGTAACAACACCCATTATCACCCATAGACATGCTGCACCACTTAAAATAAATTGAGAGAGAGCAGAAGAATGCTAAATGATGATGATGATGATGATGATGATGATGAACAAAGTGCAAATGTATATTTGAAGTCAATTAAAATTCTCACAAAACAGGAGATTTCAGATGTCACATACAAACAATGAACATTGCATGAATAATGAATGCTAACCCATGCACTCGCAGCAAAATTACAGCCTAACTTTAGGCTCACACGGATGACCCATATTGTACACACAATACACGGCAAAAGTCCCTGACCTGCTTGTAATCAGTTTAAATTATTTAATAAAAATATTACACAAGGTTAACTACTATTTACAAAGAAAATAGGGCTATGAAGCAGCTTGATTTAGTTCTCTATACAGCTTTATTGCTTTTTTTTCAGAACGTAAGCTAAATAGTTTTTTAACTAGGGTTTTTATTTTATGATCAATAAAATAGTTATTTATTTAGCTCACCCAAGTGTCCATAAACTGTCTGGATAGGAAAATTGAGTTCCTCCAAGGCATTCTGTTTGAGCACCAGGTTTTCCAGCACGACGTCGCCTGCAAAACGTTAACCGAAGACATAAATAACCGCAATCAAATCAGTGCGGCAACTATGACATCACCCTGGCGCAAAAACTCACCGCCCCATATTCCCAACTTCAGCTGATTCCTGTTCAAGTTCTCCACATAGCTTCCGAGGAACCGGTTCAGCACGTCCACCACAATTGATTCAAACACCATCGTGAACTACGAATTTCTTATTTACTAACGAAAATATATTTTTCGTCACTCATGTCATGGTCCGGCGTTACACATTAGCTTCAATTTTAAACAATACACTTCAGTATTAAAAAAAATGACACAAATGTTCAAATAAAAGTAAATATCGTTATCATTACGCGCGATAAACTGATTTGAAAAAGTAAAAAGTATTTTCTGAGTTCAACTCAGACCGCAGCGCAAAATATCAGTGTTCCAAGTTCTAAGCCGGCACCTACCACTTCCCGAGTTCCCGTCTTCCACTGAATTTTCAGGGGACAATGAAATTCCACTATAATAATACCATACTATTACGTGAGACGAAACAGAACCACAATTTTAAATATGATTGGTAATATTTTCATTTTATTTATACAAAAATATACCCATTTTGACGTTACTATTAAACCGTGTCATGCAAAATTTCATGAAAAACACTATCAACCAAAAATATATTACCCTATAATTGGAAAAACTAACTGCTAGCAACATCGTAATCAAAAGTCAATGGTGTCAAAATCACCCTGTCTCCTGCTGTGCGTTTGGATATTTACATGGAATTATGAAATACTATATTATATTATTGGTTGAAAATCGCTTGAACCAATGGCTTGATCGTTTGCTGGTCATGTTGAATTTATAAATAATTGTTAGCGTTGTATGTTTATTGTTCTTTTTTTTGTTTTTTTTTGGTCATTTTGTATGATCTGATACACGTCATGTCCCTGTGACAAATAAATATTTTTTCTTTTCTTTTCTTTTAACCTTGAATCAATTTTTCGAGTTCATATCTTAAATGGCTTGCTGTTGACGCTAAAAGCACGTCCTCTTCTTCGTACATCTCACAAGAAACTGCCGGTAATATCTCTATATAGTCTGTGGCATCTGTGCAAGGTGGGCCACGCGGCGCTATAATGTGACCGCGTTCCAAAAAAGCACAATAAGCGGTGTCCCCACTAGAGCCGCGCGGCTCCGTTAGGCCGAGCCTCGTGAGTGTGGACTTATAAACTCACGAGGCTCGGGCTCACGAGCCGCGAGGCCCTAGTGGGGACGCCGCTTAATAGCTAGTAACCGCCACCATTTCAAATTGAGTTTTTATTCGCACCAAAATGAATTGGATGGACGAGAAAACACTTGAATTGTACCGAGCGCCGGGTGTTATGGGACTGTTGGAGTAGTTTTTTTATAGATAAAAACATTTCATAAATATTTTTCATATTTCTTAAAACGTATTTCTCATTTGCGCAGTGGTGCTTATTACTATACCTGCTGAAGCTAAAAGCACGTCCTCTTCTTCGTACATCTCAAAAGAAACTGCCAGTAATATCTCTATATAGTCTGTGGCATCCACGCAAGGTGGGCCGCGCGGCTCTACAATGTGGACGCGTTGCAAAAAAGCACAATAAGCGGCGTCCCCACTAGAGCCGCGTGGCTCCGTGAGGCCGAGCCGCGTGGCCGAGCCTCGTAAGTGTGGATGAGAGCGAGGCCTGAGCCGCGCGGCCCAACAGAGCCGGGCGGACGGCCTCGCGCAACCCCAGCGTCCCCACTAAAGCTACGTGGCTCCGTGAGGCCAAGCCGCGCGGCCGGCCACGCACAACCCGACGGCTGTCGGTTCTAGGTAGTGGGGACGGGCCGCGCAGCCTGTCAGTGCACTAGCACAGATAATATAATGGCTAGTGACCGCCACTACAATAAATCGATTTGTTTTATTCGCGCCAAAATGAATTGGACGGACGAGAAAACACTTTTTAAATTGAATTGTACCAGGAGCGCCGGGTGTTATGGAACTGTAGAAGTAGTTTTTTTTTAAGATAAAAACATTTCTTAGTACATATATTTGAATATGCATGAAAGACAGAACTCCTTTTATTTATTAAAAATGCCTCAAGTACTTATTGGCCCATAAAAACATTGTGGTACACTTGTTTATGTTGCTAATACAGTAATACATCACTTATTTTACAATTTACTGTTTTACTTATCATGTTTTTGGTGGAACGGAACGCACTACAACACAACGTGTTGGATAATTTTGTACCAACTAAAAGATCCTTAGAATAAAACCTATATAGTGACTAAGAAGTAGTTGCTTAGAAGTAACAGAATCGTTCTATATTGTAATAAAGGGCTACTACGGAACCCTACACGCGCGTGGCTCGACACGCACTTGGCCGGTTTTTTTTTACTTATATTACACCCACATTTCGCCGGTTATATTTGAACGGGTACAAGACTCCGTGGCTGCTACTAATAAATTCCTGTTATCACTTTACCCTCTCCGGGAATCGAACCCAGGGCCGGCAGTCCCAACAGATATAACGACGTCGTTTACGCCTCAATCTGCCTTGTTGACATCTAATTTACCTTTTTAAAGTAATGTTAATTTGACCTTATTATAGTAATTTTACTAATTCTATGTGCTATAATCAAGCAAAAATTGCGATAACGATATTATAATAAAATCATAGTGAAACTAACTACCTTTTCAAATCAAAGTGTTTTTTGACACAGATGTGGTGATGCTTGCGTGTATTGCGTCGCGCGCGCTCTGCACCCGCTCCCTCGCCCCGCGCAGTCCCCCGCTATACAGGGCCGTACTCAAGGGTCCGGACTCGGGATTAAGTGGATGCAAAGTGGATGCCACACAGACTTCGATGTCACTACCGGCGTTATCGAGGACGACGCGTTTTGAGAGTGCGTTCCGTTTGACCAAAAACATGCTACATACAACAATAAATTGTGTATCTCGTATATTACTGCTCCTAGATGACATAATGTATTGATTCTTAATAGTAGAATACAGATAAGACATACGTATACATTAGTCTTACACACTACACCCTTATTAGCAATCAAAAGTTAGCGATTTTGTCGTTATCTCCCGGCCCGGCAGTACAACTCGGTTGCAATATTGATGCTTGCCAGTAACGAAAGTCTCTACATCCAAGATGCGTTTCTCGCGAGCATCGATAATGCAACCGCATTTATTCGTTGGTAATTAGCAATCTAAAGTTAGCGATTTCGTCGTTATCTCTGTCGAGACTGCCGGGCCAGCAGTCACGCACGCGACCACTACAGCAACGAGGCAGTCCTTTTGGCTTTGCCGTAGTGTGGTAGCTGTTTTCAAAAAGCAGAGAGGTTATTATTAGGTCTATAAACAGGATGAATAAAAAGCTTTCTTCAGACAGGGGAAAACTTTATTGGCTTTAATTATAACAATAATACTAGAGAAAAGTTTACAACTGCAAGAAAGTGTAATGGAATGCTTCAATTATTATTTATGTTTTCAATACCAGCATATTTTTATTAAAAGCTGAGACTAAGATGCTCGGAAATACTATTGAAACTAAGAGGGAAAGAGAGAAAATTTCTATAAATTTACGATTACATAGTAAATAGGCTTTTAAACCTATTGAATTATCGATAATAAAATATACATTTTACTTGTTATACAACAGCCATGTCATCACCTCTGATAATTAACATCACAATATATATTTGGGGCTTAGGGAGATAATATCCGAAATATTATGTCTCTTTATGACCAATCAGTACGTCATTCATATAATATCGTTCTATACCATAGACACTGGTACTTATATCTAAATATCAGGTTATTAAAATAATATACTATACTAATTTTTTAATAAATAAATTAGTGACTTATATTTTGTGTGCAAATGCAATACACCTTTTGAGACCCTGTCTGGTAGATCTTTTGAGTCACATTTTGTCTGTACAGTTTTCAAAGTATTTTGTTTTTTTACTTCATTTGCTTTGATTTTGATCTAGTCATTGACGATAGAAATCTGAATTGGTTGAATATCCTACACAATATGTCGAATATTCGTCTGAAACTAAGGCAGACCAAGGGAATCATATTAATTATTTTGGTACCAATTAATTACATTCTTGAATTTGTAAATTTTGAATTAAATATTAATTATAGGAGTTACAAACAGTATTTTAAAAATATTCGAGACAAATCATTACTTGTTCGACGCAGGATGTGCACAACGTCGTCAAAATAATAAAAAAATGTAGTAAGCAAACGGTTTTAACAATATATAATATTCACTCATTTTGAGTAGTGCTCATTTTGATAAATGCTCATTTTGAGAAGTGCTATTTTGAGAAGTGCACATTTTGCGAAATGTACATTTTGCGTCAAGTGCACATCTTGCTTTGTGCACATTCTGCGTCAAACCCTATTACTTGAACATACAAGTTATCATCTCAAAAAACAAAAATTATAAAAATTACACTTAACTATTATTTGAACAAAGAATCCATATTGTTATCACTATCAACACTTACCAACTAAATAGAAAAACTGAAAATATGTCATGACGGTAAGTAAATACAATGCTGATCATGCGGACTTAGACTGTCTCATTAGATTTAGATGTCTCTCTTGAAGCTCTCAACGGCTACCCACATTTTTATTCAACTGTTGTTTTTCCATCCCGCATATTTATCAATTATATTTTTTATTTCTATTTTTAATACAGTTTGTATTATGCTTTAATCATTTACAGACTAGTGGAAAGGTATAATGAAAACGCTAGTCATTCTAATAGAAAATAATAAACTTAAGTATAAAGCGATGGTATTTAAAACTTACACATTTTTACACTGGTTTTCATTTTAACATACCTTCATTTTACAAAAACAATAATTCTTTTCAATTGAACTTGCGAGTGGCATTTAATTTGATTATATTTTTTTTTTATAAAAAGTATCACTTAAAATAATAATAATGTTGAATTATATTAGTCAAAAACGCAATTTGTTTTAATTATTTTGTTTTTTGCTTACTCCATTAACGGCGATGCCGTTTTCAATTACTGTCTTTTCATCAGTTATACTTAGGGAAGAAACAGAAATATCATCTTCATCTGAAAACAAGAATAGAAAAATGTTATTAAAATTCTCAAATATAAAAAACCTCAAATTTTCATTTTAATTTAATTTTCATTCATCCCCAATGTTTTTTTTCCAATTAAATCTACTAACCTGAGCTGACATCGGATTGATTTCGTGGACTCAACCGACAGCCTTTCGACAAGTAGTTCTTGAGTTTTCCTAGAGATGCCAATATTAATCTGAAACAAAAGGAATAATATGCTTGTGTTGTGTACTGAAAAAATCTAATTAGTCCGTCAGTTATAAAAAATATTTGACCCTTATTTTTTCTTTTGTTACGTAAACCAAAATTGACGAACATACGACGCTTTTAAAATTCTCAATACGTCACGCCGTGGTATAATTTTTAGTGCGTTCTGACTTCACGAGGCCCCCACTCCCGAGTTCTGATGCGTTTTATCTTTGTCAATATTCATTGATTTATAAAAACAAAAAATACATGTCCATTATTTTCCAATGCTCTTATTGACGGACTAAATGGATTTGAAATTTATTGATGGTGGAAACTAGCCTATTAGGTGGCAATTGAAGCAAAATATTTAAGACACAATGGTCGCCGCTGCCGCAGGGCAACAATATAACGTTAAATTAACTAGCGAAACCTCACAGGCGAGGTCATAGGTATCGATCTAATGACGATAAAAACCATCGAGATACTTAGTTAATTATTTTTTTTGCATCATTGTTGCATAGTCATCATCTGTCTGGCCTTTTCCCAACTATGTTGGGGTCGGCTTCCAGTCTAACCGGATGCAGCTGACTGCCAGTATTTTACATGTAACGACTGCCTTTCAAACCTCCACAACCCAGTTAGTACTGGGTAATACGATACCCCTTGGTAAGACTGGTTGTCAGACTATCAGACCACTGACTACTTGTTACGACCGTCAAAGATCAATTGGCAACCAGCTTCAATGGCTCAACGTGCTTTCGAAGCACAGATAATAAACTCGATATGTAATGGGCGGTCTGTCTCCTATCCACGGACCAACCTAGACAAGTGCGTATTAACCTGACGTTCGACCATATCGGCTGAAATTATTTAGTCACAAGCTAGCAGGCATTGTTGCATAGTGTAGGATAGAAATTGCTACACCGCTAAGTGCCTAGCACTAAAACTTAGGATGGAAAGCGCGAACCTACTTACCCTAAGAAAGGTGGGCTAGGCGACAGCGGCCGTGATAAATACTCCGGGTGGAATTGCACAGTAACGTAGTAAGGGTGATTGTCCACCACGGCGACTTCCATCCTCGTCTTAGACTCGTCTTTGCCTACAAAGCGGAGACCGGCCGCTTCTAGGCGTTCTATGTATTCTGGGTTCACTTCATACCGATGCCTGTGACGCTCTTCTATTACGTCTTTCTTGTATAGTTGAGCTGTAATTTTTTTTGGATATTGTCGACTTAGAATAAACAATGAGCAACATTTATTTTAGGAAAAAGAAACTTGACACAATGGTTATCAGTTCACAAGGGATAAGACTAGTTTTTATATCTTCATAACCTATTAATTAACCGACTCAGCAATCATCATCTATTTTCGAGAAGAAAAAGATTACCGAGGCGCTTAACTGTGACTTGTAAGTTATGTAAGCGCGGAAAATAACAAAATAATATATTTTTCCGAGACAAGGGAACTATTCGTTTTCTGGTACTAATTTCGTTAGCCATGCCATATAGTTACAAAAGTATTACTGAAACTTACTTATTATGCTGGACTCCAAATAAGTCTTCCTCTTCCCTAGCCGCATGGTTCCACCGAGGTTTCCAGGATGATGTTCAGGCATATCTATCACAAGTTTGTCTTCACAGTTCGGGTCAACTTCTGTGGTGTTAGCACCTTTTAGTCCGAGCACGTTTCTAGCGAATTCTATGACGGACGCTTGTAGTCCGAGACAGATACCGAGCATTGGTTTTTGTGTTTCACGGCACCATTGACAAGCTTCGATTTTGCCTTCCATTCCTCTTTGACCGAACCCACCGGGGACTATGACACCACTAGAATTAAAAAAAAGGATATGAATTAAAGAGCTGCCACATTGCAGAAGACCAAGACTGGAGACGGGTCGTATGTGGTCGCGATCCTCAGCATTGGCGGAAGAATGGAGAATTATTAAGACAGAATAAAAGAAGATTTTAGTAGCTAAGGGTAGTTTACTAAGTTTCCATGTTATTTTTATTTACATTCAAAGTAAGGCAGCGCAATTAATACCTTAAACCTAAAACACACATGTTTCAAACCTAATTGAACAATACTTACTCGCTCTTGCAAAGATTCTGCCATGCCTTATGATAACTGACAGGATCATCTAATTTAGTCTGTCGCTCCAGGTTCACAGCTTCAATATACGTCAGATTAAGTTTGCTGCCAGAAGCGATGCACGCATGCTGCAAAGCTTTAGTAACGCTAGCGTAGCTGTCCTCCAATTTTGTGTATTTTCCAACCAGAGCGATATTGACTTCTTTACGTAGATTGTCGACCCGTTTAGCAAGATTGTGCCACTTCCGCATAAACCTGTAATTTAATCGATTTGTTGAATTAGTTTACATTATTATAACCCTAAAAAATACATGAGGTTGGTTTCAAATAGAGACTTAGAAACTATGTTTTATTATTTTGTATCATGCTTAGTAGGTACTCGCAACCGATGCGGTGGCGTGCATGTATGACTAGACTAGATGTTTATGTGAACGTGGATGATGTAAAAGGAGTATGTATGGCCATAGCAGGTGGCGTTCTGTAGTTTCTGCCTCGTGGGAAAATGGCGTGACTTTATGTAAGTATGCATGTACTGTTTCTTGATGTTCTTAACTGAATCATCATTAAAACGGAACGGAAACCTTAAAACGCATTTAAATAAGTCTCATTCAAAATAGGCAACCTAAATTACGCACACATTTAAATGTACGGCGCAAATCAGTTGAATTATTTCCTACACTTGATAAACAAATTATTAAGCATTCCATAGACTTTGTTGCTGTCTAGTGTACACTTCCTGTTTCTCAAGAATTTAACCAACAAAAGATAAATGCGCCGTAATAAAGTCAGTAAAAAAAATAGGTATTTAACATAAATTTTTCTAAACCAGGGCATGACTGACATTTTAATCGTTAATTAGATTACATAGATAAAAAAATCATTAGCGTTATATTCTAGACTAGATTTGTCTATTAATAATAATCGTTTTTTGAACTTTATTTAAACTTAAATTCATTAAAAAACACGTTACATATTCTTTTGTATGTACATATTCTTTTGTTTTGTATGTATGGAACCCAAACAAGAGCACATCCCGTGCTCTTGTTTGGGTTCCGTACCTAAAGGGTAACCAACGGGACCCTGCACTTGGCCGATTTATTTTAGACTCCTTAATCTATCTAACCCAAATTTTGAAGGGCAAAGTTGGCCCTCTTTCTTTTTATACACTTTGTAGCTAATGTGGGCCAGTCCCTTGGGTAGCAGTGAAACTAAACCTTGATCCTACCATCCTCGCCTTGGGCTGTCGCCTAAACATCAGTGGTGCTTGCTGGTTCTTAGTGAGTAGTGCATTATAAAATTCATGACAGAATTTTAAAACACAGAAAATACATACGTATACTTACTTTCCTGGACGTGGCATAGACATATTCAATTGAAGCCTTTCATTTAAGTATTGTACTACACCTTGTTCTTCCATTAGCAAAGGTACATGGTATACAGAAGTCAAGTCGTGGACGCATATGACCTGAAGATAAATCAAAATGGCATGTTAAAAAAATATTAAGGAAAAACTATAGGTCCTTTTTGTGTTGTAGGATTATGGACTTATGATGAAAAGATGGGTAGAAGTATGACATTAGAATCCAAAAATCGTTAAAACATGGTGATCAGTGTAGCAGATTGTAAGGAAGCTTATGCACTGCATTCAGATAACAAGTTGATAAGAACTTCGGTATAAATGAACTGCACTTGGCACTAAAATAAACTTTATTTGCTACCTACTCTTCAGTGCATTCACCTAGTTTTCAAATAATAAGAACGCTATAGAAATCTTTAGACATCTAACTTTCAGTTTCTTATGGCCTCATTTTAAAACTTGTTTTATTGATAGCAGCTTTTACTGTTACTAGGTTCAATTATAATGAACAGTTGGTGCACAAGGATATATATACTAGAAACTAGATGCATTAAGCATATAGGCAGTTTGTCATTCTTCTATTTATTTGATAATGTATGTATGCAAAAATCATTTTGCCTATAACATCCCCATCCCCATTTCTGGGACATAATCCTCCTATTTTTAACATGGAGCTGGCGATAATCCACACAATTCAAATCCAGTCT
This sequence comes from Xestia sexstrigata, assembly GCA_941918905.2. Lineage (NCBI taxonomy): Eukaryota > Metazoa > Arthropoda > Insecta > Lepidoptera > Noctuidae > Xestia > Xestia sexstrigata. The sequence goes on along the minus strand of OW799212.2, from coordinate 11,905,644 downwards.
ATTCCAAAAACTGCATAATATAATTAATCATACTATGGTCATCAAAAATCAAAATATTTTATTTCACATAGGCCTAGATGGGCACTTATAAAAAACGTCGAAAATGGTGCACGGTTCGCGTTGGTCGTTTCCATGGATAAGAACCAGCAAGAACCTCCATGGTTACTCTTTTAAAATCATTAGGTATATTACAATATTATTTTGTTACAGCATTAGTATTTAAGTATAGGGGGACAGTGTAGGCCCGACAATAGGGCGTTGCTTACTATACAAAAAACGTAAAACAGAAAAATATTTAACAAAAGCTAACAAGCATCTGGGGATCTACAAAGCCTACAATGTTCACTCTTTCACAAATAAAAGTTAAAAAAAGAATCTATACACAGGTAAGAAAATTTTGTATATAAAAAAATTAAACAAGTGACACAAATATTGTCATCAGTGCTGTAAGTATTCTGAGCAAAAGATGAAAAAAAAAAATGATTTGAAAACTATTTAAAAAAAAAAACAGACGAATTGATAACCTACTCTTTTTGGAAGTCGGTTAAAAATTAGAATGGAAAGAAAAGAAAAACTGAGATTGAGAATAGTTAGAGACATCCACAAATTTGTGCTGTTTATGAGCTACCAGGGAAGCCACATGCGCAGAAGCAACTAGAGCCAAACTTCTTTATCTTCAACGTAGTCCTTGATTTTGTAATATGCTTTTTTTATTAAGGACACGTTTGATATAGGTTTTGAAATTTCCATCGGTCAGTTCTATAAATGACTTTGGCAAAAAGAGTTCTAATGTGCGCGCCCCACTTCAATTTTGAATCGATTGTAATTCCTAAGAATAGTTTCCGTTTTAATATCAAGTTTATTACCGTCAAGATTTAAATTTAGATCCCGTTGTGGTACATTAGGTAAAAAGAACTTTAGACGATTCGTTTTGTTTGCATTCAGTAAAAGATTACTGGCTGCGAACCATTTCGAGAGGCTAACTGTCCTCTCGAAATGGTTCGCAGCCAATAATCTTTCGTTGACATGTAAGACATTCATATCTTTAATATCTATTTTAAAAATTAGCGAGGTGTCATCAGCAAATAGAATTATATCCGATAATTTGGCCATCATATAAGGGAGATCATTATTGTAAACAAGAAATAGGAAAGGACCGAGAATTGAACCTTGGGGCACGCCCATCTTGACTAGAGACCCGGAGCACGTCGCCCCATTTACATTTACTTTTTGTTGCCTGTTTGATAAATAGGAAAGAACAAGATCAGCAGATCGTCCACGAATTCCGTAGTGGTGTAATTTACAGAAGTCTGTTGTGGTCGACGCAGTCGAACGCTTTAGAGAGATCACAGAAAATGCCAATGGCATCCTGGGACTTCTCCCAGGATTCCAAAATGTGAGTGATGAGTTTTACTCCCGTTAAACTTGCCGCTGTCCAAACATTGATTGAATATGCCTGATCGCAAGGATCGCGCTTAAGTTTTTCTTAAACGCGTACGCGTCGAAGCAATAAACGCCGCTAATATCCTTTTCAATTAATTGCAGTTAAGTAAGCCTCTTCGATCGATTGACCTACGTGGTATTACAGTAAATAGGCTATCTCTGATCTCATTAGTAGGTACCTGAGTGTTATTAATACCAATTGAACTTCTGACCGTGTCCTTGTAATTTAACTGTTACGAAGGGATAAAGGCGAAAGAAAATATGTTATTTACATGATTTTCTTCTTAGCGTGTCGATGGCAAATATTTATTAAATATGTTTGGCCCAAAATTCAGCTATGCGAACTCCGCTCGCTGATGCAGTCATGAGATCGTCAAGTGTGCAGGTGTCCGGGCATGCGGCGCAAGATGGAAGATGGGCTATTGTCTGAGAAGATTATCTTGGCTACGGCCGACCTGGGTTCAGAGTCAATTCAGAGATTTCCAAGTCGGCCATTCCCAGATTCATTCCCAGATGGTAGGCTTTCAGGCGGCTCGATGAAGCCGTCAGGGGGGCTTAAGCAGCTCCCGCCAGAGATCACATCTCGCTGTGGAGGCATTACTATTAGCTGGACTAGCTGGGTCAACGCACCCAAAAAAGCTTTTACGGCTTTTCAGCCTCTGGGGCACTGGAACGTAACTGTGCATTGGGTGGCGTGAGTCAGCTTGTAGCTTCGTCCTCTCGGTGCGGCTAGCTATGGTCCTACGAACTTTTGGAGGCGCAATCCCAGTTAATGGATACAGCATTCGTACCGGGGTCGGTATAAGGCAGCGTTTCCCAAAGTGGGCGATAACGCCCCCTTGTGGGCGCTGCAGGCCTAAAGGGGGGCAGTGAGAGACCCAGAAAAAAAATGGGGGCTTTGTGTAGAGGCTTAGGGGGCGATTTGTAATTTGGATGGCTCTGAAGTATTATTACTCATTCCTTATTTGTTGAACTTTATTGCATCGGAAGTTTTTCTTGTTATTTTCTTAAGTTGTTTCTATAACACCTTGATATTGACAGCCACTTGACAAAATGCCAATGTATCGTCTGCGCTCGCGTCCCTTCGCTTGTCATGGACCATAGACAATAGTCTGTGGCGTTGACAAGCGAAGTCGGAGCGTTCGGTGCAGCCGAGCCGATTATTATTAATATTTTCATTTATGTACTCTTTTAGTTTTGTTTGTATATCTATAGTGTTTATTTTATTAAGTTAGTATTATGTTCTATTTTTTTTTTTTTTGTCGTTTACTCAAAAACATATTATTTTGTGTCCGTAGGTATGACCGTGGCATCACAGTGGGCCCTATCAGAATACCAGCGCTGCGGTATTTGTTTTTCATTTATCGCAGCATTATGCTGAGATAGGAGCCTTTTTGGCCTCGCACAGGCCCTCATTTTATTATTTACATTTAGTTTAAGATTCTTTTTTATTTTTGTAGTTCCTGTGCTTGTCCCAAATAAATATTTTTTCTTTTTTCTTTCTTTCTTTCTTCTCTTCTCTTCTTAATTTCATCTAGGAGGACTCTAGTAACGGACCAAGCTCTCGACTCTCGACTACAGCTTGTGAACATCAACTATATATTAATTAAGAGATCGAGATCGTTAGAAGAATAGATTAGGTTTGTTTTATTTTGAATAAAATATACTCTGTCGCAATACAATAAAGTTGCGTTTCAATAATCATTCTCATTGGCAGGTGTAGCCCGTAAGAGTAAACTTGAGACCTGAGCACCGTTGTGTACTACCTACTGCGCTCAGGTCTCAAGTTAACTCTTGCGGGTTATAGTAAGTCTAGTTTAGAATGAATGTTTAATCTCCGCTAATATAGCTCACAAAAATTAATTTAATTTGAAGTTAAAGTATTTTTTAAGTAGGTGAAAAAATAGGGGGGCGCTAAAAAATATTTTTTTCTCAAAGTGGGCAGTAGACAAAATAAGTTTGGGAACCCCTGGTATAAGGCAACCACTAATAATCCGACACGTCTCATTTAGGGCTAGATATCCACTAGATTGGCGTGGGCAGATCGGTCCCATACTGGGCAAGCATATTCGCCAGCGGAGAAGCAGAACGCCATTCCAGTTGTTCGCAGAACTTGAGGAGCAGAACGCCATTCCAGTTGTTCGCAGAACTTGAGGAGGAGGATTCACATGATTGCTTTCGCTTTCCCATTTGTTTAGGGCCAGCAGTCGCCTGGATCTGTGCCTTTTTATATGGGTCATGGACATAGTGGTGTAATGCTGGTGTACCTACTAGATATACTTCTGACTATTCTTTCGGCGAGTACAAGCGTGAAGTTTAGGTAGGTATGCTATGATTTACAAGTATCTTATCAATCTTATTGTAAGACTAACATGTCTTTATTGGTATGTCCAGGGTTCAAAATAATCATTTCATATTACTATAATACTGCAAAGTGCATTGATTGATATGTCATTGCAGTGATTAATAATAAGCACATGTTTGAGATGTTCTATTTTTTTAATTTTTTTTTTTCATTTAAAATTATGTAGGTATCTTTGTATTGTTTACAATCTCAATTGAGTAAGTGTCTGAAGTGACGGACGGCCTTACATTGAAAATACGCACTAATCTGCATAAACAATGCATTGTGCATAATTTCACGCCGTTGCAAAAGCCCATGAGAAAAAAGCGTGAGTAGTACAGAAACCCAAGTGAATTAGATACGATTGAACATATTTTACCTATCATTTTTGTTGATAACAGCTAAATAGGCACTTACGATTTGTCATGTTGTGTTTATTAAATTAAAATGAAAGTGAAACACGCTTTTTCTGAAAACTACATCTTTAGGCTAAAGTACCGACTTGAATTTATATGTACCTATTTACCTAGTTTTTATTTTTAAACAGTTGATATCGTTATCTGTGCGTCACCTTATTCTCGCTTCCGTGAAACGTAATTGGGTCACAAAGCATTGACCTGTTCTTACAATATTACTGAAAGTACTTAGTAACTATGTTGTTATAGTTAACACTTGGAATTTTTCAATAACAGTGATAAGAATTACTACTTAGTACTAAAAGAACAATAGTGACTCTTTGAAGCATATACAGGTACCTACCTACTACATTTTGTTAGTGTAATGTTTTTTTAAACACTAATTAGGATTAAGGCTCTAAAATGGTTGCTTCAGCAGAATCTTAATAGGATAATTAATAATAAATGAACTTATTTTTATATAAATATTTAAATTCAATAAGGATAACACAGACATATTCATTTGGCCATAGCCGCAATCATATCTCTTGGTGAAATCAAAAAGTCAGTATAAAAACTGTTTATTTGTTGTTAAGGGAAAGGCTTCCAATCAAAACAGGTTGTACAAGCTTGTTGAACAAGCACAATGGCTCTTCTTGGATGATTAAATTAGAGGCCTCTCTCAGGATTTTGTTTTAATTTTGATAAAAACTGTATCAAACAATAGAAAACAAAAATATTACCTGTTCAGGCCCAACATGGCAGAAGTTGGAGATCTTCTCTTTGACCGGCTGATTGATTGGTTTCTCTGAACGGCATAATATCAAGTCTGGTGACAGGCCTAAGCCACGTAACTCTCTGACAGACGATTGTGTAGGTTTTGTCTTGGCCTCTCCTGTAGATTTTGGCTAAAATTTTAAGGGTAATATTAGCTCGGAAAGCAAAATTATTTAAAAACAGCTTTGTGTTTTCTTTTAAAAACTGCTGTGTTCCAACAATCAATGTGTGAGATTCAATTTCTGAATGTAACATTATATATTTCTGAAAACAATTTATTGTGTTTGATATTCTGAGACTAGTAAGTAACAAGCAATTTGGTGTACTACCAGGTGACACAACAATACATATTACACAAAAATATACCAGACTTCAGCTTACCATTGGAATTAAGGACACATGTGCACAACAGAAGTTCTCTTTCTTTACTCTAAACTGGAACTGTCTAAATGCTTCTACAAATGACATTCCTTCGATATCGCCTATTGTGCCACCAAGTTCTACAATGCAGACTCTGGGAGGTGCATTGTCTGGTGTCACAGGTATATGAGCTACTCTCTGCACCCATTCTTGTATAGCGTCCGTTATATGTGGAATGACTAAAAGTAAATAAGCAAAATGATGTTGATGTACTGTCAAACACACCTGACATGGATAAAAATAACTTATTTATCCTATGAAACTGCATAATATAATCTTTAGTTGATTGTAAATAACTATGTAGGTACAGCAAGATAAAGATTTCAAAAACGACAAATAAAATTGATGGAGTCGGAGTTTTTATAATCACTGATCGGTTCCATATTTTATAAATTATTAAAATAGAATTGCTTCTAACAGCTTTCCAATAACATATTCTTATTGATGTCAAAAATGGCCCAATTACTAGAAATTATTATGATTACTAATATTTTCAGAAAGAAAATTCAATGTATTTACCCTGAACAGTTTTGCCTAGATAGTCTCCTCGCCTCTCACGCTCAATAACCTGCTGATATATCTTGCCAGTTGTGATATTATTGTCTCTATGCAGTGTTATATCCAAGAAGCGCTCGTAGTTGCCAAGATCAAGGTCGACTTCGCCACCGTCATCGAGAACGTAAACTTCACCTAGAACATAAAAATAGACGCATGCATTATATGCAACGTTAACACGCGGCGAAAAACAGTATATTACGGTTAAAACACCAAATAATCGTTCCACTTACCATGCTCGTAAGGAGAGAAAGTTCCTGCGTCGATATTTATGTATGGATCAATTTTTATTGAAGTCACATCGATGCCACAGCTTTTTAAAATTGTGCCAAACGAGCTTGCGATCACACCTTTTCCTACACCACTTATAACTCCACCGGTTACTAAAATATATTTCATGTCCGGCATTTCGATTATTTGAAGCACGGTTATCGTATTTACCTGGTCCTAGTACATTCAGTTTTTATTAAAATATTAAACACGATGTCGCAAATTATTTGAAACGTCAATCACACGTGCTTCTACCGCAAACGCTGCGCGCCATTTGCAATTTTTGCAGTAACTAGAGGTATGAATAAACTCCCAACATTCGGATATTCTGGTCGTAGGTCCAGTTGGACTTCAATAATCGACTAAACTATGCATTTTGAGTTTTTATAGTCTGTGCAAAAGAATGACAATGTGAAGTTTTGAACGAAAGATCGAGAACTAAGAAAAAAGATATATACTTATTTTACTCTATGGAAAAAAGTAAGAAGACGCCATTCGTTTTCGTATGGCATGTTTTTCCATCTAATGTCACTTTTTAAGTTAAAATAGTGTATACATTTTCCACTTTTTACGAAAATGCCGAAGTATTATTGTGATTATTGCGACACGTATTTGACGCACGATTCACCTAGCGTCAGGAAAACACATTGTACGGGCAGAAAACATAAGGACAATGTAAAATTTTACTATCAAAAATGGATGGAGGAACAAGCTCAACATCTAATCGACGCTACTACAGCGGCATTCAAAGCAGGTAAAATAGCGCAAAATCCATTTAACAAGGGAGCTGCTATACCACCGCCATGGGATCCTAGTGTCATGGGCCCAGGAGGGCCTAGACCGCCTGTGCCTGCTCCAGGAGGACCACCGGGAATGCTGCCACCTCCGTCGATGGGTCCCGGAGGTCCCATGGCTCCACCAATGATGATGGGACCACACGGACCTATGCCACCGATGATGGGAATGAGGCCACCTATGATGGGTCCAATAATGGGACCAATGGGCCCTATGGGACCCATGGGTCAAATGCGACCACCATTAATGAATGGACCACCTATGAATAAATAGTGTCAGTTTATAACACTTGATGAGGACTGGGAATAATTAGATAGTTGCCACAGACCGTGGTACATCAAGTGTTTTCACGTTGACTTTGAGGTTAGAAAACAGTTTGTGTATCAGTGAATGAATCTAATAGTACTCTGTATGTGCTGTTATGGATACAAGTAACAAGCTATTAATCAAGAAACAACCTAGTGTAGTGTTGGATTAAATAGTGATAAAAACCATTAAATCATACCTCCTTTGCAAAAAATATGATTTTGGACTTAAAACAAGGTTTTGTATTAGATATTTCCTTCATTTTGATTATTTACTGAGATTATATTACACAAACCGATCAACCTCATTATTTCTTGTGTAAACAAATAGGCATGACAACAGTATCAAAAAATTGCAAATCTATTTAGTCTGTCAGTTAGAGTATTGGAAATTAATGGACACATATTTTTTGTTTTTGTAAATCAATGAATATTGAAAAAGATAAAACGCGTCATAACTCGGGAGTGGGGGCTTGTGACGTCAGAACTAGCTAAAAATTATACCAAGGGGTGACATTGGGAATTTTAAAAGCGTCATATCTTCGTCAATTTTGGTTTACGTAACAAAAGAAAAAATATGGATCAAACTGACGGACTAATTAGACTTTTTTTGTCGTCTCGCCTATTGTAGGTATATTTGACTACAAGAATATTCCAACGATTTCTGGATATTTTTATATTGACAGTTTTACTGTAAATATCACTGCCTGCCCATGTTATACTGCACAATGATGTCCTGGCTTGTGGCATATTATTGTAATTTTTATCATAAAATAAATAGTTACTAAGTCACTTTTGTTTTTTTTTTAAAGTAATCATCTTTTAAGTAAACCATGTGACCTAGCTGTAACTGTATTTATTTATTTATTTAAACTTCATGTACAATAGTGGTACATAGGTGGGCAAAATGTCACAAGGTATTCTCTACCCAGTCAACCTTAAAAATAGGAAAACATAGTGATAGGGTACAAAATAATGTCTAAAAAAACTAACGGGTTAGGAGAATTTATAATACCTATCTAGATTGATACTAATACACAATATATATACAGATAAAATAAACTAATAGATATTTTATTAAATACCAAAAATTAAAAAGAAAATAACGAGAAACCTAATAATAATTATTATGACTAGACTTCAAATTAATAATAATAATAAGTTTTACTTATTTCTCTCACAATGGTTTTGTAGCACATATCAGTTTAGAACTATGTAGCATTGTGAGAGCTGGTGCCTGAAGTGGGTCTTGGAAAAAACCTGTATTACGGGTCACCAGGCCCCACTTAGTGGCATCATAAATAAACTGGCAGGTAGCATGTTTTCTTAAATAATTATGTATAAACAAATGGAATAAAAGAAATTAAATAAAATAACAACTAAAGTAGTCTCAGGATGTGTGTGAACGTGTAGGTGTATTGTGGTGCGTGTGTATGTGAATGGTGCTGAATGTGTTGATAGTTATTTGAGTTCAAGATGTGTAATTGGGTGGAGCAACTTTTCTGTCCTCCTAAGAAAGAGTTTTCAAAAAGTCAGTTACTTTTTTCTTACAACTGGGTTTGTGTAATGAATATATTTTTTGACTCATGTTGATGACATTATGTATATAATCCCATAAGTAACAGAAGAACTTGTGGGACTGACATAGACAGAAAAACTTTGTATTGCATATAGTACCCTTTCTCTCGCTTATCTTTTAATAGATCCGAATCATAAATAAGCTGCAAGTGTTTTTTAAGGGCTGTATGCAGAACGAAAGCTTGTCTTATAGACAGCACATCCCACTTTTTATATAAGTCGACTGTAGGAAATCGGAAGGGAAGACCGGCAGCAACCTTAAGAATGGCATGTTGAGCTTTTTCCGCCTCCATCAAGTGCGTTTTAGCAGCACCTCTCCAGGAGATGATACAGTAGTCAATAAATGACTGACATGATGAAATTGAGCTGCAACCGTAGCTGCTGTAATAGCATTTTGTCCTGCCTGTAGCTGGAAGCCAGGGCCAAGTCTCGACATAGATAACGATGCTGTCGTTAACTTTCGATCGCTAAAATAACAATGAAAAAACTTTTTTGCAAAAAATAAAACCGACTTCAAAAACAGTAAAACACAAAAAAATAACTTTCATTCAGATTCAGTTTTTTTGCCACCAACTTCTAAAGCTAAAGTTATTTTTTACGTTTTAGTGTTTTTGAAGTGGGTTTTATTTTGCAAAAAAGTTTTTTTATTTTTCCATTTTTAGTTGTAATACAACTAAAAATGGAAAAATAAAAAACTTTTAACCCATTTTTAGTTGTAATACCTACAACTAAAAATGGAAAAATAAAAAACTTTTTTGCAAAATAAAACCCACTTCAAAAACACTAAAACGTAAAAAATAACTTTAGCTTTCTTAAACAAATATTTGCTATGCATTTATTTATTTGGTAACAATACATTTCATGGTAATAGGCTGCCTGCTGTTTCTTCTCAGAGAAGTCAGGAACGAAACACCGGCCCCATCTATTTTAAAAAAAATTACGTGTAAAAGTGTTTGTAAAAACCTAATTGCAAAAATAAACATAATTTAATTTCATTACCTGGTCTAACTGTCGAAATCGGGGGTAAGCAGATGTGTACAGTACACCCAGAGCATACAGGCGTGATGTTACGTTACTTACGATGTTGTGTAAACAATAAACACCCAAGCGGTTGCAGCAAACACGACAGATACTCACGTCTATTATTGAAGAGTTCCATTGTACCTATATCTCCGAAGATCAGCATCATATCTTCACCATTAAACGGGACCACCTCAGGAGTATACTCTTTCAAATAAAAAAAGAATCATCGAAATCGGTTGGCGTGATATTGAGATGTTGTCCATTTGTCGCGCACATACTTAATACAAATTTAAGACTTAGGTAAATGGTTTTCTCATGGATGCCACTGTCAGAACTGGACCAAATTGAAATGGGACCACACGGGAAGCACCAGCTTTCAAATAAAAACAATTATCAAAATCGGTTTACCCACCCAGTCGAAAGTTTTGAGGTACCTACCTACTGTATTCCTTTTTTTATGTTTATAAAAAAAAGGAATACAGTCGAATTGATAACATCCTCCTTTTGGAAGTCGGTTAAAAATTCGGTTGCAATAACGATGCTTACGAGAATCGCATCTTGGATGTAGAGACTTGCGTTTCCCCCGCAAGCATAGGCCCAGATTGGTGTTATATAAAAAGTACTCTGTGATTGGTGTACACACTTGTACAGGCTCACTCAAATGGGCATTCAAAATAGAATAGCCTAAGTAAATACTGTAGGATTTTCTAATTTGCATTATAGGGGCGACATTTTCAAATTTTACAACTCGCTACAACTCACAACGCTACAACTCGCAACAAAGAGAGAAAAAGAAAATCTAACCTAGATTTTTTAGGCTTTGATTTTAAACGACTACCTTCATAATTTTATGTAGGTAGCCTCATGGAAATATATGGAAAGAGACATACTGCGCTGACCCCAAATACAATGAAATTAAGGCAAGAGGAGGTCAGCTGTGTATAAATGGTAGGAGAGCCCAGCAGTGTTTTTCAGCATGCAGCATTAAAACTTTATAGCTGACAAAAATTATACCTACAATTAAAATTTTCATCTAGGGGCCCGCTTTCAGTTTTCAAAAAGGGCTAAAAACGAACAACGGGCTTTTCAGCTATGTTGGTTTTCATCTCATTGTACGGGACCAAAGCAAAACGAATTTTCTCGAAGATATTGTGGCCTTTCACTAAATCTGAAGAATTAGATGATTCTGAAAAAATGTATTTGGACAGTTTATTCATATTACAATCTATGTAGAAAATATTGCTATTGGCAGAAACATGGTTCAGGGGGCCCTACTCTCTAACGTTTCGTCCGTATATTCGGTTCTATCCGTCTCTCTCGCGCACGTCTGCAGATGAGTGCGAGTGAGAAAGACGGATAGATCCGAATATACAGACGAAACGTTAGAGAGTAGGGCCTCAGGGTCGTGACGGTGAGTTTAGGTAGGTACTCTTTGAATTCACTAAAAAAAAGATTGAAAAGGATAAAATAATTAAAAAAAAACCAAATTATTAAAAAACTCAAGAATATCCGTCGGGGGCTGCCATTAACCTCTCACCAGCAAAATCGTGGCATTTTTTACTTGGAGAGTAAAAAATGACACGATTTTGCTGGTGTAGGGTAAAATTAATTATTTTATCCTTTTTCAATTACCTACTTTTTAAACGTCGTGGGTGTTTTCAAAAAAAATAATTTTGCTTTTTATTTTAAACTTTTTAGAGAGCATCAAAATTAGACGAGTAGTTTGGAGAAAAATGGCAACATGGATTTGCACAAACAAACAACCTAAACGCATTTACCGTCTCTGTTCCGTCGTGGGTAAAATTACTGGTATTCAGCTGCATCCGATTAGACTGGAAGCCGACCCCAAGTCGGGACAAGCATTTACTAAAAGGTTTGTTTACTTCTTTTCAGAGCATTTTTACAAAATCTTATTTTTTAAAAGGTTTTTTTAATTAATAATTTAATTTTATTAGTTTTTATCATAATCATTGAACTTGGATAAAAAATTGTGTGCGCGCCATTAACCGTTGAGGAGTTCCCTCGTGAGAACACAATCCTGGCTGTAGGACCAGGTCATGATAGAAATCATGTTTATCTAACAAATATGAACGCGTCTACAAATCTTTGTATTCGTGCTATTTACCGTTGAGGAGTTCCCTCGCAAGAAGGCAATCCTGGCTGTAGGATCAGGTCATGACAGAAACCATGTTCATCTATCAAATATGAACGCGTTTACAAATCTTCGTATTCGTGCTATTTACCGTTGAGGAGTTCCCTCGCGAGAAGACAATCCTGGCTGTAGGATCAGTCATGATAGAAACCATGTTTATCTATCAAATATGAACGCGTCTACAAATCTTTGTATTTGTGCTATTTACCATTGAGGAGTTCCCTTGCGAGAAGACAATCCTGGCTGTAGGATCAGGTCGTGACAGAAATCATGTTCATCTATCAAATATGAACGCGTTTACAAATCTTTGTATTCGTGCTATTTACCGTTGAGGAGTTCCCTCGCAAGAAGGCAATCCTGGCTGTAGGATCAGGTCATGACAGAAACCATGTTCATCTATCAAATATGAACGCGTTTACAAATCTTCGTATTCGTGCTATTTACCGTTGAGGAGTTCCCTCGCGAGAAGACAATCCTGGCTGTAGGATCAGTCATGATAGAAACCATGTTTATCTATCAAATATGAACGCGTCTACAAATCTTTGTATTTGTGCTATTTACCGTTGAGGAGTTCCCTTGCGAGAAGACAATCCTGGCTGTAGGATCAGGTCGTGACAGAAATCATGTTCATCTATCAAATATGAACGCGTTTACAAATCTTCGTATTCGTGCTATTTACCGTTGAGGAGTTCCCTCGCGAGAAGACAATCCTGGCTGTAGGATCAGGTCATGATAGAAACCATGTTTATCTATCAAATATGAACGCGTCGACAAATGTTCGTATCCGTGCTATTTACCGTTAAGGAGTTCCCTCGTGAGAAGACAACTGGTGAGTTGTCACCGTAACACCTATTTAAGAACATGCACCAATCAAACCCAAACCCATCACTGAAAACTGCATCAAAATCGAACCAGTAGTTTTAGAAAAAATGGCAACATGTATTTGCACAAACAGACAAACATCCTCTCACCCCAAACGCATACACCGTCTCCGTTCCATCGTGGGTAAAAATAAAAGTTGCTGAACAGCCCGTTGTTGTTTGGTCTTTTTTATTGTATCAGTTTAAAATATATTAAATGAAAATAATTAAGCAAAATACAGATACGCAATTTAATAAAATACGATAATGTCAAACCTAAAGCTATGTTTCCACCGCGAAAGAGTAACTGAGCCGAAAATGGCTAAAAAAGCGGACTTTGTTTACATGAAATAGGTTTGCGTTTCCACCTAGAAAGAGTTTAGTCGTCTGATTCCCATCGCAAGAGAAATGAAACAAGGATGAGCAAAGCAAGCTCATTTTTACTCTGTTTGCCCGCTAAGTCATTTCCGCTCGACTCTTTGTTGGTGGAAACACATGTAAACAGTTTTCTCTTGCGAGGTAAAAGAACCGCTTGCGGTGGAATCCGGGCTTACCATTAAACGTCGACTCGAAGTGCTCGTCTGCTGTGGAGTGTAGAGTGCTCTAAAAAGTGAAAAGAGTAGCTATATCGCAGACTTTCTCTAGCACGCAGATTGCAATGCAATGTTAACCCTGTCTTGTCTTTTGACACCCAGAATGCTGCGTTCCATTGTCCTTTGGCAAACTCCAAGGTGGAGCTTCTGAGACTCGGTGAGCGACCAGGTCTGAGTACCGTAATAGGTTAGGACGGGCAGGATGCACATGTCAATGAGTTTGCGCTTCAGGGAGATCGGAAGATCACCCTTCATTGGCGTCTTCATGGACCAGTACTTTATCCTGGCATTTTCGACTCTGCGATCGATTTCTCTTGCCTGTTTTCGAAAGATACTAACTGGCCCAAGTAGATATATCTACTCATCGACATATTGTATTTACGCTTAGTGCTGTTGGTCATGAGCTGGGTTGTAGAGCGATTCATTACCCTGAGTCCCACCCTGAAGCTGGCCGTGCTCAGATGTTGTAGCATGGTCTGTAGTTACAAGACTGTGGGGGCAAAAAGGACTATGTCGTCACTAAATCGGAGGTTGGTCAACCTCATAATACCGACTGTAATGCTTTTGGTTGTCCATGAGGCTGCTAGCGATCTAAATATCTCCTCAAGAGTGCTTGTAAACAACTTCTGAGAAAGCGGGTAACCGTGTATAACGAGGTATTCCTCAGCTCAGAGTTCACCTATTTTTAAACGCAACCATTTGTATTATTAAACGAAGGTCTTGCAGTATTCAGCTTACTGTTTGCAGTGCTCTTAAGGTAGATATTTTTAAGAGGTCTTTATATTGCTGTTCCAGTTCCTGATTTGATAATTTTGGAGTGTTTGATGCTATCGAAGGCTTTTGCATAATCTACGACGGCCAAGTACAAGAACCACACAGTGACCTACAAGAACCACACTGACCTATAGGTGGGGCTGTAGTATTATTTAAAGTACTGGCCATTATTAAACTAAGAAAAAGCTAAAAAATCTCTAAAGGAGCTGTGGGGCTAATTAAATTACTCCGCGTAAAAAATATACTTTGCTTTTAAATACCTAAATATATTCATATATATTGTATTTTCGGCCGTTGTTGGAAGTACCCAGATGATAGCTATTGAATGGATATGGAAATAAGTGATCATCTGCACAACACTTACCACACTATAATTAAGTTACACTGACAACATGCAGGTAAGGGCATACCTAAGCTAAGTAGATCTGTCTGCAGTCAGACCTCTTTATTGAAGTAATATTACAAGGAAGAGTTAAAGTAATACAAAGACATAATTCAACACGTTTTATTTAAAATTGTATTCCGAATAACTTAAAAACTTTGAAAAAGTTCAAAACACTACTAACATAGTACCTATCAATATGTACTCAATAAATACTTACGTACTAAGTTTTTTAACCAGCTATTGTAGAGTAGAAAATATCATTTACACAAAACAAAATTGGCCCCATAGAGCATTAAAATAAAATCTTAAATTTGAGCTCGAATTACGAAGAAGTAAAACACTGGTTATGGAAAATAAAAGTGCCTGCAAAAATGGCACCGTAAGCAAAAGAAAAGACTAGATTAAAGCTTCTATGAATTTCATTGCCTTATTTACAAACTTTGAGAATGGAATTTCTAAAGCACCGCTTTGACACATCAATATTAGCTTCATCATAATGCAGTTTCTAGTGTAGACGGCGAAACTTTGCCTCGGTCCGGAGACGTTTTGCTTCGAGAGTTAACTGACGGACCAGCCGCTGTTGGACTCTTGAAGGAGGTTAGCTTGGGGGGAGATGGTTCAGGGCAAGTATTGAAAAATTCTGCTCTCTTAGCCTGCATTATTTCTGTTCTAGATAGACCTTCTGACCTTACAAAGTCGGTGTTGAGGGGAAATACTCCTTGATCAGTTGCTTGAGGGAAGCTTCTTTCTATTTCTAAAGTGTTTTTATTTATTGGGATTAAATTTCGCCGAGCTCCAAAGTGTTGGTTAGTTACGATAGGAACTGTTTTCGAAGGTGGGGTTTCAGGTAGCAGGTCGTGCTTTTCACCAGAGCTATTCGAGTTTTCATCTTCATTATAAGCTTCGGGTATGGGAGTAGATAAAACATCGGATCTTGGGCTGGCAAATCGCCACTGTGATTTAGGGGATAGTAAAATTTTAGGCGTATTTTTGTGTTCCTTTATGAGTGCTCCAGTTCTCCCTGGTGAAGTAGGTTGAGCATTTGGTTTTATAACTTTTCTATGCGTATACGTTTTAGGAGACCCACTCAAATCGAGAATGTTTACTTGTGATCTATTTGCAACGTGTGCGGGCAGAGTCTGTGGCTTTTCTCTGGTCAGTTTTAATTGCTCTACTGCGGATAATTTGTTGGATTTATTTTGAGGTAATGTATTTAGTTTAACACTGTGTTGTAACAAAAGCTTCTTGAAATCAAGTCTAGATGTTTGAGACATCGGTCCATGTCTATCAGCGCAATTTGTTTCTTGCTTTTGTGCTCCGTAGAATGGACCAGGAGTAGGAAGAATATGTTGTTTCTCGGAGGGTGACCAGCTCATTCGATTTCTTGGGTCTCCTAAATAGCCTGTTTCAGGGTAGCGCTGTGAACCTTTAGTATATAAAGATGTTTCAGAACTTACTGGAGATAAACTAATAGTAGACAGTGCGGGCGACTCTGATCTCTCGTTATCTTTAATGTTGAGTTTCTTCTTACTCTTATGTATAACAGCATAAAGTTCCTCATTTGTCATGGTCGATTTGACAGGAGAGAGTAATTTACTGCTGAGGTCAACATTTTCTTTATTAGATGGAGTGGAGGATTTAAAGGGTCCCGATGTTCTGGGATCGATAGGTGATATTCTGATCGATTCATTTCTGTTTGTAGGACTCTGTACCCTTTGGACAGGTGGGGGTTGGTTTCCGGATGCTGGAACATTCCAGCCATAATTACAGACAGATTTTGGAGGCGCGTTGGATTCTAAGTTGCTTCTCTTAGGAAGGGTCCAGAATTTCAGTTGCTCTGTCTGTGCCGCGTTTGAAGAAGTTTCGTAGTTGACGATGCCGTGCTTACCACGTAGATGAGCAGTATGATTTCGATGTAAGGTGGGGTTTATCGCATTCAGATCTACAGTTGGTCCCTTGTCTTGGACTAGACTTGGCGGTATGTTCAAGTAGGGCTTGTCAGCACTGGAATGTCGATAGTCTGAAAATATAACATACATTTAATTAAACAAACGTCCAAATGCAGATTGGTGTCTTTCGTCAATACTAGGTGTACCGCCGACATTGCCCTACACCTACGAGCGTTTAATACTTTGCGGCGTATTTCTACTTTTATAGAACCTTAGAGATACCAACCCATATTCATTCCATACAAATATACATCAGAGTAAATACCTACTAGAAAAATATATAACATGTTTTATACTAGGTGAAAATTAGGACCCCAGGCGACCTCGGTGGGTGGAGAACTAAATCGTATCAACGATTCATGTAATACAATACAAACCAGTCGTCTTATTACAATGACGAACATAATTAATTAAACTGTCATAAAAAACACCGGTATTTTGTTTATTAAAAACTGGAAGTGTTCGCTAGGGTTCCCATTTCTCGCCCTGTATAACGAGGTTACCCGAGCCTACGCCTTAAGAACTAAGGCAAAAATAAATAAATTATAAAAAGAGCTTCAAGATGGACCCGAAATATAATAAACGGGACAATAAGCTTCTTCTCAAAACAGTACATGCTAATTGGAAAAAAGGTATCAACAAAATACGCAAATTACGAAAATAGTAAATAACAGTACAATATTGGTCCAACCCCACAAGCAAAACTAAAGCTAAAACAACACTAATAAAATACTAGTAACTATTACGTAAATAAATAGCTCAAAAAATATATAATAATATATTTCGACGTTTACATACTCGTAGTAAATTACCATAATGGGTAGTTGTCTGCTAGAAAAGTATACGGTATAAAGTGCATGGTATTTTATTCTTGACCTACAATCATTGAACCAATTTCATTTTTAGTATATTATTACAATTTTGTTTAGTGTGGGCCACTAAGTGCTTTTGTTTAGTTTTTTTAGATGTGTTAGTAGTTTTGAGTCCCCATGCATCATGCCAAATAAGCAACACAAAACTTTACCTTTCAAGGAGGTGTCGCTAAAGACGAAACATTGGAAGCAATCTCCTTCACTGTGCAAAGCGATGTAAGATGAGTGCAAAGTACTGTACACCTAGTTTATCTTCGAACATGTTAAACAATTTAACAGTGCTTATGTTACTTTTCGTGGTCACTTGTCCACAAATTATTAGTAGTTATTTATATTGAGACTCAGATTTAGTATTGTTCAATTGGTTATTATCGCCCATAGGTGTGATGTGAAAATAGATTCAGTGGATTATTTACAAAATCTCATTTTGTAAAATTATTTTTAAAAGCAAGTTCTGTTTATCATTATTTATTCAAAAGAAAATCACTTGGCAAAAGGAAAATGTTAAGTAGACAGAAAATGAACATCCGATTTTTATGAAGGAAATCAGATGTTCAAAATGTGATTGATACAGCCGAATAAACAGAACTTGTTAAAGTTTCATAGCCCAGTGCTATAACGAGCAGAGTGAGGGTGATAGCTGAAGGTGTGACATTAAATGAAATAAGTGCGTTAATTCACAATAACTCTATATTAATATTATTTACAATAAAAACACAAGGACACAGAATAACACACCATGCACTTACATACGAAGAATATGAACCACTCGTAAGCTGTGCACACTGCGGTGAAAAAGCCACCATGCATTATTTAACACTTAAGACTAAAACATTATATTATATAAAATAAAATACTGATACATCGATGTAGCTACAGAATTTAAAATTCATTAATAATATCATTAAAATTCACATTCGCCTACATAAAATAAAAACTATCACAGAATTCACAATTAATTTAAAAATTCAGGGAAGACTGATTTTGGTACTAATTGTACGTTGGACGGATTAGTTCCTAATAGATTTTTAATTACTATAATAATTTCTAATTCTACGGCTAAGAGGTTTTTAAGACTAATTAATTTTCTAAACATTTCGAGAGGTAAGCGTAATAACATTGTTCTAAGTATGGTGTCGGTAACAGCTCATATTTTGAAGAAAGAAAAATAAGTTGAGCTGAAGAAAAAAGTTTTAAGAATACTTCAGAGGTTACCAGATTTCAGTGCCATAGTCAGATTCAGAAATTGATAAAATTCTAGCGCGGTGCATAGAACCATCAACAGGAACAGTTACTTTGCTAGGAGTAAGGGGGCAAGCTGGTGGCGAGTGAAGAATACAGACATCGTCCGGGTCAGCATCTAAAATTGCCGATAAGATATCTAAAGAAGTATCTCTTCTATCAGGGATGATCGCCACTGTGTGCCTTTTGGGCATAGGAGTGGTAAACGGACTTAGCGTCAAAGCGGACAATTTACTCTCAAACTTTTCGTCAATAAAGGAAGTTTTATTGTCCATACATTCACACTTTTCCAATTCGTCAATAGCAATTCTATGACTCAGTTTAGGGGACACAGTTGGCGGGTAGTTAATCTGATCGCGTAATAAATCTGCAGCTATTTCGGCCTGAATCATTTCTAAAGAGTCTACTTTTTTAGTATTTGTGCCAAAACTCTCGAGTTTTAGTAGCTTTTTGATGGGCATCAACGGAGAGTTTGCCAACTTATAGCTATCGCTTCGTTTTATTTTGTTGAGGTTTGATTTATCGAAAAGTTCGTCGTTAGTGTTATTGGGACTTAATAATTCTCCGTTACTATTAGCATTGTTTCTATTAGTGAACATTCTTAAAACTTCGGCTACTTTACTACCGGACTTGTTAAATTCTTGTTTATCGAATTTATTTTGCATCATTATGGGAGTTTGGAAGTTCGGAACGAATGGAATTATTTGTTCATTTACTTGGGGTGCTAGGTCAACGACATCTACATTTTGCAATTTTGTTTCGAAAAGTTGTCTTGAGATGGACTTTGAGCAAATATTCTTACCTGCTAAATCGTCTTTCGTCGGAGATAAGCTGACGCCCTCTGCATCGTGTATATTAACATAAGCCCCGGTCCTAGTGATTGCTTCTACTACCCGCGGTATGTCTTGTGGTTTTTTAGTTGTTTTCAAGTGTTGTTGGTTGCCAAGTACAGGTGTTTCGGTGATAGGTGTAGCAGTAATAATTGTACTGGGTTTGGGTGTCGGTAAAGTAACGAATTCTGTGGTCATAAGCCCATCGGGAGCGATCGGTGCTTTGATGATCATTTTTCCTAGTTGTGGCGATGTTGGCTTACTTGAAGGTGGTGGCGGTTGATAAGGGAAATCCGTTTCATCTAAAACTTGCACAACATCGGCAGTTTCACGTTGGATGACCGTTGTTGTAGGCTTGATTTCATGAACAAACGGTCCTGGCTCGAAAGTGGTGTGTGCTCCTTTCCTTCGTTTTAGAGTATCAGATGAATAAATTACTTGTCCATGAGAGTCAAGAGTAACTTTCGCACCTTTTATTTGAATTTCATCTAATGCTGGTGAAGGCTTATCTTCTAGGCTGTTTTCTAAATAATCTTTACTTCCACTAAGGCAGTTTGGTAATTCATTAAGTGAAACGTATTCTGTTTCAGGCAGTTTTCCGGAGAGTACGGTTTGCAAGTTTTTCTTTACTACATCACTATTACCATAAAGGCCTCTATTAAAACTTAATTTTTGATTATTATTCTTGACATCAGCTATCGTTACGTAATCACCAGTATCGTAATAACTTTCAGTTAATTCAGGTTCTTTTGATACTGGCGACTTTTTGTTGGAGAGTTTATGGGGAAGAACACCTTTTAATTTGCACATTAAACTATTAAATGGCTGTAATGAAGATTTAATTTGACTTGTTTTATTACTTGGCTTCGTTAATTCTGTCGGCGTTTTTACTTCTTTAGGCTTTTCTTCAACTGGTAAGTCTAATTTAGGCCGACTGGCTACTTTCGATAATTCAGTCTGAGATTTGATGACGATTTCGGAATCTTTGTTACTTATTTCGCTTTCGTCATCTGAGTTCGATGGTGTAATCACACACATTGAAGGAATTCTAGAACTGTTAATTGTTGTCTTGTATCTTATCCTCTCTATTCTTTCCGTACCTTCGAGATCTGATGATTCTGAATAGTCCTGTTCAGACAAGCTGTTCTTCCCGTGTGCACTTGACACGGAGTCTTCGATAGGTGAACTAGATGTGTTATGTCCAGAGTCTGGAGAGCTTGTACCTGTACTCTTCTTTGCACTTTCTAGTTCCATCTCTGTATGAACTTCAGCAACAGCTGTTATCTCTTTATGATTACCCACATTTCTAGTTATAGTTATTGTTGGGGGAGGTGCTTCATTTATTTCTGGCGACGAATGATTATACCCTTGTTTATCAGTGTATGGTCTTACTGGATTATACCTAAGGCTGCCGAACGGAGACTTTGAAAACGAAGAATTTATACTCCTGTCTAGACTAGCATTTGCGCTATGTGCATTAGTGCTTCTATTTCTGCTTATTATGGCTAATGAACTCTTTCGTTCCGGGACGGTTGGACCGATTACTAGTGATCTATCGCTTCCTGCGGCCATTAGCGTCGTACAAACTGTTCCAGCGGAACTTGTAGTAGTGCTAGTGGAACCTTTACCGAATAACTCGTATTCGTTCTCCGCAGTCATTGTTTGACTGTTGGAAGAGTTTGAAAGAGCATTGCTTGTATGCATTGGTGTGCTTGGAGTAATTTCTTCTTCCTTCAAAGTCTTCAGGCCAGAGTCCATATGGAATGATGTGTAGTAGCCTTCGGTATCACACGAGAATTCAGAGCTTGTTTCTAAATCCTCGTGCAAGTCATTAATAATATCAGGTGTTAGTGTACCTTCACTTGTAACGCTGCCTGAGCCAGAGGTATTGAGGAACCTTCGTCTACTAATTATAGAACTTGGTGGTCCGTGGTGAGCATTCAAGGAATTGATAGATGTTGCGGCTGAAGTTGAACTTTTAGGAGGTACTGTAGTGTTAGTTATTTCGGAACCTATGCTTGTACGACCAGACTCAGAACTTGCGGACCAGTTACCACTAGACGAATGAGGTTCATCTTTGGTAGTTCCTGAACGTCTCAGTCTTCTTTGTATTGATGTTCCTCGTAGTTTTACACCAGAATTAATAGTCGCAATATTTGGTTGAGTAGTAGCAGGAACACCTATACTCTTCTCTGAAGAGGAATACGATGCACATCTTTGATGTGTCCTCCTGTCTTCATCTCCCGTTCGTTTTTTCCGCATCGTCACCGAATCTTGCACCAATTCTATTTGGCTAGTTGGTGATTTTGAATCCTTGGACTTCTCACATTTGGATGTGTCCTTAAAGTTATCCCTACTGGCACTAGGAGATCTACCGATTAACTTTAATCTGTTTTTGCCCCATTGTTTAAGAGAGTTGAAGTGTCCTTTCTTGGTCACCGGATCGATAGGACTTTTCTTAAGTAAATCACTAGACTTCGACCTGATGACTGTATTGCTATCTTCGATTTCTTCAGAAGCTGCAGCGTTTGATGTATCGCTACGATAGAACAAACCAAGCAAAGCATTAGTCACACGCTAAATGCATACCTATGGTTGAAAAATCTTTAAGGAGTGCCGCTTAGTCTCGTTACAGCGGAACACTTTAAAGATGAAATTAATCATGAAGCTAATGAACAAATGGCACTATTAGTGATCAAGTGCACAAATGATTGGATGTCTTTGTTTCCGAGTTATAAGAGCGTTGAGTCAAACAACGACACCCAATGTTAAACATAATGTATTCACAGAAGCACGATAGTATTATCAAAGAGTTGTTAAGAATGTGTGCTCAAGATTTGAATCGTATATCATCAAAGCTGTCCACACGAATTGTGCTGAACGGTTACTGTCGTTAATTGAGACGCTTTGAGATTACATTATCTACGAAAATTATTAAAACAATGAACAAAAAACATAAAAGTGTTGATAAGTGATAGATAATGTAATCTGTGTGAGTGTATACAGTGCATACTAGAAGCTTACCCAGCTATAGCCTCTCTAAGCTCTTTTTGATCAGTGCCCGAAATGGTGTTTCGTCTTTTACCGCGAGGTTTTCTCGTGCGGGTCCTTCGTTTCACCGTGTCTGTCTCACCGGCAACACTCTCTATGTGGAGAGATTTTCGGGACGTGCACATTCTGTCGAAGAATTTCCCTGACGTGTCGATAGCTATGACCTCCGGGGGAAATCTGTTACATGGAAAATATCACATTAATAAACCTAACTTACCAATCGGGAACTGAGCTGAAGAAAAAAAGTTTTTAGGTACATTGTTGCAATGCAAATACTTGAGAACCAGTGCGGACTGATTAAATCGCCAGGTCAACATACAAGTCAAACATGCATAAATTTTCACTTTTATACACATGTGCGTTATCTTTGGCAATATAATTAATTAGTGACCTTATTTATTGATCATTCCTTTGGTCTTATTAAGTGTTTTGACGTTTATTTTATTAATAATAAGTATTGCACGATACAAATGCGATTTTGCTACATTATTACTTTCATTAAAAAAATATATAAAGCCGTTATAACATAATTTTATGAAGCACCTGCATTAAATAGCAATAAACAATAAAAATGGATTAACGAGGCACTTATTTGGACAGTGAACCGCGAAATTAGCTTTTAAGGTGCATTATGATCTTTCGTGGCTCGAGTCGTAGCCTTGTTTTCGTGGGAGTAAAAATGAAAATTAAGCAATTTTTCCTTATAAAAATGGCCTCGGTTACCTGGGCTGTTTAAATACAGATACAAACTGGTACTTCAGTTGGACAAGCAAACAAACACACATTTCGAATGTTGTTAGACCATATCTCCACAGATTGACTCTGTCAATAAAACAGCTGTATAAATTGGATATCAATCGTTGAAGCGGATTGACGGCCGTTGCATTAAGATAACAGACATTAAGAATACAGGGTTGTCAACGTGAAAAATTACTTGGAAGCAATGATCCTAAGTTGTTCATCGGGGCTGGGCAGCCTGTGGTCGATGGGTTCGTCGTCTCCGGACCCGCATTCCGAAAGTTCGTCGGGCGTCAAAGTGACGCTGCTTGCGATCCTCATAGAAGCGTCCGGCAGGGCTGTCACGTCACCCACTGCCTCTTTCGACGTCCATTTCCGAAGCTGCTCAACGACTGACGGCTGGAAATGAGTTGCGTTTCAATGTTTAATAAAGCGAATATTGGAAACGTTTCACCGTTATTATACTGAGAACCGGGATTATGCTGATTTTGTACTTCATTGGAGTTCAATTTGGACGTGCTGACATAATCATAATCGTGATCGCAATTTACAGTTTATTGAGCAAATAAATGACGAACTTTTGTCCGTTAGGTACTAAATAAAAAAGAATGATTGGAAAATGTTGGAAATTCTCGTTCTTTTGCTAATGATCGTTCTAAAGCGGAGTTCAAAGTAATTAACCTTCAGTTCTAGGACTTCTTAGTCGTGATATTAGCATAAGTTTCTCCAAGTAAATAATTCAAAAACAAGCTTCAACATCAATGTTAATTGGAGTAATTTACTTACAATGTGGGTTTCAATTTCCACATCGACCTTCTGGTAGATTCGTCTTCTTTTAGTGCTAAGGACTGGGGTACACAATAGGTATGGAGAGTGTTGAGAATCCTTCCGTAGTTGGTCAAGAATCGATGCGGAAAGACGGTCTGTCGTCGCCTTTTCATAGAGTTTGCGTATACTTGACGGTCTGAAAAGAGGAAGTCTTGTGTTAAAAGTAAAATGTACATTTTGAACTAGGCTATTTTCATTCTGAGATAAAAGAGACTCGGAATGAATTTAAGCCAGAGAAGAAAGGAATTAAAGTCCGAAGTCTTAATACTAAGGACTGATCAGAGCGGAAAATCCGGCTATTATCGCGCGTGTCATTCCTCGCTGTTGATGACAAGTTCGTCGCGCCTTTTTTTCGCTTAGGTGGCAATTTAGGAGCATTTAAACTTGCTACGTTGGAGCGGAAAACGCTCCAAGGAAATGAGCGTTTTTTCGCTCAGATTTTTTTCTGGGTTAGTTCAGGTTATCCCTAAGGAATTTTCTCATAACTCAGATTAGTTCTAAACCTACCCTATTACACAGATGTCAAATACCCACCTCAGTGGTCATCGGGGAACAGTGGGTGTTACAGTTAATAAACCGATTGCCTAACCCGTCGGGACGAAAGACGTGACTATTGTGTTAATGATACGGATTGTAAAACCTTATTAACCATTGCGAAACTCAATGCTTCAGCACTAATTGGTAATATAAGTACGATTGCTGGCTAATCAATCGTTTCGAAAGGAATCGTGCACAATGTAATTTTTGCCCTAAACTACAAATGCAATACAAGTAGTTTTCTTCATTGGCATACATTAATGTTCGTTAGTTAGTGATAATTAAATTAGAAAGTTAGGGTTTTACCTTGAATCGGGTGTGAACAGGCCCTTTTTGAGGGGATGACTGGCCGTGTATTGGACTTTGCGAGCCGCAAAGTCTGACAGGCTGCCCTCCGCTGTAACAAAAGGAAATATAACATTAGTACACATTATAATTATTCATAGCCAAAAAATAAAAACTTTATTATTTTCTGAAATCATAAACTGCCAAAACTAAAGAATATGATTGTTTCAGAGAATTCACAAATGCGTTCAGTTTCGAAGAACAGTCCCGCAACACCGGCAGGCATCGGTCCTTGCGGACCCCTTCCTATTGCTGACTCTCTGAGGCGCGCGTGGAACACGAACGCGCCGTCGACAGCGCCAGCTAGCCCATAGCCCACCGTCCAGAGGCCCGCGCCTACGGTGGCCGGGGGCCACGTGGTGGCCCCCGACGCCCGGGGCGTCTTCCGCGGCGGCCGGGACGCTGTGAGGTTCTCTCCCTCTCACGTTCCGCCACCTCCTTCTCTAGCATTACTGCTTCGCAGAAGGAGGTGACGGCGTCCCATTCTGTCTCGCTCCGGACCATGGCTTGCACCAGGGCCGGACGCGAGAGGTCGCCGCCGCCAATCGCCGCTTCGAGGACACGGCGGTGCTCAGCCCACGCGGGGCACACCACCACCGTGTGCTCCACCGTGTCCTCCGGTCGATCCTTGCAATGGAAACACCCGGGCGTTTCCTCCCGCCCGATTCGATGCACGAACCTCCCGAAAACACCGTGTCCGGTGAGGACCTGCGTCAGGCGGAAGGTGAGGACGCCGTGGCGTCTCTCAAGCCATCAAAGGGTGCCCTTCGATTCGAAACTGAATGCATCAAGCTATCTTTAGGAGAATGCTATTTCATCTGGTTTATGTATTCGCTCCCATTTGGCTCCCTTTGAAATGCTGTAGTGTGATGCTAATTAGCATTCCTAGATTCAGGTCTTCTAAGTTGTAAAGGTTCGAGGAAACATCTCTCAACGGACTGTTTGTCGAATGGTAATTTTTTTTACGATTAGTCGCATTGAAAGAAAACTCTCCATTTCTTTGAAGTAAAAGCCATATATTTTTCCGAAGAACCATATTTACTTCTAATTGGCTAATGTTTGCCACATCGTTAGCGTAAAAGTCAACATAATTGAGTGTCATCATTCTACGCTAAATCAAGCGAATCACCTTGCGACGGACGACGGTAGTTTATGCTCGGGCTCATAAATGTAGCCATATATCTGGGCAATATACTGCCTAGTTATACAATTACCGGTTCATGCTAATATTTATATCCCATGGTAGTAATTGTTTTAGACAGATGTCAAACAAGATACAGTAAGTCTAAAGACAGGAGTAACTTTATAAAATCTAACCGATATGTTGAATGCTGAAGAGTTATCTTTACAGAAATAAAGTTGGATCTCATGATAAAAAGTCATGTTGTACCACCGGACGTAAAAACATGTTGAAATACAACCCAAGACTATAATACAACATATTATTAAAAGATAGTTAGCCAACAAACAGATAAATGGCCGCTTCGAGTCCCAACACTCCATGAAACAGACAAATAATCCGCCATTAGTCAAGAGCCCGCCCCCCAGGTTATCGGGATTAATGTTACCGGTCCTCACGATACCTCATTTCACCTTTTCTTGATTGCCTTACACCTAACTCGCATTTGTACCTTTATCAGCACATTACTTCTATGTCTCATGATCTACCATGACCTTTTCAAATCTAACTCTTCTATTCGATTTAACAAATCACTGTCGGTTACAGCAAATATATTTTAGACTAAATTAATCACGACGACAAACGGCTGTTCAGTAGTTTTGTTACATTCTGAACATATTTTATTTTGATAATGAAGGATGCTGATTAACTGTGATCCAGTCTAGATTACAGAGCGGTTTATTACAGAAGGAGGAAGCGATGGAAAAGCGGATACAGAGTGAGACAAATGAGTTATTGCCCTTGCATAGAATCGTGTTCAGAGATCGTGACATGACCATACCTATTTTAGTTTCTAATTATCGATAGGAGAAAATGGATGATATTATTTATCGGCATCGGGATGAATTGTCGGAGCACAAAGCAAGCTGTATCGCGATACAATGGGAACAAATGAAGTCATCAATATAGATAATAAAGAAAATGCGCGTGATTCAAATTGTAATAGTAATACGTCCCTACTGGATTTATTACGTGAATACATTAATATTAAATATGGCAAAGAAGCTTCTCATTCCGAGTCACTCGATACATCGGACTCAGATTTTGTGCCGATCGCAATAAATGAAATAAGGAATCGGCTACTTATTCAATTCGAAGCTTCTTTGCATGCCGATGTAGCATTAAGATAAATGTATATAGAAATAGAAGAAACGCTGTGTGCACAGCAAAGCAATTAAATTTTACTACTAATACGATATAAAGCTTAATTGCATTTCAAGGTATGAACCTGGCCAACGTGAACTTTGACACAGAATGTTTCACTATAAACTATCAGGAAAACGACAACTTTGAAGATAACGGAGATGGAGATTAAAGATAAAACAAATATTAAATTAAAATGATTTGAGGTTGATCGGGATAACTGTTAAACGTTTTATCGTTAAATTAAAAGATTTTATCAGCGTGCAATCAAATTTGTATCCAGTCATTTTTTTTTTTTAATCTACCTTCCAATAGATGTTATGTATAATTCTCATGAAACCAGTTTTCGTGATATCATGGAATTGAGGTCGTACTTTAAAGTATGTAGAAATGTTTGCTGAGGTATTTACATGTACGGTCAAAGACAGCAATGTCGCACATTCCGTAGCACTCCCAGTGGAGAGAATAAATTTCCAACTGCAGTGGATCTGTGGACATACGACCGCGTTTGCATATGGCCTGACATTGGTCATTGTAGTCTGATAATGTATGCCGCATACAAAGGTGAAGTCTGTACTCTTACATTACTTTTATGCAGTACAGTAAAATATGCTTGCAAAAAGAACTACTTAAAGCTAAAATTTCTGGGAAATATGTAATTTATCATACTGGTAGTATTGTTAGGGCTTAAAATTATTCATTACACAACTCCATGAAAACGTCAGCACATCCTTACCTGACATCTTGACTCAATAAATAAGACTTATCAAGTGAAAGTCAAGATCTTATTGCAAATTCAATACCCCTGTAAGCAGCAGTCTATGAGGGAAATGGCCTCAGGAAACTAGTTCCATATAAAATAGATAGTGAGATTGAATAGTATTGGATCGCAATAAGTACTGCAAAAGTGGGCCCATTGTGAGCTGGCCTTGGCTCCCTGCGGGACGGCGCGCGCGCAGGGACGCCGTGGGTGGCGGGGGTACCGGTGCCCACATATTTACGATTGCCGGTAAAATAAATGTAATTCTATACTATAAGAGTATAAGATGATAGTTCCCATTTTTTACGAATTATAGCCACATATTTTAATACCAGATCAAAGATCGTAATTTTAATCTTTATCGATTACGGTCGATGGATTATTTAAATTAGAGGTTTTCAATGCTGGGAATGGTGCTCGATAGCGCTTGATGGATAAAACGAAAATATAAACCGACTTCATCAAGATGGTGGGACCATCGATCACTTTTTTATTAGTGATCGATGGGTGGGACTAGGGAATGCAATACCGGGATACCAGGATCCCGAAATAACAGGACCCCGCACTATTTTTGCGGGACCAGTCCCGCACATAAAACGAACGGGATCCCGCGGGATTAGATGCTTGTACGAAGTCTTCTATCTCCACTCAAGATCATGATGATTTACCTCATGCTACAGTGGCCGCAATGATGCAAGCTAAAACTAAGGAGCCTGAACCGATGTCTCTTCGAGATAAACTTGAACAAACTCTATCGAGTTTTAAAACTGCTTGTCGCACTCATTCTGGAGTTCATTCTCTCGAAGTTTTGATTAAGAAAGAAATGAATTTGTTTGAGTCTGGTGGATTAAAAGGCGAATATCTTCAATTCGCCTACAACGCTTTATTAACCCACAAGCGTGGAAGCAGAACGAGCGGTTTCTGCTGCTGGCTATCTGGCATGTAAAGTTAGGAGTCGTTTGGCAGACAAGACTATTAACATGCTATGTTTTGCGCAGTTAGGTACTTTCAAAATGTTGCCTAAACTACCTATTGTCTCTTTTTAATAATTTTTATTAGCCTTTTATTGTATCTTTTTATTAATCTCTCAACACATAATTTTGAATAGTATTTTTTTTGTTTCATTTTTAGTTCTAGATGCATTTATATTTATGATACAGGATTTCTCAATGACTTTCAGAAACATACGGGATTCCGCAAATACCAGGATCCCGCGGGACTTAGACCTCTCAGTCCCGCAAATACCTGGATTACAATTTTGTTGCGGGATTGCATTCCCTAGGTGGGACCGATGAAAAGAAGTAATTTCGTGACTTGAATTTTAAATGTATAAATAAACCCGTGAGTAATATATCCCAGACTGGTCTGATTGCTTATTATAAAAAAAACTTAGTTTAAACGATTTCTAGCACATTAAAGTAGCAGATAAGATAACTGGACAGACAACAAAGGCAAGCAAAACATTGCTACTACTAGATCAACATAGATATTAGATACTAGACCAGATCATGAGCATCATACGTTATACTACCACAGTGCGTATAGAAACTGCGCTGAAGGCAAGGTCCTATGAGGTCACGACTTTGAGAAGGTCTTGCAAGGGCGCTTTATCAGCGTATAGAAGCAACCTGTTCTGTAAAACTGGTTTCGTAAAATGGAATATGATGGGTTTGGAATGTGCATCCAGAGCGTGGAATTATTTGGAGAAAAGGAAGCGTCTTTCAGTTAGAGTTTTATAGGAAAGGTCCAATTGAGAACAGATCGTAAATCTCAGAAAAAATTCTAGTTTCTAACGGAAAAGTGTGAATCAAGTTCAAGTCAAATAAAAAGTCCATGAACTCGGTAGAAGTAATTCGCACGCAACCGTCCGTAACAATTTATCGGCTCAAACTTGCAAAACGGCGCGATTCCCTGCAAACGAACTGCTTTCATCCGTAACTCTTCATATAAAAACGGATGTGTTGTAAAGAACCCCCTTTCTTTGTTTTTGACTTTATAACGATTCCGTCGCCCTGTTCATTGATTTATTGCTTGTTTAATATTCATGGGTGCAAGGAGTAATTTAGTTATTATAACTGTACAGGAAGTGCTCCAACTGCTAAAGCCAACTTTGCACTGTTCAAGAATTTAGCTTGCAGTTTGTGGACTTCGTATTATTTTTACAAGTTAACAATTTCTTAAGGGCTTTCTACGGCTTGAATATTAAAACCACAGGGTACGTGGGACGTGTGGGATTAAAGAGCTATAATCTGACAAGGCTTCTTTAGAAGCATTAAATTTTCATGGGCAAGGTATTGCAACCTTTTTCATTTAAATTGAAGCCTACTTGCTTTTATACAGCGTATCCAATTACGTCCAGGCAGTGTGCATTTTGTATGCTACGTGGTAAAGTAAGTAGATAAATTATTTTTTAATACAGTAGAAGCAAAAGACTTCGCTTTATTCTTTCATCTTTACGGCATTCCAGGTTTTCAACTTCCTTCGTCTAGCTCTGGGCGATAATATTAAGCTTTATTACATCTTAAAGCAGGTAGAAGTAATATCCTAATGCCTAATGGTTTTATAAGCGAGAGTGCGTAGCTAATTCGAATCTGCTTGAAAACCACGTACAAGCTCCGGGCAATTTTCCTTCTAAGTAATTTAATTCACAAACGTCGCATATTAGTATGAATGAACGTTAAACATTTGTCTACAGAATTCCAATTATCTGCCGGGTATAGCATTTTCCATCCAAACACATAACGCATGACTCATTCGGAGTAACTGATGTATAGCTATTTCGGGATCGTCTGGGAATCACAACAAATGTAGATCGTCTCAAGTAGTCTCATCTCATTTGTCCCATTATAAATCTTTCAATCAATGAAATTCACCGCCAATAGTTTGTGACAAGATCCGAAAAGATATTTGACATTTATTAGTGTTTTGAAAAATACGCTATTTTAAAATCATCAATCTTTTTTTACCAAAAGAAGACACGTTTACTATATCCAAAGTTACTGCGAGAAATTGTGTTTTTGATAGTATAAACCTACTCGGCAATAAATAATATCACGCTTCAAATAAACAAATATTCACTTCTTTATCGAAGAAGGGTGAGCTTCATGAATTGCTGATGTCAGCTGTAGTCTATAGCGTTTCTTTTGCAAATAAGGACGTTGCATAAATTTATAAGCTGACATTCCAGCGCAGTTTCCTTAAGAAAAACTGTTTATATCTGGCCATGATGTTGGGGGCAAAGCAAGGGTCTTGAATAAGGGAACGAGTTTTACTACAAGTGCAAGACGTTAACTTAAGAAAGCGCCGGGTTGGTTTCTGCAAAAAATTGCTTGTGCCACTATGTTGTCTCCAAACGTTAAATTTGGAGTGTACTTATCTTGACCCGCCATAAACCCCGACCCGAGTATGGTAATACGGACATAAAGAACATTTGTTAAAAAATCCTGTTATCAATTCAATGAAAAGCTTTACAGCAAGGAGGGATAGAGCTTATCCGATGTGAGATGTATATTAAGGTCAAAGGTTTTTATTCAGTTTCCCAATTGAAATCCTTCGTGCGGGTCTAAATGCGGTACTGATACTATTGTCCTCTATCCATAATTCTAGTTTCTGAACTCAAAGTATGGCGCTAAAACTTATTTAAAGTTTCCTCAGAGGACGTAGATAAACGCTTTACGTGTTAGTATGTAGAGCAAACAATTCCTAGCGTTCATAAACTTAAAGCTCCCTAAAGTTGACCGCATATTATTATACGTTATTATGATGGAAGGGAGGGTCGGGTTTTATACCAATATTACTTGTCACATGTGAGAGTTATAACAGCCGCAAATGTAGGCTTCCCTTACAATAGCCGGGCCTACTAAACTTTTACATCGATTTACCAATTTCCCTATATTGCTCACTTCCCTTTCCAAACACCCAAGGGTTGCAAAACTTCAGCGCAATACGTAATGATTCTCCCTAATTTAGAACAAAACGTTTAAGAAACTTGCTATAAAAGTTTACGATCAAGAAAGTTTTTCGGTTGATGTTTCACAGTTGGAATACGTGAAAAATGTTTTACTATTGTTTGTGAAATAAGTACAAATTACTGGGAAGCAATAAATGCGACATTTTTACCGCCACAACGATTTAGTACGGGACTGGGGATACTATTGGCACGTTTGAGAACATTAAACCTGGGACCAACTGTTTCTCGCCATCGACAGCCGAACGAGCTTTCTTGAATTCGAACGGATGCTACTAAAAAGTAATGGTGGACTGCGGAAATACAATGGAATCTTGAAGGCAATATTTTTACAAGACGGATCCGTTTCCATTTTATTGGAGATTCAGGTATTTACGGCTGAAAAGTTTATGTCTCGGATGAAAAGGAAAAATCCTCAGATTTAACGCCACTTTTTAATCTTCCACTTCAAATATTTTTCTTTGTCAAGTAGTCTAGCTGAGTAATTTCCAGATTAAATCCTTTGCATTGAAATGAAATGAAATGATGTTTATTTTTGCTAAGTAAGTAGGTTCTTTTTCATTATATTTCTGTAATCTAGTATGTGATTGGAAACTACATTTCCCTAACAATGCAAGACGATTTGGGTTGTGACGAAAATACACTAAAGAATAAAATAATTACTTTTAAACGTAAAGAGGTGATTTGTATTTTTATCCCTTGGGACATCGAGTCCACATGCCACTTAAATGGAATGAAGGTGTACTCGTGTTAAAACCGAGTTTGTAAACACTGCACGTATCTCTGGTCGGGATCAACCCCGTTCGCCAGTCCTGCATCGGGGCACGGACCCAGACATTTTTTCGTTCCACCATCATGGTACGAGGGTAATGGCTTCGAAAATTTCAAGATTGCATTTTTTATACACTTCGTTGGCGCGAACAATTTCGGTTGTCATTGATGGACAGCCGAATGAAGTGTGTAATAATGGAAGAAAGTGTTCGGGACAGTTTATAAAGCAAGAAAGCTGTTGTGGAATTACCGACGGTTAATGTACCTACGTAAGTAAGCCACAGGAATACTTACAAAGTACATATTGAACGCAAAGGTTCATATACTCAACACAATCTCAAGCAATATACAAGTTACTTGAGGAAGCAATATTCTCTGCGGCTACTAAACAGACAGTAGCCTCACAATACAGGTAATATTCAGCCTCCGTTTTACAGCCCACGGCGGCAACGTTAAAATATGTTTTAATTATTAGATACGAAGTGTGAGTGCAATAAATATTACATAGTGCGTACGCGGTATTCTCTGTAAGGATTTATTGTGCAGTAGACCTACTAGTGCTTCAAGCGGCCTTCAATTGGTGCATTTACCCCGCGATCCGGCTCTAGGACCTATTTTATTCCTTCACAGCACATTTAAAGTATTATTGTCGGTGTAGTGGGAACTATTTCGCAATACAGTATTGTAGTTACATACCTACTAGTACTTATTGATGAGTTTAATCACAGGTGAGGTACCTACATACATTTTATCACATAGCGATTAATGACAGCAGTTAATTGCTTAGTGTAATATACAGAGAAAGAAGAGGTCATGTTTATATAACATTAGAGTATATTTGAGTACATAGCGTGCAATGTGCATATTTACAGTCCACAAATCCACATCGAGAGACATCGTACGATGTAGATTTTGTTTGCAATATAATCCCGCAACCGATAATCTAATCGTTCAAAATAATGTAAACCAAATCGAGTGAAGTACGAACTGAGATAGAATCAAATCGATTTCAGGGATACCGAATGTTGTAAAAGTTTGAAGTTAGTAATAAAAGTTTCTCAGAATATGGGCAGAACGTTTATAGTATACGTTATTGCTTTGCCACTCACGTAATCCAACGATCGTGCGAGCGAATCGTAGAAAGATTATGATGTATGTAGAGATGATGTAATAAAATACCGAAATAATATTGTAGCAGCCTATCAGGAGTACGATTTGACGATGTTCACCTTAAGCGTTTATCAAGATCCATTCAATAAACGTTTAAAAATTATTATCTTGTTTAAGATAGGTGGTCTTTAACAAGGCGTTGATAAAACACCGCATAAACCTTGCATCTGTATAACAATTACTTTTTAATTGATTAAAAACACGAACGTTCATTTTTTACGTTTGGTGTTGTTGCTAAAACAAATTAACAATGTAGATAAATACGTTGTCATCTACCTACCTAGTACATACGAAATTGAAAAAGTTATGAATGTGTGAGAGTTCATTTTTGGCACGGAAATCCAATCAGAGCACAATCCATGTGTAATGGCTGAACATTTTTACGGTTTGCACAAAGTGCCACGGGGAATAGATTTTCAGTGCGTCCCAAGTATAAATCACGACGACGCCAGATGACGCCCCATTCCTGAATTCTGAATGAGCTAGCCGAGACTTACTTTAAATTAAGGATTCTCATGCTACCTTCTGCATTTTATGAAGTTTTGATGTTTTCTGCTTTTATGTACCTACTTTAATGCTTTTAATCAAATAATAAAATTCAGAGAAGCCTCTATGTTATTATTTTTCTGTACTTATCTAATGTTAGCTTCTATTTTTTCTGCTACAAAAGCTAAGATAAATAAAATATAAACTAACATTACATTCAATATTTCTAGTTACGGAAGTTCGTATTACATCAATTTTGAGAGATTATCTCTTCCCTACAAGCGAAAATGTTTCATACATATAATTTGAATGTGTGCCAAAATGTAATAGCTTTATTTTACGAGTACTCCCTGTATATCTTTCTAAAGAAGATAGATAAGCTATGGGTATTTATTAAAAATAGCATGACTGCCTCTTCATATTTATTTACTTCATGTAAATGAACCGAGTAAAATGTAAATACTTTACGATAATCGCATAAAGTCGCTTAAGCAAATATTGCTTATACAACACGAAGAAAGGCGTCGTTTAGATTCAAGATACCTAGTTTCTTATACTAAGTAAAATATAAACAAGTCTCAGTGTTATCTACTGTTTGTGGGTTTAACAATGTTAAGTTCACTGACCAATGGTGGCCGACGATAAAGATTAGTTGCCTGTACCATTCAGAGTATTTGCAAAAAAATATAGTACGGAGAAAATTACACGCTTTGTAGCACCATTTAAGGATCATAGCAGGAAGCAAAGCGACCGGTTCAAGATGGCACCGCGGGATAGGAACGCCGGGAAAAAACGAATCACTTCAGATTAGTGTTGGGTTAATAGCCGGATGCTTTGAGTTATTATCGATTATAATCCATAAGTGTCCATTAATAGCCTTGCAATTGATGATAACCCTGCTATTATTGTATTGTTAAAAAAATAAATGCTTTTTTTTTGTTTTATTTTAAAATCTGTGGGTGTAAACATAAATTGGGTGCGTGTACGCAGTGTGATTCAATGTATTGTTATTATTTTTATTTATTTTCACTTTTTGTATGTGAAAAAGATAATCGGACTGCAATGGCTTTTGAACCAATATATTTGGCTGCTTATTTGCTCAACCCTACTGCTTCACATGGAATAGAATTAGATCCAGAAGAAGATATAAAAGCAATGCAATATATATATAAGAACTGGGCCAACATTTAAAATAAACGTCATGAAAGAATTAGCCGATTACAAAGCAAAAGACAAGTTTTGGAAGAATCGCTTTATTTGGTCTCAAGTCGAAGAAACAGACACCTTTAGCTAGTGGAAGGGTATTTGCAGTTCTACTAAACTTCATAAAATTACAGTTGCTATTTTATCAGCTCCTTACACGTCAGCAGTTACGGAAAGGACCTTTAGTACTCAACCTGATGTACATACAAAAAAAAGCTGAACGAGCTGGATAAATAACCTACCTATATATATATCAAATAGTCTATTTTAGTTATTTTCATAGTATTATGTCATACGGTATTTTACTATGGGGACGGGCTGCAAACATCGAGTCTATATTTATTCTGCAGAAAAGAGCCATCAGAGCCATTTATGAATTACGTAGACGCGATTCTCTAAGAGAACTGTTTAAGGAAATTAATATCATGACAGTACCTTGTCAATACATCTATGAAAACATCATGTACGTTAGGAAAAATCGGCATTTATTCAGTAGAAGAGGTGACAGACACCACTATAACACTAGAAATAGGGACCAACTAGTTCAGCCAGGTTTCAGGCTTGCTAAAGTAGATTCAGCTTTCATGGGGTACAGTTTGAAATGTTACAATAAAATACCTCCCCACATTCTTCAACTGAACGAGATGAAATTTAAATCTTGTATAAAACGCACACTATGAAGGCAAGCAATTATAAGTCGGGGGATTACATTGATGATAAAAATGCTTGGCTAAATGCTGGTCCTGCTCCACAACCATAGGGGCAAACTAATTGATTGTACTGGTCGGGCATTATTTGAGTCTATCGACACGCAAAGAAGAAGAAGAAGAATTGATTCCCATGTTGATGTATTGTGGAAGCTGCAGAAGATTGTAAAAATATACCTACTTGTATTGTGTACATTCCAGTTCTTAGTATTAAGTTTATAATTGCATAGCACATGTGTGAGTACTTTGTATTGTTCAGCCACCATTTACATTTAGTTATCTTTCATTGACTTGAATATGCCTTGGTGGCTTTGAGAATGTCATGCTCACTCAAATGTCTCGCTGATGGTGGCGGGTGTGTCGGGTCATTTAATTCCCTTCAATATGGTTGAGTTAAATGGCGCCGATGCGCGCGTCATGTTCGTGAGCGGGCGCTGTCAGTTGGGACTGGTCATCTCTTGGCTGCCAGGGTTCATTTTAATTCGTTTGTTGTTAAATTGTTGTCTTTTTCTACTCTGGACGCTCTTAATGTGCACGTCTTTCTACATCGTTCTCACATATATGTATAATTTCAAAATTAATGATGTAATCAAGATTTTGTTACAATATTTTGATTCAAAAGAGTGTCCATAGATTTTCTTGCCCGTTCTTCTCCATAGAGATCTACGCTAGGGAATGGGCAACTACAGTACTTTTTCAAGTTATTATGCCTTGTGACTGGGACTGTAGCTTTGTTTTTTATTTGTAATTTTGACATTCAAAAGTGCCGTAATGGTCTAATTGAAATAAATGCTTTGAGTTGAGTAGATACGGAAAGTGATTTCTACATGGATTCGGAACCTTTCTCTCCAACATCAGAATTCGATGAAATATCCTGTGACTGTAATGAACCTGTACTTCTTAATGCACCAGAAATAGATCCATTAGCGTCCCATCCAATCGATGTACCAAACTTAGGAGATTTTGAAGAAAACACTGGATGTGTTTCTAGCAGTAATTAGGCTGAAAATTATTTTTGAGCAACAAACAAAAAAAAAACAACTAAAAACGAAAATAAAAAATTCCCAAAAAAATATCCCAAATACATGACTGATTAAGAATTAAAAAAATAAATAAAAAACGAATTTTTAAAAATTAATGTAAATAGCTGATTAAAAATTTTTAAATGGGCCAGATTAGTTTTAAATTGCACATTTATTTACTACAAAGAAATATGATGAAAATGAAGTCTAATCTGACAGTCCTAAGCCTGAAAACCATAAGGGAATCACTAAAATAACATTAACAGCGGGGTTATCATCCATAATTGCTATTTATGGCTACTAACTGCTTTTAATCGATTATTAGCCAAATGATATTTAACCGGATTATTATCATTGCCCAACACTACTTCAGATAACTGAACATTCTCACAAGACTCGGATAAAGTACCACTGTGACAAATATGGTATTGTTTTTAATACCGCTATATCGGCTACGCTATACAGGACAGCATAACACCTTATTGGTTCTAACTCATCCAGCTACGCTGGAGAACTATTGAAAAGTGATTTATAGCCATTCCTAAGGATTCATAATACCTACATTGTGAAGCCCGCATCGCTCATATTGGCTTCATGATGCCTTAAAATGGTGAAAATGAAAGACAAAAACCTTTGAGCAAAATATTTCGAAAGTTTGCGGTTTTTATGCGAGCAAGTATAAATCGTATCAACAACACGGTCAAAGTCCGGCACAAAATATCATAGGTTTTACCTTTATTTCATCACTTTCAAAGAGCCGTAGTATATTCACGACCCATGTTATATGAGGAGCGATAAAAACGTGATTTTCGTGGTGTATGAGAAAAGAAAAATGATGTGGAGAAAATACGGAGATATGCACATCGTACCGTACGTTTTCGGCAGCACTAACACTGATAACAACACACCATTTGGTTTTGTACTAAAATATTTTGTAAGCAAGTTGAACCTTCTGTTTTCGTTATAAAATGTATGCAATACAGGAAGAGTCAGTGACCGCATGTAATGCGATTCGCTGCGGTATCCGCCAGCGTGTATAAAATTGATTTATTCACGTAACTATGTGGTACACACAACACAACCCATAGGAGTCGATTGACAAACTGCTGTAGTTTGCACAGCTCTGATCTCCATCTCATATGATCTAGCTAGTCTAAAAGCTTACCTTTAACATGCGGATGTGCAAGCCGCGTGAAATTTACTTATCTACGCCTTTTGCTACGAGGAAGTAGAACAAACTTTCGTAATTTAATCTGCACATATGAGAGAATTAATGACACCGTCACCGGTGATACAAATTCAATAAATTAAATTTTAATAACGACGTTAAACGCGTTATAACAAGGAATAATGTAATGAATTATAATTATGCGCGGAGCCGCCCGACCCACGCGTTCTAATGACTATGGTACAACATTAGCCAAACACAAATTACCAAGAAATGTGTAAACAGGTATTAAAGGGATCGCCGAGTTTTACGTAGCCGAATTAGGGGAGAGTAATGTTCCCTTGTTGTTTTTTATCATTCTTCCTTAATTTATTTTTTGCGTTACTTTGCTGATGACGCGGAATTAATGTGTTGCTTGAATTAAATTACCATTAACAAGTTGTAGACGTTTAAAAACTTTAGTACCTATTTAATACAAAATTGCAACGGAAGCTATTGTCGGTTTAGAGGATTATTGTTCACATTTAACTGGCCAGGAGCCTGCAAAGCGATTATATCGACGGCTCGTTAACGTTTAAGTTATAAATTTTAGAGACCAGCACCACAATGGAAGGCGTGGTTGAAACTCGTAATATTTTCTACTTGCGCTGAAGTTGAAACTGCTTCTGCAATATACGACTGTCTTAATAACATAATACATCTTTACAGGCAGTAAAAACTTATTCTGGTTCTTCTTCCATTCCAAAAGAACAGTTAAAAGTAAAACCAGACCTGTTTGAGGCGATGCATTTGAATTCCAAGTCGGCGTAAATGTCCGGCTTCCCCTAAAGAATATTGGTTTGCATAATAGCAATCACGATCACAGTAGCTACAAAGTTACGTTGATGTTGTCTACTTTCGTATTGTCTTAAGAATAAAGTTGAGAATAGATAAGGGCGGGTGTATTCAGCAGGCTGCTTTACATTGCTCTGTGGTATGGTATTGAATGA
The DNA here is from genome assembly GCA_941918905.2 of Xestia sexstrigata. Lineage (NCBI taxonomy): Eukaryota > Metazoa > Arthropoda > Insecta > Lepidoptera > Noctuidae > Xestia > Xestia sexstrigata. Next base: position 11,866,017 of record OW799212.2, on the reverse strand, counting down.
CGTGTCCTTATTTCAGTGCGCCGCATTCATGTCATCGGAGAATAGATTGAAATGAATAGGAAATGTATGGAGTAGACAGGGATATGTACCGTTGTGGTGTGGTGAAGCTAAACCAATCCTCGTTAACGTTCCGTACATCCAAATGTACCTGTCTCCACAACTTCTACCATGAAATGATGCTTAAAGATGGCTTGCAATAAAATATTTACTGCATTGCATTTATAGACTTGAAGACATTGTGGTTAAGAAAGACAAAAGGAAAGTAAAACAGTATTCATCAGTCAACTCATAAGTTTCGTCGTCTTGCGGTTGATGCGAAACTATTTGTAAGTTAGGTCGCAAAGTTGCAACACTGTACGTTATAATATGTACGTACCTACGTGGATGTATACGTATAATATGTACGTAGGTGCTCACTTGACTGTGGAACTTTGTTTGCTTCAAAATCAAAACAACACGAGTAGTTGGCACCCTCTGTAAATACTTCTTTTGGCTTCACCGCAGACTGATCGATTTATTGAACGGAATGGCTGATGCCCAATACCGATTAACCACCGCATCGGTAGTTAAAACTTTGTTAATATTAAACCTTTGGTCGCGTAAGGTTCTTTAGTGTAATAAAAAACTAAGACGGGATCCTTTCAAACAAACTAGCCACAATGTGTCGTTTAAGGGAAGCAAACATTATAAAACATAGTAATGGCAAAGATAAGTATGTAGTTGAAGTTACGAAGATCTGTGTGCCTCGACATTTAAGTGTGTCGTAACTCAAGTTAAATGTTGCTGGTTATTTCCAAGTGAACAATAGAAGACCAAAGAAAGATCGTGTATTAGGTAACGAAATAAACGTAAAGGTAATCAAACTGTTGATTAAAGCTAATTCAGGCAGTCAAAATTACTCCGTAAAAGAACTACCAACAAAAGAATATCAACAGCAATTAAAATAGCATTATCTAAAGATTATCTGCAAGGGAAAAACGTGTAAAAGTTGAAGGAAATACGAGTTATCCTGTAGCTGTTTTGATTTAAGAAAATTGGAGACATGGCCGGGGAAGAAGCTTAGGGGCATAGAAAAGATGGTTGGGAAAACTGTGAAAGATAAAACGTTGGATCTACAAAAACCTTAGAAAATCTTTGCAAGCTGTTTCAATCTTGAAAAATGAAATGCTTTTGCAGTTTGATTTTCATATTTCACAATATTGTTTATTTACAGTGTTTTGTAGCAAATTGAATGAGCTGTCTCACGATGTATCGTTGATTCAAAGCTCTCATTCATGTTACGAGCACGGAGCACTCTACTGTATATCTAATTATTTTGTTCATTGTCCACTATATCTTATTCTCAATTTGAATTTAGATTAAAATTAAATTATCTTGACTTGACTCACACCTTAAAAGTAACTGTGTTTTAATAATGCATGGAGTTTAATTAAGTTAATTGAATGAACACCGGTCATTTCTTATTTAGTTTTTACTGTTTATTTACGTTTATTTTTCCCAGTGTTTGTTCTTCGTATCTCCATGGTCGTCCGGGAACTACGGTATAGTGCGGCAGGCGGCTAGTGGCTTGCCAACATCCCACGAGGTGTGCCGAGTCGATGACCTTTCTCTCCAGGAAGTCTATACCTCAAATTAATAGCTCACTCCATCACAGAAAGCCGTTAATTGTATAGCGTTAAGTTTAAGTAATGCTTTACAAAGAGATACAATTTTGAAGAAAATAAGGTATTGTTTCGTGTTATGCTAATTGGATTGCAATGACTTCTCACTATAACCTTTCTCATTTGATGTTTTGCGCGATTTATTATTATGCTGGTAGAATACACTTTATGAATCTATGTATCTGTATCCGCAATTACAGCTATAATGATAATATGGATAAACAAACTAAGATATCTAAGTGTAAATCCCTCGTATCTCATGCATGCAGTAAAACATTTCAGTACGACACGTACTATGATATTGCAAACGACGTCTGCCCCAAGGGTTTACGGGTACTGAGAACTTTCATAGAACCAATAAACTCGTAATACATATATAAATCATGTCGATTTGTTACAAGTTTAATGGGAAACTTTATATCTACCAACCACTAAATGAGTTCACAATATTTCAAATGTTTCAAGAGTACTTTATCACATTAAATTGTGAGCACTGAAACGATGAGGTTTCTTTTTTATGAAAAGACAAACAGTTTTTTCCTTTCATACTAGTCTAGTCTTTAATTTAAGAACAGTAAACAAACGGTAAATCGTAGCAGTACATTTTTTGATAGATAATTTATGTTCTTCGTGGAAAAATCAAAGAAAGAGATTGTACAAAGTTATTAGAATGGGGCCATAGGTTGCGGTAAACACCGAGGGCCAGATATCTGAGGCATTAAAGGAGACAGCCTCGTGCAGATAACCGAAACATAAACGAACCGTAAAGCTGTTTGTTCACTGCTTTTACGATTATTTGTTGGCACTTTAGTGCGACGAAAATTCTCAGCGAACCGGCCAAAGAAAAATATCACGTAAGCGGAATAGAACTGGAGAAAGATAACATCGTTGTATTGTCGCGCTGCCTTCATTGAGCGATAGTAAAAGTGTTTCTGCGAGCCACCACGGTGAGATAACAACGACTACCAGCATCGCGGAAAATGTAGCGCATGTCTAATTTACAGGGACCGCTATCCAGGCAGTAAATTCCGTGCTGGACACAGAACCGCGAACATTGCATTAGCGGTATCGCCTGTTTAAACAACCCAAACACTAGCCGCTTTGAAGTGCCGATGGCAGACGTTGTTTGACATAGGGCCAAACAATGAACCTTCATATAGATACTCAACACCTCCGCTTTTTAACATCTTCGACGGTGTGTCTGGCACAATGTTTGGGTTTGGAAACAAATTGAGAAATTGTTATCGTGTATTTACTGTTCCGAAGGGAAAGCTTCACACAAGAAAAACATTTACTTTTTAAGTTTCGTTAAATATTATTGTTTGAGAAGTCAAATAACGATGAGAACTCCGGGAATAAGAAAAGGATAGTTTCCATGGGGAAAACAACAAATGTATTTTTGGGTTATATCTATTTCCAGGAATAATAACACGCTTTTTCTTTACTTATCTCTTCATAACCTGCCTGTCGTAACATTTTCATTTGTGTCTATCTGTTTGAATGCAGTTGTCAGATGTAACACAAGCACGAGCAAGAAGCATACATCAAACGCATCACAGGAACTCTTAAAATAAACCACATGAAAAATGTTTGATCGCCATAGATTGACCTAATCATGTCGGCACCGTTTACTTTGTGGACTAATTAAAACGCAGACCAAGATGCATGTTTCTCATAAACATGGCGGAGGAGTGCAGGGTATGGCCATCGTCAATGGAGCCCGCACAAAGTGTAATAGCTTCATTGCCCAACCGTGCGTGAAGACACATTAAATCAGCGTCGTTCACCTACGGAAGATTACACCAGGATATCGAAAAACGTAACGGTTTCAGACGATTGCTCCTTCAAACGTTTCCACAATCATAATAATATTGAGTTTCCGACATACGATTTCAAAATGTAATAGGCAATTCCGATACGAATTTTAGTATCATTTGGCGCCTTGTTGTTTTAGGAAAACAAAAACAGAAGCGATATTATACCTTTTATGTATATCAAGTTCTCAAGAAGGTAAACTCAACAGCCATTTCGGCGTACCTAATTCCAAGCACTCATGTTTTCTTTAGCACCGCTGAAGTAAATATTTAAGTAAGAAGGTTTATAAGATCTGCGTACTTAAGTGTCGAAAACAGTTCTGTATACATAGGTCAACGTTTGTCATACCGTACTAGGAATAATCTCTTGATTAATCTATAAACAAGAACTGGCGTCCTTTAAAATAATGATTAGTAACTGAGTAAACAGAAGCTGTATAAGGTAAAATCAAGCTAAAGACGGTGAGTTACCCTATACAGCAGATTGAATGACATTTAATCTATCATAGGTACAGTAGAAGCAATATTTCACAAGCGTGTGGTTACAGCAAGTTTGTGCAACAAGCTCATAGTCATTCAACAAGTACACAAATCAAGGTTGTTAACCCATTTGCGTTACGGTCTGATACCACTCTGTGGCTTCCTCGTATTCATTACGTTTTGCTGGTATTCATTCACAAAAGCCTTTTGATCGAAATTATGTAAACTTTTTTGCCCTTTTACATTTATATTACCTCGGTGTTTAGTCATCGTCGTTTTTAACCGACATCCAAAAAGGAGGTTCTCAATTTGGCTGTTTCTTTTTTTTAACTGACTTCAAAAAAAGCAGGGGGTTTTTGTTAGTAAGTTTTCTAGCCAGTGTGGATGTTCAGAGATAGTCTAGCGGCTAGCCGATGTATTGCTTCGCTTTTTGAAATGTATTTGAAATACTTAGATATGGCTTCTATTTAGAACACGACTTGACAAGAACTATATCTGTTATAAAGTTTCAAAGAAAAAACTATGTACATACTGCAACAGTTCGGACAAACTATTCAGTAATCTGTGGTTCGGAGAACTGCGATGGTTCTAAAATTACCTAGTTGAGAAGTTAGAATAATTAATTTTTAAGTTGGTAATCTCACTTTATAAAGGTAGGGTAGGATATAATTTATTTAAATACTTTGTTCTTCTCAAAAACCGATACCCAGAATACATTCATTATTTTTAATTGAATTGCCAAATATATTATTTAGGTTTCTGTTGAAGACATAAGTGAGTTGAATTAAGTTGATTGAATGAAAGGATAAACTTTACAGGGATCACAAGTAATTTCATTAGCAAATGGCTAACTGGAAAATTAATTATAAACGCGAAACGAATTTTGTACCCGAACACGAACCTTCAAAATTAAATGTTGTTACGTACGTACATAGGTACCTACTAAACAAAAGTGCTCAGCGTCACTCAGGATTACGAATAATCTCCTACGTGACATGTTTTTCATATGATATATACATAAATTATTTTAATAGTTTACTAGGAACGAACTGTTACTAAGTATTAAACCTCTGTAACTTGTCCGACTTTCAATTGTTATCTTCGTAACAATGGCAATGTTCTAAAAAAAGAACTTGTTCGCAAAAGTTTAAAAAAAAACTCCCCAGTTCATTTTCATAGACATTATGTTCAGCAACAGCAATCTCTTTCAACTTTTATTTCGAATTTCGAATACATTACGGATAACTGGGCACGGCGTGCAACGGTGCATTCACATTCATACAACCCGTAGTTCCGAGAGTACAATGTTTTAATAAATCACCAAGTAACGAGCCTGTTACTGTACCTACAGTAGCCGTTTCGCCAAATCAGGACAGCGGCATGAAGAGCGATTTATTTCATTCGAAAACGTTGTGGTTCATTGACGAAAGATAGCGAAGTGGGTGAGCATTTGCAACGCACTTGAAACGCTGAGATACAGCCACTAAAATTACGTAACTTCTGCATATAAATAGCTTGCTACTGAATGTCCAGTCAAGTTTAGAGTTATGTAGACCAGGTACTTGCGGATATTACTTCAACTAAATCTATTTCAACGCTATTCGTTAGTTTGCTGAATGTTCAAATGCAGAATCGTAAACGTTCAACGTTTTATATCTCCGCAAATGTCTCATTGCCTGGTCGTATCCTTTTAAAAATAAAGGACTGTTCTTCATTGTCAACTGCAGAAAAGGTTTGTTTACTTCCTCCTCTTACTTTGGAGTTTGCAATAGACGTAGGTACGGTGCAATAATAGGTAGCACGGTAACCTTATTCTTATATTATAGCTATCGATAACGGGCGATCTTAAATGTTACTACAAAGCAAATGTGGAACTGTAAAAACAACATAAATTATTTATGATGCTCTTAAAACACTCACTGAAAACACATTACTTACTAGACTAATCTGCGTTAAAGGAGGAGGAAATTAAATCAAGCTGCAGAAATTACGTGAGTGTCGAGACGATCAAAACTAAGTTAAGAAGTAATAGAATAAAGCTTGGTTATTCTCCCGTTAGAATGCCTTTCTATAATGTGACTAGACACTGAATATGTATTAAGTTAGCATTTTATATCCACACCATCCACAATCCACAAGGTAACTGTAAGCTTTGGTTCGATTAGCGGGACTGACTCCGGGCTAGGGTCCGCCTCATTAAAATTTTACTGCAGCATCGCTATGATAAGATAAAGGGGAGTCGCCTCTCGGACGCGTATTTACACCAAGGTGCTATGTTATCAGCACCTCGAATTTCCACAAAAGCTTTAGGGCTTGAGAAAAATTAAATGCAACAGGTGTATTGTATGTTTATGTAAACTAACCAAGAAGCTTAAAGTAATCCAATGATTTATTTAGGTGTCATCGCATCGCCTCTCTCATTTACATATCTGTCGCTTAGAAAACGTAATGTAGGCGCGATGGGTAGAGCTTTATGCTAAATATATGTGTACGGGTGTACACACGTATACAATGACAAGAAACGTTCGAAAAGTGTGGTATTTCACAAGGAAGTGGCACTCGGGATGCGGTCGAGCATTCGCCAGGTCCGCCTTTAGCTAGGGCTGTCAATCTCGTGACCACAACACAGACAAGGTGCAAGCTTCCGGCAACTAGCGGTGAGACCCTGTGTAAGCAAGTACAGGTTTCCCGAAAGCGACACACCTAAGAAGAACTTGTATAAAGGTAACGTGAGATATTGCCTCCGTCATATCGACACAGTTACTCATATGAACGTATGTGGGAATGGCGAAAAATGTCTATCACATGTTCATTCCACCGGTTAAATTAAAGCTTGCTTGATTTTATTTATAAATTAAATGCTACAATGTTGAAGAGGAATTTGAGGCTTGATTTACAAAATGGATTTGTATCTGAGCTGCCGCATCAAGACTAGTAATTTCTTAACCCTGCTCAATCTGCCGGGGAAAAGGGCGACACGGGTTCATGAAGATATGCACGTATTTTTCTTTTTACAAACGTCTGAGCTGTTATTACAGAACTAGTAACTAAACAACAAATGGTTTTGCAAGAAATGAAAAAAAAGAAAATGTAAGAGAAAAACAAATAAACTCACTTTATAGCTTCATATTGAGATTGGAAGTGGAAGTGTTTATTCTAGTGCAGGCGGTCGCAGCAACTTATAGTTCACGACTAGCTTCAGGCATCAGACAGGAGTCACCTGTGTGGTCCACCGCCGTGTTGTGCAGGTTAATACCTTATCATGTGCCTTACCTCTGTTCTACATATTCAAATACATGTAAAAAGACCACCGCATATGACAAATGGAATATTTAATCAATACCACCGGTTAAATGAAGCCATCGGTGAAGAAAATTGTCCGCTATCACGAATAAACAGCACGTGAACATGACAGTTTTATGGAACAGTAATTTGAGGCCGGCTTGATTTACGTGTATGAAACTTTGGTCTGTAAAATTATCATTTAATTGCGGACGGAATAAATAAGCCATGAGGTCAACGAAATTGTAGCAAGCGGAATGAGACGGATGGCGGGAAATTTAAATAAGAATTTCCTAAATGACGTTTACTTGGAGGAGAATTCGCCATCCACTCGGTGCTACTTTGGCAAATAGAATTTTCACGCGTTCGTTCGAAGTATACGACGACGGGCGGCTGCAATTTGTCAGACGCCTCAAGCAAGCCCCTTCAAAATACACAGCTGTTGTTAAATTGTATTAGAGATCCTTCATTTTACACGTCACTGTATAAACGTTGACAGTAACTGCCTAATATCCTGATTAAAAGTAAAGCTGGCATAAAATAAAATTAAGAAGTAAATTAATGGCGAGGATATAAATAGCTTAAGGCCATAAAAATATATTATCTCCTGATTGCTCAATGGAGATTTATACGGGAACTTTACTATTATGGTAATCACAAGATGATGCTATTGCTACCAATAAAGTTACAGCGAGGAATCTAATGCATGAAACTGGTTACAAAGCTTGGAATGTGATATTAAATCCAGCATATACATATTTAACAAAACTTAAGTACAATGGTTATACGTTTGGTGTCATAAAGTTCACCATTCTGACTTTCTAAAACATCGGCTGTGATTGTAAACACACAAATAAACTTGCGTATTTTATAACCCTCTGCATTCGCTAGGATAAACTATGTTAATAATAGGCGTCAGTCGACGAGTATGCTTTTAAGGCACAAAGTGTTGGGTATAAGCAGTCAATCTTTGCGATATCGGGCTCTCGGTAACTGTACCTTATCGCAAGTTGCAAAAAAGCCTTTTCATGTCAAGAGCTGTCGGTAGAAAAGCCCCTTTGTTCCTAGTACGACACTTATGGATGTGAACTGTGCAAACGAAAATGGTGTTTGCAGTTTTAGGGTTTGACACCTGCGTAAAATATGGCGCAGCTCAGAAGAAAGCTTTTAGGAAATAATATCGACGAGGTTCCTGTTTTCAATATGTATTAAACAATGTGTGAATGCATTGTCTAAACACAAGAATCCTTTCTAACAAAACAACTTTTGTAAAGAAAATACACAAACAACAAATTTTGAATAACTGTTTTCACCTCAGTCTGAAGAAAATGCAAAGACAAGCAAATCTTATAGCTGTCACTGTCACCCCCTACTTGTTTTCTTTACGCTATTTTTCTCTTCCAGTAGCTTTTTCAATTGTTAGATATTTTAATTCTTAATTTGCAACACCAACATTAAATGTAAACCAATATGTAAATAGTGGCAACACGATTCCCTTCCATCTGCGACACGGTACAATATAGACGTTTCATTTATTACTTGTCTGAATTATTTTTTTTCATCATCTTCCTCGGCACCAACATACCAGCACCTCATCAGCTACCATCTAACTACAAGCTACACATTGGTCCTTCGCGGAGAAACAGCCGTGCTGCGGAAGAAGCAAACTAGAGGTTTGGCAAGTTTTATTCTCTGCCGTGTCGCTGCCATTTTGGTTGGCAACGCGGGCTCTGCATAGTTCTTGGCCTGGTCGTCGCAAGAAAATCGCAAATATATCGATTCGACTCCAGCAACATTCTCCAAGAAAAAGCCCAGAATAAATTTATATCATCTGCAATTTCATCGATCACATTTGCCGCCGTCGCCGGAGTCACCTCTGCAGGTGTGAGTGAAGAGTACAGCTGCAAGCACAACAAAAGGTATTCCGCAAGAACAAGCGAGACGGCACGTATCGCAATATCATACACCATTTGTACAAAGAACTAGTTTACGCGCCTGGAACGCGATCTGCGCACACCGCCGAGCGGAACAGAAGCTGAATTACGTACGAGCGCAAAAGGGACAGCAAGAGTGACGCACAAGAAATCGCACCACGCCACCATTTTGTGGCATTCGATCGACTCTTCAAAATCCGTAGTCCACGCGCATGAAAACGAAACAATAAAGTGTTGTGTTTAGCATATAAGTTGTGATACCTACTAAGAAGTGCTTATTATTTAGAAATGGAGGAAGAACTCAAACGTAAAATCGCCTCAAGAGGGTATGTTAAAGGTACGATAACAAGGTTACTTAATTTCGTTGAGGTTTCAGATTTAGGTAAAATAAATTGTGATGAGCTGGTCACCAAACGTGACCGACTCATAAGTGCTTTCCGTGATTACGAATCTCTTTGTAAAGATATTCTATATCTTGATAATGCTGACAAGGAAAACGTCGAGCAAATTGAAAATAATTATTTTAGAATCTTGGCGTCATTGAACGGGAAAATTAAGACTCATGAAAATGCAAGCCCCTCCGGCTCCTCAACGTATTCTGATGCAACCACACATAAAACAAAATTACCACCAATTTGTATAAAAACATTTGATGGTACATTCACAGAATACGTACCATTTATTAATTTGTTCGATTCATTGATTCACAATGACAGTAGTCTTGACCATATTCAAAAGTTTTATTATTTGAGATCGTTTTTGAAAGGTGAACCATACAATTTGATAAAAGATTTAAGTTTAACCCCAGAAAGCTATAATGAAGCTCGCAAACTATTGAGAGATCGCTACAATAATAAATATAAGATTCTAAATGATCACCTATGCAACATTTTAGATTTAAGTAGTATTGTTAAGTCAACAGCTAGTGGTTTGAGGGACTTTGTGTCATGTATTAGGCAACAATTAGCTGCAATTAAAAACCTTGACTCTAATGTCATATACTGGGATGCAATTTTGTTATGTGTTCTTTCCCGTAAATTAGATGGAATTACTGCACGAGCTTATCAGCTAGACCGAGATCCCAGTATACAACCTAACCTAGAAGATTTCCTGCAATATATTGAGAAACGAGCTCTGGCATTGGAAAATGCTGGACAGGGTCTTCACTTCCAGCAGCAGTCAACCAAGGTAACAGCAGTCGCCACGGCAGGAGCAACATGCATCTTCTGTAAGTTAAATGACCATAAATTATATAAATGTAAAAAATTTCAGCTATTGCCAGCAAACGATAGACTGACGTTTGCCAAAGAACAAAAACTGTGTGTGATTTGTTTAGGTATGCATGGTGGCAAATGTAAGTTTCACTTTCGGTGCTCAGAGTGCAAGAAGTCTCATAACACTCTGCTCCACTGCAATTCAGGTGAAACCCCACCAGCTGTCACCTTATCAAGTAATGTTAATAATAATGTGCTTCTACCTACAGCTCGAATTAAAGTTGTAGCAAGGAACGGCACAGAATACATTATCAAGGCGTTACTGGACAGCGGATCTCAGGTTTCTTTTATAACTGCAAAAGTTGTTCAGCTGTTAGGTTTAACTCCCTTGCAAAATAATACCTGTATTGTTGGAATTACTAATGAAAAAAGTAATGTAAAGTATAGCATTCCCATTGAAATCCATTCAATAAATTCACCATTCAAGACAATGGTAACTTGTCATGTGGTAAAAGAGGTAACATGCAAATTACCTCAGAATAAATTTGATCTCTCTAGTTTTATAATACCGCCCAACATTAGATTGGCAGATGACCAATTTAATGTGCCTAGTGAAATACATATGTTATTAGGCGCTGATGTGTTTTTCCAGACCCTGTTACCGGACGAGCAGTGCACAAGCATCAGCCTGTCAAGACACAGCAAGCAGTTATCAGCTCGGTCCTGGAATTCTACTCATCCACTGCAGCAGCCTAGTAACACACAACTACACATCTTTAACACATACTTCGGTCACATTGTAGGAGGAAATCTGCCACCCAAGGTATCTCAACAGACATGTAATAGAGTAGTATTAAAATGTGAATTAGGTCTCAATGAGACACTTGCCCAGTTTTGGACCAATGAAAAAGTTCCAGAAATATTTACTGAGCAAACATCTGAGCAAGAGATTTGCGAACATATTTTTCAAAGTTCAGTTAAATTAATTGATAATCAATTTGTGGTTCCTATGCCTTTAAAATTACCCTTATCAGATGTAAACGATACTCTTGGTGAATCATTTCACTTAGCATTAAAAAGGTTTTTAAATTTGGAAAAGAGATTGCATACTGATCCTGATTTATTCATGCAATACAAAAATTTCATTCATGAATATCTATCTCTTGGTCATGGTCATTATATTGATATAGAATTGGTTGACTTAAATAAGCATGCAGTGTATTTTCTACCACACCATGCAGTTATTAATAACAATAGTAAAACCACAAAGCTTCGAACAGTCTTTGATGGTTCAATGAGAACCAACAAGAAGGTTTCATTAAATGATTTACAACTCAATGGACCTGTGGTTCAAAAAGATTTATTTGATATAATTTTATTATTCCGCTTAGGTAGATATACATTTACAGCGGACATCAAGCGTATGTTCAGAAACATTAAAGTAGATCCTCAATACACTACCCTTCAAAATATTTTGTGGAGGGACAATCCTGACCAGCCAGTCAAGTGTATAAGGTTAGATACGGTTACATATGGCTTGAAAAGTTCTAGTTATTTAGCAACTCGCTGCGTAGATGAGCTAGCAAATAGATATGAAAAATCATATCCACTAGCATCATCTATTATCAAAAATAATCTATATGTTGATGATATTATCTACTGTAATAATAACTTAGAAACTACTATAGCTGCCAGAGACCAGCTTCGTGATTTGCTTAAATTAGGTAGTTTCCATACTCATAAATGGTCATCAAATGATGAGAATGTGTTGAACAATATACCATTAAACGATAGGCACTTTGATAGTTTAGAATTACAAAAGGGTGATTATAACATGAAAGCCTTAGGACTTCAAATAAATGTAAAGGATGATCACTTTATAATCTCTACTCCAGAACCATTCAATAGGAATAAGGTTACAAAAAGGAGCATACTTAGTTATATAGGTAGGTTCTATGACCCAATGGGATTTGTGAGCCCAATTGTAGTCACAGCAAAGGCGATAATGCAAAAATTATGGCTACTGAACACAGGTTGGAATGACAGTCCACCTGCAAATGTTCAGCAAGAATGGTTTCAATTTACCAATAATTTAGCTGCAATGCAGCCAATCCTTTTAGATAGGAACATTAGAATTTCAGAAGCAGACTCAGCAGATTTAATCGGCTTTGCAGATGCTTCAAGTAAGACAGCCTACGGATGCTGTGTGTACCTACGACTCACAAACCAATCAGGTATGACAAAATTGCATCTACTCTGTTCCAAATCGCGAATCAACCCTATTCAAAAGAAAGGCATGACCGTGCCAAGGCTTGAACTGAATGCTGCCCTATTGCTATCGAAATTAATTTTGCGGACTCATAATACACTTAAAGTTAAAATTAACATAAGGCATGTCTGTTTATTCAGCGACTCACAAATTGTCCTTGCATGGCTAAATACAGAGCTAACAAAGCTTCACGCATACATATCGAACAGAGTAAGTGTAATTCGTCAAAACACAGCTGGATGTAGTTGGCATTATGTCAACACAAATGACAATCCTGCTGATCTTATTAGCAGAGGTGTCAACCCAAATGAGCTGAGTAGCTGCGATATTTGGTGGAATGGCCCAAAGTTTCTGCAAAACAGTGAGTACAACTTTCCTGCTTCCAGCACTCTCGCTGATTCGCTCTCAGTGGAACCCTGCTTAGCTCTTTCCAGTAACTTGGTATGCCAAAATCCAAATCCGCTTGATTATGTGTTCAAACGCTTTTATAATTACTCTAATTTAAATAAAACAGTAAGGCTATTAGCATACATATTGCGATTTTTAAACAATATTAATAAAAATAAAGTTAAAATAAATACAAACTTTTTGCAAGCTTCTGAATTGGATCGTGCATTAATGTTAATAATTAAACATGAACAAAATATATATTTTAAATCTGAAATCAAAGCAATAAGCAATAATAACAATTTGAAAGGTAATCTATCCGAATTGCATCCCTTTATCGACAGCCAAGGTCTATTGCGTGTTGGGGGCAGACTGCATTATGCTGATATAGCTTATTCACAAAAGCATCCTATCATACTGCCCAAATGCTCTTCAATTACTAGCTTGCTTATAAGGTGTGAACATGAGAGGCTACTGCACGCAGGGCCTAAGCTTTTACTTTCGCATCTAAACCAAAGGTTTTGGATTGTAAATGGATTATTAGAAGTTAAGAAAATTACTCACAAATGTATTGTGTGTTTCAGACAAAAGGCCTCAGTAGCCAAGCAACTAATGGGCTCCTTGCCGGCTGCACGTGTAACAGCTACCAGCCGCCCATTTGAGAAGGTCGGCGTGGATTTCGCTGGGCCAATTGATGTAAAACTCTCTCGCGTAAGACGATCATTAATAGGTAAAGGGTATATCTGTGTATACGTATGTTTCGCGACAAAAGCCGTGCACTTAGAACTTGCGTCAGACTTGACCACGGAAACCTTTCTTGCGTGCTTGAGAAGATTTATCTCTAGACGAGGGTTGCCCACCGAAATTCACTGCGACAATGCAAGCACATTTAAATGTGCAAGGAGTCAATTAGTCGAACTCTACAAACTGCAAACTTCTCAGAACCACCAAATGCAAGTTCAAAGATTTACCGCCGAGCGTGGCATACAATTTCGCTTTATACCATGTTACTCGCCTACATTTGGGGGGCTCTGGGAAGCGGCAGTAAAGAGTACAAAGTTTCACTTAAAAAGAATATTGCAAAAAACTGTTTTAACCTATGAACAACTTAATACAGTATTAATTGAAATAGAAGCAGTGCTTAATTCTCGACCGCTCTTACCTTTATCTTCAAACACTGATGATTATTGCTATCTAACACCCGGTCACTTTATTATAGGTACTGCAATGTCAATGTATCCTGAAAATAATGTCTGTAACATTCCACAAAATAGGCTTAAGTTTTGGCAACTGTGTAATTCTCTGAAACAGTCATTTTGGAAAGTGTGGCATCAATATTATTTAAATTTGTTACAAAATAGACCTAAGTGGCGTGATAATATATGTAATGTCAAACTAGGCGATTTAGTCATTTTAAAAGAGAACAATACTCCTCCCATGTCGTGGCCTATGGCTCGAATTGTTAATTTGTTTCCAGGACATGATGGCAAAATTAGGGCAGTGGAGGTTAGGACCCCAAATGGGAAAACTCATTCCCGGGCCATCAATAAAATCTGTCTATTACCTATAGAATACGATGATAGTTCTTAGATATTTCTCTAACTGATAATGTTAAATAATAAGTCATAATATTATATTAAAACTATAATGTATGGATAGATTGTACTGTACTGTATTGTGTATGTTAATTTAAGCTCTAGTTTTTATATAGTCTAAAAAAAAAAACCAAATGTTAACTTGTAAGTTCAATTTAATTTTATGTAACTTTTTGTAAGTTCATTGCTAACTGTGTGAGGCCGCAGCATGTTAGATATTTTAATTCTTAATTTGCAACACCAACATTAAATGTAAACCAATATGTAAATAGTGGCAACACGATTCCCTTCCATCTGCGACACGGTACAATATAGACGTTTCATTTATTACTTGTCTGAATTATTTTTTTTCATCATCTTCCTCGGCACCAACATACCAGCACCTCATCAGCTACCATCTAACTACAAGCTACACACAATTCTCTATGGAGTTACGAGATGAAAACCAAGCGATAGCACTCTCACAATCAGCTATTATTGGACTATCGTATTCAAAGTCCCATTGTCCGCTCCGAAGGCGTTTTACAATCACCTCGGAATTTTCTTTTTACTGCACTTTGGAATGTGTTTGTGTTGAATGGGTAGACGCCTCCGTCTAGGTTTCAGATGGCTAAAGTGTACAACGTTTCTAAAAGATTATACCAAAAATTATACGAACTTTTAAACCCATCTGTAGCAATTAATTAACTGTGTTTAATTAATTACATTATTATAAATAAAGGGTAACTTTCTATCATTTAAATACGTCATGGAAGCAGAATGTCTGAGTCGGTCGTTTCCACAATGTACACAGATGTACAGTGTACATATGTATGTATTCGGGTTCAATAGGTAGGTCGGGTGGGGCATGCAGTTAATTTGTAGTCGTGATTGAATTAACGAAGCCGACCGCTTGGCAGAGCTCATTTCGAAAGCTGTTAGATACTATCATCTTATGCCTTTATACTGTCGACCGTAATAACGAAAGCAATTCTCAACTTTATAACAAGCCTACGACATTATTGCTGCCAGGAATTGGCGAACCGTGGATTCTCAGGCAAGGTACGACTCAGGTAATCTAGCTCAAAATTGAAAATTCATTCTCTGTGACGGTTTGCCATTGTGTACCCATGCAAATGAAACAAAAACAGAAACCGAATAGCGAAATATTCATTTCCAACAGTACCTACTGTCGACGGAATTGAACTGAAATGAGAATTTAATCGGGTTTACTGTGGTGTTGGCGACTGCGCAGAGATTCTTTTTGCCTGTCAACTCGGTTATCTATAAGCCGTATGAGAAGCTATGTGTACGATTTATTTCGCGGCAGGGTTCTAGCCCTGAGGTTGTCGGCTACATTGCATCTGTCCGTTTGAGAATATTACGCATACGTTAAAGCTGAGCACACACAACACAAGTGTAGCTGATCATAAACTGTGAACTTTAAGATGAGCTGGTTTAAGATTAAATCTGTTTGTTTAAGTATAAACCTACTCGTAGTCACAGTCGACTGGACGCTTGTCTAACGAGGAGTGACGGCTCTAGGACACAATACTTGGCGGTTCAGGTGTGTAAATTGTGACGGCAAAGAATGCTGTGCTCACACGAGACACACGTAAGCTTATCATAGGTACAACAAAATTATTTAAGTGGAAATATTGTACGTCAATCAGAGTTAATGCTTGACGAGGCATAACAGGATTTACATACATATTTATGGCGCATTTCATGCTAATTATTGCGAGGTTATGGAAAAATGTATGATGTATCTACCAAGTACAAATATAACGGTATTACAATGAAATGTTAATGAATCACCATCACCATAGAAAACAAACGGGAAGTTACGTAATTACTCTTTGTACTCGTAAAGAAAGCGGTCAAATGTTAAAGAGATAATTGTTAGTACAGGAAATTAAAGGCATTTAGTAATGTAGGACAATCCTCGGCGGGCCCGCTTGATGGCAATCTTGAACAAACTCAGCTAACTTGTTCTTATTACTGGCAGTAACGCTCACTGTAATCTTGTTCATCTCACGATTTTACAAGCTTTCCACTTGACATGCAGAATTAGTTTTTTGACTAAACATTCTGACGAGATTGACATCATGAATAAATAATACAACGACCGAATAAAGTTGTTTGTATCATGAATTCGTATGCTTGTTAAAGTTATTTGCATACCTATAGTTTGTTAGTCAGTTCTCAGTGATTAGATAATATTGTTTGTTTTGACTGTGTCTCCCACACTTGATTATACAACTTATCCATATCCATTCTCATTTATTAGCAAACTAAAGTTTGCTTATTTGTTCGTCTGTGAACCGTCTAAGTGCGTGAGTCATACGCGTGGGATTCAACTAGTGTACTGAGTTAGTACTTTGCCAGTTCAAGTGATCATGATTCAAGGTTTCTCCCGTAGAATAGACAATTAATAAGCTAAGTGTTCTGTGGGAAGTGGTTCATAAACTAATTTGGTTGTGAGCTAAAATAGGCACAATTTTATCCGAAGCTGTAACTAGCTGTGTGGTCTAGGAGCATAATCCTAATTGGTTTTAATATAGCAGAGTCCGTTTTATGTATCTTTTGAATTACAGTACTGAAATGGAGGAAGACGTCTGCTAAGCCCTGCCTAAAGCTATAAACATCAAGTAAACGATCAAAGCTGATTTCCACTTTGGTTGAACTGGTTCAAAGCACTGGTTTTGTTCTTAATTTGCAATATTAAGTCTAACATGTCTTAACCCTTGTTGCGAGTATACAAGATGATCGTGTTGAGTCGGATAGAACATCGATTAATTAACTTTTATGAGCTGCCGGTTGATTATATTGGAAATGCTTATTCTGCGCTCGTCGTTACCATAAAATAATAGGTACAAGTCAGACCAAGATTAGCAACGCCGACTTCAAATTACTTTACAGTACCCTTTAGAACTGCATGGCTAAAAATAACTGGTACTTAGGTATATCTATATGATAGAGTATATATGTATTTACCAATCAATTAAGTGGGATTCCAGTATCGCGTGGCTAACGCTTATCTGTCGAGTATTTTTTGTTTACGATTCCATCCAGGGGCGTGGGTTCGCAGATAAGTCGAACGCAGGATTTGTCCCAAATATTTCAGAGCCATTTCGTGAAATAAAATCTTTTCTGTTCACGCAATTTGCAACGGAATTCACAGCAATTCTTTTCATTATTTTCGTCTCACGGTTCAAAATATAAATTACTATAAACAATGAGTGTTGGTAGAATCACTGCCTGTCAATTAACTTAAAGAAACTTTTTCTTTAAGTAATTTATTTTTTGTGAGATTCCAAAATAAATTGGTAATTGTTGATTCGAGACCATTTAAAATTCTTTTCGGACTATTTTTTTGTGATGACAACATTCCATAAACGGACAACTTTCCATACTGTTCACGAATCACGTCTGCATTCAACGTGGACAGGAATTTATCGAAAGTTAACTTAATGTGCTCTTTAATGTCTTTCATTATGTGTAATATTGTATAGTAATTGAAATATATTTTACACTTACGATTTCCTACTGCTTTTTATGATGAATTAGAGTTGTTGTCATATTCTATACTTACAATTGAAATTATTTATGCTTTGCTTTCACTAAATATATTGCGATTGTAATAGCCGTTTATTTAGGAGCCATAATTTCAGGCTATTTGTGACTTTTAAAACAACGCACATTAAAAAGTGAAGACCTACGATTATTTTACAAAAAAATGAAGATTGCATATCCTCCAATGTTTCTACTTCGTACTCCTAAACTTGCTCGATTAGTTAGGCTTTAACAACAAATGGCTCAAATAATTCAGTAAGTCATCATCTGCCTAGCCTTTTCCCAACTATGTTGGGGTCGGCTTCCAGTCTAACCGGATGCAGCTGCATACCAGTATTTTACATGGTGCGACTGCCTATCTGACCTCCACAACCCAGTTAGTACTGAATAATACGATACTTCCTCCTTGGTAAGACGGGTTGTCAGACTTTTTGGACTACTGACTACCTGTAAAGACTGTCAAAGATCTACAAATGACAGCCGGGACCAACAGCTTAACGTGCTTTCCGAGGCACACAGGAACTCGGTATGTAAGGGTGGTCACCCAACCACAGACCAACCTAGGCAAGCTTGGCTTAACCTAAAGATCGACCCGAGCGGCTGTTATTATTTAGCCACGAGCTCCTCGAAATAATTCAGTAAGTACCATAACAAAATGTTTGAAAGTCTGACTTCCTTAGTCTATACCTACCTACCTATCTACCTATCTACTGTACAAGTTGGTATTGTTGGCTGTCACGAGTGGCGTGACTAAAGAACATCGTGGCTTTACCCATGCGAGGTCATTGGGCCAACATTTGGCGAAGCGATGCCAAGGTCAACCAAAGCTCAGTATTTCCTTCTATAAGTGAACTGGTACTTGTAACTCGTAAAATGCCTCACTATAATTCTGATCTTTAAAGATTAAAACTGACGTGTCCTTCTTCAAGCTGCCTTAATTCATCATTTTGTTGCAGTCACTGAAAACAATTCGGGCTTTTCTGAAATTTTCCAGATTTCTCGTCCAATGATGTTCGGGCTTATGTTCAATCATACGTAAAATTATATTTCGTGAAGAATTCGTATTTCAGACCAAAAGGCAAATAAATCAAATAAAAAAAAAAACATGATCTACTTAAAACAAGATAATGACTGCCTTTAAAAAAATCGACCTTGTAATATTTTAATAGGAGTTTTATTGGCACTATGCCAATTATTATTTTATGTATTTACATTCGTACAACCGGTTTGTGTTACTAGTTTCGTGTTGTTGTTTCTTCTTACGTATGTAAACGTAACAATTTAATTTGGATCTTACGCAAAACTTAACAAGCAGTTGATATGTTTGATTATTCAATATTTTACAGTTGAGATTTGAAATGGTCAAGTATTTTACTGACCAGTTCAATGGCCACCTTTTCGTTATAAAACAATTCGAGAACGACAACGCCATGGTTTTAACGCCAGAGTTTCAGAACTAGAAAATACGAGAAATGTATGAACTCCTCTTTACCCGTGACATGTAGGTTATTCACCTGACGTAAGTAATCATTTTACATATCACGGACGTGGTCTGTAAAATAAATAGCAAATGTAATAATAATACTAATAAAAATCAATGAATGAACATTAATTAACAAGTGCATGCTAAGGAAGTAATAAACTGTGTTATACGGACCGTACACACATAGGCCTAATTTTAGAAAAGTCGCCAAGTGTGCTTAACTAGATCTCTTCACTCGTATATGGGAGAGGCAAACTTGCGTCATAACTGTGTATGGCCTTTTCGTAAGTTAGTACAATTTGCATAATAGGCCACTTTTTCCTTGAGTTTTCGTAGAGATAAGCAATTGAAATAAGGACTGAACGGGATAAGAAAAGGTGTTACTTCGATAGCAACACCCAAACGAAGACCTGTCCAGGTCGCTACGTACTGGGGGCCTAAAATGGCCACTTTAACAGAATCACCTTTACAATTCGTAAAATGGTAAAATGGACAATTCATAACATTAACTGACTCAGTGACCATTTTAAGAGTTTTAACGTGATTCATAAATTATTATCCTATTATGATTCTGCTTAGGGGGCTGACAACACCTAATTAAGCAGTTTTTAAGAAAAAGTATTTGTTCTAGCACATCAGAAAAAATATAATTATGTATATTAATATTCATCATACTTCCAAGACCGTGGATGGACTCGATACATAATTGGACGAAATCGGCTCGATAGAAAATAATTGCAAGGAGTGGTCTTAAAATCATCATTAAACGGTTCTATATCTTTATTTTTTTGACTTATGGGTCTGCATTTCTGCAATTAAAAACATGAAGTCAACATATTCATACCTAAACCGTTAAAGTGTCATATTTCACAAATAATACATACTTTTTTTTAATTTGAATATTTATTAAATATTTTCTTCTAAAACCTGGTCGCCCAGTAACTCTCTCGCTCTCGTTTAGTCCGGTACAAATAGACAGTGTGCGCGCATTTTGGTGTTGACATTCCCATAAGCGGCCATTTTGGGGCCCCAGGGCCTCAAGTCTGCTATTACAATAGTGTCAGAATGATCTGTCATTGATCTCATAATTATTGATTTTGACAAGTTTGGTAGTCTACTAATATAATGGCGTCACTATGACTGTCCAATGATCAATCACTGACACTCCATTGAACGAAATAGCATAGAATGGTAATCTCGTACACAATGACAAATGAAAGACTGACATAAGCGGTAATCTGCTAAAATTTTGACAGTTCCTTTGATCACTGACCTACCATTGGAACGTCATTGTGCAATCATTGCTTTTATTTCGATCGTGTTTGTGGAATATTGAATGGAGACAGTGAATTCACTAGGTACGAACAAAATATTCTCGAGCTGGCTAGCTCAGTGCAGTGGACAATAAACTCAACTCAGTGGATAATAAAGAAAGAAGATGGGCAGAATGCAGAAGACGTCGTCGTGCCCGTCGCTTGACGAGAATGATCATGAACCATTTTATTGATATTCCCCAGGCGGAATTTGTAAAAACGTTTCGCCTTGGAAATGACTCTTATGGGGGTTAATAAATTGAAGAACTCATTCCCCATGGCATCAGCGTATAAGAAGCATGTTTAAGGTAAAGACCATCGCATTATTATAAGCAATTGTTTTAGACACTCAATAACAGTGATTAGATGCAATAGTTCTTGTTTATGTCAAAAACAGTATTAAATAAAAGTTAATCTATGTTTACCTATATGCTTAGAAAAGTAAATTGATTTTTTTCAGGTATTTGCTTGCAGCATATGCTTTACATTATTGTCCAACAACTGCAGGCAAGATTGTGAATGCATGTTACATATTGCACAATATTCCAAACATGGCAAGAGCACCGTTGCCACCTGATGAAGTTTATACAGAAGCACTTGGCTTGCAACAGGTGATTTACATTCCACTATTTTAGAATAATTCTATTGAAGATGGAATATTAAATAATACTATGATAAAAAATCAACATTTCAAATAATCTTTATTTCTCATAAACTAAATACTTATTTATTTAACAATATTAAACTTGACTTTCAAGTCAATTGAAAAACCTGAAATGTAAATATAAGTACTACATAAAACAAAAGACAAGTTACAATATCTAATGTAATAATAATAACAAATCAAAATCAGTGTTCATACAAATCAAAAAGATCTTCAATATTTTAATCATCATTTGAATAACAAATCACAAATTTTACCTTTTAATAAAAATAATAACAGTCATGTCACTAATCACTAATCTATCTTTTAATTTAGGAGGAAAATAATAATGCAGCACCTAATTATCAAGACCATCAAAGGGTGAATCGGGATCTTCTTGAAGGACGGGAAGCACTGCACTGAACTGGGCCACACACTGAGCAGGCTCTTGTTGACAGACTGTGGAGAAATGCATAAATTAAATTAGCAGGTATGTAATGTTACCCACCTCGATATTCTAGTGAAGTACGAAAATGCTTTATGTATTAATAAAATGATTTAACTCTTTATTACAGATCCACAGTGACCACAGTATTGACAAAATATGATTTAACACTTCAAGCCCGTGACGTCCCCCAAAGGGAACAGAACATTGTTATTTCTGTAATTACGGGTATCTACAGGTTAAAATAAATTAATACACTTTTTATAAACACTGTTTCATTTATCATGACATTATAATTCTGCAGAGTTTGTGTTTAAAAGTTGCAACTTCTTTTATAGCATGTTGTGTAACCTAGCGCTTAGTATCAGAGTTACCATCGTGATGTCAGATTCTGGCCAATGTACTACTGATTTGAGCTTAAACCTAACACAAGCTTATAAGCTTAGATGGAGGGGTTATATTAATTTATGGTATTGTTTAGTTTAGTAATTACCTTTTTTGGCACACAGTGGCCTCTATGATCCACCATTTTTTCTGTGGTGGAGCTCAGTCGATCAATGCAGCAGCTGAGTTGTAGATGGCCTGCCTGAGCATGTTTTAATGTTGCCTCGGCGTTCCTAGCTTCAATAGCGCCCAGCCTTGATTGAGCAACTTCGAGAGCTACATGGTCTTTTTCTATAAAAAAAAAAACATTTTGTTACATCAGGCGACATACTAGAGTGGGGCGTTAATGGTCAAAACAAATAATTGCAAGATCTTTACCTTCGATAAACTTCGACCTTCATTGGTAGAGCCGAAATTTGCTAAATTATCACCATTTTGTATAAAATCAATAAATATAGGCTTCTCGGTCAGTGGGTCGTCTTAGGGGAAAGAAAATTTAAATATACTAACAAAAATCTAACTAGAACACTCAAATGAAAATAAATACAATAAAAAAACACCGGCCGCTAGAAACAAAAACAGAAATACGTCAGTAAACAGTAATGTCACATTTGACTTTGACAGCTAAACATATTAAGTTTTACATTAATCCGCATTGAACATTTTAATGTGTTTTCCTATTTACGAACTTCTTATTAATTCAGATGGCTTAAAATACTAATAAATAATATGTAAAAATATATATAAATGAAATCTGGCATGAATAAATGTTCAAATTTAATAGTAGTTTTTCGAAAATCATTTCTACCAACGAGTTTTATAATAATGGCAATACGATACTGTCACTACAACACGATTCTATTACGAGACCATTGACCGACCAGTGATCGATCATTGTGAATTTACCAGACTACGAACTTTTACCAAAATGACAATAGTATCGTGTTGGAATGACGAATTTTAAAAAATAGCAGACTTGAGGCCCTGGTCAGACAAAATTTAAGTTATCGATTCGAGAAGAAGAAAAAGCAACAGTCAAGGAGAAAGAAACTTCATATTTTAGTAACTATGTTAATAAAAATATTTCTTGCAAAAAGTTCTTAGTTAATTCCAGCCGACTAATTCATTTTAAGTTTTCTTGCGCTATGGCTGTGAGTTTCAGAGACTTCTGTGTACTATCTACGCCTTCCTTGGTAAGAAATATTCGCTTTTTCCTCAAATGAAAATAAGTTATATCCCGTGATTAAAACAACTCTTATCTGATAAATAGTTTCTGTGAACTGTGGTTGAATGACATTAGAACCTTGTGCAATTAACACTACGCTGTGAGCAAGACACCTTTCTTTAGACCGACACCAACAAAACAATAAAATTGAAGTGTCTGTTTGTAATTTTCAAAATAACAGCTTTGTAATGAATGCGTATGGGATGATATAGCATATACGGTACCTACTTACTTATAACAAAAAAAAACCTTTTATTTTATTTTATTTTTGGTATCGTCTGTTTCTTCCGACTAATCTCCGAAACGCCTGGACCGATTTTGACGGGAATTTTACTAGCAGATAGCTAATGTTATACGAAGTAAGCTACTTTTGTTTTGGAAAAAAAGTCGCAACAAATATTTTTTATTCAATTCCACTCGGACGAAGTTGCGGGCAACAGCTAGTATACTAATAATAAAGCTGAAGAGTTTCGTTTATTCTCACCAATTTTTGGAACTACCAGACAGATTTAAAAATTATTTTGGCACTTTATAGCCTAATTCTTATAAAACCTTATAAAGGGTGTAACAAACCTCTTAACGAAGCCGAAAGGCACTTATTCCCCCCGTCATTGCGATCATTAGTTTGTTCTACACCATACCTGGGAAGCTTCTAGTCACGGAGATATTGGGGGTCAAAGTTCCAACTTTTTGACAAGTTTTTTTTTAAATACTAGTTTTTATTGTAAGATTTTTACTTTTAACACCTCCACGACCCCCGTACTATTCACCCATCCTTCAGTACATTATTTTAAGAGCGTTACATTGTGTTCTACAACAAAACATAATTTTTCACCCCAAAAAAAAATTCGCTTCGTTTGATGTAGAATGCTTGGTTGACTGCTTCGTGATGAGGTTGTTTACACCCTGTATAGGCTATTTAACATCACGTTATGACTCTAAGGACCAGAACAAAAGAGAAACGGCGGGTGAGACCGCGGGGCACAGCTTGTTTAGGTAAAGGTGTTTGCACCCATTATTTGCACCTGTCACATTTATGTTCTCTTATGTTAAAACAATGGCGGACTTAACGCTACAATGTGCACATGGAAATTGTTTCTTCATTCTGTGCAGCACTGCAGCGTCTGCAGCCAAGCACATTAGCTTCTGTCATTTATCTCACTACTCTCAGATTTACATAGTTCCAGGAATAGTCAGTAATTCAAAGCCGCGCTATATCATGTCACACCAGGAAACAGCGCAGCTTATTTTGTTCTATGTTGTATTATGCAAGGCGTAAACAAGTTAAATCTTCCTAATGTAGCTTTAATGTACATTTGGATTAGGTAAAATTACACTTATATTATCAGATTTTAAATGCGGTAAGTTAAAATTGGGTTTGAAATTTTATATTGCATTATTTATAAAAGCAGTATAAACATTCCGGAATGTTTGTATGTAGTAGAGCGGAGAACGTGACTCCCGGTTTTAGTAAACAAACAATGTTTGTATTGTAATTTCAGCAGGTGGACTT
This sequence comes from Xestia sexstrigata, assembly GCA_941918905.2. Classification (NCBI taxonomy): domain Eukaryota; kingdom Metazoa; phylum Arthropoda; class Insecta; order Lepidoptera; family Noctuidae; genus Xestia; species Xestia sexstrigata. The sequence goes on along the minus strand of OW799212.2, from coordinate 11,840,820 downwards.
TCTAGGCACGTTTCTGTGCTTGAATAACTTGGGAAAAATGTACTCGCTTATGAACCGACAAAACTTTAGATTCCGTTACTCACTTTGTCCAAAAAATAAATCAAAGTGTATTTAACACAAACAATATAAGCATCCTCTAAAGTCTTATTCTATTCAAGTACCATTTTTCAATTTATAATTGGATCAAAGGAAAATCTAAATAAAATTGTACATGTTTACTTCAGCCAATAAGATACGGGCTTTGTTACGTTTTAGTTGAAAAATATTTAATTTATGGATCCGTCCATGAACAAAAAAAGTAAGTACATTAATATTGAGTTTTCTTTTCCAGTAAAACATCTCATCTGAGATAAGTTGCGCAGTCATGTGACCTTACAGGCCAAACAGCCGACAGAGACGAGAGAAGGCCAAAATTCTTTCACGTCCACTAGTCACGCTTTTAATGATTTCTGGTATCTGCCTTTACCCAACAATCATGTTTATTCCAAGTTCCGGGAGTGTTTTTATTCCTCTTTCACTTTACTCCAGACGCATGAACATTCAAACTGATTTAAATGGGCAATTCAATAAGATGACACCGACAAATTCTTGGCACGTGTACTTGCTTAGAAACTCATTAAGACCTTTACCGGAGATCTATTAAAGGTTTTATTGGAATCCATCTAATAAAGTTTTATGTTTGATTTTGACGAGGCTTCAAGCAGTTTCGAAAGATTATGTATTTAAATTCTAACAGAAAAACTAATTTCAACCAAAAAAGAGTCCTGTTTTACGGCCAAAGGGCACTTTCTGTAATTCAAATACAATAGAAGTGATGGTTTCATTATCTGAATGTTACCATATGGCTCTTGTGAAGCAGATATAGGCGAAACACAAATAGCTTCAGGACGTTACCCTTGTCAACGCTAGCTTTTCACTTACCTAAGTTATGGTCCTATTGTTCTAAATGCCAGCGAGTGCCGTCCTGGCGCATGGCGGGGTGTCTATCTTGCTCTTACTCCTTTGCACCAGCGTATAGCAAATCATTTAAACTTTCTACTTTATTAATGACTCGCAATATCCCCCGATTCATATCAACCAGGTTGGTATCCTGTATTTCATTCTAATCGCATTTGTACGCAAAACATTGGCTATATATCTCTGCAATATGTTGGAAATGTTTGAGAAGCCTCGCGTTCGTTACCCTTTGTCATATGGATACGCCAAAACAATGCTGTGATTTATGTGTTCATGGTTTGCAAGTTTGCTTGGTTGCACACTTACTTGTGTAGATATATACCGAAGTATGAATGTGCAATAAATTATGTTTGGGACAAACTGTCAGCTACGCGGTTTAGCCCGATATTATCAAATAACTTTCGAAACAAAATGTGACTTCGAATTTATTGTTGAAGCAGTTAAAAGGAAAAAGTTTGTCTATCCTTGTGTTTGGTAAGATGAAATGCCGGGAAAAGGAAATGTTCTATCAGTGTTAGGCTGGCCATTAATTCACGAGAGCCCCTAATTGGAAAATCCTTTTCAACAAGAGCCGTTGTAGACTAATGTGCATAATTGGACCCTCGACCGTGGACAATCGCTGGCGAAATGGGGCCATCCCAAGTTTTTGTATAAGCGAGGAGTGGACAGGCGTCGTTTAATTTAGAGATTAAAGACGGCATTTTAATATCCACTGACTGGGAACAAAGCTGAATTAGCCTGATCTCTTGTTTTGCCAGAAAGCCAAATGAAAAACAAATATATAAAAGATAATTATACTGTGCCATTCTGCAATTCTGAATGTAAGATTATCTCTATGAATGACGAGAAAAAAACACTAAACTATCTCATCAAGTCTCATTATGACAGGAAGTTACGTGTGGTTGATGATTCAACTTTATCCGGCTTGGCAACATCCCGGAGTTGAGGGCACTTTGCGTTATGAAAGAGGCCATGTTGGACAAAGAGTGGCGAGGAAGCTGAACAATCAAACTTAGGTCACCGATGCTCCTGGGATATCGAATTACGAAATCAATTTTGAAACGGAACGTTTGGAAGGATGCCATTTGAAAACAACGAAATTGAAACGTGTTTTACGACACCGAACCGAATCAAAAATGTCAAACTTTTTGCATATGGTCGAATAAAAAAAACCTTCTAATTAAGTAACGATGACTAGACAAACAAGTGGACCACAGAATAAACCATTAATTAATTTCGTATTAGTGTCAGTTCCCACAGAAATTACAGAGTTAGTGACACGTTAATAACGATAATTGGGCAGAAATTTGAATTTTACACATCCATAATTTACACGAAATGATTTGGTAATAATTACCCGTTTGGATTATTGATTAATGTTGTAATTCAATTTCTTTTTTTAGAGGCAATTGAGTGGCCAAACCGGTATCATAATAGCAAAGCCTAGGCTAGTTGTATTCTATTCCATTTTCAATCATCGATTTACCTACTTATAACACAGAGCTATCCCATGAGAATTCTAAAGCCTTGCACTGGTCTGTAAGACTATTGTCAAAGTCATGTATTTAATAGGTCTTGTTCATTAAGGTCTTGGGAACAAAATTGAGATTGTAATGAGAAACGTAATGTCTCGTCGAGGTCGTCTCAGATCATCTTAATAAGAGGCCGACTTCGTACAAATCGTTTAAATTGCGTGTTTGCGAAGCGGTTTCGCCTTGATGAGCTGTTACGCAGACTCAAAGATCAGGGGTAAGTACGCATTTACGCAATCTCAGTAGGGTTTGTCGTCTTGAAGTGAAATTACTGAAGGAACAAATTTAAATATTTAAAATCCTGTTGCATTCCAAAATGTTTACAGTTAGTAGGTACGAGGAAGTAATATTACATTAAATGTTTCGCAGTCCACGCGATGGCTCTTAATTAAATTCGACAAATTTGATCATTGAGGGGCACTCACTGCTCACAAGAGAATTCATAAAGCAAGCTCGAGGTCAGAATGAACAATGGTTTTTTAAATTAAAATTTAACGTTGCTTGAGTTTTTTGTATGTTCAAGAGGTTCTCATTTTAATCCGCTTTGTATGATTTGATATTAATATAAGTTTTGAGTTTTGTATGTCTTTAATTTTGATTGCCATCCGAATGTTGTTTATATTGTGCTTCAGTATCCAGTTACAGATAACCAGACGCTTCGACTCTTCGACAGAGTCCTTTCAGCCACGCCGCGCCGCCATTCGTGACTAACATTGATGTGGCTTTTAGATAAGCCTACGATATTATTTACACGGAGAATTTATTCTTTAGACTGTTTGGTCCACGATAAAATAGAATAAAGCTGAGATTGTTAGAATCTTGTAAGATACACTGATATTTTATGGTATTTATGTCAAGTTCAAGAGTAAGAAATATTACGTAGATATCAAATATTTTCTAGTCTGACTCGGTGATTTGTGGAGCGGCAAAGTGAATTTGCAGTACTAAATCTTCAGTAAAGTTGACTAAACAGGATTTTCTTTGTAGTTTTTACATTATCCTTAAACAATGCTTAGTGAAAGACATATAATAACGTTTTGGGGGGATAAATAATCATTGGGGAAAACACTCGTATTAAGCAGCCAACAAGGATCGGCAAGGGGCCATTTGTTTCGCAATAAAGTCGTCCTGCCCCATCTGCACAAATGAAAGGTCAGTAGACGGCGAGACCTTAATTAAACTCAACGAATTCGTAATCCAGTCAGCTCGTTCCTATTAAGAAAATATCAAGAACTTCTGCTAAGAAACCGTACCGTAACGTAAAAATGCCACAAAACTTTGCCTGTTCCTTATTAGTTTACTAAAGTCTTCAAGTTGTAGTAAGAAAACATTAATGAAGTCACATTTGTATAACAACTTGGAAAGATTGTGTATTTGCTTCGCCTGAATAAATTATGAGAATGGATGGAAGCATTTATGAGAAAGGCATGATAAATGAGAGGGTATTTCCAAAAGAAAACAATACTTTTAAGGAAAAAGGTCGACGCACTGATGATGATGAAGATATACGTAACAACGTTGTATGTTTGTGTTGTATCATTATACTACGTCATACCGCTTACCTAACGATAATAGTGTATCAGCAAGATGTACTTACCTGAAAACAAAATATTTACGTTAGCTACAAAGTCAACATCTCAAAATACAAAAGAGAAGAAAGGTCTTAAAATAAATGGGCTTTTTATTGGTTTAGCGATTGCACGAATTGTTCCAGTATGCAGGCGGCAACAATCGAAATGTTCAAGTAGGTTGACCCCACTACATGCAAAAGGGCTTCGGGGTCGCTTTCAATATTACCTCTCCGTATTACGAGAACTTATCCCGTTGAAATTGGGCATAATTTCGCTTGGAACATTATTGTGTTAGATCCTGGTACGAATTGTTTACGACAACGAAAAGGCCAATAAGATCGACCATTGTGGTCAATAACGGATAATTGAAAAACGCTTACAAATTCGATTGTGTTGTGAAGCCACGCGAGAATATTTATTATGATTTACGATTGAGCGAGAGGTTAAAATACCGCGGTAGGTTATTCTTATTTTGGCAGTTAAATATTGCTTTTTCTTTTTTGCCAATGTAAACGATGTAGCAATGTACGATCCGGATTTCACGGCGCAGAGAATGTGTAATTACGATGAGGAACTTTTCAATTTTATAATTGGAATGTTTTACAACAGACTATCTAATAAAAATGCGGGCCCAGAATACAATTACGTTTAATTCTAATCATCTATCAATGGAGCATTGTGGCATCCGCGCAGTCGGGCGTGAAAATGTAAACCGATCGAAATAGGAATGCAACGATAAGTGAATAGAGCCTAATTAAACGAGGGCCGTTGTTAGATAATAATGGCCGGCGCACTGTAGGTCACGAAGCTAAGGGCCCGCGATGCGATCGAGCTTTTGTTCAACAGATGTTCGCTCACATATTGGATGCAGATGCTTGCAAACTGTGACAGATTTGGACATTGATACTGATTCGGTTTTGTGCTCTTCACCTGCTTGTCGCTATAATGTATTCAAATTAAAAATAAACGGGGCCAGAGCAAAAAAAGCCTAATGAATTTTTATACAAAAAAATCAAGTACGGCTAAAAAATAACGTATTTGAAAGTTATTCATGATGCACGCTTTTGTTGAATGACGTCAGTGGTGCATGGGGGAGGTGAGACGACATCTGGCGTATATCAAAAAGCTATTTTAAAATGATAAGCGTGATAACATCCATCCATACCACTAATGCACCGCCCCGTGCGTTAAATTACAATTACATTAAAGTCATTATGCTGTGATTACTATTGTATACAGTCGAGGGGAGATTATAGGATGAAAGGACCATTATTACATCCTAAACGTTTTATTTCTGCGGTCACACTGGCACGTGTTCAAAGCAAATTGTCGTCGAAAGAAACGAATCTTAATTGCGACCACATGCATTTTATATTTTGTCGGGTGAAATTGACGCGATAACTTTCGTAAGGAAGACTTTTATGGTTAAATACACGAAAAAAGGAGCCATTCACTGACGATACAATCTGGTTACGAAAACCCGTCTGGACAATAAAGTGAGGTAAAACGTGAGTACTAAGTGCCCCAGTGACGTCATCGGTAATTTCAACCGTGCCCAACTGACCGAAACGGATGAGCGTGAATAAGGATGAGCCCGCACATCACGAATACATTAAATTAAATTTATAAAACTACGGCATTAATGTCCTTTTAAACTACTCTAATAGCATTAGTCGTGTAATGAAAAATGGAGTGTTTCTGTTATTAGTCTCTAATTTTTTAAACGAGCTGATTAACGTTTTCAAAATTGGTTTAATGTTTTGACGTATTCAAATTTATGAAGCGCCAACAGTATTATATAAATTAATTAATGCCCTGCGTTCACATTTTATGTTGCTACACAAAATCGTGGCACGTGTTTGGAGCAGCTGTCGTAATAAAAAGCAACAAAATATAAGAGTAATTGTGTCGACGGATCTGTGTATTATTCGCTAAACACAATACACTTTATCATCTGTCGGTAGAGCACGATTTTGGATTATGTTTTTATCTCGCGTTACATGTAGACCCATGGTCATCCTTTTGTAATGGACGCGATTGTACTACCCAAAAAGTACCCCAAATTATGGATTGCATATTATTGAATAATAAATAATCCTTGTATTAACTGTGCAATATTTAAAATAAGTGTTTTCAATAATACACAGGTAGTGTGCAGAAGACTCAACTGGCGGAAACAAAAATCGATTGAAAAATCACCGACACGCTACGAAACTACGAGCTACACAGCTACGAGAAGTTATTTTTTTAAATAAATCAAAAAATATGATGTATTTATTCAATTACCTATTTATGGCTGGTCCTAGGTAAGACTTGCGTATCATAAATTCATGATTCACCCAAACAATATTTACTATTTTAATGAACCTGTCAAACAATGCAATTTTATCGCAATCGTAAATGCAATCTCATTATTATCCTCTATTTTTACGAGGGGCCTATAATAATAACCATGGAATTACAAACCATATGGGTGAGAGCAATGTTTCTATGAATGAAACTGGCATGTGTTTGAATGATCTTTTAAACGGCAATAAAAACGTTGCGTTACTTTTTATCCCAATTTGGTCTATCCATCTGTCATGTTTTATTACGAAACCACTTCATCACGCGTCGCAAGCGAGAAATATACATCGATAAATCGCTTTCAATCAATGTACACCAACTAAATTAATTCAATTTATCGGTACAGAGTTACCAAAGGACGTCAATTTAATGTTTAACCATATATTAATCGCTAACATAGATAAACCTGAACACAAAATAAACGGGGAAATTAAAACAAATAGTACTGTTATATGACCGGATCGGTGAAGTTTCCAAATTACGGTAGACGACGTCACGTAGAGACATCCAACTGTTAAACGTAATATTGTACTTATTTATCGAAGAAACGGATCTGAAACTTTCCTAATCATAACTTGAATTCAATATAGCAGATCCCAAGTCAAGTCACTGCCTCTGGCTTCGAATCTCCCCACCTCCCAATTGCGGTTCGTCCCTCGAATCTTAAAGGAGCGTGTTTATTTTCCGGGTGGTTACTTCTGTCAGTTATATCAGATGACATTAAAGTTTGAGATGTTATTCGTAAGTACCGAATTTGGTACCTATGTACTAACTACTAACAAGTTAAGCTATTGTTATAGTCGAATGGTAATGCAGTACAGATTTCTCTTTTCCGTCACTATAACCTGCATTTTAAAAGGTACTGAAAGTTTGAGAAATTTAATTAAGACGCCGATAATACGTTTGCTTTGCCCCCAGCGTTCCGTCGATTGAGTTTTACTATGCCATTAACCGTGGCGAACAACGCATAAAACACATCACTTTGCATGGGAAAAACAAATAAATTAACTTAAGGGGGCACTTGAAGAACAATTTATCTCAAGTTCTCGTCTCTAATAATTCACTGTTATGGCTATGTTGGCAAACAAAAGCAAATGCGGAAGAGTTGTAAAGTTGGTCGATGTTATAATATTGTTTCCTTGTCCGAAGTCGTACTCGTAGGGCAAGCGAAAGCTTTACTTTACCTTATTCACTCAAAGCACGAAACGTGAGTTAACCGCGCACTTTGTCTTCGTGTTCAAGTAACGCAGACTAATGTGTCTCAACGTCACCGTTACGTTACCGGCTGTAAGATTGCCGGTACGCGGTAGGATCATATTTGACGCAAGACAAACAAACATACCGTATTATTTAATATAATAAAAGCCACAGGGAAGGCGGAACGTGAGTCTAGACGCCATTGTTTTAGTGCTTTTAATGCTCTGTATTTTATTGTTCCGGCTTCGAGTTTATGAGTTACACCACCACGACACCGTGTTCAGCTTCCTGCTTTGTTTTAAACTATTAGTCCGTAATCCGTAAGCAGTACATATTTAAAAAAAAGCTCTGTATTGTTTAACGTGACAATGGGTAGCAGATGACAACATCGTAAAGAACGAATGATCCAGCTTCTTCAGACAATATGGACCAACTATTTGAAGGTGTATCACATATCCGGCCTCCCCGAAATGCGGAGACAATTTCGTCTAAAAATAAAGAGTAAAAGTGTGCATGAAAACAAAAGTTTTATAGTCGGTTAGATAGTACGTGACAGGATAATGTGTTGCGATGTGAATGCGGCGTATAGCCTTAAACGGTTAAGTGAACCATTGGGTTCAAGTTCGTTTGGACGATAGGATCGCGGTGGGTGTTTGTTTTGTTGTGACGTGAGAGCCGCAGGCGCCGGCAACGTCTATGCTTCTAGAGGTGCTATTATAAAACTTGGAAATATTGTTACTGAAAACGGCAGCAACGATTTTTATGTAAAGGCAACATTGAGTGAAGTTAAAGAAGATTTAAGCTCAGCGTGGGAGCAGACTGAGAGTCAAAACGCTTATGAAACATTTCAGTCAATTATCGAGTCCAAATATGTAATTAATTAAATTATTATTTAATTATCGTTTTTATCCGTTCGATCGATTTCATAAAAAAATAAAAGTCACATTAGCATACCTGACGTTTTATGGTAATGTGACACAAAAAAATTAATGCGATGCTATTTATGTAGGTATTTGTATGCATATAAAAACCTCAGCTGGTTATAGCAATCGTTTTGACTCCCAGAATCGTCGTATGTCCGCCATCAAAAACATTCAAACATGCAATCAAGTCAACAATAAAAGTCAAGCAACTAATGTTTAGAGGTCCTTATAAGGGCCAGAGTAGTCATAATAAACCTTCCTTCAATTGATAGCCCACGGCCCCACCTCAATAATTAATAAGTTGGGGCAACTAAAAACCCGAGCTTGTTAATGCGAATGATATTCAAATTCTAATCACGCCCAATCCCTTCCAGCTAATCTAATTCAACTATTGAGTCCTCAATAGCGCCGCGCCGTATCTGGTTTCTATATCGGAGTTGTTCAAGAGGCAACGCGGTACAAAAATTCGACAGAAAGTCGGAGTAATGCCGCATGCCGTACCGGTTTGGCCCGTGTAGGCGTGTGTACCTACGCTACGCCAGATTACTCTCCGAGTAGACTTGTTCAGTTTGTGGAGGCGCCCTAAAATATTTTTGTCTTATCGAATTTGATTTATGAACGCTCCAAGCGCCTTTAGGACAAGGATACCAAGATACTTATCAACGAAGTTCTTATTTTATATGAAGTTTCTATTTTCGTGTGTATAAAGGGAATATGCAAACAGACCGGCAGCGTTTATTTTAACTCCGATGTGGAAGAGTGAATTTATCTGATTGTTTATCTTTGAATCTCGTAAGATGATTTACATCTGCAATTATTGTGTGGAAATCTCGTAAAGTGAGGCTGAATTTTAAAATTCGGTGGAAGAGCCAGTTTCACAATTTGAAAGCACTTTTCAAATTATGAAACAAGTTCTTAATTTCAAATCAGTTTCTATTGTGTTTTGCAGAGACAGCTAAAAATCACAGTAGGTAGGTACTTTGGCATAGTAAAAAAATCAGTATACATCGAAACAAAAACATACACATAAAAGGGCAATACAATCACACAAACTTCTTAATTAAAACATGAGCTAAGTAGTCCATTCGCTGTAATAACAACCCTTAAGTGCACCTTGAAAGAACATTTTAACAGAAGCACATGTATTTGTTTGTAACGCTCTCATTAGAAAGCAAAGACGTATTTATTGTTATGTTTATAGTTTTTAAGCTAAAAATAAAATGGATCTTAATGAAGGGCGTGAAAGTATGCTTTACTTCGGTTCACACCTTCCCCGTGTAATGTCATGAGGTTTGATTACCTTAAGGAGCGTGTTTCAGCTATTTTAGTTCCAATTTAGGGTGCCACACACGAAATTTGTACCGTTTTCTAAGGAATTACACTTTCCATTATGTTTGAGGGATATAAATAAACATAGGAGATTGGTTTCTATAACAATCTGTTCTGTTTTCTAGTTAAGACAAATTGGATGTCGACAGGAATGATGACAGGTTTTAAATTGTTTTTTTTTTTTAGTGATTTGTCTACTTCAAACCGGAGAATGTTTACATCTACTGTACTTTACCCTGTATACAAACAATTAACTAAAAGGCTAGATCAATGTAACTAGGATAGATTTAATTTCAATATGACTATGGAGGACTATGACCTTATCATTGACCTACCGTGAATTATAAAGGGTGTAAAAAGACTCTTAACGAAGCCGAAAGGCACTTGTTCTCCCTATCATTGCGATATTTTTTTTGTTCTACACCATACCTGGGAACCTTCTAGTTACGGAGATATTGTGGGGGTCAAAGTTCCAACATTTTGACAAGTTTTCAATGTAAGTTCCACAATGTTCCACAACTCCCGTACTATTCAATCCATCCATCAGCACGAAGCCGTCAATCAATTGACGGCTTCGTGATGAGTCTGTTTACACCTGTATTGCGGTATTTTTACACTGTTTATGAAAATTTCTTTGGGCCTCCCGGAAACTGACATGACGTAGTTTATTTAAGTATATAAATAAATAGTCTAGGTCAGTTTCATTTAATTCACAGTTGTAGCTCAAGAGGCTATTTTTTATAAAACATGCGTAGGAGTGTCGGAAGAGGGCTGTCGTCAACATGCGTCTGACCTCAAGGTGCCCACGCAAATAACTGTATACATACGCCACGACTCACTAGCATTAAAAATACCCATGTAATTGTATGTATACACGAACCCTATGAACGTTTTTATAAAGACGTGACTCAAGACCCAATAAACTCTTATAAACCATCTTACTTACATCAATTTAGAATCATAAAGTAATTTTGAACAGCTTACATTATTCATAAGGCCGGGCCTATACTAACAAAGGACAAAGTAATGACCCAATGTAATCCACCTGTGATTAAAATCGATACAACGATCAGTTTTATTACTTAAAACATATGGATAAGTAGCGTTATAAAAGTAATGATAGACTCAAATGACAACCTGAAAACTTGAATAACAAGATGAGAAATGATGCGACGTTTACGAGCCTATAATGCAGTGTAATGACGTAAAAGCATTTTGAGACCTGCAGGGTGGCGAACTGTTTAAAAGAACAACGGTAGGTATGCCACGGCACCTCAGCAATTTATGTCTTACAAGACGTAAGACATAAACTGCTGAGGTGCAAATGAGGTGAAAATTCACGAGATATGTATATCTCGTGAATTTTTTGCTCAGATTTGTAACATGACAAAGTGAGCTCATATTATAAGGATATTTGTACACACACGGTGTCATTTCTTTTGAAGACAAAACGTAACATAAACAGTGATAAATATTTCTTTATAAAGAAGTTATCTAATCGTGTTAGTTACATACTTGAGCAAACACATTTTCGTGATAAGATATCCATACTAATCTTTCACCTACATTTGCGTTACAACATTTTCATGCTAAATTAACTAACTTTTTCTTTCAACGGTGCATTGAAGGTCTACCTTCGGACAATAAAGTGCGCATGAAGGATCAATTTGTACAATCTTGACGACGATGAGCAAGAGGTCACCGAACTTGACCATGATTTCGAATCGACCGACACCGACATCCATTATTTTCCATTGATTTATTATTCACGTATTGCATTCAAAGAGATGCGTACTTTGAAAGGCGAATACAAATCAAAAATGATCGGTCAGACGTATTCACTCATAATGTAAGTGTAATACAGTTATCAATTTATTAAAAGACAAGACACAATTGAATAAACAGAGCCTCTAATTTTATTTTTTCCTGGTCTGTTGTGTCTAGTTTGAGAAGAATGAGGTCTCATTTCCTGCGGTAAATTTTGAAGCTTCTTTAAAACTTAACAAGTGTTAAACTATGTTAGCAAGAACACCCACACTTAATAATGTAATGATTACAATAATATTTTTCTTGTTCGACTCCGATGAGTACATCGCATGAGTCAAGATCTGTAATGAAGGCCAAGGTGTCAAGTGTCACTCCCTACAGATGCATTATGTGGAACGCTGACTGAATGTTTGCTTTCACTGGCTGTATGCATGCACGTAACATTACACCGACCACCTAAGTGAGAGCCGAGATAGCTAAACCAGTGGTTTTGGAAGATTAAAACCAAGGTTTTGTGTAACTATATTGTAAGAAATAGGCCAACCGAGTGTAAAACAGAAATCTGAACAATTTTATTATCGTTCGTCACCTCGTCTGATCTAAACCATTTAACACTACTAAGCGACGGTTTGAAACATCTTCGTAAACGTTCGTATACGGAGTATTTGTATTAACGAGGCGTGAACAGCGGTAGACCAAGATACGGGGTGCTGTGCTCTGTTTATATTTGAGCTAAGGGCCGGTCTGCCCACACCCTCACTCCCACGCCCCATTGTATGATGACGATCAAACTTATTTACATCACAATAAGACGGCTTGGTCGGCTTGGTTTAATGCCTTGTCATCTCCATAGAATGTGCCTTCAGTAGGTATTTGACTACTTATTGATAGTTTTCAGAGGGAATTGAATCTAAATATTAACGTAGGTTTTCCTTGCACCAGCAATTCACTATAATATCAACCATTGTATTCAAAGTCAGATTATTAGAGAGAGATGTGACTATTGTGAGAGATTAAACATAATATTATCTTAGCCATAATAACGTCACTATGCCCTATTCGTCGCTGGCGAGCTATCCAACTAAAACAGGAAAAACTTATAAGGAAATACGCGGTAATAATTTTCTTTTTATTGCGATTCGGAGATATAATAATGAAATCACAATCATTATATCCGTAATTTCGTATGCGGTAGGTAAACACATTATTGCGAAATATGCGGTAAGCAAAAAAAATAACAATGTTATAATGAAACAGAAACAACACACCTTAACTGAAATTCGATTCGTCCGACCGATTGTTTGTTCTTGCAATAAATTGTTCCTGCAATTTGTGTGTCGCTTTCAAGCGAATTAAGCGATGTACGTGTACCAAGTACCTTAATAAAGACGTTTTTATAGGAACATCGTTATATTCGAGTTCAACAAAAAGATTGGTATGAAAATGACGAGCTTGTCATAATTAAGTTGTCTGTTGTACGTTGCCTCGATTGTTTCAGGAAAAAACTAGTATAATAAAGGTCTTTATAACTCAATAACAGAGTAAGATTTTTTGTGTTGATTAAATTGCTTTTTTACAAATCTAAACCTAGCTGAATGCTGAAATGTTTCCGGGTCATTGTACCATCTCAAGAATTTATGTTCGGAAACATTCATAAACAAAAACTGTCGTCGGAATCGTTCCTTCACATTTGCAGGACGAGATAAGGGGCGCAGGCAGCGAGAGGAAAACATTAATGTTTTGAAAAATGCTGGGACAAACAGAGTAATGCTGGTAGTGCTAGCTGTCCAACGAAGCCCGAAGGCAAACGGACAAAATTCTTGAAGCAGGTGTTTGTTTAAGTTTTAAAACAGCTGATCCTTAATAGCCTTGCTTGCATTTAATAAATAGAATGTAGGAATGTGAGCAGTTAATTTAAATTTTACGAAAAAAAATTTTTTCACATTTTTGTCTGAAGACTATCTAAGTATTATTATTATTTACTGGGAGATATGCATACAAGTTATTTAGAACGATTGATTGTTCAACAGAGCCATTTATTTCCTTTTCCAGTTTAGCATAATTATTATATTATATAGGGTAAGATGACAGATAAAACAAAGACCCAAATGCCATTTCTTTGAATAGTCGCAGAATCATAAGATTATTAAATCGATATTTGTATAACAGTTCAAACAATTTAGTTATCGATAGTTCAATATCGAGTCATCACTACTAGGAACTGGGTCAAACTGAGACAGAGTTTATAAGATAATCGTTAAACAAACAATCGCAACTCGCAGCCGGTGGCGAGGTGTCAGAGTATCGAGTGACTGTGTCGTAATGCGATCGGTCACCAATCGATGTCGGTTATCTCACATGCTGTTTGACTTACGATAAATAGCGGATGCAACGCAATGCAATAGCGCGTTCTATCAATATTTAATTAAAACTGACATTACTTACGTAATCTTAAATTATGAAATGTAGTGCGCGTGAACAAACGTTTGACTTTTTAACAAACGCAGCTGCTAAAAAGGCTTCTTAATTACGCAAATAGTGCCGACATCTGTTCTTAGAAAATGATAAATTAGAGTAATTACGAAATTAACAAGGATATTAAAGACAGACGTCGTAACATCTTGTAGGGTAATATTGCCGCGCGGTCTTATGCTGGTAATAATTAAAAGTCCGAACAACTAGTTATTATTAACTTATTATGCTAACGTGTGCTATTAAGGTTCAAGTCCACGTGTCTGGACACACGACACACGTCGCGCGTCGCTCTCGGTTCAGTGGGCAACGTTCCCGCAGGTGGGCGACTAACGGTCGCTACACAATGCAACCGGTTGCAAGCGACAAAGTACACGCCGAGGTCTCAGCAACCGTGGACATTTGCGCGCCAACCTGCATTTAACGGTCGCTGATGTAACTTCCAAGGGGTTGTCACGAATCGATTTAAATGCAACTGCTGAGGACTCCTGTTCCGATTAGTATTCATGGAATATCGCGATCATATCAATATTATACACTTTACGCTCCCATAATAAGTATAAAACAAAAATGACAGCTCATACAATTCTCTGCCGGAAATTAAGGACCGTAGGGTTTATTTTTTTATGAGCCACGAACAGAATATTTGGAATGGATATAGCCTGCTGGTCACATTCATTCCGTATTTATATGATACGTTGTAAAGGTTATTATAAAAAATTGACGATGCACGTGATTGAAATGCATGCATGCGATTTGAAAAATCGATGGAATACCTCGCCTGTCTCGAAATAATAAAACGCTCATGCAAGTTTCAAACACGACACGTAAATCGACAAATAGGGGTGGCTCACCCTTCTATAAGACTCGTTTTATGGCTTTTAATAATTTGGTGGGTAAGCTGGCACTGATTGTTGAACTAGCAGCTGCTCGTTGTTACAGGGATTAACGGTATAAATAACGTTTTTTTTTCGGTTGCCAAGGTAAGTGTGGAGACGATAAGATTAGGACACATGATATTTACATTTTACAATGTTCACAAAAGAACAGTTCAGAAATGAGATTATAACAGTCACTAAAATGCTCATCAATATTCTATCCAGAGTCGTAAGTCGTAAAGCAATATCACACAACAATTCATATTGCAAGGCAATCAAAAGTATAACATAAAAATCGAACTTCAAGTATCTCTATAAATAACAGTTTAATCGTCATTTACAAACAGCCCATGCTTTCGAAGTGTGAATTCATGATGCTTCGAGTTGTGGTTTAATATATCACACAGCATTCACAGCTGCAATCCGTACTTCGAATAATCCCATTCAATCGTACCTTCAAGTTACTAAGTCGTTGTATCTCAGCCGGTTTGTAATGAATGAACGTGCTATGAGGTTTCTTGTCCATAAACGGTCAATATGCGCGTCGGGTACAAAATCTTCTGCCGAAGTGCCGAAACCAGTAATACGACGTAG
Source organism: Xestia sexstrigata (assembly GCA_941918905.2). NCBI lineage: Eukaryota > Metazoa > Arthropoda > Insecta > Lepidoptera > Noctuidae > Xestia > Xestia sexstrigata. Next base: position 11,825,254 of record OW799212.2, on the reverse strand, counting down.
CGCGGTGACAGGGTTCGTTCACCTAACAGGGCTAGCTTCCACGGCGGCTGCGAAATAAATCATCTGTTACATGATCTCCGGTACCCAGTGACGCAACAAACTAATGAGGCGTACCTAGGGCAAACATCGCAAATCAGTCACAATTTGAACGCTTCATAAAAACTTATTATAATATGCGCTTGATTGCAGTAACTGCGGGCAAAACTGCAATTACCGCCCCAGATGCAATAACCAGACTACTTACTATGACTGTAATCACTTTCTTGATTTACTGACTGCATGCCGTAACAGTGTAACTGATAACTCTGCATCGTTTCTTATTGGGTCTCGTACTATTCCGTTTGCGCATTATACTAACTCTCTCATTACTAAACTATCCAAAATTCGGAACGACGGAATTTTCATTGATATAAATGAGTCCTTAATGGTCACAAAAAGGTTTGATAAATGGCAGAGCTGACTGCTGAAAGATAAAATTATTTTTCATCATAATGGGAATAGTCTTTGTCGGTGCATCACAGCGCACCTTTATAAGCGGCCATTATCGCATGGCCGTGCGTACCTTATCTAAATAATACGTTGGCGATCAGTTATTTTCACTATTATTTTTATGCTGTCACCCGTCTGAAACACTGCTTTATCTGTATGATTCACGTCAGCCATTTGCGCTGTGGAGCGAGCGCAATTAGGAGTATTTCAAATGAATTTATGTCATGCCCATGCAATCGTTTCAGTTTGTAATTGATTCACTATCGATGATACTGGTATTAAAACGTTTAGAGGTTAATCAAACGTTGTGTGAACATGAACATTTCTAGCAATTGAACAATACTTTTGTTTAAGCATACAAGACTCATTGTAATTCGGTCTTCAATGTCTGTACTCTTTTATCGAATCCAAAAAGACTCCCCACGGGTCCCGAATACCATGTAGCACGAGATGAAACATGACATGACCGAGGCTATCCAGTTAACAGACAAGTCATGCCGTATAATAAAGGTACCAGCCAGACGGATCATTTGAAATCAATTCAATTTATTCGACGTTCCACAGCCTTGTAGCGCCATGAGTGTATGTATGAGTATGAGTGAAGTAATCTTCGATGAAAGTGGAATCTATCTTGCTTTTCGACAGTAAGCAATCTTGAAAACGGCCAGCTAATGATGCAGTTCACGAAAGTTGCAAAGAACATCCGCTTGCAATATAAATGAACTGATCGAACGAGAGCCTGCAATATGGATGAGAGCGGGCTTGTTTTGCCCATATTGGCTGTACCCGTTCTACCCGGGCAGTATGTGGCACTGTGGTACGTGATGTGCGGACACACCGGCATTGCTAATGAGCTTGCAACGGAACCGTGTCGATAAGGTTAACATGATTGATTTGAGAGCCGCTCTGAAAACGCTCTTGTTTATCGAGAACTGTTCCCCGTGTTTGCGTATCGTGTACGTTCGCCGTTTGAACATCAATGCGGGCTGCTCAGTGCTCATGCTTCGTGTGTGAAGAACGAAAGTAATTAGCTGCAACCGAGACTGGTTTACATAATACCCACCACCTCTTTGAAGTGCTGTTGAATGTTCATTTTTATAGTTCACTTCTCAAAAGAGTACTTAAACTTAAACAAGTGTAATAAAGTTATGAGCATCTTCTACCCATCTTTCATGAAAAAAAGGTTAACTTCTTTTCCAAGAGTGCGACTAGTAATTGATGAGCGGCAATTCCAAACAATATTTACAATAACGCAAGTACGCAATAAAGGGATGACGCGAGTATAATTTGCATCATTTAGCCAAGATTAATGCTATCACAAAACGTTTATTAGTTACAAATGCCGCACTATCATTAAGTTTATACGTCGAGTCAAATCATTATAAAACTGATTCCTAATGAGAAAAAAATACCAAAAAGTTATAAGCATCAATAAGCTCTTGTTATTAGACAAATTATATTACATTAATAAGTAATTAATTATATATACATTTACTTACCACAGAGAGAACGATGAAGTATTAACATTCAAAGGTTAGGTTCCCATTCCCAATGGCTCATTACAAATTATTACGAAAGATCATTTAACCACATCAAAAGCGTGCAAATGCTGTAAAACCACGATCGTGATCACGCAAATTTATATTATTAGCGTAGTTACACTTTTAATGGGTACACACTCATTTTATCTTTTTGCTCACCGTCTAGACAAAAGCTCAGTTTAAATAACTTTTAAAATACTGAAAGAACTTGCAACCCGTTCAAATCCCATTTCGATTAGGTAAGACTAGACGGACAGACTAGGCGGACCCACAGAATATCTTGTCTCAAAGTGCGATTTGAAATATTTTTCTACCTCGTATTTTCCGCCAACAACTGAGCTCTCCCATTTCATCTCGGAACACATCTCAAAGCTATCAATAAGCTCTACGTCTCCACCTACAGGATATTGCAAGAATAATTATGTTAATAATATCCCGTTTCCTTGTTCGATTGCATCATATTCCCACGTAGTCTTACGTCATGAGCTCACTTCAATGGACCATTAACAGAAACAGTGGTTGCATTACCAACAATCAGATTTTATCCACATGTTCGTACCAAAAAGTTAATGTACCAAAAAGATTTATTATGACTAAAGCAAGCAAGAGTGTAGTCCTTTCAACATGATTACATGATACTTAGTTAAATTCTTTTTTTTTTTGTCAGGATGTGTCTATCTATCTAGATTTGTCTGCAGCCTTTTTTTTGGTAAGCAGACAGATTATCTAGATAATATCATACTTAACGATTTAAAAAAACCTGTTAAGTTGTTTAACGACTATTTCTTTCCGAAATTGAAACTGCGAAGGAAGCGAATGAGTCAAGGTCTCGCGTCCTCGTATTTCTGATTAACAGTCACTCGATTGATTCTAAGAAATACCTACATTTCAATAGTGTATTTCAATATTTCCGTTAAACTGAGTTTGTGGGCAACTATAAACGCTATTTGCCGAAGCCGCAAAACTGCCGAGGTGCTGTAGCTCATGGGTCGCGCACAAATGCCTCGTGCCACTTCCACGCCACGGCAACTCGGGGTTAAAGCAATTAATTAATTAACAACTGCAAACACGTGACCAAGTTTCATGTAGATTTGAAATGTATCAAATGAAATAGTTTGCATAACAAAGAGGAGGCTGTCTACGGACTTCACACAGGTTAAAGGCCCCACACTAGAATCTAATCATCATTAATTTATCCCCGTAGATACCGACAGAACTCAGGTGGTTCACAAATGTTACAAAGAGATTCTTTTAGTATTGAATACAAGTCCGGTACAGAGGATACTGTAATAAATCATTAACAAAAAATATTTAATGAACGGAAACATAATGGGAAGGGCAGGATGTAGTTTATAAAAGGTAAAAAATAGTCTAGGTGTGTAGTTCGTTTATATTCGCATTGTGTCTGACAAAGCCGACAATTTAAAATAACCGCCTCCCTGTATATCGCCAACAATCGATCTTGTCGGCAAAGGATCACACGCTGCGCGTGCGCCGTGCGCGGTCCACCATTGTACCCGAAATATTCTGAATAATGGAAAGCTTTTCCTCTTTGTCTGGATAAAAAATGCGGATATTTCGTAAGGGACAATGGAGCGTAACACACAACATTCGTGACATGCAGGGAAATAAAACGCATGCGGCATGAAAAATTTCTATCTGCGTTGACATCATTCAAAAAGTTATCTTTTGTGGTGAAGTTAAAAAAACAGATCGATTTGGTGAATTCCTGACTTCCTTCCTTCCTTGAACTACAAAAAGTGTGGTTGAAAGTCGAACAAAGGGCAGGACTTCCGATCAGCTGCCGGCGCCCCTACGTTTTAGGGGCTTCATCTAATATTAACTAGGTGCTTACTTAGTTGGTTGAAGTCACGCCAAGAGATAAGTAAAAAATATGGGTATTGTCTTATTTAAAATGTATGGTACCGCGCCAAGTGTGGACTATTTTACTTATTTTTAAGGAATGCATTTCTTCTAGATGCTGTTATAGTAAAATAATGGTTTCGACGTGCATCGTTTCATTATGAATCATTGTTGGTGCATTGAGACCTTATTTGAGACTTCACGTAATGAAGAAAATCCTGAACTAAAAACTGTTCGAGTAAGTAATACCAATATTCTGAAGTTTTGATACAAAAATGGTACATTAGTTCAGGAGTGAGAGCAAGTCCTGAATAAACAAATATTACGTGAAAGGATTAATGAAAGTCGATCCGATTAAATATTGATGGACCGTATCGTATTAACTTGAAACAAATTGCATCTAAACCTTGCGGAATACCTCGGACCCTCGTCAATAGTAACAATGTCGGAGGGGAAACAGGATCCATGTTAAGTTGCTGTGGTTACAACCGAATCGAATTAAAATACACACTAACCAAAACTGCGAAAACGGAAGAAAGAAAACTGCCTACCAGCTGTTTTTATATGATTTCATTTCTTTGCTTTCAAGCTTCAGGGGCCACCGGGCCAGTAAAAGAATTTTATGCGTCCCAGGCGTCGCACACTTTTCATCCTATCTTTTTCTCGATTTTATAGCTATGACCAATATTTGTAGTTCGCCCAACGATATTTGTTTTTGTCGGTACTTTATTGAAGTTATCGTGTGATCAACTTCAGCTGTCGAACAGGAACATGTTGTTGAAAGAATCCGACTCGAACAGGAAACGTTTTATATTGTAACAGTGAGTTTATAGCTAGCTCAATCCGTGCATCACACACCACCCAACAATCGGTAAGAACATCGGGTAAGTTTAAGTAGATTAGCGATTGCGCCATATGCTGGTAACAGGAGGGGTTCGTAAAATTTATAGCCGTCGAATCGGTACGCTTATTGTATCATAAGCAACGATGCGAGTTAATTCAATCTTCCTTCTCAATCTTTTTTCCGTACGTCCAATTAAACTGTGCGGCAAACAACTGCTGGCTCTAATTAATTTAATTGAATTCTCACACCGGGGAGATAATTCAACGTACTTACCTTCTTGGAATGCATTCATTGTTTTTCTCTAGTTATTTTAAAATAAGTCTCGATTTAAATTGCCTCTGAATCTTTAGATGCTATGGGCTAGTTGCATCTTCGACCACAAGTGTACTTGCAGTTAAATTAGGCACTTTATTATGTTGCGTAGCTATGTTGAAACGTGCCATGCCATGAACTAGTCTGGCACCGGTTGTCGATGTGTGTATAATTAGCGTGGGTTTCTAAAGGTCATTGTCACAGCCTCACTGCATTCAGGAATCAGATTTAAAATAGACTTTACAGACACAATATAGGTACTATAAGTATACGATACAATTAAATTTATAAATCCGGTACTTACCATCTTTTGATATCTAGCTCTTAGAGGAATATTTGACCAAATACATCACGACCATTAAAGGATTAGTCGACGTCGATAATGTTTCACAATGTGACTAAATAAATAATGTTTATGTTAAAAGATCAGATTAATTATTCGGAGAAAGTTTTATTTAGAACACAACTGTGACTGAAATAGGTTTCGTTTCATGAGAAACATTAAACAGAGATATTACTCCCACATGTTATGGTTAGGGGGCGAGTCGCGGAAATGTAATTAATTAATATTGTAATATAGTCTTAGAAAGGTAATATCACACACCTGAGAATTACATTCGCAATAAGAGCGCGGTATTTTAAGTAGATTTCGTGCCATTAATCATGGTTATAAAATTCGTACGACATGACAGGTATGTTGGTACACGGAAAGTTGAATGTGCCTTTCTGATTACAGATTATGATTGGCAAGTAGGAAGTTAAATTTAATAAATGCAAATTATTGGCTTTAGATAGGTACACCTTGGTGTAAATAGTTGCGTTATTAAGGGCAAAATCGCGTTATGAATACTTAGTTAATTTATTACCATATTGTTCCCAAACATTAATTCATCAATAATTTACAAATTCAAAAGCGCTTCATTTGTAAAGCTGACGGGATGGTCAATTGCAAAATCTTCTCTCGAGTTATGAATACAAAAGCTCGCATTAGTACCCGGCTACCTGGGACGCATTCTTAGAATATGCCACAAAAAAACCCAGCTTCCCTGTTAGTTCGAGAAGTTCCCACAACGACTTAAGAGAGGGGTGAATTTCTCAAGTGTGGTTTTTGTAGACTCAACCATTTGTCGAGTGCGATAATAAAACTGTAACGCAACTGACGTTTTGACTTAACAAAAAATATCGAGGTGGTGGTTCTCGTAAAAGAATACTGCAAAAATGATGTAGTTCCAGTTGTAAACGGATATCCTTACATTACCAGTACACGAGGTACACTGTTACACTATAACCGCTTGGATTGTCAACCCTCCTTTCGAAAATATATTATTTTTCGTAATTTATTCAGGCATAAAGCATTAGGTACAAAGCTGTTAGATTTAAGCTGGGGCTCAGATTACGCGACGAAGACTTGCTTAATACGGACCGACTGCAGTCATTCAATAGCGTGCAAAACAACACCGAGGAAAGGCACTATCGGGTACGAAAGGTGACACCGAAGCCTGTGGCATTAGATCTATAGGTGACTAGGTACTGCATGGAAGGAGATATTATTAAGTACGTTGTGCAGTTGGGCTTATATTCTACATGTACTACATGATCTGTTTCGTGAGCTTGCAATTTGATATTGGACAGAAACATTCGATTCGCCAAATTCTTAGGTTTCATTTCGAGTTTTCTGTGTTTGGAAATCAAATCTTTAGTATGAACATAACAACGAAACTATTCACTAAAACACTTCCAAGTTTCTCTATTCATTATGTCGAAACTTGGAGCGCTCGAACGAGGTGAGTACAAAAGAGTAAGTATCCCAGGGTGATGTCATAGCACTTGCACTACCGAGACTCCCGATAGATAGGTACTCTAGTCGAGTATGTGTGCCTTTGGTCTGCCGTTTATGACGTCTTGTTAAGCACGTAGGGCCCCTATGTGATAACAAATGGATGATAGACAGCTCAGACGTCCAGTCTGACTGAAATTGAGGGGAACGAGGAATGAATATTTCTGTACTATAATATAACTTTAGATAGACTTTGTTATCTGAAAGAATCTAGGACACCAAAATTGATCAAACTTTCACTGTCAAGAGTAATAATGCCTGTCTGGCATGGATGAAACCATTTTGTTCAACCTCGATGGATGACGTAGACGCATGAAGAGTTGGCAGTAATCTCGACCAAATATTAGAGTAATTGCCCAGAATGTATATTAACATATCATAACAACACGCCTGTAATCCCCGAAGACAAGGCAAAGGTGTACTTAATAGAAGACCTACATTTCGCCAGTTATGTTTAAGTCCCATGTAATAGGGGGCGAGCCAATTGCCATCAATCGGGCACAAATCCAGACACCGTAGCTGCTAATGTGGTGTGAGTACTAATAATACTAACGATCTAGCTGCCACGTTATCGACTATGGTTATTTCGAGATTAGATCTTGTCCGGTATAGAAAGCCAGATAAACACTGCTGCATAGGGAAATATCGCGTTCAATTTGTTTATTCAAGTCAGACTTTAATTACTTTCTTTTATTGTTTATTAAATGTAGGTTGTACTGAATTTGATGAAGCACCAACCGTTACTTTTACAACGAGCATTAGATTAAAGATTAAATGAACTGATGGTTATAGAAAGTGGAGTAAGCTTATCTTTTTCTCTGATTAAAACGTTACGGGCGAGTCGAAACTATTTATTCCGTTTAGTTTGTCCAGTTCCGCAGCTGTTTCAACTTGGTTAACATCCTTAATACAATTATCTGCTGGAACTTGAAGCACTTAAGGAACAAATTGCCCTCTGGATCTAATAAGATTTATATGTGATCAGATGCAGTGGACGGAACGTATAAGTCCATCTGATCGTTTAACTAGAGGAATATCTCCTTATCGGAGATGCGGGCAACGGAAACATTCTATAACATTTCCTCCTATTCAATATAAGAGATCAGTGATTTATGTGGACACTGTCACGGTCCATCGTTATTTCACAGTTAAGAATCAAAATGGAATTATGTCGATCCGTATTCTAAATTTTTTAGAATAAACCGTATTATTTGATACCGATCGCATACCATCAGTAATAGGAGTTAACGACTTAAAAAACGAGTCGAGGCCACCTTGAAATAGTTTTAAGTAAAACAAATCAATTTGGTTATTCACGACTCTCAGGATACGTTTACTATGAAACTGGTTCCTATATTATGTTATAAATAAGGTTTGGTATTGCGAAACAGGGTTCGTTTAGCTAACATCGGTATCCATGCGGTTGAATGGATATTCCTCACGCAGTAGATAAATCAAGCATGGGAAAAACCGACGCCATACGGCCACAGCTCTCTTTGTTTTCCAGACACCATGACATTTGATCGCTTGCAAATGCAAAATAGACTTTGTATGGCTGAATGTCGAAGGCGAATCATGATGATCTTTGCTCACTTCGCATTTCTAACAACTTCTGAATACTTACTATGAGCAGTTGTATGTCTCTATTATGTATTAACGAAGAGAATATTGTGCCTATATGTATATTGTGAGGCTTATCTCAGTAATTTCGCAATTGCCTAATTAATTCTTGCGACACGGCTTCGTTTCCTAGTTACAAAGAAAACTGATAAGAACTTTATCGGCCAACGAACTCTGTAGCAATTGCACAAACGTCGAGTTGCAGTGACCATTGTGTACCTGACTTATGTAACTTTAATGTACTATTCATAGATGTATCAGATTGAGTGTTACATTCGTGTTTACAGAGGTATTGTTGGGCATTTAGGGTTGGGCGATTAGGAAGCATTGTCTGTGGTCATTACTCAGCACACTGCATTTCAGGCTACGTGTTGTGAATCGCAAGTTTGATAACGCTGCTGCCAGTTCCAACCAACCCAGTCGTATACTTGATATAGGTCAAGCTTGATATAGGTAGGCCTAGCTAGATCTATCTCTGCGATAGAATCAGGATCATTTAATAAAGATGTCCAGATAAACTGGGTGTCGTGTTCTCCCCCTAACTCAGTTATGAAAATTACTTCGTAATAACACATTAGTCATCTTCGAAACATAGAAAGTTTATGCTGTAATTGTGATTATACCCTTCACTTTACATGTTATACCGATAGCATCTGTGTAACCGACCAGGTTGTGCGACTAATAAATTATGAAACACGTCGTGTAACTGCACTAACTTACAATATGTACTCAGTATTAACTAGCAGGAATTACCAGAGAATCTTAGAACATTTATGTTGTTGAAAATATAAGTATTACTTAAATCGTACTGAAATAATTGCCAGTCTAAATGATGGCACGACTGGGGATGGTAATTATGTTAATTCACACCGTTTACGTTTGTCATTGACTAATGCTATTCAATAGAATAGCTTGAGTCCTGAATTTAATATGTTAGACTCATTCTGACGAGCTTCAATATTAAACAGACTATGTGCAATACATGCGTCTGTTAGTCTGTTAACATAAATGAGGTAACCGTCGACACAGCAATTGAACGCAACATACTGCCAAATGGGCTTTTTATACACAAGTGTGAGCCGAATACGGACAGTGTTTAAAGTCAAGGGATTCGTTACAGTATAAATAAACGAGACCATAAAAGGGCAGACCGCCACGAGATGACACTCAAACAACACTTAGCGCTTATCGTCCACGCCAGGTGAAAGGTTGTCCAATGAATTGCAGTGTTTACCTTCGCCACAATACCATCTAAGTCAAAAGCTATTTTTGTTTGTCTCCTTTTCTTGTTGTTTATTTTGCTTTGTTTTCCGTAACAAATGCATTTAAAGAGATTTTCGTGTCGCCGCTGACTGTCTGTGACAGAGTCGTGGACCTTACACAAAATTAATGTCCCCATTTAGGTACGTGTAATACGATTTGCTTTGTAAGGAATTTACCGTTTCGTGTTATCAACTCGTATATTAATCAATGTAACGAAATCTCGATAAAGGGTGTAACTATTTCGGTAGTGTTCCAATGTTCGATAGTAATTAAAGGTCGTTATTATCTTTCGAGTCGATCGGAATAACAGGAGCGTATATACCTATCATGAATAGTTTGATGATGTTTATAAATAAAAGAACAAGGAATTCCATCGTTCAAGTGTTAAATACTTGAGCGGTCAGAATCATCAAGCGGCGGGCAAGCATTGGATAGGTTGGAAATTATAAATCTCGAGACGTTTTTATGGTTCGCATTGGAATCTGGGAGTTTTTTTCCCATCGCGAGTCCGTTCGAACGCTCAAACAGGTTTTTAGATAGCGTTCAGAGTAATGCATCAACGTGGTACGTTTTTGTAAAGGCGGCATATCCAAGGAGGACGAGGTAATGAGGTTTCGGAATGGTCCTTTCAATGAGTTTAATTTACAAATGCTTGCCGCACGTCATTCTAGTGACGGCGCTATGTGATGGACGCTACTAGCTAACATGTACCAGTCGTTCAAGACGCAACTACCTACTGCAGGCACTTTTAAGGGACAATTCAGTTGAGAAATATACCTCCATAAGATTTTATAACCACAATATGCTTAAAAGCCTTTATGGTAGTACATACTAGCACCCTGCCTATCCCTTCCTCAAGCCATTACCGCCAAGGACGCTTGCATCAAACAAAGTAGGCACCAAAGGTATTTTCCTTATAGCTGAATCCTAAGAATATCTAGCAGTTATCCTAGAAGTAGGTAGGTACCTATCAATTGGTCTGTAATCTCTAAACATGGGTAGCTGACTAGCTATGTAAAGTCTGTTGACTTAACAAGTTCTTAGCTGATGATAGCTATTTTAAACGAGATTTAACATAGGCACATGACATATCCTTTGCATTCGACAACTGATTACTTTGGTAGGTTTTTATATAAGTACATAGGATATTAAGTAGGTAGGTACCTTTATTGTATCTAGCTAGTAACCACTTTAAGTTTGTAAATACCTCGTTCTATTTTGTTTGGAAAATAATTTTGAATAATTTATAGTTATTACCTAGATAAATTGAGATGTAATACAGATTAATTATTTAATTGGGCTAATTTCATTCAATAACGTGAACGAACTTTGCAGGTTATCATAGAACTTATCATATTCAACAATCTTTGTACCTACTTAATTATTTCGTTTTGTCAACAAAAAAAAATCCTAGGTAGGTACCTACTTATTGAGAGCTTACCTACTTATTTATCAAGTGAAAAATGGAGAAATTTTAAACCATCACTGACCTGATTTTCAAAAGTCAACAGACCATGAAGGCTGAACCTTTTAATGATAATTGCTGTGCGATTATACCTTTAGTACTCGGAATAGTCACCTAGAAAGTAGGTATCGTTGCCTGATGCATATTAATTAGCAATAAGGTAGGTGTCTTGGAGATATCTAAACGTAAGCGCCGGTTCCGGCGTCAGGGTATCGCGTGAACTTCGAAGACGGAAAAACATTTTGCCGGGACGAGGTAAAAGTAGCAATCAGTGGTCACTACAAACAAATAAAAGTTATACTTACGGACTGGCACTTTCTTCGGATCATATTGTTCAACGAGTTCGTTTATTTTGATGATCTTCGTCTGCGCTACTTTTGATCGCTCAGTGATATCTTGGAGTTGCGCGGTCAACTCGCTGAAGATATCCTCCGCCAGCAGCACCAGCGAGGCGAGCTGTCGCAGCGCGTTGCTCAGGGTGCAGTTAGTGACTGCCTGGAGCTCGTCATCCGACACTCTCGGCTGCCCATCGCTGTCTCGTAAGCTCGTGCGCGATAAAAACTTAGGTTCCACTGCACGCTGCACGAAAGGCATCTCGATAGAAGTCCCGAAACACCTTGAACCACTTACTCACCCATCCCCGCGCCACGAATTAAACGTAATTTCGACATCCATTCAACACACCAACACAAAAAACGTCAGGTAACCGCCACTTTGAATTAACCGACATCCTGACCAGTGAACTTTCACTTATTTGTGGTTTTTAACAGTACCGTGCAGTTTTTGCTATGCTCTAGTTATTTTAGATTAGTTTTAGTTCATAGATTCAAGTTTTAAAAGTTTGACAAAACTTCATGTTGACGAAAGCCCGCCATAACAAACGCCGTGCGACACACTACAATCCACACCTGCTGCCATCGGCCGAATGGAATGAATCAAATGAATGAAGCGGCCGGTGTTGCCATAGTCAAGATTATACTATCCCCTTCTTTTTGCTCACAAAGATTGCTGAAAGCTGAAACTACGTTATAGTCAGAATGAGTTTAGCTGTTATATCATCAAAATGGAAACATATTGATTTACAAATTAATATGATAAGTCAGTTGTTTAATTTTTGTTTGTTTTTCCAGTTGGGATTTAACTATATTATAACATAGGACCCTAGGGCCCTATGACTTCGTTTTCTCTTAGACTGTGCTTATGCAATAATTTTGAAACAAATAGCCTTTGATCAAATAGTGAAGCGCCACTTTATTAGTGTTTACCCTAAAACATGCCTATAATTTTGGTAATGTATAGCAACATTGAGTAAAACGATAACCGCGCCATCTAGCTGCATAAATATGAATTATTTAAGCGGTTGGTTTACTCAGTGTTGAACTCAATGCAAAATTGAACCATAGATGGCGTTAATATCGAAAATATTAGTGTTATACCAACGCTCTAGATGGCGCTATTACGCCGCCGCATTATTATCGTTTTATTATTATTTACCAACAACGACACGTTTATAAAATATTATATTATAAATGAGCACAGCAGGCAAGAAAGTCAGATCAAGGTAAGACCAAAACCAAACTTACTTGTAGACGAATCGGGGGATGTTTATTGTTAGTTCAGTTCAGTTCAGAAATTGTTAGAACAGTAGATAAATAATTAAGGTCTTTTTTAATTTTTTTACTGTGGTTTTTGACAAGGGATTTCAATGAAAGTCCAATTAGCACAAAAAATAGTGTATTACATTTTATATAACAAAGCGTTATAGCGTGACATTCCGAATACACGTCTACATAAATCTACTTAACGTAGGTAATGCCTGGCATTCATTATTATAGATATAATAACATACAAAGGTATAGCATTAATTTAGAAAAAATATCAAATACCAACTTTTTTTAAATTATAAATAAATAGGAAAAAAAAAACCATAAAAAGATGATCGACACAAAAATTAGTGAAAACTATATGTTTCTAAAATATTGTAGGTATACAAATAAATACATAGAAGTAATCAGTGTTTGACTATAATTAATTATAAATCAAAACAGGGGGTAGGTTACATAATATTGTAATGTACTTATATATTAAGTATATTTTATGGTCTAGATTTAACCAAACTGAAACTTAACTATTGATATTTAATTATTTTTAATTCAACAATTTCGAATTTTATTGCAAATTAGTGTAAGTACAGCGACATTAATTACATAGTTAATGATTAATAAGATATTATAAACTTCCTTGCGCTCAGATAAACTTTAGTCTGAGGGAATTTGGTATATACGGTACTTACCTATATTATATACCTACTTATGATGTATGTTTGATGTTTCTGAAAATTTATTTGATCTATCACCATATAACCATACGTACGTACAATATTATCTGCATATCGTTTCTATTTCACACAGATTTTCTTGGGCACATGGCGGATCAATATTTTGGTGCCAATGAAGTGCAGTAGTATCTAATTATTTTCACCCCACTACAGCACTGTAGCAGAGCCCAGCCCAGTCGTCAGCCAAAAGGATGGTGAGTAATAATTTTCAGTTTCTTACAACATACTTTTGGAATGTACGACGTATAGTTTGACTACTTTAAATGTGCAGTTCAAGGTGGCGTCAAGAAAATTTGTCTCGATACGTCAAACTTGGAACATTTATTTTAGTTCTGTGTTTTCCCGATACACAGATAAGTCGGTTGAAGTATACGTAGGTGTGTGCTGTTACAGCTACCATATTCTTATTACCTAAATATTATTCTTCTAAGTATTACAATAACACCACCCTAACTCAATGGCAGTATATTTTATTACTTTCCTAACGTTTTATAGGTACATACAGTCGCACCTCGGCCTTCTTAAATTTACTATTAAGTAGTACAACATTTATTATAAGTTACAAGAGTATGAGATAATTATAGGAATGTTTAAAAAAGGAATTTCTACAAACGGTCTGTACGGGTACATAATTTGTTCAGATGTCATGCGTTCTCTTTTTAGCTCTTATTAATTATATAGCGTTATCTCATTCTATCTTGTTGTATCAACGTGCCAATTCCAACACTAAATAATAATTACTACCACTACACATGAGCATATTATTATGTCTTTGGATTCTAGGGACGTAACAAACCGAATATGTAGGTCTAAAACATTGAGCTATTACTAGTACGTACAGTAATAACTCAATGGTCTAAAAACTAGAAATATATTTTGCTTCACTTTTTTTTAATATAGATAGGTAACTATGATTTTTTCTAGTCTAACATTTCACCTCACTATTTGCTTTCATTTAAATTTATTACAACATACAAAGCTTACAAATAACTAATGTGTCTAATTGGCTTAATATTAAAGTCTGTTTTTATGACACTGAGTATTATTTCTTAATGTTTACGATAATTTTGTAGTGAATTATTTTTTTTGTATGTATAGTCAAATCAAAAACTAGCTTATTGAATAAAAGTGATTTATCTAAGAACTGAAGAAATAATATAAACCTATGATTATTTCCACCGCTCCTCAATCGTTAGCAGAAAACTTTTCTATCCTTATTCAGGAACGAAAAGTGATTTCTTTTACATACAATCATAATTATATAGACGGTAAAATGGTATCCAAAGAGTTCAAAGAGTACAGTTTTTATGTGTGTTCATAATCCTCAATGTTTATAATCGGATTCAAGTAAACTGAGACTTGAAACATTGAAGAATAATAAGAAGCGTCGCCGCGTCGTAGCGCATCGCGTAGCATTCGTAGCACGATGTTCCGTAGACTTCTTTCATTCAATTTAATTTCATAGCAAAAATGTGTGATGCTTTTTTTAAATAAATAAAGATTATGTGACTATTATTTTAAGATGACTTATTATTTTATAGCCATATGTTATTTATTATCCTATTATTATAACATTATTTTTGGCATTTGTCTCCAATTATTACAATATATTTAATATCATAATTTACACATTTAGTTCATAACTTACAAGCTTCACATATTAAACAATTACAATGCTATGCGTAAAAAACATAGTAAACATTAAATAACATGATTTTTCATATTAATAAATTTATCTATTTCATCTTTTGCTCGAATTCACAAACGCACTAAAATATTCTCTAAACAATTTTAGTAGACAAAATTCCAAAATAGCTTTTAATACAATTTTAAATAAAGTGTTATGTTTAAGTTAGCCATTGAAAGAAACGGCTCAAATAAAATAGTGTCCTTCTAACTAAAAAAACTAAGTGTAGTCTTAAGTATTTTGTGCGTACCTACATAAATAAATAAAATACACAGGTATATATAGTATAAGTATTGTAAAATACACACAGGAGTAATATTGTATGTAGTTGATTACATGATATGTGTAGATGTGATTTAAGATTATGACGTAGATATTATACAGATATGAGTTCCATCAGAATAGTAAGTATAAGCAGATTAGTTAAAAGTATTTAAGGCTGCGTACGTATTGAGAGATGCCTTGTTTAGTCCAGATGGCCCAGAGCCTGGTGAGCCGCCTGGCGAGTAAGTAGCAAAGTGAAACGAACGTTCTAGAAAAAGGGTGCTCAACTTTAAAGTGGGTCAAAATTTTAAATTCGTGTCAACCGGCTGGCCATCCAAAATAACGGTAATACCTACCCACGCAGGTTTTAACATTAAGCTACAGTTAGTTGCTCGTTGTATAATGGCTCACTGAGAAAGGGATCTTAAAGAGCATCATTTTTTTTGGATATGTTTTGGATCTTTTTTCAATTTTGAAATCTGTTTTCAAAAGACTATCGTCAGCTGATTACTTTCGCCTGCCACATCGTGGCCGGCGGGCCTGGGGTGAGTAATGAAATGAAATGAAATGATGTTTATTTTGCAAGTAGGTAATTACAAACACTTTTACACGTCATTTTTAAAAACTAGATTGGGTCGGTGTTTTGTACCTGACTACTCTGAGAAGAAACAGCCGAAACAAACTCAGAGGTCATAGTCTCTTTTGAAGTCCAGACATAATCTTACTCAATTCACATGAGGACTATGCAGATTAGTGTCTGAGATGGTCTTTTGAAGAAAGAACCACACAGATTTAAGTGGACCTGTCCAGTACGAGCAGCCTTGTTCTAGAATTTTTGCATACGGCTGTAACACTTGGCACCTTCGCCTCCCAGTGTATCCTAGCAAGTTATCAGATGTAAAGTCACTAAACTATAGGCGCTAAGCAAGGCACGGTCAACGCGTACGTAGCCTTAAGTATTGTAAGATGGCGCAAAAATTTACCGATAATGCAATAATAGGTAAACTACTAAAAAAAAACTTAATAATACAGACATATTATTAAGTTTGTTGTAAAACAATAATGATCCTATTAATATCCACATTTTCAGCAAACTACTTACCAATGTTACAATGTTGAACACATGCAATGGCATTACTATTTAATGTACATTCAACAACACCCATACATTTATCATTTAATATTTGCTATCCTATATTTGAATATATTTTATATAAATATGATAACATGAAACAGTTTTCCAATAAATGTTAGGTTAGGTTTGTTAGGATTGTTAGGTTAGGTAGGATTGTTTACCATAGTAAACAATCGCGTTGGCAAGGAATGAGTATGAAAAGTTATGAGATTTTCAACTTTATATTAGTATAGTGTGGTATATTTTAGGTTGGTAATGTATTTATCACACACCTGTCTTATGTACAAAAATGTTGATCGATTAATCTCCTAAAAAGTACAGATTTCTGAAATCGCGTTCTATAATAGAATATGATATGGTTAGATACTTGTAAGAACATAGATGTTTAATGTGAATAGGTATGATTATTTATTAGATATGTGTAAAGTTAAGAAGTATGATTATGTCCACAGAAGCTCTTCTTTAATACAGCGAGGCAAGATATGTATACAACTTGCGATTATGTATTATTTGAAGCAGAAATATATAAAACAGTTGAAGCACAATGTTTTGAAACGAAATCAGAATACAATTTCGACATTACAGTCAGCATATAGTTGCTAAATAAATAGGTCACACTACAAATTACAATTCACAATATCTCGGCTTCCAACTGGATAAACAGGATTACAGATTTCAATAACAAAATGAAGGATCATTCACAACTGAAGGACACATAAAGACGAGTACAGACACACTAAAATCTAAACTTACACTAAATAAAGTCCAATGAACCAAGTGGCGCAAATTAAACGAGTACTCGTCACACTACTCGCCGCCAATTCCACCAACACACCTATCTTTGATCTACCATCTTTGAATATACGGACCCAAATCCGTTTAACTCTTTGAACAATAATTTTGGTGTACCGCCAAAATACTAATTTGGACCGAATTCCATATTTCAAAAAAACAATTGACGGTTGATACTCAAATTCAAGATGGCAGACATAAGATCATCATTTTACTCCAACTGTTGCTCTCTCCTGGCGAAACTAGCGACGAAACGACCTTTGTCGGTCGGTGAATGAGTGCCTCATTTATTTGCGCACCCCGCGCTATGGATCCACCTCATGGCACACCTCCATGTAATCGGGGTCGTGCATGATGTCCTTGATCATGTCTTTGAGCATCGTGTAGCGAGGGAAGATCGGGTAGACCTTGGAACTCACGTAGTCCGACTGGAAATAGAGAAAGAATCGGTTATAAATTAACTAAACGGTCCTTACTACAGGATCAACTCAAAGAAAAAAGGAAGCATGAAAAAAATATATACATACACACGAACATATAACCTCCTCCTTTTTTAAAGTCGGTTATAAACAGGGATATCTACAAATTATGAATTATTTTCTAATGTAATTATCTCACCTTCAATTCCCTTATTAAGTTCCGCAGACCAGTATACTTCTTCAGCAGACGATACAAGTCATTTGTCATCTGGGTATTCTCCGTTTCTATCTGAATTGTTGTCATGTCTGAAAATATAATAATGTAAATGTCATAAAAGCTTTATGATAAAAGAGCCGACATAATAATTCTCTTGTAGAGTTATTCGTATCCTCTCTAAACCGCACGATGTAGAACCCTACATCCCTATTTATAAGTACGAGAGTATCCATAGAATACATGAATGCGTATTCGGTCCCGAGTGTATTTGGGTGTAAGCCCGTTTTATTGTTTGAGCTTAATTCGAGCCTAGGTCAGGGTTTGCGGGACGGTCACGACGTTTAATTTGGTTTCGAGAACCCTGACACCAATTTTCTCTACAACGAAACGGAAGGTATGATCAGTAAATATTCATTAAAATAGACTCGTAACGCCCGCTTTTTCTAACGAGAATTTTATTAAAAAGACAAGTACCTAGGTGTTGTCATGCCTTGGACAATGCGAAGTATTTTTTCAAAATTGCTTGTCTTCGATTTTTAAATTGTGAAATATGATAGTATGTAGACTGAAACTAACGCTTCGATTAAATATAAATCTATTTACATTGCAGATTGCATTGATGAACGTCATCGCCAAGTGGCTAAATTGCCACTATTTGGTGCAATCAATTACATCAATCATGTGGTACTTTTACCGAATGTTAGCCATCAAAATGAATAATCATTTTGATGGCTGACATTCGGTAAAAGTCATTTGAAAATTACATTTGAAATCGTATGCTGAATGCATATGATATGCATTCAGCATACGATTTCAAATGTAATTTTCAAATGACTTTAAGCTAGTAAAGGGCTGGAAAATCCAGCGAAAAGTAACACTGTGGACCGACATGTTGGCAAGCCGCCAATAGTCTTAGAATTTAGGAGCACGCTTTGGTTTATTTTCCTAATGTGATCGTTTGGTTGAGCTAGCTCAAAGTTAAACCGACACCTGTCGTTATTTGAGGATGTGATCATCATTAGATTCGTGTTTAATGGTAGCGTGAAAATGTTTTTGAAGTTCTAACTAGTCGTGTAGCTCTGTATTTTTCTAGGGGTATAAGAAAACAATTTCGACTATTGGAGCTGTTATAACTTGGCTATAGAACTTAATAAAATAATTCCACGTTACCGTTCAGTCTTTCTGTCCTTTCCCTCTTATCAGCAGCTTCTTCAGCGAGTTTGGCTGAGGTTTTGACTCCTTCTCCAGACTTCTGTGTTTTCTCCATGATGGCACACGCGCGCAGCACGAACGCCGGCACCGTCTCAGCCTTCTCCTGCCGAGGGATCTCCACCAACGACCAGTACTGAGTCTCGAGCCGAATCACGTCCTGGAAAGTAGAAAATGTGAATCGATCAGAAATCAGTAACGTTAACGTCCCTCCAGTTGTTAGCTATGGCTCCAGTTGGTGGCTACGGCTTTGAATTTGGAAGTTGTTGTCGAAGGAGTTCAGAACAAAGATATTCCAATCACTGTTTTAAGCTTTCACGGTTGAAAACTAAACTTATGTATACCCCATCACCTCGCGATCATGGCGCCTGCAACAGCGTCGAAATATCGGGAGCTCACAATAAATAAATAAAATAATCACAAAAGAAATCCCGTAGGTGACAGTGTAAGTCAAGATATACCAGCTCAATCGAGTCTATAGTTCCATCGCCAAATTATGTTCATTATCAGGTAGACTATACTTCTTCCTATATCTCTGATGTTTCAGATTCAATTAAGAAAATAAAATCATAATTATACCTTTCAAAACATTTTCATCAAATATGTCCAAATTGAAAATCCAATCCAATTTGAACATATTCGATGAAATATTGTTTTAATAAAAATACTTCCATCGAGATGTTGATATCCACAAAAAGGAAATGGTTTTTGGCTTGAATAAAAAATATGAACAATGGTTGGCTACGCAAAACAGGCTTACACTGAGCCTATTATAAGAAAAAGTTTTATAGGCGGCTTTCGTGAAACTCGGGCACGATACTACAAACTACGAACTACTCCGGTGGGTGAATTGCCCAAGCAAAAAAATACACGGCAAACCTGAGAACGGTAGTGCAATGTGCTGATTATTAATTTTATATATTTTTTCTCAACAACGTAAGTATTTCTCTACCTTGGCAAAAAAAATCATTGGTATCTACCCTCTAATATACCCAAAAAAAAAATTACAAAGTGTTATTTTATCATCACGGTGACCTGTCCTGAACCCAATTCCGCTCATAACATACCTTCTCCTGCAAATACATTCGTAATATGGATTTAAATTGATTTTGTTATCATTAAATTATAATATATTCGATCAAATAAAACAATTTTTGTTTGTTTATCTTCTTTCTCATGGATTTGACAGGCAGTCAACTTTTGTCTGGAAAAAAGTTATCATTTCAGAGGACAGTAAGTTTTAGTAGAATAGCCACATCAACATTGCGTTGTTACGCCCCTTTCACCTTTTCTCACTCCGGATCAGTCCGGCTTAAGCTCTCGGCGCGAACGCACCGGTCCCAACGTCTTGCGGTTTCCCGCCAAAAAAGTAAGTTTATCATTTCAGTAATATGGGGACAAAAATAGTTTCATTTCGGTGGCTGTTATAACTCGTGCTAGATTTGTTTAATTTGTTTCAAAATTGTGTATTAAATTCGCAGTAAGTACTGTTTTGTTTGAGTAGTGTTCATATTTTTTAAATAATTTTTTTTCGGAGTTAAATGTAGAACTAACCTCTATTTTATCATCTCAGTGTTATCATTTCAGTGGATTCGGTGGACTGTTATACCAATTACAGTCCACCGGAATTAAAAGTATCTCCGAAATGATAAAAACATAAAGTTTTAGAGATCCTGGTGTCAAATACAAAGTCATAGTTTTGTAATGTACCTACTTTTACCTAGAGTGTCGATTAGATTATTTAGGTGTATTTGTTGTGTAATATTTGTGCTTAAGATATATAATATATACATATATCTATGTAGTTAGTACATGTTTACTATACTTTAGATACACATTTGTTCGGCTCAACGAAAATGTGATGAGTGTGTGGGTCACCACAGTGTAGATTATTATACCTACTAATTGTCAACAAAATAATTATTTCGAGGGTTTACCTTCAATATAAGTCACTTACCTTTATTTTTATATCATTTATTACGAGTAAATAACAATAATAAATAATATTTGATATAATTACAAAATTTCTTAATTTTACAAGATATAACAAATAAGTTAAAGAGCATTTAAACGTTATATGAAAAAAAAAGAGATATACCTATGTGATGAGAAATTGCCTGTGAGAGTGTTTGTCTGAGTCAATGCAAGAGAGCTAGTGTGTGAGCGCGTGGTGTATCTGAAGGTATAGTATTTTATAGGATCATAGTATAGTGTGTATGAATGTATGTCTGTGGATATGAGAAAGAAGAAAATTGAAAAGCGTGTATTTTGATTTTAGGATGCCGCGGCCTAAGCAACAGACTAGAGAAGAAAGGTTGGAAAAAAGGAGGTTGTATGAAAGAAGAAGAAAAGAGAGAATTAAGAGCAATGAAGTCTCACGCGAAGAGTTTTTGAGAAAAGACAGAGAAAGGTATGCCAGAAAAAAAGCAGCGGGATTAATTGTTTCAAGGCATCTAATGACCCCTAAAAAATTAAGAATCCTAAGAAGAAAAAACAAAATAAGTGCTGCTGCTTATTACCAAAGAAAAAAAAATAGAGCAGCTCCAGCTCCTATAGCGGCTCGTGCTAACCCTCTGGATGAGTCAATTGGGGATCAAAGTGATGGTCCTGGACTAAGCACTTCCTGTCACAGTTCCTTCTTGCCTACTTTACGGCGCAGCTTACGATTGAACAGCAATAGTATTAGTACGAATATCCAAATCCAACGTTCTAATACTACAGAAGCTAGAAGCTTTCATCGGGTATACACAAGCAGTCCACGACAAACCCTGCTATCAACGCATCAAAATTTTGTAAATTTTGACTATAGCAATCCTGGTCCAAGCACTTCTCGTCAAGGGAATCCATCTTCGGCTCGGCGCTGCTTGCCGATGAATAGCGATAGTACAATTGGTTCCAATATTCAACATCATATTGATGACAATGTAGTAACTGGCACTCATTGTGTACAACCAAGTGGCGTACAACGAATAACATGTCCATCAAATCTAAGTAGTATCGAGTCAACATTATGCCCCAACAGCCCTGTTTCAGACTCGTCAATTACATCTGTAGAATTCAAGCGAGGACTTAAAGACAAATTTCGAAAATATCAAAAAACTAAAACTAAGCTAATAACAGAATTACAAAACAAATTATTACAGGTCACTAAGGAAAAAGAAATGTTCAAAAAAAGGTGTAACAGACTACAAAGCAATCATATGATTTTGAAGAAAAGTACCCAAAAAGGAGAAAAACCAGCAGTAGAAGTCATAAAACCTGATGAAAAAAAAAATCGAATTCTCAGGAGGGTGGTGAAATTTTTAGAAGATGATGAAAATTCAACACTGTGTCCTGGAAAAAATGACACCATATCTAGACATGGATTAAAAAAACAAAAAAGACTATTGACAGACACACTTAAAAATTTACACTTGAAATATTTGGGATCAGGAGAACCACCGATAAGCTATTCAACATTTTCAAGAATGAAGCCTTTCTGGGTCACTCAACCAAATGTGAATGCACGAAATACATGCCTATGTGAAAAGCACGAAAATATGAAACTTTTGATTGAATCTATGAAAAGAAACCGCCTTATCAAAGAAAATACAATATCCGACGTTTTAAGTAGCCTATGTTGTAGTAAAGATAACATCGATTGTCTGCAAAGAATATGCTCAAGTTGTAAAAATAGACACATTGATTATCAAGAGTTTAATAATGAAGTGAACATAGCGTATTGGGGTTGGGAGAAGAATAAAAGCATATATGTCAAAAATAATGTAGAAAAATCTGCTATTAAAGTTGAAAAAGTAAGGCGTTGGGTGAAACCACTAGATTTAATAAAAAAATTCGAAGATAGCCTGAAACCATTCCTTAAACATTGCGTCAATAATAAAAATCAAAATCAAGCTTTCAAAACGTTAAAAGAAAATATGACTACGGAAGACTGTATTATACAAATTGATTTCAGTGAAAATTATAATGCCAAATATGGATCCGAAATTCAATCCCTTCATTTTGGTGGTAGCAGACAACAGTTCACTTTGCATACTGTCGTAATATATTTCAAACTCGACAACGAAACTTGCAAAACTCAGTCATTTTGTACTGTAAGTACCTCTTTAAGGCATGATGCTGCTGCAGTATGGGCACACCTCATTCCTGTTTTGCAAGAAATTGAGATAACTGCTCCTCTGGTTCGTAAACTTTACGTTATTTCTGACTCACCATCTGCGCAATACAGGAATAAAAATATATTATATATAATAACTCAGTTATCCTCCTATTGTCCGATGCTGACCCACATAATTTGGAACTATTGTGAGTGTGGTCATGGAAAAAGCGCAGCAGATGGAGTGGGTGGAGTATTAAAGAGAACGCTAGATAAACAAGTCTCATATCAACATGATATTACCAATATTGAATCGCTGGTACAAAACCTACAGTGTTATGTTAAAGGTGTGAAAATTGAAACAGTTGAAGATTATCAGGTGACAGAAAAAGATTGGCTCTTGCCCAAAGACTTAAAGACTTTTCCGGGAACTATGAAAGTTCACCAAGTTGTTTGGTCTAAAGAGTCAGGAAACCGTTTGGCACTTCGACATCTGTCCTGTATTGAAAGAGAATGCCTAAATAAAACTATTAGGTGCCCTCACGGCAAGCATTTAGGTTTTCATGACTTCACTGGGATTCAATCAACGAATTTTGCAAATAATACAAATATAGCACATCTGCGTCCAATTCAACTGTCAGAAAAATTAGTACTACGTCCCAAGCCATTCAATGAAAAGAATCTTTCCAAAAAATTACAAAGGAATAGTTTCATACATGAACCACACACACACTCAATCACAAACATTGAAATATCAATTATTAAGCCCTCAACATCCCATTCCTTTGATGGAATGAATAATCAAAAAGGAGAGAATGAGCAGGAATCATCGATAATACCCAAATCATTGCTCGAAAAATATGAAAACTTCAATGAATTTAGCACTCCATCGTGTTCATTTTTTGAAAACAATGATACTGAAATTATTGAAAAGTATGAACGGACAAGAAATATTGACAGCGAAGAAGAAATCATGATTACAGCCAAGAAGAGAAAAGTAAGAAGATTATCTTCGTCTTCGTCCAGTTCTGATTTGAATATTTTTTGATTTTTGTTATTGTATATTTAGTTTTTTAAATATTTGCTGTCATTTAATGGCATGACTTGTTTTAGGTAGGAAGTTAAACTTATTAAAGAAGACTGATGACTATAATAATTATAGTAAAGACGTGCTGTGGTGTGATAATTAAAGAAGATTTG
Source organism: Xestia sexstrigata (assembly GCA_941918905.2). NCBI lineage: Eukaryota > Metazoa > Arthropoda > Insecta > Lepidoptera > Noctuidae > Xestia > Xestia sexstrigata. Next base: position 11,800,663 of record OW799212.2, on the reverse strand, counting down.
TTTATTAGGTACATATCTAAATTAAAAACCTATATTTATAGTCATGAAAAGAGGCTGATTAGTGAATTTGAGAAATAATTGTGTGATTTAAAGTGACATGATGAAAAATTAATCTTTAAGCTACATACTTGAACCTACTCGTAAATACGTACCCAGAAAGACTGTTTTATTGGAATAACTATAATTCGCATTAGGTATAAGAATTACTTATACATAATTGCGAATTATAGTTATAGGTAGAACAAAACTTTGTTGTTTTTTGTTCTATTTAGATATGTACGTTTCTCTATTGTTGTAGTAATTTAAGAATAAAGTGATCTCAATCTCAGGTTTCTGTTATGTTTCATACGTTTATGTAAAAGGATTAAAAGTACTAAGCTATTACTACTAAGATATTTTTATAATGTTTCTTATTCATTTATTGTATTTTAAAAATATAAGAGTTGATTTAATTTTAGAAGTTTTACTGATATACCTGTAGAAACACTATTCTCCTCTCGTTACCAATTTAACTAAATTATACCTAGCATTTTTCTCTTAGTGCAATAGGTAGACATTAGGTATTACTATTAATGGCATAACTTACAAATGCAACCATCATATTAATCAGAAACTTTAAGCTTTCTAATCGCGATACGTTGATTCTTTTGAAAATATATCAAGTAAATTAGTATTAGTACATAAACAAGCAAAAATATTTATTTAAGGTTACCAGCATTTACGATAAAGTTTTCCAACATTTTCACACAACAACAACCACAAAAATTACCAAAGGTTATAAAAGTAAAGAAACTATTCATTCATATCATAATAAACATTACATTACATTAATATCATTCTTTGAGGTTATTGTAACCTCAAAGAATGATATATGTAATAATACTAACTGTAATATCTGTATATTAATGATGATATTAAAAAAACTGTGTACTGTCCTGTCTCAGTGTTTATCTAAAATTTGTGGAAATCAAACCTAACAAAGTACGGAACCCTGGCTGGGGGCACGGTTGTTCTTAGCTGTATCATTTCGGTGGATTTATCATTTCGGTGGTAATTTTTATCATTTCGGTGGACACTTTTAATTTCAGTGGACTCTTAAACTTTATCCTTAAATATTTATGTAAGTTTTGATAATATTTGATGTCCACTCACGCACAATGTTATAAAATAGACTAAAGTATTATTTGTCACTAAAAATATATAGATTGCATTGAAATAAAAAAATCCCACCGAAATGATACATAAAAATCTCTTGTTGAAATTCACCCCGGTATTAAATGAACAACTGAATTGAAAAGTACATTTCTTTGTCTTGAACATTGCTTATTAGTTTGTTTCTGCTCAGCGAATACCTTCAAGCATTTGCATCGTCTGCGAATATTTGTTCCAGTTGTTAAAATGTTTGCTTGCTTCGAGCTTCAACGTGTTAATTGCAAACTTTCATTCTTTGCGTTTCTCCTGAAACCAGTGATGTTATAAATTGTTTTGAGCTTGGAGCGAGCATTGCAAGCTATTATGAAATAGTTGACCAGATGTTTATTGGTATTGAGGAATTAATTTTCAAAGAAATGTTATTTTCAAATTCTTGTCCTCCATTAGTTATCCTTTTTAGGGTTCCGCACCAAAAATGAAAAAACGGAACCCTTATAGGATCACACGTGCGTCTGTCTGTCTTTACGTCTGTCTGTCACAGCCAATTTTCTCGGAATCTACTGGACCAAATCAGGTGAAATTTGGTAGGATGGTGTAATCCTATGACCCAAACACAGATATGCAAAGTAAATAAATATATGAATTTTTTTACGTAAGGGTCATTTTCGGGGGACAAATTAGGAAATAAAAAAAAAAGTTTTGCAAACCTTACTGTGTCACATATCAATAATTGAAAGGGCTCATTATGAGGATCTCAAATATATTTTTATTATTATTGTAAAATAAATAGTTTTGATTTTATTCATGAAAGAAGACGAAAATTTACCATTTCCCCCTTCTGATCTCCGAAACTACAGAGCCTTAAATAAAAAAATAAATATATTTCATTGCTTGTATCTACAAACAATGAACTATATTTTGTTTTTTTTTTTGTAATCTTACAGGTAATCCTATGAGATTTCTATAAATTGAAAATAAAGTGGTAAACTCAATATAAGACATTGACATTGTACGGAACCCTCTCCACGCGAGTTCAACTCGCACTTGGCCGGTTTTTCTATATCGGGTGGTTAGTGTTTAATCTGGTGTAAGAGTTTTTATACCACCCAAGGACTGACTTGGCTTTACATGTCATCAAGAAATATCTCTCACGCATGCTGGTTACCTCACGATGTTTTCCTTCACCGAAGCAAGTCATAATTTCGAATTCGTGTGCGTATTACAACAATACACACATGAATCCAAAAAAATCAGAGGTGCCTTGGGTTCGAACTCGACACCTATGACTTAGCAGTCCGACGGTCACACAGCACACTTCTTTGAGCTACTTTTCTATCTGAAAATTAAGTACGCCATATCGGCCTTAGGCATGCAGTTTCGTTGCGAAGTTAATTCCAGTAACGACTTCCAGCATACGATGATATTTCAAACTGGATAACTTTTCGCTGGGCCAGAGCCAATTCTACCGATAAAGATTTTCTTCTCGCCTTGTAACGGCCCGTCTAATGAACCCACTGTATGTTCAAGTGCATCTACACCCTATATTTTGGATTATGGTAGTCTGGTTTGTGTAAGATCTTATTTAAAGACGTTGAAACGGTTGCAAGTGTTCTCTTAAAATGTCTTACTTAATCTATGAAAGTTTTTGAGATAATCGGCGAGAAGGTTCAGTAATTCATTGATTGTTTCGATAAAACTGGTAGACTTTTATCATTAAGAAACATAAACATTGAACACGTTTAGAAGATAATACAGATAGGTGAATTCCACACTTCACCAAAACTATTTACGTAGGGGTCATAACTTACACGTGGCGCAGAGAGTACTTTTTATATATAGGTGGCGCCTTGTGGTTTCATCCTACGTCTTTGGGCAAACAGTATACAACGTACAGTGTTTATGTATTATGTACATAAACAAAATATACCTAGAGTGTGTAATCCCCAACGCGCAAAGTGTCACCTTGAATTCAGTATAATATGATTCCATGACCCATAAGTGTTTCTTTATTTATTTAGGGAAAACAATTCTCCTTTCTACTAAAATTTGAAACACAAAAGTTTATGAGGATGGATGAATGGATGTTTGTTACTCTTGCACGCCAAAACTGCAGAACGGATTTGGATAAAATTTGGCACACTGATAGTAATAACCTGGATTAACACATAGGATACTTTTTATCGCGGTAGTAATAGTCCGAGGGACATAACCGAACTCCATGCGGCCAAAGACGCGAGCATTAGCTAGTTAATATATTTTAGAAGTAGGCTAATGTACGGTCAACCGAGCTATTAACATTTACAAACATTTACAGACACACATTTACATTTTATTTTTTATTAACATTTATTTTTTTGCATTTTATCATGCAAATTACATTGTAAAATGTAAACCAAATAGCTTAGGTTGACCGTAAAATCCACGTATTACATAAGTTTAGAGTTAAAATTTTTGGTTGGTTATTAACAAAAGTGTTGTTTCATTCATTAAGAAAATCTGCTGACTCATGCAAAAGTATAGCACCTACACGGGTACTATACTTTTGCATGAGTCAGCAGATTTTCTATAAAATACCGGTAAAAAATTTAACATACGGGTCTAGAATTGATGTGCTGAATTCATGGTAACAGTTGCGTCGATATCCCTTATGCCGTGTATTTAAACTACATCCCTAGCAATGAGATTTAAAAATCCTTTTCGCTAAGAAACTTATTCAGAACTTAAAAAAAGGGTATTCTACCAACTTGCATGAAATGAAAAATAAGAGCTAAAATCTCCACCGAAAAATGTAGCAAAAGTATATTGGCCTATACAAACTATTGTTCTACAGATGCTTTTTCCGTAAGTAGTCTCTTGGGAACGAAGGAGTTTCCTTTAAATTTATATGTAACCCAAGATAGTCATATGATTGTCTAGAACATTTTCTTGGTTTTCTCATAGCTGCAGGGCTTACAGACACGACTATATTACCGGAATATGCATTTATAAGATGAGATTGTATTTGCCGTAGTTATTATCCTTTTTATTAATATTTTTTTCAGGAGTTTATTACGTTATTATTGTCACCTTGAGCACAGATAATATAAAACTTGAGGTTGAACCATTGAATGTTGAATGAAGGACGAATGAAGGATATTTCCTTTTGTTGGAGTTGGTTTGATGAGAAAATAACGTACACACTTCAGCTTAATATTGTATTATAAAATACCAATGTGATATGTGACACTTAAATATTTTTAACCTTGGTAAAGTTTAATTGCTTTGTTGGCTAATAGCTCTTGTCAAAACATCCAACATTTTCTACCAAGATGATTATAATTTTATTTGAACCATACAAAATATTTTTTTTGATGATGAACGTAGTATTATAGGTACGTGTCATCCATACCTACACAATACTATGAGAGAACCAATCAAAACAACTATGTACCCAAAACATGTAGAACATGATAAATTGCTCTATCCTTATTATCTGCCGTCGCCAGCTTGTATCGAAATTGATGTTCTCGTTACAGAGAATTTTTGGAACCCCAAACTCGATTACACTGGGTACACCAACAAAAGTTGATGAAAATGTAATTTATAACAAAAGCCACAAACGACGCGAGAGTACGCTATTATTTTTACTCGTTTATGAATGTTTTCGTGGAATAATTAAATATATTTAAGCGCAATCGTGCCAGCATTGTGCTGGCACGATTGCGTTTACGGCCGGGATTGTGGGGTCGCGAAAACACATGCATTATTGGTCAGTGATAAAGCCTTAATGCGATAAGTGGCGATAAAATAATGATCTCGTGAACATTTCATAACGGAACAAGCCGTATGCCATATTCAGGCATAAAGGATTTTATTTCTAAAATAAATCCTTACGTCCTCACTTTCGGTTTGAAAGGAACTCTTGTTCAAAAAATCATGTTACTGCTCCCGAAACTAAAAAGAAAGAAAATACACAAATATACATATTTAGCACATGCTAGAAATGCACACAGTCAGTATAAAAAAATATGTAAAAAAAATCAAAACTTAAACCTAAACAAAAAATAAAACGACTACTACTAGTTAGGTTTTATATTTAACCGTAATATCCGATGCATTATTAACTCTTTGATTTATCGACAGAATGCAAATAAAATGCAAAGAGAACGGAAATTAAAATTCATTTTGATTTTTCTCGTAGCTGCGCGAACCGATTTCCTTACTTGTTCACATTGCGATTTTCTTTCTTTTTGCCCAACTTCCTTTAGTGTGACATGTAGAACGGCATAAAATGTTTTATTCTTAAGCCTTTATTAAAATTGATTTTTTATCTTGCTGGCCTGTATTGATTTTGTACTGCAGTGTCAAGCAGTCTCTCAGGTTAAAGCGCCAGGACAGCCCATGAAATTTAAAATTTTTGTTACGATTTTTTGAAATTTACCGGTCAGTATCAAGCTATATGTTGAACAAAATATGATTCGAGGCCGTAACGCGTATGTATTTACAGAATTGTAATAGTTAAAATCATCAATTCCTCTAAGGTCATGTTATCCCATTGAATTACTTTTTCATGAAATAATTATTCAACATAAAGCCTGACCCTGACCTGCAAAACCCTGAAAAATATCCGAATTTCGAGGGGTTAGCTTGGCGCTCCCCCCCTTAAGGGTGCCCGACGTCCCTGAGAACATAGGCAAAATGTCATTCTATCAGTTGATAAAGATATTGGGAATGTCATTTGGACTGACACATACTTGGGATAAAATTTCCATTTGAGGACAAAAATTTCAAAGTTCATATTTTTTGTAGATAGTACACATAAATTGAAAATTTTCAATACGCGGATGCCCTTTTTTTTTTTCGGATGTGAAATCATCAAATGACAAGAGGGAATGTTAGACTTTTACTGACTAAAACCCATCCATGTTCCTTCATCGCCCTTTGTGTTCCGAGGTCACGGTATCTCTTTCGAACAGTCCCGCAACCCCGGCAGATACGCGGACGCCCACGGTTTACGAGATTTAATTCTTTAAAGTTTCTATACAGATTGAAAAATAGCACGACATTTGCATATTTTTAGGTTGGTTATATTGTCATGGTAGACGTCGAAGTTGACATTTCACGTTCCGTTGACGGTAGAAGTGTACGTTTATTTTATTCAATTTTATATAATGTTTTTTTACATAACTAAGATTTAATTTTTACATATTCACACATTTTTGGTGTGTAATAAATGTGCACTGATTGCTGTGTTATGCAATTACATTGACTTTTTTACACATCATAGCTTCATCTCTAGTGCTAAATAACGTGAAAATTGTCAAAACGGAACGTAACGCTCCGATGACTACGCTTTAGGCGAATATAAAGTGTTTAGAGGTTAGGTTACTATAATTGATTTCCTAAAAACGGTGCGTCGCCTTTACATGGGAGTGGTGCCAGGGCACAGGGGGCACCTCCCTCCTCCCTCCTTCTGCCAAACGATACTATTTTTTTACCTCTTTTCATTCTAACAACTAAATAGCGCTATTCTAACCTCTAAACCTGATCCTCCTAATGGATATCTCCATAACCATGGGGCTCCGGGGTTGTACAGGGTACCCCCTGTCCCCTCCCTACCCCTTCCCCCCGCCCCTTAAATCGTTGTCCACTAATAGAAATTTTAACCCATACTTGTGTCAATATGTTGAAAGTTGTTGTGCAAATATGACTTTTTTTAAAGCGATTTACACTTGCTAAATGAGACTAGTGATTTGTATTCTGAAGGTCTATCTTCAGAATACAAATCACTAGTCTCATTTTTTTCTTCGGTTAGAGGAAATAACATCTCAGTTTTAGCATTTCATATTTTGTAAGCACCTGTTTAAAATTCAACATTCGCGTCTGCCCCTATTCGATCGCACGGTATCTTCCTATCCGGAAAAGAAAATTGAATTTACGTTCTAAAATAAAAATGAACCACAAGTTTCATTCTCGAGGTAAAGCGGTATAAAACAAAGAAATCCGCTGGTATTGTTTAAATCGGAAGCAAAAAGCATGAAAACCCCGGGAGCCGCTTCCTCTGCACGCTGGCACCGGAGCTAAACTTGGTTCAAATAATTGTATCACTAACTCGAACCACCCACTTTCAGGCGCAGTGATTTATGTATATTAAAGCATGGCTGTGTTTCATAATGATAACAAGGATATGTGTTTCGATATTAAATTACGCTGTTTTTCTTTTGATATTTCTAATGAAAATAGGAAACAGTCGTCATTGTCTTTAAATTAAAAAATGAAAATGAAAAAGCCAAAAAGAAAAGTATACCACAAGTCATTCTCAGGGTAGAGTGGTATACAACAAAGAAATCCGTCGGTATCGTTTGAATCAGAAGCAAAAAGTATAAACGCCGAAGCCGGCACGGTTCCTCCGCACAGTAACAACGGAGCAAAACTTAGTTTAAATAATTGTATCACTAACTCGAACATCTGTAAGTTGGCCAACCGCCTGCTTTTAGGCGCACTCATTTATGTACTTATAATTAACTATTGTGTGGTTTCATAACTATGATTAATAAAAGACGATGTTTTTATTTTCAAACCAGAATAAGTATGAGAAAATAGATTATGAAATTCGGGAATAAAAATACTTTTTCACACCACCTGCTCGAAAATGTCAAATTATATGTCAAGCAACCTTAACCTAAAGTGAGTCATTAGTGGCCGGGGGCACAGCCGGTCAATAATGTTATACTGGATTTCATTATGACCCGCTGGTCAATAATGTGATTTGAATTTGGAATCTCACATGCTCAGCTAAATTGGCAGTATAGTACTAACAAACACCCTTTGGTGCCAGAAAGAAGAAAGCTATTCTCGATACCCTTACTACGCGTGGATGATATTCTCGATTTCCTACAAAATCATAACGACTGTTTATTCATATCGTTGCCATGTTTTCGAAGACATAATATTGTAAGAATAATTAGATAACTACGAACCATTTTTTAAAAGGAATGGAATAACATTAAAACTGGCATTAATAATAACAAATACCGTACCGCGCCGTAATACCGTATTAGTAATTGGCTGTAACATTAGTTAATTTATTTATTCTTACTGTTTGTTTATTTAATAAATACTTTGTTTTTAGTACTATGGCTATTATTTTCTCACAGTAGGTGTAAAAAGTAGAGTATCCTCCTCTGGGCTAAAGGTGTCTTTGCCTTGGGCTAGCTTGAATCCCTCGCTGCATTCAGGATTCTTGTATTAACTCCCTCGCTTCACTCGTGAGTTAAACTCTTAATGTTAACTCTAAATCCCGAATCCTTCATTGCGCTCGAGATTCAATATGACGCCCGTGACATAAGACACAACTTTAGCCCCTCGGTGCATAATCTACTATTGTATTTCTAACATCAATACGATTTTCTCACTGATTATACATACATAACATCACGCCTGTAAACCTTAAAGAGTTAGACAGACGTGTTCCCACAGTAGGTCCTTCACATTTCACCAGTTATGTGTATTATGTCTGAACAAAAACAAATCCCACGTTGAAGAACAAGAGAAAATGATTCGTAACAGAGTTATAATGGAAAATAATTGCCAAGGGGAGGTGAATAGTTTCGTAATTACATTTACCTCCCTGGGCCAACACGATTCGTTCGTGTTTACCGACACACGTTCCGGGTATTCTCAGAAGGGGTAAATCGGGTGAACCGAACTTTACCGAGCAGTAAGCAATTTGATGAAAACGAAAAGAAGCATTCCGTGTAGGTACGTGGATGTCACGGCAAAAAGAGAATTCATTTTGATGATGTTATGCAATAATTACCAATTTAATTATAAATGCAACTGCTGAGCATGAGGTCCTGGGTTCGATTCCCGGGTCGGGCAAACTGTTATTGGTTTTTTTCATCAGGAATTTCTCAGTAGCAGCCACTGAGTCTAAATTTGTGCCCAGTTGATGACAATTAGGGTCGCCCCCTATTACGGTGTAGATACTATCAAGTAAACCTTTGCCTAGCCCTTCGGGGATTACAGGCGTAATGTTGTTATGTTAATAATTCAAGTTTTGGAAAGGCTTTTTAATCCAAAATCCCATAAAACTATGTCATCCTGTATTTTTACGGAAATTTTTGAAAAACACAACTTTCTATACTGATATTTTGAAACACAATGGCTCTTAATAGCCTTTCATGCGTTTATAAACGTTCTGATATCTTTATTATATATCTACTTCTTTTATTTGCCACAAAAATAATCTCTAAAACTACTAGATTCAAACGGTAAAGCAAAAAGAACAAAGTCGCTAGGTAGGTAAAGCTCACATCTAGGAACAAACTGCATATTTATGAGAGAACTCCGTGACGACGCGACGTGTTTCAACGTTATGTTGCGAATATTGCTCTGCTTACGTAGCTTAAGCATATTATTTCCCTGTCAACACACGACCGAGGTGTGTTGTTTGATTGAATCGAGAACAGAGAAGTAATCACGTCAAGTGCACTGCAAATGTACGGAACTCAATTACATTTGCTGTGCTATTGAAAATGACAATCAACACGCCAAACAATCGCTAGTCTTGCAATTTGTCAATGTGTTCCTTGCATGTGGTATTTGTGTATTTCTTCTTTCATGTAATATAATCTCATCGTCTGATTTAGTACGAACGAAAAAAATTAAACGTACTTGAACCCTAAAATTGCAATAAAAATAAATTGGTAGAAGAAAGTTATTACCTGAAGATTGCCTTCAGTTATTCCCCCGGCATCTCCATTCCTATTGTTAGGGCTTTCACTTTGATTTACGACTTTCTCATACCTCTGTATAAATTCGAAGGTCTGCGGATTTTTTTTTCTTTATTGCTTGGTTAGTGAGTTCATAAACCGGTTCTACATACAGTGGTAGATGTAAAAACGTGATGTCCTAGTAATGATTGATGGCTTCGTGAGACAATTCGTCGTGCATTGTGGCTTTATTAAAGCAACTCAAAGATTCTATTGTTCATAAAAGAGGTCACGATTGTTATGGTTAGTTAGAAAATTAACGTTCTTGAGGGGTTAAATTATGAAAATTTTGGAATAGAATCCCACTTCATTTCGGAGCTAAGGACGAGCTAAATCGATTTGAATGCTAAAATGACCTGAAATATAAATTTGAATTTACATTTCGCTGGGAAATCAAAGGCTTTTTTCTTCTCGGTTTCAATGAAGCTGGGAGAGCTTCGAATTAACAGATATTATCTTTGTTCAGAGCTCGAACAAAAATATTAAATTCCTTTATCCGATATACCTCGTTCGTGATACGATTCTTTCTGTTTAATAGAGAAGTAAAATGAGATTTAATTTCGATTCCAATACACACGGGAACTGCCACTTGGGTTTATTGAACCTTCTGTTGACTATTGATTTTGAAATAATAAGTAATTTGAGTTCTTATTGAATGTTTTCATATTATCCTAAGAAGTTGGTGCAAAATTGTTTTACGAAGTAGGTTATATTCCACGTTACATTTAACGAATTGTTAAATGAAATGTTTGTAATACATACGCATAATGTAGTGCATACTGTGCTTTTCTGTAAGTGATGAGGCGCTTAGACTTAATTATAATTGTAACAGTGTACTCATTGTTGAAAATTATAATAATAAATAAAATAAAGCTCGGACCCTGTTCCCTGCGCTGCGCTGATGGGCTACTAGGTATTTCATATTTTTAATTGTTTTAATAATAAAAATATTTAAAAATGTAAATTAAATGTAAAGAAATGAATAAGATAAATAAATAAATAAATATACCACGAAAATAAGCAGATTATTCGGTTGCTTGTATACTACGAAACAATGCTTCAGTATTTACTTTAGTCGCTGTTTGCCCGTCAGTTACAGTTAAGTAAAAATGCAGTGGAGCCGATTGCAAGTTAATTGAGAACCTAAACTGCTTGCAGTTCGTTTCTTCTGGTCTGGTCTGGTATAAGTAGGTACTGCTGTGTTTAAACATTTATTATCAATAAAACACTAGTTGTAGTAAAAAACAAAATATGTAGAGATTTAAAAGCATATTTTTGTTAACGAACACCAAAATGGTTACGAGTAGTAAATATGAGTTGTGTGCAGTGCTAACGTTTTGTAAAAGCTTCGATTATGTAGAGCAAACAAACGGTGATGACGCAAATAGATTGTTTTCTAGTTTAGTCGCTATCCACCGAAGTTATAAGAAGAAGAAAATAAAAGTTACTTCTTCTGGGTTCACGAAGCCGACGCCCTACTCTAAAACGTTTCGTCCGTATATTCGGATCTATCCGTTTCTCTCACTCGCACTCATCTGCGGACGTGCGCGACAGAGAAGGATAGATCCGAATATACGGACGAAACGTTAGAAGTAGGGCCCCTGCACCCCAGTACGTACAGGTAGTCATACACGCTATGGTGTACCTGACCGGTTAACCTGTACAGTTGAACTGTACAGGTAAACTAGAGCGTGTATTTATTTATTTATGTACACAAAAATACTTAAACAGGACAATATATTAACATAGAAGAGCACAAAGGTACTGCTACTTTTGTGTATGTTGTAAAACGGTGCTGGTTTCCTCACTTGTAAGCTCAAGCTTACCTGACTACCCTCTAGTAGCCTAGCGTGTATGGCTACCTTAACACTATTTCTTTGTCAAGTTGAAGGATTTTAAAAGAATTCTAATTCGTTGCTTCATAGGTTTGAAAAACTAGAATACTTATACGATGCAATTAATATACTTGCATTGTCAAAATAGCATTGCGTTAAGGTTTTAGTTTGTCTTCAGAGAAGGTTAAATTACCTGCGATATTTGAAATACTTCACTTGGAAATTTCTACAAGGTGTTAGAAATGTTAAAAGAATAACACCTGTTGATAAGCCACCGAACTTTCGGCCCCGGCACGGTAGGCTCAGAACTGGAAAGGCTGTAAAAAATTTGAGGTTAAAATAAACTAAAGTTTTTATTAGTTTTGAGTTTGACTTTTTCTTTTCAATAGATATATTCGGTAATACAAACTATGTCCTACAGCTCAACTGCTCAACTAGTTGAGCAATCTGGTTGAGCAGTGGGGAAGAACCGATTAATTGATCATGTTACTTCTTCACAAATTCATTGTTAACCTTCAAGGATTGATGCTTCTAGCACAGCAATCGTCCTAGTTTAAACCCAGTTGCACATGTTTTGTATCCTGCCATTTGCTTTCCAATCTATGGTACAATAATCGGGATCGGCTTCCAGTCTAACCGGATGCATCTGATTACCAGTATTTTACATGGAGCGACTGGCTATTTGACCTCCACAACCTAGAGGCTTGAACCAATCAATATTGTTTATTCCTTTTGTTATAACTAAGTTAAGCGTTGAATACAGGCAGGAAGACATTATCTCATCATCATTTTCATTGGCAGCATTGTTCTACCCACTGAGTATAAGGTTTTCCCTCCATTGCCATGGTTCCCTTCATCAACATGCTAAAAAATGAAAAGCCACGCTCTGCTAATAAATTAACAACAAACATATTTGGGCGATCCAATTGTTTCTTATTTCGCATTCGGGCCTCACAAAATGTAATCGTCCCTTGAAAGTCGACAAGGCAGCCCTATCGCTAAGGTTGGAAGTAAAGTAGGTAGGTACGTGACATGTTTACAATAAGGGTGAATTTCGGGTGGCACGTTTTCAGCGATATTGCTAACTCAGTTACAATGTTTTTCACCCAATTATGGTTGTCCGTAATAATTATAAAACGAAAAAGTTTTCGATTATGTTGTGTTGTTTGAGAAAGGGAGACAAAAAAACAATTTTGCTGGGTCGTTCACGATTACTGAGTTATCTTGTTTAAAAAGTATTTTATCGTCTGTGTTGGAGTCGGCATCCATTCTAAATGGATGTGAGTCATACCAATTTTACATGAAATTACTGCCTATCTGCAGGCCTATTACGTATCTTTCTGATATCCAGTGACTATCAAGCTTCGGTTGTACACCGAACTTTGATGACAACCGTGAATATCATAATATTGGTATTACGTATTACACAGAGTGTATATCACTTTACGGTGACTTAAAGCCCGGGTACGGTGTAACGTCTTTCACGAAAGCCACTTCAAACTCAGTTGTCATCAATTTGATATCCACTATGCTAACATAATCGCAATATTAGAAGAATTGATACGAAAGCGTCTGTCAAAATGAGTTACGGATACTATCAGCCACGATGGGCACCGATGACGTCATATTTGATCGCGACTATACATAATACGAAACTAGTTATTTGATATGATATTTCAGCTACTAGTTATTTGATATGATATTTATTTGATATTTCAGCCCAGTTACTATCATTTCGAGCTGTCAACAGAGCGTACGTAATAGGCCTGCTGACCTCCTAGTGACTGTGTAATTCGACAGCCATCGGTATAACTGCGGTGAAACCAGAATACTTACCCTAGTACCAAAAATTTTACGACAAGGACACCAGACGTGGACGAGGCAAAATGAGTATGGAAGGATCTTAGCAGGTGGTTTCTGCCTACGCTTATGGGAAAAAGGCGTTAGTTTATGAATCAATGTGTGTTGAAATAAATAAATAATCCACATTGAGTCAACGTGGCCCGGTCCCTCACACAGACAGGCCAGTGACACAGTAGAGGGACATTTATAAGAGGCTAATTAAAAAAATAAAATAATTCGTTAAGTCGTAGGTACCAGTCATCAATTCACTTTCCTCATTTCATTTCGTTAGTTAGTATTCCTCATTCCCTTTCAATATAGTGTACATTATTCTACTAGTTTAGCCCTTTCATTTGATACCCATATTGAAGGAGTTGTGAAAAAATATGTAATCCGCCATTTTGTGGCGGCGGTCATCCTCGACCGATTTTCATCAAACATAGCTAAGAACGCTCCCTACTAATTCACCTTTGAAACAAAAAAAAAAACAAAATCAAAATCGGTTCATTCGTTCGGGAGCTACGAAGACACACACAGATACGTCAAACTTATTACACTCCGTCGTTTTTGCATCGGGGCTTAAAAACAACCACAAGAGAATGACAATTCAATTAATTCCATAAAAAACCCGTTCTAAATCCGAACAAAGCTTTAAATAATGAAGACGAACACAGTAGCGGGGTGGTAATTCCTAAACGCAATTATACAATGGTCCCAGTTGCAAGGAGGACCGTATAATTTAACTTGGCGGGCTCACAACGACATTCTACAGAATCCTGCTTGTTCAGTCACCTACGTAAGCCAACAAATAGCAACGAGAATAGCGTTATAAATAATTTGGGAGCGGAATTATATCGTAAAATGGTATAATGTTTGAAAGGTATACGTTTTTTTACATTCGTTTTTATTCGGTGTTGAACGTAGATACGTGTGATGTAAGGTGGTGTAATAACTGATTTTATTAACAGTAGGTGAAACCTAAATTGATGCCTACATAAAACTACCGTGTTATTTTTTAAACTCCAATCAGTATATTTCATATAGATAAGTCAAATTGTAGCTTTGTGCGAAAAGATAATTTATAAAGTTAATTAACATTTCTAAAAGAAACAACCCTGTAAGGAATCGATCTGTTGAAAGTTACTGAACATTATTCCCACCACCTCCAATATTGTTACACACGGGACATCTTATTTTGCTTCAAGTATTTTCCCAGTTCTGAAGTCCCGGTTCCCCGAGTGCGGAGTGATAGACAGATCGAAAACAGCCTATTTATCACTGAATAATAGAAGCCTTCGCTTTTCGAATACGTTTTTGTTATTACTTCGTTTTGGTTTTAAAATATTTCAACAGGCAGTGTACGTAATCGTGACATCCTAACTTTATTACCCAACTAATGACATAGTTAGCCTGGATATTGCGTGGGCGAGTGCAACTTGTATCACGTGTGCCCTATACCCTTAACCCATAATGTCAAATGGCTGCGGGTACCATCGACACATGTTTACACCACTAATTTGCTCTATGTTGCAAATGTTTGTGTCACCTATATACAATATACATGAATGTTAGCGTGAAGTCAATCGTCTATTCACTCTATATAAATGAAATGTAATTGTTGTAACCGATATGGTTTATTTTTTGTGTTTGTGTATGGTTTGTATGAAAGTTTTTTCTGTAAAATCCACCGAAATTTTAGACAGTATTTGTGTGAAAATCTCAATTCTTTATTAGTAAACTTCACCCATGCAGGGCTGAAGCGGGTTGCTAGAGATAAATGAAAACGATATGACATGATACAAAGTAATAAAGTAAAGCTTGCCAAAAAAAGACAAAGACAATAAAAAATCCGAATCCGAAGACAATAAAATTCTTTCTTGAAATTATACAGTTGTTATCTGTTGAAAAGTCGACGGCCGCCGAGATTCTCCCAGAGGGTTAATTATTTATATTGTCTTGGCTACATCTCGGAGAAGATAAATCCGCATCACGTTTCTCAGTTTGATATAACATTGCCGATTTAAGATTTGTCATTTATCTATGACAATGAATGAAATTGTGCAAGCCATATTTACATACACAAAACATGCTAAATTCCCAAAACTACCCTATTCAGTATACAGCGTGCACAAGGTAAACGTCTGCTGCAAGTTTAAACAAGCAACGGTGACAAATAGTTCCGTTGTAATCCCTGCTGAATTTTTATAAGCAAGTGACAGGTGCTCTTACTTGCGAGCATTAGGTTCGCTAGACATTGCTCGAGTCAGAAACCCAATCCATTAGAGTACAATAAAACTTAGAATTTTATTTACGTTGAAACTGTAGAAAAGTAATGGTTTCTGGTGGACTTTCATGACATGCACATGCGACTATAAGAATAAGAATAATTTATTTAAAAAGTAAATATTACAAAAGTGTACATTTAGGTGCAGCAGTGTTATTTCTTAAAGTATTGTATAATTAGTGCATATAAGTAAACTATAACTACAATATATAATCTAACAGTTGCAAGTAACGAAAATGTCGAATTTAAATGTTAGATAGCGACCTGCCTGATCTAGGTTTTTTTTAAACCTGTGTTTCAGGCCATCACTTTACATTAGATAATTTAATTAGGTCAGTAAAAGTTTTAAAATAAAATAAATCTATTAACAACTATAATTACACGGACACAGAAAAACTTCTAGAAGTCCTATTTTGATTATTGTTACTTAAGTTAGTTTTAATGTTTAATTTAATGTTTTTTTACCAATTTGATTTTTGTTATGTATCGCTAAATAATCTGATATTACAAAACTACATTACCTATAACTATATAAACACCTTCAGTCCTCCATGATTCCTGCACGAACCCTTGCATGCAAACAGTGATTTGCGTGTGTAACATTTAACGCTACGATTTTATGCACCGCCAATCAAAGTTAAGATATTCAGAATACACATTCTGTTAATCTTGACGTCTTTGTGAGCGGTCTTATATGTTTAAATATATCTCGACTTGTTTACACGGTAAATAAATAAAAAAAAAACAGCTACATCTTAACTTCACGCTTGTAAGTTTAGGCAAAGAGCAGAAAGGTTTGGCAATGGTTTACCTGATAGTACGTTCGCATTTCGCCAGTTATATTTAAGTTATTAGGTATTTACACGGAGTCTCGATTTGTGCCCTGTTGATGGAAATATGCTCGTACCCTGTTACATGGGGCTTAAACAACTTAAACTTCTGCCGAACCCTTTGGATATTACAGGCGTGATATGTTATGTTACGATTTTTATCCATTAACGATAAACCCAGAATAAATGCGTGCGTCTAGCCCCTGCTTAATGTATGTATGCCCAGCTATTCAAATGAGTCTGAGCGGCGTAATTTCAAAGTGCATTGAATTCAAATGTAAGACTTGTTGCGCATTCATTTCATAAATTATACTCGTACTGGCACAATTAGCCGTCTCGCGTATTGTTTTCGCATGATTTATTTCGTTATAAATATATATTCTTTTATTTTTGCATAAGCCTGTTATTCTCCACTCTTGTAAGAGCTTTTGAGCAATGGTGAAGACCCGATGATATGGTCTCCAGTCTCCACCGACTGTTATAGTATTTATGCTATAAACTATACTTAACTTAACTATACTTAATATTCATCATTCATAATACTATTTATCATCCTTTTTTATTTGTTTCTATGTTTACACTCAGCAAATCGAACTAAATACGATTCATTAACATAAAAATAGCTGAAATAAAATATTGTTACTCATAATTTTCATGTGACACTTACGTCAAATTGTCAAACTGTCAGTAACTTTTTTATTTTTCTTTCTGGCTTAGTCTACGATGGTTACTTTTTGGTTTAGATAATTTAAATTATTTTTATCAATATGTGCAGCTGCAATATTGTATTTTATAGATTATTACGATTGTTTATTATATAATTTAATTTTAAATTATATTTATAAAATTCTTTACGCATTCATGGCCGACTACACTTGTCAGATGAGATGATAGCCACAAGAAGAAAAACTAATATTTGAAAATTGGAAGATGACTTTGAAAACGAGCTGACGAACGGCTGGAAACAGTCTATGGGATCTCAGATGAGAGGCTTGAGAAAGCAGCTTGGTTTTTGCTGTCACGTACATATACTTCCCAGAGAACCCAACTAACGATTCACCTGGGTCGGATCTTCGGAAGCTGTCTTCGTGCCTGCCACTAGCGCTTGTCTCGCAGAGCTACCCTGACGTCTGGCCCTAACTACACTGGTGCGTTCCTACAGAGCTGGCGCGGTGCGTGACTCTGAAAACCGCATGACGCCCTTCCAGCAGAGTTTTCCCTGAAGCTTGATCCTGTTCCTGTCTCTCCTACAGTGCTGAACTGATTTATCACCATCTAAGTGCGTGATCTATAAAACTACCACCTTCATACTTTCATAGTACGTGCTAGGTAGGTTTTTTTATAATTAACTGTATCTTTTATCTCATCCGTAAATTCATTTCTTTCACTTATTAAATTTTAATTGTACAAGTCTGCTTATATCCTTTTATTTTGATAGGATCAAGTAGATTTGTTACACTGTGTGATAGAAGTATGTTTTGTTGGGAAAGAACGAACGGTTCTGCTCTTCCCTCAAGCAAGTCCCAAATCGAAAGGCGTAGGGAGAAGTGAGTGTGTTCTGTCTTTGTGTTGGCATATCAAGATAAAGGAAACTGTTCGTTGAAACTGGTCACTCCGGCTAGCGGGTTCGAATATAGCCAGAATGAATTGAGGTGAACTTCGGCGGCAAAAGAAACTTGGATGTTCTTGATTGATGTATTTACTATACACAGTTATTTCAGTAGGACAAATGATTATTTCCACAAATTGAATTATTAGGTACAATGATTGCGACACAACGCACCATGCGTTGGACAAATTTTCTTGAGAGAGATTGATGATGAGCGACCGTTCTGCCTTGACAGTTAGTGACCAAGTTTTCTTTTTGAGGCCGGAAACGGAACTTGGTTGACATTGATTCTTTTTAACCACAGATTACATAAATGACAAAATTAGTGCACAAATGCTGCAAGCAATGAATAGTCTCGATATAAAACACAGATATTATTAGAAAATTATGGACCTCAACATTATATCTCTTAATAATAAGAAATTACGCAAAATACATGTTAATTTGAGTAAACAGAAAAAGTTTCACACAGACATGTAGTAGAGAGACAAAGCTGACAATGTCTTAAAACTTTTTCTAAAACTGTACATGCTATAAACTTAGGTGAATCCGAATCAAATGACATTAATAGTGCTAAGTGCCAATGCAGCAAATACCTGACTTGACCCGGTCTCCACTAATGTGCATAATGTTCAGTTAGCACAGTTAATCGCTTAAATTATGTCACCGTAACCTTTTCATATAACTGAGGAATGCGACCTCCACAGCATACTAAAGACACACGAGGTATTTGTATGTCATGTACTCATGTACTTATAAAGGGTATTAAAAACCTCTTAACGAAGCCGAAAGGCACTTGTTCTTCCCGTCATTGCGATCATTGTTTGGTTCTACACCAAACCTGGGAACCTTCTAGGTTCTAGTTACGGAGATATTTTGGGTAAAAGTTCCACCTTTTTGACAATTTTTTTGTCAATAAAGTTTTTATTGTAAGATTTTTACTTCCACGACCTCCGTACTATTCAAAACGCCTCCACGACCACGGTACTATTCAATTCATCCATCAGCACAAAGTTTTCAGTGCGTTACATTGAGTTCTACCACAAAACATGTTTTTTTACCACAAAAAAAAAAAAAGTTTTGCGTAAAGTAACTTAGTATGATGTACAGAATGCTTGGTTGACGGCTTCGTGATGAGGTTGTTTACACCCTGTATAGAGTGGAACAGTGACGCACAAAACTTACTACAAATTCAGTACATCATTCTGAAACTCCCACATCGAAATTTTTCATCGGTAATTTTTAAAAAAATCTGCTTCTCCATACATTTCGACCGTGTAGGTATTGCACTTTTGTGGAAACAGCTGTTGTTTTTTAATTACCGAGGTTCAGAATGATGAACCTTTTCTTCTTCTTAGCGTGTCGATGGCAATCTAAATTGTGTCGGCCTACAACTGAGCTACTAGTTTGGCACTTTCGGTAGCGTCTATCAGTTCCTGTAGTGAACAAACAACAGGACACGCAGGACACGATATTAAGTGCCACATCGTTTATGGAACAGCACCTCATTAACACTCCAAGGCGGAATCATTAATGAATTTCCACCTGAACAGGTTTTCTTGCTTCGGCCAACCTGTAGTCCATTTAAAGACTTCCAGGTTAGCCATGGCAACTCCTGTCCAGGGTCCCGATTTGAATGATGAACTGAACGGGGGCTTAGGCCTCCGTTCAGTTCATGTTCAATGGCTGCTTTTTTTTTAGTTTTCTTTTTTTGTCATTTTAGGCCCCCAGTTACCACACCACCATTTGTGCGTTGGTGTCCATCCACCCTGTATTGTCAAAGGAAACAAGAATTAATTCCGAAAGAGCCTAATAGTTTTAATGAGGGCTATCGTTTTAGAGTTCACCAGATGGCGCCGCTGTCGAGTAAGGTCCTGTCATTCATTCTATTGTATACTTTAGAGTACTAATAGCTTCATAAAAAGTTTATATACAGTACGTATTCAAGTACGTATTTCGTTATTCAGTACGTATAACAACAGTGTGTTAAACTTCAGATACATATTTACAATATTGTCCCTAAAATTAGCAAGCATCATTTAAAAATTATTTACATTTAAATTAGATCCAAACTTGCTACTTTAAATCTTCAAGACATAAATAATCAGGAATTGCAATAATCAATCTTGACCACAATCGTGAATATTAGGAAAAATCCGTGATAAAAAAGCGAACACTATGGCATCTGACATTTCTGAAGAACTTACTCTACACGAACGCCTCTAGCGGCGAATTTATGCGCGATAGCTCCCATTGGTTTAGGTGTTTGTCTTAAACTAATTCTGTTGATAGATTGCCTAGATAGATCGAGTTAGCCAAGTTGTCTAGTAATCAATTTTGCGAGGCAATCATTTATCTAGTGATAATTATTGTGTTTGGATCTTTCCTAATCGGAAAACTGTTATATGTAAATACTAGAAATGACGTAAAATATGAATTCCTATCCACCTTCACATTTTTAATCGTTATTTAGTATATATATAGTATATATATTTATTTATTAGTATATATATAGTATATAGTATGTACTCACACAAATTCATTTGAAATTGTTACAAGTCTTTCAATTGTTTTATTATAAGTAGATTAAGTAAGTTTTAAAAATACCTTAATGAAGATTGCAGCGTTTGTTTTTAATATAAGCAAGTAAGTGATTGATTACTTAATTGGCATTGACACGCCATAAGTATACCATAACTCAGACCACAAAAAGCCAACATTCTACCGCTAACGATGCATTTCAGGTCATCGAAATTCGAACACACGTATTCATTCTGGCTGAAAGCTTGCACTCACACCTGTCCGGCGAAGCAGTAAAAGCCATCTGCGACTAACAGCATTGTCAGATTGAACAAAAATAAAGACAAACAACCCGATCGTGTTGGCCTTCGCAACACGAGCGAGAGTGATGAGCAGCACAGAGAAATTTACTGCTGTCAGGTTGAAGAACACATAAAACTTTATAGTATCAAGAGCGCATATGGTAACTCGTTAGTAACTAAAGGTAAGTTGAGCGCTCGTTAGTTGAAGGGAAGTTAGTTGAGTTGAGCGCTAATTGAGACTTCAATGCTTTCCGAAACTCTTATTTATTTATTTATTTATTTAAACTTCGTGTACAATAGACCACTATTACCAACATATGTACCAAAATAGGCGGACTTAATGCCACAAGGCATTCTCTACCAGTTAACCTTTGGGTTAAATAGGAAAACATAGTGATAGGGTACAAAGTAATGTCTAAAAAAAACTTTTTACTAACGAGAGTTCAGATTTAGATTGATACTAATACACATATACAGATAAAATAAACTAATAGATATTTTAACAAATACCAAAAATTAAAAAGACAATAACAAGAAACCTAATAATAATTATTATGACGACTTCAAATTGAGAGCTATCTATTCTGACTTAAATAGTAGTTACGAAACTCTTCAAAAAGAAATATGAACATTGCAGTTCAGATGGTCTGTTGGAACTGTCTCCATCACCTATCTGTGTTCTTATGTCGTATTTATATTGCTCTGGTACAAATCAAGGCTTTTGAAAAAGTAAGTCTTCACCAGTTATGAGATTGCGGGAGATCCTGCACTTGCATTTTTGGATCGAGGGGAGTGTAAAAAAGAAAACCCTCTGCCTGTATTGGGACAACATAGACTAACAGAATCTAAGTAAAAAACATACCTTTATCATAGCCTTGAGCATTGCGTATCTGGTGAACACGTTCCTCTGGGCCTTGGACTCGGAGTAGCGAGCCATGAGCGTGACAAGCGCCTTCTTCGCCGTGTCATAGTTCTCGTCAAGACGCACGCGCACTCCTCGCAGACGCTCGTTGGTTTCTATCACCTCCTCTTTCGTCTGCCCGCCTGGTACACAGAAATATAAGCTAGGATAAGTTTTGGAAAATTAAGGTCAAAACTTTTTCTTTTTTTTTTTACGTTATCGTACACAAAGTTATTGTTTTTTATGTTTTTTTTTGTAGGTATATTAAATCTGCCAGTGTCTCCTGTAACTTGTGACCCGCATGTTCCGAACTGGGACACAGGTCTATTCTCTGAATGGGAGTCGGTCACGATACACCAAACGGCCTGAGTGTCGGATTGGTGGTCTTCAAATTTTCGTTTTTAGGACATGCTGGTTTCCTTACGATGTTTTCCATCACTATTTTGAGAGTGGTCAATAGGGCCTTACATATAAAAACACAAATTGGGTACCTGGATTCAATCTACATGAAGTTGAGGCCGCCTCAGTAGCACAATATACAATGACCTCAACTAATTATCAACTTGTCCTGGATGATCCAACATTAAACGCGCTATTTATATCAAATATCTACCATCACCGGCTAGAATGTAATGACAGCCAATTCGAAGGGAATACCAAGCATTATTCATTCATTAAAATTCTTTAATGTTTTAATTAAAATAGTACCTATCAGCCAGTATATTTGATCTTAATTTATTTGATTAGTATACTGAACTAAACTGATCTAGTTAATCTAATTACCATTGTCAGAGTGAAGTGCAAGCTTAGCACTTAACATGAATAAACCAGAGGAATTAAGAAAAACTCTGGCAGCTTTCATAATCAGCGGTGCTGCCAAAATTCTGTGAAATGGGCTTTTATATTTAATGAGGGACATAAATATGATTTCAAATAAATTTTTGGTGGAAATAACTTAGCTAACGAAAAGCCTTCTGAATCCAAGAATCGTGTTCATAGCTGTTTTACAATGAATTCATGTTTTGTTACAAACTTTGCTTTTATTAAAATTCACATTTTGATTCACAGTTGTAAATAGTTAATTTGTTAATCATATTTACACGCAATATTCAAATGCAATCATGCCGTTCCTGCTTTTAATTGATAAATAAATATGTTGAACGGTTATCATAATTGAATGAAACAAACATAATGTGATGTGAAGAGATTAATATTGAACGAATCTGCAAATAACGTTAAAATTAATTATTAGTTCCATCATTCCACTGAAATACAAAAATACATTGTCGGTTTGTTGTTTTGTACCGAGTAATAGAATTTTATTGTTACCACTAAAACGTGATAATATTAAAATGGAATACGTAAATTCATTTTATGAATACTTTAATCTAATTACAGTCACATGTATTTACTATTCCGATTATAAACACATATATTTCATTGTGTTGCTCGTTGTGCCAACGATTCGAACTACTTACTTGTACCTCCATCAAACATTTTACAATCTAGAGACAAATGGCCACCATAACAAATGGGCTACCTTCTCGCAGGTCGTGGCTACTGGCTACACAAATCAATGACCGGGCCGGGCAGCCAGCCTCTTAACATTCCGCCCGGCTCCGAGACTAATCTTCTCCTACCCGCCTTTCCTAGTCCTAGAACTACACTCCATATTCATAAACGTTTTATAACTTTGATGGTATTATGCTACTGGCATGAAAATTACAAGGAATGTTGAAAGATATTTTTTTTTAAAAACACATTTTTCTCTTTCACTTCGTTGGCATACTCGTAGATATCGGCCCATTTTCAATATAAAAAAAAATAGAATAGAAAAATATGAATAAACTTTGATATACTACTCTGTCAAGAAAGTACCGGGAAAAGATCAATAATACACAAACTGTCTGTTATTCATCCAAATTTATTTTATCACCTTCAAAGTATGCTCCTTTAGAAACGATACACTTGCGCCAACGAATAATCCATTCATCAAAACATTTTTTAAACGCTGCTTCCGGAATTGAGTTCAGTTCTCGCCGCGAATTCTCCTTTATGTCTTCTATCGATTGAAAACGGGTGCCACGAAGTGGTAATTTGAGTTTAGGAAAAAGAAAAAAGTCAGCAGGAGCCATATCTGGTGAATATGGTGGTTGCTGGATGGTATTTGTTGAGTGTTTGGTCAAAAATTCGTTCACAATGATAGCCTTGTGCGAAGGCGCATTGTCGTGGTGCAAAATTCAAGAATTTTCTTTCCACAAATCTGGCCTTTTTCGTCGAATTTGCTCTCTTAAACGCCGCATAACGCTCAAATAATATTGTTTATTTACCGTTAGACCTTCCGGTAAGAATTCAGAGTGCACAACACCGCGATAGTCAAAGAAAACAGTCAACATGACTTTGATTTTTGATCGACTTTGGCGTGGTTTTTTCGGTTTCGGTTCAGTTGGAAGGCGCCACTCCGAAGCTTGTTGACTAGTTTGCATGTCAAACTCGTAAACCCACGTCTCGTCACCAGTAACAATGCGTTTCATGAATGTTGGGTCCGAACTGACTCGTTCTAGCATGTCCTCAGCGACTTTCATGCGATTGAGTTTTTGGAGAAAATTCAGATCTTTTGGGACTAGCCGAGCAGCAACATGTTTCATACCCAAATGATTAGTTAAAATGGTACGGATCGACTCGTGAGATACAGAAAGTTCGGCGGCTATCTCTCTCAGAGTTGAATGGGGATTTTCAGTCACTATTTTCTTCACTTTTGCGATGTTAACTTTAGTTGCAGACGTTGACGGCCTACCAGAGCGAGGCAAATCTTCCATCACATCTCGACCGCTTTTGAACGCTTTGAACCACTCATAAGCACGAGTTTTTGATAAAGTCGATTCACCGTAAGCCTTCTGTAACATTTTCAGTGACTCCGAACACGAAATTCCATTGGCGATGCAAAATTTAAGACAAACTCTTTGTTCGATATTTTTGTCCATTATGAAATTCGCAATACACACTATATATGATATTACTAAAACCAGCACTGTATTTAATATAAATAACAGATGCAACTCAAACTCCGCGCCAAAATGGAAAACAGTTGTGCCAATCTAACAACTACAAAAAAACAAAAATTTGAATTTGGAACCATAAACAAATCATCCATTCCCGATACTTTTTTGACTGAATGTAAATCAAGGTCTAGCGGTTGCATGAGTGATGATGACGTTTATGATGGATTCGTTGCATAACAAAACAGGCCACAATCAAGTCATTTAATACAGGGTGTAAACAGGCCCTTCACGAAGCCGTCAACCAAGCATTCTTTACATCAAATTATGTAACTTTACGAAAAATTATCGCTGGGAAACGACTTTTTTTTTTGGGGTGAAAGATCACGTTTTACGGAAAAACTCAATGTAACGCACTCAAAACATTGTGCTAATGGATGGATATGGCGCGGGTTGTAGAGGTGCTTGAAGTAAAAAAAAACTTGTGAGAAAGTTGGAACTTTCACCCCAATATCTCCGTAACTAGAAGGTTCCCAGGTATGGTGTAGAACAAAAAAATGATCGCATTGACGGGGAGAACAAGTGCCTTTCAGCTTCGTTAAGAGTCTTTTTACACCCTTTGTGGTCAAATAATTTTGTAATATTTTCAACAAAACATGCTTTTATAAGTAAATAGCGGACGTCACGCGATTTCACCCGCGTAGTTCCCGTTCCCGTGGGAGTACGGGGATAAAATATAGCCTATGTTACTCAGGGTGAATGTAGCTTTCTAATGGTGAACGAATTTTTGAAATCGGCGCAGTAGTTTTTGAGTTTTTTCATTACAAACATACACACACACATAAATACAAAAATACAAATCTTTCCTCTTTATTATATTATAAATATATAAATTAATTAATATTATATTATAATTATTAGTGTAGATAGATTATGAATATTCTTTTTATGATTTTGAGATACAATTACAGCGATACACAACAGAGTCGGTAAATTGATTGATTGATACAAATAAAGCTATTGAAGATAATAAATAAACGTTGATTACTCACTGGAAGTGCCTTCATCCTTGACATCTTGTACGATACGACGGACGCTCTGCGTGAACTTGCCCACTAAATTCGTACTCGCTGAAACAAAGAGGAATATTCACATTTACAAAAATAAAACACCGAAGTTTTGAGAGAAAAGACTTGACAACTTTGAAGGCGTTGAAGCTACAACAAAGGACTAAAAAGTATCCGGAAAGATTCTGTACAATTATCAAAATAAACTTTGATACCGCCCCGTATCAAACGCCGCTTGGTGACATAAAAGTGATAAAAGTAGCGAAGTTTGTATTGAAATATGTAGTTTTAAACCGCGGTGTCGCTCACGTTTCGGTCGGAAATCATCCCATGGGAACATTTTACATATAGCCTATCACACTTTGGAATAATGTAGCTTCCCACTAGTGAAAGAATTTTCGGAATCGGACCACAAGTTCTGATAATTACCCTACATCCGAACTTGCTAGCAAACTTTACTTCTTTAAAAATATTAGTGTACCTAGATAGATATCTGAATCGAACTCGATGGGATAACTGTGGCCTATGTTTCGTAAAATCTTCACCACATTTAGGCTAGCGGTGGCGTGTCGAATTTGAAACATGCATGTGCACTCAGCTGCAGCAAGTGAGCGGTTCGAATGAACGAACGAACATTGGGAAACAAAAGCCGAATGAACGAACGATGAATAAACCCTACTGGCCAGCTTTATTCTGTGGACTTCATTCTATATTGGACTAGTGAGTGTGATTGGATTAACCAATCTGGCTAGTCTATTACATTATGAAGCTTTATTACGTATGCGGTCTATTTTAAGTTTTTTCGCGTCTGCTGAGGCTGAGATCCGGGATTCAATTCCTGGGTCGGGCAAAGTGTTATTGGGTTTTTCTATCAAGAATTTCATTATAACGTAGCAGTCACGGATTTTGGATTTGTGTCCGGTTAATGACAATAGGCTCGCCCCCAAATACATAGGACTTAAACATAACTGGCGAAATTTGAGTGTACTTGTTAGGTACACCTCTGCTTAACCCTTCGGGTATTACAAGGCGTGATATTATGTAAGTTTTTTTTAAAGGCGTAGGTAATCCGATAGTTTCATATTGACTGCAAGCACAAATCATTACTAAGTATTTCTTTTTTAGGTTAAAATTCCTCATTAAAACTGAATGTGATCGCGTTAAATAAGTGAAAGCTCGCGAACACCTACATAAGAAGTTGGCAGACTGGTCCCATAATTAATTAGTAGTTTTTCATCGTCGTTGTATTTTAATCTCTCTTGACTTTGTATATTTTGTTTGTATGTATGTATATATGTATTTATTGTTTTATTTTATTATTTCTAAATATATATATATATATATTTTTTTTTCTTGAAAATTTTCTGTACTTGCACCTACTGTTTTGTCTCTGCATCACCCTAAGGTAGACAGACTGGTAGAAAATGCCCAAGGCATTAAGTCCGCCTTTGTACATTATGTGCATAAAGTTTTAATAAATAAAAAAATAAATAGCTGACACTGTCAACATTCTATAGCAATAATGACATTAGCTGGCATCATTTGAACGTAGTTTAGATGTGGAGAACCCGTTCAGTTTTTTGGTGAGATTGGTCTTTAATCTATTATTTCTTATAAGCCTGTTTCTAAAGAAACGATGGATGGGCTGTGTGAAGGATGACATTGCAAAAAAGAAGGTATCTTTTAAAATTACGAGTAATAGAGAAGTATGGCAGGAGAAAACATGCTGAGCCGACCCTAAATAAATTGGGCTTAGGGCAGGAGAAAAGCTGATAAGCCGGTTTGTGACGTATTATAGTAGTTTTATCTTACTTGCTATAGGTAGATACAATACAGCATGATCAAAACTTTCCATCTCATCAGTCAGATCATCATAAAACACTCGTCATCATTATGATGATTCAAACAATGATTTCAGTAAATACTAATGAGTTTTCCTTACGTTTTATTTCATCAGCAGTACTATTAATCCAAGCTTTGCTCTATGGTATTAACCCGTGCTCTTAGTAAGATCATCACGTAATCCTATACATAGTAAGACTAAATTATCATAAGTCAACGGGTCATATTCACTTGTTTAGTTTAGCTGAGTAAGAATAATTATAGTCTAATAAGATCATATGCGGAATACCTAAATTAAAAGCTACGTCACTTCATTGTTGTGGCTCATATCAAAAAAAGACGTATCTTGTAAGATAAATTGCGATTTGAACATAAATTAAGTATCTAAGGATTATGTATGTCCCTTACGTATGTTGCAGAGATGACAAAAAGTAAAAATAACGGACGGATTCTAACAACACCCTTCTTATTCCCAAAACATTGTATTACAATAGGCTAGTTTTCACCATCAATAAATTGCAAATCTATTTAGTCCGTCAGTTAGAGTATTGGAAAATAATGGACACGTATTTTTTGTTTTTGTAAATCAATGAATATTGACGAAGATAAAACGCATCAAAACTTGAGAGTAATAAATTCTTTAATAAATTCTTTATTTCACCAAAAGCCATCATAGTACAAGGACCAAAAACTAAAAGCATATAAGGCTTATAACTAGGACACAATAATTGATAGAGTGGGGGCTCGTGACGTCACAACGCACTAAGAATTATAGCACGGCGTGACGTATTGAGAATTTTAAAAGCGTCGTATCTTCGTTAATTTTGGTTTACGTGACAAAAGAAAAAATACGTGTCAAAATTTTTTTTATAATCTAACTGACGGACTAATTAGATTTTTCAGGACACAAGCCTATTTGTATAAGACATTTTTGTGCATGCAAATCGTTTATTTGGTAAAAAGAAGTTTCCTTCATTGGGCGATACAAAAAATGAAATTTCCTCACACGCCGAAAGCTGTAAAATACTTAAAGCTGTAATTGGTTTGAAATCAGAACCCAATAAAACAGGACACGACTTTAAAATAATAAATCTCTTGCCTGACATGGAATCTATGACATGCGGGTATTAAGCTGTGAGCAATATTGCGTCTACTACCCAACTCTGTTTCACGGAAGTCCTGGGAATTGAAAAACTTTGACGTACATTGTTATATGAAACTGTGCGAACTTAAGAAGAGAGTCTTACAACTGGGTATTATAATGTATTGCTCGTCGTTATTTGAAGTTTACTGTACAAACTATAACTATGGCTTTTAGACCAGATTCATAATTATGAAATGTTTCTAAAACTCAATAATTTACTACATAAGTTGCAACCATGTGGCTGGTTTTGTTTTCAGGAATCATCAGGTCTATGAGGTTTCTGAAAATCCTCCTAATTTGTATATTTACCTCAAAAAATACTACTTGAAAAACAACTGACATTTAAAATTTTAGGGACACAAAGTTTCGTTGTTACATTATGAAGGCAGACTACTCAGATATTTATTAAAAAGTAAAAAAGCTTTTAATGCTGTAAATATGACAGGGGCAGCTTTATACGTCTCGTTATCTCGTAAGTTGAGTTAAGGTAATTTTTTTTGGAACTTTAATTTTAAACGAATAATTTAATTAACACAAAAACTTGTCTTTAGACATCCACGATCTAGTGAAGTTAAGTCCACGAATTTAGTGTTAATAAATAAATTAAACTGAACTAAAGTGAGTATAAATTAATAACCATTGCCTGCAGCGTTATTAATGCATTAAAATATTCAGCATAATGTTCAAGTGCTTCCACTCCAAGGCTGGGATACTGTTGAGAATTCTCCAGACAGTTATGTCAGAGGATAATTATAAACTCTCTACTTTAGTTCCGTACTTCAGTAGTTTACTGTGACACCGTTAAAAGTTATAAGCTGACGACTATTTAAGTTTGTCATAGGCGTTGCGTTGGTAATAATACCAACACAAATATAATTTGTGTTGTTATTATTATCTTAAACGAATTTACCAACTTGTAAGATAAGATAATATAATTTGTGTTGTTATTATTATCTTAAACGAATTTACCAACTTGTAAGATAAGATAAGAATCTTATCTTACAAGTTTGTAAATTCGTTTTGTTTTTCAGCCGTCACTAGATTCTTGATAAAGTGCTAAAAAAAACGGTGATCCTGTGACTTCGACCTACGCCATTTTAAAAAAGGTGAAACTTAATGTAAGTTCAAAAACAATTTATCATGCTTTAAAGGTGGGTTTCCACCACACAAAATGTCTGAATGAGGTGAATCAATATGTAATATCAAAAAAATCATGCTTTAAAGTATGAAGTAACATAGCTATTTGGCACACCTTCCTTACATGACCACCACGACCGACTTTTCATAATATCCAATTGTTCTTACCTATAGTAAGGTACTTACAGAAAAGTCATGCTCAGGTTTTAATGGTAGTAAGGTTCTCTAATCATCTTTACAAATCTGTAATGAGGAACTGTAGTAAACTATCAGCCAAAAATATTTTTGAAGTATTTTGTCTATTTATTATTGCTTTTAGATCAGAAAATATCTATGTAGACAATAACAAAGGAATGTAATAAACGTATAGGTATCTACTCTTTACGATCTTAAGATTAGTATACCTTCACATTTAGGTATATTGACCTTACTATCTAACGTCTAGGTACGCAAGTCCAGGGTTAGTAGTCATAAAACTGACATTAACACTTTCAGTGTGTGTTTCATATAATTCTGCAAGGTTGCAATAAAGTTTAAATGTTATGGTTACGAGGATCTAGGATAGGTTTCCTATTCTATGTTATCCTTTTAGCATTCTGAGCGATGTATTTTGGCCTGCTAAACTACTCAATTATTAGCCCTTTGTCTACTAAAGGACACATTTTGTTGTTTTTTTCTTATTTCGCTACATTTTTTGTTTCTTATGAGGCTATGAAATGCATAATGACTTTTTTAATCGAGCAATACAGTCTCTAGTAGGTGAAAACCTAGTTTGGGAGGAAGGGAACCTATCTGTCGGGCACAAGTACACAATAAAAATAAAATAATGAATATCGGGCTCTTTAGTAAATTGATCCCGCTTACTTGGATCCCGCGGGATCAGTTAACTAAGTTATTAATTTTGTGTCATTTTCTTTAGTAGATTGGTCCTGCTATTAAAATAAAAAAGAAAATGCAGTCAAATTTCAATTTTGAGTAACATCAAGTAGAAAAATGTTAGGAAGAATAAATATAAAATCCTGTTGCCCCCACCGTGTTTTTAACATTATATGGGTTCGAGTAGTAATTGTGCTAGTTATGGGCAGTAACCTTGCGAACAGTAGTAGGCTAGGCTAGGCCTATTCCGGCATTAATCCAAGATGGTATTTATAGTAATAAATACTATCTTAATTCTGGGTATCCTAACCTACCCAGAATTACCCAGAATTCATGAGACCTTGAGCTCATGCCAGCCTAGTACTTTTTGAGGAAATAATTATGTGTCATATTTAGGTAATGCAAAACCGGTTCCGTTATAAAGAACTGGGACTCCCTTACTTTCGATACTTTAAGTAAGTTTATAAGACAAACTTTAAGAAGTTTTTCCTGGTGACAAACGGGAATAAAGTTCCCGTTTGTTGCCAGGCATATATTTTACACTTATATTCCCCAAGAAGTACCAGGCTCAAGGTGGTATGCATTTCACTAATTCTGGGTAAGCACGGTCTTCCAGTAATAAATACCATCTTGGATTCATGCCAGCCTAGTACTAGCACAGCTGTACCAACACTACTCAATCCCATACAATATTTTTCAGTAGGTAAACTAGGTATTATATAAATAAAATATAAAAAAAAAACCCATTCCCGCCCCACCAGTGTGGACACGGGCGATGGGCCAACGGGAATCACCATATAAATTAATATCAAGAAACTTTTCTACTTGACTGTACAAATCATAAAATTGGTCAACGGGATCAGTTGACCAATTCAAAAATTCATTAGGTTGACTGATCCCGCGGGATTCACCTGTGTGGGACCAGTTTACTAAACACCCAAATATCGCTGGACAATACACACAGCGCCATCTAGTGCCACACTAAGCAACGAGGCTTGTGTCGTGGACACCAGATAGTTGATATACTACATAGATACTTTTTGTTTGTCTGTATGTTGTACTTTAACAGGCTGTTACGTATTGAAGATAAAGAATTTATTTATTCAATGTCTGAGGCGACATTAAGAACAACGACAAAAACTCATAAGGCATATACGTATTTTAACTTTGATTGGATTGGTAGTTCAGAAACTTATATGAATAAATCAAAATATCAATAAATAAATATAATAAATAAATAAATAAAACTGTGGTGGCCGGGTGATAACGGCCCGTGCAGTAGCCACTCCCTATCAAAAACAGAGGATATAGAATGCTCGGTCTACGTCGGATCTAGCATACTTGTTTCACATATGATATTTTCATAAATAAAAAAATAATTAATATCAATGGGTGATACTGATTGTGCTTGTTACAAACAAATTAACTAAAATGCTTTAAGATAGTTGTATTTTCGATAAAAAAATCAACGTATAAAATGTACGTTACATTTACACACACGTGCTACAAAGGGCTTCAGATGGTCTGAGTCCTAGTTGTGCGAACATTAAATACTGATGATGCTTAGTAAGGCGTTAAAATATATAACACCTAACGTAAAAAACCTTTATTCTCTAACACAAACACTTACTACAAAATCTGAAATTACTTCGCTGACCAATTTCTGATATCCAATACAAGTTACCTAAATCCAATACAATAGATATTGCTCAAACACGTCGCTGATAGCGATGATTTATGACCCGTGACCGAATTGTGGCTAAAGGCACAATATATACATAGGTATACAGTGTGGAGTACAGAGCCGTGTATCTATTTGATAGTCAATTGCTTATGATGTGGTTTGAATTACTTCCATTGATTTGGGAGTGAAGGACATAGTTGAGAGTCTTGTACCTACGAGTGAATGATTGAATGAACTGATGATAAGGCTATTATCATCATCATTATATTTATTTTTATTTATTGAAACTCTATGCACATAATGTACAAAGGCGGACTTAATGCCTTGGGCATTTTCTACCAGTCTATCTTAGGGTGTTGCAGAGACAAAACAGTAGGTGCAAGAACAGAAAATATCCAAGAAAAAAAGCAATATATTTAGATATAATAAAATAAAACAAAAAATACATATATACATACAAACAAAATATACAAAGTCAAGAGAGATTAAAATACAACGGTGATGAAAAACAACTAATTAATTATGGGACAAGTCTGCCAATTTCTTATGTAGGCGTTCGCGAGCTTTTACTTTAAATATGAGCCGACTGGTTGCCATCCTGATATTCAGAGGGAGCGCATTATACTGGCAGCGTTGCTCCAATGACTGCTGAGTATAGGTTGTCTCGATTTGGTGCCATGATTCCTCGGTCTGCGTGAGTACCAGGTCTTACCTTCGATCTTCTAAACTTTATTCACGTATCTGGCTGTTGGCAGACCAGATGCTAATGGGTCTGCCGACACTGGCATATGGTTTGGTATATTATGATGTGGCTATGGATGGCCAGTCATGGTCGACTTCTGCTTTTCGCAAGATATACATATCTCCTTGCTGCCTTATATTCTGCTCGTTTCCATTCAACATTTTTTTGAATAAAACGTCTAATGGACATTGGGCTTTGGCCACATTTTATTTGAATGTTGACCTAACCTGATCCGTCTGTGTGGTTAAAAAAATCATGTGTGCACAATCAAATACCCAATTTATCGAAGCAATTGACCTTTCAAATAACGATGTGTTTGTAAAATGAACCTTCAATACACACCATGTCACGTTTTTATGGTACAACAAATAAAAAGTATCCGATTTTATTTGGAAATTCTGATTCGGTCGAATGGGATTTCAGGTGGGTTGTGCTACTCGTGAAATACGAGTACAGACCAATTTTGCTATCTGAAAAAATATATTTGTTTTTGTTGCGGGCGGCGCCGAAATCTATGAAAGCTCCGCTAATATTATACCGTATGATATAATATCGTATGTATACGATGGTTATAACTTTTGTTTCAATAAAACAAAAATCAATTGTTTTCACTTAGATTTCACCTACCGTAAACCAGATGATTTGTTCACCAATCAATTTCACAATAAGAATACATACATTTTCTACCTTATTCAAACTCAAACGCCAGTCAAACAAACATAAAAGACAATTTAACAAGAATCATCCATCTTATCAAACGAACAGGTTTCTTCACATATCTTTCAGCTCCACAATACGATAGAATAGCCCGCTAAAAAGGTTCAATAAGTTCCCGCGGCTGTAAGGAAAGGCAGCTTAGGCATTTTGTGATATACGAATCCGAATGCGAAATTGAATCTTTGAAATCCTCCCGAATAGATCCGAGTAAAATACATTACCACAGCCTAATTTAATGTAGTTGTTCAATAGAGTAATCTTCTTCAATTAGCCCACTGTTCTGTGTTACTCTGTGTTCTACTGCTAAGTTGAAAATGAAATTGTGTGTTAGATTTAGCAACCACTTGTGGGTCTAATTTTCGCGTCTTTTGTTTCAGGGGTTTCTGCTTGATTTAAAAAACTTCTTTTTCTGATCGTTGTAAGGGTTGATATGTTCCGATATACCTAGTGGTTGTTTTACTGAGCCAAGGAATAGTTTTAAAAGTAAATGGATTTTGCGAAACAAGGGTGATGTCATACAAGTGTCGAGAAAATAAGAGTGTATTTCAGCAGTTCTTCTGGTATCTACAAAAAAAAAAAAAAAACGTCAATCGATTTTGACAAGCAAAACTGGGCAAAGGTCTTCCCCATATTCCTCCAGTCCTCTCTATGTTTCAATTTCTCAGGCCAATCCGGCAAGAACTATTTTAATTTCAAGTAAATATTATAATTTAATGTAAATCATAACAACAATGAAGCACAGATCAAATTATTAAATAAACGCGTGTTCCCTACTTATTACACATCTATAGACGTAGATTTCTACCTCAAATGAACTCTTAGGCCCGGTTTCCACCAAAGAGGAGACGAGCGGAGCGGAGAGGAGAAGTGTGAAAACCGACCAATCACATTGGTTGAAATCTACATCACGTTTCTCGTCTCTCCTGTGATTGGTCGAATCTTGCACATCTCCTCTCCGCTCCGCTCGTCTCCGCTTTGGTGGCCTTAAGGCGGTGTTCATCGTAATTAATAGGATTAACTTGTTCCTTCCACCACGCTGGTTCGTGTTGCATTTCAACGTAATATTCTATTTCACAGAGATGCTCTTGTTTGCTGAAGATCTGAGCTTGTATTGTACTCTTGAGGGCAGTATGAGTATGTCTTTGTTAATTTATTGGTATATTTCTTGAAATTCAATCATTTGGGAAGACCGTTTATTGTTCTGCAATTTCTTATTGTTTTATGAAATTGTTGTTCGGTAAAGTAGTCCTTGTAACTTCCAATTTAGAGTGTGGAGTCATATTGTTTGTGAAAAAATTAAAGATGTGTTTCATGGTTTTGGAAAATTAAGTTTTTGATGTGTTTTGGCACGGGGTTTTTGAGTAAGCAATATTCAGGGTGAAGAGTTCGTAGCTGTGTAAGTGCGGCATCATGAGAGTACAACTATAATCCCACTTTCAGATTTACGTTCAAAAAAGTATCATGTTCTAGGATTATTTACATCAGTACGAAATAATATGGTTAGTGTACGATTCGAAAGCAAACGCCAAGTAGAGGTCGATGCCAACTCGTAAGAAGACGATGTTTGTACAAGCGAACCAGGAAATGGAATTTCTTACGGCGACAGATAGATACCGGGAGCTTTGCAAGGTCGTCGTTGAGTAAAGTTGAGATAACATTTAAAGGAGCCTTGGCAAAGTAGTAAGTAAGTTGACTACCGATGGTATTTTTGATAGATTTCACGAACATATTTATTTATTTAAACTTTATGCACAAGTATAAAAATCACTGCACAAAGGCGGACTTAATGTCTTGGACATTTTTCACCAGCCTACCTTAGGGTGATATTTCGACTGTGACAGCCACACAATGTCGCAATTTCAACATACAATTTTTTGTAAAATACAATGTGCAACGACTGTGTAAATAGAAGTTTTAATGAACTTCATTAACCATTAATAATTATGAAACTTCTGAAGAAAGTTGGTATAGAATAATGAATTATAAAAGAACTTATTTTATGGCAATGAAAATTCATTCAACAAAAGTTTTGGGGTAGTCTGGTTCGCAACACGAATGCTGGAACTGTGCAACTATATTTAAATCTGTCGAGATTCTCGCAGAATTTCGGTCCAGCGCGCAGCGTTTAAAACAAGCCATTTCTGATGAAAATTAATTACCACTTCCTCGGATTCCTTCTAAGGGGCTCCAAATTTAATCAAGTTATTGGTACCCTCGAGTTTCATCGAAAACTAAGGGAACTGATTCATTTATAGACATGAAGGAATAGGTGATCATCTTACACTGTAAATCATTTTTAATAAATATAAATGGTACGGAATATTATATTCATACAGCTATATATACTACATAGATGTATGTATATAATAATATATCATGAATGTTAATTACAGAGAGTCAACCTCATACTAATTTATCATTGTTCATTATTTGTTTAGCGTGGCCTTGTCTTCACCCTTGTTAACTGTTGTGCTCGACTAATTTATATGACGTGATATCCTTCTTAATTACAAGGAGGGTAGCGTTTTTCTACCAAAATGTCTAAAGGATTAAGGCTTTATTTATTTTCAACTAGCTGTTGCCCGCGACTTCGTTCGCGTGGCAATGTTGATGTAGATGTGGGAGAAAATGTGCTATTCCAGATTGTGCTGTCCCTGTTCCAAATTTCGTGCAGATCCGTTTAGCCGTTCTGGTGTACAATGACTTTCGCATAGTAAGTAAGAGATGGTAAATTAAAATTTACTAGGTATATATGATCAGCAGCGTTAAGAGATAGATGGTACAACTAACGTTAACGTTATTTAACTATGACTATCTAACTCCAACAGAAACTCTCTACAAAAAAAATAAAGTAATGAATATAACACAAACATACATTTATAACACATGCATACTTATTCGAAAAATACTAAATAAAAATATACACACAAACTTAACCTTCACAAAAAATATAAAAAAACACAAAATGAAACTGAGACGCGAACAAGACTTTTTACAACTACAACCAACCCGCACAAACTACGGAAGAAAAACTATCGTTCGTGTACAAAGGGTCTAAAATATTTAATAAGTTACCGAGAGACCTCAAAGAATCTAAAACAAAAACCACTTTTAAAAAGCTACTTAAACAATTTATAGTAAAAAATTCACATTCCCTACAATAGTGTCGAGCCACATCCAGTTACCGTATATCTATTACACGGTTACTTGTTTACGTATCGAACGAACATTTTGTCCACAATGATTTGTAATCTACCCTCAACACTACTCCTCACATATATAATCGATGTCTAATTTTTGTAAAACCCCCAACTTTATGTTCTATTTAAGTTTTAGTTTTAATATTCTCATGTAAGTGAATAGTGTAATTCTTATGAGAATAAATGATCTTTAACCTCAAAAGTGGCACCAAAAGTGCGTTGACTTGACAGCACCTTCATTAAAATTAACTTATCAAATATCAACATGAACATAATAATGTAATTTCTTATAGTTAGTACTAAATAAAGCTTTCCCTGGGAAAACTTCTGCCACAAAATGATCAAGCACTTAGTGGTGTGCCAGTTTATAATTATTAGAATGCTACCAAGAGAGAGAACTCAAGAAGAACAATACATTTCCCAGTTTAGTGAAAATTTATGAGTAATTCCATTAAAAAATATACCCCAAAATAACATTTCTCAGTCGCATTTGACTTCTGGGTATATTCTAAAGATTCATTTTCCATTTTCAGCTATAGAGCCGGGTGCTAATCCCAGTTTTATATTTCACGCGTTTGTTTTTATATTTTTCATTTTCATTACTCAGGGAGGTCATGGCTTGGTGAGTGCTGACAGACGGTTTATGATGCTGTTTACTGCGACCACATAATAAGAGTTTTGTGTCGTAATCTTCACGAATTAAATACATAAAGAATTAACAACATATTTTATGAGGGGAAATAAAAAGAAGAGTGGGTTGTGCCTTGAAGACTACTGTTTGATTTTCGGTCTTAAAATAATCGAGCTAGCTTTTACTTTGATTGCTGTGGTCGTTAGTCAAGAATAGCTAAATAATCACCACGATGACGGTTTGGATATAAAATCAACATGATTGTTGGGGCTTAGTTAAACTCTCATAAACTATCTCGTCGTATAACTTATTCAGCATTTAACATAATATCACAGGCCGGCTCTTTGTGAGTCCGCTTACTCCAGTTAGCGATCAGCTCACACGCGGTTCCAATGTGGATTGGAGATGTCACATGTGTTCGAATTTTTGGTTTGAGGAGTCACGAGTTTCCTCAAAATCTTTTCCTAAGCCGTTTCTAAAGCAGGTATTTTCTAGATGTATAGTGTATACTTATATAGATTAAAGCATAATAACGTGGAAGCTCCCCAAGCTTTGAGACTAGCATTCCAAGTGCAAATTAAGTTGCGTGGGAAACGCCTCACGGTCTGCGTTCTGAAGGAACTAATTACAAAGTCTAATTACTTGCCAATGCGAACGACTTGCACGTAATGTTTTGTAAACTCTGTAGTTGGAACTGTTTAACTGGTTTTTATTTAAGGTTTATCTGAAAGACACGATTCTCTTCGTTTCGGTTTGAACGTCGCGTGCAACGACTCGACACCACAACTTCATTCGTTCGTCTTCATTTTCCTTTATTGCATGGATACTCGTATAAAAACCTCTTTTTACCAGCTCATGTAGATTTTTCATCGAAACGTGCGGTCTCTTCCTCAATCATATAAAACAACAAAAGTTATTAAACTATGAATTCGAAGAGTTCAAATGCTTCCTCCTCGTCATCAAAAAAAAGATCACGATTCACAATTGTTTCAAATATTTTCGTTTTCATAGTTCTGAATTGCACCCTAACTTGAAAAGCTTGGAAAGCGTCATGAAAGACGTTATACTACGAGTATACGAGTATGTAGGTATTTTCATAGCTGCTGTTCATACCCTTGAACCAATATAAAGTGTAAAAAAGCCCTAATGTTGTCAGACGGGCTCAATAATCATCTTCGAAGAAATCCTATATGTCATCGGTGATGAAAAATTACATTTCACAAAAAGTACTAGATTTGCATGAATTCAAGGTTGTAGGTATTTTAATAGTTCCTGTTTTTTTTACTACTTAAGCTAGAAACCTCATGGTATTTGTAAAGTATTAATTCACTGAAGTGAGCGTTATTGTTCCGGATTTAAATGAGATGATGGAAGCTTTATTTTTAAGCATGAAATCAGTTAAATGGTAAAGCAATAAAGATGACGTATTCCGTATACCTAAATGATGGCATTAATATCGTCATCATTTGAAACACCTTATGCCTACTTTGGAAAATACTTCCGTCTCATGTCACGACTCAAGGAAGCTGATAGTTAATCTGGTTACCTACTAGCATCTGCTCGTGATTTCGTGGTCGGAAATTATCACATGTTGGGGTCGGCTTCCAGTCTAACCGGATGCAGCTGAATACTAGTATTTAACATGAAGCGACTGCCTATTTGAGCTACCAACCCAGTTAGTACTGGGTAATACGATACCTTTTTGGTAAGACTGCATGGTTGTCAGACTTTCGGGCCACAGAATATCAGTAATGACTGCCAAAGATTTACAATTGACAGCTGGAACAAACGGCTTAACGTATTTTCAGAAGTATGGAGAAAACTTGGTATGTAATGCCACCCACCCACATATCAACCTAAGCAAGCGTGGCTTAACCTTAAGATTGATTTGAGCGGCTGTTGTTATTTAGCTACGAGTTTCGAGTTACTTTCGTTAATAAGAAGGTATAATAATAAGACATTTTAAGTTCCATGTGATTATAAAATAAATTTGTAAGAAACGAAAATTCGTTTCTTACAAATTTATTTTAACTGCAGGTTAGTAGGTGTTCTTTTCAAATAAAAAGAACACCTACTAACCTGCAGTTCTAAAAGATTCTACGGCGATATACCTCTATACCTTAGTAAGTATGCCATAGAGTCGGCAACTTCGTTAGCTGGGAAAATATTGGTTCTATACGTCAACCGAGCGTTAATGGGCAGCTATCGTCTTACCAATCTTGATTGTGGCTATATTTTTCAATCGTAGACTGACTGGCATATATGTAGGATGACCGAATTCAGTGTTTTCAGTGATCGAGCTTTGTTAGAGTATGATTTAAGAATTTAGTTTGATTCCATAACGAAATAATTTTGTTAAAGAGGTTTATTTATTCAGGTTTTCCGTTCATTTATTTTAGATGCTAAGTTACTACGGTTTTACAGAATTTTGAATTACTTAAAGGAGACAGTTTTTTTAGGCCCTCTTCGATGTTGCATAGGTATTATTCATATTACACCAAAAAACGGTAACCATTTTATTATAGTAATAAATGAAATATTACATAGAAACGAAACCGGAATCTTAAAATCATAATAAATAAGTTATATTATGATATTTTTTGCAAGTCAAATTATTCCTGTTGTGGTCAATGTCATTTGACAGAAAATACTTACGTAAATAGGGGCGTTTTTTCCGTTTACAAAAAAAAAAACGGTATCCATTGGTAATAATATGTGCTTTAATTATAATAGAAATAGAATATAATATAAAAATAAAAATATTAAACTGTGAGCTTTTTAATGCTTTTTTTAAAGGTTACCGCAAAAATATTTTAGATGGTATAGAAAATCATCATGGCACGGAACGTTGTAAATCCGTCTTTTTGGTGGTTGACTGACAACTTCATATGACATTTACTCTTTCCGTTTATTTCGGTTTTCGTGAAAGTGTTTCTGCGATTTTTTCGCATATAATAAAAACTATTTTATGAAAATGGCATCTGCTGGTCGTTGTGTCAATTGTGCAGTAAGATTTCAACGCAATGTGCGAATACAATTACTTTCAGATACTGCTACAGACGTGTTATTGTTTATTGTTAGATTCACGTTTTCATTTTCGAATTTCTCATCATTCCGGTTAGACATGGCTTAGCTAATATTACCACTGTAATCTAGAGATTATAAGGAAGAAATCTATATACGTTTCATTAATATCTGCTACAATTTATGTGGGTGGCCTGTTCTCCAAACAAAAAAAAATATTTCCTTTAGAATTTGACGACACGGTTGACGCAGTGGCTGAGCGATTGGCTGCTGCGCTGCGCGTAGGTAGGTTAGGTAGGGTAGTGAGTTCGATTCCCACACAGAAGAAATATTTGTATGAACTACGGGTAGTTGTTCCGCATCTGGCTGTTTGTGTATGTGTAAATGTTTGTAAACGTACCCAAAATGCTGGAGAAATTAGTGGGGCAACGTTTTTTTTAAACAAGCAGAATTAGGTTAATAGTCAGTTACAGTTTGATTTTCCGCAGCAGAGGTATTTTAAATTCGCTAGGTACTGGTCCGCGTGACCGTTTCACTGAACCTGAAAGTATCTATAAAAGTAAAAGCCTCGTGACTCCCCTTTTGAAATACGACAGGACAGCCTTTGTTGTGTTGCTCCGTTATAGTTCGTGACTCGTAAATTGAATATCAAAATGGAACAACTCTGTATGGGGTTTTCACATAGTTACGAGTTCCACCTAGCGCGAAATACGTGCTCAGGATTTGAATGACATGAAAAAAAAGAAGCTTTTGTTTTCCTTTTTTGTGGAAATGGACAGTGATAAATATTCCTGGTCGAACAAAGGAGCATTCCCTTGTGATTTGCCGGATCCTAGAAAGTTTTAGCCATCATGAACTACAAGGAGCTCTCAGTAGTTAGGCATGGAAACACAACGTCGTATCAAGTCCAATGGTTGGAGTACAAAGTTTAATCTCGCGTTTCAGAAACACCTAGCACCACTGCAATTTTGTAGTTTAATTTAAACAGTGACTTTGAGAACTCATTCATACTCTAGCTCTTTCATTCTGCTTTAGGTAGTAGTACCTCTTAATTACGATGCACTAATTACGCCAACCGCACAAATGGGTCTTCTTCAGAAAAGTTTTGAAAGAATAATTAATTTAATGAAACTTTTGACTAAACTTTTGATTAAAACAAAGCCATAAACAAGTTTAAGTTAAATTTTACGGGATGAACGCCAAAAACCAATTGTGATAATGGTAGCTTGGTGTTATATTTACATTTAAAAACCTGTAAAGTTTTACGGGTATTTTTTTTGGAAAAACGATTTTAACTGAACTTCTTTCTCGTACTTCTTGCTTGAACTTCAGCTGAGAAAAAGGGCTACAGGAAATTATTAGAGCCGCATACATAAAAGATCAAGGTCGAGGTGATACTTACCAAGTTATCTTGTACAATCATGAACAACGTAAGATACAGGAAGCTATGCTCTAAGTACCAACCCCGTCTTCAAAGATAGATGAAATGACATCACAAATGCATGAGGAGCATGATACGTACCCTGTCTCTGAGGCGAAGACACCTGAATCACAGGTTGTTTAGCATTTTGAACGCCGCGTGTGGCGGATGAGCTTCCCATTGTTCATTGTAATGACTCAGTAAGTACTGTCATGGTAGTACTTAGAAAAGCTTACGATGTAGTGTACTCATTCATGAGCACACCTTTTGGGTAATTTTTGTTAGTGTTTGTTTAAAATGTTCATTTTCATCAATATTTTTTTAAGTGATAAGTATAATTATGTGCTCTGTCGACCCCGGTAGGAGGATGATTTATTAGATTACAGGCAATTCAGACACTATTCTGAGTGTTTGCGAATATAAGATAGATATATCTCTATCCATTTTAAGCTGGGACCACACAGTAAAGTGAACTATTCATAATTTTGTTATAGGTATTGGGAAAAATAACGTTTCCAGTTTAGGACTAAATTAAACTTGCATTGTCGGATGAGGTACCTGGGAATTATGGTGAGTCTGTGTCTAAGATCGAGTTACTTTTTAGATACCATATGCATAGAATTTCGGGTCCATCTCGGTATGCTTAATCAAATAAGTACCTACTTATCACATAAAAGGCTATTAAATTCTGCTTAGTTGCCTAGAAATTGAATTTTATGGTGAAAGCTTTCAGAATTTATGAGAAGGAAAACTGTCCTGAAAATATGAAAATACATGTTTTGAAATTATAATTTTACTTTCGAGAATTTATCGGACGTGAGACAAATAAATAATGAGCTATAAAAGTATGAAGAGTGGTTCAAGCAAAGGAAAAAAAAAATCTAAATTGAAGTAAATTTTATATACATCACG
Source organism: Xestia sexstrigata (assembly GCA_941918905.2). Lineage (NCBI taxonomy): Eukaryota > Metazoa > Arthropoda > Insecta > Lepidoptera > Noctuidae > Xestia > Xestia sexstrigata. The sequence continues at coordinate 11,757,240 of OW799212.2, read as the reverse complement.
GTGTAAAAATCCGTTCACGAAGCCAAGGGGCACTTGGTCTCTCCGTCATTGCAATATGTTTTTGTTCTATACCACATATATAAAAAAAAAACAGCTGGTCCCTACAAAAGAACAATACCTATAAGGTTAGAGTGCAAAATATATGGCATGCAGCTGATTTTTTTATTAAATTACTGTTGAAAAATTTCCATATTGATTTATTTTTTCATCTGTGTTAGAATGATGAGTAGATACGTGGTAACTGGTTTCGCGTCGGAGTCCTTTTCACCCTGAATCTCACACCATAGCATCGTTCGTTCGTCTTCGATACACGAGTAATTTCATGTAGATAATACTATAATACTCCATAATATTTATTATCCCTGGTCCTGCTACAAATTCGAGCTCGCTACGCTACATTTTTTGGAAATTCCATTAGTCCAAATGAATTTTCTGTTTATTATTGTTAATATAATATTCTGAATTATTATTAATATTACAAGAGTGATACGTTACGGATTCCGGTATTTTTTTAAAAAGTATGGCATTCCATTATCCGAGGTAGGTCCTGTTTTTTATCGTCCACTATTTTCATTTCAAGGAATTCAGTTCAATTAACGCAAAAATCCGTTAAATCTTCTTAGTTTCGTTACATGATATTCAGTTAAACGTTCATCGTACCAAACATCGTCATTGGTTAGAAATCTGTCAAAGTCATTTTATATTTCAAAATAGTTTGACCTCATTGGTCAGATACGCTAAGCTATGGACGCGCCATCTACAATCAGCTTGGACCAGCCTTCCCCATTACCTAACATTTTAACAAAGAACATTTTTCGAAATTAGAATTCATATTAATTCGATTGCGCGTTATACTATACTAGCGATTGCCCGCTTCGTTTGCGAGGAAATTTAGGTGTGGATGTGTGAGACTGTCGCGGTGGTCGAGTGGTCGCAAGCGTGACTACTTAGCATGAGGTCTGGGATTGATTTCCGGGTTAAGCAGTGTTAAAAAAATGTTTAAGTATTTCAATTACATAAAGTTATAACGACGATGATTTCGTGGTCATAAGGAGATGCTTGTGTTCCTCTTATCATTAAACAATGTATGCAATTGAAAAAAATACTGTTAATAGTATTATTGGGTTATTCCATCAGGCATTTCTCAGTAGCAGCCACGGAATCTGGATTTGTGTCCGGTGGTGGCGAAATGTGTGTTTACAATTAGGTACACCTCTGCCTAAACCTTCAAGGGTTACAGGTGTGATGTTATTTTATGTGTGAGAACTGACTGCCTGATCAAAATGTGATAATGTGGATGATGACTATCCAACGACCTCCTTTTGGGTGCTGTAATTCTGGGCGGCAGAAATCCGTAACAAAATTAAATGGCGTTGAGGTGACGATATGCCTTAAAACCCGACTCATGCATGTACCGACCGATACCACTTTATTTTCAAAGAGAACCATCAAACGCCTTTTTGAGCGCTACTTATTTGCTCTAATACCATACTGACAACATTAAATGACTTATTATTTTCCGCAAGCACGTGCACGTGTGTGAAAGTTTTGGGCACTGAACAACCAACATCATTGACCGTGTGAAAGCATGGAGTGCACAATTGAATGCCTGTCACTTGTATGGTTTGGCCCTGGGATCTTAGGTCCGTGGCTTAGGCCCCCAGTGGTCGAGGCACCCGTGGCCGACGCCCCCGATTCTATAAATTTAATTCAAAGCAATTTTAGATCAAATGTACTGTCGGCACAAAAATCATCATCATCTGCCTAGCCTTTTTCCAATTGTGTTGGGGTCAGCTTCCAGTCTAACCGGATGCAGCTGAAATACATGGACCGACTGCCTATCTGACCTCCACAACCCAGTTAGTACTGGGTTACTGGGTGTACTGGTACTGGAACGATACCACTTTTTTTTTTTGATCCTTCTACTCTCTAACGCTTCGTCCGTATATTCGGATCTATCCGTCTCTCCCGCGCACGTCTGCAAATGAGTGTGAGTGAGAGACGGATAGATTCGTATATACGGACGAAGCGTTAGAGAGTAGGGCCTCTGCTTCGTGATCGTTGTACAGTTGGGCGCGCGTGTTGTACGCAATATGGAGCTTTTCGATCCAGGAGGTTTTTCCAATGGCGACGCCATGAGACATGCGTTTATTTCATCCGCCGGTGTGCCCCTTGCAATAACTGGCAGTGTCTGTCTAAAGTCGCTTGCGAGCAAAACGACGACGCCACCCAACAGCGCCTAGTTGCCGCGGATGTCCTGTAAGCCGCGGTTAAACGCCTCTAATGCATGCTTGTGCGACATTGTGCACTCGTCCCATACTATTAACTGCTGCAAAAGGACTCTCCCGTTTTTGGTGATGTTGCATGTCGAGGTATCTTCGCTTGCAAGATTCAGCGGAAATTTGAAAATACCGGTTTCTTATTTTCGCTGAATCTTGCAAGCGAAGATGTGATGGCACAGTGTTGGCGCAGTGGCTGAGCAATTGACTGCGGCGCTGTGTGTCGTGGGTTCGATTCCCACACGGAACAAATTTACAACGTCGTGGATTTAATTGTTAAACTTTTTTGAGGTTTTTTTTCGAACTGAAAGAATGTTGAAGAAACAGAAGAATGTTGTTGAATTAATGAACATAATGCAATATTTCTCATCCCCCTAAGTTAGTAGCGCGATAATATGTTGTGATAATTGTTTATTCCAGACTAAAATCTATCTTTGTGCCAAATTTCATCCATCCGGTAAGTTAATTACTTGTATTTGTAAATTCATATCAAAGTGAATCAGTTCTGCTCCGTTACAATTTGTAGAGGGGCTTACTATTTGACAAGTATGAAATATTGATGTGCTGTTATAGCTATAAGTCATCTTGAGATGGGCAAAGCTCGACTTTCTACGTAGGCTTGTAATGTAATGTAATATCTCACGAAGAGGAGGTCTGTGTACCAACATAAGGAAAGTTATAGGCTGTTTACACACTATATAATGTAATAGAATATGTTTGATAAGTACTAAGTATGTTGACGAGCAGCAAATATCTAATGGTGCATCCACACCGCAGTTACTTCTTACAACAACGTTTCCAATTGTTACTGAGCAACATCCCATAGCAAACAGTTATTTATTGTTAGTATAATTATGTTGCCGTGTTAGTACATGTTAAGTAATGTTGCCTAAATTTTAAAAACAGTCAACATGTGGTAACAATTGAATACATTGTTAGAGAATGTTACATTTAAGTAACATAGAACAAATGCCGTGCAACTCGCTTGTTGCTGAAAGTTACTCTTTGTTATATTTTGTTAATTTATGTTATTGGCGGTATCGCCGCGATTCAACAAATAGTAACATAGTTACCTAATGTTACCGTGTTGCACAGTGTTGCTCCACAAAAGTTAACTTCAGTGTGGATGCACCTTAAGGTTAGAACTGTTTGGTGTTGATGATTGCTTTTCTCAAATCAAAATTGCTGTACTGGCCAGATACATGCGACCAGTGGCCGGCAAAAGTTGTATGAAAATCCATATCTGTCGTGTTAAGCGTCCAAATAAATTACATAGTAAACTCATATCTAAAAAAATGTTATTTAAAAATCTTTTACTCTGAAACAAGGCAACCAAGGAGGTAACATTATCAAAGGTTTTATTTAAATTTCGAATTGGCTTGCAAAAAGAAAGCGGTTTATTGAAAAAAAAAACAAATGAACTCTTCCACGCGATAGTTTTAATTTCCTCGCATTATTTGAGAAAAGTACTATACAAGCCTTGGCCACAAGTAGGCATTGATGGACGTACGTATGTGTGCCTCGGCGGTGCCTCAGCCCACATTTACACGTTCGTCTATCAATGCCTCTGTTGCTGGCCGCTGCAGAAATAAAATATACTATAAAATGCAAAAAGATCAATTATGGTTTTTTTTTGGCATGTCTGGCTTTATTGTGTTAGCTCCATAGTACGTTGTCAGTAGTTCAGTACCTAGTGCTAACTGCCTGAATATGTTGCGAAATAGGCGAGAAATTAAATATCTGAGTAGGTAGGTACTACCGAGTTCACTGACGGTATGCCAGTTTTCACCCTTATGGCCTAAGTTATAAGGTTGAAAAGCGGTCGTCTATGTGTTAGACGATCTATACCAAGAACGCAAAAGTTTACGTTTTATTGAAATAGTGCTTGGCTTACCACATTGTTTGGTTTGAAAAACACCAAACTCCTTCTCATGAAAGAGGCCGGTATTTTTATATTGATTTCACGGAAATAACTTTTATAAACATGGTTTTTGGCACTCATGGTAAGCATCTAGTCTATTACTCCCTGTACGTAAACGGGAATACGTACATAACGTAAATAATTTTTCCCATGAAAAGTAGGTAGAATCTCCAGAACGTCAAATAAAGTCAAGCTGTCAGTTGAACTTGAATAAACCTATATGAGTTTTGTCGATCTAAAACTAAAAATAGAACTTATTAAGTGCAAGTCACGTCAAAAAACGACAAACAATCAAAAATAAGATTGGTAATAATAAGAGTGGTAAAGCAATTAAGATGGCTACTATCTTTGCATACACTTTTTGGACACTATACTTTAACATTTTTCATCTCCAATAGGTCAGTGGATGCTGCATGTTAAGTACTAGCGGACGTTTTGCGGTTTTACCCGCGTAGTTCCCGTTCCCGTGAGAGTACGGGGAGAAAATATAGCCTATGTTACTCGCTGATAATGTAGCTATCCATTGCTGAAATAATTTTTCAAATCTGTCCAGCAGTTTTCACCCGACTGCGCCAGAAGGAGGGTTATGTTTTTCGAGTGTATGTATGTAAGTATGTATGTATAATTGTTTGGCACACTCTGTGGCCTGAACGGCTCGATGGATTTTAGCTTGAGAGGTGTCGTTAGATTCGTATTTACTGTGAGAGTGACACTGTGACTGACTGAGTAACACACTTTTTTTTAAGTTTATTCGTTACATACAGAAATATAGATCTTTCCTCTTTATAATATTAAATATTAACATATAAATAAATATGTTGTTATTGTTTGTTTGTTGTTGTTTGTTTTGTGTTGTTATTGTGTTTGTTGTTATATAATATATATATATATGGTACGTAGGTTGTTCCCTCAATTTCATAACAAAATTCCCTTAAATATTTTTGACTTCTGAAATCGCTGAAATGTGCTGTCCTGTCCTTTATAAACACCATAATTATACACACACACCTAGTAACATAGGTGTTCGCAATATAGGCTACATAACAGATGGTATCATGTAACCTGCATGAACGGCGCAAGTATTTTATCAGTGGATTTCGGTAAGTAATTTAAGAAGAAATGCGGGAAAATAGATAGGGACCGCGGAAATGACAAATTATTACAGTGTTGTCGACGATGCCGTTATATAAATGTAGTAGGAACTGACTTCTGAGTGGAGACTTCAATCTCTGCTATTAAATATTTAGGTACATTTTGGGTGATGCTCCTCTTGTGTAAAGGAATGTTGAGTGATGTTGACTTATCGTTTGCATGAGGAAATGTAAAGAATGTAAAATAAGATAAATAAATTAGAATCTTGATAATACCTATGTTACGGGATCAGAGATTAACTATAAGAAATAGGCATCTCTCTATAGAATAAACTTTCGAAATTGGTAGATGTTTTTTTTTCTCACATACATATAATTATAACAATCTTTTTATCATTATGTGTAAATGGGCGGTTAAATGCTTACATATTACATTCTAATTAGGGTTCAAACAGAACTAGAAATAATACGTTTGAATATATCACAATTTAATACTCCACACTATGTTATTGCAACAATTACTCACAAAACGTGAGACGAAGATGCCATATTGACGATCATGATTGGCTAATTTGATCGATATGCCAGACAGCTCAGATTGATGTACCGATTCGGATCATAATGGATTTAACCGATTGCTTCCTGATAATCTCATTGTTTTGAGATCTTAATCACGGTAGACACAATCCAAGACTAATGAAGCCACGAGGCTTCGTGGCTAAATTGGGGAGGGGCGATCTTCAAGGTTAAGCAACGCTTGCTGAGGTCAGTCCGAGGATGGGTAACCATCTATTTCAACCATTGGTCCCCGCGGTCATTTTTGTATGTCATGTAGATCTGTGACAGTCGCTAAGGGTAGTCACAAGCCAGAAAGTCTAACAACCAATCTTACACAAGGGTCTCGTGTGTTAAATGCTTTTTAAAATATATTTTTTTATAAAGCTTTTTAACACATTTTGTAAATATATTGTTACGTTGTAATACAGGGTGTAAACGGACCCTTTACGAAGCCGTCAACCAAGCATTCTGTACATCAAACTAAGTAACTCTACGCAAAAATTATTGCTGGGAAACGACTTTATTTTTTGGTGTGAAAAATCATGTTTAACGGCAAAACTCAATGTAACGCACTCAAATCATTGTGCTGATGGACGCATTTAATAGTAACTGGGTTATGGAGGGATTTAAAGTAAAGTTATGACTTTAAAAAGTAGTATTTGAAAAAAAAACTTGGAAAAGTTGGAACTTTGACTTCCAATATCTCCGTAACTAAAAGGTATAGTCCAGAACAAAACAATAATCGCATTGACGGGGAGAAGCAGTGCCTTTCGGCTTTGTTAAGAGTCTATTTACACCGTTTATAATTTATGTTTTAATAAACTGAACGTAATTATATAAGTCGTTGACTTATTTGGACCAATGGTCTTACACGTGTTCCCCAGTAACTGGGATGTTCAGGTCAGATAGGCAGTCACCTCACGTAATCATATTTCAAGCCTAATGAACTTAGTATAACGCCTTTATGTTCTTCATAAGTGGTAACAAGATCTTTATCTAAAATCTCATTAGTTGGGTTTCTGGACAACATCTGACCGTAATCCTCCAAGGGCTCTACGTTGTAAGGACTTTTCATTAGTATCTTTTGTGTGTTCATTACCTTTCTATATACAATTTACTGCGGTCTTCGTAAATCTTCGTTAGTCAATCTGGTCACGTCATTGAGACTTCGATTAAGTCCAGTCGTGATCTATTGTAAAAGGTACGTCGGGTAATTACGAACCTATCTCTGTTTGCGCAATTATTGTGATCCAACTCCTGCCTGCAAATTACAGTGTTTTTGTACCAAGTCATTTTGTGTTTGTGACGAAACTATTCATACACTTTACGCCTTTTTTTCTGTTATTGATGGTAGGGAGGTGGGATATTGACATAACATCACGCTTGTAACCCCCGAAGGGTTCGCCAGAGGTGTATCTAATAGTACAGTCAACAAAAGAGTTAGGTATGCAAGCTAGCAATCTTCTACTACTATTATCTATAAATGCGAAAGTTTGTGAGTATAGATTTTTGTTATTCTTTCACGAAGAAACTACTGAGCGGATTTGGATGAAATTGCAAACAGATTGATTATAACCTTTTCGCATTTATATTTTTTTACTATGGACACTTTTAACGTGCACATCTTGCTACATTGTTCTCACATAATATACCATCTCAACATGAATGATGTAACCAAGATTTTGTAACAATGTTTTGATTTAAAAGAGTGTCCTATGGAGTTTCTTGCCCGTTCTTCTCCATAGAGATCTACGCTAGGGATTGGGCAACTACAGTGAAGTGAAACACGATCTTGCTAGATAATGACCGATTTATTAAACTGACGGTATGCGGTATATTACATTATTATGAGGCTACCCTCAATGTATGATAATTACATACAACATCTTCCCCTTTTATGGAAAACCGTAAACTAATTGAAATTACCACCACCATATAAACAACTATATGAAAACATAAAGGTACAATATCAGATATATACAGGCACAATATCATCCGTAGCATCTTCCGTTTACCGGTCAAATCATTAATTAAGTAACGATTGTTCTTATAATTAACAAACTATTCTAACACATACATATAAAGGTTTTAATTAAGTAACGTTTGTTCTTATAAATTAACAAACTATTCTAACACATACAATAAGGTATTAATACATATTAAGGTATTAATTGAAAAACGATTGTACTTATTATTAGCGATCTATTCTTACACATACATAATAAGTGTGTTAATCACTTTTTAAATAACATTGTAACAAGTTTTTCACGTGCCCTTCGCGAAGCAGCTCGGGTTGGCTGCACTACTACAGAATCAGGAGAAGTTCTAGCCGACCTAGTCACAACCCTATCGTTGTCGCTCAGCCCCTCATTCATACTCTCTTCCGCATCACCATACGTACTCATGCGCTCATTATCTTCACTGCTACTATCCTCCTTCCCTTGCGTGGAAACAGAATGAGCGGTGGTATCCCCTGAGCTCGCACCCTTCATGATGTGCCGTCTGTTGCGGCGGTATCTCCGACCGCTGCTATCAGTGAGGAAGTACGATCGTAGCTGCGGCGCTGGTGCCTGCACTTGCATATATCGCCGATGCTTGTCGTCATCTGTTACAATTACGTTCTCACCTGGCTTTAATACCGGTAACTCTCGGGAATGCATATCATAATATTTTTTTGACTTGTCACGTTTTGAAATTATGTTTTTAAAGTCTTTGTGATTGTTACGTTCTGGTTGTAATCTTTCTGTGTGTACTGGTAAGCGAGTATTTAGTCGTCGACTCATTAGTAATTGCGACGGTGCACTAATTCCATCCCTAGGTGTTGTTCTAAAATTTAATAACCCTAGATAATAATCCGTACCAGTACTGAGTGATTTTTTAATTATTGTTTTGACTGTTCTTACAGCTCTTTCACTCAGTCCGTTAGACTGTGCGTAATTGGGCGATGATGTTGTATGTGTGAAACCCCAATCTTCAGTAAATTTTCTGAATTCCCTGGAACTAAAAGCTGGACCGTTATCCGTAATTAGTTCCTTTGGAATCCCATGTCTGGCATACTGATCCTTCATCGCAGCAGTAACAGCTCGGGATCCTATATTTGTTAAGGCGCTTATCTCGATATAATTTGAAAAATAATCCACTATAATTAAGAAGTTTTTTCTGTCACATGAGAATAAGTCAGCGCCAACCTTTCTCCAAGGTAATTCTGGAATTGAATGTGGTATCATTGGCTCCCGTACATTTCGCGCTGCGTGCTCCGTGCAGGTGGCGCAGGTGCGCACTGCCTGCTCCACGTTACGTGACATCCCGCTCCAAAACATGACATCACGAGCTCGACGTTTGCAGCGGTCGATTCCTAGATGCCCTTCGTGTACGCGCGATATCATTTCACCTCTTAGGTCACGTGGTATGTACACTAACTGATTTTTGAAGATCACCCCGTCGACTAGCTGTAATTCTTCTTTATATGCCCAATGAATTTTTATCTTTTCATTCAAATCCTTTTTATATCTGGGCCACCCATGTAGAATATGATATTTTATAAGTTTGCATTCTTGATCCCTCTGTGTGACATCTCTGACCATACTGAGTTTACTATCGCTGAACGGTACGTTTGCTATAAGGAAACAACCTGATCCTCCACCTCACATGCCACTCTGTCATGCATGAGTTCCAGTAAGGGTGCTCTCGATAATGCATCGGCTACATACATAAACTTCCCAGGTTTGTATACCACCGTAAACTCATAGCGTTGCACGCGCAACATCATTCTTTGCAACCGAACCGGCACTGCATCCAAACTTTTTTTTAAATAAAGCCTCCAGAGGCTTGTGGTCTGTTTCTACGACCACATCCTTCTTCCCATACACATACTGATGGTACTTTTCCATTGCAAATACGATCGCCAGCATTTCCTTTTCAATCTGTGCGTATCGCTTTTGGGTGTCAGACATCGAGAGGGAAGAAAACTCAACCGGGCGGCCGTCCTGTAATAACGCAGCACCCAAAGCTGCGGAGCTAGCATCCACTGTGACCACGACCGGCCGATCGCTCGAGTACAGCGCCAACACTGGCGCGCTGCTCACTGCCTGCTTCTACTTGTGAACCGCAGACTCATGTACACTGTCCCACACCCATTCATTGCCTTTTTTGAGCAAACTTCTCAGAGGGCTTGCCATTTGCGAATAATTTGGAATAAACTTTGATAGGTAGTTTATCATGCCAAGAAATCGCTCTAAAGATGGCCTATCTTTTGGTTCTGGCATGTCAATAATTGCTTTTATCTTGTTTGTGTCAATCTGCATACCTTTACTACTAAAAATATGCCCTAGATACGTAACCTGTTGAACACTAAACTCACACTTCTCCCTGTTAAATCTAATTCCTACTTCCCGAGCCCTATCTAGCAATTTGATCAATCTATCATCGTGTTCTTCCTTAGTCCTACCCCAAATAATTATGTCATCTACAAATGAGTCTACCCCATCCAGATCTTCTAACAGCTGCCGTATTTTACCGTGAAATACCTCACTCGCACAGTTAATGCCGTAGGGTAATCGTAGAAATTGATACCTCCCGAATGGAGTTCCAAACGTACAAAGATCCGCACTGTCATCATCTAATTCAATCATCCAAAATCCGGACCGAGCATCAAGTTTATTGAAATACTTGGCATTTGTTAGTTTTGCGGCAATTTCAGTAAGCGTAGGTAGGGGGTAGTTTGCGCGGCGCACCGCTCGGTTCAGTGGCCGCGGGTCGAGGCAAACTCGCAGACTGCCATCCTTCTTGGCCGGCAACACGATAGCATTCACCCACTCCGTCGGGTGCGATACCTTACGAATTATTCCCATGTGCTCCATACTATCGAGTTCCGCTTTTAACTTATCCCGTATCCCTAAAGGTATTTTTCTGACAGGGCAAACCGAAGGACTTGCATTGTTTTCTAAAATGATTCTATATTTCCCTGGCAATTTGCCAATTCCATGAAATAAATCATTATATTTATCAACCTTGACAGTGTAAACCCTCTTAACTAAACCTAATTCTTCACAGGTGTTTTTCCCCAATACACTTTGGCATCGATCATTTGATATCACAAAATCTTTTAAGTAGTGTTTACCTTTAAATGACCACAACATCTGACGTGAACCTAGTATTGGAATATAATTCCCACAAAAAGACTGTGCTCTTATGCAACTTGGTTTGATATCATCTACTGAATACCCTAATTTATTAAAATTAACTAGCGATATTACATTCAGATCCGAACCTGTGTCAAGTTTAAACAATTCGCTGAATCCGTGCCCGTTTCCGGCAAAATTTAATCGTTCAAACCACTTACTGTCTATATGTTGTGAAGTTTGTTCCAAAGTCGACACATAGAATAACTCATCGTCGCCATCACCGCTCTCCTGTATTTGGTACACACGCTTATTTCCTCTGGCCATACACATATTTTTGAAATGACCTTTATTGTAGCACAAGAAACACTTTGCAAATCGCGCTGGACACCGCGCGTTATCATCGTGAACGCCACCACATGCACTACAACACTTTGACACCGTTTCACGATTTGGAACAGAATCGAACTCGCGACCCGACGTCGCCGCAGTACTCCCGGCCGCTGAACCATGTGGTTGCGCACGCGGCGCGTGTCGCGCCACCTCGCTTGCTTGGCATATTTTTACAGCTTTTTCCAAACTAAGTTCGTCTGTTCTGAGTAGTCTGTCGCGCACACTTGTGTCGATTACTCCACACACAATACGATCCCGTATTAAACCGTCTTCTAAATGCTCAAACTCGCAATTTTGGCTTAATAATCTTAGTGCTGTTACATATGCATCTATGTTTTCGCCATCCATCTGATTTCGCGTAAAAAATCGGAATCTCGCCATCGTTGCATTGCTTTTAGTACCGAAGTGTTCATCGAATTTTTGGATCAACACATCGATGTCGTCATCTTGTCCTTCCACTTTTATTTTAAAAGTGGAATATATATCGTATCCATCAGCGCCTATTAAGTTAATAAGCAAGCTGGTTTGTACACCCTTGTCTTCTTTGAACACTCCTGATGCCTTTAGGAAAACCTTAAACTGCTTTAGCCACCTTCGCCACGTGTCTGCGCGGTTCGCCGGGCCACCTTCTAACACTAGCTCGGCCGGTGGTCTCGCGTGTTCCATATTTACACGTACTGTTTATATTTACACGTAGTGGTAATACCACTACTCACTAAAACCCCGTTGTTAATGTCTAATTATTACTTCCGAAAGCGTAATTCGAATTTATCGCTGTCACCATGAAGTGAAACACGATCTTGCTAGATAATGACTGATTTATTAAACTGACGGTATGCGGTATATTACATTATTATGAGGCTACCCTCAATGTATGATAATTACATACAACACACATACATACACATACTACACACATACACACACACACATACACACATACTTTCACATTTTTTATGTCTTGTGACTGGGGGCTTTGTAGCTACAGAGCTACATTTAATTTTCATCTTTATTTCGACAGTTCAAAAGTGCATGTAACTGGATTACTTGAAATAAATGCTTTGACTTTGATTTTAAGAAGATTGCTAGCCTGCATACCTAACTCTTTTGTTGACTGTAAATCACCCACATATCGCCAGTTATGTTTAAGTCCCATGTAATAGGGGGCAAGCCTTTTGCCATCAACTGGGCTCAAATCCAGACTTCGGGGCTGCTACTGAGAATTTCCTTGTGGTACAACCCAATAACACTTTTCCTTACCTGGGAATCGAACCCAGGACCTCATACTTAGCAGTTGCGCTTGCAACCACTAGACCAACGAGGCAATCCATTGTGGACATTGAATGTTTTAGTTAGCACGTGTCAAAAGTTGGTTTTGTATCAGCAGTTTCCGAATATAGCACTTAAAGTAGGTAAGATATATGTAATTACAACAGCAGTCAGTTTTTGAAGGCATGTTCGGACGAAGGACGGGTGTCAATCTTAATGATGATGATAATTATCTGTAATTATTTTATACATTAGGCCAGTCACATGTAATTACGGTTGTTTTATAACATAACCACTAGAATTAGTAGGTACAATCAATTGCAGTCCTGGTTTAAAAGTGTCCAACACAGATGGTGTAAAAAAAATAATCACTGTGAACGTCCAACTTTCCCATAGCACGCAGCCCAACTTCAAGGACCAAAGCGGGTCATTTGTTCCAACTAAAACTTTTTATTGATAAAAACGTTTTTATATGGCAACTTCGCCGTATCGGGAGGATGGTGGAATTCCCCATACTTCTAGCTAGATAAAGCCACAGCTATACAAACTTTACATACGAAGCCGTAAATGCTTTTTATGAGCAATGAATCCGACCTTCTTTGCTAAATTTTTATGACTTGATAGTCCGCGACCGTTATCTTTTCAGGAAGAATTTAACTGAATGTAGCTAGAGTCTGAACGACCATTACAACTTTTGAAGTACACAAAATAATTAGCTAATAAAAGTGGACTTTAGTCTTCGGGAAAGTTTGGCTACGAAGTGCTTTATAAGATAGCGTTCTTAATGATAATGTCTGTTACTGGTAATAGGCTAGTTTTCACCATCAATAAATTGCAATTACAACTGCATACTTAGAGTATTGGAAAATAATGGACACGTATTTTTTGTTTTTGTAAATAAATGAATATTGACAAAGATAAAACGCATCAAAACTCGAGAGTGGGGGCTCGTGACGTCACAACGCACAAAAAATTATAGCACGGCGGCGTGACGTTTAAAGAATTTTAAAAGCGTCGTATCTTTGTAAATTTTGGTTTACGTAACAAAAGAAAAAATACGTGTCCAATATTTTTTGATAATCTAACTGACGGACTAATTAGATTTTTTCAGGACACAAGCTGCAGTTTTTGGAACATTAATAGATTTTTCTTTGTCATCAGCCTATTCTGTCCCACTGCTGGGCAAAGGAATTCCCCATTCCTTTCCAACTCGCCTGGCGTTTTGCCTTCTCTTTCTAATCAGTCAGAAACGAATCCAAAACTTCACGTCAGCGTTCCTGGGGCCTGCCTCGGTTACGATTACCGACTTCGGGCATCCTGTGTGGCGATTCTGGCCCATCTGTCCTGACCCATCCTGGAAATACGACCCGCCCATTGTTGTTTGGCATTTCAACCTCGCACGCAGACATATCGCCAACTCGATGTTGGCCATAAGTACCTATGCGATGCTGGTCTTGGAGCGTATTGTGGTGTTACACATCGATCGGTGTCTGATGTTCAAAATGCTCCATCGCTTTTTGTTTTGATAAAATAATATGATTTATCAAAATTGGCGATTGATAACTATTCGTAAATGTAATGTACTTCGTCAGCCCTCCTACGGAAACTGACTTTCGTCCGAACTTTATTCGTCCCAAAAGCAATCCGATTTACTTGAAGCTTTGAATTATGTTATCCTATTTCGAAGATTGCAAATCGTTTTTTGGGCGAAATGGTCAGATAAAAAAGATAAAACTGCTCATTCCGAGCTCGGAAGGGAACTTTTTTGAATATTTTGGCACGTCACGTAGAACTTCAATTTCAAGGGAATTTATATTCTGACAACAAGCTACAGCTTTGTGTGTTTTTTATTGGATATTTAAGGAGCAAAAGAAGGTCAAAAAAATCGGTGGCATTCCTAACGAAGTAGACAATGGCTTAACACGAATTGAATGTAACAAAAAAATTAATGATTCGTAATGATTTTTTGCACAATGACGTCATTGCCAATCAAAGACATTCAAATATAATCCTTTTAAATCTCTTTGTTGCCAATGCAACAGTGGTCCCACTGGGGTTCGGTTCTTATTGATGTAAGTTCCCACCTCTGTATGCATTTATTCATTCACTTGTTTTGGCATCCTTCTCCAATAAAAAACTACATTTCTTAATTATTCAACATCTTCAATTTAATCCATCTTAAAACCACATATCACCAAGATAAACTCATATGATATTGTAAATTCAAAATACATGATCACTTATAAAATAAAACTCTCTTAATAAAACCAGATGAAAAACCCAAAACCAAGTCCCACAAATTTTCACTTTGACATTGTAGCAACTGCATTTAAAAACATTCCAATTGCCTATACACTTCTAAACCATAAACTAAAAACCAGCCAGTAAATACCATAGACATAAAATTCTATCAAAATTATATTCCAACATCGGTACGCATAAAATAATCTTAAGTCTGAGCCTGTCATCACGATTCTAGATAATCATTTGAATTACAGAAATGTTTACTTACGTACTGCGTGAGAATTCTAGGAACACATTGACAACGTTAATAGAACATTTCCTGTTTGTTCACATAAAATAGAACCAGGAATTGTTTTAGTCTCGGAGGAACTAAAAGCTTTTTATATAACTGTCAGATTTAAATTAATATTTGCTCTGGTAACGTTGTAATTTGCGTCAGTGCCAGCGAGGAGAAAATGGCGAGAAAATTGTGTCGTATTGTAGGTTTCTGTGTAAAATATTTTGATTCTAATGTTGGAACATCAGAGGATGAACTTTAATCGTATTGAAACTTAAAAGAATACAAAGCAGGCTTACATTTACTAAGAAAATTGTACGGTGTGAATAATTACGTATGTTATTTTGCGCTCTATCTATAGGCTGTTCATAATACCTACTAGTAAAAATTACCAAACGAAAGCGCTACGTCCTACGGCGTACAATGCAGTTCATTTATACGTGTCAAATCGACATAAACAGATTAATGGAAACACGCCTAGGGCACTGGAGTTCCAGATCGTTGCCTTAAAAGAAAATAGCGTGACAAGTGCACAGTTTGCACGTGCTACATGTAATAGTCATCATCTTTCTGGCCTTTTTTTTTTTTTTTTTTTTTTCGGGTGGGAAATCATCAAATGGCTTTTCCCGCTCTGGGCGGAGCAGGAGGGAGTGTCAGATTTTTACTGACTAAAACCCATCCATGTTCCTTCATCGCCCTTTGTGTTCCGGGGCCACGGTATCTCTTTCGAACAGTCCCGCAACCCCGGCAGGCATCGGTCCTTGCGGACCCCTTCCTTTTTGCTGACTCTCTTTGAGGCGCGCGTGGAACACGAACGCGCCGTCGACACGGCCTGTCGTCATGAGACGGACGGACGGCGAGCTAGCCCATAGCCCACCGTCCACAGGCCCGCGCCTACGGTGGCCTAGGGGCCACGTGGTGGCCCCCGACGCTCGGGGCGTCTCCCGCGCCGGCCGGGACGCTGTGAGGTTCTCTCCCTCTCAGGTTTCGCCACCTTCTTCTCTAGCATTACTGCTTCGCAGAAGGAGGAACCTTGCGAATGCGAATGGGCAGCAGCGTTTTCTGTTAGTCTTTTATCACTGCGATCTCCAATCCGCCTGCCAAGCGTGGAGATTACGGCAAATTCCTCTCATCCTGAGAGAGGCTTATGTCCAGAAGTGGACGTTATGGGCTGTTGTAGTGTAGTAGTAGAAGGAGGTGACGGCGTTCTATTCCGTCTCGCTCCGGACCATGGCTTGCACCAGGGCTCTCCCTGGGTTCTCCAGGGTTCTGCCCTTGGCCCATGTTTATTAATTTATTAATTAATAAAAAGGAGAACCAACAGCAGAATAACAGATGGATTACAACTGTAATTGTCTTTTTTTTTTAATTTATTTAATCCATAATAGACACAGTTTTACAGAAATACAACATCTGCCAAACTGCAGAGCAATTTGTCGGCAGTAGGTTCTCGCGGAATCTTAGAGATATTCTATCTAAGTTAGAATCTAAGTTAGAACTAGGTTATTGTAAAACTAAGACTAAGACAATGGGTTAATCAAAGCCACTATGCTCAGCGTTATCCGTCAACCAATGTCATGAGACCATCCCTTCGTCATTGTCATCAGAGTAGGGTAAGCAAGTATAATTGGGCTCACGACATTAGCCGACCGATGCTGTCAATCGACCGCAGCCACTATGGACACATCGAGATGAAGTATGTTCTTAGGACGCTTTTTAGGTGGTTTTTACTCTTGATACGATCGATTATTTCCTCAGGTAATTCATTGATTAATGTAGGTGTCATCCATTGTCTCGTTCGCCTACCGTGATAATTATTTATATTTGGCACATGTAGTTTTTTTTTTACATTTTACAGGTTCTTACGAGTAAAAGCAGATAAAGTTGTAGAAATCTTATGTTGCTAATGGAAGAAGTGAATGTGTTGCGGTGCAACACATTCACTTCTTCCATTCTCCCCGGTCAACTTTCACGTTATCATTTACATCATTCCTCACACAATCCCTGCATCGTTTCCTTGGTCTTTTCGTTTCCCTCTTCATCCATCAACATTTATTTTCATCACTTTTTTAGTTACATGCGATTCATTCCTCCTTATCACAATATGTCCATACCAAGACAAATGGCATGAATATGTGAACATAGTATTCAATGAAAATCACAAACTTATGAATTACATTTTCATATAATATTTTCCGTTCATGAAACAAATCCCATAGATCCCATCCCATTTGATGAAAATATTTTACAAAAAATATCCGATCCGAAAACTCGTAATTGAATACTGTGTAAAGTAAATTCTATTGAAGCCGGAGCTACAAAATTGCGTAGGTATTTTGTTTGGTCGAAATTGTAATAGGCCAACGTATCCTTCAGCGGTTATGTGCTCCAAGCTCGTGGCTAAATAATAACAGCCGCTCGGTTCGATCTTTAGGTTAGCTTGCCTAGGTTGGTCCGTGGATGGGTGAGTCGTTACAGTGAGTCAGTGGCCCGAAAGTCTGCCAACCAGTTTTACCAAGGGGTATCGTATTACCCAGTACTAACTGGGTTGTGGTGGTCAGGAAGGTAGACGCTCCATGTAAAATGCTGGGTCGGCTGCATCTGGTTAGACTGCAAGCGGACCCTAACCTAGTTGGAAAAAGGCTAGGCAGATGATGATAGTCATGTTCTTCAAAAAAGACATCGCTGAGCACAACTCCCCGGTTTTCTTTGTTTTTTTTTTGTTTATGTTCCGTTTTGTTATATACTGAATGTTTGTTATGTTTATTGTTTCTGTTTTTAAAATTTTGTATGCACGTCATGTCCCGGCGATAAGTAAAGATTTTTTCTTTCTTTCTTTCTTTGACCTAAAGTTACAATCGCACAAACGCGAGTTGCAACAGGATTCAAACAACAATAACACGCATTTTTGACTTTCCTAAAAAAAATGACTTTAGCAATAACGACTATTGCTAAAGTAAATTTGTCAAGGCCTTCAAGTTTGTAAAACAGTCGGCTAAAGATCCTAATTCTTATTTTAAACTCTAAATATTGAACAGAACGTCATTTCTTCCGCTTACAGCTTGAACAGGACGGAATGAATTCCTTTACCAAAGCTTTTTGCCCAGCTGACTCAATGCAGTATGTGGTCTCCACTCGCCCTAACATCCGAAATTTCAGCTATCCCACTATCCCATAAACATGTTAAGTACGACGTTAGAAAAGAGAGGGGTAACAGGTACAGTTTCAACTTAAAAGGCATTAAGACCATTTGCAGTTAGTATGCAAATACATGCAAATGGGTAGGTTTTATTTTCGTTATCTCATTCTCGCATTTACCTGGTAAAGGGAACGAAGAAGCGTTGAAGACAATTAGTTCCATTTTGTAAATTGCTTGTGGCTATTGAAATTATGTCTATGGGACGTTCTTTCAGTTAGTGCGATGAACAACTAAATGGATTCCTTCAGAATAAAAAATTTAGAGATGTATTTTCCCATTGTATTTCTTGCTCAACTTTCGCAGTCAACGGCTGGACATAGGCCTCTCCCAACTTCTTAGTGTACTGTTCCTTTGTGTAGGTAATGTTACACTGTTTATTAGTATCACAAAAAAAACAACTATCTATTACAACATCATCATCCCCTGCCCTTATCCTAATATATTTGGGGTTCGCGCAGCATGTCTTCTTCTTCCATACTTCTTCTACTTCTCACCGTATCATCCTTCACACAGCCCATCCATCGTTTCTTTGGTTTTCCTCTACAGTGATACCGATCCACTATTACAACAATTTCTCTGAAATAAACTGACATAAGTACCTTCTATTTTCAGAAAAGAGGAAAATAGAAAAAGGGAAGATCGAAAACTGCAGTCACGCGATAAATGTTCCATTACCGCTCTGTAAGTATTAAAAAAAAAAAACTAATAACTCAAATCTCCGATTGGCTGCGACAGGTTTGTCAATATCAGGAGGTCGATTCCAAAACCAATTATCCGCCGCAGTTCAAATAAGACGTATTTCTTTTTGACGTATATTTTGTCCTTGCTTTATTTCTACCATTCACTGTTGTTATATCATAAATCTCTATTGATAGTATAGGTATAAGAAATTTATTATTGAGTTTGGTTGATCCGTTCCGTGACGTCAATGTGTGGCACGACTTTTCCTAGGATATGCATTGGTCATGCTTCCGTATTGGGAGAAACAGAACTTTAGTGTTTCCTAAAATTGTGTATTTCGGTACAAACCCTTATGTTTTTTTTATATGACGCCTACTTCTACAATAAAGTCTGTAGGTAGAAACACTTCAATACTATTGTTCTGGTAGCAGATTCAATTAAACTGTCATGTGCACACAAAGGACAGTTGCTCCCTGTCACAAATATTTGCAGCTATGATCGGAAGGCCTTTGACACTGCAGTCGATCGCGGGAGTGCTTGAAATACCCCGAAACAAAGGTACTGTTAATTTGTAAATCATTTTTCCGTTATCGTTGCTTCTGAAGGTAGGCTACCGAATTCATTGTAAAATAGGTATAGCCCATGTAATTCTATTGAAAATTGCGCGATAGATATCATAAAAATAATGAGAAAGTTTTTCTCTGAGGTATTTTACAGGTAAATTCTAGGCCTGTATAATTACAGTCATATACCATTAGGTTTTAAGCATTTATACTTATATTTTTTCTATTGTAACTTGAAATATAAGAAGTGAACGTCCTTCTTTTTTTTTTTTTTTTCGGATGGGAAATCATCAAATGACTTCTCCCGCTCTGGGCGGAGCAGGAGGGAGTGTCAGACTTTTACTGACTAAAACCCATCCATGTTCCTTCATCGCCCTTTGTGTTCCGGGGCCACGGTATCTCTTTCGAACAGTCCCTAACTCACAAACATTTTGTTACTTTTGACTACAGCATCCGGAACCTAACTGATTTTAAAGAGGGCTGGCCATTAGCATCATTTGTCAACGGAAATGAACAGTTAAAAATGGCTTCCAAGTTAATATCGGAACAAAACAGAAGATGGCTGCTTGTTAGCGAAGCAGCTAATGCTTAGTAATGGTTTTTTTTTGTTTTATAATGTGCTTAGTACTGATCAAGGACAAAAGTATTTTATCTTAATTTATTCCGCCACGAAAAACGTGCAGAGTAAAGTTGCTGGCTCGGGTCTAGTGCAACGGTGATGCACCTTATTAATTTTTCTAATTGTATTATTGTAATATTATTATTGGTTTATAATTATTTTTATTTTTATTATTGCCATCTCATGATACTTTGTACACTACTGTGGGCAAGATCTGATAACTTTGAAGTTATTAAAAAGTATATTTACGTTTAAAATCATTTTAGGTACACTTTTCTGTCGACATTTGAAAATGAAACTAGAGAAAATAAAAGCTAATAAAACCAACAAACTTTTATCGCCGCAAACTGTTATTTGTTGATCGAAGCCGCAAACTGAAGCTAACTTAAGTCGATTACATAAGCTAAACGTGAGTTTTATAATGCAAAAAAGCATATGATTCACTGCAATAAACAAAACCAGAAAAATATATGATATTCTTCAGGATATATTCTAGTACGATAGTGTTTTGAAAACATAATACAACAAATTTTATTCGACAGAAAAAAATCACGAACTTATCTCTAAAAATTTCTTTTAACGAGTAAAAACCATACTAAAATTTAAGCGATCATTCTGATTTTTTAGCAAATAATTCTACAAGCAAAATACTAGTATCATAGTGTTTTACTTTTTTAGTCCAATCAATAGATTTTTTGTAAATCGCAAAAAACCACTCATTTCGCACTATCCGGCCGCAGTGACTGACGTAACAACCACTTTGTTTTGCAAGCTGATTAGAACTTTATTCTAACAGTATTTCAAACAAAGTTTGAACCAACACAAATACAGTTGCTTATTTAGCTCATGTAATCGCCTTAAGTAAATCCGAATTAAAACTGCAAAACAAATATGCTTTGTAAGAAACAGCAGAAAATTAAAAGGCGGTTATAGGAATTTCATTTGTGGCTTTTCAATAAGCGATTGGAATTAAGGAAATCAAAGTGATTTTGTTTGAACGGAGAACAATAACGGTTGCGGCACGTCTGCGGTTCTCTCATTTCCTTTATTATCTTCTGTTCTTATGATCTTCGTTCGTTGTTTCACCTCGGACTGCTCAGCTGTTTCCCGTAAGATGTGATTACTTTTTGTTGCACAGTTAATTGAGAATTCCTTGGTGGTTTAAACCTTTGTTGGAAGAATTTTCTAGAAATACTGTTTTGTTTTTGTTTGGAACGCGGCCATTAAAGTGATAAGTAGAAATTCGATTTACGAATTAAAAGACAAATGTCAAACTGTCGGACCGAGCCGGGTGTTTTTAAATCGAACCATTTAAAAGGTGCAGTCTATTTAGTTGGTTGAAAAAAAGGAAATCTAAAAATTGAATCTATAAAACTGTTGGACACCGTGGCGGCTGTCAACAAATCGACGGCGATTTGCATTTAAACTCTGGCCGCACTGGTTTGTCGGCAAATCTGAATTCTTTTCAGCTTGACGCAGTAGATTTAAAAATATTATTCATGAGCCAAACAAAAGGTTTTGTATATTGGCGATCGAGATAAAATATCGCCAGCCACATCATACTTTGAACCGCTGTTTGCATGCAAATGTTATTTATTTACTGAACTATACGCTGCACTGACTTTGTTCGCTTTTCCAATGACATAAATATGTGAAACGTTTGCCAGACGTCGACGTCGCTCGCACAGTCATATTTTATGAGAAAAGTTTGCGAATGTGACTTCAAATGCGCGGTGCCTGAGTTACAAGATACATTGAGGAAAGGTTTAATTGCAAACGTACAAGCTAAATGTGTTTTAACCATTCTCAGTGTCTAATATACCTACTATAACTGAAACTGACTAAGGCATTAAGTCCGCCTCTGTACTTTGTGCTTGAAGTGTTTAATAAATAAATAATAATCTGAACATGCCAAAGGTTGAATTTTTGGTATTTGGTCTTCTTTTGAGTATTTCAAGGTGGTACGTAGGTACTGGAGATAGATATAAAAAAGATGAAGTATTGAGGAGCGAAATTGTAATTTAATACTAGGACTCTTGAAGTTCTTTTTGAAAGCTCTAAAGCTTTTGTTACTTCACCGTTAAAATTGACACTATGCCATAGTAAGTTTCGCTGTCTGTGTTATTTATGTATTGAAACTTTATACTTTATATACAATAACAATAGTGGTACATTGCGGACATAAAGCATACTTTACCAGTAGAGTACCAAAAAAAATTGAAAATATAAATAATATTATTACAATTTCACTTACTAATTATGTATTAGTATAATACAGATAAAATGCGCTAGTAAATATAATAATTTGATACTATGACTATACTTAAGATTGTGTTGTGGGCTATTTAGTCTTATTTTCTTCTTATCGATGGCCAAACTTATTATAATTTCACTCACAGGAAAATAACCTTAAAATCCCGAAGACGAAATAACTAACTTACGGAAATCCAGCCGATGGCTATCCGTATACCTACGGGAAGCTAAGAAACTACGCTCTGAAATTGGAGCCCCAGTCCCTACTCAATAAAAGTTAACAATTCTCGAAATGGTTTCTATTAAGTTTTCCTTAACTATAAAGGTGGGTGGGTAGTTATCGTTATTTTATATGACTTCACATCGTATAAAACTTTGCGTTTGTATTTCCGTATACACTTCTCGTATTACAATCAATGTGTCCGTAGCTTTGTTAGATCCAACACGATTGTAAAACCTCTTTTTGTATTTTTATTATCAAACTTTTTAATTTGAAATATTTTACATTTTATTTTATTTCTTCTCGATAATCTGGCTGTTTGAAAAACTGGTGCTTGTGGGTAAGGATAAGTCTATTTAAAATATAGCTTTGTGGCGGTAGCTCCACTTTTAGAAAAAATACATTTTATTTGTATGCGTTTTTTCTTAACTTAGGCTAGGTTACAATAGGGCCGCAATGTCATATAGGATAAAAGTAAAAAAAAACGTATCAAATTGAAGTTTGTTTTTCCGCATACTCTTATTACAATCAAATTTTCAGTAGTTCAGAAGCTATTCAACTGTGGCAGTGGTATTATGTCATGGATGTGCAGGATGTGGAATTTTTGGTATGTACAATCGTATAATCTGCTAATTAATCAACACCACTTTGTAGTATTTTTTAGTATTATGGCTTTCACAATTCTAGCGAAAAACTTACTCCATGACAAGCAATGCCATGCTATTAGCGTTAATTGAAGTGTTTCAATACAGTTTTCTTAAAAATAATTAATGTTTTCACAGTTTATAAGCAAGAATATTTGCACCAAGAAACACCGAGGAAAAAATAAATAAAAAAATTGATTGTTCAAAAGCTGCTAAACAGCTTTACCGTTACTGGCTATTGTTTTACAAGTTGACATAGAAAAATACTGCAGAAAGTAATAAAATGTTGGTTAATCGACGACTGTTTAAATTGGAGTGGCAAATCTGTATAAACGAGTTTCAAAGCGCATCAAATCCATCCATCCAATGTGTTTAAAATGTACTTCACTAACTTTAAAAGGGGAGAAGCAAAAGTCATTTAAAAGTATCTTGAAATGTAAAGCCTAACTTTAAAGAGACAGTCCCCTGTGATGTCGGACAGTCTTACTTGTAATTTAGACGTCTCAACCAAACTAAGAAAACTGTGAATGTTGTTAGGAAATTGTAAAGTTTTCTTATAAATCAAGAGGCGGTTTTCCGTTAAAATTCGTTGCGAGTAACAAGATAATTTAACTTACCAACGACCTCTCAGATTTCACCGCTTCGCTGTCAGTTTTGACTTTTAAGCACATCTGTTGTTTTTGAAATGAGTAAAGTTAAAAAATGTTGTTCGCATTTTTTTTAGCAATTTTCTTCGTGTTTTACAACTCAAAATTTAATTTTATTTAGGTCTGCGTCAGATTGTGAATGCATTCATAATATCCTACAAGACACAACTGCATACCGTGGGCTTTTTCCATTTAAGGTTTCTTAGACCTTGACGCGATATAGACTTTTTTGTGTGGTTTAGTGGTCAATTTAATCGTATAATGTCTGTAAAGTTTTCTCTTTGCTTACCGTTTCTCAACAAAACTACGCAGAAACAGACAGTGACACTCCTTTTCTAAAGAAACTAAATATTTATTTTTATTTTCTTAACTATTATTCAAATATTCACAAGATCTGACATTGACATGATTCTGATTACAATAAATTCCAGGTAAACTAACAATAAGAGATTATCTTTTAATGCGAATTCTATTTTAATCTATGAATTGATTCGTGTCACATAGTCACATTGCAAGAACATTATATCTAAGTCTGAAAATTAACATACAATCGTCGTTTCTATAAATCAACCTATGTAATTGTATCTGCATACTTTAAATCGCTATAAACAGCTTTGATCGACACTGTTAATATTTATTGATCATATTAATTACTAGAACTTTTTATAGACCATCATAATGCGTCTTTTGTCACGAAACTGCTTTCCTGAACTTTCCAATTCAGAATTTGATTTACATTTCGCGTGATATCAACCGCATTGTTTAAAAAATACGACTCCTTTGGGTGGGCCATTGTTCTTAAATTTTAACATTCTTGATTTTTTGTTACGGTTCAATAATATCTATACTAAGAGTATGGAAATCTAAAAGGAAACCACACACAGCAGACCCCACTTTTACATATAATATACTAAAACAATCCGGTCAAAAATAAATTAACCAACACGTCCTTTACGAGCACTGAATCCAGGAGAAGAGAGAATTCACGACTGTCGTTGCTCTTAATTATTATAAAAGCACGTAGAACTACTCGTATATTATCATAAAATCGCGTAACTACATGTATATTTTACTTGGAATGAAATTAGCTCAGAAATTAAATAGTAATAAAATTTTATCAGAGTAACATAGTCTGGAAAATTGGAGCTTGGGAGAGTGCAATAATGGTACAAAGGTTTTGTTGTTCTTCATCATTTTATACATTTTTTTTTTATTTTAAGTCCGTCTTCAGCTTTCTAAGTTTTTGACTCATGGCTATTATCAAAACTACATGAAAAACTAGCGATTACGTGGCATGTACCAACAGGGAAATTAATTGTGAAGCAAGTTGACTTGCTATGTTATAGGCGATTAATTGTGACTTGAAAATGCGGACTATTTAAGTTAGTAGTCAATAATTTGCTTTACAGTAAAGTCAATAACCATCTGAAGTTCCAGTGACGCGAACCTTCCACATTTATTGTGCGGACCGCCAGTCTGTAAAATTCATTGCCGGCTTCTCTGTTCCTTGACCATTTTTAAAGTTCGAGTGAATCGGTTTATTCTTGGCAAACGTGCTCCACCCAGGCCGCATCATCGCTTCACATCAGGCGAGTTGAGGCCAAACGCAAGCCTGTTCAGTATAAAAACAATTTCCCTGACAATACTAGGCACTTTCAAAGCTTTTGAATGTTTCTGTCGTTTGAGAGGGACATTGTTTTCTAATTGACTGAACCTTAACAAGGAAACACTTGCCTTGTTTTTACTAAAAGATAAATTACAAATACCTAAGATCGACTTTAAGATAAGGTTGTCAGTTACGCTTTTAAACATACAATAACAATAGAATCGATATTATCAAAAACCACGATTTACTGGCAGCTGCATAATAATCATGTTTAGAAAAACGTTTAGTTGAATGTGGTATTGTTTCAGATGCTTTTGGGAGACTGCATAGTCTGCTCTCAAGTCATAAAGTTTGGCTCAATTGTAATCATTATGTGTGCATTGTAAGTACTGCAACGCCAAGTTAACGATTTTAGTTAGCTAAAAACAAGGTCAGGAATTGATTGCTCACATTCCTTTTAATATTTGCCTGAACCATGTTTAATGTACAGAAAAAAATGACTTAAATGACTTCTAGTAAGGCTCACTCGCGTCGCCCTCGTGATAATTACAAAAAGTTGTAACCGAACAAAGCATCATCACGCCTGTAATCAAAAATCAAAAGTGTACCTAATAGTAGACCACATTTCGCTAGTTATGCTTTAAGTCCCATGCAATGGAGGACAAGTCTATTGCCATCAACCGGGCAGATTTCGTGGCTTCTGGGAAATTCCTCATGGAAAACCCCAATAATACTGGACTGGGGAATCGAACCGAGGACCTCATGCTTAGCCGTAGATGTAAACCTTAATTATTATTTCTACTTCGGTACAGGAACAGATTGCAAACTACTTAAGTCTGGTATTTCAGGTGACTGTACGCTTGTCACCTATGTATGAGTAACTTTATCCGGTACATAAGTGCCCACACTAAAGGATATTCCAGTCAAGTGCTCTTACAGGTTCAAGTTAGTTGTGGTTTTCAAAATGTCTCTTTGTTGGAACCAGCATGAGTCATACAAGCAGCTCTTAATGATGTAATCTTCTTGTACACTACGAAGTTCATCAAATAAAAATCTTGATTTTTTGCAGTCAGTTTTTTTTTTAAGTTTACTCGAGTTTAAGAGCTATTAATAGCTCTGTTATATTTACATGCGGTTCAGAGGATTATAATAAATATTGACATGCGTATTCAATGTCACTGGTAAACAGTTTTAAATAGCACTTATCGACTTTATATTGTCCTGGCTGAAAAAAATTGTGAACCGTTTTCTTTCATATTAATTCTAACTCAAGTTTAAGTGCAGTAGTTACCATATCATTATTGTGATCAACTTCGTCTGAAATCAGTTAGGTTGGGATCGGGTCGGACTTAGCAAAATAGCTGCAAAGAGATTATAGACTTCTTACAGAGGTCAAAAATAAAACCTTCTGCTGAAATTTTAAGACAGTTCCAAGTATAGCAAGCAGGCGGGCCTCAAGTAGATTCACTTATGGTTCTTATTTTGGTACCGACACGGATGTCCGACACAGATGTTAGAGTGCATTGAGTTTATTTTAGCTGGAACTAGCCACGACTTATTAATCTGCACTGAAATATTTGAAAGTGCAGTAGAGAGCTTCATAGCTCTCTACTGCACTTCAAATATTTCAAAAATTTCATTGGTTTAAAAGAAAATCAGGTTATAAAATGACCTAAAATTAATTTTAATCTATTTTTAAACGTTATAGCAGTACCATACTGGGCCAATAAAAATGTTATCGTATTTTATTTATAACAGAAATAAAGTCAAAACATTTTTAGACGCAAACTGATAATTTTATATTATCAGAATCCCAGTAGATGCGTAAAAACAATTTAAGAATATTTAGAAATTTTTTCCTTTATATGTATTTGCTGGCAATATTCTGTGCAAGGTATATTAGTTATTGCCCCAAGAGAAAAACCTTTTACGGTTTCATTCGGAATTGGTCGGAATACGTAGAGAAATATTTACAAAATAGGCAAGAAAATTATAAAGAAGGAAAAAGGGTTCGCAAGGCCATTTTTACTTCCCTAGGGGAATGTCTGGTAATGGGGGCAGTATAGTTTGAAGTTTTGAACATATTTTTTTATTATTAGCCATTTGTGTCCCATTGCAGTACAAAGGCTTCCCTTCCCTCCTTCCACTTATCCCGCCAATCCTTGTGAAAAGAGTCGAGTTCGTCCCGTCAACTTCTTCTGTGCAAAAATATATCAGCCGCGCATCGTAATATCGCTGTGCTTTATTGGTCGCGTAGGCCGCGATCCTACTTTGTCGTGACGACAGATAATCGTGTAGTTTTAAGTGTCGTGGCTTCCCTTCCGTACGCAAAATACGTGCTTTAACGTGGAGTTGCAGACACCAGACCGCTATACAATACAAGTGTCGTGGCTTGTGTATTTAAATGGCGGTGTTCACATATAGGACGAAGCGATTACTGTCGTCCACGATTTTTGCCAACTAAAAACTAACGATAAATTAATCGTCACGACATAGACGCGGCCTAACTCGAAAAAATCTAGGCAGCAGCTGAAATTTTTCCGCGACTTCATGGGCAGTTCCGTAGTAAACGTTGTTCAATTTCATGAGTACTACACGCCCATAAAGTATTGCCAACGTTTAAAAACTAACCCTTTATTTTCTGAAATTTGTTAATTTTGAAATGGTATTCAGCTGCATACAGATCTACTGGTCCATGAAGTCGCTGATGAAGGGAGACCTACCTTTATCCCTAAAGCGCAAACTCATCGACATGTGCATTCTGCCCATCCTAACCTACCTACGGTGCTGACCGGTACCGGTACGGTCCCTGACCGAGTCGCAAAAGTCCAAACTCAAGGTTTGCCAAAAGGCGATGAAGCGTAGCGTATTGGGTACTAAGCTCAGCGACAGAATTCGCAATACCACAATACGCTTAAGAACCGGAATCACTGATGTGGGCAACAAGACTGCTGGGTTGACCAAGTGGGCGGGTCATGTCTGTCGAATGTATCAGGACCGATGGGCCAGAGTCGTCACTCAGTGGGTGCCAGAAGACGGGTGTCGTCGCCGAGGAAGGCCTAGAAAACGCTGGAGTGACGACTTAGAGGCGTTTGTCAGAGATTGGCCTGAGAAAGCCGCACGGAGAGAGGGGTGGAAGGCTATGGGGGAGGCCGTTGCCCAGCAGTGGGACAATATAGGTTAATAAAAAATAAAAAATAAACAGCTGCGGTTAGACTGGAAGCCGACCGGAACATAGTTGGGAAAAGGCTAGGCACATGATGATGATATATTTTTCAAATGTCTGTTATAATTTATGATACAGTAATTTACAGAATTGCACTAACAACGCTGATTAAATGAAATGAAGCTAGAATAATACCATGTATTATTAATGAACAGTGCACTATTGTTTTTCAAATAAACTTGTAACGTTTGCTTTGATATTGTTCACATAATTACAATTAAATTTAATTACATAGTCTAGCGGCCATGGAGCTTAACTCTAGCACGATATAGTACTAGTATATTAATATTTCATTGTTTATTATTTAAGTAAACTGACTGCTTCATTGTTTTATTTACACCTGTGTAGGATCGTGACCACTCAAATTGTATTTAAAACTAGGGTTAGAATCGATAGTTTTGTTGCATGGTAGGAGAACTACTGCATTTGTATAATAGACAAAATGTTAATTTTTAATTTTTTGAGCTTGGACATAATCTACCTCTGTCCAATTTTCATCCAAATCCGGTGATACTGTTCGCTTGATTGAGTAAAAACTTACAAAGTCTTACATGACACTGGTAAAATGAAAGCATTTATTTCAAGTAGGCCAGTTACAGGCACTTTTGAACTACCGAAACAGACAAAGTTCTGTTGTTCCATCAGACATAAGCACAAACCGGATTTTCCCAGTATCCGAAACCTCCGTCTCCCTATTGGGTCTCTGGTAACTATCAATCAATCAATCTAAACAAAGTGACATTCTATCAGCGACAACGATGATAGAGATGTTTTGGATGACAAAACAGCTTTTGTAAAGCCTTGAAAGTCGTTGTGGAATGTTTAAGAAATACGAAACGCTTTGAAAGTTATTGCCACCTTATCATATGCCTGGCCTTTTCCCAACTATGTCTTATCGGATGTAGCTGAGTACCAGTATTTTACATGGAACTACTGCCTATCTGACCCCCACAACCCAGTTAGTACTGGTACCCTCTGATAAGACTGGTTGTCAGACTTTCGGGCTACTGATTACCTGTAAAGACTGTCAAAGATTTATAAATGACAGCTGGGACCAGGGGCGTAACGTGCTTTTCGACGCACGAAGGAAACTTGGCATGTAATAGGTGGTCACCCATCCACGGACCTACCTAGACAAGCGCGGCTATACCCGAAAATCGACCTGAGCGGCTGTTATTATTAAGCCACGAGCTCCTTATGGCATTTGCCACTTGTACCTATGAATTTGAAAGTGTACCTATAATAAATTAAAGGTAACAGTATCTCTCTAATCTCCCTATCAGTTGGCCTTGAGATTCGCTAATTAGAATGTTTATTATTTAATAGTACATGATTGTTACGCCACTGACATTGTTCTCGAGGTTGCCGACCATTGTTTCGGCTATCAAGTGTTCAACAAAGATGGGCCGGCGAGATGAAACACTGCTGTGAATTACAAGATAACGATGTTACAGATTGGATCAGGATTGTGCAATGGATTTTATGGTGCTCCATTATTCGATGGAGATTGAGGCAATTGTTGTGCCCATAACAAGATGCATCGATTTCATCATGTTTTAGATTGTGGAACGAGGTCAAGTTCTTAAAAAGGCGTTTCTCTTAGTTCTACTACTATTAGTAGTTTTACTACTTTATAACCTGCCGGGATATGTTTAAAGTTACAATCGTAAGTAAACATAACATAACATCACGCCCGTATGCCCCGAAGGTTTAGGCAGAAGTATACGTAATATTGTTTATTATAGATGACCTGGTGAAGGTTGCGGGAATATCGAACCCCTGGGTTCGATTCCCAGGTTGGGCCCATGCTCAGCAGTCGCGATTGCGACCAGTCCAACGAGGCAGTCAAAACGAGGTATCGTATGTAAGTGGTTGACAATTCGAGACTTCGTTTCTAGCTCAAATGCACGTAATAGTATTTTAAAAGTACATAAAGTAGCCACATTGAAAGTCCCAGCACGTCCATCGTATAAAGCCCTAATTAATTCCATTGCAACAAAACACAACCTCACGGAAGTAGACTTAGAGATAATTAGCCGACATGTGCTCGCACGGACGGAATAAACCGTCCGTTCCGTTCCCGACGAGAAAGACGTAACAAAGCACATTTTATAAGGAACTTTCATCCTTTTCGGCTTTTATAAGTCCTATCGGTTCGCAGACATTCTTTGTTGACAATATTATTGAATTCCACCACCCTACGAAGGGACGTTGTTCCAAGAAACATCCAATTTTAACCGCCATGGCATTCGCGAAATATTTTATTTATTGTTCTGCATCATCCTAGCGAATAGAGGGGTATTTTCAGCGGAATAAGGAGAAGATACCCGATTTTTAGTGAGGATATTCTGAGTAACGCTAAAATGTTTCAGGAAAATGGCTTTGTAAAATCGTTGCAATCTGTATTTTCCGGGTATTTGATACCACCACCTTTTTTTTTTCTCTTGTTGTGCACGTAATTAGGAGTGCGCAAAGGATTTAAGTCACTGAAAACTCCTGTTGAAAGTCGATTGAGAGTTTTTGGCAATCATTAAATTGTTGACAAATGTTTAAGATGATACCCTCGGACTTATGTGTAACAGTATCTAAATTCTAAACAATGTTTTTCTGTAATAACTTCGAAGATTCATGCAAATAATATGAAAACGAAATGAAAGAACTTTTCAGGTAAGACTTCGCAAAAGTTGTATTTACTTTCAAAGTATTCCTTTTAGCCGTGTAGGCTTAATAAACTGATGATGATACAGGAAATACTGGTATGAACATTAATTATGTTGTCATTGATGTTTATTTTCTTTGTTAGAGGTAATTTCTTGTGCTGGGCTCATTACGCTATGTACGTTTTGTCTGTAAATCTTTCTGTATAAATAAAACTTAAGTTTAGTGTCTGTTTGTAATTTCAAAATAACAGCTTTTTACTGAATGCATATACGAAAGTACATACGGTACTTAAAATAAAAAAATATTATT
Organism: Xestia sexstrigata; assembly: GCA_941918905.2. NCBI lineage: Eukaryota > Metazoa > Arthropoda > Insecta > Lepidoptera > Noctuidae > Xestia > Xestia sexstrigata. Next base: position 11,725,460 of record OW799212.2, on the reverse strand, counting down.
TTTATTTTTGTCTGTCGATCGGTCTGTCCGTTTGTTCCAGCTAATCTCCGAAGCGGCTCCACCGATTTTGACGAGACTTTTACTGGTAGATAGCTAATGTTATAAGGAGTAACTAAGGCATTAGAAGTTACTACTGAAATTGTTAATAAAACTCTATTCAATTAAGAAAGTAATATTTTTATAATCATTTCACGTTGACAAAGTTCGCGTACAACGGATAGTGTGAAATAAAATATTTTGAATTTGATTTCCGATGAAGGCCGTAACCATCCTTAACCTACAATTTCTTCATGACATTAATCAAATAAATAAATATCGCTGGACATTACACACAGCGCCAGCTAGTGCCACACTAAGCAACGAGGCTTGTGTCGTGGACACCAGATAGTTGATATATACTACATAGATACTTTTTGTTTGTAAATACAAACAAAACACACATATAAATACACACATATGTTTATTATACATATAAACATCCATGACTCGGAGACAAATGTTTATGCTCATCATACAAACATTTGCTTTTACCGGGATTCGAAACCGGGACCCCAAGAACGTAAGTCAGCCTCACTACCGCTGCGCCATTCGGGACGTCAAATACTTTGATAATTGAATTGCTAAAAGCATAAACCATTGAACTAGTGGAAAGGTAAGTTCAATAGTTATTCCCTGGTAAACTGCCGTCAAAGATAAACCTATTCAGGTGAATATACGCCAGACTTCAGAGGGTGCACGTATGTAAATGTTGGAGCATAAATTAGCCAGGAAATAATATCAACTGTGAATACTGTGGCCGTCCGAAGTGTTTGCGACGGTTACGGAACCCCGATGTGGTTTTTGAATTTACATTATTGGAGTGCATGAATGGAAATTTTATTCCTGGCTGTAGCTAGCCTTGGTTGTGGACTGCAAACATTGTTGCTGTTGTTTTGACTTCATAGCCAAACGTAAGTCCTCTATTAAACCAGGTAAACATTTTTGGAGCTATATCCAGACTATACTCTGCAACTGTGAAAATTCCTAATGGAAAAACCCAATCACTATGTTGCCCGGTTGATTGCACATACGGGACTGAAAAAATAACTCGCGACTTGTGAGTGTAGTTATTTATTGCTACATCTCGGCTCTTACCCCTCGTCTGTGAAGCCCGACCGAATCGGTCTGACGCCATTGTTTAACTATTGTGTTTACTTCGCTAACAGATGAAGGTTTAAGAGAATACAGGTATGATGTTATGTGTATTTTTTTAAGTCTAGTAGTTTGCCTACCCCAACATTATACTTAAAATTCATGAACGATCAGAATTTTGCTGAAAATATATGCAACCCATTTAAAAAAATGGTTCGTTTTTGTCTTATCTCAGGTTGGTTAACAAAAAACAGCATTCAATGCTAAACCAATTAATTAGAGCAAGTATCGCTTGGTAAGGTGTTCAACTCTACTTAAAACTTTGCCTACACCATTAAAGTTTACGCAAGCAAGCGATAGCGGGCTGCCAACCTGTAGTTTTTACCTTATTTTCAATGCAAAATCGAAACCCTGTTTGCTGCCAAGTAAGGAGCTTTGAAAACAACATAGCTAATTGTACAAACAAAATTCTAGATGGCTCTGAATATTGCTAAAGGACTTGCTTGGCAAGAAAGGAGGTGTCTGATGAGTTGACGAGTAATAGAGAAGTATAATAATAATAATAAATATCGCTGGACATGAACACACAGTGCCATCTAGTGCCACAGTAAGCAACGAGGCTTGTGTCGTGGTCACCAGATAGTTGATATACTACATAGATACTTTTTGTTTGTAAATACATACATATTATACATATAAACATCCATGACTCGGAAACAAATGTCCATGCTCATCTTACAAACATGTGCTCCAACCGGGACTCGAACCCGGGACCCTAAGAACGTAAGGCAGCCTCACCACCGCTACGCCATTCGGGTCGTCAAGTAGTATGGAAAAAGACATGCTGCGCCGACCACAAATGAATTGGGATAAGGGGAGGAGAATGATAATGAGAATGATGACTTGCTATATAGTAGCTTGCTACAAAGAAAATAGGGTATAGTTTTCTGTGAGAGTCGTACGGGACGATTAGAGGATTAAGTTTTACAATGTCGTCTGGTAATCGTTTGTATTGTATAACGGGCTGGTGTCCGCAACTCCACGTCAAAGCGCGTATGGGCTATAATCCACCACGCGGGCTCAGTGCGGATTGGTACATCTACCAATCCGCACTGGGCCCGCGTGTCACATGTCTTCGAATTTTTGGTTCTAGGTCATGCCGGTTTCCTCACGATGTTTTCCTTCACCGTTTTTGAGAGCAGTGGTGATGAAATAAATTACACAAAGTAATGCCGCCAGCCTGGGTTTGCACCCACGACTTACTGTTCGTAAGTCGGGGCCGCCACCACTCGGCCACCGCTGCTCTCCTGGTAATCGTTTACTTTTGTGGGCTAAATAGAAATCAACACGAACGATGCGGGGACAACCGACCATAAGCCCATGTTATTTTTACAGAGTACTGGATTATCAACGGTCTGTTTAGCGCTAAGAGTTGAAATTCCAGCAGTACGTTAACTTGCAGTGCTTACGCAAATTCCGAAGCTGTACGTCACTGTTATGCGTGCTAATAAAGCATTCACAAGTTCGTTTATAAATCCTAATTAATTATATGAACGCACCAGACAAATAAAACAAGTGTTAATAACACTCAGATTTATGACACTGTCATTTTATTGAGTTTTATTATGGCGACGTGTCTGCAAATCATATTAATTGATATTTATGATAACAGCGACAAATTGATTGAAGTGTTAGTTATTACTACTATTACGCATCGCGGTAAGTTTATACATGGTGTTGTCTCTTTGTTCGCAATCGTTATCAGGCGACAGGAAGCTGTTATGGAGCATCATCTAGATAAATTTATCGACTGGCTGAACATGTACATGCATGTACCGGTGTGTTAATAACTCATTCTGCAATTAATAGTGCTCTTGTCATGCGTGTATTTTGTACAATAAATAAAGTTCTTATTCTAATTTTTTTTACTAAGTGAGACCACAGAGAGACGAATTAGACCTGACCTGAGATTGTGCAGAAATTGACTCAAATAGTACCTACATACTAATTGGGGGTTCTTACAACCATAGTTACATCGTAAATTGACAAATTACATGCAGCTAAATTATCTGTTAACAGTCTGTCGGTTTGTCTGTTCCAGGGTCACCGACGTAGCCCGAAGAATTGCCAAACTAAGTGGCGGTGGGCAGGGTACATTGCTCGCAGAACGGATGGCCGATGGGGCCGAAAAGTTCTAGAGTGGAAGACGTTGCGTTGGAAGACTTCTCACTAGGTGGACCGATGACCTGGGGAAGGTTGCGGGAATCCGTTGGATGCGAGTCGCACGGGACCGGTCAATGTGGCGACACTTGGGGGAGGCCTATGTCCAGCAGTGGACGTCTTTCGGCTGAAATGATGATGATGATGATGATATTATCTGTTCATTAACAGCACACAAAGCCTTTACAGCTAAGAAATTGATTTAACGCAGCTGAAATGGCAAGAAATATTAGAAGCTGACAGTTTTAGGAAAATGCTCAACATTATTTGTTTGATCTCATGATGTTACTCCATGAAAACGATTACGGATAAGGCGATATTTTGATGACTATTGAGGTTTTCATCGAGTTACATATAGAAACCATTCAGTCTGTCATTGCGATTGGCTTTGCGTCAGGAATTGTACCAACAATCTTCATTTAAAATAACAACAACAACACTCAACTTAATTGAATATTAAAGAGAATTCGTTTTTGAGAGGTCACTGCTTATACACATATTTTAATGAGCACAGTTGTACTTTCACCTGAGCACACTGGGTACATTCTTTCAGTTCAAACTTTTGTTACACCATAAAAATAAAATACCCCAATTTGGCCAAAAAGAAATCATTAATAACCAAAAGAATTGTCAAAAATCAGGAAATAAGTACCGCAATCGTTCGGAGTCGCCAAAAATTGTTTTTGAAAGTTCGCAACAATCATTGAATTTCGACGATTGCTTTTTATACGTTTTGTTTGTAACTTTTTTTCGGCGCTACCGGTATTGTTCGCAAAGTAGGAGCAATATAAAATGGCGACCATCCCATGAAACATTCATGAGTCGCATTCGTTTTCACCGAAATATTCAAATCTATAGATTTTTTGTCTTGTTATACGTCTTTCCTTGTGAATACGTAAGGACAGTTTATCGAATAATCTGTTGCTTCGTTGTGTTAAGTATGTTTTATTTGTAACGCGGTACATTTCTACTAACAGTCTGTTTACGGTCTATTCAAGTACAGAGGCACACATATGTCTTTCAAAGGGTATAAAAGTACCTTTTACGAAGCCGAAGGGACATATTGGGGGTCAAACTTCCGACTTTTTCACAAGTTTTTAATGTCATAAAATTACTTTAAGGGGCTCCCCCATGCACACTAGCGCCACTTTAGTAAAAAAATCAGAACTCGTTAAATACACAATTAATATAAAATCTGATTGACAAAATCAATCAAGATTGGGCTGCGGGTACCTGGTTCGTTTCTGCGTAAATCTCGTTTGTTGCATATACCAATGACTAGGATTAATTACAGACAAAACTCGTACATGATTAAGGCGAGCCGTGAGTACAATGCGACTTGCCAGGAGGTTGAGATCGACATCTTTAATACAAGCGTGTCTAAATTGAAAAAGGCCCTCAGCAGCCGCTTCTTCGTCGGCCCATAATGTTTGTTAACAATGTCAATTTGTGTTTTTTTTTCTTTAACGTTTATTATGTGTGTACTAATCCTTCCTTACCACTGTCTTTTAGTTTTATTCTTTTTGTTTTGTTTAACTATTCTAAAGCTATCTGTGAAAGCTTGTAATTGGCCATATTGTTGTTATAAAGTGAACTATTATGTCTGCCTAGCTAAACGTTTTCTGAAAAAAAAAAAAAAAAAATAGTGGGAAATCATCAAATGACTTCTCCCGCTCTGGGCGGAGCAGGAGGGAGTGTCAGACTTTTACTGACTAAAACCCATTCATGTTCCTTCATCGCCCTTTGTGTTCCGGGGCCACGGTATCTCTTTCGAACAGTCCCGCAGCCCCTGCAGGCATCGGTCCTTGCGGACCCCTTCTTTACTGACATCTGTTTGTGTGAACACGAACGCGTCGTCGACACGGCCTGTCGTCATAAGACGGACGGACGGCGAGCTAGCCCATAGCACCACTATATTTTAGTACATTCAAGCATAGACCGCTGATGACGTAGCGGTAGTTGTTTCAATAAATACGTGCGAGAATGAATTTAATTGTTTTCCGTGTTTTTATTTTACGGAAACATTATCAAACCTGTCTCATTTCAATCCCTAAGATTTATATCTTGAATAAAAGTTAATATTCATCAAGAATCACATATTTACACGAAGCGCCATTATATAGGTATTTATTGGAATATAAATGCTGCACTGTTCCAGTGCTGATCGCCTTGAGAGTCTTTTATTAACTTTAGTTAGACCATAATATGTATAAAGTAACACGACGTGAAATCGAAGTTACAGCCGCGATACATCATACTTCTTATCACACACTGCCACGGCATGAAGAGCGATGACTCGCTCGGAAAATGTTCAAGAGGAAAATAGAAGCTCATCGAAGTTGATTTGTAACTTAAGTCTCGCGTCGTTCTGCAATTAGTGTTAATTTGAAATTGATACGATAATTGTCACTTATGTACTTCTAAAGTTCGTGCAAAACATGTCAAGGAAAGTTTAAATGGATCAAGTTACTTTAATGTTGTCATGCGTACGTGTCGAAATACTTAGATTATTTTGAGGGACAGGTAAATTACTCATGGATATGACGAGTGATGTAGGTACTTACTACCCACACCTGAAGGTTGACTGATGTAGTTTGATTTACTGTGAGCTGAATACATTATAATTTAGTCATAAACGTGGACAGAATACAAAACATGGGACACTTAACATTTTATTCGGACTCGTTGTTAATGGAAAAACAAAATCAAATCCATTCATTTAAAAGCCTTGGTAGATAATTTCTTATGATTGTATTTTTATTTCTGAACGCTGTTTTTAATATTAATGTGATAATACGGTATATGTGTACCAGTTGCGCGTTCTCTGCTAAAACTAAAATTACAAGTAGCCTAGCTATCACGGTTCTTAGATACTGCCCTGTGACTGACAGGCATACAATGAAATTTACGTTAGCTTTGCTCTGGGTACGGAACCCTAAAAAGTAGGTTGATATTACAGACCTTTAAGTAGGTACGTGAATTTCGATATAATTTCACGGCTCTAGATCCAATTACAAGATATCACAGCATCTAACATAAATCTATAATTGATTTCACAAGCTTAGCCATTCGAGACGCGATGAGACAGGTCGTAGGGAATACTGAGATTTATCGCCCCGATAATCTACTAATGGGAAGCGAATTACATGAAAATTATAATTCGGTTCGTCGTGAATTCGACAAAGGTATTTATGCTTTAGTACATATTTCCAAGGGTTTGATAAAAGTAGGTAATATTATTTCACGCAAATTATATTGGCCTATTTTTAGGCCACGTGCCAAAACGGCACCCCTTACTAAATGTATGTTGCCTACAGAATCCCTATACAATAATATTGGTTTTGAGATCAATTACCGACTAACTAGGTAGGTAATTTTTTGTTGTTTGTTCTACAAAATTCACCAAAAGTAAAGGTAATTTGGAAACATACCTACATACATTCGACGACCCGAATGGCGCAGCGGTAGTGAGGCTGCCTTACGTTCTTAGGGTACCCGGGTTCGAATCCCGGTTGGAGCAAATGTTTGTGATGAGCATGGACATTAGTTTCCGAGTCATGGATGTTTATATGTATAATAAGTATGTATTTACAAACAAAAAGTATCTATGTAGTATATCCACTATCTGGTGTCCACGACACAAGCCTCGTTGCTTAGTGTGGCACTGGATAGCGCTGTGTGTATATTATTATTAGCGGCGATATTCATTATTTATTTACATTAAATTGATAATTATCTTAGTCTCTGTCACATTGTTGTCATAAATCTATAAGTACAAAGAGACTTCATAATGATGGTGGGCCATCACATAACTAGAACGTATGTTTAACTCTTTCTATACAAGAAGACCGTTATACTATTCTTTCTTTGTAAATGAACAGTTAACGAAAGCACAACACCACAGAACGACCAATATATCCTGACCGTTGATAGTGGCGCTAGTGACAAAGGCGAAACGTCAGCTATCAGTCAAATTCACTACATTGAACTGTAGTTCCGTATCCCGACGCATACCAAGAGATACTTGGCCCGGTATATACAAGATAGCTGTTACACCTGCCCTAGATGTATGATCGGTGCTAGTGGCCCATTATGGCACACAGTGGCTCACTGTGGCCCACTTGTCATTGTTGATCAAAGGTTCCGTTGCTTGTCAGAACAGTGTATTTGAATTTAGATCGCTCCTCGTAGTAGTGTAGACAATGCAATTTGTATGTACAAGCTTCGTAAATTGTGAAGTTTCGTAGAACGGTGTATGTACCGACATTCTACTCGTCCCAATTTACTGTGTCGTAAACGCTACTGGGGAAATACATTTAATTAGTTTTGTGAAAACTTAGTAAGCGGCAATTAAATTGAAATGTAAACATAATTATAACGCCTGTAATCACCGAAGGGTTAGGCAGAGATGTACCCATTACTATACCCACCTTTCGCCCGTTTAAGTCTCATGTAACAGGGGGCGGGTACTGAAAAACCCAATAAAAATTTGCTCAACCTGAGAACGAACCCTGGACCTCATGCGCAGCAGTCGTGATTACGACCACTATACCAACGATACACAATAATACAAGGTGTAAACGGACTCTTCACGAAGCCGTCAACTAAGCATTCTGTACATAAAATTAAGATATACCTCTGAATAACCTTTCGGGGATTACAGGCGTGATTATTATGTTACAACTTGTATTTAAAAAAATACAAGTTTATAAAAAAAAGTTTCTATGAGGTAGGTAGGTAGGTTTTCGGGAGGTTCCTGCACCGAATCGGGCGGGAGGAAACGCCCGGGTGTTTCCACTGCGAGGATCGACCGGAGGACACGGTGGAGCACACGGTGGAGGTGTGCCCCGCGTGGGCGGAGCACCGCCGTGTCCTCGAAGCGGCGATTGGCGGCGGCGACCTCTCGCGTCCGGCCCTGGTGCAAGCCATGGTCCGGAGCGAGACGGAATGGGACGCCGTCACCTCCTTCCGCGAAGCAGTAATGCTAGAGAAGGAGGTGGCGGAACGTGAGAGGGAGAGAACCTCACAGCGTCCCGGCCGCCGCGGGAGACGCCCCGGGCGTCGGGGGCCACCACGTGGCCTCCGGCCACCGTAGGCGCGGGCCTGTGGACGGTGGGCTATGGGCTAGCTCGCCGTCCGTCCGTCTCATGACGACAGGCCGTGTCGACGGCGCGTTCGTGTTCCACGCGCGCCTCAAAGAGAGTAAAAAGGAAGGGGTCCGCAAGGACCGATGCCTGCCGGGGTCGCGGGACTGTTCGAAAGAGATACCGTGGCCCCGGAACACAAAGGGCGATGAAGGAACATGGATGGGTTTTAGTCAGTAAAAGTCTGACACTCCCTCCTGCTCCGCCCAGAGCGGGAGAAGTCATTTGATGATTTCCCATCCGAAAAAAAAAAAAAAAAAAGGTAGGTACTAAAATCGTGATAGCTATTAAACCTCATCATGTTGATAAATACAGGTTGTAAACAACCTCATCGCGAAGCCGTCAACCAAGCATTCTGTACATCAAACTAGGTAACCCTACGCAAAAATTATTGCTGGAAAACGACTATTTTTTTCGGGGTGAAAAAACATGTTTTGTTGTAGAACTCAATGTAACGCACTGAAAACATTGTGCTGATGGATGAATTGAATAGTACGGGGGTCGTGTGGATGCTTAAACTCAAAATCTTACATTAAAAACTTGTCAAAAAGTTGGAACTTTGACCCCCAATATCTCCGTAACTAGAAGGTTCCCAGGTATGGTGTAGCACAAAAAAAAATATCGCAATGACGGAGAGAACAAGTGCCTTTCGGCTTCGTTAAGAGGTTTTTAACACCCTTTATTTGAATGCCGGGGCATACGAATAACCACGTTGTTTGTTTAATCAATGGGGCTGGTACTGCCTTTTATAGAGCTGATGGCATCCGCAGTTTAATTGGATTGATTGTGCACGTGATAATATGCCAGCCTGCATTGTTTCATCAAAAATCGATCAAACTTACAATACATTTATCGACAAAACATTTTGTAAAGATATGTTGTGGGGTAGCATTGTCTCTTACACTATTATGATGTTATAACATGCAACAATGGTATTATACACGATGACTTTTTAATCACTTTCCAAAAAAAAATGGGTATAATAGGTGAACAGAGTAGAAGCAAATGGCATACTAAGTTTTTTTTTTTAAATAATATGACTGTCGCAGTCCGTAAGGTTAAAGCTCCTCCCCCCCTGTGTATTTAGTTTGTACTGAACTCATGAGGAGGGATGAATCGCATGTGACTAAAAGATTGGATGGATAGATTGTGTGAGGAATGATATGAAGTAAAGAGGAGTAAATGATAGAGTGACGATTGACAGGAGAGGTGTTGCGTCGACCCCAAATAACATGGGAGAAGGGCAAGAAGATGATGATGTTGACTGAAGGTCCACAGAAACTAGGTCGGCGGTCCGGACCCGGACCGCGGTCCGCCATTTGGTGACCCCTGATATAGGGTAACTGGTGGGTGTATTACTTGAAATGGGTGATACTGGACCTAATTTATAACAATTTTGACGCCAATAATTTGGGGTCAAAACTGGGTAGTTTTATAGATACTAGACCCAGATGAATTTCATTTCAAGGAATGCACCCATTACCAATTACTGTATTTATCTAAATTAAAACAATATCAATTCTCTCCTGATATAGGTTTTGGAGGTCGCTATTGGATGGGTCAGACATTTCTGGTACTAAACAAATAGGGATGGTTTCGTTAACACTAACAGAAAACTGTCTTGACAGTTTCCTAGCGTACAACTTGGCAATCAATATCTCTAAATCCTTAACGACATAAGTAATCTAACAAAGAAAATATTCACCTATAACGTTTCATTTACATTTCTCCCGGTCCCTTATTAAAACTTAGCTTCAATAATTGTCACTCCAAACAAGATAATGAAATAAGTACACAGGCTTATTTGTTTTATAAAATAAACAGGTTGCCTTGCCCAATATTTTCACGTAAAATTACTGGTAATTTCCCAGAGGTTAGTGTTTCAGTTAACGAGTTCTTAGACCTATTTAAGTGGAGGAGGGTTGTTTGAAGTGTCACTGAGCCTAACAAAGGGTTGAAAATGTCGTCTCACGGCCTACCAACCTTTATATACGGCCTACCTTAAAATTATAGTGAAACTAAGTAACGTAATTAGTGGCGTTCTAAATGTATGTATTGTGTTGGATATAAGTGTTCGAGTGAGTAGGGTATGTGCTAACTGGTGGCAAGAGGTCGACCTGATATTACCCTTATTGCGTTCCAGGTTGACATTGTGGGTAACGAAATATACAGTTAATGGGCTGGATAGGCTATTCGCAAGGTTGATAAAGGTAATTTGCTAGTATAAGTTGGTTAGTCCTTGGGGTCTGTGAATTGCGATTTCGATGCTAGAACGCGAGCCTTTTGAAATGCGCAACGCAGAATTTTGCCCTTTTTTTTTTCGGATGGGAAATCTTCAAATGACTTCTCGCGCTCTGGGCGGAGCAGGAGGGAGTGTCAGACTTTTACTGACTAAAACCCATCCATATTCCTTCATCGCCCTTTGTGTTCCGGGGCCACGGTATCTCTTTCGAACAGTCCCGCAACCCCGGCAGCAGAATTTTGCCCTCAGTTCATAATATAAAAAAGTCCATCATCTTCCTAGCCTTTTCCCAACTATTTTGGGATCAGGTTCCAGTCTAACCGGATGCAGCTGAATAACAGTATTTTACATGGAGCCTCCACAACCCAATTAGTACTGGGTAATACGATACCCCTTGGTATCTGGTTGTCTGACTTTTTGGGCCACTGACTACCTGTAACAACTGTCGAAGATCTACAAATGTCAGTCAAGGAGGAAACTCGGTATGTAATAGGTGGTCACCCATCCACGGACCAACCTAGGCAAGATCGACCCGAGCCGAGAGGCTGTTTTTATTTAGCCACGCGCTCCTATAAAAAAGTTATTATCACAAAATCATTTCCATTCCACATTTTCATTTTTAAAATCGAACCCGAAACTACTACTAATTAGAAACACTTACTATCGCTCGACGTAAATTCTTGGCATAAGATCAAAGTGACTATAATATTTCACGGCCAGAATAATAGATCATTATGTTACCGTCATCTTTGAGTGGTTCTCTGTGTAAAAGAAAAAGGTCCCGGCTATACTAATCATCCTATTCATTGAGTTTAACAACTTGTGAACCCACTCGCTAAAGTTGCTCACGCAAGTTGAAAATGTCTACGGGAAACGAGGATTGGTAAATTGGTAAGTTGACTGAAAATCTATCACTACTATGTCTTTGGAGGATAGCTAAAACGTGAAACGCCATTTTAAACAACTTAACAGGGAGAAGATATTGAATTGGTCTGTATTTTTGTGCGTAGGTACCTAACCGTAACTTTTAGTAGGTTATTTCTAAACCAATTCAATTTTCTGTTTTGAATTTCGAGACATCCCGAACAAAATCGAAAGAAAAAAAAATCAGTGACAAAAAACCCTCTAACCAAAGTGAATGTCGGTATTTGCATGACTAACCCGTTCTCTTTTAGGCGTTGGTTTTCACTATTTGTCTCTGGATTGCCAATCTACATTTCTCAGTATAACATTACAATTTTATCCGCAAACACCTAAACCTATTTACCGAAACTTCAAAGCTACTGGGATCCTCAGAAGCGTTATCAAAGAGCTGATCCTTTGACATGTCCAGAACACACAAACGAGTAAACAAACTTAGTAATATGAGTATGATACTGTTATTAGTTACTGTACTGTTTACCATCAGAGACCGGTAGCCTGATATTGCTGTTAGCTATTATGTTTGCCGACAGTAGTATTGGATTTAATCTCACTCATTTCGGGGAGGCACGTCTGTGCGAATTAGGGTGCGTTTACATTTGGTAGAGTAGTTGTAGCCGGTAGCTAAATCGAACGGCGCAATGTTAAAAGAAGGGGTTTGCTAACTAGTTCCCGAATTATTCTTTCTATGTCGACTCGCGAAACAAATGACATAGAAGTTGTATTAAAAAGTTTGACCTCGAGGTTTGTACAATTAAAACAAAAAGTGAAACGCTTTCCGTAGGTATAACGGAGACCTCTACATGTACAGCAAAAGCATGCCAAACCATTGCGATGAGATTTGATTCGACTACCGAAGATGATACTTTTAGTACATCATCTTCTTACGAGCAGTCCAGGTTGGAAGTTTGACTTGAGTTTAGTATACATGATTGGACGAACACTTTTGACCCTCAGTGTTGCTCAATCGCTGTTTCTATTGAGCTTGTGCTGGAGCATCGAAATTTGAAGGTCGCGTCATACCAATTTTCTAATCGTTTTCATTTATTGATCATAAATGTATCTAAAATGATCATCATATAATTACTAACTAAAGCCTGTAGGCAACTTAGGCAAGTGCACATTTTGTTTCAAGTAAAAACTTTATCTGTATATGCGTTAGAGATCTCAACCTACTTACATATTTGGGAAAACGCTATGAATTTGGAGCGTTGAAATACTTTTTTGGCTCTATTAAAGCCAAAACACTAATTGCGTAATTATTTCCCAGTGGATTTTCCACCAGAGATCGTAGATAAGGTACCTAATTTTACGTATGATTCAAACGGTCATCGAGGGGAGTAGGTACCAATGTTAACGGACCCTCATGTTATGTTACCGTTACGAGACCAACTAATAGTGTTGTTTTGTGTTTTCCCAATTATCCATAATGTGCTGAAGGGTTAGCATCCCGAGGAAGTAATATTAAATAAGTGGAAGCGGAGAGTTTGGTGGTATGCAGGTTCTTGTTCCCTTAATTTGGCAAAAAGGAAAATGTTAAAGCTCTATGAATGAAGACATTTTTTTTATGTCGGTGTACCATGGACTGTAGGTTAGGATTTACTCTCGCATACTTCGTGGGAAGACGAAGCAGAGAGCCGAAGATCGTAAACACTGTAAGGCTAAATAAACAAGTACTCACGGTTTCTGACGCCCGAAATTTTCAAATATTTCGGTGTTGTGATACTTACCTGTAACGAGAAAAAAAAAACAATGAAAAATCACAATGTAAACAGAGCAAATATTTTTTAAAAGCAACTAGTTTAGCAGTGCAGCTATTTACCAACACTTATATATCGATCGATGGCGTTTGTATGGGTAGTAGCTAGAAGATCTAATAAAGATTTAAATATATTATATACGGAACCTAATATAAAGCAAGTCTATGAGCAATCGACTCAAATAACATTCACACACCTAACAAAACAACGAGTCATTTAAATTATTCAGAGCCAGACAGAAATATATGTACTATTAGCTACTAGAGGTACCGCGGGGTATTTAAGCTAAGGTGCCACACCAGCGACTAAACAGTGAAGCATGACACAGTAGACATAATTATTGGTAATTAAGAGAGAACAGGGCCTGCGAGGAATTTGCACAATAGGTATTTCAAGAAACTGTTGCTGTCGCGCTGCGTCAAGTCTGCCCCCCATTTTTTTTTTTTTTTCCAATTGGAAATCATCAAATGACTTCTCCCGCTCTGGGCGGCGCAGGAGGGAGTGTCAGACTTTTACTGACTAAAACCCATCCATGTTCCTTCATCGCACGACATCGACACGGCCTGTCGTCATGAGACGGACGGACGGTGAGCTAGCCCATAGCCCACCATCCACAGGCCCGCGCCTACGGTGGCCGGAGGCCACGTGGTGGCCCCCGACGCCCGGGGCGTCTCCCGCGGCGGCCGGGACGCTGTAAGGTTCTCTTCCTCCCACGTTCCACCACCTCCTTCTCTAGCATTACTACTTCGCAGAAGGAGGTGACGGCGTCCCATTCCGTCTCGCTCCGGACCATGGCTTGCACCAGAGCCGGACGCGAGAGGTCGCCGCCGCCAATCGCCGCTTCGAGGACACGGCGGTGCTCCGCCCACGCGGGGCACACCTCCACCGTTTGCTCTACCGTGTCCTCCGGTCGATCCTCGCAATGGAAACACCCGGGCGTTTCCTCCCGCCCGATTCGGTGCAGGAACCTCCCGAAAACACCCGTGTCCGGTGAGGACCTGCGTCAGGTGGAAGGTGAGGACGCCGTGGCGTCTCTCAAGCCACTCCTCAAAGAGGGGAAACCGCCACTATTGTGGCGTGCCCTGCACGGGGTAAGTCTGCCCCCTTAGAGTGCGATAGGGACAGCTACAGCTCAAACCGATTATACCACAAAAGTTGTGACGAAAGATCGACGTTTCGTATTCCCCTTTTTTCTCCTCGAAAACTGAGCCGATTCAATTATTTTTGACATTCGAGTTTGAAGAAAGAGTAGAAGAAAGAGTAGAGTTTAGATTGTTTAGGTTCATATCAATTTCTTTTATGTCAAAAACTTTTTGAATTCGTCTGGTAGTCCTTTAATCATTGCCGTAAAATGGGTCATTTTTTGTAATTTTTTGAGGGTCATATTTTCTTTACTTTTACTTTACGGTTACTATTAGTTGCTGAAAAAAAGGAAATGACAAGGACGTGTCTACAGCAGACCTTTTTGATTTTATTAAAAAACAAAATTGCTTTAGAGGCATTGTTCAGGAAGAGAATAGGGTACTACATTTTGTATGGAAAATCGCACCTGTGTGTAGTACCTGTTCCCTCTTAACATACAGTTTTTCAACAAGGAAGTAGGATCAAATGGTCAGATCTATTTTTCGTAAAAAAGTGTTTACACGGCTTCTAAGTACCTACATTAACATAACATCTCGCCTGTAATCGCCTAAGGGTTAGGCAAACGTGTACCTATTAGTACACTCACATTTCACCAGTTATATATGTTCCTTGTAATAGGGGGCGAGCCTGATGCCATCAACCGGGCACAATACAGACTGGACTGGTCAGACAAATAACACTTTGCCCGACCTGGGAATGGAACCCAGACGCTTGTGAGCACTAGACCAACGAGGCAGTCCTAACTATGTTGCACTTCTAAGTAAGACTCAGGTAACAGGTTACTCGTGAGTAAGCCGGAGGTGTTACATTGAAGATAATTTCGCGTTTAATTAAAAAAAAGGAAGTTGGTTAAGTATCTGGTTTGAGCACAGGCCACACCGCTAGCTAGCGAGCGAGGCCGGCGAGGCATCGTTTCAGTTCTTTTTATACTTTGGTTCACACCGCGTACTACAGAAAGAGCCGAAACGAAGTATAGAAAGAGGCTCGCCCGGGTCGCTCGCTCGCTTGCTAGCTGGCGGTGTGGCCTGCGCTTTATACCTCTAACCACAGTATAGACTGTGGCCAGAGGTACTTTCAGCTATTTAAGGTCAGTGCCACATCATCGTCTAAACAGAAAACCATCATGGCGCCAAACCACGATAAAATTTGAGTACTAGAACGGTTTGTTGGTCATGCATCATAAAAAACCCGTACGTGCCTAAAAGCTACAACACATAGTCGGGAAAACCCAACAGCAAGAATTAACTTTGCTCACTAATACATCACTGACACATACATTCAATGATTCTGCTTTTTCGTAGAAAGAAAATTTGTGCATATCCTGTGTTTATTTTTCTTTCGATGGTATTGAGTGTTTTATTGATTTGCCGTTGATATTAAAGAGTGTTTTTGTATCTTTTTGAGCATCATACTTATTGCCAAAACAGTAATCTTGTATAAATATTATTTTGTTTCAGTGCACGTAAGGTTACAATAAGCTCTTGTTTTTTGTGTGAAAATTGATTTTTCTTTAATTTCAAGGTTTTTGTCCTCAGTTGACTCAAGTTTTTAAAGTATT
This sequence comes from Xestia sexstrigata, assembly GCA_941918905.2. Classification (NCBI taxonomy): domain Eukaryota; kingdom Metazoa; phylum Arthropoda; class Insecta; order Lepidoptera; family Noctuidae; genus Xestia; species Xestia sexstrigata. The sequence continues at coordinate 11,709,341 of OW799212.2, read as the reverse complement.
TTCTTATTCACATTGTTCTACTTGACTGTGTAGAATTGCTGCATTTTTATGTTAATTACAGTCACATAATCTACTCGTATGTACAAATAAAACAACTACTGTAAAATACGGGGACACAAAACACATAATATGCGTACATTTTGGTAGGACATCGCATCGTGTGCAAAATTCTACACTATTCACATGAGGTAGCCCAAAAAGGTGATATAATGTACTTCTAACGTAATGGGACATCTAATGGGGCATTATTTTACGTTTTTGGGCAGTTTTTGGGTTTATCTAGTAAATCTTTTATTTAAATACGTAAGTGCCTTGTGAGTCATGACATATCAGTAGCTGCATACAAACATAACACCACGTTTGTAATCCTAAAAGATTTAGGCAGAGATTTAGATTTATTTTATTTATTTATAAGATACACTCTAATTTTACTGTTTTTTTTTTTAAATGTGGTTATAGCAGCATAAAATCAAAAGTCAATCTTTTTTTATACTCCAGCTATGAATTTGTCCTATTTTGTGTATTTCCAAACACAAATCTGACTACACAAAAAGTCAGCCTATTCTACCACCACAAACAGAATTATAGCAATAATTTTTAGTTCAGTTTAGCCCACAGTATAATTCCAATGGTCATTTCCTGTGATATCAGAACCTCTGTAAACTATCCGATAAAGGGCCTGTTTGTTTGTTAATGCTAATGAACTTGCGAAGTGGCGCTGACCTGGAAACTAACCAAATTGCCGTAATAGGAGAACCTCTGTGATTAATTTAGCAAATATTACAGTTGTATTTCCGGTACCCACATAGGTAGGTAGGTAAGCGTAGACAGATAACGTAAAGAAAATACCTATGAGAATCTATACTAACATTATAAAACTGAAGTTGATAAGAAGCTGAGTTTGTTTGTTTGTTTGATTGAACGTGCTAATCTCAGGAACTACTGGTTGGAATTGAAAAAATCTTTTTGTGTTGGATAGTCCATTTATCGAGAAAGGTTAGAGGCTAAATGACATCACGCTACGACCAATAGGAGCGGAGCATAAAATGAAGAATGTTGCAAAAACGGGATTTTTTACTCTCATATGTGACGCAGACGAAATTGCGTGGGTCAGCTAGTAATACATAGTTATTGCTGGCTGCTTAATAATGAAGTTTCTGTTTAGTTTTAGGGCATGGGAGAAGGCGTAAGTTTATACATTCATAACACATTTGCTCGTAAAGGGTCTCTTATTTCACCAATTTCAATATCGCATTGTATCTCATTACGTACTTGTGCGTTATTGTAATGTAAAACGCGCGGTTTATCAAGCTGCTCCGTCTAAAACGAAAGGTACTTTTTTAAATCTTAGCAAAGAGTTTTTATGTCAGAAAAGTGGTCAACATTTTATGAATAAAATTAACTTTGGGAGATAAAATATAATAATAATAACTTGACAACATTAAAAATGCCAACGTAATAATCAATTTTACAAATTGTTCAAATTTTTATAACTGCTCTAACAAGTGATTTAAGATTTATTCGTTTAAGTCCGAGTTTTATTTATTTCCTCGCAAATATGTTATAAAACGTCGTATGACATACGTGCGCTTTGATAATTACAGCCTCTGCTTTCTTGTATAGCAATATCGTCTCGACTGTAATTTTCAACTAACCGCACTTATTTCACAATGTACTATTATGTATGTGAGAATGTAATGCTGAACGACGGACAATATTGTTAGCATTTATTTAAAGATAGATTTTATTTAAAACAGTCTCCATGAAGCTTCTTGCCCATTCTTCTCCACAGAGATCTACGCCTTGGATTGGGCCATTACCAGTACCTTCACAAGTTGTTATGCCTTTTTTTTTTTTTTTTCGAATTGGAAATCATCAAATGACTTCTCCCGCTCTGGGCGGAGCAGGAGGGAGTGTCAGACTTTTACTGACTAAAACCCATCCATGTGCCTTCATCGCCCTTTGTGTTCCGGGGCCACGGTATCTCTTTCGAACAGTCCCGCAACCCCGGCAGGCATCGGTCCTTGCGGACCCCTTCCTTTTTACTCTCTTTGAGGCGCGCGTGGAACACGAACGTGCCGTCGACACAGCCTGTCGTCATGAGACGGACGGACGGCGAGCTAGACCATAGCCCACCGTCCACAGGCCCGCGCCTACGGTGGCCGGGGGCCACGTGGTGGCCCCCGACGCCCGGCGCGTCTCCCGCGGCGGCCGGGACGCTGTGAGGTTCTCTCCCTCTCACGTTCCGCCACCTCCTTCTCTAGCATTACTGCTTCGCAGAAGGAGGTGACGGCGTCCCATTCCGTCTCGCTCCGGACCATGGCTTGCACCAGGGCCGGACGCGAGAGGTCGCCGCCGCCAATCGCCGCTTCGAGGACAAGGGCGTGCTCCGCCCACGCGGGGCACACCTCTAGCGTGTGCTCCACCGTGTCCTCCGGTCGATCCTCGCAGTGGAAAGTTGTTATGCCTTGTGCACTGAATATAAGTGTGTATGGCAGACAACGAATGACAGCAAGAAGACGTAGGTAGAAATATTATAAGAAAACGTTTTACTAAACTGCCTCATTGGTCTAGTGGTCGCAATCGCGACTGTTGAGCATGAGGTCCTGGGTTCGATTCCCGGGTCGTGCAAAAAATTATTGTTGGATTTTTCTTCAGGAATTTCTCAGTAGCAAGCACGGAGTCTGGATTTGTGCCGGGGTGATGGCAATAGGCTTGGCTTCTATTACATGGGACCTAAACATAACTGATGGACTGTGGTTGTACTATTAGAGACACCTCTCCTTACCATTCAGGAATTACAGGCGTAATTTTATGTTATTATTAAAACAGAAGATTTATAACAATGCAGAAAAATCGTGTCACTAAAAACCCTAATCCCGCATGTATAAAAATGCGGAACATTATTCTCTTCATTAAATTGTGAAATGAAAATGCCTAGAATTGCAAAATACACAATTTAAAATATAAAGTACCCAGTACTTAAAGGAGCAAGCTCATCTCGCAAATAGAATCCTATTTATGTAGTAAATTATAACCATCATACTAAAGTAGGAGCTGTCGTCAAAGCTTAGGCCTGTAATATTACTTCTGGCTGCATATTATAACAGACCGTTGAATTTTACAGCGTCGGCCTCACTAACGATATTGAATTCACAGACGCTTATGCTTCTCAGCTATTTTGGCTGTCAAATTGAGAGTATAAGCGTGGGTAATATTTTTAGAGTGTCTGTTTTGAGTATGGTTATTGGGTTATGTGTAAATTCATTTTCCTAATACGTTAGGTAGGTATATGACAGCAGGTTTTGCAAACATATTTCTTTGAACACTTTCCCTATCGTTCCTTTCGTTTATAGTGTGGTTAGTGCTTAACCTCTTTTTTTTAATTTCGGATGGGTAATCGTCAAATGACTCCTCCCGCTCTGGACGGAGCAGGAGGGAGTGTCAGACTTTTACTGACTGAACCCATCCATGTTCCTTCATCGCCCTTTGTGTTCCGGGGCCACGGTATCTCTTTCGAACAGTCCCGCAGCCCCGGCAGGCATCGGCAAAAGGAAGGGGTCCCCCTTCCTTTTGCTGATTCTCTTTAAGGTGCGCGTGGAACACGAACGCGCCTGTCGTCATGAGACGGACGGACGGCGAGCTCTCTTGGCTTTACACGCCATCAAGAAATATCTTTCAGGCATGCTAGTTTTCTCATGATGTTTTCCATATCGTTTACATAATGATGACATATCAAGCTATGCTTTCCAATATAGATAAGATGACTGACCACGCCTTGTAAGCTTTCCGTACATGAGTAACCTCATGTACGGAAAGCATAAGCATACCATAATAAGCTTAAACTGGAAACAAATGTAGTTTTTATATTTATATCGTCATGCGTAAGTACTGTCGTTCAGACGTATTTGTTTATTTATATGTCGATTTTTTACGGTTCTTTCTATGGTTTTTGGAGAACAATTTTCACGGATATTCCCAGCATATAAAAAAAAAACAATGACAGACAATATCTCACTCTAGATATAGCTCATTGGAGTGTTTTTCATTCAGTTTCAGTTTCGAAAGACTTGAAACCAGTCAATTTCAGTTTGAGCAGCCTTGAAAAAGAGCCGTAGCTTTGAAATACTACCAACATTGTGATATTGTGACCGTGAAGAATTTTCCTGTGTAATCAGTGGCAGAACATCGCAACTTTGTGTTTTTGTATACACTTTATTACAGACGAATTTTCTTTTTCGCCTTTATTTTGTAAAGGTCTTCTTCGTAAATATTTTTTTGGCAGTTTTTGTGATCTGTAATTAAAAGGTCTTTTAGTAAGTGAAAAAGAAAATGTTGTAAAAGGTCTGAGCTTTAATTTTTAAAGACAGAAAGTAGCTTTGATATTTATAAAGGAATGTGACGTTATAATTTGGCTTTAAAAATAGTACTAGGGAATAATAAGCCTTTGTCCAAACATGTTGGGGTTGCTTTATGTCTAACCGGATGCAGTGAAATATCAGTATGTGACATGGAGCTACTGTAAAGCTGACCTTCACAAATCTGTTCCAGGATATGTATCTACTGGGACTTCTATACAAAACTAAAAAACATGTTGTTAAAGGTAAAGTACAAGTATTTGTAATAGGATAACAGAAATATCAACAACTTATCAAGACAACTTAATATAGAACTATCTAAAACAATGTTTTCGGAAAAAGTTGTCTAAATCTTTGAGAAGGTTTTCAGTAACTATGTCAAGCATATTATCAGTATGTGCAATTTGCATTATGAGCGTGTAGTTATACGTCCGGCGATAACAGCTAATTTGACCAGCTATTATCGACATTGGCCACACAAATGTGGCCAGCCAAATTATGTTACTGGTGGGCGGAATTTAGCACTTGTTTAATGTGTTAAACCTTGGCTAGGTGCATATACCTGTATCCTTCGCGTTAAACATTATGTACATCATCATAATAATTTCCTCTTGGGTTTTATATTAAAACTGTTGAACCATGTTGGTTGATAATATTCCATATTCCAATATCTACGTCGACTTTACAATTTCGTGTGTGTTTTCAACTAAACCGTTTTTGAAACTTTCAGGCAGAGTTCTCAGAAATTGGATATTTACCTGAAAGAGTTAAAAGACTCTTGTGAAAAGCCTTATAAAACTGTTGTGCCGAGTTTTTCTACGTGAACCTAATCCTTATTTTACACATAATATTCGATTGGGTGTTTAATTAGCGGCCTAATTTCAACCCTCTAAGGAGTAGCTAACGCAGCTTCGCCTCACAAGTGATCAGAACCATATTACCGTCGCGTCAGTGATCTCAATAAGGCCGTGAAGCTGTATTGTCGATAGTCTACAGTTGTGGTGGAGGTATTAAGTCTCATGAATAGACGGGCCAATCACCAATTACCGGACACAATGCCAATCCAATTTTCAGATATACATGAATTGTAGTACGTAACAAGGAGCTCCTTGATATTGTTAAGAGTGTCTTGTTGGTATATTAATTGATTGAAATATTATATTGGAAGGTATTTATTGAGTTTCTTAAATTGTTAAACATCAAGAGCCAGGTAAGAATCTTCAAATATGAGATGGAAATTATATTAATTTGGTGATAGCTTGTGAAGTGAGCCGCGGTTTGTGACAAATAAGAAGCCAATACAGCAAATGTCAGAGAATGCTTAAAAAAATTTCAGCTAGCCATGCTCTGACGTAATAAATTAAGAATGTGCTTTTCAGACGTATAGTTATTGAAGCTTGAAAGAAACAAACAATGAGCTGCAGATTTACGATGTATGTACATTAAAACGTGCAAAAATAGCCAAACAGTTATAAAAACCAGAACATTTGGGCGTCCTACTAACAGCATTTCACAGAAGCTTGGTTTGTTTAATGTTTAAAATAGCTCGTTTGTCTAACTGCCGTGAATTTCACGAATTTCATGGCCCTTTCGGCCCACATACAATAAAATGGCGCGTATCGATGGGTGTGATCCATACTAGCAAAAATTGAGTTGAATAATAAGAACTAGACTAAATGATTTATTTCACTCGTGTTATGGTCGAAATATATCCCATAGGAAGAGAGGTTTTAAATAAAACCTATGACTGGATATTTGTGTAGTTTTCCATTAGTCAAAGAATTGGATCAGACATTCTGAAGATTACCACCTACATAAAAACTTATAAACTTTAGCAGTTTAAAATACTAAGTACCTATAGATAAGTGGTCACTTACCCTTTAACTACAAATCAATTTTGGAATCTACAAAATTACCACCATCAATCGAGATTAATCGAGAATCAATCTGTACTAATCGACATTAACTTCACAAAGCTAGATATTAATTATAGACTTAATCTCACCTTGTACTTACTACACAATATATACGTAATAGTATTAATATATGATCGTGATCCATTACATCACTCAGATGTCAATCAGCAGCCAACGCCATACAATTATCGTCGATGTTAATTAATGGAGTTATTACTTTGACACATCTAGTAAGTTACTAGATGTTCACATCGTAAATATTGTTAGAGTGATTATTTATGGATTATGGAATCATCATGCGGATAGTTTACCTAAACTAGATATAAGTAGTAACTTCTGTTTATCTGTTTACAGTTGTGGAGTTCCTAAAAGTGCGGTGGTGCGGTGTTTGAGTTGCAACCACACTGAAATTACTTTCTGTAGAGTAATATTTTTTTATTAATTTTTTTTTGTTATATAAAAGTTTTTATTGCAACAAGATAACATTGATAATTAAGTTACTTTCTACAACTTTTGAAGTCTTTGCTAACTTTTTATAATACATTGTGCCTACTACCATATCAAACAGTGCTCCACAAAAAGCAACTTCACAACACTTCTGCAAATTACTTATGCCAGTGGGTAAATGCATATAACATGCCTTGGATTGCCTAAACACATACCCAAGTTCTAAAAATGACAACAGTACTTTAGTGCCGAAATTAATAAAGTTACAGTGACAGTAATTTCTCGGACAATGTCAATAGCATTGCATATAAAACCACCAAGCGGTGATAATAACTATCTGACTGAAACTTTCACCGGTAGTGCCAGCCCAACTTTAAGGCCATTTGCAGCGGAAGCGTAGCGATAGAGGTACCGCGAGTTTAGCGGCCCAAAAACTTAAAACGTGCCTTCAACATTATTCTTTAGGAATTTATAATCAAACCAATTCAATTTGTACAATTACAAATAATATATAATAATATATACAGGGTTAGTGTTCAATGGCTGGCCAAATTTTCAGACGTGGCTTGGAATCGATAATATTTTCGATTTAATGAAATTTCATTCCTGTCTACCACTAAAAAGCGAACGTGTGGGTGGATATTGCAACAGCACAATTCAGTTCAACAACCTAGATAGGTAGCAGTTAGCACACACATAAATTTGGCGGTGCATGCACGCACACAAGTGCTTTTATTCCTACCAGGTTTATGATTTAGGAAACTTTTAGGACATTTTCAAATGAATGCTATTGTTTTATGTAATATTTTTCGACAATAATATTTATAATGCACTTTTGGTTTGATGTCTAGATCTTAATTTTAAATATTGGCTGGTCATTGAAAACTAGCCCCGTATAACTATTACGATTAACAAATGAAATATCATCATCATCTGCCTAGCCTTTTCCCAACTATGTTGTGGCTCTGCTTTCAGTCTAACCAGATGCAGCTGAATACCAGTATCTAGTTTACATGGAGCGACTGCCTATCGGACCTCCACAACCCAAAGCCGAAAGTCTGACAACCACACTTTCGGGCCATTTGTACTGATTTACAAATTAAAAACGCTTTAATATTTTTACACTGAAAGTTATCGAAATTCTCGCCTTACTCCTAAAAGTCACTGCATAGTTCATTTAAAGTGGAAAATAATTTCAGCAATATTGATTGCAACATTGTTAAAACATGAATTTCTCTCTCGCATGACCCGGTTCAATAACAGCGGATGTACTGATGACTGTACATTGATTGGGGAAATATTTAACGGTAATAGCACTCTTCCGGAATTATTTATTGTAACTGTTTCTACTAAGAAACAGTTACAATAAATAATAAAATTCCGGAAGTTAAAATCCGAAAGAAGAAGTCCGTAATTTTAAAATGCTGTTAAATTTTTCTTAAGGGGCTTCCCCATGCACACTAGCGCCACTTTAGTAAAAAAAATCAGAACTGGTTAAATACACATTTAATATAAAATCAGATTGCATTACAGTACAATCCATTAATAGACCGTGGAGATGACAATTTTTATTGGGTTTTTTTAGAAAACCGACTTCAGCATTTAGACAGCAAAACCTGTACGAGTAGAAACTTTTGTTTTATTATCTTGCAACAATAATCTCCACAAGCCCCAAACAATGCTTTTTTACTTCCATTCTCATATAAGGACAAACAGTTAGTGCAATGATTATAATAAAATACCTAAATGTCAATGACGTAACATTTAACAGAACCTGCATTGAGCTCATATCTACCTAATGGACGGGCGGACGTATAGTCATTAGGCCAAAGATTTTAAAAGTGCATTGAAAAATGTCATGCCATTAACTTCTGCAATGGGAACCTATATCGTCACATTTTTAATAAACTATCTGACATTGCGGTTTGGCATTACTCGTGTATGAATGGAAGATAGATTATAAAGCTGGGTTCATGATTATGGAACATGCAATGCAATTTAGTGGAATGCAAATCAGTTAAATTGCTCTGTTTTGAGACGTAATTACGTCGTACGATGGCTGAATGGTCCAAATTAGCTCGTTTGCTGTTTTGCACCTAGCATTAAAACAGTCTATGAAGGTAAGCGCATTTTAATAAACAGGCTCTTATTTTAGGTTATCTAGTATGACATTAAAAACTCGATGGATAGATTCTTGATGGCTTAAGAAAATATTCATTTTGTTTCGTACTCGTAAATATTTTTAAAGTTCTTAGATTTTTAGGGTTCCGTACCTCAAAAGGAAAAAACGGAACCCTTATAAGATCGCTTTCTTGTCCGTCTGTCTGTCCGTCCGTCAGTCCGTCTGTTACCACCGATTTTTTTGGACCTAGTGGTATTTCCGGTTGACCTAGAATTTTACAGCACATGTAAAGGGAAAAATCTGAAAACCGTAATTATGTAGTTTAATAACAAAAAAATAACGATTAACATAACAAACATTAACGAAAAACTTATTATTTGCGGTTGGTGCAATAGCCGTTTAATGGGATCAAACAGCAAATTTTATAGGGAACCCTCAGTGCGCGAGTCCGACTCGCTCTTGGCCGGTTTTTTATAGTTTATGTATGCACATTGAACACACCTACAGTGTAAACTTTAATGATATTTGAAAATCGAATTTATGTAGCGGGTAAATATGAAAACCACAAAAATCTGTCAGCACCTACACAAACAAAGAAAATCCAAATATGAATATTCGAATCATTTGAATGAGGAATTTTCCACTGACGTTTGTCACAACGCTTCAGTATATATCAATAGATGGCGCTGATCAGCTTTGGCAATATTTTTTAAGCGGCGTTCTAGTAAAATCCAATGATAAAAGAATTTACCACGTATTATATTATAGGTGGTTAAAGCTTTTAGGGCTTGCATTATCCGTTAAATTTTCGTATCCGAATAATTCAAATAGTAGGAAGCCTCACTATTCGGATATCCGGATATTTCGGATAATTAAGATATTTAGAAAGACACAAAAAATAAAACCAGAATATGAAAAACAATGCCTCCCCTGTAGCACCCAAGTAATTAAAACATGGAAAATTGTTAAAAGTATCAGTATTTAATAACAACTAGACAGTTCTTCATCTAAAATGAACAAACCAACAATTTTGTTATAAAGCAAAAATCAAATAAAACCAACAGTAAACAGTAAAAAAAATAAAATATTTAAAGTCTTTTTATTTCTAAGCTTATCAGTAACTCTTCTTGAAAAAACCAACTACCCATCTAAATACTATTTTCTACTTAAATCAACTTTTATCTTTATCTCATGCAATTTTTAATTTTTATTTTGATAGTGAGATCTCAAAAAGCTAATTGCAATCCAGAGAGTCATGAAAATTGGTTGGACATCCGGATAATTCGGATATCCGGATATCCGAATTGCCACCTAAAATTTCCTTATTATTCATTGTTGTAATTTACAGTGAGAACTTTAGAGAACCTTTTTTCTATTAAACAATTTTAAACTAAAAAGTCTACTGTTCTTTTGCATCACTGAACTGAACTACAAGTTTTTGCATGGTTTTTGCTAATGTTCTTCAGAGTGGTTTTGCTTTACGTCTAAACTCCTGGTGCGTTGAGTCGAGCTTAGGTTCCTCCGTACTTCAGCTTTGTGGACATATATACGAGCCATTTTATTATTCCCAAGGTGATCAGCGGCATCTAGTTCGTTCATAAAAAGCACTGGAAAATTCCCCATTCTCTCAATACTATGCTAACGTGATTTGCAAAGAAAAGTTATTTATGCAAATATCTTTGAAAATCAATAATGTGTCATCCCAAATATACAATGTAAACAAAAAAAGACGAAAAATTTATTAACTAGCTATTCAAAGCCCAAAGGCAGTATGAAGTCATCACAATTATTTTGACAACTCAGTTCACGGTCGGTCACGTCTGTAATAGACAAGGCCTTACTCCCACAATGAGATTGTTTGTCTATAGTGACGAAATCCCGGCAGTAATCTGTCTAATCCTCTTGTTCGTTAAACTATCTGTGGTATTTGATGGCGTTGCTAAGTAAGCGGATGATTACTCATTATGACGGCTAATGAGCAAAAAAATGGTTTATCTGTTGTGCACTAGCTCTGTACAGTGTTTTTGCTCCAATATACGACTGATGCTCGAAATTATACTAATGGACCAATTAGTTTTACGTTGGAGCGAGATATTTTTGTACAGTTTGTTATGTTAATTTTTGTCGCAAAGTCAGCTGATGATGTTGTTATTTCAACAGTCAGAAAAATACTCAGTCTTATGGCAAATAAACTCATAAGTTTCAGTAAAATTTTCCATTCTACCAGCTCAATTTTTTGTCTTAAACTGATTTTGATTATAAAGCTTAAAAAGATTTACCCTTTTTGACAGTTGATAAAGTCAAGGGAATTTCAATTGTGTTGGTTTTTCATCTTCACGTGTTTTAGATAAAATTAAAAAGTGAAGAGCATTGATTACCCACTCAATTATGACGGCACCTAATGTTGTATAACTTTAGCCATAGGCAAACAAAAAAACCAGCCAAGTGCAAGTCGGAGTAGCGCACGAAGGGTTCTGTAGCACCAAAATAATATCAATATTTGTAACGTTCATTCGTAGGTCGATTTACATTTAGCAGCAAACAATTTTTATTTTTCATAGTGTTTTAATGAAAAACATAGTAACTGCTGTTGTTTCACAAAAAAGTCCGATATCTCAAAAGCTGAATATCAAATCTTATTCAAACCAATTTTTGTTACTTTTAAAGTCGTTTTTTTCCACATTATTTTTACAGCTTCAAAAGCGAATATCTCATCAACCCATTGACTTATGGATAAAAGTGTTTTAGGAATTGATATTATGTTTAAGAGCTATCGATAGACATTCCACAAAATTATATTATACGCAGAATTTTGTTTCAACAGTTCAGTTACTTATATGTATGGAGGGCTTTCTTTTTTTTTTTTTTTCGGATGGGAAATCATCAAATGACTTCTCCCGCTCTGGGCGGAGCAGGAGGGAGTGTCAGACTTTTACTGACTAAAACCCATCCATGTTCCTTCATCGCCCTTTGTGTTCCGGGGCCACGGTATCTCTTTCGAACAGTCCCGCAACCCCGGCAGGCATCGGTCCTTGCGGACCCCTTCCTTTTGCTTACTCTCTTTGAGGCGCGCGTGGAACACGAACGCGCCGTCGACACGGCCTGTCGTCATGAGACGGACGGACGGCGAGCTAGCCCATAGCCCACCGTCCACAGGCCCGCGCCTACGGTGGCCGGGGGCCACCTGGTGGCCCCCGACGCCCGGGGCGTCTCCCGCCGCGGCCGGGACGCTGTGAGGTCCTCTCCCTCTCACGTTCCGCCACCTCCTTCTCTAGCATTACTGCTTCGCAGAAAGAGGTGACGGCGTCCCATTCCGTCTCGCTCCGGACCATGGCTTGCACCAGGGCCGGACGCCAGAGGTCGCCGCCGCCAATTGCCGCTTCGAGGACACGGCGGTGCTCCGCCCACGCGGGGCACACCATGGAGGGCTACACTACCAATTTTTTTGAAATTTCACTTCTTTTTTGTATAGCGGTTCATAGAGGACACCTGCTCTCGTCTCGGAGTAAAATGGTTGTGACATACGGACGGCAGACAGACAGAGCGATAGGACGAGTCGATAAGGGTTCCGTTTTTTTCTATTTAGCAACGGAACCCTAAAAATGCCTGAGTAAAGTAATACGCCTCAAGTTTTTCTGCTGTCTATTATCGTATTTGCTAAAAACTTAGAATTTGTGAATCATTGTGGTTGTAGCAAAGAAAACAATGATTTCTTACAATATATATTTTGTTTTTGTTCAAATCATTCTGTTGTAAACTTGACAGGCTATGTACACTTTGGCCTTTTATTCATGTTTCTTAAAATTACACACATCAAAAGTATCTAGGGATCAACATATATTTTTGCAATAACTTTTCTCCTGATTGATATTAATTAAAATTTTCTTTAAGGATTCATCAAATAAAGTGTTTTCGTTTGTCACAGTAACGATAAACCAAGTCACCTTTGCATTAATAAAGAAATTTGCCATTTTCCTAATAAAGGGATTTTTGACATTTGAACCACTAACATTAAAGTTCGAAAAAAAGACTGAAATAACAGTTTTCTTTAAAATTTTATTGGGTAACTTAAACAATTAATAATCCGTGTTTCTACCGCGAACACTAACAACACAAGAACATCGGTTTGGCATACTCAAAATGAGTTCATCCAAATCACGCTGTGGAATGGCCGCCCATGTTCGTTGCAACAACAAAAAAAGGTCTTCTTGCGACTGGATACCCTCCATATTCGGCAGAGCTCTTCTCTGTAGCATATCCCATGCATGCTCAATCGGGTTCAAGTCTGGCGACTGAGCAGGCCAGGGCAGGACATTGATGTTAGCTGCGGCGAGAGTCTGTCTTACAACTCTTGCGGTGTGCGGTCGTGCATTATCATGCATTAACTGAAATAAGGGACCGATTTGCACTTGTAGAGGAACGATGACGTCTGATACAATCGTCTCAGCATAAATTTGAGCGTTGAGGTTGCCTCTGATCCAAATCAACTCAGTTCTTCCGCCGATCCAAATACCCGCCCATACCATGATGGTTCCACCACTATAAGGATGGACTTCCTGGCAGGATTTTAATCGCTGTTGGCGTCCAGGGGTTCTCCAGTGTCGTATACGTCTTGTATCCGGTCTCATACCAAAACGAGACTCATCAGAAAAGCACACGAAACGCCATTGTTCTTCTGCCCAATTTCTGTGTTCAAGAGCCCATTGATATCGAATCCTACGATTGTGCATTGCTATAGGTGGTACCCGTAGCGGTCTTCGGGAATGAAGGTTCACTTCATGCAAGCGGTTTCTGACTGTTTGGTCGCTAATTAAGTTCCCTGAAGAGTGATGAAGCCTCACGGCTAACATCATGGCGGTTATTGTTGGAGCTCTTCGAGTTAAGATTTGAATGTATCGGTCTTGTCTCCGTGTGGTGCAGCGATACCGTCCTCCATGGCGCTCAGCCACGGTACCAGTGCTTCGGTAACGTGTCCAAAGTCGACTGATAACACTCTGACTTGTATTCAGAGCTAAAGCTACAGTACGTTGCCGGGAACCAGCTTCTATCATTCCCACGGCTCTGAGCATTTCTTCCCTGCTTAAATGACGTCGCCGCTCCATAATAACGTTGGTTTTAATCAGTAGTAGGGAAACAGTAGCACTAATAATGTCTTCAATGCGTTGTATGTTTTTATAGGGAAAATATTGACAGCTTATTTTCATCTTTTACTCGAATTTGATTGAGAGTTCCTGATTCAAATTATGAAATGCACCAAAAAGGATCCATATAAATTTATAAAATCATAAATTTATTACAAAGCCACATCTCAATCTCAAGAAATCCGCATAAAAATGCTTGATCCCTAGACATTTTTGATGTGTGTATTTTTATCGTTTATAAAAACTCATAATACGTGATAGTTAAGAAACAATGCAAAAAATACTTTACATGATTTAACTTGGTGAATTACTCTATCGCTTAATCTATCCAAAAAAGCACTAGCAGTTTACACAAGAAAACTTTTGTTTCAATTACCAAAGAAGATAAAATTCTTAAAGTTCTGTTCACATCGGTTGCACCGACAAGATCGGATCGGGAAAAGAAAAACGTAATGCAAGAATTCTTGCGAATCGTCACGTATGCAAGAAGTTTAGCTACATTCTGTTTCAATGTCGATACACCTTCATGCTCGCAATTCAGGCACGTAATAAATTCAGGTTATGTATTTCGGGACTGTATCCGGTTATTCATGAAATAACCAGCCACGTGGGAGTCATTTTTGCGAAGGGTTTTCGTACCACAGTATAAAATAGTGTGAATTATAAAAGATTTGTTTTTTATTAGCCTGCATCGTGTCCCACTGCTTGGCAAAGCCTCTCCTTTCTCCTTCCATACCACTCAATCCTGTGTGATTTCCGGCCATGTTAGCCCCTCATACATGATCAGATCGGTAAGACAAATAGCGTGTATTGTGATAATTTGTGACACAGGCAATCGGTCTAACCATACGTATTCAGCATAGTTAATATTGGTTCATTGACTGATTGAAAGAGTGTAAAGAGAGTGTATTTAGTCGCATATGGACATGACGATGATATAACAAAATTTGGATGTAGGAAACGCTACGCTTTCAGCACATATTTGAGTGCGATATTGATTTTCAACAAAAACAGTCCAAAACGTCATTTTAAATAAAATTAGAACCAATCTAATTGTTAAATTTCGTGATACGATTAATACTAATATTATCATGTTACTGTAAATGAGACAAACCGCATTTCCATAGCGATTCAATGTTATTACTGTTATTCTAATTATGGATATTAATTAAGGCTTAGCTTCCGATACACGCATTTCATTAAAATATGATTGTTTATCGGTCAGCTATTAACATGAATGTTTCGCTAATTATTTTATGCCCTCACGTTCGACACTCTAGTGACAGTTTACTTTTAATGGCATCCACATGAAGCTAAGGGCTCGTTCAGACATGCGGGAGCCGCGCGATTGCCATATCCATATCTGAACGCAGGCTTAAGCGTATTTCACGATACTCCTTGAGATAACGCCATTGAAGGTCAAATGAAGGTTAACCACATTACTTCAAAAATATAAATGAGTAGGTATAGAGTATTTTTTTCATTTTAACGAGAATTATATGATTAGAGACCTTATTCCTCGAAATAGTTTTGCAATTAGCACAATTTTTAAAAACTGGATAATTCCCGTTGTAGTAAGTACCGTAGGTACTTCGTGATATACTTTTATAATGAAACGTATTTATTCGTGGAAAGAGATTTTGAAATTATTTATTTATTTTCAGTTTGAGTGGGTACTTTTGCTTTTCATTATTCTGATTCCTTGTTTGTTGATTTGCACAATAGCTAGCTTCTATATAAAGCAGGATGAAATAATTTTATCAAATACGTATTATTGAATGCTAATGATGAAATACCCGTGTACTACCAGGTAGGAAAACAGGCTGACGACCCATCAGATAACTTTATTTAGTACCGAGCTTTTGAGGCTTTACGAAATCATACAGCATTTGTGTGTTAACATGGGTACAATGTTGATATGTTCATAAAATGGGCTTTTATGTACTGTGATGAAAGCAGTAAAACATTATGTTCCAGTATTTACCTGTCTAGTTTAAAATTCACATTCGCAGCCTACCTAAGCTTTTCAGCCATTACCTAACCAACCCAACACTGTTCACATTAGGCACAATTAACATTACCGTTTAGGTAATTATTGACATCGTTTATGAAACTAGCAAACAGGCTGTTACGGCAAAATCAAGCACTTAACGCGTCCATGAGAGGGTTAAAATAAACGCTTACCGAGCCCTCTGTCCACCCTTATGCTGTGCTTACACGTGCAATTTTCAGCACTTATTATCGGCGGCATCAGTTGCAGGTTGATTGTGGAGCTATCAAATTATTATTTTTGAAGTGTGTCATGTACATTTTTACCTCTTTATGCTATGCTACTACTGTTTATATAAAATACTGCATCATCATCATCATCATCATCATCATCATCAGCCTATAATGCTCCCAGTGCTGGGACACGGCCTCCTCTCAATGCGAGGGAATGAGCTATAATCCACCACGCGGGCCCAGTGCGGATTGGTAGATGTCACATGTCTTCGAATTTTTTGGTTCTAGGACATGCCGGTTTCCTCACGATGTTTTCCTTCACCGTTTTGAGAGCAGTGGTGATGAAATAAATTACACAAGATAATGCGCCTGTCTGCGGGTCCGACTTACTGTTCGTAAGTCGGGGCCACCGCCACTGGGCCACCGCTGCTCGGGTTAAAACCGTTACCCGTATTCAAAACATCATTCTGAACCCCATCAGAGAAATTTTTCGTCGGTTGATGAGAGGGAATGGGCTATAATCCACCACGCGGGCCCAGTGCGGATTGGTAGATGTCACATGTCTTTGATTTTTTGGTTCTAGGACATGCCGGTTTCCTCACGATATGTTTTCCTTCACCGTTTTGAGAAAGAAGTTTCTAAGTAAAATACTCCGCTTACTCTTTTAGTGACTACTTAGCTATCTACCTATGCGGGCACTAAAGGTAAAGGTTGGTTATGGGTATAGTCTGCGCCAGATTAGTCTGCGCCAGAGTCGGCCAGTAATTTTTCCACTGCTGTAAGACAGGCCGTTCGCCGACAGGAAACATTACTGGCTGTAAAATACAATACGTAAAATAAAATAAAAATACTTAGGTTCAGAATTGCTTCAAATCGTTCAACATGATCTGACGCTTACTCCAGCAGCAACTACCACATTTTGCGCATGAAGTAAGTCAACACAATATAAAACAATAATATCTGCATCCAGTTTGACTGGAAGCTAGATCCCGACATAGATAGGAAAAGGACAGGCAGCCAGATGATGAATATAAAACAAAAGAAAAATCTTCAATCTCAACAATCGTGTGTCTCAAGGCTGCACCAAATAGGTCCAGTTCAGCCGGACAATTAGTTTGAAGCTGGTTTTCAACTAGATCTGGTAGCTGTTAAATCAAGCAATTGCTTGATGATGTTGTAACTTCATATTTGACCAAAGTATTGTCTTGAATCTACTGTTATCTATTTTGAATCTGTTTGCGTTTCTGTAAGCTGCCCTCCCACGTTAACGCACCCTTACAAAACTTGCCCCACTTGGTTCTCCAACAATTTATAACTACGAACTTTAAGTTTCCCTCTTTGTTATTACCCGGCTATCTCCTTAGGGGACTGTTGCGAATAATTTCAACTATTTTCTTGTTAATTGTTATTATGGGATACATTCTTTCTTAAGTATACGCCGATGGATTAGTGTGGGATCTTGTAGCGTTTAGTTAAATTGTTTTATAACATAGTTTTCAAAGAAGTTTCTAAGTAAATTAAAAACCTTGTTGCTTTGAAGCTTTTCTGTAAATACTCTGTGATTTTATAATAGGAATATAATATAAAGCTTAAATGGAATTTACGAAGCTTTAAAAATCAATCACTCGTTTGCAAACAAACCACAATCAGACAAATTAATTACAATTATGAAACGGGAAGCAATAACACTCTTTTTTCTCGTTTTTTGACAATAATTATTTATTAAAAAGTAGGTAATGCAATTGCATAAAAACTTCAACAGAGTTCTTAACTTTTTTGAAGCTGAATGTGTCGTTTTCCCGCCATTCACTGTCATTAGCTCGCTTTGACAACTGGCTTCAAATGGCGATGGCTTGGCTTGGCATGGCTATACATGGCTGTACCGTGTACACATGGCGACCATGGCGTGGCGCTACCCCAGAGCATTAATATTATTACTGGAGCGTTACAATTAATAGTGTATAGAAAAAATAAATAAACACAAGTTCTCAAAATAAAACAGTGTAATGAAATATGAGTGAGTGCTATTGCATATTTGAGACCGCATTTACTTCGAGCGGACTGCAAAAAATGTGCAACAGTAATGCTAAACACATATTGATAAAAATAATTTAAATTTTATAAACCAAAAATCATCATAGACTAATGTAGGAAGAGAATTAAAAAGTAAGTTCGTAAATTCCATTTAAGCTTTATATTATATTCCTATTATAAAATCACAGAGTATTTACAGAAAAGCTTCAAAGCAACAAGGTTTTTAATTTACTTAGAAACTTCTTTGAAAACTATGTTATAAAACAATTTAACTAAACGCTACAAGATCCCACACTAATCCATCGGCGTATACTTAAGAAAGAATGTATCCCATAATAACAATTAACAAGAAAATAGTTGAAATTATTCGCAACAGTCCCCTAAGGAGATAGCCGGGTAATAACAAAGAGGGAAACTTAAAGTTCGTAGTTATAAATTGTTGGAGAACCAAGTGGGGCAAGTTTTGTAAGGGTGCGTTAACGTGGGAGGGCAGCTTACAGAAACGCAAACAGATTCAAAATAGATAACAGTAGATTCAAGACAATACTTTGGTCAAATATGAAGTTACAACATCATCAAGCAATTGCTTGATTTAACAGCTACCAGATCTAGTTGAGAACCAGCTTCAAACTTTAGTTGTCCGGCTGAACTGGACCTATTTGGTGCAGCCTTGAGACACACGATTGTTGAGATTGAAGATTTTTCTTTTGTTTTATATTCATCATCTGGCTGCCTGTCCTTTTCCTATCTATGTCGGGATCTAGCTTTGACTGAAACTGGATGCAGATATTATTGTTTTATGTTGTGTTGACTTACTTCATGCGCAAAATGTGGTAGTTGCTGCTGGAGATAGCGTCAGATCATGTTGATATGAAGCAATTCTGAACCTAAGTATTTTTATTTTATTTTACGTATTGTATTTTACATTAAGCGCAGTATTTTACTTAGAAACTTCTTTCTCAAAACGGTGAAGGAAAACATCGTGAGGAAACCGGCATGTCCTAGAACCAAAACATTCGAAGACATATGACATCTACCAATCCGCACTGGGCCCGCGAGGTGGATTATAGCTCATTCCCTCTCATTGAGAGGAGGCCGTGTCCCAGCAGTGGGAGCATTATAGGCTGATGATGATGATGATGCAGTATTTTATATAAACAGTAAATATGTGTTTAGCTATTGTATTATAGAGATTATTACGATTGTTTACTAAATAACTTAAAATTAAATTATTTCTAAAAAATTCTTTACGCACTCATGGATAAGTTCTGGCCGACTACACTTGTCAGATGAGATGATGGTGCAAGAAAACTGATATTTTGAAAAATTAAAAAAAAGGAAGACGACTTAAAAAAAAGGAGCTGAAAAACGGCTAGAGAAGGTCTACCATTGAATCTGATCTGAATCTGAATCTGCATAAGAAAACAGTTTGGTTTCTCGTACATATCTATATTACCCAGGGGATTCCACTAAAGATTCCGCCTGGTGTCTCTTCTCCCGATCTTCGGAAGTTATCTACAGATCTGGAACCTCTACTCCCGATCTTCTGAAGCTGCTAGTTGTCTCGCCTGCCTTACGACAGGGCTGACCTGGAGATTTGCACGACGCCCTTCCTGCAGAGGTTTCCTGAAACGGAACCTCGAAGTTGCCCAGGTATTGACCAGCTACCCTGACGCCTGTTCCCGTCTCTCCTACAGTGCTGAACTTCATAACCAACTAAGTGCGACACCTAAAAAACAATCCTAGAGTGCGTGCTAGGTAGGTTTTTAATATTTTGCTGTATTTTTTATCCCTAATACTAATCTTTCCCTAATTAAATTTTAATTTAACAAGTCTGCTTATCCTTTTATTAAATAGGAGCAAGTAGATTTGTTACAAGTGTCAGATTGTATGTTGATTAAAATATGATTCGCGATCGTAACAAATATGGCTTTACAGAGTTCTAATCATTAATACAACCATCTTACTTCATTTAATCCCTTTGATTGTCTTTTTCATGAAATAGTCATGCAATGGAAATGGGAATCCCTACCAGTATGTTGACATTGTACAGTAAGAAACAAAAATTAATGCATTGAGTGAGACACGTGCGTACAAGAAACTTAACAAATATAATAACACACAATAGTAGGTTTATATTAATAAACAAACATGTACCTACAGACATCATCTGCCTAGCCTTTTCCCAACTACGTTGGGGTCGGCTTCCAGTCTAACCGGATGCAGCTGAATACCAGTATTTTACAAGGAGCGACTGACTATCTGACCTTCACAACCCAGTTAGTACTGGGTAATACGATACCCCTTGGTAAGACTGGTTGTCAGACTTTTTGGGCCACTGACTACCTGTAACGACTGTCAAAGATCTACAAATGACAGAACATGTACCTACAGTATGAAGGATAAATAGAAATCGTACTTCACGATATGTTATCGGAACATTTGATTATTAATCGGAATCGGAAACTGGAATATCCCAAACATACTGCACACACGGACCTTGTATCAATAACACAGATAATAAAAGCAAATATTTTGTCACTACCGCCATAAACAGGCTCTTTGCTGTTATCTTAACACCTTGAAATATACCAACCAGGCGGTAATAAATTATTCGAATTATTCCAGGTAACGCAGTAAGTAGGCAATTCTGGCTGTAATCATTCTTAACGCTGTTACGTGTAATATAATATTGTAAAATACGCAGGTAAATGTTAATTTAAAAACGGACGAAAATTTTAATTGTACATTGGATGACTGACCAAAGTAATCTGATTAGGTGCGTACCCCTGAAAAGTATGGAAAAAGAAGCTGTTAAAACTATGATCGTCTTAGGATTTGGGAAGGAACCTTTAAGCAACGGTCCTCATGGTTTGATACAAACGGTATTAAAAAGGACTTTGACCCTTCCTCTGAGTTTGTTACAGAAACTTGATGTACCATTTAGTAAAGGAATCAACATAGCTATTGTAATAAAACCACTGTAATAAACCACATTTAACTCTTGAGTATATTCAAATCCAAGTATTTTATTCCACATAGGCCTGGATGGGCACTTAAGAATGTCGACAAGGGTGCACGGTTCGGGTTGGTCGCTTCCATGGAGAAGAACCGGCAAGAAACTCCACGATTACTCTTTTCAAATTATTTGGTATTACACAATTCTAGATTACTTCACGTTTTATACAAAATGCAATAATTACAACACTTATCAGTTAACGGACATAGATTCGACTATTAGTCTTAACACCACAATTTCTTCCAATAAACAGCCCTCTCTCGGCCGAGTGCCATGCTTTATTACTACTCCTTCCCGCTACAACATTGACGGTTAGGCAGTGTTGTCATTTCTCAAATATAAAACGAATTATTAAAATCTTTAAAACCCTACATAATATTAGTTTAGATAGATCACAGCAGATCTTATTATTTAATACATATTTGAAAACCATGGCACTATCATTTATGATATCTAAGTTTAAAAACTTTTACATCAACTCGCTACTGAAACGTTGCTTACGCACTTACGAACTGCCAACTAAATAAAATATGCTAATAGACAGAGACATCTAAAACTTTCTGGATATGGCTCCACAGACTTGACGAATGTACTTGGCTCACATTACTCCAACAACATTAATAAGCGTCTTTGAAACAAACTCTGCACGTGACTTCAAGAAAATTAAGTTAAAACCTTACGTAAACTAGACCTTCCTACCCTGCATTAAAGTTTAATATTTGGGCTCGTAACAAGCTCCTTTATTCGTGAACTTTAATAAGTTAGGTTATTGCTCGGTTTTGTAGGAGAAATTGTTTTACCTCTTTCATTACGTTTTAGGTTTATGTTTTTCTGAGTTGATATTAAAAAGATTTGGCAGATGGGTAGAAATAGGTACTTAGGTACTTCCCATCGGTGGTAACTGGTAAGTGCTGCCAGACGCTTTAAAACTCGCAAAAATATAACGTGATTTGCTCTCTCCCGAATTGTTTACGAACACAATCAAAGAGGTATTTCAAACACTGCCAGTGGGCCATGGAAGACCAAGGTCGTCGGCAGTAAGAGGCTGACTAACCATAGATTTACCGATGATTCCTTATTCTTCCTCTTTTGCTTTTACAGCTCTACAAAGCATGCTCCAAGACCTGAGCACGGCTAGCCTCAAGGTGAGATTCGCGATGATTCGGTCAATAACTAAAACTATAACTAAGAGTAGGTACTTTTCATGGATTATCATAATAATTATCAAAGAACACCGAAGTCGTTTGAGTTTTTCAATAAAATTATGAATTAATGAGTTATCTTGTTCCAAAATGCTGGTTAAATAATGATTCATTATGTCATAGAGTTATGCTAAGTATGACTGAATGAATGACTAATTCAATTAAAATTATATCACATTTCTCAATTCCGGGTGAGCGTCGACACGCCGATTGTATCTTTGTTTGATAATCATGAGAGCATACGGTTATTTATTGTATTTTTTTCCGGTTACGGTAGGTCACGCGGTTGGAGTAAAACGATGATAGAAACACCTTTTTTATCATAGCCAATATTGTGTCCCACTGCTGGGCAAGGGCCTCCCTTTCTCCTTCTAAACCTCTCTGTTTTGTCCAATTTCAGGCCACGATATCCCCTATGTGAACATTTAAAAGTTATGTAACGCACGTGTTACTTAATTGAAAGAAATGTACAGACAACCTCACATTCGTGGTTACAATTTGACACTCATCATCATCAGCCTATTAATGTTCCCACTGCTGCGACACAGGCCTCCTCTCTATGAGAGGGAATGGGCTATAATCCACCACGCGGGCAAAGTGCGGATTGGTAGATGTCACATGTCTTTGAATTTTTTGGTTCTAGGACATGCCGGTTTCCTCACGATGTTTTCCTTCACCGTTTTGAGAGCAGCGGTGATGAAATAAATTACACAAAGTAATGCGCCTGCTTGGGTTCGAACCCACGACTTACTGTTGTGTGTTGTGTGGTGTAATACAATTTGACACTAAAAAGGTTTTAATGACATAACGGTAAGTAAGGGTGGTTTTTCTAGTGCCAGTATTATTAGGGAGAGGTTAACATTTCATCGTCCGCAAAAAATGAACCCACTTCGTTCAGTAATGGGATATCCATTAAGGATATAGTAACATACAGCTCAGCGGTCAGGTCAGGACATATTTCACGTAATTCAGTGAACATTTACTGCGAACAGTGATGAGAAGATGGAACACATCGGGAATACACAGAGAACACATTATTTTATAATTAACTCCGAACACTAACCAGCAATATTTTTTTGCTTTTAGTTCATTAAGAGCTTTCATAACGCTTCTACTAGGTACAGTTTTTCTTTAATATCGGTCGGACGAAGCACTTTTGTGTTTTTGAATTTTTTGCGCTATCTTTAAAAAAGCTTCTTTGAATTTCAAACAAAAACCACATGGTGAGTAATTAAATATTGACGTCCAGTGAACAAGTCATTGATTCGATCATCTTTAGGCTGCGGTTTAAATGAACAACCAAAAATTATTAGGAATTACCACAAATATTATTTAGACAGGAATTGAAGAGTTTCTTGATGTTTGAAGAAGTTTTTTATTATGTGCCAAAACAACTGTTCAATAGTTACATGTCGATTCTCAGAGATTGAGAAGATATTATTATTGCTTTCTTTTCAATTATGTTGTAAGATATTGTAAGCAAGTGAACTACAATGAATTTGTGATGTACGCTAAACGCATTTTTCTTGTCATCGAATTGGAAAGTCTGGAGACCCAATTGTAAAATAAATAAAAAATACTTCGAAAAATAATCTTTGTACCTCCTAAAAATATACTTACTGTAATTGAAAAAAATCTAATAAGCTGTGGTTTAGGTTCAGCGTTCTTGAAATTCGATTGCGCTGGAGCTTGCAGTAGAACGGCGTGCTGAATTCTGATCACCTTGTGAAAGAAACCAGCATGCAATACACAAAAAGTACGTTAAGTATGTAATAAATGCTGATTGGTGGGTGGTCTTGGTTAAAAATAGATTATTCTCGTTAGTTGACGTAAGTGGCGCCAGATAAGAGATGGTGTTGGGTTTCAGTGAATGAGCAGCAAGCGGTATTTTGATATTATTTACTTTAACCCTTAACCACCTGACGTCGGTCTCAGAGACTCGTGCGATTTTATTTTCAAAATAAATCTGTTGCTATGCGCGCGGTGCAACCGTGCGTCCTTGTACTTTTTCCCCTCCCCCGTCAGTACGCGCCACGCGCTCGGCAGCTCCAGACGTGCGCGCAGTTGTGAATTTTAAGTAATTATATTTTGTGTGCGGTCTGAGTGACCGACGTCAGGTTGTTATGTTATTTTTACTACATAGTATTTTTACTACATACGCCCAGCACATCATCATCTGACAATCCTGAAAAATTTGAAAAAAGGAAGACTTGTTCAACATGCGACCCTAAGAAGAAGTGTAAAACAGCTTACATGTGTTTCGTATGTAAAAATCCAATTTGCATTGAATGTAGCCAAAAAATGTGCCTTGATTGTCGCCGCAACTTGTAAAACTTTATAGTTTGTGATTTTATAATAATTGTGCCTTGATTAAGCCAAAAATAATTTTAAACTTAAGATAATATGTTCGACTGATAGTAAATAGGTTTATTGTAATATGTAGTAATTAAAATTCCTATTCAGATCTCATATATCCAAAGTTCCTTCTTTTTTCTAAAATTTCAAATGTTTATTTTATGTGTTGTTTTAGTATAAGTAAATAAAGACTTCTCATTGTTTAAAAACTTAAAACTAATAAAAAATATAATAAAAATATATATTTGATTTTCATTTAAAATAATATATAAATAAAAAATAATTAAACATAGTAAATACGCAAGCGGTCTCTATGACCGACGTCAGGTGGTAGTGTAACTGAAAAACACGTCAGGTGGCTAAGGGTTAAAACAGAGAGCTGAGACTTATCTACTGATTTTCGTTTAACTATATACTTTAATGCTTTGGCATCAGAGTTTATAATTCCTTAAATGTGGAGTTAGTATTCTAAAGCTTGTTCAGGGTTTTCTATACAACCTTAAAGTCCGAAACCTATGACTACAAGGACAAAGACCTCAGATTGGGAATAGGGCTAAAAACTAGACTAGTCAGTAAGATCCCTGCAAAAAAGAAGTATGGTGATGATCTGTCTGTCGTAGGTTATACATTTATAAACCTTGTATATTTATAACTTAGCGTAAGATCAACAAGGAATCAACGAGTAATGTACTCTACTGAATGTTACTAATGGTTTCAAATAGTCGGTACTGCGAATTTTCTCGAGTACTTCAAATAAAGTGTTACCGAATGATAAACGAGGGAACGTATAGTTTGCACGTTCGTTATTTTCTCATAACTAAAGCTCTTGGCTGTTGCTTGGCGGAAATGTGTGGAATTGTTAATAAACGTGAATACTGAATACTATGTATCTGTAAAGTGATAAAAATACTTGTAACAGATAAATTGCCGTCAGTCTGTGTAGACATCTATACAGACTGACGGCAATTTATCTTTTTTAAACCTGTACGATCAGAACACATTACAAAGCCCATGCAAACGGGTATTTATCGCGAATTTTACCTTTAATACAAGCCCGACGTTTCGACCGGATTGCACCAGCCGTGGTGCAATTTATTATATAATGGCCAATTTATCTGTTATATGGATATGTGTGTGTAGTTTAACTTCAATACCTATGTCGATGTGTGTTCAATATATCCTAGAACCCAAAATACGAAGACATGTGACAACTAGCAACCCGCGCTGGGCCCGTGCGGCCCACTGTAGGTCACCGGAACCCCAGTAGAGAGAACGGTATAGGCTGATTACACTATGTTTACACAAACGTTGGAAAAAATCGCCTGATTATAAACTGTATCTACTAGTGTCTAGCTTTTTTTTATAAACAGAAACAGCCAGACCCGGAACAACTCCCTATAGGCCATACAAATATTTGTTCCGTGCGGGAATCGAACGCACGACACGCAGTGCAGCAACCAATCGCTCAGCCACTGCGCCAACCGTGTCGTCACTCATGTAACCGTCATCCTATATTTTACAAACATGAAAAATATGACAGGCATGAATAAAAAAGTACTATCAAAGTAGTTTTCGGGTTAAAACCACAACGCTAAACTCTATTATGTATAAATGTACTTTCTGTTTAAAATTTATAAACGGTCGGTTAAGTACTCGTTGCAAACAAAGGGTGACCACACACCGTGAATCCGGCACTCAATTTGCGAACAAGAGTTTAAAAATACTGTTGCGGGCTACATTACGCTTACTTTTGATTTTGGACTGACCAAAGCTGCGACCGTTATTTTTTAAATATCGGAAGGCCTAAAATGGCCGCTTTTGAAGAATCATAATAGGATAATAATATGAATTACTTTACAATTCGTAAAATGCTCACAAGCAAAGTGAAAATTCCTAATATTAGTTGCGTCTGTGACCATTTTAAGATTATAACGTGATTCATATTATTATTCTTTCTGAGGAGCTCCTGGCTAAATAATAACAGCCGCTCGGGTCGATCTTTAGGTTAAGCCGTGCTTGCCTAGGTTGGTCTGTGGATGGGTGACCACCCATTACATACCGAGTTTCCTCCGTGCCTCGGAAAGCACGTTAAGCAGTTGGTCCCGGCTGTCATTTGTGATCTTTAACAGTCGTTACAGGACCCAGTACTAACTGGGTTGTGGGGGTCAGATAGGCAGTCGCTCCATGTAAAATACTGGTATTCAACTGCATCCGGATAGACTGGAAGCCGACCCCAATAAAACTTGGGAAAAGGCTAGGCAGATGATGATGATATTATTATTCTTTCTACTAAACCGGCCACTTTTGGCCCCTTGGGGGCCAAAAATATAATAACTAATTAGTATGTATTTAAGCATTCTTTTGAATATTTAGTTTAAACTACTTATTCAATAAACTCGATCTTGATGTAATATTAGATTACATTGCAATAACAAGAAACAACAACAAGATTGATTATTCAACGTTTAGGAGTTAAGCAGAACTACAATTATTGAAAGATGCGTCCAAGTCTTGTTCTAAAAAAGTTAAGTTAATGCCAAGAACCTTGTATGAATATGCCACTTTCCTGGTGACCTACCATGACGTCTTAAAGCAGGATCGTTTAAATCTTGTTCCAGTGAGGGAAAGAGATGGCGCTAGACGTCCTCTATAGCTCCGTCTCTTACCCACACTGGAACAAGCTTAAAACGATCCTGCTTTAAGACGTCATGGTAGGCCACCTGCTTCTCATATCCAACCTACAATATTTTCCCAGAGTAGGTATCTATATGTATATCTGCTGACTAAAACAGTTTATCTTACTATTCGAAATAGGTGAACATTTTGCAAATATGCACAACTATTTCGATTTATACACAAATTCGGGCGCCGGACATTATGTAATTGAACTAATAACCATTGGTGCGTGTGCTTAATCCGCGATTTAATGTAAACAGACCATTATTGGGGCTAATGTTTTAAACGGGAACTTTCAGCGGGATCCCGGTAATTCGCTGAGCCTGGGTATTTCGGGGTATTTGCTCTAACATTTGGATAAAAAGCTCCGGTTTTTCATATAGATAAATGAGGCCGGGTCTGGGTACAGGTCGTTTAGTTAGGATTGATAGAAATAAAACGGTTGGCATGGATCTTTCATAAGGCGAAATAAGATCGGATTTTCTTTGAAATCGCTGAAAAGTAATAGTTATGAGAAAATACTACACACTTACTCGCGATTTGTATGTAGATACTATGTGTCTGATGAGATGACGAGTAATAGAGAAGTATGGAAGAAGAAGACATGCTGTGCTGACCCCAAATGAATTGGGATTAGGGCAAGAGAATGATGACGATGATGTAGATACTATGTAACGTGCGCAAAAAAAGTTTTTGATGTCTCAAACCTGAAATTAATGTAATCTCTTCAAAAGTTAATTTATGTCTAGAAATATTATCACCTATTTATTTCTAACAATGGTAAACCAAAAGCGATTTAAAAAAGCATTGCAATTAAAACACAGTATTAAAAAATAGTGAAATATCGCGAAACATCAAATTGACAGTCATATGGCAGTTCGAAAGCAGTGGTGCCTTTAATTAAAACCACTGAAGCGAGCACTCGGCCGGCTGTCCAAAAATTAGTTTCAATTCATGAATTTATTGTGGTTCCGTACTTAAAATTTGAAAATGGAACACAATTTATAACCCAACGTCATCTGTATGTCACAGGGTGTTGTATTTATTTTTAAAGGGAATACGCAACGAGTTGGAGTTCAGTCATAGCTACTTGGCTGTATATAAAAAGACGCAATGGACTCTTCTCGAACAAAAAAGAAACGAGCAGACTGTTCCTCTGTTCTTTTCTCACGAAAAAGTGGATCAGTTTATTTTGTTGGAACAGGTGTATTGACTTTCTGCTACAGTCATTTCGAATTCTAAGTATATTATTTTATTTGTATTATGACGAACCTCGAAAAATAAAACACAATTTTGTTTTGATGACTCAAAATCCAAATCGTCAATTTTGAGTTTTTTTACAGAGGGAGGGGTTTGAATCATAAATTCATTACCCACTTTTATGAGGACATGATGTGAAGAACCATTTTTTTTTGCGGCTTTGCTGACCAAGTGCGGCCAACGTTAGGTGATTTCATGCATTCTGTCTGTATGACGTTCTCGCCTTCGGGCTGTTTTTTTTTTAGACCAAGTCAAACTAGATTACGTTCAGCCAATCATACAAGAATCATCATTTTGTTTCCTAATAATTTGTAGATTTCATGGCATATGATATTAATAGGTTTATAAGCCAGACCTGACCTATTTACTGAGTAATATGTTTATCAGTTTCTGTAATCATAAGTTCTTATCCTGCCATTCATGTTTCTAGGAACTCTAATAAGTAATGTTTATTAATACATTGAGCTGTTACCAATAATAATTATAATAACATAAATCTCTATAAAATCTTAAAACATTTAAAGGCAGATTTACAATATTTACCGTGAAATTCAATTGTTATATTCATGGATTTTATTAAGTGTACCTGTTGCAAGACATCTGTCGTATCGACACCGTTCTATGCAAAAAACGAGCATCAGAGGATCCTAAAAAATATGCTTGAAATAATCTGTTAATGAAAACAAACTAAAAGGACAAGAAAAACGTAATTTTTTCTTAAAACCGAATGTTGCTGTTTGTCCGAAATGGTGCAGCCTGTATGTAGGCTCTGTAGCTGAATATTATTAAAAAATAAGAAAAATAAAATAAGTTTATTTAGTTTGAGGAGCTCGTGGCTATATAATAACAGCCGCCCGGGTCGATCATTAGGTTCAGCCGTGCTTGCCTAGGTTGGTCTGTGGATAGGTGACCGCCCATTACATACTGAGTTTCCTTCGTGCCTCGGAAAGCACGTTAAGCCGTTGGTCCCGGCTGTCATTTTTAGATATTTGACAGTCGTTAGGTAGTCAGACGCCCAAAAAGTCTGACAACCAGTCTCACCAAGGGGTATCGTATTACCCGGTACTAATTGGGTTGTGGAGGTCCGATAAGCAGTCGCTCCATGTAAAATACTGGTATTCGGCTGCATCCGGTAAGACTGGAAGCCGACCCCAACATAGTTGGGAAAAGGCTAGGCAGATGATGATAATGAAAATAAGTTTATTTCGGAACAATAACACAAGACTAGGTAAACAGGTAAAAACAACTGTCCAGGTTAAAATGGAATGATGTCTCCACACAAAAAGTTCTTATAGTTAATTTAGGTTTACTTAATTAATAATAAAAACAAAAATCTATGATAAAAAAAAGAAAAGATTATAAACAGAACAAGACAATCATTATGAATTGGGATGTATTTTGACGTTGAGCTAATGTGGTAAGGGGGTGAATGGGTGTGTTAATGAGGTGTGCGAGGGGTGTGTGAGGTTTTGTTGCTGGATGTGTTGGATAGGGGTGAGTGTTTTACACTTCCACGAATTTCTCGTGTCATCGTAGTTTTGTGATTTCAGCCAGGAGTTAAGTTTCATTTTGTATTTGATCTTGGTTAATGGGTAGATGTTTAAGGTCAGGATTAGTGTCTGATTGCCCACCGCCCATTGATATCGACACCCATAGGTAAGTATTATGTATGTAGTATCTACATACAGGTATGTTGATAGTCAACTGTTTATTCATAACTACTTCATACATTCCGAACGCTTATCGGAATGTAGCGTGCGTGGCCGCTCCTTTCAACCCAATTACCCAAACCTTCTTTTGTTTTAGTTACGAGAAGAAATTCTCGAGCCACAGGCATCATGACTGTAATATATTTCAAAATAAAGGCAAGACCTGAATAAAGACAGTGAATATTTAACCAAAAGGGATTAAGGATTGGTCCCTTGAAGCCCATCCGCGTAAAATGTCGTTGATTTTTCTTCTTTTTCAATTATGTTAAGTATACTTGTACATTTTTATCGACCACCACTTTTAACGCCTTGGTAAATTATAATACCTTTTATGGAGCGGTGTTTTTTTGTAAAATATGTTTAAATGGTTTTGTATCTAGTGTTTGAAACAGAAATAAGTAACCTACACCATGTCTGGTTAGTTCCGTAAAATTCTCGTTTTAGCTTTTGACTTTTGTTTTTCTAATGGAGTCGACACATCAAATCCGAACGACATGTCGGTGACAACTGAACTCGTACGAAAGAAAATCAATGTCGCAAATAATTTATTCGTGGTGATCTTAGTAATTTTGTACTATTTTTGAACACACTTGAGCATTAATTAGACTACTTACATATTTTTGAAAAAGGCATCATAACATGAACGAATAAAAGTGTAATTTTCACAGCCCCATAGTTAGTGAGCATGTTCCATGTTTGACAGACGAGACAGCCACTCTACTACGGACGTGGTTTTTCTCGTTTTGTTAATCATGAATGAAAAAGAGGTTGTGCTACCGAATGTCCGGTGGTGCGTTCAGTTTTTATGACCCGCACGGCAACAGTAGCTTTTCTTTTGCTTTATGTCAGGCTCCTCCGTTGAATACGTTTTATTTTTCACAATTCTCGAGCAACCACTCGACAAAGGTGGGTGTTAAGTGTGCAAAGTGCTACGTTAGTGTACCGCAAATTTGTGACTGTTTATCTACACTAATATTATAAAGAGGAAAGATTTGTATTTTTGTGTCTGTGTGTGTGTGTGTGTGTGTGTGTGTGTGTGTGTGTGTGTGTGTATGTTTGTAATGAATAAACTCAAAATTCCTGCGCAGATTTCAAAAATTCTTTCACCATTAGAAAGCTACATTCACCCTGAGTAACATAGGCTATATTTTATCCCCGTACTCCCACGGGAACGGGAACTACGTGAGTGAAACCGCGTGACGTCCGCTAGTTCTGCAATAAAATGCTCTATGGTTTGTATACATAAGACATGTTTTACATAAACAGTGAAGGTGAAAAACTAAAAAAAAAATCGCAGAATTTCGACATGCAATACAAATACAGCAAAGTTTACCTATTTTCGTTTTCTTCAATCGCTGAAAACCTCTTAAGAAAAAAAAAAATCTGCAGAATCAATATTTTTTTGCATAACTAAACAAAATGTAGATTAGAAGCGGTTAATTTTTCGCCATTTCAGGGTTGGCCTTTTCGCATCTGTTGTAATTAATAATAAACATTGAGGCCTTTTTTTTTTTTTTTTTTTGGATTGGAAATCATCAAATGACTTCTCCCGCTCTGGGCGGAGCAGGAGGGAGTGTCAGACTTTTATTGACTAAAACCCATCCATGTTCCTTCATCGCCCTTTGTGTTCCGAGGTCACGGTATCTCTTTCGAACAGTCTTTCGAACAGAAAACATTGAGGCCTAAAGTAATTACAATTATACCCAGTAAAAGAAATAGGTTCTTGTGTTAGAATATGTCGGTAGTGATATAGCTCAACAATAGTTACCATATAAAGTGAAACACTGGATTTTTTATCGATCATAAAGTCACGAATGATTGAACCAGCCATTTGTATCGATTTTCGATAAAGATCTATGCAGTCACCATTTCGTGATGTCACTGGGTTTACTAAACATGACACTGAAGTTGGCCTAATAGGATTAGGTCAATTAATGTTTAGGAATGACTCATCCGATTATCGTTATTTAATTGCATGTTTGCTTTATTGCGTCTGTTTTATTGGACCGGGAGTAATGGGTGTAGCTTGGCCTAGGACT
Organism: Xestia sexstrigata; assembly: GCA_941918905.2. Classification (NCBI taxonomy): domain Eukaryota; kingdom Metazoa; phylum Arthropoda; class Insecta; order Lepidoptera; family Noctuidae; genus Xestia; species Xestia sexstrigata. The sequence goes on along the minus strand of OW799212.2, from coordinate 11,676,840 downwards.
CAATTTATGTTTATGAGATTTTCTGTGAGAAAATTATTTCAATCATGAAAAACAACAGGCACGGTAATTCGTATTAGAACTGCTTCCCGAAAAATGCCTACAAAGCTCTGTTTTTATTTGGTACATGAGACTAGGATGCAATAATATGATAGTCGTACAGGGGAATATTACGTGCTGTACTGCATATTTTGCTTTACAGAATGAGAGAGAAGAGAATTTTCAGATTAGGTAAATTATAACAATAACTATATATTTTATTTTTAATAAACAATATAAAACAATAAATAACTATAAGTAACTTGAGACAAGGCCAAGAAAATAATGATGAAGATAATGATCATATGAGTCGCAGAAAACGCTGACTGGTTCCGCCGCGATGTGTTAAGGAAAAAGGGAGGTCTTTCCATGCAAATGTGGAATATATCAAATAATAATACTTTTTTTGCATATTTTGTTCCACTGCTGGACAAAGGCCTCCCCAATAGCCTTTCACTCATCTCTCCATGCGGTTTTCTCCAACAAATCTCTCACAAACGACTCTAAGTCGTCACAATACAAAAGTAAATATTTAACGTCGGCCCACCCTTTTCAGCAATACAGGCAACAGTTTGTGTTGCCGTGTTTATTTGGTTCGATGTTTCGTCGATTTATGTGATAGCAATTCATTGGCCTAATGAGAGCACTTTGTTAGGCGCCTGAAGTTTCTATTCGTCCCGAGGGAGCGAGGACAAAGCGTAAATTTGGGACCCGTTATTGACTTAATTGAGGTGCCAACGCTGTACTTTTTGGCCAAATATAATATGTGACATTAAAGAATATATAAGAATACGGCAGTTAAAAATCCGAAAAAACTCAAGTTCGTTTTCATTTAGATGTCATCTAATGTTAGTGTAATCTGAAATCACTAAAATAACGTCACACAACATCACGCTTGTAATCCCCGAAGGGTTAGGCAGAGCTGTACCTAATAGTACACCCACATTTCACCAGTTATGGTTTTTTAAGTCTCATCTTGTAACAGGGGGCCAGTTTATAAATAAAGTAGTCATGACTATTCGGCTAGACTGTAACATAGTTCCAAACTATTTGGGTTAAGTGTTGCGGACGAACAGCCATGACGTAAAAAAATCTGCTCCCATTTTGAAAAATGCGATGATGGATTTTATTTTATTATGATATTATTAGTCTAGTCTTATGTTTTCAATTATGAACCGGAAATTCCAGAAAATTATCCGTGTAAGATGTCATACTAACGCTTAGCTGCTTTATTTTAACCTGTGTGCTTAGTTCAAGTTAGCTAAGCTAAGTTGCTTACCTCGTACCTTCGTCAACCTCATCTCTGTCCTCAGGACAAGATTGAATTCAAGAGTAAAAAGTTCTAAAACAACCAAATAATCTATATATTAAAAAATAAACGTGAATCTGAAGTCTCTCACAGCAATTCCAGTAATTCGGACGTTAATACCGGCAGCTGATGGACATCGTTACGTAAAGGGCCCCAGATTAGTCCCAAACCAAAATATGCAGAGTAACATAAACATTTATATTACGACATGACAGAACCCGGATGCGTCGGTTTGTTACATTTTACCCTCAATTTAGAGGAATTAAAAACTTCTAACAACAAGAATTTTAAATGGAACAACGAAACTAATATTAATAATAATAATTTATTCATAAAAAACATTGTAGTACCTACATGTCACAGTTTTCAGAATCGCTTAATAGTGTACAAAGACTACAATAAAATGGTGGGTGAGGTGCTGTATTCCTAGCTAGGTTAGTACTCGTAGATAAACCTGTGTTAAGGAGTACAGTTCCGGTCCCCAAGGAAAGAAACAATAAAGTCGTACACATTATGCATTATAGTAACATTATGAAGTGCTTACTACAAACAAATTTTGATGTTTAACGATAAGATATTTTTTTCTTGATTATTTAGGTGCAATGGAGGAGCTAGTGGCTATTATAATAACAGCCGCTCGGGTCGATCGTTAGGTTCAGCCGTGCTTGCCTAGGTTGGTCTGTGGATGGGTGACCGTCCATTACATAACGAGTTTACTTCGTGCCTCGGAAAACACGTTAAGCCGTTGGTCCCGCTGTCATTTGTAGATCTTGGACAGTCGTTAGGTAGTAAGAGGCCCAAAAAGTCTGACAACCAGTCTTACCAAGGGGTATCGTATTACCCGGTACTAACTTGGTTGTGGAGGTCAGATAGGCAGTCGCTCCACTTAAAATACTGGTATTCAGCTGCATTCGGTAAAACTGGAAGCCGACCCCAACATAGTTGGGAAAAGGCTAGGCAAATAAAAAAAATATTTAGGTACAATGCTGTGAAACCGAAACTTATAGTTCTTCTGAGTACCTGGCCTAGTTGGTTTAGTGGTTGCATGCGCGACTGTTGAGCATAAGGTCCTGGATTCGATTCCCGGGTCCGACACACACACATTTCAGATTTTTACAAATACACACTTCAAACTTATAACAATCTTCTTTTTTGGTAGGACGTTAAAAATATAAAAGAAATTCAGATAGTTTCATAACATTGAAAATAATCTGGCACTATATTTTTGTCATCGTTCAGAAGTTTCGTTTTAATACATTCTAAGAAGGTGTAGGCAGGGATAATGGACGGATGTCCACTCAGCTCAAAATTTGACTCAAATGACTGATTCCAATTGGAACAGAAAAAACCCAATTGTATCATCGTTTAAACTGGATCAATCCCAATTTTCCCATTTTGCAAAATGTTTTTAGCTCGTCTTACCCCCACTACTAATTGGCTTGCGGAGGTCTGAGCGCTCCAAGTACTGGCTATTCAGCTGCATCCTGTTAGACTGGAAGCTGACCCAAACATAGTTGGGAAAAGGCTAGGGCATCATCATCTGATGATGATGATGCTAAATGTTTCCCTGCATCACAATATGATTGCTGCGACAGTTGATGCACGAATAGGCAACAATAATGGTTTGAATGCCGCACTGAATACTATAAATGTGCAAGGTGAAGGTTGCGGGAATCACCTGGATGCGAGTCGCACGGGACCGGTCAATGTGGCGACACTTGGGGGAGGCCTATGTCCAGCAGTGGACGTCTTACGGCTAAAATTACTATAAATGTGGAAGCTACTCATGTCTGAATGTCACCTATCACGCCTTACACGACAAACGGATATCCTTACACTGCGGCATACAGGTAGTCTATGACCTTAGTTAACAAATAAGTTGCTTTTTTTGCCGGTACGACGTTCCATTACTCTGCCAGAGGTCATGCCTACAGTTGTTCCGAGTTTGGCTGTTTGTGTATGTAAGTTTCAATGTTTTTAAACGCACCCACGGTACAAGAGAAATTGTCAGTGTAGGGAAACGTTTTTAACAAAAAAGATATTTCATGTACGAGTATGTGCCGAACTCTTAGGAGAAATTTGTCTTTAGTGGATTCTCCATTCGTTTATACTCTATGGTTGAAATTAATTAACGTATTAATTGCTGAATTGGTGCTAATTCTGTTGTTTGTGAGCCTAGTGCTGGCATTGTTATAAAGGTAACGATTAGGGACTTATTATTTTGAGGGATGTTGCTGAAATTATTACAACTTTGCATATTATATTGTTTTTGATTCCAGTCATGAAAGTCTACTGCTATAGAGAGTAGTCAGTATAAGTGCTCAACTTTTAGAATAGAGGAAAAAATAGTCTCAGCAGTATACCTCCTCCTCGCATTGTATTTCTTGCTATACGAGGAGGCCATGGCCGTTCTGCGGAGAGGTCCATTGTTAACGTATGAATTATATGAGTTGACAAAAATTTATTGCTACGTAGAATTACGATGACTATCAGTAGATGTCATCTACTTTATTAAATACGGGGAACTGTTAATGAATCAATTGGAAAAACTTAAGATTCAATTGGTTTACCTAAAACCACGAACGCATACCAAACAGCAGAGAAGCCATGTTTGTCTAAACGCGGAAATTCTTTCAAATCCGTAGGTACATCCTACTTTATCGAATTGACTAATCATGATTTTGCAAGCGACACACTACGAATTAATTATGAATTGGCTAGAGGAAATTGCTGTTTAGTACAGAACATCGGTACATGGAATAATATTGTTAAGTACATTGTGGGGTTAAGGTAACTGTAACCACTGGGGCTGCGGGACTTTTCGAAAGAGACACCGTGGCCCCGGAACACAAAGGGCGATGAAGGAACATGGATGGGTTTTAGTCAATAAAAGTCTGACACTCCCTTCTGCTCCGCCCAGCGCGGGAAAAGTCATTATACTACACTTGCTTAGTAAGTGTACCAATACTACCCCACTAAAAGGCTTGAAAGCTGCTCATTAAACCTTCTCAAAAATCTAGGCAGTTATATTGTATGGAATTTCATTACTGCCCTGAAAATCAGGGTAGTAATTAATTTCTAAAGCGTGTTTTTTTTAAGTCTTGATGACGTTGGCAATCAAACGATTTAATTTGACCATAAAAAGTACTGACTTCAAACCTCTATGCGGGTACACGCGCGTAAATTGGAACCTGGGAAACGGGGCGTTTTTAAGTTCTCTAACGTCTTTTGGCGCGAAAACTGTTTGACGCGCTAAAATAAAAAAATAAAAAGACTTATTGTTGGTTGACGTATGTTGTAGAGACAATTTTTTTGTTAAAGTTTGTAACAATTGTAACAATGTCAATATAACTTTTTAATAAAAGGCTTTTCTGCGGTTTCGTCTTTTACTTCTTTCTGCTTAAGTGTAGTATAAAGCAGTATATATCACTCGAGGGTAAGTACAGATTACTAAACTCGTGTGGTTCACGGCCCTCCGCTTCGCCTCGGGCCTCAAATGCACACTCGATTAGTAATCTGTGCCTTACTCCCCTTGGTGAATAAATAGCTATTATCTACACCCATGCTACGAGTATAAATCCTCTATAAAAGTATATGAAACAGTTAGCTTATTGCCAACATTAAAACAGCCAGTGTCATAATAACCATTATAACATCCAAACGGGTGTTATAATGTTGTACTAAATTAATAGTACATTACGATATTAGTGCGTTATAACCAATACGCACGTATATCGTACGACGTTTTTTAACACATTTGCGAGGAAACAGAAAAAAAAACATTTTTCATACGTGGTTAGGTATCTGTCCTTGGATATTGACGGCAGCAAGCTGTTGCATGCGGTTCGCGCTTCTGTTAGTATATCCGGTGGAGTTGAAGTAATATATTGCTCATCTTCATTATTGAAAGTTGTCATTTTTAGATATTCACAATACAAGTACTTACAAAGAAAAGAAAATTTGAGAAAAATGGCGCGAGGATTATTTTCTGCCGTGGCTGCGTGAAAATGTTGGCAAAGACGCTAGAGCATGCAGCCAAGTTTTTAAATTACCGAATAAACTGTTTTTTTTATTTTATTTTAAATAAACTCAATCTGTGAATGCACACTGTTGCTTTCCCGCCATTTGAACAGCGCGCAAGCGCTGCCTACTGACTGGCGTCGCGCGGCGGATTAGTTCGAAATTTGAAATGGCAAATAATACTGTTATGGAATTTGTATGGACTATAACTTAACTATTTACCTTGGTAACACACGCGTTTTTTATGACCTGCTTTACATATTTAAAACCGGTGGAATTACATCAGCTTTACGAGCAAGGGTGTTAAAAATTTCATTATGCAACTCGTTTTAAAAAAAGAACATTGTCTAGCACGTGCGATTCACTACCACAGCGCCGTAATTAAAAAAAAACTAGTATTAGATATTAGTATTGCATTATGTACTTTGTTGTTTACAAAAATGAGTGATACAAGCTTTCTGAATTTTAATAATTGTACAATCCAAAATGTAAATAATTATATTATTACTTATACATTGTTTGTATTAAATACTCAGCAAGTAAACTTTCCATGAATTTACATAGACTTCATACAACACTACAACACCCTATGGTTTCAGAACCTTTTATAGAGGATTCATATCATGGATGTAGATAAAGTCTTGTATGCAACTGTACATAACTAGGTATTAAAACACTCATGTGATACTATTATCGCACTCGGCTTCGCCTCGTGTGAAAAACCCATATTCGTGTTTTAATACCCCTTATTATACAACAGTTGCTTATATAACTATTACATTTTGATATTTTTGCGGTGAATTTGCGAACAAGAGACTTCTTTGCCCATTTACTTTTCTTCACTCTGTTAAAGGAAAGGGATTTGTATGAAGGGTGTAAACGAAGCCGAAAGACACTTGTTCTCCCCGTCATTGCGATCATTTTTTTGTTCTAAACCATATTTGGGAACCGTCTAGTTACGGAGATATTGGGGTCAAAGTTCCAACTATTTCACAAGTTTTATTTAAATACATGTTTTGCCTGCTCCGTACTATTCCATCCATCCATCAGCACGATGTTTTGAGTGTATTACATTGAGTCCTACCGTAAAACGTGATTATTCACCCCAAAATAACGTCGTTTCCGAGCAATATTTTTTGCGTAAAGTTACTTAGTTTGATGTACAGAATGCTTGGTTTACGGCTTCATGAAGGGTCTGTTTACACCTTGCATATTCAATTTTGTTCGTGACAATATCCAGATGACGTTAAAGTAGTATTTACGGTTTCAACATCATGTCCATGGATAAGACAAGAATAACTGGAGACCACAATCATTCATAAAAGCCCTGAAGGTCCGTTTTCCCCAATTTTACAGCACATTAAACAGTAATAACGTCTGAGGATAAATGGAACAGATGTGGACACGGCAAGGTAGGATCGCTGAGCTCAAATTACTGTCCCGAAAAAACCTTGCTTACATACAAAACCTTTTAGTCGCATCTGAAGGGAGTTCGTAAGTAACTAAGGCACAAAGGGTTTAAAAGAAAAGGTTTATAGAAGCTGTGTGGAAATTCTAAAGAAATTCGGTTTTAAAGGAGTCAATCTCAGCTGCCTACAATATTTAGGTCATTTTAAATCTGGAAAATTGAAACTTACCAAAAGAAAAATCGTTCGTTACATAACATAACATCACGCCTGTAATTCCCGAAGGGTGTAACCTAGTAGTAGGTACACCCAAATTTCGCCAGTTATGTTTAAGTCCCATGTAATAGGGGGCGAGTGCCATCAACCGGGCTCAAATCCAAACTCCGAGGCTGCTACTTAGAAATTCCTGATGGAAAAACTCAATAACAATTTGCCCGACCTGGGAATCGAACCCAGGACCTCATGCTCAGCAGTCGCGCTTGCGACCACTAGACCAGAGGCAGTTGCCTCTGGCAGTTTAAATACTACCTACTTATTGATAGGTACAGGGTTGCCATAAATACCCAAGGCCCTTTTCGGGACATTTGCAAAAAATATACAATGCAAAAAAAAGGACTCCAAATTTGGAGTCCTTTTTTTTTGCATTTACTGTGTTCGTCGCTGCACGGGAGATTCATATGACATAACAATTAATTAACATCATTCCTTTTTATATATATTGGATGATTTTACTTGGGACAGTAATTGTCGGTTACCTTTTACGAATTTATTAAATTCTTCACAACTCGTGAAAATTAATTTTACATTGAAGAATAGCTTCCACGGTGTCGACTCCCAAGCGAATTCTTCGTCAGTCCACTGCGACGACATCAACGAAAATACGCGCTCTACAGCTGCGTTATGTCCGGGAATACTGAAAACGTATTCACACATTTTCGTAAATTGTGTAAACTCATGCTCATTATCAATTTCTAAAAACTTGTAGCTCTGCGTTCGACTATGTTTGTCGGGACGTCGGGACACCACATTTAATAACGGTGATATGTCCGACGATCGGGACGAATGGCAACCCTAGATAAGTACCTACACTACAATCTATGTAGTAGCGAGCCACAAGTGCTAGTTAAAGATAAAACTTCATTCACTAGATCTATAAGTGCATAGTTACGATACCTACTTATGACACCTACCAAGTGCTTGTACTATGCATCCATTTAGCATCAAGTCATAACCTGGTTTAACGAGTATTTATCTACTAATTGTGCCTTAAGCTACATGAGTCAATATTTATCTAACACCGTGTCTTTATCATTGTAGGAAGGTAGTATCTTTTATTTTTAATTATATCAATGGAATTAAATGTATGCTTACTCAAAAGTTGTCGAAATGGTTGACCGGTCAATGTGGCGACACTTGGGGGAGGCTTATGTTCAGCAGTGGACGTCTTTCGGCTGAAATGATTTTGATTTAACAGAACAAATTTATTTCATCTCGCTGACAATCCTTGACAACTTATGCATGACTAAAATACAAATGGCACCTCCATTTGTAACCTCCTGTGTACCTCTCGAACTAATAACTTTATCAATCCAATTATTTTAAAACTGTAGATGAAGAAAGCTAAACAAACATACAAACAATGAAACTTTAAATGAAAATTAATTTCCTAAGCTTCACCGGGTCACACCGCAATTCTCTACGAATACGTCTATTAATACCTTTTTCAGTCTGTAGATATTATTAAGGAAAAGAACCTAAATATTAATACAACTTTAGAAGAATAAAAATACTAAATATAATTAATTTATACAGCCCGTGATAGAGCCCTAACTATTTTAGTATGCATTGCGGGACATCGCACTAAGCTGTCAAAACATTTTCTTGTTTTAATAAGAGGAAGGCTTGAGGAGCTCGTTGCTAAATATTCTTCAGATCTTCAGGTTAAGCCGTGCTTGCCTGGTTTAGTTCGTAGATGGGTGACCACCCGTTACATGCCGAGTCTCCTCCGTGCCTCGGAAAGCAAGTTTAGCTGTTGATCCCGGTTGTCATTTGTACATCTTTGATAGTAGTTACAGGTAGACGGTAGTCAGTGGCCTAAAAGTCTGACAAACAGTCTTACCAAAGGCTATCGTATTACCCAGTACTAACTGGGTGGAGTCAGATAGGCAGTCACTCCATATAAAATATTGGTGTTCAGCTGCATCCGGTTAGTCTAGAAGCCGGCCTTAACATAGTTCGAAAAAGCGTCGTAGCACGAGCCACGAGCTCCCTCAATTCCTGAGAACACGCTATTCGATTTTGCCTGAGAGATTTTGTATTCGTACAAAACAACTGCAAGTTTCAACCTTTGCATATCAATGATTTCTAATTGCATGCCTTAAAAGTCTGACAATGGATATTATCTTGACTGGTAGGAAAAATACAAATACTACCATAAGCGCCTGCTTATGCGCGTTGCATACCTAATTTGTGTGATAATTACAAAAAGGATTGAAAGCTAGAAGACTAATATAGCAAAATTCCGCAAGTGAACTCTGTGATTGTTATCGATATCTAAACACGACAAAACAAAATGATAACCTATTTGCAAAATTCTGCTGGCTAATTAATTTTGACCTTGTATATTATCTCGTTTCTAAATGTGGCTGTACACACTCGTCTAGACACTCAGAGCCAGGGCGAGCGCTAGAGTGTATATCTCACAGTCAAACTAGTTTTGACTAGTCAAAACTATTTTAACAATAACTAACATTTACTTAGAAGTACTGGCATCCGGCGAGCACCCAACTTATTAGGTTGTTAGGTTTAATTTTTTTGTGACCCTTTCAAAAACATCATGTAATTCTAGGACTAGGCAATTACAACTGAGGCGTTCTAAAACAACATATTTTTTAATGCAGAAAACGCATTTTAACTTCATAAGGGTTTTGACTGACACCAGTCAAAAGTGGTTGAGTTTTGACTGTAATATTTACAAGTTTATAGGGACACGGTTAATACGCTGTTTTTTTGTTTAAAAACCGACGAAAAATTTCTCTGATGGGGTTCAGAATTATGTTTTGAATACGGGTAACCGTTTTTAACTCGAGCAGCGGTGGCCCAGTGGCGGTGGCCCCGACAACAGTAAGTCGTGGGGTCGGACCCGCAGGCAGGCGCATTACCTTGTGTAATTTATTTCATCACCACTGCTCTCAAAACGGTGAAGGAAAACATCGTAAACGAAACCGGCATGTTCTAGAACCAAAAATTCGAAGACATGTGACATCTACCAATCCGCACTGGGCCCGCGTGGTGGATTATAGCCCATTCCCTCTCACAGAGAGGAGGCCTGTGTCCCAGCAGTGGGAACATTAATAGGCTGATGATGATAATGAACCGTTTTTAGCGTCAGTGTCCCCTTTCACCCTGTATAGGAGCGTTCGTCAAGTCTCGGTGTTCCTCGCTTGGACGTACACTCTCGCATTCGCACTGCCTCGGAGTGAGTGTACACGTGTACAGCCACCATAACATCAGTGGCGTAGCTATGCCAATGCAACCAATGCGGTCGCAAGGAGCCCCTGATTCAAAGGGGCCCGGCGTACCACAAATGTTTTTTTTCTCCAGTTTTTTGAGGAAGGCCCTGATTAAAGGTAAAAAAAAAACGCAAATAAAAATGCCCTTTTCTGCACACTGGCTATTTAAACCATATTACTTTTTATTTTCAGAGAATCATCTAACGGCTATAATGAAGCGATGGCAACGAAAAAAATATTCATCTAAGTTTTTTTGTTTCTTTACGAAATTAATAAAAAGAAAAAAAAAAATTCAAGGGAGGATCACGATCCTTCCTCAGTAATGAGGAGCACGACTTGAGGGGGACGAAATTAATATAATTCCAAAATTTCTTGAGACATTTTGCATAAAACTTTTACTACGATGTACTATGATGACGTATACTACGACGCGGCGACGTAGTAAACTAGGGTAATGGATGTTGAAAAATAAAGAGCCAGTATTTATTTTGTGGGTCAAGTAATTTTTTATTTTTATATTTTATATTAAATGTTACCTCAAAGCGCCTGAAACACAGGATTACCTAGTTCAGGCTCAAAGGGTCAAAGGCTCATGGGTGAACTTGACATAGATTTCATCACATCATAAAATATTGAAAGATGATCAATTGAACATTTAACAGGTAAATTCTTACCTCAGGACAAGGTCGATGGTTCGTCTAAATATTACTTAAATGTTTACTTTCGTCGTTGTTTAACTAAATGCGGATTTAATGGACGTTTGACAGAAACCAGCCGTGGAAAATTGAGAGAATCATAATTTTGCAGTGCATCATACATAATGTAGGCCAAGTATCCTGTAGTTTCACAGTGTATCTCGGACAAACAAATACTTAATCATATTATCGAATTAACGTAAACATGTAAACATAAACGCTGGAAAATGAAAAAACAGTATTAGTGGAGGGAGCACAGCTGTTCAATGATTTACCGAAAGACATAAAGAAATGCAATAATATTAACATATTTAAAAGTAAATTAAAGAAACAGGTTTCTACCCAATAACGTCACCATCGCCCCAGAGGCAATTATTATATAAGTAATTAAGGAGTAACTATGTATCTCATTATAAGTGAACTGTTATTTATTAAGTTCTTATAAGAAATAAATATCTTTAAACCTAAAATGCGGCGGTGCGGCCAAACGAGATATTATTATTGTATGATTGTGCTGAAATCGGAGGTTAACGTTGCACAATGTTCAGGATTACTCAATATTACATGTTTTTTAAATGTGTGTAATATTAAGCAATTTGTATTTTTTCAGTGAAGTGCTCTCAGCAAAGACGATAAGGTTAGATGTTCGTTAGCCTCAGATATTTTGATTAGACGCCCCAGTACATCACTACATATTATAAAACATAGTCCTCCGCCGCGTCTGTCTGTCTGTTCGCGAGAAACTCAAAAACTACTGCACCGATTTTCATGCTGTTTGCACCAATGAATAGAGTGGTTCTCCAGGTTTTAGTATATAATTTGTCAAGTTTTTGTATACTTTGGCTAAAATATAATGATATTTGTTGGAGGTGTCGGAAAAAATATGCCGTCTGGGAGCTTTTAACAAAAACGCTGCCTAAACCCTTTGAGATATAACAAAATGATGTATGGTGGAATTGTGTCTTATATAGGTCTACAGAAAAGTCCGCGATGGCATATGTCTATCTCGTAAGGATAACATACTATATCCATTTTAATACTTTAAAAAATGCGCAAATAAAAAGCGGTAATTGTAAAGCTATTTACACAAATACGGTATTAATCCTTAATGATAAGGGATGGGTTATAGCCTGGATTAAGACATAGGCTTCTTTTTATCCCTGGAATAAGTTCCCATGGATTGCGGGAACGAGATCAAAATTTCATGATTACTTTTGGTCCGACATCCACGCGGGCGAAGCCGCGGGCATCAGCTAGTGTTTTTTTTTAATGGTTTCTCGTATTTTCAACCTATGGGGATGCCGGCTGCTTAACCTGACTATCCTATGGTGCTTTAAGAATAAGGCTTTCAACCAGTTCAGTATGAATGGTCCACGGTGGAGACTGAACTCCCTGGCAGCACCTGCCTCCACTTGTTAGCGCGGCCCTGCTTCTGATCGAGGAAGGAAGAAAAGAAAGAAGAAAGAAAGAAACGAAAAAGCATTTATTAGCCCGCACAGGACAAAACACAAATTAAAATGGTTATAATAACAGTACAACTAATAAAAAAAAAGAAAAAAAAAAACATGAAACGAAAAGAAATAAGTGAAGTGATATCGCGGCGCCAAGCGGCTAGTCACCGCCCTCAGGTGTGGTTGTAGACATAATAAATGATTCACAAGGTGTAACAGGAAGTTTAATCTAATAGGATAAAGTATTTCGTAAAAAATATTTGAAATATTTATTTTATAAGTAGATATTTTTTTAGAGTTCCGTAACCAACGGGTCCCTATTACTAAGCCACCGCTGTCCGTCCGTCCTTCCGTCCGTATCTTGTTTGTAAGCGGCCTGTTTCTTATGATCCGTAATAGGTACACAGTTGAAATTGTCACATGACAAGAAATAAACAAACAACAAAAAAAAACAAAAAACATGATAAAAATAAACTATAAATTAAAAAGGGCTCCCCCCTACTACGATGGGACGGAACCCTTCATTCACGAGTCCCACTCGCACTTGGCCGGTTTTTTTATCTAGACACGAATTAGAATGATTTACTAAAAAAAACACATACGAAATTGTAACTTTTGCGGATATTATCTAAAATGTATCATCGCATTCCTCACATCGATGGTTTTTTCCATAGACACTCAACCAATCCAAATTGTATTTAAAATGCTAATTACCTAGTTACGCGTTTGGAACGTCTTGGAATACAATTTTGGTAATAACACGCTTATTTACGACGATAATGTGCACATTAGGTATTGTAATTTCAGTTTTACAATAAGTTGGTACCTACTGTTGTCTGGAAACAATTCTAAGTATTTATTTCATAAATCGGTATGACTTGAATATTTTTCAGAAATGTAATGTGACAAATGTATGAAAATGAATTGTTTCGGGTAACCATTTGTGCGACTAAAGATTGCCACGATTTTCTTAAGACGTTTACATAAGTTTCTTATGTATTTAAAACTACTCTAGTTTAGGGACAGTTCTTTTACATAGGTATTTACATAGTCATGAGGATGTAATCAACTGTAATAGGCGAGACGACAAAAAAATCTAATTAGTCCGTCAGTTAGAAAATCAAAAAATATTTGACCCGTGTTTTTTTTTTGTTACGTAAACCAAAATTGACGAAGATATGACGCTTTTAAAATTCTCAAAACGTCACGCCTAGGTATAATTTTTAGATAGTTCTGACGTCACGAGCCCCCACTCCCGAGTTTTGATGCGTTTTATCTTTGTCAATGTTCATTGATTTACAAAAACAAAAAATACGTGTTCATTAATTTCCAATATTTTAACTGGCGGACTAAATAGATTTGCAATTTTTTGATACTGTCGTCATGCCTATTGTAGTCAACTTATGACAAAATTTTTGGTTTGCTTCAGTTGCTTCAGGTATTTGTAGTTGCTTTACTTTTCGTCTGCGATTTTTCTCAATTTTTTACTTACACACATGAAAAAAAGTTTGCGATCACTGAAAAATCGAAATATTTTTTCTTACGGTAGTGATTTCTTCTTTTTAGATTCTTTATTTAAAAATAAAGATTTATAAACTAAAACAATACAACAGTAAAAAAACACACAACAAAGAGAATTTTCCTTGGTAAAGTTAAATTTAAAAAAATATTTATTTTAGTTATTCATAATCAACACAATGCTCTTGGATCTATGTGTTTTTCTATCAGTGAAACAGATTTTAACATCGGATCGGGACTTTCCGGACGTTTTCTTCCTCTTACAAACAATTTTACCACAATATGATAATAAGTAATAATAATATATAATAGTTTACAAGTTCAGATAATTATTTCACTTCTATCACGGAAGTGATACCACACCGAGCGAATAACATACTACTTAGGCCGGGCAGGACTGTAAATATAAAAGAAATACTGATTAGTTGCTTATTCTATATTAAATTGATTAACCGTGAAGGTTTTTCATTGTGACACCGACGACAAATTCATCAACACCAAGTTAAATATTTCCGTTTAAATATATTAGATACCTCCTTCATTTCCTTTGGTTTTGAATGCTGATACTTACATACCTTTTCAGACATTATTTCAAGGAAATGGGAAACGGCAAGCCTCGGCGAAAATGCGATTGCTAATACGTTTGCTAATGTGTGGTAATTATCATAGGAGTATCACGTATGTTGAAATCTTATTGAGTTTTGATTCCTCCTCCTGCACGGGGCACCTTTGCAGACAAAAAGAGAAAAACTAAGCATAGCTTATTTTAACACTCTGTCAAAGAGCTAGGATATCATCAACTTGTGCTTTCTAAATATTGAAATTATAGAACAAAATGCTGAACGTTCACAGAATACCGATACTGTTAACCAGCATCATCCTACTGCTGGACAAAGGCCTTCCCCCATGACTTCCAGTTGTTTCAATCCAGCCCTAGAATAATATGTAAAATAAAATCAGACAAAGTAGGAAACTTATACATAAGAAGTAGAGTAAGTAGATACAAGAGAGCACTTTCAGAGGCAGCGGTCTGTGGTCGCGACATTGTCACTCGAAACAAAGGGTTTATTTCAGTTAATGTTGATGTAAGTTCTACTCTTAGTCTGTTCTAGTAGTCAAACCGATAACTGTATTTACAAACTATAAATAGATTGAAAAGATTAATACAAATAACTGCAAAAAATCGTCCACATCGCTGTCAATAGGAACAGTGCACAGAAAGCTGTCTGCATTGCCACGTTGATGGTAATGCTGGTTTCAACCAAGCATAGACCAGCCCTCTGGTCACGTGAAGCGTCGATCAACCAGTTGGAGATATCCCGAAAGACTAACTGGCCACTCCCCATTGCCCTAGTTTTTCAACTTCAAACAGCATGAGTATTAATTAGGTAATTTGTACATATTTTATAACTCTGCGGATTAGTCTCTTGTACACGGTTACAAACTCGTCATGTTGGCTTTATTTGACGTAGATAATTAACTTCCCGACTAATTTATGTCGCTATAACTATATCCCTTAATCAGCTGAATACATAATCCTATTGTAAATGTATGACCGTCATAAAACGGCTGAGTAAATTAGTGAACCATGACAAGTGACAAAGTATTATGACATCATGTACCGAGGACTTGGTACGTTGAACGTTCAAAGATTTATACCTAGCTAACTAATTCAGTATTTCATTCAAAATCAAAATAAAAAGTCATTTATTGAAATTAGGCTGATAATCAGCATATTTTGAACGTCAAATATTACAAGAGACAGTCCCACAAAACGCTCACCCTTCGCATTGGTTTTGTGAAGGAAATCCTTCCCAAATTTTCATTTGTCCAATTCGGTCCTGTGATTTATTTGTCTGGATCTATTCGTCATCCTCGCTTAAATATTTAGTTATTAAAATATTTAGGATGTCTACAATAATGGTCTGTTCGCGGTAAATTATCGTCAACTGCCTAAACCTGACCCAGCTATTTTGGGATCAGCTTCAAGTCCAACTGGAATCACTACCAGTATTTTATATAGAGCAACTGCCTACCTGATCTCCACAATGCAGTTATATGCTGAGTAACATGATGAACCCCTTGGTAAAACTGGTTGTTAGATTTTCGGGCTTCTGACTACGTACGTAACAACCTCGCATACAAAGATTTATAAATTAAAATAAAAAGATATAGTTATCTCCTGCTAGAATAGTAAAAGGAACTTGAGCCCAAAGAACATCGGCTGTTTTAATATAATTATTACCATTCTCCTCTCCTGAACCCCATTTACTTGAGGTCGCAGCATGCATGCTTTTTCTTCCCTATGTCTATATTACCTACTCGTCATCTCAGTAGTCACCTCCTTTCCAGCCGGCTGCTCCAATAATATCGATGAATAAATATCTCAGTACATATTAATCCCTCTCCAATCTTAATAGGCCAAAGTCTCGGGTATTAATTTATTCACAATTTAATTGCTTTGGTCAGTCGGCCTCCTGCTTCCAATTTCGGTCTGTATTCGAGTATTGACCGTGAAAATGGCGTAGCTTCTCGAGCAAATACAAGTTACAATCAAGCTCTTTGTACCCACGCTGATCGAAAATGGACTCTGTTGAATGTAAATAAGTTCAAAGAGCCATGATGTCATGACCATGAAAATCCAAAGAACTAAGAACGTCATAATTATAGCATAATTTTATTCTTATAATTCTGATAGTGACGTCAATCGGATTCGAACTAATCATTGATTATGTAGTAACGATAACGGAGATGATGCATGTATGACTATTTGCATGTGTGTGTGGTTACTTTTCATTCATTCCATTCGGCAGTTTTTTTTCGACAACAAATGAACCCGAAGGCTAATTCATTCGCGAATATTCGACTTTCATTCGGGTCTTGCCGGTCAGGAAACTCTGGCTTATACGGTGTAAAAACTCCCATAATGAAGCAAAGAGGCACTTTTGTTCTTCCCGTCGGTAGAGATCTTTTTTTTTCTGGGTTGTACCTGGGAACCTTCTAGCTACGGAGATATTGAAGGTTAAAATTCCAACTTCATAACTTTTTTTTTCAATACAGATTTTAAACATGGTTGATGGCTTTGTGAAGGGTCAATTTATACCCTGTATATTCGCCCCTGTCCATGCTAGAAATCATATTCAAACATAAATGGTATAATATGATCAATCAAATAAAGCCAATTTCATGGATATTAACCACATTTTGTTTTATTTCAACTGATATTTTTCCACTTCCACAAATAAACTAATTCAACACGTGGAGCGGTGAGTCATTTTGCTCAAACATGTTTCTTAGCTAACATTCGTTTTTTTTTCCGAAAGGGGAAGACGTTTTGACGATGACTGCTGAGGAAAGCCTAGCGACTAAAATAATAGAGGAAAACCCCACCCCACCCACACTTGACATAGAGGTTTTGTTGTGGTAAAGCTGAATGAGTCGGGGTAGACATTAAAAAAAACCGGTCAAGTGCGAGTCGGATTCGCGCCCAAAGGGTTCTATAGTAACAAACAATATTTTTATTTATATTGTATGTAAATGAAAAACCAAAGTAAATGCTGCAGCTTCACGAAAAAAAACCCGTAGGTAACTCTTTTGAGTTAGGTACGGGTTTTTTTAACTAAGTATTAAATCTTATTCAAACGAATTTTCGTTGAAAGGTCTTTTTTTAGACATATCCTCAAAAAAAAAAACGCAAAATATATATATATACATTAAAATGTATGGAGGGCCACCTTGTTTTTTTGTTCGTAATTACACATCACTTTGGTGTAGCCGTTTATAGAAGACACCTGCTTTCCAAATTTCAACTGAGTTTGAGTCTCTCTCTCTCTGAGTATCTCTGAGTTAAATAGCTGTGACATGCGGACGGACCTTTCTTTTTTTTTCGGATGGGAAATCATCAAATGACTTCTCCCGCTCGTGGTTTGTATAAGGCTCCGTTTTTTACTAGTCTATCTCCAACAATAGATATTGTAGTCTGCAATTGTGATATTTAAAATAAATCGTACTTAAATAACAATAACGTAATTTCACGCCTTTTGATCCCAGGGTGAGGCAGAGGTATACCTAAAAAATACACTCACATTTCGCCAGTTATATTTAAGTCCCATGTAATAGTCATCAACCGGGCGCAAATCCAGACTCCGTTTCTGCTACTGCGAAATTCCTGATGGAAAAACCCAATAACACTTTGCCTGACCCGGGAATCGAACCCAGGACCTTATGCTCAGGAGTCAACAGCAGAAGGCAACAGAGGAAGAGAGAAAGAGTTATCTTTACACAAGATTTTGCCCACCACTATGTATAGTGAGTCACTTTTTGAATGTACCCACACGAATAGTGAGTCATAATGTGATGTATTCTTAGTAATCATTGTGTTTCATGAATGAAACGTCCTTTATAGAATTTTAAGTGTTACGCGAAAAATTGTATTGTATAACCAATGTATTTATGAAAAAAAACCGACCCACATTTCCGCAGCCTATGTTTTAGTCACATGTAATTGGGGCGAGCCTATTGCCATCGACCGGCCCCAGATCCAATCACCCGTGGCTGCTAATGAGAAATTCCTGATGGTAAAACCCAACCTGGGGATTAGGGCATGGCTGAGCAATTGGCTGCAGCGCTGCGCATCGCGGGTTCGTTTTCCAAAAGAAATTTGTATATGTGTTTAAAAACGCACGATACAGGAGAATTTCCTAGTGTAGGGTAAATATTAAAAGAGAACCCATTAGTAGCACTTGCGACCGCTTGCCTAACAAGGTGGCCTACCATGACGTCTTAAAGCAGGATCGTTTTAATCTTGTTCCAGTGTGGGTAAGAGACGGAGCTATAGAGGACGTCTAGCGCCATCTCTTTCCCACACTGGAACAAGATTAAAACGATCCTGCTTTCAGACGTCATGGTAGGCCACCTGGTCTCATGACACCTTTGCCAAACCCTTTGGGGGTCTACCGTGATAATGTGTTTAAGAAATATACTGAAAATTCTGGAAAAACCAGCCCTATTGCCCACGAGTTCCGACTAATTATTCTCAATGTTTCATTTAGATGTTTCCTCTTTCGTCAACGCTTCGCACTTGACATTTCCGAGACCAAGCTTTTACGATCTATAATTCTAAACAGTTTTCAACCGAGGTTAGTATCTAGGGCATATTTACAAATAAGCCCAGATTTCATAGAAGTATTAAGTTGGATTTTTGGAATACTACTTATCCGGTTTTGCCAATGCTCATGTGCACTATCACACAATATCATCTTCGTCAATTGAATAACAAGCGTATTCTCATGCGAGTATTGCTGATTAACTGACATAAAACATCTGGATACGGGTGACCCGTGACGGCATACGGGTGTCCTGTAATGGCTACAACTACAAATGACGCATACAATATTCCCGCGCAAAAATACACACTCACTGTATTTGCCGATCAGCTGTTGCGTTTGCGCAAGGGTCGACGACAAACGGTTAGACAGATGTGACTTTTGATAACAAACGAAAACCCACCGGTGCCGGATGTGTGTGCACGACTTAGGGTTCTTACAGACAAGCGGCACGTTGCCAACGGCAGATAAACTGCAGCCGTCACCACCTGTCGACGGCTGCCGTCGATGCGCCGGCGGCAGTCGCTGACGCCACAACTGCAAGCGTCGACGGCAGCCATCGACAGGTGGCGACAGCTGCAGCTTATCTGCAGTTGGCAACGTGCCGCTCGTCTGTAAGAACCCTTAGAATGGTGGTTTCTATCTCACCTCTTGCTTGATAGAACGTGCCATAACCGTTGAGTCACTAATTGTATGTATAAAGGTGGGAAGGGACGTGGGAAGGTACACCATTCCGAACCTTAAACTTCCGAACATTTATAAATTTTTCATCGGTCATTTAAAAAAAAAACATGCTGTTACCTACAAAACTTAATCACCACATTAACCCAACACTGTCAAAATGTATGAACTGGTTTTTTTAAATCATACTAAACACTGAAGTACTGAACACGTCCCGTTTAAGCGTCCACCCTGTATTTTAATAAAATCTTATTTATTTATTAATTCAAATAGATACGTAAAGACACACACATACATTTATTACTTCCGCGTAGTAATTTGGGTCTTGACCACAGTTGAATGCGTCTGATGACCTAGTGTTGGGGTGTATGTACCCACTCCCGCGCTCATTGACGGTCGACCAAATTTCAACCGTATGAGTTGATTCATACGGTTGAAATTTGGTCGACCGTCAGTGAACTGGGTAGTACCTACAGTCAACAAAACGTCTAGTTGACTGGATCATTATAAAGCTATGGCATACACTAAATCTAATCCCGAGCAAATTTCTCATGCATCTCGCGCGAGTTTCGTTTCAGTGTGGCCACGAGCTTTATATTGCATAGTGGAGTATTGACCGTACGGCGATCTGCGCTTATATTTCCAAAAATAAATCCGTATTAGTTCAACGGCATACTAGGAATGGATACATAAGTGTATTAGTTCAGTGAGATTGATGGTACATATTGTATTGGAAATTAATCATTGAAATGTGATTAAGTAGTTTAATAAGAAATGGCACGGGAAATCTACGTACAAGTAGATAAATGGATATCTGCCAACTATAATGACGTTTTAGCAGCTATTTTTACTACGAACGGTAGATAGTGTAGTTTGTGATTTCATCAGAATACCTAAACAGTTATTGATCATTTTGTTTCATCATTCTTTTGCCCTTATCCCATTTTTTTTATTTCACAATAATACAAGCAGTGGCGTAGCTACCTAGGGGCTAGGCGGGGCAGTGCCCCGGGGCCCTCAAGCTCAGGGGGCTCTCAGAAAACCTCGATCGAACTGAACTTTCGAAAGTTTCATTTTGTCAGTTGATAGGTCCTTTATAAAATACTCTCTCAACTCTACACATTGTATAAACACTCACTCACTCACTACTACTCTACTCTACTCTCACTCTAAAAACTCTTTTATCTTTCGTTTTATTGCCCAATAGGTATTAATTGTAATTTATGTCATTACTGTTTAATATTTTTGTTACCTGCCCTGCAGTGCACGAAAAAGAGCTGATGTTATAGTAGTTATGTACATATTTTTAAAGAATTTGTATATTTAATATTTTCACTTGATAAAACCTAACCAGTTTAGATAGTACTGGGGTCCCATTCAGGGCCCTTGGTTACCATAGGTACGCCACTGAATACAAGCTGTTTCGTTGGTCTATTAGTGGTTGCTAGTCCTACTGCTGGGCATGGGTCCTGGGTTCGATCCCTAGGTCGGGCGAAGTGTTATTGGGTTTTTCCGTGAGAATTTTCGCGGTAACAGCACGGAGCCGGGTTCTGTGCCTGGTTAAATGGCTGACGCCACATAATATGTAATCATGTCATTGTCAATCTATAGTTTAGATATCTTTTCCTAACCCTTCGATGTTTACAGGCGTGATGTTGATTTGGACATAAAATAACATAAAGTATTTAAAGTAGGACACTTTATAGCAAGAATATGAAATTCTTCACCTATGTACATTTGTGAATTGTATAAAACTTTATGGAAAAGTATGGTTTTTGTGTTTTTGATGCCAACAAAAACTCATTACTCGGCTTCACGTAAATATGTTAATTAACGTAAATCAATCATTTACAGTGATGTTCCCAGTATTCGGGAAATGCCTAATTGTTGAGCATTGCACGCCAAGAAACAATTGAAATGTTGAAAATGTTGTGCTGATGAAAAATAGGATTCTAAAGAAAACTGAAGAAATGCGTATTTCCCTCTGTGACAGTTATACTTATTTTTATCATTTAATTTAATTATCTTCATAGTTTGTAAATTATTAATTTCTTATTTTATAAAAAAAAAAATTGCATCAAAGCTTTCCTTGCTTGCTTTTTCCCTTTACCATTAGTCTATTTTAAATTAATTGTATGTAAACAAGATAGTATTTCGGTTATCTTATTTTTACAAATTACCACACTGTTTTCGATAAAGATGGAAGCAAGATTAAAATTTCATGCTAGTTTCAAGAGCCGGCCAAATAATATTTCAAAACTGCAATAAGTATTACGAAAAAAAAAGTCAATAAAGTAGGCACCGTTACATGTATATAAATTCCAACTCAAACTTTATAATAATTACTGATTTTACAAATTAAATTGCTATATAAAATGGCTTGCTATGCTCGTTGTGCAATTGAACTAAAAATTACATGTTTTCTGTCATTTTGTTGTGTAAGTCTAAACAAACTCAGTTTTTAGTAGAGAATAAAAAACATCTTTTACTAAGGTCCCTCGGAGCGCCATCTTTACATTAATTATAATCTTTGAAAAAAAAAAAAGTTTTTCTACGTGTTCCTTGCCTAGCCTTTTATTTAAAAAAAACTGTCTGGTACTACGTCTACATTCCTCTGCTTTACGTGCCACGTGCCAGCTATGACTGCGAGAATTCCGTTAGCATCATATAAATAAACGATAAAACTTACCCTCTTAACAATTAACCCTATAACTATGGGTAAACCCAGTTTAAAACGCAGTAATATATATGGTCTCCGCAATTACTCCTGGGCAGTCTCTGCCAATCTCGCACACAAAGCGGCAGTCTTCAACACAACACGACGCAAACCGCACGCGTTTCAAAATAAACAATAAATTAACAGTGATATGATATTGAATTTCGAACGATATAAAATAGTGCTGTGCTTTGTGACGTAACAACAAACTTGTTTATTTCTGTCTGCGATTTAAAAATAGAATCAAGGTGTGTATAGTATTATGTTTCTTTGAGGTGTTCGATAAACACAATATCCCTGGATATGTGTCTGTGACCGTATGTATGTTTTGGTGGTTTTTGAAATATAGATTTTAAGACGATATCTAAAAGTTTAAAAGAAAGAATAAAACAGAGTATCGATGTATTGAAACTATTAACAGTGTCGCTGTGACCAGATAACCGTTTTTTAAATTACCACCAGCTTTTTACTGTTCATTTGTTAGTGTCTGTAAACAAGACATTTACGTACGGTATCAAATCACCACGGAAAAACGTGTTAAATATAATTGCTAGCAGAAATCATTAGTAACTTATTAATGAGATAACCGCCATATAATGGGTTTTAATTGATAAAAAATGTCTTTGGTCACAAACACGTTGACTCTGTAATTGTTATTGTAATTAATTGTAGCTTATAAATTAAAAATACTTATTATGTTCTCTTTGAAATAACTCTGAGGAGCCACATAACAACAACGAAATATATCTCAGATTATGTACCCATAATTTTCATCTCGTAGGTCAATATAAAAACCGGCTTCTGTATAAGAATTTACAACTGGTTGGCGGACGATCCGGACAAAATGTCAACAGTGCTATATTCAGAATAAAATTAATATTCAATTCAGCTTTGAGGTCGCCAACGACACTACAAATACTAACTAGTAGACTGTTTATCCGTGCCTCGTCATCTTTTAGGGCTATCAGTAGGTTTAAAACACGTGAACTGATTTACAAAACAGTCTGTATGTAAACATCACACTTTTTGTTGACAAACAAACACAGTCTGTTAACAGTGCGACGACGTTCAAAATTCACCACGCGCACACCTAACAACATACTGCTTTACTACTAGCAAGCTCACAAAACACTGCATCAATAATTATTAGGTCCTCCCACGTTTCCGCGTTGAACTTGAAGGCTACCAAATAAGTTTCCTGACATTTTGTTTTTTTACTCTTTTACAGATGTTTAGGCTTTTTATATCACTCGTTGTGCTTAATTGTTTGGGAGAAGTCTACCCCAGACACGTCATAGACGAGATTAGCGATCCCGATTTGCTAACGCCTGACCAAAACGATGGAATCAGAAAGCACACATCAGATCAAAACCGGCATCGGCGAAGGAGGTGGCAAACTAATTACGGTGCTTACGACTATCCAGTTCCACCCCAGCATTATTATCCGGAAAGAAGGGATTATGATCGGAATCAGCAGGATCTTTTACCACAGATAGTGAAACTACTCGAAGAGATTTCAGTTTACGTCAAAAGGCCGCAGCCACCGCCGGCGATGCCACAGCCTATTTACATTCCCTACCCGGTACCCTACCCTGTACCTCAGTATACGGCTTGTTCAGAAAACACAACGAAAAAACCATCCATTCACAACAGATTCCCCGAAATGGAGGACTCGAACCAGAATTGGGGATTAGTTATTAACAAAGGCGATGAAACTGATGAACTAGGTGATTCAAGACCGATATCTTTCGATCCGATAAAGCCGCTACGACCAATGATGCGACCGCCACCGAAGGTGGAGCATGGCAGTACTACAGATGTAAGTAATAACAATTTTTTAATTATGTTAGCATCAATAGATAGGGAGGTAATTACACTCTCTCTTCATCGATCCTAATCAAAGATAATTTTGCTGGCATTGTTTGTAGAACTAGGAATTCATTAATATTTCCTCGTCTAGTCCTTCAATGAAGCTAAACAAATACTTGTGTCTGGTTATTCTCAAGATGTTTGTGGTACATGTGAAAATAAATCCACGAAACGTTACGTAATCCATGTTCACGTTATTTCAAACATCTTTGATCTTTTAATTTATAAAAGAGTTTTTCAATAAAAATCTGTGTTATTACCAGCAGTGGAGCAGTAAACGAAGTCTGCTATCCAGTTATTTACGCGTGGTGGTTCCACTTTCTGATTTCGTGCGCACAAGCCGGCAATTCCTGCAGATGACAACTTATCAATGTCGTGTTAATATTGTAATCTCCTCTTACAGAGCCAGCTACCGTCTACAGCGGCTCCGAAATTTGACCAGCCTAGACCAGTAAGAACTCCGACTATGTGTAACGCTGCTATTCTGTCGTGTTGTGCCGATGAGAAGTCACAACAGAAGCTGTGCTTCAACGGCTTCGGGTGTGGTGTCTCATACGACACTGGAAACGCCTGCAGTGAGCAGTCCATTAACTCTGCCCTGGAATCTTTCAAGAATGCTTACTCGCCCGTGCAGTGAGTCCTTGTAACTAAATTGTATAAAATAGTCAATGTCAGTATTGTCACAACCGCATTTGTGGTTTAAACTTTAATACTTTGTTGTACTTGTAATTATTTACAATTACTGTTTATATTAACTTCCAAAGCTTATTGATGTATGAATGAAGTAAGTTAAAAATTTCATTTTAGCGACTGCTTCTATTACACAAAGTACCTTGTTGGAATGTCAGTAATTGTTTAGGTACAATCTACCTCCAGGCTTCTGAAATCGTTTTCTATTTAAAATGCTATCACATATTATTATTTCAAGTGATCTGATTGGCTGTTGTTATTTTTCTTGATAAAACAATCTGTCAGCTA
Source organism: Xestia sexstrigata (assembly GCA_941918905.2). Lineage (NCBI taxonomy): Eukaryota > Metazoa > Arthropoda > Insecta > Lepidoptera > Noctuidae > Xestia > Xestia sexstrigata. The sequence continues at coordinate 11,651,544 of OW799212.2, read as the reverse complement.
ATTATTTGACTTTTAGAAACCTGGTGTGATTGTCATAGATATTTGAATGTTACGTGTCGTTCAAATATATTTGGGGAAATTCAATCCAGCCAGTTTATCAAATGGTCAAGCCTCTGGGTCTGTCGAGGTTGCATCTGAATACACAGATGAAACCTTGTCAAGCCTGGAGCAATGACAATGTAAGTAGGTAGTATCAATTGAAACGATTGAATCAATTTTGAACTGATTCGTATTTACAATGCAAATGGAAATACATGCAGAAACTCACTATGTTGACGATTTTGTTAGTAATTTTCGATAACCGATCAATTAGAAAAATGTGTCTTTATTTCTTATTATATAAGAATGACAAGTTAAAACCTTTAATCTATAGTAATAAAGTTAAAATAATCTCTGAACAGAACACAGTAATAGTATTTTATACTAAAATACTTTTTTCAATGCCATATTTAGGTCTCGTTCCTTATGCTTATGTAAGTCAATATTATTTAAAATAATATTACAGACTGTTGCGCACTATTCTGGGGAATTGGTCATAAAATGTAATATTCTACAATCTACCGAAAGTTATTAATATCCTGCTTATGGTACCCGACCAGGCCGCGAAATTCAAATTTTCTTACGTAAAAAACGATAAAAAAATTGAATTTTGCGGGCTACCCTGGAGCATCAGCCCTAAGTTCTTACCATTTAAGTTAAAATAAAGAAGCATGCAGCCTATTCAGTTATGTCAATATTCTGTTAACGTTAACGCACACGTTGTGGTTTCTAACCCAATACATTAAGACCAAATGAGATTTTAATGAACAGTTTAGTGTCCAACAGTCAAAAAGCATTTATGCACGTCGCTTGGGAGAATATTTTTGTCTATTTTTATTGGCAGCTTAGCAATAGCAATCGAATAAGTGTTTCCTAGTCTGTACTTTAGTATTAGTGCGTCTAAGTAACAAATAAAAAAAATAACACTACACCTTCGTATTATTATACTGTAACCAGAAACCTAAAAAAACACTGCTAACAAAATTGTTTTGTCATTACAGATAATTTAACGATTGAAGCACCCAACGTGGTAATGTCCTCTCAATAGTAAATAAAAACATCGGAAATCTTCACATTTTTTACACTTGCTTGGCGTCTGGACAAAAATAACGATGACGTGAGGAAATGATATTAATAAAAATGGATTTAATATTACAAATCTATGCATTCTATACTAATATTATAAAGAAGAAAGATTTGATTTAAAAAATTCTTCGCCAATAGAAAGCCACGTCTTTACTAGTAACCTACGCTATACAGGGTGTAAAAGACCTCATCACGAAGCCGTCAACCAAGCATTCTGTATATCAAACTAAGTAACTTTACGCAAAAATTATTGCTGGGAAACAACTTTTTTTTTTTGGGTTAAAAATCATGTTTTGTGATAGGATTCAATGTGACGCACTCAAAACATTGTGCTGATGAATGGATTGAATGGTACGGGGGTCGTGGAGGTGTTTAAAGTAAAAATCCTACATTAAAAACTTGTATTTAAAAAAAACTTGTCAAAAAGTTGGAACTTTGACCCTCAATATCTCCGTAACTATAAGGTTCCCAGGTATGGTGTAGAACAAAAAAATGATCGCAATGACGGGGAGAACAAGTGCCTTTCGGCTTCATTAAGAGGTGTTTTACACCCTTTATTTTATCCCCGTACTCCCACGGGAACGGGAACTACGCGGGTGAAACCGCGTGACGTCCGCTAGTACCTATATTATAAAGAGGAAAGATATTTTTTTTGGTTTTTTGTTTGTATCGAATAAGGTTCGAAACTACTGGACCAATTTTAACCATTTTTTCACCAATAGAAAGCAAAATTATTAGGAAGTAACATTGGCTTTATAGTACCTTACTGCAGCGGCCAGCAACAGAGGCATTGATGGACGAACGTGTCACGCACAATGGTCCACTTCAAGGACTAAGTGCGGAAACCTAAACCCCATGATAGATGGACGAACGTGTAAACAACACAAACGTAAGTCCATCAATGCCTAGTTGTGGCCAAGGCTTGCATAGTAAGTGCTTTTCTCAAATAATGCGAGGAAATTAAAACTCTCGCGTTGAAGAGTTCATTTGTTTTTTTTTTTTTCAATAAAGCGCTTTCTATTTGCAAGCCAATTCGAAATTAAAATAAAACCTTCGATAAGTTACCTCCTTGGTTGCCATGTTTTAGAGTAAAAGATCGTTCCATTTTTAAATAACACGACAGATATGAGTTTACTATGTAATTTATTTGGCCGCTAAACACGACAAATATGGATTTTCTTACAACTTTTGCCGGCCGGTTGTCAAAATAATGCTCAAATTTCCAAGGTGAGCAGTTTTGCTTGGAAACTGACGACTTCATCTTACAGTGAATGCTTAGCTTACATTTAAATTAATTCAGGACATACATGTTGACACAACATCGAAAAAAGAGCAGTTTTAAGACTTGCAAATTTAAATAAATTAGTCATTCGAACACAAAGAAGAAGACTGAATGACTCATGAATGAACGAACCCAACATTCGCAATTATTCTGCAATACAACACTCACCGTTATATCGCCTTAGATAGTGCAAACCAAAGAATATAATAATAATAAAGGAGGTGCAAACAGTTCCGTCGGACACATAGCGTCATGTAACGGTGTCCTACAAAGATAACGGTTAACTTTTACTGCAGTTATCAGCAAGGTAACTTTACCCACATGGTTTTAACACGATGATTTGTGATTCAACAGATTCCGTGATAATAAACGAATGCCAAATAATTCGACCTTTCCTCTGAAAGGTGGAATTTGTTTATCTAAAAGTGGTTTTCTTTTTATCTCCTAATTACCTAAATGGATTGCCCTAATCTGGGCATGCAACCTAATATTTGTATGACTATTTGACTCCGTAACATCCTTAATCAATTTTGTCCTGGCAGCAGTGGAAATTCATGGAATAACTGAGCTCCAGTTATGTAGATTATCTCGTCGAGACTTGAGTCATAAAATGGCTGATAGTTAATGATATTGTGTGTAAGAACTTTAAGATAAAAGGAAGAGTAATGGCTGATGTAAACATAGTTGATTGTTTAACTATTCCAAGATCAATGCAGTCATCATTTTCCCTTCTCCCTTCTCCCTTAGGCCTACTAATTTGGGACAGCATACAAAATGTATAAACGAAGCGGTTCTTTTATCGTATTCACTTTTTTATAAGCCTTAACTTTTTTTATTTAGCAGATTCCGATTAGGTCACAAGCCTCAATGATGCAAAAAGGAAGGAAGATTCGAAATTTATTGTACCGTTGTCCGTTCCCACTTTTCTTAGAAGGCTTATCGATGTGGTGTTTGTTCTTTTTATGAAATTCTTTTATGGTGTCTCGGAGCAGGTTTCAGACCGGTTCATCGACCTAAAATACCATGGACGGGCATTGCTATGGGACGCTTCACGCTTGTATGGAATTCAAAACGGACCTGACACTTCATACCGCGGCCTTATTTACTCGACTGGGGAGGGTAATGTGTTTCCGGTGTTGCGGGACTGTTCGAAAGAGATACCGTGGCCCCGGAACACAAAGGGCGATGAAGGAACATGGATGGGTTTTAGTCAGTAAAAGTCTGACACTCCCTCCTGCTCCGCCCAGAGGAAGAAGTCATTTGATGATTTCCCATCCGAAAAAAATAAAATAAAAACAAAATAAAATTGTAATGTGTTTATTAGCCCATATAAATGTATGATACGCGTGTCCGATTTTGATGATTCTTACGTCAATCGATTTGTTTTAATTTTGTAGGTGTCATTAAAGACACAGCAATCAAAATTCGATATGACGACAACAAGACGCCATATTGTGAAAAATAAAAATAATAATGTTGAAGAACTGTGTTAGGTGGTTCTTAATTTTTTATAATGACTTTTTTTTTGCTATTTTGTTGTGTTACATACTAGTATTTTTAACGGATCCGTTGGTCTCGTGTTCGTGAACGCGACTAACTGAGCATGGCGTCCTGGGTTCGATTTCCAGGTCTTGCAAAGGTATTGGGTGTTTCCATAAGGGATTTCTCAGTAGAACCCGGAGTTTGGAAGTTGGCGGTATAATACCCCCGTGCCTCGGAAAGCACGTTAAGCCGTTGGTCTTGTGCCTGATCTCTATAGCCGTCCCATCGGAATATGACGGTGAGGGAACAGAGAGTGCACCTGTGCCTGCGCACACACTTGTGCACTATAACATCTCCCGCGTTGATGGCTAAGCTCCGTTTAAATTGGCCGCCGCGCGCCGTGACCGAAAACGATCAGGATATTTTTTGGTTTCATCTATGTAACCTATAGTGACAGTGAAAAAAAAGAAGAAGTGCTAAACAAGTAAAACTACCTGTAAAAACTTGCAAGAAAGTATGCAAGTAAGTATCTACCTTGCATGCCATTGGGACATTAACCAACAGAAGTTGTTAGCACAATGGAATGCAAGATAGATACTTACTTTGCATACTTTCTTGCAAGTTTCTGGGTGCTTAATGGATTATTTCGTTAGGTACACCTATAAAGTAAAATCTCAGTTAACGCTAATGCAATTCAAGAACACCTTGTTAATTATTGTCATGCCAATTAAAGAAAATGTTTATTGCAACCATGTTTACTATGCAATTGATTAATCCTACATCTCTTATTTGTTTTCCAAATCACGTTCAAGAGGGTAATTAAAATATGTACATTATATATTGCTAGTATAGAACTAAACACATTATTGCACAAACTGCGAGGAATTTTAATGTTACTAATAATTAACTATAAAATGAGCTGATCAATAAAAGAGATAATTATATAACTACCTACATTCGAAAGGGTAGCATAACAAGCAATAATAAATTAGTAAGCTCTTGGTGTAAAAATCGCCCATTCAGTATATTAGTTGCCAATAAGAAAAATATTTGTCCCACTAATAACCCCTTTCGAAACCGCCAAAAAACGTATCCAAAAAAAAAATTATAAGCAATCAAAACCACAAAATTTCGCGCATTCCAATCCTACGTCCGGAGGGAGACAAAAAAAAAAAGTTTTAAGTGCTTCTATTTCATCACTCTGAAGTTAAACTTTTCCTATGGGAAAATCACGAGACGACCAACATCGTAAAACATAACGTTTAATTCAATTGCTATGGTGTAGCCATGGGTTCCCACTACCAATCGTTCATCACTGTCAGGAATTGCGATTAACTTTTTGAACGGGTTTGCTATCTCGCTTGTGATGTGTCATCCCTTTCTGTGCCACGGTCAGGCCGCTAGGTTCATTGTTTTGATGGCACACGTTGTGTTAAGGTCACTTCGATGATAATGACACTGATTTAGTTACGAAAACTAGAGCAGATAATGTTTGTAATTTTCCCCTTGATGCTAGCGTTAAGACTACTTATGACGTAACGCAATAGGCAGAGGATATAATTTAGTTAGACGACGTAAATAAGTAGTCTATTATTGAATTTAATTTGAACGTAATACGCGACTCATTTTGTGCAACCGATGTAATTATCGGTTCTCATACGCCATCAATTTTAATACCTACTAAAACAAACGACTGTCTCCTATTAATTAATTCCATTAATTGACCTAACGAATTAACAAGATCAGCGGTCAAGGCTTAAACGTTTTATCGTAATTCGTTTCCGTATTGTAGACTAGACCTGGACAAATCACATTTTTAAGGACAACTGACCTATTGGCCAATTTAATATCAAATAAAGAAACATGGCGAGTTTTCCTAAATTCGGGGCCGGAAATAAATTTATCTCTTTCCTTCTAGCTTATCAATATAAAATAGAACTTGACCGTTTTCTGAAACTCCTATCAAGTAATCATTATTATCAAGCGTGGTTAACTAAGCGTGAATACTAATTATCTTCAGTAAAAAGCCTTTTTTGTCTTTCCGTTTCAACTTAATTGCCGGCCTTTTTCATTCTGTCGGCTTTAGTAAGCATGTCCTATTAACAATTCAGGAATATTGTAAATTGCTGCGTAATTTATTCCCGAATTTGCTTATAATTTATTAAAGCTAAATTCGTTGGAAATATCTTTTCGAGAATAAATTGAGTTTTTGTTCCACATTGATTGCTTTTTAACGACCACAATAACTGTATTCCTGAAAATTTCGGACGTGTGGTTGGTGCGTACCAAATTTATGAGTAAAGTAAGTATTGCATTTTATGTCGGTATGTGGAAATACAGCTTTATACCTGACTTCTTTTATTTATTAATAGCTCTATTGATAGGTTGGAATGTAGGTAACTTAATACAGAATATATATTTAGTATTTCTGTAATCTACCGTTTTAATTAATGTGGTAAAAACAAGAGCGAAGATTTAATTTAATTTGCCAGAGCCAATTTAATTTATCGTAGCTTCATTAATACCAGGTAAATCAAAATTTTACGACTGAAGCCCCATTTAATGTCAAGCATTGGTATTAAGTAAAGTAATATGGACTAGAGAGAGCCAAACCGAGCGAAGTGATCATCACAAAAACATTTTGTAGGAAAACCAGTTTAAAATATATTATGTAATTCACATGCAGATGTCAAATTGATTATAAAACACGTTTTTAAAGATTTCAAAATGAGGATAAAACATATTACGTTGTTAATATCCTCATAAAACCCGTTGAACAAGATACAAACTATGTCAAAGCACTACAGATAAGCACTTTTGACTGTTCTTTGGCGATTTTTTTTTTCGTTTTGCCTCAGGTGTGAACTACTTGCTACAAAGTACCCACAAGGTAGCCCTACCTTGTTTTGTTTACTTCAATCAGCAAAGCATCCAATCCAAATAGAAGAAGCGCGATGAGGAGAAAAACAATTTGGAATTTTGAAATCCGACAGGAGCAAACTGGTTGAGCTGCAGAAATAAATACTTACTCAAGTAGCGAAGGGTGAATCGATTCGCGTTTAAATCTTTTTGGAGCTTAAGGTCTTTATAGAGATACTTAAAACTACATATTTTGTTTATGGATCGATCAGAGGGGCTACCACGACGTCTTAAAGCAGTATCGTTTTAATGTCACTCCATTGTGGGAAAGAGACGGAGCTATAGCAGACGTCTAGCGCCATCTCTTTCTCTATCTGAAATAAGATTATAAAAATATTATATTGCTTTCAGGCGTCATGGTAGGCCGCATGACATGAGAAAATGAAGAGAAAAGATGGAACGCGGTTTTGTGGCATTACTTTGAAGGGTCCTAAGCTGATCTAAACCCTCTAGTGTGGATTTCAGCGCACGCTGTCTACTTTCGCACTATTAATATTAAACGTTTATTTCTGATTCAATATCATCCATGTAAAAAAAATACACAATTAATTAAATCAAATGACAATAAAAAATACAAAAAAAAACAAAGTTAAAATAAATAAATTACAAATCAATATTAACTAATTACAAAATCTTAATAATTAAATTAACTATGAAGGATTTTTTTCGTATTTTCAAGTAATCAGTAGAATGTACTTATTGTAGACCACAAACATTTCAAAAGTACTGACGTTAATAAAAGTAGGCATACTGCGATTAGAATAATGTAGTATCAAGGAATATATTTGTCAACATGTGATTGTAGGCAAAATGCGAGCTTGGATGTTGGTTTCAAAACGTTGGTACCATTAAACATTGTGGTACCGATTACTTGAAAATACAAAATAAGTAGTCATAGCGCGAAAGTAGGCATCATGCTACGAAATCCTTGTGCGCATGGACAACATAACAACCACTTTTTGCTAGCTAAACAATAGACAAATATGTCAATCTATTAAAGTGAATGCTTATGGTGTCATCAGACAAAATAAACAGTGACAACGAATACAATTAAAACTGTCATATCAAATCAATCCTTGTTCCCCCAAAGCACTAGATTGTATCAACAGCGATTTCAATTGTTAGGACACTCGCACACTAGGCTGTATATGTAAGTCATCGTCATTTCCCTGCCCTTGTCCCATGTTACTTGTGGTCGGCGCAACGCGTTTTTTTCTTTCATTCTCCCCTGTCAACCGTCACGCAATCAACTCCTTCATTTATCATTCCTCACATACCCCATCCATCGTTTCTTTGGTATTCCTCCTGCCTGACTGTATGCCTAAGTATGATGGTATATTGGAGCCTAGTCACTAGGCTCAATGCTGCCAAGATGTTTGGCTGTTGTTGCGATTGTCATCTATTATGTGACCTTTGACTGGCTACTTAAGGCGATTACATAAGCTAAACGCGAGTTTTATAATGCAAAAAAGCATATGATTCACTGCAATAAACAAAACCTGAAAAATATATGATATTCTTCAGGATATATGCTAGTACGATAGTGTTTTGAAATCTTAATACAACAAATTTTATTCGATAGAAAAAAATCACGAACTTTTCTCTAAAAATTTCTTTTAACGAGTAAAAACCATACTAAAATATATGCGATCATTCTGATTTTTTTGCAAATAATTCTACAAGCAAAATACTAGTATCATAGTGTTTTACTTTTTTAGTCCAATCAATAGATTTTTTGTAAATCGCAAAAAAATACTCATTTCGCACTATTCGGCCGCAGTGACTGACGTAACAACCACTTTGTCGTGCAAGCTGATTAGAACTTTATTCTAACGTATTTCAAACGAAGTTTGAACCAACACAAATACAGTTGCTTATTTAGGTCATGTAATCGCCTTAAACTGGCTGCTCAAAAATTCGGTTGCAGCAGCCCAGCTGTGCGTGGGTGCCCTAACAATCATTTTATGGATCGTATACAACAATGTTTTCAGATGAATGACCCTGCTGTCATTGAGAGCATTTATTGATGTCATGTCTCGAACAGAAAAAGAAGAAGACATCATCAAAAACAAGAAAACATCTGAACATCGAAAGACGACAAACAGATAGGTACGACGGTTACTAATACAGAGGAAATAATTCAATATCATTAATGGCTTAAAACCCAAGCACTTAAGCGTCAAAAATGCAAGGCAGCCAAATGCTTCACCCTTCACATTTTTCAGATACTATAAATCGATTTCCTAGTAATTGGCATTCCAATATGTGAAATGAAACAAAGGAGCAGAATTTGAAAACGAAGGAAACCTATAGTAGAAAAAATGTGCTTGTCTTCTTAATTTTGTATGTTTTCAGAATTTGCCCTGTTTAGTTTTTAATTGACTTCATACGTATACATCTGTTTTACAGGAGCGAAGTTTTTACATACCTAGAGTTGTTGTGAATTGTTTCAACAGAACCCGTATTTTGTATTTTAGTATTGTTTGTGAGGTCCTCCGAGCCTCTGAGGCCTCTGAGGCGGTGTAAACGTAACGTAAATACGTTGATTATAAAGTTAAAAATACTCATAAAATATTTCCATAATTTAAAAAAATATAAGTATTCATATCTTTTGATGATACTGATTGTGCTTGTTGCAATCAATTTGATTAAAATGCTATAGAATAATTGTATTTTCTATTAAAAAATCGTCATATTTATTAACGTGTTAGGGCCTCTGTTTATCAGTAGTAAAAAGGTATAACAAACAAACAGTTACTTTCGCATATTATTATTAGTATGTATATTGTATGGAAATCGTGATTCTCTTGAACCCAAACCATAATCAATTCTACTAATGTAGGTATAACCAGTTTGACCTCAAATAACAAACTGGAAACATTCTAGCCGACTTCTAAAAAAGGAGGAGGTTATTTTGAATCTAGTTAATAATGTGGTTTTAATAAATGACCGTCAAGGTCGTCTGGTTTGTGTTTGAATAGGACCTAATACGATTGACTGCTATGTAAACCGACAAAATGTTATTGACACCAAGCTAATCGACAGCCATCTACACTGGAAACCCACGGGTCAACTGCGTAACACATAATAGTACTGCCATTTATTTCGACAGATCAAAATTTGCGTCATTTACGTTGGTGAGCCGAAGATGTTTTTAAACATATGAAGCAATAGATTAGGAATTTACTTTACAATACGTCAAGAAAGTGATAGAAAGTATGCTAAGCCAATGGTTTGCTGAATTTAGTTTCCGATTTTCTGCAAGATGCTAATTATCTCGGTAACTAACCATAACGATTAATATTGGCTAGGATCGCTCCAAAAGTAACAATTACGGATTTCAATGTCGTCTGTGGCAATCCCAAAGTTGCCGATAAAGATGTTTTGCGCAACAATTTTTGAATGACATTTAATTTTAAATTTTGTTCTTATTTCGCGACCTTTTTTAATACTAAAAACAATAAAAAAATTGGCAGCAACGTGTAGGTATGTTAAAATGTTTATCAACATATTCAGGAAAGTTCCATATTAAATGGCCGAGGAGCTCGTGGCTTAGCCACTCGGGTCGATCTTTAGGTTAAGCCTAGATTGGTCTGTGGATGGGTGACCACCCATTACATACCGAGTTTCCTCCGTGCTTCAGAAAGCACGTTAAGCCGTTGGTCCCGTCCGTCATTTTGTAGATCTTTGAAAGTCGTTAAAGGTAGTCAGTGGCCCAAATGCCTGATTACCAGTCTTACCGAGCGATAACTGGGTTGCTCCATTTAAAGTACTGGTATTGCAGCTGTATCCGGTTGGACTGGAACCCGACCCCAACATGGTTGGGAAAAGGCTTCGCAGATGACGTATTAAACAACCGTCCATTTACCTGAGCCTATGTTTTCTACTAAAACCCCAGCATGTTGACCAAAACAAACACTTTGAACGTCAATATTCTCCCGGTTGTAGTGATTAGGATTTTTAATCAAAAGGGATAATTGGCATTGATAGAAATGACCGCATTTAAATTTTTCGTGAAAAACTGTATGAATTAATCACTGTTTTATAATAATTATGTTACTGGGCTAGGATTTAGTTTTGTTATTATGTTTCTGCTGAAAATTGAAAAAGACTAAAATGAGCAGCACTGAACGACAGGTATTTATTTATGTGAGTCATCATCTGCAGCCTCATCTGCCTAGCCTTTTCCCAAGTTTTATTGGGGTCGGCTTCCAGTCTAACCGGATGCATCCGAATACCAGTATTTTACATAGAGCGACTGCCTATCTGACCTCCACAACCCAGTTAGTACTAGGTAATACGATACCCCTTGGTAAGACTGGTTGTCAGACTTTTTGGGCCACTGACTACCTGTAACGACTGTCAAAGATCACAAATGACAGCCGGGACCAACTGCTTAACGTGCTTTCCGAGGCACGGAGGAAACTCGGTATGTAATGAGTGGTCCAACCTAGGCAAGCACGGCTTAACCTTAAAGATCGACCCGAGCGGCTGTTATTATTTAGCCACGAGCTCCTGAGTATTTTACCCAATTTAAAAACGTTTTTCGTGGCCTGAAAACAGTTTCTCATTAATATTTATAAAATTTCCAATATTTATTCAATGAAGGTAATTATGAGAATGAGTCACCGTTTTAACAAATTTTGCAAGATTTTATATGTTGTGAGTTTGTGACATTAATTAAGTATGTACTTTGTATTTAAATGAACAGTTACATCCACGTAAATAATAACGTATTGAATCATTATAAATTAGTGACTCAACTGTAATCTTCTAAAGGTTCTAATTAGCGATTTAAATACAAATATGTATACAAAGGCTTAAAGTCACCCAAAAGGCAATGGAGAGGGCAATGCTCGGAGTTTCCTTGCGTGATCGAATCAGAAATGAAGACATCCGCAAGAGAACCAGGGTCACCGACGTAGCCCGAAGAATTGCCAAACTTAAGTGGCAGTGGGCAGGGCACATTGCTCGTAGAACGGATGGCCGATGGGGCCGAAAAGTTCAGGAGTGGCGACCGCGAACCGAAAGACGTTGCGTTGGAAGGCCTCCCACTAGGTGGACCGATGACCTGGTGAAGGTTGCGGGAATCCGCTGGATGCGAGTCACACGGGACCGGTCAATGTGGCGACACTTGGAGGAGGCCATGTCCAGCAGTGGACGTCTTTCGGCTGAAATGATGATGATGTATACAAATATGTGTGAGGGTGAAAGAGCATACAGTATCTCAATGCTAAAGTACAGCCATACTCACTATTTCATCATGGTATGACTAAAATAGTAATTAGATCCATTAATTGTTATCTTTGAATGCAATGACTCACATTATCACGTATTTTTTAATGTTGTCGTGCTACATTTGATATGCATAGTTTCGATTAGGTCTCATATATCTTTCATTCTATAAGCGTAAACAAATTAAAACGCAAATAGGTCCCCCTCCAAACGGCCCTCCTAAAGATTTAAATGAAGGCCCCTTTGTGCCTATTACTGAAAATTAAATTTTAATCTGTTAACCATAAAGCTGAAACTTGCATAATTTTATTTATTTGCAACTCTCTAAGGAACACAGTAGACCCAGTGCACCGGACATTTTTACATTTATTATTCAGGGCAATTAATTTCTAAAATTGTTCACTGAATAAATTTTGTTAAAATTATGCTGCCGACGGACGTTTTAAGAGTTATAGAAGAGAGAACTGTATACATATTTTTGTACATAATTTTACTGTTCCACTGTTTATACTACATAATACATAAACAGTTTCGAAGGAGTGAAAAGTAATGGTTTTTCAGAATCGTAACGTTGTATCCCTCAGCATAAGAGTAGAAGAAGACAAAAGAAACGATGCATGGACTGTGTGAAGGATGATATGGCACGAAAGGAGGTGTCTGATGAGATGACAAGTAATAGAGAAGTATGGAACAAGAAGACATGCTGCGCCGACCGCAAGTGAATTGGGATTAGGGCAAGATAATGATGATTAACGTTATTTCCTCAGGTACCACCTTTTTATTTATTTATTTATTAAAACTTTATGCACAGGTAAAAAAAACTGTACAAAGGCGGACTTAATGCCTTGGGCATTTTCTACCAGTCTACCTTAGGGTGATGCAGAGATAATACACAGTAAGTGCAATAACAGAAAAAAAGACATAAATACATACATATAATAAAAAAATATATTTGTACAAAGTTAAGAGAGATAAACAAGAAAAACTATAACAACTTAGTTCTGAGACGAATCTGCCAACTTCTTGTGAATATGCTCTCGAGCTTTCTTATTTCTTTCTTATTTTTTTTTTGTTTAAAGTTGGGGTAAGAATAAGCCGATCACATCTATTATCGAATACGACACCGTAAACTATCCGAGTGGAATGTTAGCAGTAAAATGAACAGTACAATTTAGTCAAAACAGTAAAATTAAATTAAAATACAATCAAAAACTATGACGTCATTACTTTATCTCGTCCTGGAAAATTAATTGTAATTGAATTATTACAAATTCTATGTTAAATTAAAAGCAACGTCACCGATTTTGTTCCACTGATCATATTGTTGTGGTTTTCTTACGCACATTTCGTCATTATGTTTGCACTTGACGACTGATAAAGTCTTCGTCAATTCTTGTGGTCATATTTACCAACGTTTTTCCAAACGATACTAAGAATTGTCGTGTCAAGGGTCAGCGACTTACCACTTAACCTTTTTTAGAGTTCCGTAGCGGTTAAAACGCAACTCTTATAATTACGTCCCGTCCGTATGTCATTCTGTCTGGTTGACGCAAGCCATTGACTACACTATCGGCAACATATGTATTTTGTTAGTAGAGGAGCTCGTAGCTAAATAATAACAGCCACTCGGCTCAATCTTCAGGTTAAGCCGCGCTGACCTACGCTGACCCGTGGATGGGAGACCACCCATTACATCCCAAGTTTTCCTCAGAAAGCGCCTTTGCAGGTAGCATTTGTAGGTATTTGGCAGTCGCTACAGGTAGTCAGAATCCCGTAATTCTGACAACCAGTCTTACCAAGGGGGAGTATAATCATCATCATCATCCGCCTAATAATGTTCCCACTGGTGGGACACAGGCCTCCTCTCTATGAGAGGGAATGGGCTATAATCCACCACGCGGGCCCAGTGCGGATTGGTAGATGTCACATGTCTTCGAATTTTTTGGTTCTAGGACATGCCGGTTTCCTCACGATGTTTTCCTTAACCGTTTTGAGAGCAGCGGTGATGAAATAAATAACACAAAGTAATGCTCCTGCCTGGGTTCGAACCCACGACTTACTGTTCGTAGTCCGCTGCTACTCAATATAACCTGGATATAACGCTGGACCTCAATATAACACTGGGAGTATAACCTAGTATAACCGGGTTATGGAACTTGTGGAGGTCAGATAGGCAGTCGCTCCTTGTAAAATACAGGTATTCAGCTGCATCCGGTTCAACTGGAAGCCGACCCCAATATAGGGAAAAGGCTAGGCAGATGATGACTATTGGGAGTATATCGATGAAAGTGCGACGGCATAATTTTGTACGAACGATGAAACATCACCGTCATTTGTTTAGCCTTTTTCGCAGCTGAATATCAGTTTTTAAATAAGAAGACTGCCTGCTGGGCTATTATGTATCTCTGTTGACAGTTCATAATGATGATAACTGGGTTCAGTGTCCATCAATTAACCGTCAAAACGTTAGTTTCGTATTATGTATGACCAGTCGCGATCAAATATGACGTCATTGGTGCTTATCGTGGCTGATGGTCACCGTAACTCATTTTGACAGACGCTTTCGTATCGATAACTATATTATTGCGATTAGGCCGCATTATAGTCGTTAAAAATAGAGTGGTCAACTGCTGAGGCGAAGAGCACCGTACCCGGGCTGTTAGTCACCGTAAAGTAATATCCACTCAGTGTATAATACCAATATTATGACATTCTCGGTTGTCATCAAAGTTCGGTGTACAACCAAAGCTTGATAGTCACTGGAGATCAAAATATACGTAATAACACTACTGAACGGCATGAAATCCATGATATAATAATAGGAACTCTCCTTAACTGAGCGTAGTCATATACGCACTTGTCTGATATTATTGAGTCACTGTTTGACTCATGTATTCGATAATCCGGTAGTTACAAATCAGACAAAGGGTAAAATGCGCACAGAAGCGCATTCACAATAAGGCTTTTAATTTAACAACGTCAATTTGAAGAAAATGAGTTAATTTATTATTTGTGGTTGAAAAGCAGCACGCAGATGAGTTTCACAAAAAAAAAATTGAATAGGCTAGTTTCCACCATCAATAAATTGCAAATCTATTTAGGTCAGTTAGAGTATTGGAAAATAATGGACACGTATTTTTTGTTTTTGTAAATCAATGAATATTGACAAAGATAAAACGCATCAAAACTTGGGAGTAGGGGCTCGTGACGTCACAACGCACTAAAAATTAAAGCACGGCGTGACGTATTGAGAATTTTAAAAGCGTCGTATCTTCGTCTATTTTGGTTTACGTAACAAAAGAAAAAATACGTGTCAAATTTTTTTGATAATATAACTGACGGACTAATTATTTTCAAACACACAAGCCCATTGAATGAATGGTGTGGAAAATATAAAAAAAAATCTAATAAATTGTTAAAAAGTTTCATATAAACACTGTTTTAAGCTTTCACGGTTTATTAATAAACTTATGCTGTCATTTACGGGATATCTTCCGTGATTATCTTTTATTCTGAGCTCCCGATATTTCGACGCTGTTGCAAGCACCACGATCGCGGGATGTCATCCCGCGGAAGATATCCCGAAAGTTACAGAATAAATGATTTATGAATTAAAATAAAATAAATAAAATAAGTTTATTGGCACAAAAAACCTTTGTATACAATAGCATTACATTCCACATAGGTATATTTAATTTTATTTTAATTTAGTTTAATATACCTTTTTTATTAAATACATAATAGACGTCATCAACGATAACACTAATACTTACCCCAGTTTTATTTAGGTTTATGTTTTTCTTTTTTAAAATGTGGTTTTGACTTTATATAATCTGACGTCTGACTCATGGACTAGAAAAGACGATACTTAGTATAATCATAAAGTAAATGTCACAATAAATTAAACAGATAGGTATTATTATTTTTACTGCAAGAAGCTAATAATATAAATGAGGATTCGGTTCTTTATTCAATAACTTTATTTACAAAACGCTAAATGTTAATTATTATTTTATGCACAATAACCTTCTCAAAACACTTAATAATAATTGAAATGTAGTACCTACTTACAAATAAAAAAATAATTAATTTCGTCAGACTGAAGAAAATTCTGTTTCGAATATTTTCGAAAATGTGTATGGGAATTATGACAGTAACATGAGATTTTATTTTTTTTAGGGTATACGGGACCCTTTCACGAAGGGCACGCTGTTCTCTTGCACGCGGTCAAAAAAATACAGTTCTGTGACAGCACAGGACTGTATTTTTTTAACGGTAATGCAGACAACTATGTGACAAAATTACATCATGTAGAACGAAATATTTTTTCATTATTTCATTTGAATGAACTTCACTATCATATGTTGGAGGTACCTTTATTAAGATTATACGACAACTTTAAGCTTAGTCCCTTGTTCATTATCTGTAATTACCGTTACGTTCCACATCAAAAGTTCCAGAATATGGAACAGTTAATTTCTTTGTGCGTCACTTCGTAAGTAAAGAAGTTACGAAATATCCCAAGACGGCATTTTTTTCTGATTAAATTCGTTACAACTTTCGAGAACACGCGATTCCTTGGAGATCATTGTACCTATTGCTTTTTCTATAGCACCTCAGAGATACTTTGTGTCAAGTCAATCAAGTCATGTTTTATTTACATACAAATATTAAAGTATAAAAGGGATCACAATACACAACCAAACGTAGGCATTTACCTACACATCCAAATGTTTTTAAATGCGCATAAAAACGGCTTTGAATAAAATCAATAAAAAATGTTAAATAAAATTGGGGGAGGCCTTTGCCCAGCAGTGGGACAGCATAGGCAAAATAAAAAAAATGTCACTAGTCTTTATTATTATTTATTAACAATTATAAAATATAGGAAAGTACATATAATAAACATGGAAGGGGACTGTAAAAGACAGAAAATTATGGGAATCCCTCTAGAGTCATAATATGTTTTGTATACCCACTTTCCCAGCAATGGGTAAAAATGGGTTAGATAAAGAAGAAACCTTCTTTTCAATCGTGACTAATTACGGAATTCCTAAAAAATACACGAGAGTTGTCTAATTACAAACCGTCATTTGTCATCAATTATCAAATTCCAAAGCATTGTTTATTTTGTAACTAATTGGATAATTATGATTTTCATTGTGTGTTAATCTCCCAACAATGTTATTAAGATGTCAATTTGTACCATTATTAGAACATGAAGTAACTTTTTTTTTGTTTTGGTAGGTTTTTAAGGTTTTACGGTTAAATAAGTACTAGCGGACGTCACGCGGTTTCACTCGCGTAGTTCCCGTTTCTCTGGGAGTACGGGGATAAAATATAGCCTATGTTACTCAGGGTGAATGTAGGTTTCGAAGGGTGAAAAAACTTTTGAAATCGGCGCAGTAGTTTTTGAGTTTATTCATTACAAACATACCCACACACACAAATACAAATCTTTACTCTTAATAATATTATTATTATAGGGATTAAAGTATGAAATTGCCGATTGGTACTGAAAAATTGAAACTTATATTTTTCTAAGATATATAACATATTTTTATTTAATCAAAATATTTACCCTCATTGCTGACATCTAAACGGAAATTCATTTATGCCTTTACGGTAGAACTCTGAGAACCTAGATTCGACAAACTGTGTGAAAGCATTTTGTACTGCCTTCTGGGAAGAAAATTTTTTATCACGTAGAAAATTATCCAAATCTCAAAAAATGGTAGTCCGTTGGAGCAAGGTCTGGCGAGTACGGAGGATGACGTATAGTTTCAAACTGCAGCTCCTGTAGAGTTACAACGGTTTCTCGTGCAGTATGAGGTCTTGCGTTATCATGGAGCAATAATGGTGAAGATCGATTCACGAGTCGGGGCTGTTTCACTGCCAGTTTCACCATCATTGTTCGAAGTTCGGCACAGTAAACATCTGCTGTTATTGCCTGACCAGACCTGAGAAAGCTATAGTGAATAACACCATGAAGAGACCACCAAACAGTTACCATTACCGTTTTATTGGTAAGCTTTGCTTTAGGGCACTGTTGCGGCGTTTGACCTGTGGTCAGCCATTGCATTTTTCGCTTACGATTATCGTAAACAATCCACGTTTCGTCACATGTCACAATTCGATCCAATATTCCTTCATTTCTGTACCGATTCAACAAGGGAAAACAAGTTTCAACACGCATTTCTTTCTGCAGATCAGTCAAATCATGGGGCACCCATTTTTCATATTTTTTTATCTTATTGATTTGATGCAAATGAGTCAAGTCAGTTAGCCGTGTGGTATCCGGCAGAGTAGAATAGAACCAACCCATTATACTCACGGGTGTCGTATAAGGCGACTAATGTTTGAGGCAGAACACCTTGCGCCTCCGTAGACCAGAGAATGGGCAGTTTTCTGTTAGTCTTTCATCACTGCGATCTCCAATCCACCTGCGAAGCGTGGAGATTACGGCAAATTTCTCCCATCATGGGAGAGGCTTATGTCCAGCAGTGGACGTCAATATTGTAGGTAGGGTAATGTTAAACCATGCCGCTAATTCCTGGGTAGTTTGACTCGGATCGGCTACTACCATCTCCTTCAATTCAGCGGGATTCACCTGTGTGGGCGGTCTACCACGTGGTTCGTTCTTCAAGTCGAAGTTTCCATTACGAAAGCGTTTAAACCAAAAATGCACGTAGCGTTCATTAGCAGTCTCCTCTCCAAACGAAACGTTGATATTGCGAGCCGTTTCTGCCGCGTTAGTTCCGCGTCTGAACTCGTATTCAAAAATAACTCGGATTTTCGAAGTATCCATCTTTACGTCTAAGCTAAATAAAAGAACTGCGAGGATCGATCGGAGGACACGGTGGAGCACACGGTGGAGGTGTGCCCCGCGTGGGCGGAGCACCGCCGTGTCCTCGAAGCAGCGATTGGCGGCGGCGACCTCTCGCGTCCGGCCCTGGTGCAAGCCATGGTCCGGAGCGAGACGGAATGGGACGCCGTCACCTCCTTCTGCGAAGCAGTAATGCTAGAGAAGGAGGTGGCGGAACGTGAGAGGGAGAGAACCTCACAGCGTCCCGGCCGCCGCGGGAGACGCCCCGGGCCTCGGGGGCCACGTGGTGGCCCCCGGCCACCGTAGGCGCGGGCCTGTGGACGGTGGGCTATGCTCTAGCTCGCCGTCCGTCCGCCTCATGACGACAGGCCGTGTCGACGGCGCGTTCGTGTTCCACGCGCGCCTCAAAGAGAGTAAGCAAAAGGAAGGGGTCCGCAAGGACCGATGCCTGCCGGGGTTGCGGGACTGTTCGAAAGAGATACCGTGGCCCCGGAACACAAAGGGCGATGAAGGAACATGGATGGGTTTTAGTCAGTAAAAGTCTGACACTCCCTTCTGCTCCGCCCAGAGCGGGAGAAGTCATTTGATGATTTCCCATCCGAAAAAAAAAAAGGTGTCACGTGAAAAAAGTTTCACACAAAAATCTCACACAATGAAGATTTTATCTCAATTCGAAGTGTCTATTACTATACTACGGCAATTTCATACTTCAATACCTATTATTAGTGTAGATTAGTAGCGCTCTTTCCGAAGCGGGGTATTTAAGAAAGCCAATAGAGAAAGAATAGAGGACTCAGTATTTTGAGTTACAAATCAAAAATCACGTAACATAAAACAATATCATGCCCAATAGTACACTCACATTTCGCCAGTTATGTTTTAAGTCCCATGAGATAGGGGGTGAGCCTATTGCCATCAACCGGGCATAAATCCAGAACCATGGCTGCTACTGAGAAATTCCTGATGGAAAAACCCAAAGACCCGGGAATCGAACCCAGCCTGTGTTATCGAGGACTGTATGCTCAGTAGTCGTGCTTTCGAATAAATTAATCTGTATGACTCATTGGTCAGAATTATAACGTATAATTGTGACTTTCTTTCCATTCATAACTGAGCAAGCTCTCAAAGTGGTCGTTTCCGATCGTCGAGCTTATTCATTGACCGACAACGGGGTAATTCCGATATTTTATTTCCTCAAAAACCTAACACAAACGTAGAGGTATTACGTTACGTTTATGTCATCAAAAAGGACCAAATGACTGTTATAAACACACCTACAGAAACTTTACAAACCTGTATTTATGTTTGTCATTCAGTGACGACATAATTCAAATAAACGCATGTCAGCTAGGTACCTTTTATTTGTAAGGGAAAATAAAACAGTAATATTAATTGGTAATTTCCCATGGGATTTACCGTGGGAATTAATAATTACTATTTCTCATTTATATTTTGTAAAATAATATTAATTGCGATAATTCAATTTACCTAGGTATTGCTAATTATAAATGTCGTCGACACGTATTACGGATGGTAGGTGGTAATTTTGAATGCAATCATGTATTTCACATAAATTATTTTACCGGTTAAAATCACTATGGCATCGAATTCAATCGTTTTGGTACCGGAAATCCTGCCTAACATAATAAAAACCTAATAATAATTATGTTAAAAACACACACACATTTAGTAACTTACTATTTATAGTTCCAGTTGGTGATAAAAAAATTAATGAGACGTATTTAACTTACACCTCCGAGTTATTATATAAATTGTAAAAAATTGAGTAAATACACTTCTTGCTGTGTAAAACGAGAAACGAAATACAGCAGGTTACTTTTTAGGGTTCCGTCCGAACCCAAAGGGGAAAAACGGGACCCTATTACTAAGACTCCACTGTCCGTCCGTCCGTCTGTCTGTCACCAAGCTGTATCTTTTGAACCGTGATAGCTAAACAGTTGAATTTTTCACAGATGATGTATGTCTGTTGCCGCTATAACAACAAATCCAAACCCATACAACAAACGTGATTTTTTTGCCGTTTTGTCTATTGTTGTATCTAGGTACGGAACCCTTCGCGAGTCCTACTCGCATTTGGCCGGTTTTTTAATACATTGTTTCACATGTTCCAAAAATAATTTATACTCTGATGATAATATTGAGATGTAATGTTAACCGAAGTGTGAGTTATAATGTTAAGTACCTTGCATTGAAAGCTTTGATTTGTGTTATCTATATTAAATCAATATCATTTTGAAAGTTTCAGCCTTTTCATAAAAATGCTTCTTTGAAGTTCTGGCCGTTATCTAAAGATTTTTGTATCGATCATAGCCAATTATATTCTAATAAATAGATATGTTATGAGCGCGCAATCGTGAAGACTCGAAAACGGGCCAATTGGCTCGTTTTGCCTTTATTCTGCGTCACTGCGTGTATGTGAGCTGGCTCTGCTCCGCGGAACACTTTTTTCGGTGGTTTTGTAGGTGTAAGTATAACATATCTGTTTAATAGAATATCATTGATCATAGCCAAATTGCGTTATGTCAGACATATATTCCTCATAAACCTATCTTAGAATAGTTATATTAACACTAGATAAAATATTCTGTTCCTTTTTCTTTTTCCTGTACCTACTTAATCATTTTCGTTATGAAAAAACCCCAATGAAATAAGAAGCTAACCCTATTCCCTCATTCAACATTCTGAGTATAATAGGTACATGAAAAAAGTACTAGGAATAATAAACACGATACGTACGCACATGTTCGGCCTTAAAAAATGTTGGCAAAGAAAACAAACATTTATTTCGAGCAACGCGTCAAAATGAGACGTATAACGTACGCACGGCGACCAATCAAGCTTTACAAAACCAGTTTTTTCGGATCTCATTATATGGAAAATAGATACAAAGCGACGCCATGTTATACTGGAAATGTATAGGTT
This sequence comes from Xestia sexstrigata, assembly GCA_941918905.2. Taxonomy (NCBI): domain Eukaryota; kingdom Metazoa; phylum Arthropoda; class Insecta; order Lepidoptera; family Noctuidae; genus Xestia; species Xestia sexstrigata. The sequence continues at coordinate 11,629,732 of OW799212.2, read as the reverse complement.
GAAGTGTTGCCGTATGTACACTGTGTACGCACGTGGGATTCCCTAGAACTGTTAGCCAACTTTATACTTTTTTTTAGGACAGATAATGCTCGTGAACGCACGGGAATACAGCATAATCCAAATAATAAAAGAGCTCATGGGTAATGTAGATATATTTTAAAAGGCGATTCTAGACCATTCTGTTTGCAAAAAACTCTGAAAATCCGCAAAATAATCGGAGCACCTGAAAAACCTGAAACGTTTCTGTTTTTTTCCTGTCTAAAACGTAATAACACCCGCAGCACAATTTTGTTTTGTTAGGTTAGGCTAAATAGGCTAATAAATATTCTAAAATAATTTCAAATACTTTTTTTTAAAAATATTAAAAAAAAAACTTTTTGATCTTGTTGATTAAAATATGAATGTAAATAATAAATTGCTATGTAATGGTGTCGATTCTGTTGTGCAAAAACTTAACTTAATTTGGGCTATTGCTATCTTTTTCTCTCAAATAAAACGAGAAAGAGACGGACGTAATTTAGAGCTGTCAAATTTAATTGGAACTAATATTTTCATACAAATGAAGGGTGCACGTAAAAACATGTCGACTAAAAACACGGTGAAGCGCAAGGCATAAACTAGTTTGACATCTCTAACTTAGTTCATAGCTATAGCCGTCCTTTTCTCGCACTGCCTTTTAGTAAAAGATAGCAATAGCCTAAATTAAGTTTAGTTTGTGCACAACAGAATCAACACCATTATCTATATAAATAATTAAAATTGAAGTGTGTGTTTGTAATTTCAAAATAACAGCTTTTATTTTAGAAGAAGGGTCAAATAGGGAAGTAATATTTTTTTAATAATTTCATGCGGACGAAGGTCGCGGGCAACAGCTAGTTGAAAAATGTAATCGAAGTCCTTCAGGATAAATCTTAAGTTAAGTTCATTTTGTAGTTTTTTTTTCAGACTAAATGAGCCTTAAAATATAAACCAGCCTTTTTTTTCCGTTCGTGATGTTACCATTACCAACAGGATCCACAACTAAAAAATAAACTATGAATATTGAATGTTCCCAAGCAAAAATATATTGTAATGTTTAACCACAGTGTATGTATTATTTACAGTAGTGATATTCTATAGTATTTAGACAAATATGTATATTATAAAGAGGTAAGGTTTGTAAGTTTGGATGTAAAGGGTAATCTTCGGAATTCTTTTACTAATGACAAGATATTTGAAACTTTACCGTAGGTTTTTTCTGATTTGAACAGGAGCGAAGCCGCGGACAAAATCCTGTTTCTTATAAATGCGACTCACTAAGTCATAGCCCTTTCATTTTACTGAACTTGAGAAATGTTATACATATGTAATTACAGATTGACACATGTAAATTATGTATGAAATCACAGTTTTGCACGTTGGTTTCTTTGTTACTGATTGACACACAGTCGCCTATTGAAATGACCATCCCTCCCAAAACCCAGCACAATTGCTGTATGGAAACGCTCGCTTTGTCCGACTGTTATGTGTTAAGATACACTGTGGTATACAGTAAATATATTTTGTAATGAAGAGCAACTCACGTCACGACTCGACTCTAAACCTTGATATTTGAGCGTACCTACCGCCAGATCACGATGGAGACATTTATTAAAGTGCTAACAACAAGTGGCAAATCAATTTTTATTACGACAAAAAAATGCTTGTCTGATTTTATTATCTGAAGCCAACTAGACGACGCCTTCAGAATATTATTATAATCAGTTTTTTTTTTAATACCTATTATAAACCATTGATTTCCGGTATCTCGAATTATTTTTATTTTATTTCTAACAACATAATATTGCATTTTGTAATTTTTTACCACTTCCAAAGTTTATTGATCCGACTTTAAAAACGAGCGTTTTTTGCTAAAGTCCGATTATTGATCTTAATCATGTCTACAGTATCCGCAGTGGTCGATTTTCTTCATTTAAATATATTTTTAATTTATCTAAGTAACTCAACTCTGTCATTAGACTACTTTATTATATTTCGGGTTCTTGCATAAAACATTGTAAGAAGTCAATGCCACATTGCTGGCTAATTTAAAATTACAATAATATTGCTAGGTGTTACTTAGGTAATCAAATTATAATATTATTGCTAATTAAATAAATGTTGCCTTCATTCATACACGTGGAAACTATACGATAGTTGCATTACAAGAAACAGCAACCAAGCATCATAAATATGATCACTAATTCAATATCATCATCACACTCGCACACACACAACACAACACTACTATCCTTCATACACAACACACTACGTTACTTAACACTGAACACACACTTGCAAGCAAGATTTTCTTTAGTTTAAAATTAGTTTAAAATTAAATCGTAACTTCTTGTTTAATAATATCATACTTCTGTACCTATTGTTTTTTTTTTTTATTGTAAATTCCCAGTTTTAGCAAAATTTTGTATGAATTTGTATTGCTTTGCTGTGAAAGAGCGGGGCTTCCCAACACAGGCATTACTTGCTTAAAGGGAAGCTTCAAACACTAAACTTTTTGTAAACTTATGAAGCAATAAACTATTTTGTATTTTGTATTTTTGTATTTGTATAAATATGAGCGAATGTTTCGACGCAACGTGTAACATGTAACAGTGAAATGACCGTGATGCATTACCAACACATACATAATATATATGTCTTATCATGTTAAAAAGGAATTATAAGGTCTATATGATTAGGAAGCCATCTGTTTTAAAGTACGGAATAAAATCATGGCATTTCGATGATGCATTTTCTTAAGCTTATTACCCATGCATCTTTTGTTGGGGTGAAGATCAGTTGGGCAATCACTGCATGTAAAATAATTTTAATCAGCTGCATTCGATCAGACTGGAAGCCTACTCCAACATACACTGGCCTGCAAAACTAAGTACTGCACTTTTAAAATTTTATTTTTTTCTAAACTCTATAGAAGTTAGAGATTTAAAATAAGAAAACGTTTTATAGCAATTTTTGTCAGCTTTATTATTAAACTCTTTTTGGAATCCTTTTTGTTTCGAAAGTATATCTTGTTTACTTAAAAAGTTATTGCAATTTTAAAAGTGTGATACTTCATTTTGCAGGCTAGTGTAGTTAAGAAAAGACTAGGTAGATGATGATGATAATTTTGTTCGGACGTCAATCGCACTTAGCTTACGAGCATTATCACCGGACCGACAGCATGCAGTGATAATATACAGGGTGTCAAAGACCTCATCACGAAGCCGTCAACCAAGCATTCTGTACATCAAACTAAGTAACTTTACGCAAGAATTATTGCTGGGAAACGACTTTTTTTTTTGGGGTGAAAAATCATGTTTTTTGGTAGAACTCAATGTAACGCACTCAAAACATTGTGCTGATGGATGGATTGAATAGTACGGGGGTCGTGGAGGTGTTTAAAGTAAAAATCTTATATTTAAAAAAAAACTTGTCAAAAAGTTGGAACTTTGACCCCCAATATCTCCGTAACTAGAAGGTTCCCAAGTACGGTGTTTAACAAAAAAATGATCGCAATAACGAGGAGAACAAGTGCCTTTCGGCTTCGTTAAGAGGTGTTTTACATCCTATATAATATTAGATTGTACATCAAGTGCATAAAACGCACCATTATACTGGATGACTTTTTAACACTTTCGAAAAAAATGGGTAAGAATAGGTGAACGGAGTAGAAGCAAATGCCATACTTAGTTTTTTTTTTTTCAAAATTTCTCTTTGTTCTAATATGAAAAGTTCACTTGAAATTTGTAGCGTTTTTTGATGATAGATCAATTTTTTTCTGAGCTGTGAAAAAAAGAACTAGGTGTGCCATAAGCTTACTACTACGTATAGAGAAGACAGCGCAAACAAAATCTGTGCTCCGTTCAACTGCGGTCGGCCGACCGCAGTTCATTCAGTCGCTTGATTTTTCCTTTTTTTTTGTATATGGCATCTCGCAGTTCAGTCTAAGGAGACTGCATGGCTACTGCTTAACCGGGCTAATCCTATGGATGCTTTGAATGTAAGGCTTCCAGCCAGAGGCATAAAACTATAAACTAAGCGACCACGCACTAAAGGCACCCCCTGTGGGGAACGAACCTCGGCTTAGGGCGTCGCTGGGGGGGGGCAGCAAGGGGACAGGCTGGATCTAAGTTAAATTATTTAGGGGCTGATTTAACACTACTGGCTCAGCATCGCGGGCTGGCTCAAGCAAGGGTCGAGGTCGGAACCAGTCGCTTGCTCGCCACAGCATCTATATATACAGTAGTAGTAATAGCTCAATGATAAAGACGAACTTTTAGAGCATGAGAAGTGAAAAAATATTTTATTTTATGCCGAGTTTCTGACGAAAGATACAAATACCGACGAGGTTCGTAGAACAGCTGATTTGGACTCCGAATGCAGGGTCATCCATTATTATCAAGAGTTTCGGCAGCGGACTGGTTGAGTATGCAGCTATTCAAAAAATCTCTAAAATTGTCTGCCTCTTTTGACAGAACGTGTTTTATGTAGAGCTTTTAAACCTAAATCTAAATAATTTAGTGCAACTATATTGTATGGATACCTTTGGCATAAAAAACGTTTATAATGTAAACCTATATAATATTAGAAAGCCCTTTGTTGGAGAAAGGTGGGCCTTTCGGCCGGTATCTAATATAATGTAGGCAATATTTTAAATCAATATTATTTTATAGCAAAATACTTACTTTGTTATGAAAAATTAACGATTTTTTTAATAGAAACTAGACCGTCTTTATTAATTCCTTTACGAAGACTAACGGCGATATTAAATTATAATTTCTAATAGATATCTTTGGTAGCTTAGCTGAAAACTAATCTACCTAAGGCGACCAATTCTTGAAATTAATATAGACGAGTAGGTTTCAATTTATACGAGCAAATACAATGTCGATGTTCGATTGTTTTATATTTTTGATTGGTTGGTCCAAACTAACTAGCTAACAAGCTAACTAGTAGCAAGAACTTGTAATGGGTTACGTAGATACGAATGTACGCTTTTAAACCACCACAAAATAATACTGAACTAAGAATTCAATCACAGTGGGAGCAGAAGCATGTGGGCTGAAAATTTCCACACACTTATTACATGAATCATAAACTAAAATAACGACTGAAATATGCCTCTCGATACATTTTTATCATAATGTATTAATAAGTAACCACTCACTGAACGGCCGTGCCATTGGCGGTGCGTCGTACTTACCTGTAAAAAAAAAAAAATGAAAATATATAATATTTATTTTTAAATACAAAACAGTGACAATGAACCGGCCATTTTAGCCCCAGAACCAATGATCGCAGAGGTAGACGTGTTCTTGAGTGAAGACAGTGAATCGGCAAGTGTAAGGTGGGACGCCCTCAGGATAGGTGGAGCGACAATATCCGCAGCGCAGATTTTAGCAGCTCGATGTGAGTTACCGAGAATTGAACGGAGTGAGTGCTATTGGAGAGGCTTATGTCCAGCTGTGGACTGCAGTAAGCTGATGACGATGATGATGAAGTACAATATTAATACAAAACAAAAGGACCTATAGTGGAAAAGCATAGTGATTAGAAACACATTAAATATTCCTTTGAGATCGATTGTCAATTACATCAAACAAAACATCGAAGACCAGGTTAGAAACAGACTGGCGAACTAATTACAGTTATTACAGACTACGTTTAATCGTAAATGTTCTCTCAGATCTAGCTGGGAATAGAATTACAAACAAAGAGGTTTTGGCTTTGTTATCTTCTCATGCTTTTAATCAATGATTAGTGCCATTGTGCAAATTAGGAAGATAAAAAATATAAAGATTTAGTTTAAACCTCTATATCTTCATTGTAACTTCCATTAAGGGTTTAAGGTTCAGGATGGCCCAACTACTTCATTTTTAATTCTAACAGAGCCCTTACACATTACACAAATCCTAATAATACAAAGTAATGTAACACTCCGTATGATAATCCTATTTACAATACCCCTAGATTTGTGAGTAGTGGACAAGTGAGTAAAACCTAGCAAATAAAGGTGAACATAACATAACATCACGCCTGTAAACCTTGAAGGTTTACTCAGAAGTGTACCTAATCGTACATCCACATTTCGCTATTTACGTTGAAGTCTTATGTAATTGAGGACGAGCCTATTGCCATCAACCGAGCGTAAATCTAGACTCCGTGGCTGCTACTGAGAAACCACTAGATCAACGAGGCAGCCAAGGTGAAGTTTAACTTATAAAGTACTCAAAAGAAACTGACATTTCTTCGAAGTTTTGTTCCTGCATTTGATTGGCAAGTTTTGCAATTCTGTCTTGATTAGGCTCTTGACATATCATCTGACATTTCGGCTACTTAACTCGCATGACTGACGCTAACCGACACTGTTGTGATCTTTGAATAATGCCGAGTAACCACAATGAAGGTCAACGCTCACTTACAGCCTAGACAATGTTTACAAACTAAATAAAGGTTGGCTTGGAAACTTTGTTGAAATATTTCATGTGTATATGTTTTCTCATGATTGTGCTAAAATGGATTTTGAAAGAGTTGTAAAAAATGTAGTTTTGCGTGATGGAAATTGTTTTAGGATAAACCTGAGTCTGGCCGCAGTAGAACCCGAAAATTGCTAGTTGCCTAAAACGATATTGTACGGTCGAACAAGCTATTTGGTTTACAGTTTAACCAACAAATTACATTGTAAAATGTAAACGAAATAGCTTGTTCGACCGTACCTGGACAATTAGGTAAAGATAAAAGAAACTAAATATCACGGGATGGAGAGTTTTCAACTACACGTGAAACACATGATACCCCAAAAAAACATAGCCAACCTTTCCTTCGCCTCTTGCGAGAAATTCAACCCATTTAGGAAAACTTAAAAATGCGCTCAGTTTTTTGTTTCCTGGAATCCAATTTTAACTACTTACGCTGTAATCAATCTTCGAACCAACAGAAGTTATGGCATAGATTTTATTCTACCATTCGTTTTCAGTGCAGTCTTTGTATGAGAAGGTGGCCTTGCAGTGAGCCAGTAGGCTTACTTACTGCTGGGCTGGTTTTATCACTTTTAAGGCGACTATCACTAGCAGACTAGCAGTTAGTACTGAGATAACTACTAGGCGTGTTGCACAATTTTGAACGGTCGACTCGATCGAGATTTTCAACATTGATCAGTATATTTACAATCACGTAACATTCATACACCTTTAGCCTTTATATAAAAAAACAGTGCTTAGTTAAATTATTCATTATGGTACGAAACGAATGTATTCAGTTTATGTGTATATGATTTAAGTGCGCCTGGAATGTTTCAATATTTTTGTCGAGCTGTGACACATTGCCAATATTGTTTGAGCAGGCGTTAGAGTTCGTTTGTATTTTTTTTGTTTGACGGACGTGGCATGCTGATATTGTGCCGAGCTACAGCGAGTAGGTATATTTGTGACTTTTATTATCACTATTTTACTGTAGCAAGTAGATACCTACGGGTTCTAAACCGAGTTTGCTGTCCTACAACTAAAGTTAAAATAAAAATAGAAAATATTCTGTGTGCTATTTTTTACCCGACTACGGCGAAGCCCAAAAGGGTGGTTATTAGAATTTATTTATTATTTATTATGTGCCTGTCGTGTCCCACTGCTGGGCAAAGGCCTCCTTTCCTTTTTCCAATTCTTCCCTCTCCCGTTAGAGCTATTCCAGCCTAATCCTTTCAGTAGAAGTCCAGCTAATCACGCCAGCTCTTTTTGGGCGAACCGTGTCACCGATTTCATGTTGTTCGGAACGCAATTCGTAGAAATTTTCGCTCAATTCTGATTCGACATTCGGTGTAAAGTTAAGGTAATATAGAAGTAAGTATCTTCATATCTAATGGAGTTACCTACATTGTTTTTTATTCTTAATGTGCAAGTCCGAGACGGTTTCCCGTCGCCATAAAAATGCTTAATGGTTGCAATGAACTAATAATGGCTGCTAATGACTCCGGATGTTATCTAGAATCTAGACGACAAATTACTGTTAACTTCATGACGGTCATATTATTCATTTAACCCTTTACTTATTGATGTTCTTATTAGCATAGATATATACTGCGGAAAGTCAAGTCTTGCCAACGGCTTTACATTGAAGAACAAATTCACAGAATTTAGATATACTTTTTATTGTATTTCGTCAAGATATTAAACAAATCTGATTGAAAAATCGCATAACCATATTCAAAGATAATAAAAAATTTCAAGAATAGAATATTCTTTATTTGTAAGTACACCATAAAAGTAAACATTTCACACAGGGTGAACGGTCTAGTCGCTTTTCAAGACAACCGACATGTCTTTTTATTACTATCGATGTGGTAAATTTTATAAATATAAATGTATACCACCTATGCGATGTTACTCGTTACTGAAACCTTCTTATATAGCTAGTAGGGTGTATTATGTATTGTTAGCGTTTGGCTACATTTTCTTGAAACTTCTACATATCAATTAGTTCAAAGGCTAAACTGCCTCTTTTAAGCCAAACCTTATTTAATCTCAGTGCTCCATAAACCTGTCACGAAATATATAACTGGAAACTCCGCTGTATTTAGGAATTACCGACGTACTTTCTAAGAAAATACGTGAGTACACTGTACAAAGATAGATTATCTTTCTTTTAACATAAGCGATTACTCTGTGTAAATCCCAAGTTAATTATTATTTTTATTTCCAAAACAGAAGTCAGGAATAAAATCTGTAATTTATCTATACAAATAAATAAAATTGAAGAGTCTGTTTGAAAAAAAAAAAAAATACAGGTTTTACACAATGCGTGCGATTAGATACACGATACTAAAAATAAAATTGGCGGTCTGTCTGTTTGTTTCGGCTAAGCTGAGAAACGGCTTGGCCGATAAGGAGTAACTTAGGCTACTTTTTTTATAAAAAGGATTAGGTGATTCCGTGTAAAAAAACCCGTGAAATTATTAACAAAATCCGATTCAAATAGGAAAGTAATATTTTACGAGGACGATTGTAGCAGGCAACAGCTAGTTTTAAATATAAGTTAAATTAAAAATATCTAATCTGGAAATGTAACCACCAAAAACCCGCTGATACACTTAAATCTTTCTTTTATGCGAAATACACATGAGTCACAAAATAAGAAAGTCGGTACGTGAAAACTTGTTCATAATATTTGGTGAAAGCATAAAATGGGACACTAGGTAGCTCCACCTACATACTGTGTGGTACAAATTCTTTGTAAACCGCAACAGAAACCAGGTCAACACAATAGTTAACTGCGAGTTCTGTGGTAAAAATAGGAATAGCTAATTCCATAATTGTTTCTCTTTCGTATAAAAACTGCTTTTAATTAAAAAATTAGCAAATCAAATACCTACAAATATTGATTAAAAGAATTTCTAATTTTACAACTGAACTGTTTAATATTTGTCTACTTTACACTAAATTAACTTTGTGATTAATTGAGTGTTAATTAAACAAATAAATGCTCAATTAAATTTATTAAGGCGTGGTGTTAAGTAATCTTCTTAAACAGGAAAATCTTGAAAATATAAAATGCCGGCGCGTGGAAGCATTGTTATTATGTCTCAAACTTTCCTTGTTTATCTTACCTCGAAATACATCTGACATGTGTTACATATTTGTTTTTTTATTGTGTATTTTCCGCAGGACATGATCTATGTACCAACTTTATTAGAGGAAGCTGCTATATTGCTAGATTGCTGTTTCAAGCATAAATTCTCGTTGACCTGTAAAATAATTGTCGCTAAATCCACACTGCAGTTAAGGGGTTAAGTATGAATTATCTCGCGGTGCAACTTAAGCAACCGCAACAAAAAAAAAAAACACAAAAAAACGGAAAGATTATGTTAGTCTCCCACGGATGTAAGTAACGGTGTTAGAAGAAGCCGCTATGTGCTTGTGTGGAGGTGGGTGTTGTGATGGGTAGCATCACAGACGGTTTCGTATAAACCACTCTGGCTATATCCACGGCCGCAGTCGCCGACGACGCACACAACCCTACACCGCCGCGTCGCCTGCTCGTCTAAACATTCGCATTTGTGATCGATTCGTGAATATGACATAACAAATATAAAATACTCCGATTTTATTACTATTTTGTGAAAGTGTTTACGTGCAGTTAAGATTGTAATTTGGATTTTTTCGAGTTAAGGTGAGAATATTTCGATTTTATCGTGTGTTGTTATTTATACTTATTTGTGCATCTGTTTATAGAGTCGTTATGTCACAAGGTCGGTAAATGAGTTGTTTACTTACAAATGATACGTAATCAACATATCAATGTACATTGATCAACAATGGATAATTTCTATTGTATTTACAAAGTGTTGATAGGAACACCTAATATAGCCAGAGTGAATGACGACATGCCTAAAAAAAATATTATTTTTTTGCGAATTCTACAAAAAAATATTCAAACATGTACCTATTGCAAAAAATGGAACCTCCTCTCCTTTCATGACAGAGCAAAAATGTGTAGCAACTGATTTTAGACGAGTGAACGGTCCAACAGTCTAACTCTTTAACAAACTTGTTGTTTTTGAATAAAGCTTCGAATTTGATGGCTATGTTTAAAATTGAAAACTTACTTTCACTTAATTGTAATCATTTTAATAAATGGATGTATCTAATATTAATTACTCATACAGATGGACAATCGCAATCAATAAAAATAAACGAATAAGTAAGCCACAGTTTATTATAAAGGTACCTACCTACCATTAAAAAAAGATAAGACTAGATCTGATTTCCGCAAAGTAATTAAATGTACGAATAATAAAAACTTGCTAAATTCCAAACCAAAAATATATACCTGAACCAATCAAGAATTAAGATTATGATGATAGATTTGTGGATAATTTATATAGGATTATCTAATTAGTATCAAATTAATTATTACTAAACTCATTTTCAAATACTACATTATATTATTATCTTCATCAATTTTAGTCAAAGTTTTTAAGATCAAGGTTCTAGATCATTTGTTTACTAGGATATTAACTTTTCATAAATCTTGACGATGAAGATTAAATTATCTACACTATACTACTATATTATACACTAAGTATACACTGCTGTTTTTACCCGACTGCTATAAGCTTTACTAGCTTATGCTCGTGGCTTCACTCGCGTACTACCTGAATAAATAGTGTCTTATGTGTTAATCCAGATTATAAACTATCTGTGTGCCAAATCTTATCCAAATCCGTTCCGTGGTTTTTGCGTTAAAAAGTAACAAACATTCATCCATGCGATAATATAATAATAATAAATAATAATAAATTGCGAAAGTTTGTGAGGATATAGTAAGTAAGATTCTTTCTTATTTTCTATTAATTTTGATCGATGCTTAATCGGTTGATATCTTTGATCATTGAAAGTGATTTCCTACTCTGCTTCTATTATGTTCCTACCTCAGACCTTGTTTTTCTTATAAAACTAAAAATAATCTATGTTAGAAGTGTAATGATCTAAATGTTATGACGTATGTTGTGGTGACTAATTAACAGATCCCCTTATCATTTAACTATGACTAGGACTACTCTAAAAATAGGACAAAGCAAAATATAAAAAATAATATAATACTATAAAATATAGAGAATTATATACTTGATTGGCGCCAGAATCGAAAAGAAATTAAACAGGTCTGGTTAAATTTTTGTTCCTTTTTTAAAACCTTTTAAAAATTATTTCATTCCAATATTAAGAATTAAAGCTATTAATAAATTAACAAAATTGTATCGTGACAATCGTTTCCAGTCAATGAACTCACTTGAGATGCCAAATAAACAACGAACGAGACAGAAAGAAAAAGATCTAAAAGACTACAAAAATATACAAATTGTCTTTTTATACTACTCCAATCTGATAAACTATATTTATTTTTTGTTATAAATCCCTTCGTTTAAAAAATACATATTAATGACGAAGGTAGGATCTCTGACAGGACTTACAGAGATTATTACTTGTTTTCTATTTATAAAATCTTGTATGCCAGCCAAGTTGAAAAAGATTTAAATTAATAAACCATGTTGCATTTACGTCATTGCGGATTATTTTTAATTTATCGATATATTGATGTTATTTAAAACTAGGGTAGATCAGATACAGCATGCTGCATGTATATTGTTATAAAACTGTATCGTTTTAAGACTTAAAGTTATCGATGTCTCCATATCAGTTCTTTTAGAACTTTTAACAAATACAAAAAATACTCTAAATTATCATCTGCCAAGCCTTTTCTCAAGTATGTTGGGGTCAGCTTCCAGTTTAACCGGAGGCAGCTGAATACCAGTATTTTACATGAAGCGACTGCCTATCAGACCATAATACAGGGTGGCCCATAAGTCCTAAGACATGTAAATAATTAATAAATAAAAAACTAATAACAATAAGTAATATCTTTTTATTTCGTATTAATCTTTATAAAATGGGAATTATGTTTTGAAAATTACATTATCAAATTACGATCAAGGCACTTCTGTAAGCGACGTCTAAAACTTTCGATGAATGCGCGGCAAGTCAGTTCTGTAATGTTAGCCATTTTTCTTTAAATATTTTCTTTGAGAGCTCCTATTGACCGCGGGTGTGTACACTTTAGATTTCAGATAACCTCATAAGACAAAGTCCATCGGGGTTAGATCCTGACTACGTAGTAGCCAGGAAATATCTGCTCTTCGAGAGATCACTTTGATGGGGAAAAGTTGACGATCGACGGGCATAGCGGTGTTAGAGGTATGGGCAGGCGCTCCATCCTGTTGAAACCAGGTCCGTGTATTGTAGCCTGGAAAATTCTGGTGTAAAACAGTCCTCGATCATCGCTACATATCGCTCCGAATTAACTGTAACCGCGCGACCTCTACCGTGAGTAGGATTTTCACGAACAGACTGTAACACTGTGTCAATGTTATTTTTCCGTCCTTGATGTCCTTGGTCGACCCGACCGCTTTTTATCTAACGTTGAACCAGTCGCTTCATACTGTATCACCCAGTTCGATTGGTTGAACAGTTAAAGTTGTGTAGATTGCGATGTTCTCGAAATTTACGCCGCGCAATGGTTGCCGAATAATTGTTCCGATAAAACTGCATAATCCAATCAAATAATACTGCATACAAAAAGCACTACCCACACCGGTGAAACCGAAGAGTATAATAATAACATGGGAGGGTGAAACGCTCCATGGCGACTGACTTCCCAGAAACCGAACGTACTATTTTTCATTTCGCTCCTCCCGCGCGTCGTATGCATTTCATTCGAAATTTACATTTCAAAGGACTTTTAGGCCACCCTGTACTATACACTGGTGCTAGTTAAAACTACGCATAGATAAATGTCATGTCAAATACCCGACGCTCCAGCTTAAGGCTGACACTGCTGGATGGGCACCGCATTCCAAAGAATCTACAAAGTACATCGCTTTGGTACAACACACTAGAGGATGACCACATTGACCACACCACACTTTTTTAAACCGACTTCTAAAAAAGGAGCTTATGTATTCTTATTCAAATACGATAGGTACACTGCCCGGCCGTTCTTTTGTAACAAACAATAATGGTTTTGATAGCTCACAATGAAAAACAGGCCTAAGAACATCAGTATAATAATCAGATTTCAAAATATAAACGATGGCATTCGAATCGTTTTATTGTTTTGGCCTATCGTATAAAAATGCAATAAAAATCTCATAAATATTTATCAGAGTGGCGCCAATAATATCAGATTTGGTTAAATCTATAGGAAAAAATGTAGAACCGATCTCAAAAGCCAAAAAAAGTATTTCGTGATCAAGTCGTTAGGAAGTTGGGAAACCCAGAATATTTGGCAAATTATAATTTATCTATGGTGGGTCAAAAGTCCTCTCTATTATTTCAAAATTAACTATGAATAATAACATAATTATTACGTTATAAATGAACGAAGCACGATCCTAATATCAAACAATTGAAATACGACTCCTAAGTCGAAGATATTCGGACGGTCCGCAGCAAGACATTCTTCTAAAAAAACGTTTTATATAAAGACTTACTTACTTTTTAATAAAAGACCAACCTTTCTGTTAAGGATAGCTTTCAGTGACAATACTATTACTACCAAATGAGGTCATATACCTTGCCTTACAGATTATGGTCGTTTTCGTACTTGGGACACAATGGTCTACCATTCTAGGAAACAGCTATAATTCAGCTTTTCACCATCAAAAATGTTTCTTTTCCCATTTTCAGACTCAAAAGAGTTTACATGAATGTCCGTACATTCAAAAGAGATTCTATTTAGTCGTACAAACTCACAAAACCAAGTTAATGTTTCAGTTACCATGAAAACCAGCAAAATATAACTAATTCATTCAAAACGCGGTACTGTTATCTACTTATACGGAATACATTCATAATGGTTACTTAGCTCCTCTGCTATTGCAAGTGGTTTCGCCTAATTGCTATTCTAATATACTATTACCTTCACTCTTCAGGCATTCTAATGTTTTAAGTAACGGCATTGCGCGACCTTCATTGTGAATTTTTCGTGAAATGGAATCCTCAAAGTAGGCTATAAAGACATAGGTAATATGTTAATATAAAGGAAAGTTTCGCAAATCATTGCGAATTTATCACCTACGTGGGAAGATGTCACAATGGTAACATAAAAGTATGATGATAATAAACAGCTGATCTGAGTTCACGCAACAATCATCATTCTCTTAATTTATTTGTAGTCAGCGCAGCATGTCTTCTTCTTCCATACTTCTCTAGTACTCGTCATCTCATCAGACACCTCCTTTCTTGTCATATCATCCTTCATATTATTGGCAAACGAAATGTAACAGGAGATTATGCGCTAATTTATGTTCATGATCGTCTTCTTATGGCCTTAAATAAAGACTATCCCAAAAATGAGATACTATTTAAAATCACCACATCGGGCTAGTTTGTTTGTTGTTGTGATTACTCTAATTTTATCAAGAACGTAATTGACATACAATTATTTAAGACCAAAAGATGAATCGTTCATGTGGTACAGAATGAGGAGAGGAAAGTCAGGATTGCTTCTTGCGGCTTTCAATTAAAATCAGGGCTAAATGCAGCTAGAAGTGTAAACCGTTCGCTACTACATCCATAATAGGACATCTGTCAAGTCGCGTTTGATGAATTGCAGTTTGTATATGCATCTTGAGTAAGGAGACTGGCCAGTTCTACTCGAAGTCTGAATAAATTATCTTAGTATCTATAATAATATTTTAAATGCGAAAGTATGGATGGCTTCATTTTTGTTACTCAATCACGCCAGAACGGTTGAACGGGTCTAGAGATAGATTATAGTCTGGAAAAGCACCTAGGCTCCTACTTATTCTCACACGTACACGTCAAAATTACCACGCGAACGAAGTTGCGAGCAACAGCTAGTTATTCATATCTTTTGACACCTAGCGTTTCGTGAAAAAAAGTTCTACGAAAGATGGCTAATGGATTTATAACCATGAAATGTCATATTTTTTTAGTAAAGGTTAACATTGTGGTTATTTAGTAACCTAGGGTTACGTGTACAGGAACTCTGACTGGCAGTCAAGTACACAAAAGTCATGATTGCACGATGAATTTGTAGGTACTGAACTTCACTGTGGGACGGTATCACGATGCGCTATCAGTCAATGATCGAGAGATCAATTATGGTTATTACTAAATCGTGATTAGTTTACATCTTAAGTTTATAAGAACCTTTATTTTTTAAGTCTGTATTATTGGGTATGGTAAATAATTTTTGTTAAGGCCTCAATCTTGAGCCTTATGCGTAATAGAATAAGTTCTTGAATAACATATTTAATTAATTGTGGGTAATTTTTTTTTTAAATGTGTTTTATCTTACTAGGTTGGTAATGATAAAAAATACAGGCAGTTTAAAGTATGAATTTAGGACGGACTGTATTTTTCCATTGACAAAGGCGAATATTTCTTTCGAATCAGGTTGGTTAAAAAAAAATGGATGTGACAAACACTGATTATATCTGGTCTAAATTTTTTCAAAACTTTGTTGGAGGTCGTGGCAAAATAATAACAGCCACTCGGGTCGATCTTTAGGTTAAGCCGTGCTTGCCTAGGTAGGTCTATGGATGGGTGACCACCCAGCACACACCGAGTTTCTTCCATGCCTTGAAAAGCACGTTAAGCCGTTGGTCCCGGCTGTCATTTGTAGATCTTTGACAGTAGTTACAGTCAGTGGCCCAAAAAGTCTGACAACCAATCTTACCAAGAGGTATCGTATTCCCCAGTAGAAACTGGGTTGTGAAGGTCAGATAGACAGTCGCTTCATGTAAAATACTAGTATTCAGCTGCATCCGGTTAGACTGGAAGCCGACCCCAACATAGTTGGGAAAAGGCTAGGGCAGATGATGACGATGATACTTTTTCTAAATTTTGTTAGTTGTGCCAGACAAAACCACTTCTTATGGTGTGATTAGTCAGATTTGTAAAATACAAAAAAAACCTACAAGTGGGTAATTATCATATTAGTCATTTATACAACATTTGTATCTCTTCCTAAAAAACAAGTTTCAAAAACCGGTTTTCATTTTTGGTTCGTTCGATATGGTTAAATTTGTCGACTTTGTCAACCTAATTAAATGGCTCGGATGCTATAAAATCGGTTGAATGAGCATCTATTATGGGGGAAACTTACGCGTAGGTAAAGTAGAGAATTTACATACACGTGTGTTTTACTGTGTACTTATTTAGAGTGTGTATGGTGCTATCAGACTGTGTGTCAGACATTGCAAATATGTGTTTTACTGTGAAAACATATTTATACTTTACGCTCGAAAAGAAAGTTCGGCCTATAGTAAATATTTATGTTTCTATGCTAATATTATGACAAATATCACCACCATAAATCAGCTATGGTTAAATAAAAATAATTGACAGAAATAATTCGTCTTGATTTGTACTCAGAAGCGACATCGTTATTTATAACTTTTATCAGAAAAAAATACCTACTTTCAATAAACCTGTACACTTCCTTTCAAAGTTTGATAAAAATCTGTTCCGATATAAACGCGTTCAATCATTTTTATTCCGCGAATCAATTTTAAGGGACACTTTTTATAATTTTGGACTCATTTTTCAGGTCATTGATTGCTTTCAATTGAGTTAAAATATTACCTACCTTTTATACATAAGTAGTGCTTGCCATGTTTTTATCTTTAATCTTTTTTCACTAAGGGTGAGCCAGCCTATCAAGCTACCCGAAATTGTAAAATTTTCCCAATCAACCTTGAACCTTGCTTAGTAGCGATAAACTTGAAAATATAATTTGAAGGAATACGGGAATGACGAAGACGGGCAAGCGTCGTGACCGCGCCCTGCCTTTTCTGTATTGCGTCGCGACGCTTCTATACATTTTGTATGAAAGAGACGCGGAAGAGACATATGTCTGCGCCCCGTCTGCGTCTTTCGTCTTTTCTGTGTGTCCTGCGACTTAGGTTGTTGGAATCCCCACACTAAATTAGTAACATCGCGAACAACACTAGCGTGTCTGTTTTGGTCGCCACATTTAATTCGGATCTCGTTCACTTCCTTCCAAGCGGGGTCCGCGATAGGACACCGGATCGCCTCGTGCTCCGACCTTGTCATTTTGATGGTGAATATTGTTTGATTGATTGGTGATGAATATTGTTTGATTGATTGGCGTGGCGATTATGGCAACCCCCCCCCCCCCTTTGGGGGAGGCCCATGTCCAGCAGTGGACATCTTTCGGCTGAGGTGGTGATTGGTGAGAATACATCTCCTTACAAGAACTGGCGGTTTCCTTTACACATCCACTATATATAAAACTCTACAAGTGTTGAAAAAACAACGTAGATTGAATTATAAAAAGTGTTTCTTAAAAATAGTTTATAGGAATAGTTATAGGAGGTTGCTATATTATACATATATTTTTAGGTGCATACCTTGATAAGCGTCTTTGACATTGACTTCTGATGAATCGTGATTTTTATCCGAGGTAACGATTAGAGTGCATCACAGTGCATGCTAAAATTTATTATTGTACTAATTTATTATTGAGTTAATTATCTTGTGCAGACGAACTAAAAATAAACTCTGAATTTAAATAAATAATCATGACTACTTCCTGGTTCCAAAATCATTAAGTTTAATTTTACACTCCGACATTAGATTTTAAACTAAGTAGCTCTATATTGATGTTATAAATGTGAGCAAACCTCTTGAGAACTTGTTCAAAAGGTTGGCATTGCAGTCATGAATAAATGCATTTTAATAAAGGATTTACAAGAGCAAAGAACGTGTATGTTTTTCTGATTTGTTTGTGTTAAACCCAAAACAATTGCTAATCAGAATTTCAAAGTGCTTTTTTACGTAAGTAGAAAAATAAGGCTTTTAAATAAGTTAAGGATAAGATAATACATTGTTTTTTGTACTTGTCCGGAACCGTGGATGGTTGAGGTAAATGTACAAGTGCATGAAACCTATTTTGATCACTTACCACTAGGCTTGCGGCCTTTAAGTTGTGCAGCCGAAAATACAAGACAAGCCTGGCAAAGACTTCCTTAATCATGAGATAAGAACCGGATATTCAAAAAACAAGATAATCATCAAAATACTTAATTCATTTTGGTTTCTAAAACACACATTCTCTATAATCAACATTAATGAAGGCGTCGATACAATTAACATCTCTATGTTATTTGCTCAAGCTTAACCGGAAAATCTACAAAGATGACGTAGTTCGCAAAACAAATCGATTATTATCTTCAAAACTACTTTGTAACAATTACGTTTAGATAATTTGCACGTAAAAACAATAATAAACTGTGCCTCATTGTTTGTGGTGACGTCATCTCGATTAGCATACGCGTCATGCACTGTGCATTGATCCTTAATGGGTTTTACACACCAAAGCACACAGCCTTTAAATATAAAAATAATCATGTCGGCGACATGCACCACTCTTCCGATCTAGCCTCTCGCTTGCTGTTCACCCCCAGAGACACCCTAAGCCGAGGCTTGTACTTTACACGGGGTGCCCTTAGCGTGAAGTCGCTTAGTTTTTATGTTTTTTGCCTCTGGCTGGAGATCTTTCACTCAAGGCACCCACAAGATACTCCGGTTAAGCAGTCGGCAACCTCCTAGGTGGACCTACGGGATATCATTTACCAAAAAAAAAAGACATGGACCTGCGCTTGTTACCCGCGAAAAGTCTTTGCGACTAGCGTACGCGCTCAGTTTCCAGGCGACAATCAAGCTGTAGTGTAGAAAAAGTCACACATCTTGTGCCGCCATTAAGTTAGTGAAGTTAAAAAGTTATATGAATTGCAATGATTTGAAGTCGCCAAGACATGTTCGCGGGTTGGGGCTTTAGTGTGTAGAGACCTTAAGCATTGTCATAACACTTCAGAACCACTCCAGTACTTTACAAACACAGTAATTATTTGTTGGAAAACAATTCACCGTGTCGGACTATAAGTTTCGATTGTATTGTATTGCGTCTTCATTTTCACACGCAATTTGGAACAGCGACTATGATTTGGCGTGCGAAATCGAAATAATATGTTGTTATCGTTTTTCTTTACATTCCGGACAAGATGTCTTAACATGCTTTTAAATCTGATGGTAATAACGGTTTAGTGTGAACTTTAAAACTTTCGGTTTTCTTAGAAAAGAAGTCAGAAGGCAGAAGAAGGCAGAATACAGCAGCAGATTCCTAGGAGTAAAAACCACACAGGTCAATGATTTTAAATGTTATCAATAAAACTTCTGCCTACAGGCAACGCTTGGGATTTACAAGCAATAAATCTTAAGCTTTTCAACTCAATTGAATAAAAACACTTTGTACCAATTCAAATTTTTCAATTTTTTTTATTTAGTGCGTCCCACATACCGCTTATTTATCATCAAACGAAAAGAACGGTTGGTTTGTTTATCGATATCTTGATAATATCTTAATTTTAGATTTTATTTACGCTCATAAGATGATGTAACTTTGTTTGACTTAGTTAACAGCAATAGCACTAATGGCTGATTTAGATTTGCGTAAGATACGTGATACTGACATGGAAACTCACATTAGGACTGAATAACGCTTCGACACAACTCTTCCTGCTTGAAGTAGATTCACTACTTACCTATAGAATATAATATACCAATGTAAATCAACCATGCGCCCTGGATAAAAAATAAGAATATCTAGGTATCTGACCTGTACATTTGAACTAAGAAAAGGTTAAGTACATTCTTTTAGATTTAGACGATAGATGCTTTAAAAAAACTGACGATAAAAGGCCGAAAGATAGACTTTTTAGAACAGAAAAAGTTTATTTATGTCTAGAAACGTTAGAGCGCTTTCTGACAAGTGTTTTTTTTTTACATTTATTCTAAATTATTAAAAGAGACAAGACGGCAATCTTCTGAAGTATCAAGCGCCAAGAGAGATAGTCTTATTATTTTTTCTTTAAAAAAAAGTCTGAAGAACTTATAAACTTAATGCTATAGTACTATAGTGAGCAGCAGAGTTCGCGGGAAACTAATCCTCGAGGGTACAAGAGAAGGCTTCCATGTTTCTTGAAGTTACAGACAGCAAAACAAATTGTGTTTAAAGTTTGACAGAGTTTTACATTAAGGGGACATCGTTTGCAGGCGTATTGATGTAACAAGTATGATATTCGTATACCTACATTATTTTTGATTGGAATGTTGACTGTACGAGTTAACATGAGAATGTGACGCTAATTTGTTTAGCTTACTAATTTGATTATCGGGTCCAAATTGCTACCTCAGAGACTCCACTATAAGTTATCGTTTCGTAAATAATAAATCAAACGTGATTGATTTGTATGATAATTATATTTGCCAAAGATAGGTTGAGATCAATGTCCGAGGCTGGACTACGACGATATTTATTACTGTGAAGTTTTGTAGTTTCCATGCTTAAGTAAGTTGGAACCCATGTACTTGTAAAGGTTTATGAACAATTTAAGTAACGACTTTATCTAAAAAACTTATTCAGTAGTAAACTACGGAATTTATTGAGGTATTTCCCGTATTTCCAAATCTTCCACTTCAGAATATTATACCGAATTTGAAAGTTCCGAATTGAAAGATACCTACAATAATTAAAATTGCAATAACAGTGTTGCTTCAAAAATCCCTTAATTAAAGAAGATTAAAAAAAAAAAAAAACCGGGTTGCTTGAAATCTTTAGAATCTCAGTAAAACGGTAAAGTTATATTTGAAAGAAATAATGCTCGGGTATTTCATTATTTAACTGTCCGACAACTGCCTTTAACTTCAAAGTTATGGCTGACTGAAGGTAAACGTGTAGTAGTAATTGTTCGTGGTGCGAAGCAAATAGTTACTTACGTATAATTACTGCCTCTAACATATTAATTTAATATGCTAACATTTGCAATGGTGTCGATTCTGTTGTGCACAGACTAAACTTAATTTAGGCTATTGCCATCTTTTTCTTCCAATAAAACGAGAAAGAGACGGACGTAATTTAGAGCTGTCAAATTTAGTTGAAACTAATATTTCCATACAAATGAAGGGTGCACGTAAAAACATGTCGACTTAAACACGGTGAAGCGCAAGGCTTAAACTAGTTTGACATCTCTAACTTAGTTCATAGCTATAGCCGTCCTTTTCTCGCACTGCCTTTTAGTAAAAGATAGCAATAGCCTAAATTAAGTTTAGTTTGTGCACAACAGAATCGACACCAATGAATTTTGGAATGGCATAATTATGACTTTAAAAAAAAAAAAATAGTTATCCATGTACGATTGGTATTCAGCTGCATCCGGTTAGACTGGAAGCCGACCCCAACATAATTTGGAAAAGGCTAGACTGATGTTGATGAATTTAATACCTATGTATTGTTATATTAAATCTGCTCTGATTCACAAAATATTTACACTCGGAATGTGAACCTCCTGCCCTCAACCACGTTAACAATTTATTACGACAAGGTTCAAGAGATCAACTAACTGTCAATAAGATGTCCATTTAAACTCCAAGAAGACTTAGACCGTTTTTCCCAGTGGTGCTTGGCCAATAACATGTTACTTAATGCTGACAAATGCAATCACGTACATTTTTCTAGGAAAAAAGGACCGTATTTTCGTAATTATAAAATTAATGGCCAAATTATCTATGAGAAAGAAGTAATTCGTGATTTGGGTGTTTATATTGACAATAAGCTTCGGTTTAATATACATGTTGATAAGATTGCTACTAAAGGGTTTAAGATGTTGGGTTTCATTCTGCGTAACTGTAAAGATTTTAAGCGCGTCTCAACTAAAATTGCAATCTTTAACTCAATTGTCAGATCAGGCTTAGAATATTGCAGCATAGTTTGGACCCCATTCTACGAAATACATAAACGTCGTCTGGAATCCGTGCAGAAAAGATTTCTTTGGCATTTGTCATATCACTGTAATATGGTCAGAAATTTAACTAGCTACAACTCACGCTTGAAACATTTCAAACTTATGAGTCTGGAAAATCGCCGTATGATCCTAGATCAGCTGTTCCTGTACAAAATAATAAACACTCACTTTGATTGTCCGCGGTTACTAACTCAAATAAACTTAAATGTGCCTTATAAACTTGCTCGTAAGTCTAGATATCAGTTGCTTCGCGCTAAGGGCTTTAAAACCAATCTGGGTCATTTTTCAACCATTAACAGAATGCAAGTTCAATTTAGTCGCCTGTCACGCTCGCCTAATGTTGAGATTGATATGTCTTACTCATTTCGTAAAGTCAAGTCTGTCTTGCGTATGTCATTGTCCTGAAAGATTGTAAAAATTGTATTTTTACATTACTTTATGGTAAGATCTGTTTTGTAACTGCATTTTCTTCTCCAATGTTTAATGCATGCCGTGGCAGCCTTTAATTAAGGCTACACCATAAAATGTAAAATTCAACATGAGTTCTTAACATGTATTTTTCGTGTATGCTTTGTTGGTTGTCCTCAAATAAATAAATAAATAAATAAGGCACACAAATCTTAGACGTTCCTACAAAAAAGAAAACGATAACACCAGTCAGGAATACAACTAGTCACGCACCTGCATTTAGCTAATCATTTATGTAATATATCTTTAACACCTCTTAATGCATTTAAATGCATTAATATGAGAGAACCCAGTCATATCTTACGGCTAGTTAGAAGTTATAACATCAAAATTAATGGGTGCCTGCTGTATAAAAAATGCTAATATTTAGCCAAGGTCGGTATTGCTGTGATCATTAATTCATCGGTTAGGGACGCGCAGTATGAATAAGGCAAGGTGTTCAATCATGTATATGTATGTACTTATGAGTCTTAATAATCTAGACGTTAGCTGATCAAAGATTACAATTAACTATTGGTTTTAGTACAGGTCTAGAATAATTGAAAATATTTTTGGATGCATTCATAAAAATAACAGTAACCATTTCCTCTGAATTTTGGTGCCTTTATTTTGTTTTATTGTTTAGTTATGATCCTTGATTTATAGCTTCTAGTCCTCGTGATAGATTGAACACACTCACTTTATTTTATCAAATATCTTCCATGTGTGTCGACTAGTAACTGTCCTGCGTTCGAAATTTTGTTAGCAAAAACGCAAAGTTCAGTTTGCGCCACAATTTTAGAAAATGACTTGTATAATAGAAGGTTCAAATACTGGTTTAAGTGGCAATTACATTAATTACAAGGATTTGAAAATTGATTACGTCCGGTATACTCATGTCATCCATCAATCAGCTCCGCTAACATCATCATGATGTTTTTTCACAGAAGAACTACTTATTTTATAAAAACATCAAAGGCTTGTCCTGTTAATTCTCTAACACGCTGTTACCACACTATGCCCTTTTACCTCCAAAATGTGCGGATAATCTTAAGCAGTAGGTATCAAGGCTGTCGCTCTAACCGCGTGTGGCTGCAATGTGCTGAAATTAACGAAGCACTTGTGAGAAAATGATGACATATTAACACCTATAGCTCTTGGATTCCGCAATGACGTTTATTACGTAGATATATTCATAGCTCTTAGAATTGAAGGTGTAGGTGTATGGAATTTATACATTTTGAGAGAGTTGGAGTTTATTGCCAGTTCTCCTCCATAGCATACGAATACGATCAATTCGGACCGTGCACCTGGCTTATTGGTAACGTTTCATAGAATAGAATATAATACATATTTATTGTAAAAACATACATACATAACAAGTATACATCAAATAATATGTGCAAGGTGCAGGTCTTAACTAACAGGTAGATCTGGATGTTTTGCCATTTATGGCGTACAAAATAAGATTTTTTTGGCTTAGAATAAACCATAGGTGTGCATGTAGACGTAGGTTCATGTGAAATAAAATATTTTTAATTGAATTTAAGAGGCTACAAGTTATTACCTATCCTTTTTAATTTTATCTCCTTGTTTATAGAGACAACCATATTTTCATTGACGAGCCTCAAGATGTAAATTATGAGCTGATGGAAAAGTAAAAGAAAAATGTTTTTGAAACGTTCTACATGACCTTAATTTAAGGTCAATGCGCTAATGTAGCCGAAATTAAATTATTAATAATTATGTTTTTTTTGCAATTAACCGGCAGTTGCGCACTTACAAACTTTGACAATTTCGTAGGCTACTCTTGTGCTGTCACCTTAATAAAAAATATAAATCCAATTGCGCACCTCTGCAAGTTTCATTATTACTAATTTTACTAAAATAATACGGCATATACGTAGACAACTACATGATTTATAATACGAGGTCAGCCGTATAATGCGCTACAGAATTATTTTATTAATATCTCTTGCTACATTTAAATAGCAAACCAAAAAGAATTAGTCAAGATTAATACTTGCACTTACGATAAAAAACAATATCCGTTTCGCTTAGTTTCCTCTGATAACCCGTAAATTCATTCCGCAGCGGAAAACGATGCAACTGAAATATTCCAATCAATTTAATCTTGGCTACAAATGATCGCATTAGATGCGATCAAACTGACGGAAACCGTCATGTTAATTTAGTTATAACACAATCAAAATTCAGATAGGTAATATTTGTGATAATTAAAAGTTAAGATTATTTTTCGTGAAAAATCTACAAAAATATGTCCTAGGTACCTACTTATGTCTCAGTTGGAATAGATAATTTAAATAATTAAACAATGTATGGAAATAATGATGACGGTGTTTCCCAAGATTTCCCAAATTCTAATTCATCTCTTGTAAACTGAACGCGATCCGCCAAATATCTAATCCGCGTTCAAGAACTGTCATTTTCAACATTTCATAGCAATAATGACAGCTAATAGCTCTTTATTGGTGAAATTCGTCGTAAGACGCAATCTATGAAAATGTACTCTTAGCGGGTTAGGCACGAAATTATCATCTATCTCTTTGCCTCACGATTTCCATGACTTTTGCGATACTCTGCCATTATTTATTTAAGGTACTCCATAATTACATGGGCTTACGTAACAATGAGTCACGAATACGCCCATGATTGTCGTGCCAAAGCTATTTAGTTCGATAGTATTCAATTCAATGACCGCAGTTTTTGTACTAAATTCTTATATGGAACAATTAATGGTTCGATGTCAAT
Source organism: Xestia sexstrigata (assembly GCA_941918905.2). Classification (NCBI taxonomy): domain Eukaryota; kingdom Metazoa; phylum Arthropoda; class Insecta; order Lepidoptera; family Noctuidae; genus Xestia; species Xestia sexstrigata. Next base: position 11,604,099 of record OW799212.2, on the reverse strand, counting down.
ACACAATGGGCCATGCTGGTTTTGGATGGGACAAACTTGGCGACGATCTTTTTTGAATGAATTTTCTGTTCCAATTTGCGATTAGAAGAGGAACATGCAATAATTAATATTAAAAATAAATTCAGCATTCGAAGTTTGATATACGCTTTTATGTTTTATCCTGTTCGCAATAAGGATCAAAATTCAGTACATGTTACAGGATTTATCGCAATTTGAATAGCAATAAGGACCGTGTTACGTAGAGAACGTATTTGTATTGCCGGATATTGACAACTCAATAATTATTACGCGTCGGCTGAGCGCTTCTGAAATTGAATTTTGTACACCTACAATCTACATATCCACCTACATATAATAAAATTGAACAGCATAGCTACTAGGATCCATAATATTTGTATAATTTTCGTTTGTGTGTGATTTTACAATGACACAAGATTTTCGGGGTAGTTTATCAGTACGAGCTTTTAAATTAAATGAATTGGATTGACACAAGCTAAGTTACTGAAACCTACAAAAAAAACCGGCTAAATGCGAGTCGGACTCGCGCATGAAGGGTTCAGTACCATCGTAGTAGGGGCTCCTTTTAATTTTTAATTAATCTTTATTTTTATTATTTGTTGTTATAGAGGCAACAGCAAAAACATCATCAGGCATAATACAAATTAATTAGCCAGGGCTGTCTACTATGGTTTTACTTTAACCCTGTGTAGCAAATGTTTTTGATACAAGCACAATTTGCCAATAGCTTTCCCAATGCTGGGATCATGGGTTGAGTGCGGTATGGGGTTTATCATTCCTTAGAGTAACTTGGGAATTAATGTATGAAATTCTTATATTTGTAGTTCAAAGGAAATGGAGTACTTTGGAAGTAACCCCTTCGAATTAACATTCCGTTTTCTTCATCTCTTCAAAGTTTGAGTAAATCGGTTTCTCCTAGGCCGCGCTCTAGCTTCACATCAGGTGAGTTGTTGCGGCCAAACGCAAGCATATTTAGAAAACAGAAACCGTTTTGAGAACGGTGGTGATGAAATAATTTAGACAAAGCTGATACTTGTAGCCTCCTATTCATAGCAAAATATTATATCAAACCAAAGTATAAAACCATACACCTGAAGTCTTATAAGTAATTCGTGTTTAATTTGTTTTTGATGGCATAAACTTCGTAACACACCGCAAAATAATCGCGTAACCTTAACAAACGACATTTAAGTTTTAATAAGTCCTTTCAACACGGAGTTTGTACAGTTAGCGGCATAAATCTGTGAATATTTCGGAATTTTGAATGAAATTAACATAGATTATTTATTAATAAGGAAATATGGCAACATTATGACCGTAATTAATCAAAAGAATAACCTCTAAATGACTATAACATAAGTTATAAAACTTTTCTGTTATTTGAGATTTTCATTTATTTTTCTCTTTGCATAATACAAATTACTTCAGATCTTGCCTGTAAACTAAATACTTAACCGTAGCCTAACACTATAGAACGACGTAACGTTCAAGCGTTTCTCGTTACCTTTTTATTTTTAAACTTAGAACACTTTATCTTGCATCAGAGCACCACGCCAATCGTTCTTACTGCACCAAAGTAAGAGCGCTGTCTTTGTTAAAACACTGATGTGTGCTTGATTCTAAGTTTGAAATATGTTTTTGTTTTTAAAGAACAACATTATTATAACGCTTTTCTAAGCTGTTAATGTTATAAGTATGACTGAGTGATGTAACTATACCAACCAATCTCCTTAATGTTAATTCCAGACACTATGACATGTTGACGTAGGTACCTATCGTTACACAATACACAGAAACATACAGGGTGCAAACAGACTCTTCACGAAGCCGTCAACCAGCAAGCAAGCATTCAGCAGCAAGCATTCTGTATCATCAAACTAAGTAACTCTACGCAAAAAAAAATGCTAGAAAATGACTTTTGTTTTTGGGCTGAAAAATCACGTTTTTTGGTATGACTTAAAACATTGTGCTGATGGATGGATTGAATAGTACGGGGCTTGTGAAGGTGTTTAAAGTAAAAATCTTACATTAAAAACACGTATTAAAAAAAAAACTTGCGAAAAAGTAAAATAAAAAGGTTCCCAGGTATGGTCTACTAAACTCTAGAAACAAAAAATTATCGCTACGACGGGGAAAAACAAGTGCCTTTCGGCTTCGTTATGAGAGTCTTTTTACACCCTTTATACGTTTAAGCACATTGGTTAGTACCTACCTCACGTCACAAGTACTTGAGCCAGCGAACCTCATACATGAAAATTCGCTTTAAAACACTCGTTATGTCTAAAATCGTCACAAACATGAGTTTTCTACTAAGTTTTATGGCTTTTAGGTCGTTATTCTTTTACGTGTTGAACCCCATTTTTGCTGAGACAAAAAATCATGAATAAAAACAAGCCATCATTAAGAATTTAGAATGATTGGTCGTTGAATGAAGAATGAACGTAAACAGTATCGTGAATTTTATGATAAGTGTATGTTGGTAGCTATTCACGCTGTAGCTCATATGTTTATATTGCGAACTGCTTGTCATTCTTTGCCATGGGAAAATACACCCGATAAAGGACTATTGGTAATAGAATTTATTAGAAAAAGTGGTGTTTTTGTATATAATTCTGTGTAAAATATATTTGACACAAGTGATCTACTTTTTATTAGTATAGCAGTTTCAACTCTTTTCAATAAAACTGTTTCAGCGTCTTTTTTTTCAGTTTAATGTTTATGCGCTTGTTTTTAAACTCTCCAGACACGATAATTAGTTGAAAAAAATGTCGCATGTTTTCTATTTGAAATTCGAGTATATTTATTGCATTCCAGTGGGTTGGGTAACCGTCTACTTATCTGTCAAATGGCAATTATGATCCCTTTTTGCCTTTGTTGCAATTTGAAATAAACCAAACGATGACGCTGAACATTTTTAATAATCATCCATAAACATTAAATGGGTCGAAAATTTCCGATTGAATCCACATAGATAATGATTGGAAAACATTGAACTGTCTCAGAGTTTCCTTCGCCAATTATGAGAACAGAAACCTGCTTACTATACTGGTTTTCAGCGATAATCATAGCTGTGTATTAATCCTACAGACCTCTAATTACTACTGATTAGTGTCTAAACGTTAGAAACGTCCTCATTTACGCTCAAGAGCTTTCTAACGGTGACATATTCGGATGATTAGAATACAAGTCTGGTACAAAAGTTAAGTAGGTACTTACCTACATTCATTTGACGATGATAGAAATTACCTACTGACAATAATCGTTAACAGTTTCTTTTTTACAAAATAACGTCTACTTTAAAGAGATATTGACACCAATCTGTTCCCTGAAAGAAAAATAACTAAAAATGGAATAATCAACTTTGAATACTACAAAGAGCCTAAAGATAGGCTCGCTTGCACTACAAATCTCTAAAAGCACTTTAAAACATCATTGACAGAAATAGCACGATGTTTTATGTGATGTTTATCGCGTACATTGTAGACTAGCTTTTGCTAGCGGCTTCGCGCTCGTTATCCACGAAAATTAACCCACCGGAACGTTTAAAAAGTAGCCCGTGACACTCGGGAAAATTGAGCTTGCATTTAGTGAAAAAAAATTCGGAATTGGATCAGTAGATCCGAAGATTGCTTCTTACATAAAAACTTACAAATTTTTACCTCTTTACAAGATATATATTAGTACTGATAATGTAGTGTGAACTTATCTTATACCTAACTATCTAAGTACCAGTACATATAGTAGTTACTTGTAGGTTGGGAGGCATTCAACCGTGCCCATTCCGATAGTAGTGGTAATGGGAATAAGAACGGCGCCAGGCGGATTGTGAGAGAGACAATAGCCGTCTGAAAAAACTTTGACTCTTTGGCACTGAGGCACCGCTGTGTCAGCTTACCTAGATGTAAAACTAGATCTTTTGTAGGAAATGGGGTGAACATTGTGCTTTAAAGTTAGGTAGGTCATAATGCAAGTGTATTTATTTATTTTAACTTCATTTACAAGAGTAGTTAATAGGCGGAGATTGCATCTTTTTGAATAAAGACGGGTTTTGGTTAGCGTGAATATTCAACATTGAAAGATAAATGTTGAAAAATATTTAATAGAAAATTTGTAATGGAAAGGTGTTGCAATTTATATTAATTTATTATCGTGTAGCTTGAATCTAAGCGATATTGACAACTTTGAAATTACGAAGGCTAGACGCGCGAGATTAACGATGTAGTCGTGAATCTGAGTAATCGTAATAATTACTGTTATGTTCGAATGCAATTAGGAACGATTCCGAAGCAGTATTTCTCCGGCAAACAATTGAATTGGCGCATCAAGAGCTATCAGATAACCCGATTCTCATATAAAGTGCAATGTTTCAGAAGATTGCATTACAGCCTAATGCTCAATCTGATTTAAGCTTTACAAACATTAATTAAAATGTTCCTCAATCTGAACATTAGCATCGCAAACTTCAATAAGAACGGTACAGAACAGTAGATAAATAAAAAAATATCTTTAATGGTTTTAAACTTGAGTGCCAAGCTTTGTCTATTATTATACGTGATTTTGGGCATACATTCGAAATTTTTAAAACTAGTTTTACAAGTTATACAAATATAAGGTAACTTGACCATAAACATCTCCAGAACGAACACATTACTAGGCATTCTTTCCAAAGTTTTGAAATAAATCATTTTTTTCTTTCTCTTCCAGATGGCGAGTCTAAACCACATTGTTCTTGGCTTTCTCATCTTGCAAATATACGTCCATGCAGCACCAAGTGACGTCAGCAAGTTGGAAGAAATCGCCAAAGTTGAACTAGCAGACCCCAAATTTGAACAAGCAGACCCCAATTTAGAACAAAAAGACCCAAAGCTTGACTCTGAACCGAAGGAAGTTGAAAGTGATAACAACTCCACCGAAACACAACGACACAAGAGATGGTACAATCCTTACAGTTATGGATTTCCTCCTTTTAACCCTTTTACTAATCCAGGGTTTAATAAAAGAGATGACGGATCTAATACCGGTTACTATCCAGAAGATCCCTTAGCACAAATACATCGGCGGATACAAGAGATTGCCGGGTATGTGAGGCAGCCTCAGCAACCACCGCCGCCACCCCAATTTCCTATATTCCTCCCAGTGCTTTTCGTTCCTTCTGATTGTAACTGTAACAATGAAAATCAAAACCCAACTGAAACGCCGGAACCAGAAACTGAAAGCCCCGTAACACCTAATACCAATGACGGTGATAACACTGACAGCACAACGCCGACTGTAGTAAGCCGCTGGCCTGCAATGGATGACAATAGGCAAAACTGGGGTTTAGTCGTGAATGAAACTGACTCAGAAGACGGCGTAGATTTCAACAGGCCGATTTCGTTTGATCCTATCAGATTGAATAAACCCTTTAGGCCACCACCGCCTGTGGAGCACGGAACCGTACAAAGTGACTCGAATAACCAGAATCGACCCCAGTCAGACGCACCAAGTTTTCAAACCACGCCTTCAAGGCCTCAGCCTCCGACTACATGGCGACCTCCGCAGAGTAGGCCTCAGAACTCGCAGCCTTCTCGAAAGCCCACATCGGGCTTACCACCCCCGAGTTCATGCGATTCTGCCATCCTAGCCTGCTGTCATCAATCTTATATTGCGTACGATTGCTTCGCATCTCACGGGTGCCGTGATTTATCAGGGTTTGGAAACCCTTGTGACACCGACCAGATATTGAAAGTGATTGAAAGGTATCAGACATACTATGGACATAGATATGATTGAGACCCGAGAATTGGTTGTGGTAGTGATGTCCGTTTAGAAAACTACTCAATATCAGTTCCGAGATAAATTTAAAATAGTTATTTATGTTATTATAAGTGCTGTCCGTGATTGTTGGCGAACAAAGTAATAAATACGCTTGAAGTCTTGAACCTATAGCCTGCGTTCCAGGGAAATAAGTTTTTTCGAACAATAATATTGTTGTAAACAGTATTCATTCCAACCATCTCATTACAAAACATTATTTTCTTAAGTAAAATAGTAATAATGTACAAACGCCAGCTCATGAAGCTACTACAATCTGTCAAATTTCCTTAATAAATTTTCAACTTTATCGCTAAAGCATTAGGCTCAAGGTTGATTGGGAAAATTTGACAGTTTCGGGTAGCTTGATATGCTTGCGTCTGTACTTTATATTTTGATACTCCTAGAAGTTAAGCAGTTTTAATTTATTGCTAGTAAATACTGTAACTCTAGTATTTTTATACGAAGCTGTTGAAGTGTAAATACTCTAGTGATACATTCTTATACTCAGACAAGTACAATGTAAGGATAGTAACAATGTTCCTATCACCTATGTTTTAAAACTGGAAACATTACAATAAAATTGATTTGTCATAGACTAATTGACTTTGGTATTATTTTCCTTGATCTCTAGAACTTGTTCCTTATTTAAAACTTGATTTGTATTTGCAAAGTAACTATTAAGGTGAACGCACACTTATCCGCACCGAAAGACGCGACCGGTCCGAAAGAAACATTTTTTCATCCGTATAACGTGATCTATTCGTCAGATTCGACGCGGATAAGTGTGCGAGGTTTCATAGGATTTCATATAAGTAATTCTAAAAATTCTTCTTTCGGCTCTTTCGGTTCTTTCGGCTCTGATAAGTGTGCGTTCACCTTTAATGTCAAGCCGTATTTATAGGATTTACATCAACTTCTATTAAAGATCACCCGTTACTTAAGTTTCAAGTTTCGTAGAAACAGCTACCAAAATATTTATCCTTTCCTTACGTCACCTGTATCTATAAACAAGTCAAAGTGATTACTTGAGTAAAAGTCATTACGTAAAATACGATATTATTTTATTCTGTAGTTTAGTAATTGCTTGAAGTTAGAAATGTCAAAAGTTAGCTTTGCTTTCATCACGGGTCTTACTTCGTTTAAGTTCTTGCCTATTGCATAAAAATGTTTACGTAAGTAATTCCTTAAATTCAAGTAATGACTTTAACTTTACTATAGATACGGGTGTAAGATTAGGTACATCAATTCCATTTTATTCCATTCGTTACCTTAGATTCAAGTCTTTGTGTAGTAGAAAATATGACTAAACTATACTTTCTTTTTCATAACAATTGCTATTAGAAAATGACCACGCGAACGCGAGAGCGAGAGAAAACTATTTATGAGTACTACTCGTATTATGAATGGCCTGTACAATGTTTCCATAAATTGTTTGACATTTTGGCATATAAACAAACGCCAATAATTTACTTTGCTGTTTATCAATATTATGTATTGAGACTTTACATATATAATAAAAATACCCTTTTTATTATTATAAAAAAAAAATGACCAAATATTTAACTAATCTGATTTGCTCTAACACGTCAAAAATCATATCGTCTGGCTTGCCGAAAATTATTCTCTCCATCTGAACTCTTTTTGGACGACTTAATTACTGTGAGGGGCATAATAATGTAATTTTTTAAATATTTCAAAATCTTACGGAATTATAACCGAAGTCATTATATTAAGATTTTTTGCCCACACACCACAAAGTAGCGCGGATCATTACAATAGCAGGAACATTGGATTTTCCAATTATTACAAATCTGTGGTCTATGGCTTCACCTCATTATGTGTTATTGATACCAATTACATCAGTACAATGTACTATGGAGCCGAGTAATGACCGGTCAAAGTCAGGAAATGTAATCACGAGGAAATCCCAAGTTCAAAGGTGGCTTTAGTCATGTCCCTTAATATAAGGTCTACCTTTTTTCTTCGGATGGGAAATCATCAAATGACTCCTCCCGCTCTGGGCGGAGCAGGAGGGAGTGTCAGACTTTTACTGACTAAAACCCATCCATGTACCTTCATCGCCCTTTGTGTTCCGGGGCCACGGTATCTCTTTCGAACAGTCCCGCAGATATAAGGTCTACCTACTCCAACACGAAATATTTTCAGAGAATCATCTAACGTCTATAACGAAACCAAAGCAACGAAAAAAAAAAATGTGTAAGTGTTTTTTGTTTTTACGAAATTATTGTAATTACAAAATTTCTTGAGACATTTTGTTTGCCTAAAACCTTTACTACTTCGTAGTATGACGTATACGACGCGGCGACGTAGTAAACTAGCGTAATGGATGTTGGAAAATAAAGAGCCAGTATTTATTTTCAGTAGCGGTGGCCCAGTGGTGGCGGCCCCGACTTACGAACAGTAATGTCGTGGGTTCGAACCCAGGCAGGAGCATTACTTTGTGTATCGCTATCGCTAAAGCATTATATTCATGGTTTATTGGGAAAACTTGACAGTTTGACGGGAAGCTTGATGTGCCGGTGTACCCAGACAATAGGGAATATGCACTTAATTTTTTCTTCACTTATATCAATAAAATACAGTACTATCAACCGAGGAACAGTATTAAAAGTTAAGTTCAACTACTGCTTGTCGCTTAAAAATAATATTAAACTAATGCAATTTTCTATGACAGTTCAAACGTCCGTAGCTGTCGCGGCCATGATGTGACGTCATTTACCACAATCTGCCTTGTTTACACCAAATTTTTTACCCTTAATAGAATAATTTTACTAATTGTATCTGCTATAATCAAGTGAAAATTGCAAAAACAATATTATAATTAAATCTTAGTAAAACTTTTCAAATAAAAGTAAATAAAAGTGTTTTTTTGACACATAGACTTTGACGTCACTACCGGCGTTATCGAGGACGACGCGTTTTGACAGTGCGTTTCGTTTCACCAAAAACATGCTACATAAAACAGTAAATTGCAAAATTAGTGATGTATTAGCAACTTAAACAAGTGTAGCACAATGTTTTTATGGGCCAATACAAGGCATTTTTAATAATTATAAAGAGTTTTGTATTTCATGCATATTCCCTATTGAAGAATTGGATAACATTGATTTGTCGATTTGATTCCTAATGATGGCCTCGTTGGTCTAGTGGTCACAAGCACGACTGCTGAGCATGAGGTCCTGGGTTCGATTCCCGGGTCGGGCAAAGTTTTATTAGGTTTTTCCATCAGAAATTTCTCAGTAGTTTCGCAGTAGTTGATGGCAAAACGCTCGCCCCCTAATACAATTGACTTTAACCTTACTGGCGAAATGTGATTGCACTATTAGATCCACCTCTGACTAACCCTTCGGGGATTACAGGCTTGATGTTATGTGATGTGTTTAATATTAATATTATTATAGGAACCTACAGATAAAAAGCTTCCGGTATAAATTATCTATGAGACGATGAAGACCGTACTTCGTAATGTAGTTTAGAAGTCTTGAACTGAAGAAGGCGTTAAACACAGAGTGAATGCGGAAGGCAGGGAACCAGTTACACACGACTGCGATATATTAAAATCAGCATTTGCATAATAATTGTAGAGGAATCAATATTTATTACTACAAGAATTCTTACGTTTTTCTTATGAATACGAATTTCGTAAGCAAGTCATTGCTGAATGGTCGGAATTTTCTCATTAAATTTTTAATTTAACCTTCAACATTTTATAGTTTAAAATCATTTCGAGAAATTCGAGTTTGTGGTAACTCGATATGTTGGCGACTGTACCATCAATTTTGAAAGCTCGAACCATAATCATTTCTACGACATCGTACAGAATTGGTGTAGTAGGTTCTATTCTTATTGACAGTTAAAGTGTAATCGACTTCGTAATTAATTTTTTACTTCTAGCAATCGATGAACTAATCTACGGTTGAAACTATCCTGGGCCACATTGGCGGTATCCGGCGAATCACTTCGGTGAAGGACAGAAATGGAGCTATAGAGGACGTCTAACTCTATCTCTTCATAAATCACAAGCCAAGACAGTCGATTCCCTTTCAAGTTTTCTGTAACTATTCTGCAACTATTAAACTTCCTCTGATATACTCGTTTCTTACTGTATCCCACACAATCTTGTCACACCACACATCTACCACAACATTATTATCTCCTCAATCTTAGAGCAGCGGTGGCCCAGTGGTGGCGGCCCCGACTTACGAACAGTAAGTCGTGGGTTCGAACCCAGACAGGCGCATTACTTTGTGTAATTTATTTCATCACCACTGCTCTCAAAACGGTGAAGGAAAACATCGTGAGGAAACCGGCATGTCCAAGAACCAAAAATTCGAAGACATGTGACATCTACCAATCCGCACTGGACCCGCCGTGGTGTTTTTTAGCCCATTCCCTTTCAGTGAGAGGAGCCCGTGTCCCAGCAGTGGGAACATTATAGGCTGATGATGATGAAGCAATCTTTAATCCATCTTCTTCACAGCCCAGCATCCCGATTCGTCTAATCACGGACGGTGATCCTAGCATTACTGTCCCATAGTAAATAGACCTTGTTGTATGAGCTGCTGACGACATTCAACATTAGGGTGTTAAATCAATTACGAGGTGGACTATACATGCACACCTACAAAACAATCCAGCTCTTAAAACCGGTATCATAAATCAAAGTTCAAACATTTAAAAAATATGGAATTCCCACTTGTCCGAAAATGATCAAATAATTGTATTATGTTTAATAGGTTAGCTTTTGCCCGCGGCTTCGCTTGCGTTTTGTTCGGTAATTATCCCACGAGAACGTTTTAAATATAGGCCTATGACACTCACAAATAACGTGGCTTTCTATTGTTAAAATAATTTTCAAAATCGGCTCAGTAGATCCAAAGATTACCCCCTACAACCTCACAAACTTTACCTCTTTATAATATTAAGTATAGAAGTATAGATTTACAAATAACAATTTTTGAGAAACACTTTTTTTCCGGTTCATGTTTGTTTTTCTTGTCTCGTTTTTTTTCCCTGGTTTTTCCAAACGCCTGGAGTTGTGGAAAATTTCTGGTCATATGCAATGTAGCTGACCTGTTAAGATTTTAAGGGCACACCAACAAAATAAAAAAATGTAGGCCTAAACTTCAAAGATAAAATATGCAAATCTAAAAACAGGCACATTTTAATCAAGTTAGGTGACAAGCCGTGATGACCACAGGTGTACATAAATCAAGTGTTTTATGTTGCTGGGTTTTTACTACAACAAATATCACAATTAAAAGAAACAAAAATCTTGAGCTAGTAAAAAGTTCTTTACTAATCGCAGTGATTAACCGAAGAATCGACGTCATCACCAAATTTCACGATAACTAGCTATACCGATACGAAATCCCGCATCCCCAGTTATCGGAGAGAAACATGACTATGTAGACACGATGTTTATATAGCTTAATAAATACAAATGTCCCTCAGACGATAGTAGACTCAACCGAGAGGTAGACGTATCGTGCAGAACAAGTGAAAATCACCAAATTTCGTGTTAAAAACTAGGACAGCTATATCCAAACACAGGAAGAAATTAAGTAAGTTATAATTATTCATGTTTATGTTAATATCAAGCTATTTATATTAAAATTGCGCGTTTAATTACAATATTTCACGGAGACTTTTAACACGTTAACTACTCCGAAACGTTTACACTGTTGTTACACAATTTTTTGAGGTTATACTGCGAAAACCTGTTTTGTACATAATTGTCAGTAGGTACATAATATATGTGTATTCGTGTTTTTTTTTTAAACCTTTACTGACCTACGATTGTAGACACTAAGTAAAGTCATTCTAATTAGCGAATTATGTTAATTTGGAAGATTACCATAAATTACGTAGTAAAAGTTCTTACTATAACTTTCTAAATTCATAATAAAATAAAACAATGAATTCGCGAATCTTAACAAAACGGCAGACGTATAAAATACTATGTGTAATTACATTGTGGTTACATAGTTTTTCTAAGAAAATACACATGAGTAATATTTACAAGAGCTTGTGAATGGTCATAACGGTCATACCTTCGCGACCTTGACATTGCCTACGTGCACACATCCTTAAAAGGTTTCAATACGCCCAACATTTGATCCAACATTGTGCGGTATATTGGTAGTTGGCTCTATCTATACACACGCCATCGACCGTTGTCCTCGGCTCTGGGAAAACCAAGCGCGTCGGCTCGCGACATTAATGCATTTATTATACAGAATCACGTTTATCGTCACGTGAACCCACATTTTTAGTTATATAAAGTTACATGTTTCATGTTTATATTAGTGGTAATCATGCTGTATGTAAGACATGCAGATCTCCTTCTGTACTTGTTTGGTCAAGTTATGGCATTGTTTGTGGCTTAGTAGGAAGTGACATCTGCAACATACCATACATTACATTACTTTATTGACACTTAGTTGACATTGAATGCCTTCTTTTTTTTACAAGATAACACTGACCATCTTAAAGGAATACAAATATTCTTTAACATCATAAGCCGTGCCTATATTATGACGGCTTTTAAAGTCGTTACGGTATTTCCTTGAAAAAAAAAAGTGGTTTCTTATCAAGTTCATTCCACTAATAAATAAAGACGATGTAGAATTGTAGGTCATTCGTCGCTCTTTGACTAAATTCAATATTTTTCTTCTGTTATAGAAATGGCAACCTACACGACAATAATCATAGCAACATTGATGTTTGTGCAAACATTTGGGAGACCCGAGGTTCAAAGAAACACCATAACCAGCGGAAGTACTATCAAACCACCAGCAAGTTTAACCTACAATGAACTGAGATATATCCTCCAAGCAAGAAACGGTGTCGATGTGCCAGTACCTGTCACCCTGTCTCCATGCGCTAGAGCAATCCTCGGTTGCTGCAAAGACAACCAAATTAACGAATCATGCTCCGAAGCCCTCAAGTGTGGAGCATTCTTCTTCGACGACAACCCTTGCGATGAAAAATTCATACTGAGCGCTTTAAAAGCGGCCAAGAGCTTCTATCAGCAATTGAAAAACACCTCGTAAAGAAGAAATTGGTTGACAGTGCAAATAGTGAAAGACTGTGCTAATTTATTTGAAGCGTGTTTTACCACGACGTCCAAAATCGCGCGTTGAATTCTTTGGTTCTAAATGAAATGACATTTTTATTCAATACGATTTTGACCTTTTTTTTCGGAGTCTCAAGGTTGTTAATATGAACCTTGTCCCAGTTACTTTATGCATTTAATGTTTCAATGTAATTTATGAACGTAATACACAAAGTTATCAGCTAATTATCGTAATCTGAATGGCCGAATCTCTGTTATGATGTAAAAAAAAAACAGTTCATGTTTTCTTGTTAATACAATGTTATGCTTTTATATTACATCCCCAGACAATGTATGAAAGTTGTTTTGGCCTAATTACTTACCACTATATACACAAAACTACGATTGTATATAATGTTAACATAATGTGCGTGAGTACCTAAGCTTAGGGCTATTGTCTAGACCTAATGAAGTGTCCACTCAAGTTACACGCGAGATAAGCTATCTCGGTTCAGAATAGGCCAAGAAGCGCCTATTGTGTATATAACCATGTTTTAATTAACTACATACATGACACGTAACAAAAGACGTGAATTTTGATAGTATTTGGCTCAAAAGTTTCTGTACCGATTCGAGTAAAGGATTTAGCACATTACAGGTACAGTTTTTTCAAGTAAATGTTGAAAAATCTATCGTAACTACATAACACAAAGCTCACAATTCAATGCTTTCCTGTAAGTCGAGTAGGAGTCTATCTAGTCTGTAATGTGCGAAGATCTTTGATTTATTTAAAATGTTGGTTGACATTGATGTCAATTCTGTTGTGTACAATCTAAACTTAATTTAGGCTATTGAAGTATTATTATAATAATCTTAGTGCATTTTTTGTATTTTGTTAGACGTATAATTGCCTATAGTTACTTAGATTTATATTTATGCAAAATAAACCTTAGATTAAAAATCAGTCGACCATCACCATTTATATTCATGCAAAATAAACCATAGATGAAAAATCAGTCAACCATCACCAAAATTCATATATTGTTCACTTACCATAAATATTATTATTACTATAAGTTAATTATAATTCAGTTTCGTTAAGTAGCTACCTCTATCTAGCGTGTTTATCACGTCAAGATTGTCAACTGACGACACGGTTGGCGCAGTGGCTGAGCGATTGGCTGCTGCGGGAATCGAATTCGCGACTCGCATGCCGCGGGTTCGTTTCCCGCACGGAACAAATATTTGTATGGCATAGAGGCCTGGCTGGTTTGTGTATGTGAGTTTAGATGTTTGTAATCGCACCCACTGGAGAAAAAAAAAAACAAAAACTTTCATACCATGACGTCTCAAAATAGTTTGTAGTCCCCACTGCCATAATTTATTTTATTAAGTAGTATTATAGCATTACAGACAAACATATGAGTCAATTTATGATGTAACTATGTTTGTTAAATTCTATTGGATTCCTCTTAATTTTAATTTGATCCTATCGAATCTAAGTACTTATTTATAAATAATGCCTAATATGTAATAAATATAATTATATAATACACAAAGCGATAATTAATTAATAATTTTGTGTAAAAACTTGAAAGGATCGATGCCAAAATCCAAATTAAAAACCTTACTTAAACAATAACAAAAGTCCATTGGAATAAGTAGTTTTGTGCATATAAGTTTGAAAAGGGGCACTCTATAATGGTCTGGAGTCATTAAAGTACTTTGTTTATTCGCAAATGTAGCGGCTCGTTGTGGCCATTTTTCAATGATTCAGAGATTTATTTTTAAACGATAAAGTAAGGACGTGTTGACTGTTTATCTAAGTTAAGAATATTCCTAAGTCTATTTAAATAATAAATATAAATTCAAACAACAAGGACTATATTTTTAAGTTAAGAGCAAAACAAAATATTTGGTTGGGATAAAATACAATTTAAATCGAGTAAAGCTTGTTTGGCAAGGAGCCAAGGTGCCTCGAGGCAACAAGTGCTCGTTAAAATAATATAAATGTATTATATTTTTTATCGTTTTTATATCCTCATATTGTCCCATAGGACACAATTGGGGTTTTGAATACAATTTCTTGGTGGAAAGGCAAAATAGATTCGAAGTAGACTTTTTTTTTTGAAGAAATGGCTTGCTCGCTACCAGGGACATCTTTAAGGTAGTGTAGTACGCATGAAAATGGGCTATTGAGGTCAGATAAGCAGCCGCTCCATGTGGTTCGTTCGTGGTCCTGGTTAGACTGGAAGCCGACCAGAACATAGTTGGTAAAAAGGCTATGCAGATGATGAGTACTCATAAAAATAATCGACTTCAACTACTTAATACGTTTCGTCGAGCTAATGCGAACATGGAGAAACTGTTTTTCAGCAATAACTTTTGCGTAGGGTTACTTAGTTTGATGTACAGAATACTTGGTTGACGGCATCGAGAAGGGTTGGTTTACACCTTGTTTAGTATGTCTAAACAATAGTATGTTTCTCGTTTTACCACCCATAGGGTATGACCTAAACGCGCTTGTACACAGTGCAAGTTTAGCATGCAAATGGTACGTGCGTGCCTGCACGGGTTACGCGTGCGATTCGGAGTGTAGTCCCTTAACGTGCACACTGTTCACACGAGAGTAAAAAGTCTGTGCAGGTGCCTGAACCAGCGCATTTGCATGCACAATAACTATCATCTACAACCACATGAAAAAATGTGCAAATTCAGGCAACAATTGTAATCATTATTTACCACGCCAACCAACTAACATGAAAATGAGTGCCGGTCTACTAATAATGATTCTAAAATTATTAATATGCTCCTCAATATGCTTATTCTACATGTGAAATATCTACATGAAAAATACGCAACTGCAAATAGAAGTTCTATGGGGACAAGAATGTATTTGAAATTGATTCCAAAATTATTTATTTCTACCTTTTCATATCCACAAGTTTTACGCTTAAAATAAAATGTCTTTTGGATCGTAAAGAAATTCTTTAAACGACCGCTTTATAGCCAGTGGTGAAACACTATAAGGTTTACAGGCTACCTCCTTTTACGAGTTAATTCCCTTGGTATTAACGTTCCCCGCTTCGGAGCAAAGTTCTTCCCACCGTTTTCATTCCGAAGAACTGTTGGAAATATTGCTTTACTGAATAAATGTTTTCAATCAATGGTGACTAGTATTTTGTAACAAATCACGGTGGACGAAGACTCTATGTATGCGTGAAAATTTTAAGAAAACATTTTAGAAGTCTTCTATCTTAAGTTAAGCTCAATTAATTAATTAATTCATTCATTTATTTCACAAGTAACAAGGACTCATTAATACAGAGAAATTAAATACATAGCACAAATGATACAGTAAAACACACAGAATACATTAAACAATAAAATAGGACAATGAAATAATACAACACGAAACAATAACCACACAGAACATATTTATACTGACAGCCGACGACTGTAGGTGACGTGCAAGTCACTGCAGCGTCTGATGTATGGACAGTCGAGCTTGTCGGCGATCATCACCAGCACGCTGTTGGAGCTGCCGCGAACTGTGCGTACCAGGGACGCACCGCTTACGCATCATTGCATAAAAGCAGTCGACGCTAGCGACGGCGAACATGCCCGTGGCACTACAATGTCGCGGCAGCCCCATCAGCGCTCTGAATGCGTTGTTATATTGGATGCTTCGTATGCTTTTTGAGTATGATTTACCCACAGGCTGCACGTGTACAGAGAGGTACAATAAGCCCTGAAAAGGGTCTGCTTGACCGACACTGAACAACGCGCAAACCTGCGAGCTATCATGTTACCTCTTACAGCCAAAGCCCTCCGCTCCCTCTCGATATCAGCATCATCTTTGAGACCCGCTGTTACTACATGTCCCAAGTATTTGAAATGGTCCACTCTGACCAAGGGAACCCCGTACAGTTTGATGGGAGGTACTGCTATAGGACATTTAGAGCCGGCCTCAAAAACCATGAACTGACTTTTCGTCACATTATATTTAAGACCATGTTCTTGCGCATATGTCTCACAAATCCGCAACAATGTTCTCATGCCACAAACCGATGCGCTCAGCAGAACCATGTCGTCCCTATGCGGACGACATAACTAAGACTAAGATTATTTAGGCAAACTCCATCAATATGACAGCCGACATGATGACTGCTGAGGGCAACAATCAGAGCGTTCAGATATAGGTTAAAAAGTGCGGGGGAGCTCAACCCCCCCTGCCTCACCCCGCACTCCAACCCATATGGTTCTGACAGTAAACCGGACCACTTAACACGATTGATCTGGCCCCCATACCAACATTTAAATACATTTATAAGTTCCTTGGGAAAGTTAATCTCCTTCAACTTTTTCCAAAGAATGTCATAGGAGACCAGATCAAAAGCCCTGGACAAGTCGAGGAAGCACGCGTACACAGGAGCATGCCTGTCCGTATAGTACCTTACCTGGCATGCTTGAGACACAATATAGCACTTTCTGTGGAGAGTCCTGGCCGAAAACCGAATTGGTTATCGTGCAGATAAAGATATTCATTTAACTGTGTATCAAGCAAACCGTCAAGCACTTTCGCAATGACAGTCGCTAATGAGATGGGCCTATAATTATTTTTATCTGACAGGTCCCAAAAAAATAAAAAATTAAATAAAATTAAAAATTCATGCTCGTATAACCAAAAATAGAGTAAAATGAATTCAAATTAACCAAATTGTAGCTAAAAAAAAAAACTATGCTAATTAGATACCTATGTTTGTCGGTATCCAAACGTTACCCTTATCCTAACAATCCACAGAAATTACTTGTAGCATCGTCTGGTCTGCGGTTTGCCGAGTTTAACCAACTCACCGCTTCCTACGGTCCACTAGGCCATAACCTGTAATTAATATCTCTCCTCATTTTAGTCGCCACGGGTTGTGGAACCAACCAATAAGCAATAACTGGCGGGCTCTCAGAGACACTCAACAAATCTGTGGTTTCGGGAATCCTTCCGTAAATCTACTGTCAAAACTTAAGTTGCGGCTTTTGTGGTTGAGATATCACAATTTCGTGGATGAGTTGACAACCTAGCTCTTTCCTTTCTTGTAGTGGTGAACTGTTCTTCAATAATTTATCCTGACATAAATAAGTAGTTCCAAGAATGGCCGTCAAAGGTAAGATCTTAATTTCTTTTTTAATAGCGATGATTACCCTTCTCTGTGGGGTAAGGGTTGTAAATACTTTCTAGCAGTTTTTCCGTCACCTGTAAAGGACTCATGACGTTAGAAAAATAACTATTACAGTTCTGACAACTCATCATTCTCATGCCCTTATCCCAATTCATTTGGGGTCGGCGCAGCATGTCTTCTTCCTCCACACTTCTCTATTTTTCGTCATCTCTTCAGACACTTCTTTTCTTGCCATATCATTCTTAATCCATCCATAGTTTCTTTGGTCTTCCTCTACTCATATACCCATCCACATTTATACTCAAAACTTTCTTCACGACATTTTATGTGACGAAAAACAGTCAATTGAAGATACTTTGATAACTTCAAACACTGGAATGAATCGAAGTAGTTGGTTCCCTTATTCTCAACCTAAACTGCGAGCAAGCACTACAAAATACACAACACAATGTGTACCATTCCCGATATGCTTTTATGACGTAAACTTTGAAAATGACGTCATAACCGTAGCTTGTTATCACTGTCCTTACCGAAGGCATTAAACTGAACAATGTAGGCCACCTGAAACCGTTTTATTGCCGTTTAAAATATGTTTTGTTCAGCAGCAGGAATATTTTGTTTTGGGACATAAAAACTAAAAGGGTCATTTTAAAGAATACAAGTTCCTGAAACGTAAGTATAAACTTCCAATTTACGTGAAAGTATTGTAATATTGTTATGAGAACAGGGTCGGCAGTCTCGACAGAGATAACGACAAAATCGCTAACTTTCGATTACTAATTACCCACGAAAGAATTCGATTGCAATATCGATGCTTGCGGGAAATGCAAGTCTCTACATCCAAGATGCGATTCTCGCAAGCATCAATATAATGCAACCGAATTTATTCGTTAGTAATCAGCGATCGAAAGTTAGCGATTTTGTCGTTATCTCTGTCGAGACTGCCAGCCCGAATGTATTTGTTACGATTACAATTGGTTTGTATCGTTCTTTCCTTGTTCAATGACTGGTCGATTTCAACTTTTTATGAAAAAGTTTGTATCTAAGGGCGAATATAACTAGTGAAACTGAACGTGATTAGCAAATACAAACTATTATGACACTGACAACTCTTGGACGTGGTTTAGATTAAGATGTGTTGATCGCGATCAGCTGCACTGGTGAAATCCGATTTTAATTGTTTGTTAGAATGTAATCCGGAGCTTCTTTCGTGTTTCCCGCTATATACAAAATACGATTCTATGCATTAGGCAACAGTCGACCATCTTTATAATTTGTCGTGTGTAGTCATCTTTTGTGATAGCCTCTTTTGCTTGCCAAAAACTATCGATAAGAGAAGGCAGGTCTATAAAACCCCACCAATCGTTTCGTTACCGTAGTTGTCGCGCGGTATAGAAAACATTAAAGTTTCACAAAAACGTGTGGTCTACGTATTGATCTAGCAAAAACTTCAAACAATTTGTTGTTTAAGCCATTTAACATTTAATTTGGGTTTTTACAAAAAAAAAAAACAATTAAATGAGCGATTTTCCTCCTACGTCCTCATATCAAGTTTTCGTTCTGTCATGTTGTCAGGACCTAAGTGGATGCTGTCACCAATCTACCTGACATAATCCCTGAGATGCCTCGTGAGTCACGCTCTGAGAAAGATGAGGTTTCTCTTTTAAGACCAGAGATTAGAACAAAGTAACCTATAATTATTGTAGAAGTGGGTTTTTGAATTAATTAAAATTGTACGCGTAATTAATAATTTTTATTTTTTTGAATTAAGCGCCTTGGCTGAAGTCACCAACCAGGTTATCAACATATAAAATGTAGTAATAATTATGGAAGAAATGTTAGTACAGTTAATATGACGTAATTAAGACCATACATATGGCCTAGTGAAAGTGACCAAGTGACATGACAAACACCTGAGGAAGATTTCGATAGGCAATAGGACTAAGAGCATTCGTTAAGAAAAAAACTTCTGGACTATAGACAGCACGTCATGTGAGATTATTAATATAATATCTTTCGACCCCCAAGTTCAAGCTTGGACCTATTTAACGGGTGGTTGTGGTGTTCAGGTGGGCTACAATGATTTCCTTCTTCTTCTTAGCGTATCGATGTCAAATGTTACAGGTGTGTTAGGTCCAATGAAAGCTGCGCGAAGCTCACTGATGCAGCCAAACGGTCAATGAATGAAATAATTCTAAGGTACATTTTGTGGCTTGGCAATATTTTAAGAACATGCTTCATGTTTTACTTATTATTCCTGACCCTTGCTCGATTACATCAACATTTTGAGCGATTTGTTCCTTCACTTGTCAGTTCCTCGAGATTATGTTGAGTCACCAGCAAGACAAAACTACCCACTTGACCTACCTTTGGGTACGACGGTACCAAATGTGTATGCCACTTGAGTGTGTAGGAAATTTTAAACTGCAATTTAACATAGCAATAAATAAAATAATAAATAAATAAATCGTTGATTGGACTTATTAAAATATAGCCTACATCCATTAGGGGTCGTACAAAAAAGCCTGCAAAAAACTAAAAGGACGCCTGACTTCCAAACTAGGTAAAGAACTTGTATCTTGGAAATCAGTACACTTCCATGGACAAAATTTCGTTATTATAATTATTGAATTAATTGATGACAATTCCAACAGTGGTAGACTACAAAATTTAGATATTAAATATTATACAATAATTACATTAAAACTGACTAAGAAATAGAGAAAATAAAAAATCGTGCAACAATTAAACAAGGAATTTAAGTGTGGTAGTATTTTGTGTTGGAGCAATATTTACCACGTTCAGATCAGCCGTGCAAGTACGTAGGAATCGATTCGATAAATCTGACAGTCATTCTCGACAAAATGAGTTTATAACAAAGATAAAAACTCATTTTGTCGAGAATAACTGTCAGATTTATCGAACCGATTCCTACGTACTTGCACTGCAGTATCGATAGTTGAAAATATATCACCATGCTCAAATACGAAGTTTCAAACCACCGTCAATATTAAAAATGCAAAGAAATAAAGAGATAACGTAACCAAATATTACGCTTGTAATTCCCCAAGGGTTGGGCCTAGGTGTAGCTATAGTTTGTAGTTAGTTAGTTAGTTTGTAGTTATTTGATGAGTGCCCATCCGACAAAAAAAAAAAAAAAAGGTTTAGCTATAGTTTACCAGTAATGTTTACGTCCCATGTAGGTAATATTAAGGGGGGGGGGAGCTTATTGTTGTCAACCGGCCAATTACCAAAGCCATCTATAAATTAATTGCGTTGCGAAATTAAGAGGTCTAAAGTTCAATAGGATTTAACTTGTAGGTAGGTAAAGGTCAGTTTTAAATGAAAAATATCAGCACATTTCGGTTACGGTTGATCGTAGTGAAATTTCGAATTGTAAATAATGCAAGATAAGTTTGGTCGGTAATCCAAAAGCTAAGCGTTTGAAACTTGAGGTCAATCCTTCAGGTTGGCGCTTAAAATAAGACCACATCATTGTTTTTTTAGTAAGGTATCTCTGTTTTTGAAATAATAAATAGGTGGAGCGACGATCTCATTAACCTGGAAGATACTGGATAGCCATGACACAAAACCGCAAAAAGTGGAGAGATTCGGAAGAGACCAACACTCGAAGAAGAGTATCTAATAAACTAGTATCTAATACTAAATTAAAACACAGATAAAACCCAGAACTTATTACAGCTGAAATGTAAAATTGTACTCAACTTGAATGTGGTACAATTTTACTCAAGTACGTACTTAAAGTTACACTCAGGCGCTCTTTGGCGGCCGGCCAGTTGTGTCCCGCTACTTATTGTTTAGTACATACTTATTCCTTATTTAATTTTACACTTTTGTGGTTTTATAGTAATTACTTATGCTTTGTTGGAACAAATTGTTTTGTAGAAGCTTTTATGCTTATTTTTACTAGCATGTGTGATGCCTTAATTTTCGTGCTTTTAACGGTCTTCGCTAAACCGAGTGTTAGTAAATTATAAATGATGTTTATTTTGCAAGTAAGTTCTTACAAACACTTTTACACGTCATTTTTTAAAACTAAATGGAGCCGGAGTTTCGTCCCTGACTACTCTGAGAAGAAACAGCCGAAACAAACTCAGAGGTCATAGTCTCTTTTGAAGTCCAGATATAATCTTGCTCAATTCACATAAGGACTATGCAGATTAGTGTCTGAGATGGTCTTTTGAAGAAAGAACCACACAGATTTGAGTGGACCTGTCCAGTCAGTGCAAGAATTTGTCATTTATCGTGTAGCTCGACTAAGCCAAGGAGCTCAACGAAACGACGAACAATACCAAAAATAGGACATTTGGGTAGGTCGCTTATAGTACTCAAACTGCCAGACAGTTGTGGGAAAAAACCATAAAAAAATAAATCAAACAAATAAGAAATCCAATCTTACTATTTTCGTCTTACTATTGTAAATGCAAAAGTTTGTGAGGATGAATTAATGTCTGTTACTCTTTCACGCAGAAACTACTGAACGGCTTTGAATGAAATTTGGTTGAAAGGATTTTTTTTAAAATCTTCATGATTACCTGGTACCGGTTTCTGGGGCGTATGGGGGGTTGTATAAGACTCTATAACCGACTGAAAACCCAGTGTTCCTAAAACTACCATATGCCGGGGGCCCGGGAGATACAAGTACCTACATTCACACGCATCCCCGACTGAGAGTAGGTATATTTATAGCCTGAAATAACAGATAGTATACTTTTATGAAGTTCGGTTATTATTCCACGAGATCTTACTAACAGGAGTACGATCCCGTGGGACAAGAGCCGAGCTCCACGCGGACTAAACCGCGAGCATAAGCTATCACTGCAATAATTTTTAAGCATTCATAACGTCGTCGTTTCTGTTTTCGTGAAACATAGGTCAATTCATGTAACAAGTATTCGTGAATTTACTTTTAGCCATTCTTATTAGATAAATCTAGACATAAGTTAAGCATAGTCAGTCAGATCTAATAAAATGAAGTGTGAAAAGCGGATTGCGCATTAATTTTATGAAGCGTGCGAATATTTATAATCACTCTGACACGTTTTAACTGTAATTTACGAAATAGTAAATGAAAAATAATCAGTATACTCGTAGTTTTAGTTACGAAAGGAATATTAATGATTCCTGAAAGTATTTTTACAGTTTAAACTGTTAATCGGTCAAAACCACTGCTGACCGGTTTCAGTCAAACGCATTATTAAGTTAAAACTCGTTTTCTCTATTAAAAATCGTTTTGTTTTCGTATCGTATTGGTTATTATTAAAGAAACACTACAAAATAATGTTTTTAAAAAGGTTCCAAAACTAAAACCTAAGAACCTAGGCTACCTTTTTATATTAAAGGGAATTAGTTTTATAGGGATTAGTTTTATATTAAAAGGAATAAAAAAAAAAACAAATCTTAAGTTATTCCAAACGGTTACTTTTATACCCAATACTAATATTACGATAACAATGAGTTAGCCAGGCTTGGTGGCATGGCAATATTTACTTAGGACCGCATTAAACACAACACAATTTAAGTTTATAACCTCTGCGAACATTTACAGTACACATTAAACGAACAATTTATTTTCGGAGCGTAGAACAATAGCGTTAAATATAACTAATGTTACAATTGTAGCGTTGGCTATAAATGTTGCAGAAAAGATACATAGTCTACAAGATTGTATCACCCGTGTTACACAATTTGACCATGGTGTCTACGAATTGTAGAAACAATCAGCTAATAAAAAGATAAGATACTATAACAATTAGTAAAGTTTTATAACACACAGTTAAGTTCAAAGACGTTGTACTCGTTATAGAACACAATACAACGTGTTAAATAATGAAACATGGAACATTGAAACATTTTTAATTTCATATCTAGGCAGATTTATTTTCAGTTTTATATTTTCCACAGAAAGTCTGTTTTTCGCTGAGAAAAATAAAAGAAAAAAAATAGCGTAATAAAATAAAATATACGTAGTTACAGTATCTAAATACCTGTTCTATGCATATACATTTATGTTCAGATCTGTTGTTTGATCTGTTGCGTGATTGAATCAGAAATGAAGACATCCGCAAGAGAACCAGGGTCACCGACGTGGCCCGAAGAATTGCAGTGGCAGTGGGCAGGGCACATTGCTCGCAGAACGGATGACCGATGAGGCCGAAAAGTTCTGGAGTGGTGACCGCGAACCGGAAGACGACGCGTTGGAAGGCCTCTCACTAGGTGGACCGATGACCTGGTGAAGGTTGCGGGAATCCGTTGGATGCGAGTCGCACGGGACCCACGGCGACACTTAGGGGAGGCCTATGTCCAGCAGTGGACGTCTTTCAGCTGAAATGATGAATGATGCTGTACCAAAATTTACCTTAATTTTTTTATTTTTCGGACTTTTCAAAAGTTTAAAAAGACCTTTAAAAAGTTTGTACGGAACCCTCGGTACGTTCTTGGTCGGTTTTTTGATTTCTTTATATGTATAAGTAGGTATTATATTGGCATAATACTAGTCCCAAACAAGCGATATAATTATGTTGTTGAGTGTGCGATACGGTGATAAAATTGGTAATAGGTCACTATCAAAACATTTTTTTAAGAAAAAATCCAGTGAATAATAAGCAAAAAAGTTTGCTTTTTTACTTATAATTTTCAAGACTTATTATAAAATCAGCCAACCTATACAAAATTTAAATACCTACGCGACCCAAAATGTATTGCACAACTAATTATTTTTTCGCAATTTTAATGCTGGTCCCGTGGAGAAAACTGTACAGTTTGATGGTCTTAAAACACCACAAATTTCTAGTTCACGCTTTAGATGGCAAAAAATGTGTCATTTTAGATGGTATCCTCTCTCATACGGGTAGAATTGGGATTAAAATCAGCATCACCAGTAGCGAAGGGGCAATTGTTGTAAGAGGTAAGCCGGAGTACATATCTTTAATGTGATTATATTATATGTCTATAGAATACTAACTGTGCCATTTTTCAAAGTCCGGTAGGAATCGAGTTGATGGAACCTTCGCCACTGCTAGCCAGACTACAACTTCAAGATAAATTCCGCTCACATACAAGATCCAGCAACAAATGTTACAACAATAAGTATTTCTGTCACGTCTCCGAAGTTCGCTATCTTTGCAAAACGACTACTTGCAAATCAGTATTTTATTTCCTCACGTTTGATCGTAACATGATAGTTTGGGAGAACCGAGATGATCGATATTTCGATAAATCAGTAACCATTCTCTTATATTCTTGGATCGTCGATGCACCGTCACAATTTGCACCTGGGCAACCAGTAAAAATGTAAATTAAAATCTTAAGATATCACATTCATAATACGTAAATCATCATATAGTTGTCATTTCATTTAGTTTTAAGTAAAATTTATATTGTATACAAATTGTATGATTGTATTATTTAGATTTAAGAACTTTATGTTGTTGTCACTATGGTGAATTCTGCTGCTGCTTTTTAAATTTTATTAATTGTTTATTATTTTTTACTCTTTTATTGATTTTCTCTCTACTGGAATGCTGTCGTCTCCCTATTGGAGGTGGGCATCAATTTGTAAAATGTGTTTTTGTTCCAATAAAGATTATTTGACTTTGATTGATTTTTGACTGCTATAATAGGCAATACGTACTAGCACTTTTATATTATTTTTATTGTTTCTTAATTCTGTATGTTCTGCTGTTGGTATAATATATAAATAATTGATTACAGTCATCATCATCCCAGCCTCTTCCCCTACAGCTTCAAGTCTCACCTACCTAATGTTGCAGAATTCACCAGTACGGAATGACTGCTTATCTCCAAAACCCAGCTGTTGGACACACAAGATGCACTTTGGTACGTCTGGTTGTCAAATTCTCGGGCTTCTGCCGGAACCAACGACGGTCAATTATCAATGTGATAACGATATACGTATATTTATTATTGATACATGCAAAACATAGAAAAACAAATTGGAAAGCCATTCAAAGTCTGTTTATCAGGCCTGCGATCTACAGGTCGCCTCACGAAATACTCAAATTCTATTCAATATTTTATCTCAAATGTTATGTCTAAGTGATTTGATTGGCTGATTGGCTGTGATTTCCACAATGTCAAGCATGTCGAGTGATTTGTTTGGACTTTGTTATTTTCGCCAAGCAATCACAACATGATGACATTTGATAGCAGATTTCAGAAGGCTTTCAAAAATCGAACATGAGTTGTCAGCGAAAACACTCGTCTGAAACTTCGATCCTCAATTTCATTGCTTCCTCGAGCGGAAAATTCAGTAAAACTTCACTTGTTAGGGAAATAGGGACAGTTGGCGCATTGTTTTGTTGCCCAACACTTTAATTGGCATCAACAAAGTTTACCAGTTAATGTTTAGTTCACAAACCATATATTACGAATTTTCATTTATCATTTTGGAGAGTCAAGCTTATGAATAAATGGATGGCTGATACATTATAGCTATAATTTGTTTTCGAATACAAACAAACAATTCAAACATTTTCTATAGTGACCCAAAAATCTCACGAAATTATGAGACATTAGATTCATGTAAATGGTACCAACAAGAACGTACTGGCAGTAAATGGTAAATGGAAATCGCAAAACGGAATTCTTGTGTATGTAAATGATAAACAATTATTTTTTATGCTACAAGTAAGCATATTTGTGAGTAGTGCTTCCCGGCTAAGGACCAGGGTAATTAAGGCATCAAACGTCACTATTGTTCCATATTTGAATACAGCCAGTTTAATCTGTAGGATACAAAAAGCCTGTAGCGTCGACGCTCTTTTGATCCCAAAAAAATACATGTATAAAAAGTCATCAATCAAGGTTGCTTATTCTGTACCACCAAAATAAAAATAAAAGATTTAAGGATCAGCGAAATAATTAAAAGCATGATAGCTGCCCTTTGGTGAGATTGTTTAATAAATAAGGCTACCAAAAAAAATCTTCAAAATATTAAACAGAGCAATGAGAATAAATTATTTAACTAACGAGTCTTTTATATCATCATCATCAGCCTATAATGTTCCCACTGCTGGGACACGGCCTCCTCTCAATGAGAGGGAGTCTTTTATACGACCCGATTGGCGCAGCGGTAGTGAGGCTGCCTTACGTTCTTAGGGTCTCGGGTTCGAATCCCGGTAGGAGCAAATGTTTGTGTGATGAGCATGGACATTTGTTTCCTAGTCATGGATGTTTATATGTATAATAAGTATGTATTTACAAACAAAAAGTATCTATGTAGTATATCAACTATCTGGTGTCCACGACACAAGCCTCGTTGCTTAGTGTGGCACTAGGTGGCGCTGTGTGTAATGTCCAGCGATATATTTATTTATATGCAAAGTTTTTGAGCTCTTTGTTCTACTTTCAAAGAAATACTTAGGCCCTCAGATAGGCTTATAAGTGCGGAACAAGTAATTCAATTACACAACGGTATTAAAAATAAAAGCTTATAAAAATATTAGACACACCTGAGTTCCTAAAGGTTAGATAAAGATAATGTAGTTAAACAATGCAAAAACAACCAATATTAATTATGTACGCCTACTTCGAACCCTCGTTAAATTTAACCCAAACTTTATACAACGGTCAGTTAAGTAAATTGAATTTAAACTTACAATTAGTTTATACTGTGTACAGTTTTAATTTTACAATGATTAATAATTCGCGGCTCTCGTTGTTATAACTACAGATGGCAATAGCCGTACCCACTAAAAAGGGCCGGTTTCTATAACTTACTTACGTGTAACTGTCAGTTACTATGCCACGTCTCGCAGCTTACGTTGTTTCTATAAACAAAGTTAGCTTGAAATATTCTATCCGCGTCACCTACCTGTCACTTGATTCATAGAAAAATCAAAGAAAGATTTTCTGTGACGTTTTGTTTCTAGCCGTCTGTAAGCAAAATAATGTAAGCCGTGTGGTATCCGGCAGAGTAGAATAGAACCAACCCATTACACTCACGGGTGTCGTATAAGGCGACTAATGTCTGAGGCAGAACACCTTGCGCCTCCGTAGACCAGAGAATGGGCAGCAGCGTTTTCTGTTAGTCTTTCATCACTGCGATCTCCAATTCGCCTGCCAAGCGTGGAGATTACGGCAAATTCCTCCCATCATGGGAGAGGCTTATGTCCAGCAGTGGACGTTATGGGCTGTTGTTGTTGTAAGCAAAATGTCAAAGAGACAGAGATAGGAACCTACCGAAACCGAATAGTAAGTTATTGAAAACTGGCCGTTAAAGTGTTATGGTGTACCGTAACAACCTTTTTGCGTGGAAACCCGTAAAAACTTATGTGTTGAACAAACATGGGCCCCTGGGTGTTACGTACGGTGTAGAACATAGTACTCTGAGAATCATACCGTTATTACAATAGTAAATTCGTTTTTATTATATATTTTCCCTCGAAGTTGCTTCAGCGAGCATAGAAATGGTGTAAAAAATATGCTTATTAACATAATATTCGTATGAGCTCCAAAAACACTCAGGATTTGATTTTTTCTATACTTACCCGTTATAAAATCAACGAAAGCAATAAAGTATCTTCCAGGGGGGAGACAGTTAGAACATGTACAACTTCAGTGAAGAAAGAGTCGCCATCTACTTTACTTAACCAATAAACTATGTATTTCATAGTTAACGATAGATGTCTCTGTTCAATTATGAAAATCAAATAATTTAATGAGAATAATTGTTAAATTTTTCATCAAAATTATCACGTTTTTATATTTCATGGCTGTTTCGTATTATCAATTATCCACAACCTTGTCACGGAAATCCTTTTTGTGTAACATAAACTGGCAACATCATATAATGGCCGCCGCAACTTGCGCTTACGCTTGAATGTGTTTCGTTAGTCCATCTTATGTTTAATTATTTACAAATTCTATGTGTAACTGTCAATTCTATTCAAATATGAATGTAGCCAGCGAAATTCTTTCTTGTTTTTGCAAATAGAAGCTGTGTTTACATCGTATAGTTGATCAAAATGCAATTCGCGAATAAAAAGATGGCTCATATTATAATGTATCATCATTAAGTTATGTATTCGCAAATTTTATTATGATCAACATACGACATAAACAAAACAGCTGCTATTTGCAAAAAAACAAGAAAATTTGAATGATCACCTTTAAGTAAACAAATATTGACCTATATGAAGGTATACATACATTCCTATCTACCTATAGCTACCTATAGAGCCTTAGTTCTCGTTAAGAAATCCAGATGGCGCTTCAAATCGGATGCTTCAAAATGGCACAAGAGGGCTCTCTTCTCCCTTATTATTATTATACTCTTTGGTATCTTCGTTAATTTATTTAAGGTTACGTTTAACATGACCGATCACCGACATGATCTTCAAAACTTCGCCAAACGTAAACATAAATCCCTACAATTCGCGACAAATGTTTTAATTTCTCACAAACATACATATAAAACACTCTGTTTGTCAAACACATCAAAAACACCATACGTAACGTACGTAAACAAAAATTTACGTGAAAGAAAACGTTTTAGCATTCAGCGAAGCTGAGTAAGTTAAACACCAAAATTCGACCGTTGCTTCCCGATCGGAAGTTTGAATAATATTCGGCTAGTTTCCGACTCAATAAATGTTCTCTGCTACAATTCTATCGGAATAGTTCAGCAAATGACCTGCTGGGAACACAGACTGCCCGAATCTCGTGTCCCACGGGGTAATGATGGTGAATAGTTAGGTAAGTTCGTGAGATATTAGCGCTCAGAGTATCGGGGTATTTATGCGGAGTCTACAGATGGAAATGGGTGACTTGTTTGTATTGGCTACGACTCTAAATAGACATCACAACGCGTATTGGCGATATGTTTGAAAAAAGAATGGAAAAAAAAATGGAAATGGATTGATTTTTTAAATAGTGGTATTTTTCACGAGGAGCTCGTGGCTAAATAATAACAGCCGCTCGGGTCGATCGTTAGGTTAAGCCGTGCTTGCCTAGGTTGGTCTGTGTATGGGTGACCAACCCATTACATACCGAGTTTCCTCCGTGCCTCGGAAAGCACGTTAAGACGTTGGTCCCGGCTGTCATTTGTAGATCTATGACGTCGATAGGTAGTCAGAGGCCAAAAAGCCTGACAACCAGTCTTACCAAGGGGTATCGTATTACCCAGTACTAACTGGGTTGTGGAGGTCAGATAGGCAGTCGCTCCATGTAAAATACTGGTATTCAGCTGCATCCGGTAAGACTGGAAGCCGACCCCAACATAGTTGGGAAAAGGCTAGGCAGATGAGTGGTGTTTTTCACGAAGGATTATATTACATTTTCATCAGTCTCTTGCTCTTATCCTAATTCATTTAGGGTCGGCGCAGCATGTCTTCTTCCATAATCATCAGACATCTCCTTTCGGGTCATGTTATCCTTCAGACAGTCCATCCATCGTTTTTTTGGTCTTCCTCTAGTCTTCTACACATCCACAGTCATACTCAAAACTTTCCTTACGACACTTTCTTCATTTCTCCGCATCACAAGGATTATGATATAAAGAATTCACTAAGGATTTCACATGAAACTGTTTATGACCCACCGCAATAAGAAAGCTCGGTCCCCCATGTCTAACTTAGAAGGACACGGGGATTTTTCTTCACAAAATAAAGATAACAAAACGAATGGTCTAAGTACCTATAAAGTCTGTAACACATTTTCAACCAACGTATTGTCGAGTAAAGGGATATATTCCAATGATGTGCGCCTTGAGAGCAATTTGTACAAATTTACGTTTTCCTCTTCTCTCCGTATCCGTTCGATGACGTAACACGTACAATTTAAGGGACGGAAATTGTACCGGACAGGTTAATTTCTATATTTTGTGCAAATTGCCGAAGTTTTATCGTTGAAAGTTATTCAATCATCATAAAAGTGAAGTGTGGACACAGCTCCATGAAAAATTTGTCTTACTTTCAGGAACTGTTCAACTTAGGCTTCCAAAAATAGACTTTAATCAATAAACCTATTCAGCTGGCCACAATCTATTGCTAGACATATATTTAGGCCTTTTTTTCTTTTATTTTTTCGGATGGGAAATCATCAAATGGACTCCTCCCGCTCTGGGCGCAGGAGCAGGAGGGAGTGTCGGACTTTTACTGACTAAAACCCATCCATGTTCCTTCATCGCCCTTTATGTTTCGGGGCCACGGTATTCCTTTTGAACTGTCCCGCAGCCCCGGCAGGCATCGGCCCTTGCGGACCCCTTCCTTTGCTGACATCTGTTTGTGTGAACACGAACGCGCCGTCGACCCGGCCTGTCGTCATAAGACGGACGGACGGCGAGCTAGCTCATAGCTCACCGTCCACAGGCCCGATATATTTAGGTCTCAAGCTGCGTTAAAAATCTTAGCTCTACTACCACCACCAGCCTTCGACGCCCAGTGAAAACATTAGGCTCTCTCCAAAACAATTACTTGTATTATCAAGGCGATGGTTCTACAATTATCCGCTCCACTTCATGCGGCACATGAGGACCGTTCTAACGAAATACATGCACAGAGAAGATATATATTTCTTAGTAAGAGAGGGATAGACATTAGCCTCAATCACGATGTAACATCTGCGCGGATTCGATTAGGTTGGGTACTTACAAGTACTTTGAATCTCGGAAAACTATGAGCATCTACGACAGACGTCGCCAAGGCTACATCTAGTCTAATTCTAATTCTAGTTTAATTCTAGATTAACGTCTAAACTAGTACATTAATACCTGAAATTTACAATAATGTCAGCTCAAAATCAGGATTTCAACGCGTGCCGTAGAATTGTTCCAAAGTTGTTCCGCAAAGTTGTTAATAGCTGTAACTTATTCACCAATATTATGACACTTGATTTCCTTTGAAACACATGTTTCTTGAAACTTGGCGGGAGAACACTCTTCAATGCGATCAGGAAGTTTTCAAATGTTGTGTTGACACTAAACGTTCTACATAACGTAACATTACGTCATTACGCTTGTAATCCCCAAAGGGTTACGCAGAGGTGTACAACCTGATTATACACACTCATTTCGCCGGTTGTGTTTAAGTCCCATGTAATATGGGGGGAGCCTATTGCCATCAACCGGACTACTACCCAAAACCCAATAACAATTTGCTCGAACCAGGGAATCAAACCCAGGACCTCATGCTCAGCTGTCGCGATTGCAACCACTAGATCAACGAGGCAGTCCAAGGTTAAACGTTCTATTGATAAAATCATATTCATCGTCCCGGTAAATTAGTGCTAAATTTGAATAGAACCTTTTTTCTTTCGACAAAATCAGAATTCAAGGTATCTTATATCACATAAACCTACATGGGCTCTTTTGAAACTTCAAAAGATACTCGTAGATGCACGATTCTGATTGGTCTTTTCCTACTGAGAAGAACCGGCAAGAAACTCAATAGTTACTCTTTTTATAAATAATGGGTGGTCACCACGGACCAACCTAGACAAGCACGGCTGAACCTTAAGATCGACAAGAGCGGCCGTTATTATTTAGCCACGAGCTCCTCCAAAGTTCTATTCAATTAATTTTCTGTGATATAACTTAAAATTAAATTCTATTCCAGTCAATGCACGTACGAAATTCAATTAAAAAATGTGTTGAACCAACGAATCCGCCTTGTTGGTACATCGCCGACTCTCATTAATGCGCAAGCATCCCCAGCTTCACCGTAATGATATTGCTGACCTACCCTTGAATTTAAACCATGCACTATACAAAATAATGACCTTTTTTCGCTGTTGTCTTGTTTACTTATAGGCGAATTAATTAAAAATCGTTTGTGTAGCGTACGACATACATTATTATTTTCAGTGTTTGTCGTGCTTATTCTATTATTATCTAATAGATTACCTTCAATGTCTTGAAGAGTACCATAGGTGGAGAGGTAGGTACTTGAAATGAGTTTAATTAAAACCAAAAGATCTTGCTTTTTGACTATGTAGGTACATCAGAAATACTCACCGAAGAAGGTGGTTCCTAAAGGTGGCAGCAATAAATAAAATACACAATTGAAATCATTGACATGAATAAATAAGTACCTACATATTTTTTGAATAACCATACATTTCTAGGGAAAGAGTGGTTGATATTGGTAACGTGTGATTGAAAAGCACACGTTACCATTATCAACCACACATCTTCAACAACCATAGTTTGAAATCCAAATTCAAAACAAACGTCAAACTGGACCCGTCTAGCATTAGCTTGTCAAAAGTACTGACTTTGATAGCTCCGACGTCACTCTTACGTCATATTACTCATACACATATACATTGAAATACAGAACGTTACATGGACATATTGAATTTAGTCAGGAAAGTTTGAGCTTATCAAAACTTGGATTATGTTAATGATATTTAGTTTTTAAACTGCGATGTTGTTTAACATGGAAGGAAAAACAGTTGAAACAATTTTGTTGGTGCTCATCTGTAGACTGTGATGGAATAGATGTTATTCTATTATTAAATAAATTATATTGACCCAAAAAAATCGAACAGATTTCATCAAAGATGAATTAGTGACCTATGCCATATTATTTACAGGCGTCACGTCATTTTAATTTATTTAAAATGAAGTTCTATAATTTATAAGATCTTTGCTGTCACTGTCATATTCAAAGGGCACAAAGTAACATTTTCGGCACGCGTGCCCCAAATACCACAACAAAGTTATGTGCAAAGTATTGTACAACGCTTTTACAACGTTACGTGCTGAGATACACGTGGTTAAAGTCCTTTGACAGCTGTGAGAATACGCGAACCCAACTCACTCGAGCCGCGTGACATGTTTTGAGTGCATTTGCAAGTGTTTTCTCTTTTTGCGGTATTCTTTTCGGGAGAGTTGGATTAACGTGAATTTAAATAAAATGTTGCAGCTTTGTAAATGTGATTCTGGAAGGATTTAGCAGATTTGTGCTTTTAAACTAGACATTTATTTCGTTTTAGATGGGTAGGATTCGGAAGATCGCGGGGAAATTTACACGTTAATATTTACATCAAGCTGTGCTGGCTACAACTACCTACGTAAAATGTTATTAATTTTCTAGTATGAAATTTTGTTTCTACATAGAACAAGGCTTTTTAAAATGTTTTTACTATTCTGAATGGTAACTTTTTGTAACGATAAACGCGCGTTCGAGAAACCTGCTTTGCGATACTCGCGGTCTAACTGCTTGGCCACGACCTACAAGCTCAGGCAATCCGCTTACTGTGACTGCGGAGGAAATAAATGAAAGAAACTGCTTAGACCACGACACAAATCACCGCGACACTCACGCGAAGGATAAAAAAAATAAACTTTGATTAAAAAAAAGCTTTCATTAAAATGAAAACAAGAAAATTTGGTTTATCTATCAACATTGAACGCGTCTACAAACTTTCGTGTCCATGTTATTAACCGTCGAAGAGTTATATCCTGAGGAGGCGATCCTGGTTGCAAGATCAAGTCATGTCTGTCATAAAAATGTATTGTCACCAAAACCAAAAGTGTGTGCAAAATTTCGGCTCAATCGGCTGGGTGGAACTGGTTTGAAATTCAGTTGCAAGATTTGACCAATACATACTAGCTAACAAATAAGGCAAGTCAAAACAGCTTATACAATAACAAGCTTATAGCATAAAACACGCGCGTGTCGCTAGACGTGTCGCAAGTCGCATCGCCTAATATCGTGCTCGGGGTGTAGAAGCAGACAATAAACGGCAGTATCGCTACTTCATCTCAAGATAACCGTTGTCAATTTACATTGTAGGTACTGCCTACTCTCGTCCTAAACAGCTGAGTCACCCTTATCTCGATCAAGACTCGCTCAGATTAACGCAGTGTCATCGACGTAAAATTAATGAATCCTAAATCATACGGAACCCGTTTTAAGGGCTGTCAAACGTGAGCACGATTATTTGATTACCTTTAAAAATAAATGACGCTGATATAATCGTGCATTGATCCACCGTGATTCATTACTGATCCGCGTAATTAAAGCCTTTGTTTAATGTGCAATTTATTCATGTCTGGTAAAATTGTTCGACGCACGATGATGGTCGTGTTTCGTGTCCAGACCAAAAAACGAATTAACGTAACATTAAACGTAGGCAAAATACTTAGTGGTCTCAATGTACTGACCAAGTTTGGTTAAAGAAAGTTTATAATTATAAGGGTGTAATGTAAACAGAGTGCAGGCATCCAGAAAAAAGGAAGAGCAAACACTTGGCAAAGTTAGTTTTTAGGTATTTAGGTGTCTTATTTGTATTTCTTTTACAAACGATATCGGGGTCGGCTTCCAGCTTAATCAGATGCAGCTATATCAGTATCTTAAGCCGGGTCCAGACGAGTGTAACGTGTAATGTAAGATTACGTGTAATTTAGCGTCAACAGTGTGGACGGCACTGCGATTGCCTTTGTGTTCGCGCGAAAAACCGACAGCCGATGGATCAACCCCGAGCGCCGCGCGAGCGTTACATGTAATGCTCGTAGTGCCGTCCACACGTAGAATTCGTGTTACAATTACATTACACGTTACACTCGTCTGGACCCGGCTTTACATGGAGCGGCTGTTCATCTGACCTCCCCAATCCAGTCAGCACTGAATCAACCTACGTAGTAGTTATAAAGGGTGTAAAAAAACCTCTTAACGAAGCCGAAAGGCACTTGTTCTCCCCGTCATTGCAATCATTTTTTTACACCATACCTTTCCAGGTATTGACCCCAAATATCTCTGTAACTAGAAGGTTCCCACCTTCTAGTTACGGAGATATTGGGGGTCAAAGTTCCAACTTTTTGACAAGTTTTTTTTTTAAATATACAAGTTTTTAATGTATGATTTTTACTTTATACACCTCCACGACCCCCGTACTATTCAATCCATCCACCAGCACAATGTTTTGAGTGCGTTCTACTACAAAACATGATTTTTCACCCCAAAAAAAAAGTCGTCACCCCAAAAAAAAAGTCGCTTCCCAGCAATAATTTTTGTTGATGTACAGAATGCTTGGTTGACGGTTACGTGATAAGGTTGTTTACACCCATATAATTGTAAATAATTTACCGTACCTACACATACAACGTAATCAAAAACCTTATCTGTATTAAAGGGAGTCCAAGTACGAAGTAACCTCCAGTACAAAGTCATCAGACCAAATTACTTTTCAACAGGGACCTTGAAATATTTTCGAACAACATTACCTGGGTCCCCGTCCACCAATCGCCCATCTACCGATCACCATTTCCCCAATATGTATGCAAAGATAATTCCTATCGATTGCCATTTCGACACGTAATAGCGACGTCCCGACGGATCGCTAAATCTGGGAGGCCTGACGGAGTGCTTGCTGTTACAGAGTAACACCCCGATATATCTGGGCCGTCGACGTTTGATCCCGTGTTGAGTATAAAAATGTTAACAAAGAAGTTTATGTTCTGTTCATCTACGTTATCTTTGAGTTTTCTTTATTACAGCAGGAATTTAAGTTGCCTAAAGATTGATGGTTTTACGGACGAAACAGGACAACTATGCAAGAGTAACCGTTTACCGTTCAAAGAAGGAATTAAATCAACAAGTCTTTTTCAATCAACCTAAGGATATAAAAGTAGTTTAGTGGTTGGTATAACGATCTTAATATCTGCTCATCTCAGTTCGCCTTAAATCCAACATGTCCCAACAAATAGGTCACCATCCAGACTAGTTTAATGGCAAATACCTTCCTAACCATATCAAATATC
The DNA here is from genome assembly GCA_941918905.2 of Xestia sexstrigata. NCBI lineage: Eukaryota > Metazoa > Arthropoda > Insecta > Lepidoptera > Noctuidae > Xestia > Xestia sexstrigata. The sequence goes on along the minus strand of OW799212.2, from coordinate 11,567,282 downwards.
TTGAAACATAAAGTGGATTCCACCAGACGTGGCCCCCGCACCCCTTCTCCCTCGTCTTCTAATTTCCTCACCTCCATGTCTCGGCACGCCTACCTAGCTAATATAATGGACAGGCCTATCTCACGGTTTCTAAAGCATTTCCTTTACCATGAATTCAGCCTGAAACACGCTACGGGCGCAGCGAAGTGATATCTGCGTTCGTGTAGCAAATGGGTTAACCTAGGTTAATTGTAATTTGATTCCAATTCTAGGGTTATGCTGAACAAGGTGTAATTAAAAAGTTAAAATAAGCCCAGGGTTAGGTTCGGAATAATCCAAATGAAAATGTTCTTTGAAGCGAGAAAAAGAGGAGTTGTAGTTGAATTAAACATTTTAGCCGTGTGGTATCCGGCAGAGTAGAATAGAACCAACCCATTACACTCACGGGTGTCGTATGAGGCGACTAATGTCTGAGGCAGAACACCTTGCGCCTCCGTAGACCAGAGAATGGGCAGCAGCGTTTTCCGTTAGTCTTTCATCACTGCGATCTCCAATCCGCCTGCCAAGCGTGGAGATTACGGCAAATTCCTCCCATCATGGGAGAGGCTTATGTCCAGCAGTGGACGTTATGGGCTGTTGTAGTAGTGTAGTAGTTGAATTAAACGCTTGCTTTGCTTGACGATAATAACTTAAAAAATAACTCGATAAATATATCTAGCATATTATTTTTATAGTTAAAGCGTTTTATTAAATTTGCTTTGGCGTCTGAAATATTTAATCACACAGTATAAATTTCCCTTTGTCAGTTGCCATCCCAGACATTTCATAAACATAATGAAGAAATCTAAAAGCTATTATCAAACAAAAGCTTAGCGCCGACTATAACCCTATTGTATGAAATTAATTTAATAAAAAAAGAGTCACCCGAATAGCTTTGCCGTCTACTATCAATCATCTAAAATAACAGTGTCATCATCTTTTACCGAACCTTTTACCGAAGGGTCAGTTTTCAGTCTAATAGAATAAATAAAATAAAATAAATAAAAACATTTATTTGACACTAAAAAATTCATGTTACATGCCAATCACAATAAGAAAGCACACAAGTGTATTTCCACAAATATGATCCTAACCCCCAAACTAGGCCTGGACCTGTATTTTAGGGGTCAACAAAAATGTAGCTGAATACTAGTACACTTCAACCAACTTATCTGTGAAGGCAGGAAAACACAGCACTAAAATAAATGTACCAAGTTTAACATATCGATGCAAATTTTCTTGTTATGCAACACGACCTTGAACTGCACATCTTAAGTGGTCATACTATACTTTAGATGGAGCGACTGTTTATTTGAGAACCTTGTCACTAGGTGGCACAGTACCTCTTAGTAAAACTGATTATACCTATTACTCTCAGGTTTTCTGGCTTTCCGTAACAAGCATCAAAGATTACAAATGAAAACCTGGGCCAACGGCTAAACGTTTCCTGGGGCATGGACGGGTTCCGATATGTAGTGGATGGTCACCTATCCGTGTCCTGGCTTGACAAATGTACCTTAAGGGGAAAGCACCAGGGTAGCATGCGAAATTTAATCTTACGTTTTTTGCTCGTCAGTGTGAGGTTGTATGTTAATTGATATATGATTCGCGACCTTAAGACATCTTAATTGTATTGATGATTTTAATGATTTTTATACTGTAAATACATACGTGGTTCAGTCGCAAATCATATTATTTCGGAAAACACAGCCTGGCACTGACCTAAGAAGATTTTAATTTCGCTGGTTACCCCGGCGCTTACTCCTCTTTCGATCGACACGTTTAGCCATCAGCCCCTCCAAACCAAAATATCTGTCTGAAACACAAACTAGTTTCAAATAAAACTTCAAACTAGTTTGTTGTTGTCTAGCGTGATTACACTGTAATCTTTTAATAGGATTTTGGTTACACAGGCTAAAGTGGCTCAACTTTGTTCAGAATAACTGGCCGAAGAGATTTCAGTTTATGTTAAAATTCCATCTACAGTTTTAGATCTAATTATTCCCTGAATTGGTTGGAGTTTAGTTTAGAAACGGTGATATTGTTTTTAAAAAGTCAGACGCGTCAGAAAAATATTAAAATACTAGATAGAAAAACAAGTCTTTTCTTCCTTGATTTTTACTTACAATCTGTAACAGCTTACAATTACATTACAACAGTTACATTACAATTACATTTTAACAGGTACGAGGTACAAAAAAAAAATAACAAAAAAAACCGAATTCATAAAACTGGTTGTCACTTTCGTTTTTCCTTTAATAAATCATCTATATTGTTCCTGCAAAGCTAATTAATGTTGATTTTGGTTTAGCATTTACTTTCGTATCGTAATTCCGACGTCGTGTTATGAAACAGTGAAATTGTATTTATTTAATTCCAGTTGCATTTATAACAGACATTTTGAAAATTCGACGTACAAAGCTTACGTCGAAGAAATGTAATATTTTTCCTCTGGTATTTTGGCTATAATACTTTATTTTATTTTCATGTAAAATTATTGGTTTATTCCCTGTACATGTTTCGAATTCTGACATGAATTCGATACAATACTGAAGTAAAAGTCCATGGAAATTGTAATGAAGAATGGAATTCGATTGTTTTCCGATAAAACTGAAGCCATTAATTGACCTATCTGAGACTCAATTCAGGAAATACAAACAAGAATTCAAACGCAAACTCCTCGCTTCTTAAATAAGCTGTAACCTTTTCTAAACGAGAATAAAGGCTGGCGATACTAAATGAGAAAATGTATGGATCACAATTTATCTACTTTCATCTTGATCAAAGGAATTCGTCGATGGCCAATGAACTGTAACAAAAAAGTCCAGTTAACAAGTGCCTTTTTGTCGAATTCCATTGCAGTCCCGGTTCACCGAAAATTATGATTTTAGTGTCATTCGAATCGAAATGGCGTCAAGAAAAAATGTTCAACTGGAATAGTGGGGCTGGCAAAGATTGTATAAGTTATAAACAAATAAGTAAAAAAAAGAGTTGAGTTTTTTGCAAATCCTGGACCGGAATTAAACAAAAATGCACTTGTGAAATGGACTAAAAAGAAACACAACAAATAAACTCATTATGTGTTTCATAGTCATCAATTAAGGCGAAACTTATTTTGTCACAAACGCTACAAATCTAATCGGGAAGTGCCGTAGTTAGTGTACATATTACGAACTTGCTAGTCGTAAAAGAACCTTCGCCAAATGACAAGAAGATTCATTAGTGATCTTATGGCACGGAAAACGATTTGACGTAGAGCCGATGAAGAGAAATGGGAGAGAATTGGACACTTGACTGTCTCTTCGAGTGGCAATATTGTTTGGAGGTCCGACTTCATTGATTTTCTGTCATTACGACAGCGAAAATGCGCTGTGTGCTAAGAAAAGTCTTCATTGTATTTTCAGCTTTGCTTAGTTATATATATTAAGTTGTGATTATAAATGACTAGCTGTTGCCCGCGGCTTCACCCGCGTGAAGTTCAGTAACTGTCCCACTGGATCATACTAAAGGGATAAATAGTGTCCTGCATGTTAATCCAGGTTATAAACTATCTATATGACAAATGTCATAATCATCACAATTATTATCACCACAATCACCATCACTATTACAACCACCATCATTATCACTATCACAATCACCATCATTATCACAATCACCATCACAATTACCATCACTATCACAACCACCATCATTATCACAGTTGTTATCACAATCACCATCACTATAACAATCACCATCACAATCACCATCATCATTATCACAGTCATTATCATCGTAATCACAACCTTTATCACCGTAATCACAATCATCATCATAACAATCTCCATCCTCGTTGTCACAATCATCATCATCATTATCTCAATCACCATCACTGTCACAATCACCATCACAATCACAATCACAATCAAAATCACAATCACCATCACAATCACCATCACAATCACCATCACTATCACAGTCACAATCACTATCACCATCACAATCACCATCACTATCACCATCACTATCACCATCACTATCACCATCACAATCACCATCACCATCACAATACCGTCACAATCACAATCACCATCATCACAATCACAATCACCATCACAATCACTATCACCATAATCGTTATCACAATCATTTTCATCGTAATCACAGTCATTATCATTTTAATCATAATCATCATCATCACAATCGCGATCACTATCACAACCACCATCATTATCACAATCACCATCACCATCACAATCACTATCACAATCACCATCACAATCATTATTACAATCACTATCATCATTATCACAATCATTATCATCGTAATCACAACTATTATCATCGTAATCACAATCACCATCATTATAATCTCCATCTTCGTTATCACAATCATCGTTATCGTTATCACTATCTTCATCATCATTATCACAATCACCATCACAATCAATATCACAATCACCATCACAATCACCATCACTATCACAGTCACAATCACTGTCACCATCACAATAACCATCACCACCGCTATCACAATCACCATCATCGTTGTCACAATAATTATCATAGTAATCACAATCATTATCATCATTATCACAACCATCATCAACATTATCACAATCATCATCATCACAATCATCATCATCGTTATCACAATAAATCAACAATAACCCTGTATAGAAGTCGAATCTGCCATCTTCTGGATCTCAAAATAAATGCCATTATCGTAATCAGCACCCCTAATAACCTCGGTATCGACAACCATATTGATTTTTAGACATTTCAACCCCATCGCAACCCAACAGGGAATGATGGCATTTCAGGTCCGCCACATTAAATCTTAAAATCGTTGTTTTTGTCAAACAATACCCATGTTGATTTTGAGACTTTGTTACCGCATTTCCCCCTTTCGGGGTTGAATTCTGAAAAAACCTGAAACACAGGATTACTCCTGTGAATTTTCGAATAATAATAATAATCTTATTTCCCCATACAAACTTTGGAGCCCCGTTTCACCCCCTTAGCGGCTGAATTTTAAAAATCCATTCTTAGTGCACCCCTAGACCACATAAGGAACCTACTTGCCAAATTTGGAATCTGTAGACCCAGCGGTTTGGGCTGTGCGTTGATATGTCACCCAGTCAGTCAGTCAGTTTACCATTTTAGGGTGGAATTTTGTAATGCCACCTGGAGGGAAAGTACTCTTAAATACTGCAGATAGAAAATTTTACTCAAAGGAAACATTCCTTTATTTTTGAATAGAAAGCAAACTGCATTCATAGATTTTCGAAAATTCTCTTCTTCCACACCCGGGAATCGAACCGGCTAAAATCTGAAAAAATTATACCCTGTAATTTTATTATTATAGAGCGAAACCAAATAATTCTACAGCAAGATGGTACTCCAGCACATAACAGCAGAATCACTACTGCCTACATAAATAACCATTTTAATACCTGGATTGGTACAAACGGCACAATCAGATGGCCTGCGAGATCGCCAGATCTCACCCCATTAGATTTTTTTTGTGGGGATATGTAAAAAATCAAATTTACATGAAATCTTATGCAAATGACAACGAGTTGAGAGTAGAGAAGTTAAGAATACGATTTATAAAATTCACCACAACACTTTATTAAAGGTTACTAGAAATGAATTCGTTAAAAGAATAAATTTGTGTATCCAAGAGAATGGAGCCCATTTCGAGCAACTAATTAGTTAGTTTACCATTTTTTGTAAATAATTAAATTAATTTAAGATTTCCTGGTTTTCCTTTCATTTAATTTATCATGTTTGTTAGAGAGATTTCATCCTTATAATTGACCCTAACGATCGATGCAATAAAAGTACAGGGTATAATTTTTACAGATTTTAGCCGGTTCGATTCCCGGGTGTGGGAGAAGAGAATTTTCGAAAATCTTTGAATGCAGTTTGCTTTCTATTCAAAAATAAAGGAATGTTTCCTTTGAGTAAAATTTTCTATCTGCAGTATTAAGAGTACCTTCCCTCCAGGTGGCATTACAAAATTCCACCCTGGGAGGTGTTTAAAGTAAAACTCTAAAATAAAAATAAAAACTTTTTTGCAAAAATAAAACCGACTTCAAAAACACAACAAACTGAAAATATATAAATTATGTTGAGATGGAAGACTTTAGCACTTTGGCGGTTTTAAAGTCAATGTAGGCAATGTAGGCAGAATTCCTTGTCTTTTGCCTCATACCTACCGGTGCAGCAATCAATAAAAAAATTAATAAATATAATATTTTTCGAAAGTGTTTATTAAACAGCTAACACGAATAAGAACTAAGGAAAACATCGGCTAGCCGTTTTAGCAATCGTAATGGTCACGATAAATACATTTATGAACTGATAGAATCGAGAATATGTTTGCGATTACGGTTTTGATTATATCCATGCATGAATCATAATTAAAAAAAACTAGGGCTGAAAGAAACATCCGGGTTTTTCCACATTTATTTTTTAATTCCACGGATGTTTTAAACTTTACAAACCCTTTCGTAAACCACGAGCGCTGTTTGGTAGAGAAACGGAAACGAAATTTAAAAATTTAATTCGCTCACGTGAATTTATCAGAACACATTACTGCTGGGGTGGAAACCTCGTATCAGTGTAATAAAGACCTGGATTTAAGTGAGGAGAGGAGTAACAGGTACATGTTTTATGTCGTACACATCCTAAAACCTTATTTCTAGAGAGAATTTTAAGTAACATTAAAGGATTCTTTATGTAAAATCTTGTTCATAATGGGTATAAAATACTCTTAACGAAGCCGAAAGGCACTTATTCTCCTCGTCATTATTTATTGTTATTTTTTCTGGACCATACCTGGGAACCTTGTAGTTACAGAAAAATGAGGTTTTAAAGTTTCAACTTTTTAACATCCATCAGAACAATTTTCTGAGTGCGTTACTTTGAGGTCAACCGTAAAAAGTTTTCATCCCAATAAAAAAAGTAATTTCCCAGAAATTATTTTTTGCGTAGAGTTACTTAATCTGATGTACAGTTGTAGAATGCATCTTTGACGGCTTCATGAAGGATCCGTTTACACATTGTAATATAAACCACGTCGCCAAATTCTTCATCATTTTGCCTAGCCTTGTGCCTATTTGACCTCCACAACCCAGTTACCGGTAACACGGTAACGCATAAGACAGGTTGTTAAACTGTTGGGCTACTGACTACCCGTAATGACATCTCCAAACTATCACCTATAAGTTCACCCCGTACCTTGGCTATAAAATTGGGAGCACCTCGTCAAGGTCTCGAAAGGATTCTATAGTGAGGCACGAAAATGACGCTTGAAGCGAGCCATCAGGTGCCTTCCTTCCCTCCCCAAACATAGAGATATCGGCCCAACAAAAATATTTCTGTACACATTTCTGCGCCACAGTTCCTGTATAGTCTGGTGCCCCTTGTTAACACGAGAAAATGTTTTTTTCTCTCTTATCAAACCGCTCTTAGAGAGCCCCATTGTGTTTCTTATTTAGATATCGCAATTTGAGATAGTGTTTGTTTATTTTTTACGCGACTTCCCAAAAAAGAATGTTGTTCTCATGTATTTGGGGGTACATGTATTTGGGTGTCTAAATTCTTGTATCCGGCCATTTGTAGGTATTTCATTTACGAGTAAAACCTTTTCGTACAAACAAACCTGGTATAATTCGACTAATTTTCACACAGCTATTCGACTACAGACGTATCAAATGAAATGATCAAACACGCGGTCCCCTAAAATTGCATTTGGCTAACCTCGAAACAAAACAAAACACGCTCAACGCCGGTTCTACAATTTCACAATACCTGTACGGGCAGCCCTGTAATCTCTCTATGAGTACGTTATCGCAGTTTGTATGTAAAATAACAATATATTCAAGGTACACGTATAAAACGAATGCGATACCATTATGTTGGATGCTCCACATTATAATAAAGGTTGTGGCCATAAACAGTCTCGAAAAGCGCGTAAACCTTTTAGTACATGTACAAGTAGGTATAGGTACTCACATACACAGGCGGTTGTTTTCCTGAGATGTGATGTCACCCCTATACTTTAACCGGCAAGCATCTACAAATTGCTACAACCGGATGTGCTTAGCTTACGTCTTGAAGTAACTTTTCTTTGTATGTAAAATAACAGGTTTGTGTCAAACTGACCGATTACATTTTTTTCTTTTTTTGATTTTGGTAATTGATTGGGCAATACCCAGATGATATGTTAAACAATAAATAATTTAGCATTTTGTCAGATTAATGGATCGTGTTTCATGATCAAAATATCGATGTCGTGACTTCGTCTGTTTTTGTCAATAATAATAAATAAATTATGTAGTAAATAACACTCCTATAATATAATATCAAGAAAGCAAAATGGAATAGTCGAAAGGAAAGAAGTGTAAGAGAAACGAGACCGAGACGGAATTGAACTTACATTTGCAGGAAACCGATTGCAAAAGTCACGTACTGCAGACACGAAGCCCAAAGGTGACTTCGGCCAAATGAAGGACTTTATGCAGGATTCAAATCATTCGGCACATGATTCAACACGATGTGAATCAAAAAAGTGATGAACGAATTTCAAAAAGGTAGCTTAGATGTGTCATGTTCTTAAATCAAAAATCAAAGTGAGTCATTCCTAAACGATTTACAAAAAGGTAGGTAATTGTGATGAGTCATAGTCGGTTGTTAAATTGACGAATTTACCTAAATGAGAAAGGTGATATCTGCTAAAACAGGAATCTACATACATGCCTTGCCTAGAAGATCATAATCTTTCACCTAAAATTCAGCATTGCTACCATAAGCACGATTTCGGACCGATTTCGTTTAAGCACTTTGTTTTTTTCGTCTTGTTTCCAATTTAGTTACATTAAGTACCGCGGCGAAGGTAGTGCAACGATCTGATCTTGCTCGCGGGGCGAACATGTCCAGAGATCGCACAAGATATAGAGGTTTGGAAGAAGAAAGGGAAGGCCTTTGCCCAGCAGCGAGCAGTGAAAAAAAAAGTACACGAAAACCATAAATGGACTAAATGTAAACTTTTGAGGCTAAAAACTGATTGAAAAGGCTTCCTTGACTCAGCGCACACAAAACGTAAGTGCAATTCAGTTTCAAAGGAAACATTACCCGTAATGGCCACAGATCAAACATTTTCGGTGACAAAAGTAGTACTAATTGCCAAAAATTAAACGAAGAAAGTATATCAGTTACAAACAAAAAAAGAGAAACAACAAAGTAACTGTTGGAAAAACAAAGAAAAGCTTTAACCATTTACAATAAAGTTGAGTTAATAAATAACAATTTCCTGGTATATTATTTTAAACCATAACCCTACCAAATAGCCCGGAGCAGTCAAATAGCCCACAATAGTTAAAGAGCCGGTTAGCTTACTTTACGATTCCGTTTCTAAATCGTTGTGTTATTTAAGTCTTCAAACCAAAGGGGGCGCTTTTCATGCGAAAAACTTTGTTGGCCTTTCTCAGCTTTGACGTTTTGCGTCATAGTGAGGCGTCAACCTAGAAACCTAGAAAGGTAAGGAAGTAATTAAAGACGCCTGAGGGCAGATGCTGTGACTCTTCATATTCACCACATTTTTATGTGCATTTAGAAGCACCTTCGTATGATATGTTAAGATAGGAGGTGTCTGATAAAATGACGAGTAATAGAGAAGTATGTAAGTAACAAAAAATGCTGCAGACAATGATGATGAACATGATTAGAAGCACCTACGTGCTTTGTAACTGCATGTTTTCGAGCAGGAGTGAGTTTGGGTACTGTGTCGAAGTTTCATGATGTATATTGCAATATGCACGTTGGCCTCAGTAACTTTTAGTGTGCTTATAAACCCTTGTAGGCTTTTATTATGCTTTAATAAAATACAGGGCTTTGTTTCGGGCACTTCTATTTTATAAAGGTACCTATAGTTTGTTTTTACTTTACCTAGTTAGAAAGTGTGCCATAATTTGTATCCTATTTAATTATATTCACAACGCCTATTGGCTGTAAAGTTTTACGAGCAGTGCTATTTTCTCCATTGTTTCCCCCGTGCCCAATAAACCGAGCTCCAAGAATGCTAGCTTTATTAAATACAGGTGTCATAACTTTTGCTTATGTTATGGGTCTTTATACCCTAGAGGGGGAATGAATGCAAATTTTAATTAAGTGATAAAATTATTATAAAACATTTTCAAAGTAATAAGCCGTTAATAATTATAATTTTCTTTGATTAATTTGAGCGTTTATGGTGTTTTTAATTTATTACCAGGTAGATTATGTTTCAATAGGCCCAGTACCCCACAAAATAAGCCTTTTAAGGTAGCTAGTTAGGATCAAGATTATGTATCTACCTTTTACTTCCAAGAAACTGTGAGGTACTTTTTAAAATGTCTACGTACAAAAGATTTTGTACGAAGTTAAAACTCTTATCTACCTCTGCCAGTGATATAAACTGCTGTAAAAATATTTAGATTCTGACGTCGAGAAGAATTTCAAAGAGCAATTTTTTATTAAACTTCATAATATTGCTCAACGCGGGATATTAATGTTTAAATTTTTCATTTGAACCAGTTTTTGAGGCAGATCTATGCATCTGTGAGCTGGTTCAGTACTCTATCCACGATTAGTTTAACATAACATGTTGGTTGATCTCCAAATTGACATATTATGCAAGGAAGATACAGATGAACAAATTGTTTAGTTTTATTATTTTGCTGTGTTGCACACACGTTGTAGTCACAAATAAATGTATCCTCTTTTTTTGCATTATATGAATTTATATGGTCAAACAAGCTTGTCTCTGGACCAAAGTTTGTACAAGCAGGATCTAGATGACTCGTTGAAATTAGTAATAATTAAAAATACACCACCTCAAAAGATGATAGAGACTACATCATGATTCAGAGAAACCTTATCCATCGGTTAGGGTTATTTACGTTTTTCCATAACAATAAACAATATTCTGCGGTCGGAAATTACTTTACTATACAATTAATAGACATTACCATAGGTACCTATAATCCCGGTGCGGACGTACCAATTTATCACTAGTTTCCTGTAAAAGAAAATATCGCGAGGAAAACCACAAGTTTAATTAATTAATACCAGGCGTTGCGAGGAAAACATCGGGTATCTTTACTCAGGCCCAGAGTAAATACTGAAGAGAAAGTAGGTATTTGCATATGGTTAAATGGTTAAATTAGCAAGTGTTAGGTAATTAGAAACTCTTGTTTATCTGTAGGCGCTGTTTCTATTTTAGTGGGAAAAAAATCTGTTGCCTATTAATGTGAACATGGGTTATTGTTTATGGGTTGAACCCATAATGAAAGTTGTTACAGTAACCCGTTTATCAGTCATTCTAATGGCACCTTGAATAGGCCTAAACAATGTCGTTAAATGCATGCTCCACCTGTGCCTAAAAGTACAGTTTTTCATACGTGTAACCCCAGCTATTCAAAGTTTTTTTGTCCGGTTCCCGGTTCCCATTACATCTCAAGGGTGTCCTCGGGGGCCAGTGGCCCTTTGCGTTTGACATTACAGTTCTCAGTTACCAGACGAGACAGAACGAGACTGAAGTGCTAAGTTATTTAAACCATGCTTGAGAATCAAAATGTAAGTAAACCTTCCTATGAAAATAATTATGATCACATCTGATAACATCGATTATCTTTATTAACGGATTTGGCCTCCCTGAAAAACTTCCGCTATGCCTTTTAGGTACCTAAGGCCCAAGTTCTTAAAAAAAAACAAATTTAAAATAAGTCCATGTGCAGGTGGCAAAAAAACACTTCCATCCAAAGGGTGAATTTTCAAGTATACATTTAAGCAACTTTTCGTTTATGTTCCATCCTTTCAGGACTGTTATGTACGCAAGAAAAGTGATGTCACACATTAAGGCTAGGTACTCACATTTCTGTGAGTCGGTCTTGTGCGTTGGCTTCTTGTCGCGCACCATGGCTGCAGGGCGGTGGTGCGGGGGGTGAGGCCGGCGCGGGCGCGATCCTTGATACTATCGGCCCCGCCCGGCGCCGCCTGCGCTCAACGCGACTGTGTTGTCGTGGTTGTGCCAAATACCTGCGGAAAATGGTGAAGGATCTAAGTGGAGCTAGAACTACGTGTGTTAGAAGATTGCCGACAAGGAAGTAAGATAACATGCGTAATTTGGTATGCCGAGCATGCTCACAGATAGTCAAAAATAAACATTTGAAAGTCTGCAGTCTAGTGTAATCGCTTCGTAAATACCTATGTAGACCAAGATCATAAACTTCAATCGTAAAACATTTGTAAACTAAGTACATAACTGATTTTCAGTGTACGAAATGTAAATGAAAAACTATGTGCCCGAAAGCCTGACTACCAGTTTTGCTAGGGGTATAGTCTTATCCAGTAACTGAATTGCAAAAGAACAAATACTGCCGTCACTCCATGTAAAATACTGATATTTAGTTGCAGAGCTAACCCCAACATAGTTGGGAAAAGGCTAGGCAGACGATGTTGATATATGAAAAAATATATTCGGATAGAAACGCGAACGTAATCAAGTTATCAACTAGCGAAAATACGAACGGGGATAGTTTGTATGTTATTTTAGGTTGGCGAAGAGAAAATGATATCACGCAACCCTCCGACGAGCACCCACATGCAGGGTATAATATAATTAACGCAAAACCTCTCTGTGGTATCTTAAACCATGAAACTGTACAACTTTTTTTAAATTTAACCATACATTTAGATCAGCTGATCGCGTCAGTTTCTATATAAAGTCATTTTTTTTTTTTAGAACTCGTAAAACTGAAGTTGTTCAGTTTCACGGTCCAAGAGAGTCAGATCTTGCATTTATTATGATACACCTTGTATATCTACTCTACGTATAGTCTCGAAGTATACTTGTATATTAACTATAAAATATCGAAACTTTTTTTATACGTGCACTACAAGTTACGAATGCGAGTTACGAATGCCCGTAAACGGGAGCCAAGGACGACTTTCGGCATAATCTAATCGGCTGACATCAAAGACGCGTCCCTATCAAAGAGCAGGAAAAAGTTACAGAGTTGCAAGTTGGTCTAACTTCACAGGTACATACGCGAACGAAACTGTAATATTATGTTGTGAGTAGGAACTTTATTTACTCCTTTGTTCAAGGTAGCCTCCGAACTGAATCGTAACAATTGTTTGGCATAGTATTTTAGTCAGAGTTGTGTCTCTTTGTACGTCTCTTTGGTCGCAAAGGCTAACTGCTAAGCATGAGGTCTGTACGATTACCTGGTCTGGCAAAATGTTTTTTTTTCCATCAGGAATTTCCCAGTAGCAGTCTGGATTTATGCCACGTTGATGGCAATAGGATCGTCCCCTTGTTACATATGGGATTTAAACTATAATAATTTGCAAAATGTGGGTGAACTTTTAGATACTGCCTAACCTACCGGGTATTACGGGAGTGATGTTATGTTTCTTACTTCATTAGGAATTGATAAGCTAACCTCTCGTTGAGAAAATACCTAGTTCCTATATAAGAAGATTTAGAAACAGACATTTCATGCTGTAAAGTGATCCCCATAGACACAAGCATTACTAAGGCGAGACGCTTTATCCCCAAGGCAGAGGTCAGACGGCGCCAGCGGTCACTAAGATTTTAGACCAAGATCTTTTAGGAAAAGGCCCATTCAAGACATTGAGTGGGGTCCAATATTACAGCAATACTAATGCAAACAAAATGCTTGGCTTAAACTAAATCGGGCAAGTTGGTTCGTTACTCCAACTTACAAACCAATTGGTTGGAGTTTTAGGTGCATTTACGCGTTAGGTAACTAAACTGTTTTGATAATATATAACAAATATCTAGTACTAAATAGTCGGAAAAGGTCGGAAAAAGTGGATTTGGATTTGTGCCTGGTTGAGCGCAATAGACTCGCCTTCCGTTACATGGGACTTGAACATAACTGGAGATATGTAGTGTACTCTTTCTAACTGATGTTATGTTAATATGTTGTGTAATTTATTGCATACTACATGCATACATATTATACTATCTAATAAATGTTTAGTATTCTGTGTGCAGTTGACACATATGACACAAGAAGAGTTTATAAACATGTTTTCCGTCAGCAGAATTTTCTGCTAACAGATTTAGCGATTCAAATTTTTCCATCTGATTAACTCGCTATACGTGAAGTGGCAAACTTGATCCAAGATTTCTATTGCCTAAAGATTAACTTCGATACGAGGAACTTTCGAAGCCGGAGTCAGTCAATAGTTAGTTTAAAGTTGAGCAAGTATGTGCAAAGTTTTGCGATTGAATTTCGGTAGCAAATACTCTACCTATCTTGTCTGGTGTATGTTATAAATGTTTGGTGTGGAAGCGTGTAGTATTTGATTTAAGGTTGATATCAACAGATTGGAAAGCCGGTTAGACTGGAAGTCGACCGCAACATAGTTGGGAAAAGACTAGGTTCATGATGATCAGTATATTGGAAATACCTACAGTTGGGTTTCTTTCTCTAGAATAATATTTAGCCACAAGCTAAATAACAGCCGCTCAGGTCGATCTTTAGGTCAAACTGTGCTTGCCTAGATTGGTCCGTGGATGAGTGACCATCCATTACATACCGAGTTTCCACCGTGCCTCGGTAAGCACGTTAGGTCGTTGGTCCCGGCTGTCATTTGTTGATCTTTGACAGTCGTTACAGATAGTCAGTGGCCCGAAAGCCTGACAATCAGTCTTACCAAAGGGTATCGTATTTACCAGTACTATCGGGCTTGTGGAGGTCAGATAGGCAGTCGTTTCATGTAAAATACTGGTATTCGACTGTATCCGGTTAGACTGGAAGCCAAAAACGCCACGAAAGCTGTGCTCAATATTTCAACTTACTGGGCCAACTCTAGTTAACTAGGCGAATGAATCTTCAATTCAAAAAGTAGAAGATATTACACAGAAATACCAAACTAATAGATATAGGAAGAAAACCATCATCAGACTAGCCTTTTCTCAACTATAATATAGCTTTCGTAGTGTTTTTACGCCCCCTCAAAAATTTGCAGGAATAGACGCAAATAAGTAAATTTCAAATTAGTCAAATTAAATTGAGTAAATAAATAAATTTATTATTATTATTATTATTAAAAAAATATTGAGATCAGCGGTGGCCCCAACTTACGAAGTCGTGGGTTCGAACCCAGACTAGCGCATTACTTTGTGTAATTTATTTCATCACCACTGCTCTCAAAACGGTGAAGGAAAACATCGTGAGAAAACCGGCATGTTCTAGAACCAAAAATTGAGAGGAGGCCGTGTCCCAGCAGTGGGAATATTATAGGCTGATGATGATGATGAGATGAAGTAAAATTCTGGGTTAAGCTCGCCACTGTACATAAGCTATATCCGCTAGGCTCGAAAAATTATTGAGTTGAACTCAATAATTTTTGTATCTAGTATAATTTTATTACATTTCTTTGCTGGATATAGCCGTATGTACCTATATGACCATTTGGCCTTCCGCGAAACTAGTTCTCCCTCTTCCAGTGTATGAGCACCAAAGCGATGCTTATCGATTCGCACACGGCTGCGGACACTTGACCAAATCGAGCGGAAGCATCGCGAGATCAATTCGCCTGGAAAAACTTCAGTGATTGTTGAAACTTGTAGGTACATCTATACTTGATCAGACATACTTTATCATCTCTTTTAAATGTGACTTTGGACGACCGAGCCATGCTTCTCCAAGGCTATCGATGCTTGGAAACTAGTTTGCCTGAATACTGAAGAACTCGAATATCCATTTTCCTAGAGACGATGGGACAAGCTGCTCTGTAGAATAGTTCAGAACAATCTGCTGAACACGACTGCTACTACAGCTGAGCGTGCGCGTCTACTGGCTGTGGGTGAGTGAGAGTCGGGTCTTTGGCTTCATGCACTGCCGGGCCGTTTTGCACGGCACGAGAACATAAACGACATTATCTGACGAGCTCTTGTCACCGTCGGCGTTCCAGCTGTTTTAGAACCCAATGGCTTGGCACGCGACGATGACAAGAGACCAGACGGCATGCCTTTGTGTCCTTGGAAGATGGGTAGGCCCCTAGTGTGGGACGCAACATGCGTCGATACACTTGCGCCATCTCATCTTCCAAGCTCGTCGTGCTGCACTGGCGCTGCCGCTGCGGCTGCAGAGAACCTCAAAAGGCGTAAATATAGAAATCTTTGTGAAAACTATATTTTCAAGCCGTTTGGGGTTGAAACTCTGGGGCCGTGAGGTCCGAGTGCCCATAGCCTGTTCAAGGAAATTTCTAAACACCTAATTTACGCATCCCGTGACCCAACGGCTGGCTTTTATCTTGGCTAGAGGCTACAACGTGGCAACGCCGCCAGTCGCTTGGGCACATTACGAAGGACGAACGAAGGTTGAGGAGATCGTAGAGTTCAAATTACAAATAAAAAATACAAAATCTTTATTTCTTAACCAAAAACTTTTACATTAGATGGTGATTGGAGCCTCCTTTTAAGCAAGTAATGCCTGTGTTAGGAGACTCCGCTCTTTACAATTTATTTAGTACCTTATAGATATAAACAGTGTTTGTGTGTATGTGTGTGTGTGTGTTTGTGTGTGTTAGTGCTTGTGTGTTTGTGTGTGTGTGTATGGGTGGGTGTTTCATATTGTGTGTTGCAATAGTACCTCAGTATCTGCGTAATTTAAAAAAAAAAAAAAAAAATTACTCGAGTGCTAAAAAATTCTAACAAATTGGATAAAGGTGTCTTTATCCAATTAGTTAGAATAAAAGACACCTTTATCCAATTTGTTAGAATTTTTTAGCACTCGTGTAATTTTGTTTTTATATTTTTTTTTATTTGTTCTACTATAAAGTTGGCATGAATGATAGTTTGTTGTATTGAATGGCAGCAAATTTTGTTTTAGTTTGAGGAACCAGTGCTATGAGATCTTTCCGTCTTCTTGTTATTGCAGTTTGATCATATGGTAGATTTTAACGTTTTTTAAGAACGGTATACTTATATGATGTATAACTTTCTAACAGAAAGCAGTCCACTATCCTGATAGAGCCTTTCAGTAGGATATGTATTTTTTTTTAAATACATTATTTTTGTTACGAGGGTCGAGAATTCGGAGCCGCGTCACAACACCAACTTCAATTCGTTTGTGGTGCGAGTTCCGACACAACATCTCGACAAATTTCTCAAGGAAGAGTTTTGGCCGAAGGGTGTAGTCTACCGACGTTTTCGCGGCAGGCTACGTGACACACTTCGTGTGCCAAAGTTTCAGTTTAGTAGTTTAGTTCATAGTTTATAAGTTATATTTTGTATGTATTAGTGTATATTTTTATGTTGTAATGTAATTTTGTGTATTTTATCTATGGGCCTTGAGATGCCTGATAGTAAAATGATTGATTGACAAGCTTACAGCGTCGAGGAGGAGTTTTTCGATTCCCTTTTATGGTTTGTTGTTAATTTATTTATTTTAGTTTATTTCATAGTTTTTAATTATTTATGTACTTAGTTTATGATTAAATATAATATGTTACAAATCTATGTTAATATTATAACGAGGTAAAGTTTGTAAGTTTGTCCACTAACCTTCATCGTCCCCGAGTCTCGCGCTATATTTGCCAGGATCCCATGTTATAGTTTCCGACCATAAGGCTAGCGAAGCTATAAAAAGCTAGTTAGAAATATATTTGCAGAAAGGCACAAATCATAATTGCAGTAGCATTCAGACCCATAGGTTAAGTTAGTATTAATTCTGTATGGAAGTAAAACTCGCGATCCATTGCGCTAAAGTTAACACCTCGACTCGCCGTCAGAATAAACTGCACAATCTATTTCTCTAGCGCTTGTCTACCGCGCTTTCAAGCGATGAGCGGCTTTTCCTAGCGAGAGCACCGGAATAAACCCTTTTAGCTGCGGATTGTCCGATGGATGCGCTGGATGTTTATAATATACATTGAGAGCAAACTTTTCGATAGGAATTCGGCTGAATAAATTATTGTGTATTTTTAGACTAGACTGGAATATTGAAAGATAGCCAATTCAGTTGATAGTGTTGACTGAAAGTATTGCCTATAAGTTAAAGGTTTCAACGTCCAGAGACCATCATGTAAGAAATCGTAGTCAATAAAAACAAAAGCATGATGATTAATTGATCAAGCGAAAATGCTATTTCTGTCTACACTTCTTTTCTATCATAACTTGTTTTCAAAATAATCTGCAAACAAGGTCCACATTTACATACTGGTATGATATTTTATCCGAAAAGCAATCTAGTAAAGTAACAAGCCTGACGCATACTTAAACAGTTAACCAAGCTTCAGTAGCTGGTACTGTACAACGAGATGTAATCCCGGCTGAACATTGACGGATTGCCAGGCCTCCTCCTATCTGCAATATTGAGTTACCCATACCTCCAGCTTGACACTTACAAGCATTGGGCGATAATAAATAATAGATGGCTGCACTCTGTTACATTTAAATCCTTTCAAGTCTCCAGTAAGGAAATGACAAGGCAAGCAAATGATTTAAAAAACTAAAAATAATTTGATTTTTATACCGAAAACTAAATAAGGAAAGAATTTTTAGATAGTGAATCTGATAGAAAATGGTTCAGAATCCACAAGACGGTTTCCCAAATCCTTTAATATTTAAATTAGCGTAAATATTTCTCCGATTCCCTTTACACTTGCGTAAATATTCCAACGAAATTAAAATTAGATAGAATCAACGTTCCTTGAAAAGCGACGAGATATTCGCGAAGTCGGAATAGAAAGCTGAATTTAATTCATTTTATTTTGAAAGCTTACGATGAAGTTTTTTGAAAGGAATGAAATTTGCCATCACCCTTTTGAAATACTGATTTTTAGCAAGTAACAAGGAGTTTTGAAGTTGTGTCCGTAATTGCTCACTCAAAGCCAAAAAAAAAAACTACAAAAAGCATTGCTACGTGCAAAAATAACAATGGCAGCGCAGCGCCACGAACTGTCGTCCAAATTACCGAATTTGGAGCTGCTCCAAACAATCTCTTATAAACACGGCCATTTTAATTGACGACTTAATATTAGTTACAGAGGCGTTCCGTCGCTGTTGGTTGAGCCATGCAAATTATTGGAGCGGGAAAATTCATTAGCCTTCCGGAAAAACGATCAAAGCAATTTAGAACCATTTACGTCGGGCGCTGGTGACGTGACGTGTAGCCCAGACAGGTGATACATCCAGTACAACAGAGCCGTCCCGTGATTAGGCACACTACGAACATTTATTATGATGCTGTCGATCCTCTGAAACTGGCAAGAATTATTATAGAGATGTGGTTTTTGTGCAGTGATTAAATTGTACAATGTACCTATATAGAAAATGTAAAAAACAATTATGTACCAGCCTGCACACATTAACACATACTCGTATATATTTTCTTTGTAGTGGATATTATATTTCATACAGGTAGTTGTTTTATGTTAAAACTAAAATACTGTATATTTATTTTCTTTTAAAAATATTGATGCTGTCTTGGCTTATCTCTGTATTTATTTACTGTTACCAGTGTTACGATCGAATACAAAAAGTACTTATAACTTACATTTTTCTTTAAACGACCTCGTAAATACACATTTAATTAATTTAGTCGTTATTTATTCATTTGTAACCATTTATTTATATATTATGTTTGAAACAATTTTTCCGTCACTACCCCCTCCAGGTTCATTGGAAGACCAGCGTCAGACAGCATCACCTGTCTGGCATGAATGCTGAAATGGACCTTTTTGGCGCAGCCGTGAGGCACACAGCACATACTATGTTTTCCCTCCTTATTTTGTATATTTTTTATCAATGTGGTGTTCACTGGTAACACTAGTTGGGTTTAGAATAAAACCATCAAATTATCAGTAAGTAGATGAACTCTAGGGTACGCGTGCTCGCTGAACGGGATAAAATTGGACTACTCAAACGACGGAATCTTAAAGCTCACGCTACGTTTATTAGTATATCACATCTCTATTGTTTGTGCTTTATTAACTGACGTAAATTTTTTTGTTTTCTTTCTTTCCGAATGCAATGCTCCAGGTGGTTAGCGATTTACGATTAAAATAACTGTAGCAAAAAAAGATAATTACAATCCTGGATCAAACGCTGGATACACAGTGCCACCACTAGTGCCAGTTAGTCTTTATTTTATTTTATTTATTAAGGACAATAAACAGCTACAATATGTGTTGGAACAGAGTAAAGAAAATACAAAATATTAACAATATTGCAGCCCACCACATTATCCGCATATTAACATGAGAGAATATGATAATGAGTGCCACTAGATAGATAAGAAAAAAAAAATGATAAAAATTACATCACATTAATATTTATTAGTCATAAGTATATGGACATATACACATCAACACACACATTCACAGATACCGTACAGTTACCCACACGCACACAGGGACACACCACAAATTAAAATGCCAATTAATTCGAGTCACTCTCGGCTAATCAAATGTTTTTTTCTGTGTACTTCGTAATTGGCGTAATGTTCGATTATTGTTTTATGTTAATGTACTGTCAGCTGTGAAGCTACCTTTTATAAAATAAATAAATTCGTTGAACAAATTCGGATTCTATAATAAATGTCACGTGAAATAATTATGGAAACTTTTCATAAATACATTGTTATTGTGTATTAATTGTATGAGTGTGTTTTGTAATGTCACCCAAAATTAGAAAACAATTAATTATAGCGAAAGGTTCTGTTAATGGAGCGTTGTCCCATGTCATACACACGTGTTCAAATTATTATCCAATTAAATATATCTTTATTGAATGTGATATTATTTTGTTCATTTTACCCTCCCAAAGAGAAGATCTTTTATAAAAGAGAACAGCTATTTTTGGATCTGTAAGTATATGGCTATTTTTGGATATGTAAGTAAATGGCTATATATATATATGTATGTAATATCGCTCTAAATCTTATGTCCCCAACCTCGTGGCGGCGTCGTAGCGGGGCCTGAGAGACATTTAAACGAAAAATCACTGACCAAAGAGCACATGCAATTGCTCTTCACCAAAGTCATCATCATCATCATTTCAGGCGAAAGACGTCCACTGCTGGACATAGGCCTCCCCCAAATGTCACCACATTGACCGGTCCCGTGCGCGGTGCGACTCGCATCCAACGAATTCGCGCAAACTTCACCAAAGTGTCTGTGTGTAATCAATCAGTCCAATAGGAATTACATCATACCAAATTAATTGATATCAGGAATGTCAGGCGTGCTCCTGATAAATTAAGTTTGTTAAAAATTTCATTGATTGACCAGCAGGCTGTATGGGTGTTTTACAGTGCAGTGGCTGAAATTTAATACAGACGACCTGTTTTTTATATTTTTCCACATCAAGTAGAAGAATCAAAGAAAAATAAAACTTTTAAAAGAATAGAACAGCAAGACCTGTTATAATTACCTTTTTGAATTCATGCCCGCCTAGTACTTTCCGTGAGGTTACTAACTAGGCCCCTAATTTAACATAACTTTATTATCACTATAGACAATGTTGTGAAAGTTAAATTTTTTAAAAGCAATTCTTTTTCCACACCAACCCTTTTACTTCTTATTAAGTATCATTGTCTCGAGTAGCATGCCTTTTCCAGACGATCCATCTAAGGGATTGAAATCGTTTAGGATGCATTCTGCGAATTTGGCACGTCCAATCCTATTTAAGCTTGGCATCCTTATTGGCCGTCGACGATACCCGTCTTGAGGCGCCTCGTAGAGACTTAGAGAGGCAAATCCAATCGCCGAGCTTTAGATTCAATACGGTGTGCTCCATGTACTTCGCAGACTAGAAGCTAGAAGGGTGTCAGTTGTGTAGTTGGAAAATGCATCTATAGTTGTTCCGTTTGGTTTGTTTATTTTCTACATAGCCATTCTATTTCTATGATGAGTGTTGGAAGTGTGAACGTAAAGTTCAAAACGTTCACATAATCCTTTAGAGGATGCAATATTACACTAGGTTTATGAAAAGTAAGAGCTACCGTAGTTGGCTGTGCAGGGATTCGTCCAGTGTAGTAGATTGCTGACTGGCTTATCTTTTTAACATAGCATATCGGCAAACGTTTTTTTAATCTGAAGCCACAGCTGAAAAACTTACATATGTACAAACGGTGTAAATGGCATCGATGTGCAAACTGTTTACCATGAAATAAGCTGTTCCATACATTTGGGCTGCTTTATATGTATTGTACTTCTTTAGGAAACATCTTTTAGAAAAAGTAGACGCAAATCTTTTATCTACAATAATTTACCCGTTGATGTATTATCTTCTACCCTGTATTTCAATCTCAAAATTCAGTCAAAGAAACCAACAGTTCTACTAAAATCAAGGCCACCGTTGACAGTCGACTCAGAATTCTCCGTAATCCTATTCGAGTTCACTTGCGTGAATATTTAAAATCGATATTCGTCATATCCTGGGAGACAGCGCCTGTCCTGGTAGGAGTAAAACCGTCCCGAAGCATTCGAGAACATTGTTCCGCTATTTAAGCCGTGCCAGTGACGTTGAATGTGTGGCAACGACATCAATATACCCGATGTTGGAGATAGGCAATTTTAGGAAAGCATTGTGTTCAGAAGCAATTACATAAAGGGGAATTGCTTAGGTTTTTTTTAAATGAGCTTTAGCTGTATTAATTATTTATTTATTTTAGCTTTAATTTAAATAGGTTTTGCCTGCGGTTTCGCTCGCCTTAAGGTCGTATATTTACCTTGTGACACTCGGGGATAGTGTACCTTCTCGTTAGTAAAAGAAAACAAGAAATCAGCTCAGTAGTTCTGAAGGTTACCCCCTTTCTTTTTTTTTTCGGATGGGAAATCATCAAATGACTTCTCCCGCTCTGGGCGGAGCAGGAGGGAGTGTCAGACTTTTACTGACTAAAACCCATCCATGTTCCTTCATCGCCCTTTGTGTTCCGGGGCCACGGTATCTCTTTCGAACAGTCCCGCAACCCCGGAAGGTTACCCCCTTACTTTTAAATATACACTCTTTACCTAAAACTCAATTAAAATTGCAAATTGTTTTTATTTCGCAGCGCAACGACTCCGACAACGTTACGTATATGTATGTAGTAGTTTAATAAGGTTTTAATATGTATTAGTCTATAATGATTACGTAAGTATTGTAAGTTTATTATTGTTGCTAAAGATTATTTTGTGTATTATACTATCTATGGGCCTTAGTTTCCTTATAATAAAATGATTATCATTATATTATAAGTCGTTTACCCGCAGTATCACAAACCGTGATTATGACGCAGCTAACCCCATTTTTGGTGTGGATTGGATGGATTTTATCTCATTACCTGTGGCATAATTAGAGGGGTTACATCACGGGGATTAATTAATGACCTACGCTTGTCAGTCAGGCCGTACCTGGAAAATCTTCACTGCTCGAAAATATTTTAACTAGGTACATCAAGTTGTAGTCAAACTTAGAGTGATATTTATATACTACTAGCATTTCACCCGCGACTGCGTCCGCGAAAATTGTGATAGCTCGGCTAATTTGCATGATATCAATATAACTTATAGCCTATGTTACTCAGTGATAATGTAGCTTTCTAACGACAAAAGAATTTTTGAAATCGGTCCAGTAGTTTTTTAGGTTTATTCGTTACATACAAAAATACAAATCTTTCCTCTTTATAATGTTAGTGTAGATGTATTACCCTTGGTTCACGCCCTGGCAATGCCTAATGCTCACTGACATCGACACCGGAGTGTGATTTATTTGACACGAGATGTTTGAGTTTCTGTGAGAGGTTGCACGAAAGATGACTTTTTCTTGTTATTTTAAAGTTTTTTTTTTATATTTTTATTATTCCTTAAATATGTTTTTTTTTATCTGTACAATAGCTTGGATTTATCTGTTATGTAGTACACGTTTTCTCAAAAAAGTAAATCATGTGAGTAGCCCGAATTGGTCGCTGGTGGATTGGTCGAGTTCAGTGAACGCAGCAACTACTTATAAGATACAAAATGTCCGTTACCTTGGCAATGGCAGAAAAGGCTAGACTGGTTCAACGTATCCATTCTAAACCACCTACGTTTTGAAGCTGAACCTTAGAACAATAGGTCTGTATAACTTGTTACAATTTGGTCACTTATTGCTAGTGTTAGACTGTAGATTTATGGTTTCGTTGAACTCGTATGACTGATGATGGGATAATGTGTTAGGTACTTTATAAGTGTGAAATGTATTATATACCAGCTTCCTGCATTAAATATACATTAGTACGGTTATTTGCTGTTGTTACTCTGTCATGGCTATTCGTCATTATTACCATTAATAGTTGGTGGTGCTAACCTATTATCGTGGTAATTAGAATAATATTTTGAAAGTATACATACATAAACTCATACTGCTTTTGCAGTTCGAATGTTGATTCTCATTTACATGTTTTGTCGTGAATCTGTGTGTGTGGCGAAGGGGTCTGTCAGACTCCTACTGACTAAAACCATACGGTGTTCCTCTTTGTCAGTTCTGGCTGGGGTGCGGGTACACAATTGTATTCTTGACAATCACCCCTCCGAGAATCCCAGACGAAATCTCGTCTCAGGTAAAGGGGAGGGGTGATCTAATCCTCGCCCTGTCATTTCATGTGAGGTGCGTTCGGAAACACCTCGCTAATCAGGCGCAGGCCTAGCCTAGGACTTTGAGAGCAATTAGTATAGCACGGCCCCGTAATCCAACTGGTCGTGGAGCAGTATTCTTTGCAGACTTTGAAGACTTCGAAGACTCCGCTGAACTGAACTCTGTTTCGTGAATCTCAGGCAAGTCATGCATAACCCTGCCCTGAACTAACCTAACCCTATACAAAGAAGAAGAGGGAAAAAGACATCCGGTAGTGCCAAGCACTGACACCTTAGGTCTACTGTGCACCAAGCTTGCAGCAAATTTTACTGCAGGATCAGATTTTCACATAAGAAAAACAGCATGCAGTATTCTTCCATTGTTCGTACCAATATAAAAGAATTTTGCGGTGTACGTGTGTTAGGTACCAGCGGCTTTTATACAAGCCAATACGATGTGAAGCTTCACCACCCGACCTCGGACGAACTGTGTCTTTTTACAACCACCTAAGCATCATTACCATAAATAATCTTTGCTTTAAAAATTCGAAGCACATAGATAAATTTCCCGATATTATAAAGTAAACTTAATCATAAGTACAAAACAAGTTTGTTCAGCCACCGCAGCGTAAATTTAGATTAATTTTATCAGCATTCGTACCACGTTCCGGGTTCCGCGGTATTTTGACTTCAGCTAATGGTCGGACATTACCGGTGTTTCGGTATGACAAGGCATATATCTGCTTATATTTACATTTACCTGTATATATATCTAGAACGGAGAGCTCAATGTGTGTTCGTAGAATTTGTATTGCATTTAGCTGCCCAAATGGATACAATTTCTGAGAATTCTCCTCATCCATACAAAATAATTGTTCATAGGTAGGAGAAGAGAATTCTCAGAAATTATAATATGGGTAGCATCAGAAAACTTAAACTTAACTTGTCTGAAAGTAGCCTAACCTAGTCTTTTCCCAAGTTTATTGGGGACGGCTTCCAGTCTTACCGGATGAAGCTGAATACCAGTATTTTACATGGAGCTGGCCACTGCCTATCTGACCCCCACAACCCAGTTGGTACTGAGTAATACGATACCCTTTGGTAAGACTAGTTGTCAGACTTTTTTGGGGCACTGACTGTAACCTGTAACGACTGTCAAAGATCACAAATGACAGCCGGGACCAACTGCTTAACGTGCTTTCCGAGGCTCGGAGGAAACTCGGTATGTAATGGGTGGTCACCCATCCGCAGACCAACCTAGGCAAGCACGGCTTAACCTAAAGATCGACCCGAGCGGCTGTTATCGAGCTACGAGCTCCTCTGAAAGTGGCACTAGTGACTGAACAGTTGTGTGAGGCCCTACATAAACTATATATTCACGTCTTCTTTTATGTTTTACTTCACATTATTCAATCTTAAACATTAATACTCTCTACGACTAAATTACCTTGCGATTTAAAAGGCATATCTACCTAATTATACGGCGAAACTTGAGAAGCAATATATTAAAATATCTTTTCATTGATTTATTACACTTCGCTCGGTCTTATAAAGTTCCCGGCCGCGTATATTAGCACGGATAACTTAAAAGTTAGTCTGTGTCGGTCTCGGCTCCATATTTGTATCCCAAGTGTAGACTGTTTAAGATGTTTTGCGTCTGAGTTTAAATACACAGAACTTGAAGATGAATGAAAATTCCTCTTACTTAAAATAAGGGTAGGTTGTACTACCTCTATTTTGCTTACCAACTGGTGGTACTGCAAGAATTGTATGTACAACTAAATGCATATTTTTAAAAGATGATGGAATGATTGAATTCAGTACCTTTGAAGCAACAAAGCGTCATAATTAGTAGTATTAGGTACCTACACGAGCTAAGATTTTAGACAATTTCTAAGCAATTGTATAACCTCACTATACATACTTTAAAGCACAAAACATGTCAAATCAATCATGTAATAGGCATGTTAAAAAAATAAGTACAAGCGTCAACACAAATGTTATTCCCCCTACCCTACAGATAAGATAAACAATGATCGATGTACCTCGTTACACACAAGACACCGAGTAATGTCTATAAGGACGATAACCCGACAAAATTAACGTATTTAAATATGTTTATTGACTATTAGACCTTCATAAGTGGTCGTTTGCAATAGCTATCTCAAAGGGTTTGAGAACTTTGATAAAAATTATGTGACGATTTGTACTCGTTATGCGGGATATTGGGTGATTACGGGTTGCCATGTCCTTACATGTCAATAACTACGACTTTTTAATAGTTGGCCTTCAAAGGAGCGTGGCTTTCCATGGTCCACCCACCTCATATAATTAAAAATCATGTTTAAAGAAGGCAACTGGACAAACACCACCGAGAGCTATCTAAATGTCCCCACGGGACGTATCGCCGAAAAACCAACACGATGGTGAAAGCTGAAAACACCGAGACTAGACGAGCGCTAATTTAAATACACTCTCGCACTAGCCCTGACTCGGAGAGACTTCGGTGAGACTGTGAGCCACCATGTTCCTCAGTTTTTTTTTTTATTTTTACTTTATTTTTTTTTTTATTTTTTTTGTGACATTTATTGATTTGACATGAATACTTATTTTATTAAGTATTTTACTCTTTTTTTTATACCAACATTGTGACATTTAATGATTTTTGTGATTTTTATTTACATTCATTTTGAAAAGTACTTGTTATTAATTTTATTTGGTTATTGTGAATGTGGAATTTTTATTTTTTGATTGTTTTTTCTCACAACTGTCCGGCAGTTTGAGTATTATAATAAGAGACCTACCCAAATGTCCTTTCTTTGGTATTGTTCGTCGTTTCGTTGGGCTCCTTGAGTTATAAGTCGAGCTAAACGATAACTGACAAATGCTTGCACTGACTGGACAGGTCCACTCAAATCTGTGTGGTTCTTTCTTCAAAAGACCATCTCAGACACTAATTGAATGGTCCTCATGTGAAATGAGCAAGATTATGTCTGGACTTCAAAAGAGACTATGACCTCTGAGTTTGTTTCGGCTGTTTCTTCTCAGAGTAGTCAGGTACGAAACACCGGCACCATCTAGTTTTAAAAAATGACGTGTAAAAGTGTTTGTACAAACCTACTTGCAAAATAAACATCATTTGTCATTTATGAGAAGCTTTGTGTCCAAATCAAGGAATTTAATTACAAGCGATTCAGACTTACGTAAGTACTTTGAAATGCAAAACATCGAACAGAAACTGAACGGGTCAACTTAGTGATACTTAGTGAAAATCACTTGGTTCATTGAGTCTCGACTTTGTTAACAAAGGCGTATGAATGACGCTAACAAAAAGTTACAACTTCACAAAGCTTTCTGCTTTCCCGGATCCTATTACAATTAAATTAAGTAGGTTGAGACAAGTTTAAACCATTCCAATAAGACGAAGTTTGTTACAATTTAAATCTCTTGCTGACATCACCCTGAAACTTCAAGTTCTTACTTTCAATTCGATTATTGAGCGCTGAAAATTAGGCTTGTTTGATTTTGTACGCCCCAGTTGATAAACGTCTTAAGTATGATACGATCCTGGACTGTTTTATGTAGAATTAACTTCTGCCCGCAGCTTTGCATGCATGGAAGTCAGAAATTAGCCCACGGTAACAGACATACGGGATAATAAATATCCTATGTCCTTACACATATCAAGGTCTAACTGAGCATCATGCAAACAAATTCACTTTCCCATTTGTAATATTTCTTTGGATGGATTGATGAAAACCTTCCTAGTACGTGAAAAGTTCAATGAAAACTTAGTACTTAGTAATGAAAATTCTAAACAATCTGGGATTTTGTTGCTAACTTTTAAAGAAAATAACATCGTCAGCCGGTCTGTGTAAGCTCGTATCAGGTTATCGTATTACACCTATGCTCAGAGGCACGAGCGCGCGGCGTAAACGTGATGTAAATACTGACATTTAAAAATTGAAATGACTCATTTTATTTACAACATTTTACTTGATTTTATGAATGTATTCATATCTCTTCATCTACCTACCTTTTCCCAAACTATATTGGGGTAGGCTTTCAGTCTAACCGGATGCAGCTGAGTACCAGTTTTTTACATGATGCGACTACCTATCTAACCTTCAAAACCCAGTAACTGGGTAATATGACACCCCTTAGTAAGACTGAATGTCAGACTTTCGGATTCTGAATACTCCCTAACAAAACTACTCATGTGAAACATCTACAAATGACACCGGGGACCAACGGCTTAACGAGCTTTCCGAAGCACGGAGGAAACTCGGTATCAATGATGGTCACTCATCCACGGACCAACCTTAGCAAGCACGGCTTACTTAACCTTGAAGATCGACCTAAAAAATTAATTTGGATTCAGAGAAAAACATTCAACGATAGATCAAGTGCATAGAATTATAACAGGAATTGAAGAAGCTCTTGAAGATAGGAAAGTATGTACTACTGTATTTTCATATGTAGCCCAGGCTTTCGACAAAGTTTGGCACAAGGGATTGATTTATAAACTAAGAACTATGTTGCCAAAACAGTTCGCAGATATATTAGAATCATATATAACTGGTAGAGTCTTTAAAGTAAGGCAAGAAAATGCCTATTCTGAACTAAAAGAAATAAAAGCTGGTGTACCACAAGGAAGTGTTCTAGGCCCGGTCCTGTACCTATTGTACACATGTGATATACCAGAACTAGAAAATGCAACTGTTGCCACTTTTGCTGATGATACCGCAATAATGTCCACAGCATCTAGTCACAAGGAAGCTGTGGTAAAAGTACAAACAGCGATAAATCAATTCTATGATTGGACCAAAAAGTGGAAGATCAAGTTGAATGAAACAAAATCCATTCACATTGACTTCACTAATAAGAAACCAGAGCACAACCCAGTGTACATAAACAACAAAATTGTACCTTACGAAAATACTGCCAAATATCTTGGTATGACCTTAGACGCAAAGCTTCGCTGGAAAGCCCATGTCAAAAAGAAACGAGAAGAATTAGAAAAATATGCAGAAGCTCATGAACATCGGCTTCATCATCATGTTAATGTCGAGGCCATCCAGCTCCTCGATAACACGGACATAGTGAGAAGGCTCCAAAGGACCAAGCCTTTTGAGATAGTGTAGTGTAATATAATTGTGACTTTACCGCGAGTGTAATATAGTACCTAGCTATTTATATGCACACAAGAACAAAGTGACTTCGCCTTAATAGACGCTAAGTAAACGCAATGGACGTGCACTTAGACATAATTATACTTTTAGCAAATTAAGTTAGATTAAAATTGCTTATTAGCCTTATTAGGCTAGATTGTAATATAAAAAACAAATAAAAAAATTAAAAAAAGTTGTATTTTAGTTTAAAAAATCGTCGTGTTTACGTTATGTTTAAACCGCACGTTAATGCTAGTGCCTCAGAGCCTTGCGCTTGGTCGATATGGATATAGCTTTTGGCGTCGTATCTTCTTAACCGCTTCAAACTGCTCACACGTGACAGAGAGTTGGCACTGAGACTAGACGCTCTAATGGCGACGTAAGTTGGTTGTCTTGTCACAAAAAATTAAGGCTTTAGATACCTATTCAGATCTACATAATATTTAATCAATTGTCCTGGCTGACTATCAACGCACACCTAAAATGTTGGCATACAGATAGCCATTATGACGAAGGTGTTCGCTAATAAAGGATTTTGTAAAATTCAACCCCTTGGAAATGTAAGAAAATTCGTCACAGGGCGAAACTGTTGCGGGTCGGGTAGTTGTTCCATACATTTTCATTTTCTATAAAGCTGATAATATATTTGAGAGCAGCGGTGGCCCAGTGGTGGCGGCCCCGACTTACGAACAGTAAGTCGTGGGTTCGAACCCAGACAGGCGCATTACTTTATGTAATTTATTTCATCACTACTGCTCTCAAAACGGTGAAGCAAACATCGTGAGGAAACCGGCATGTCCTAGAACCAAAAATTCGAAGACATGTGACATCTACCAATCCGCACTGGGCCCGCGTGGTGGATTATAGCCCATTCCCCCTCATAGACAGGAGGCCGTGTCCCAGCAGTGGCAACATTATAGGTTAATGATGATGATGATAATAATATATTTTAAGTAAATATTTCCACATGCTTTGGTATGATAGGCCGTGGGGCTCACTATACTATGATTCAAGGCATCCAAATAGTAGTAAGAAGTGAGATATAAAAACATCTCCCGCACTACTAATTGGACAGGTTGAGTTGGACTGGCAATTTGAACACCATATCAAGATACACTTACCATAACCACGCTACACCATTGCTATGGCATATCACGCAAATGTGTCTGGAACCTGCAATTAGGTCGCATGAGCGATTGAGCATTGCATCGGCGAGTTACACGGTATGCAATGCACGCCATGCATGTTACGAGTTACGTTAGCAGCGTTGAGTGTAGCAACTATTTGACAATTTTCTGTAGAAAATGTGTATCAGGCTTGTTTCATTCGTACAAAGGTCTGACTGTGTACCCAAATGGATACTCGTGTTTACACAGGATATACGTGAGTGTAGGTAAAGAGAATAGTATAAAATAACATTAGGTTAGGCAGAGGGGTACCTAATAGTACACCCACGTTTCACCAGTTATGTTTAAGTCCCATGTAGGTGAGCCTATTGCCATCAACCAAGCACAAATTCGGACTCCGTAGCTGCTACTGAGAAATTCCTAATGGAAAAACCCAATAACACTTTGTCCGACTTGGGAATCGAAACTCAGACCTCATGTTCAATAGAGGCGCTTGCTACCGCTAGACCAACGAGGCCGCCGAAGTATAGAGAAACTATGTATGTACTTTACTTCCTAGTATAATGTTATAACATTGCCATATGAGTGTACCTGCAATATAAGCTGCCACTCAAAAACCACATGACATCATTCGGCCCTTATCTCAAATTGTTTAGTTTTGACGGCAACCCTTCTTCCACACTTCGGCTAAAAAATACAAGTAGGTATAGAACCTATAGCCCTACCAGAAACTACGAAACAATATTGTTATAAACATATTTTACATTATGTAAAATTATCGATATTTGTGCAAGGGATACTGCAAGATGTCCCGACGATATCAAAAACAGAACCTTATTGATGTGTCTTTAACACAGAATATCTTTCAGCAAATCAAATAAGAAAATGGACCCCGTTCACATCTCAAAATCAATATCAAAAGAACTTGCCAAAGATACTCGTCGAACTTGTAGTTAACAATCTGTCGACACTGTTGATTCACCCCGTGTTACTGCCGCTCACACTTATTTACTCAGTAAAGTTAATACGTAGATATATGGGCTTTTTATGTATAGTTGTTAGGCTTGTGTTTCATTAAGGAGGTTTATATGGCAGACCAGATTATTTGGGTTGAGAGTACGTAGTTAATTACACATATATTATTGCTTTAAGGAATATCTTACTCTTACTATCATTTTATGTAGTTTTAGCATAACACCGGTGGACGTGGTGACGGTTGTGGATGTGGGAGGTCAGTATCCAGCAGGCCTAGCCAAGTTACAAACGTTTCGTATCGATTCTCTTTCTACAATCGTAAACGCCTCGGCGTAAGCGATTGTAGAAAGCGCTAAATTGGTAGCCAAGTTGACACGACTGAGTCGATCGCTCGTTCTCTAATGTCTGTAGAAAAAACCTACACTTTAGTCTATGGTGAGCGTTCCTACCAAAGAGTTTAAAGATAAACATTGTAGAAACGACAACATTCTATTCTATCATTTTGAACGATGTAAACTTGTCTACTAATTTTCTATTCGTTTGAGTTGATCACGTGATTTAAAGTTGAGATGATGTCATTCCCATTCATTTGAATAGTTTTCTACTAACGTTAACGATTGTAGATTGTCAACTTGGCTAGGGGTGCTGGAGTAGACCTCTTTTGCCTCTTGGGCTATATAAGTAGAGATAGACCAGAGAAGCGTTGGATGGACTGTGTTAAAGATGATATGGCTAGAAAGGAGGTGACTGCTGAGATAACGAGTAATAGAGAAGTATGGAAGAAGAACACATGCTGCGCCGATAATGTATCATAACACATACAAAGTCAAATTCATCACAAAAATAATTCATTATTTAGCTCTATCAGAGTAAAACCGATCAAATCATAACTTATTTCAAATAAATTCATGATTGTAACCAGTGTATGTTCCAGAAAGTGACATAGATGTCCCTAAACCGTATTGGTTGCTACCTCCCCGTTTCCCATTAGACCTTCTAAATGAGTTTTACCAAAACCGAGCTTAGCTCGCCTGCCTATTTGACTTCTCAAATGGGGTCCCTCAGGATCCAAAGCCAGATAAACCGTTTTATCGGACCCGAGAAATTGATTTATTTCGTCAAAATCCTGAAATTCTATTCAAACGATCGCTAAGAATATTAAACGAATTGATTCGTTTAAATTTCTGTGTTTTATATAAAATTGTACTGAATCAATTTTGTTTATGTTGATTTTTCTTGTCTTCTGAAATCTGACAGGGCCAAAAGGCAGGTTGTCATATTTATTTTTCCTAATAAAAGTTAACGTAACAGCCGTGAAGTAAAAAAAATAATAAGTTTCAGTCACAGTTTTCAGTAAATTTAACTGTATTTCATACTAAACCCTAAAGCATAAAGTCTAATCTGTAATTGGTATAAATGCACCACTGCGCGCTTTCAATTCTGCAAATAATAATATTACAATTAAAAAAAACACATTTTTGAGTGACGGCATTTAATTTCTCGTATTCTTCTCAGCAAACCCTTTCATTTGATACCATGCGAATGCGTAAAAAAGTAACTAGAGCACCATCTTTGGGAGTCCGCCAGATTGTACCTATTTACAATGACTTCTCTGACTCCTCTCTTCTCTTCAATGAGTTTGGATGACAATGCATAGAGCCAATGCATTGTCATCCAAACTAAACATGTACTATTGCAAAAATCAGCTCAATCGGCAACCGAGATGTGGATCTTTAACTTCTAATATGTTTTTACATAGTTAGTTACAGATGAAGCTAATAAAAGCGTGTTAAAAATACGTGTTAGTAATCTAAACATAATCTATCTCCGTAAGCGCCCACCAGGGTAAAAGAACCTATGTACCTATATCTAGTATAAAATAAATTCACAATACAGGGAGGCAAAGATCTGCCGGGTGCCGGGTGAAAGCCGGTTTATCAACATTTTAACTGGAACATTTGTTATTGTTGCGAGGTGACTGTCGCGTTAAGGCCCTTCTAACCCTAAAATCAGCAACTCTATTTGTGGTGGTTCAAACTTCGTTTGAAAAACTGTTAGAATAAAGTTCGAATCAGTTTGCACTACAAAGCGGTTGTTACGTCAGTCACTGCGGCCGAATAGTGCGAAATGAGTGGTTTTTTGCGATTTACAAAAAATCTTGGACTAAAAAAATAAAACCTGCTTTATAGTTAGTTCAATTAGTATGCAAAGTTTCATGATCTAATTTCAAGTACTTTTTGAATACCAGCGGTTTATTGTTCGATTTGGAGGTAATTTTGGGTTTTTTTTCTATCGAGAAAAGTTTATGGAATCATGTTTTCGTCACATAGGACGTAGCATTCATCCTCAACTTTGTCATATATTTATTTTAAAATTAATGCTGCAGTATTTTAGGAGTAACGGAGGATCATGCTAAGCCATTTGAGGGATATATGCCCTTAACCAACAGCAGATATAGACCCGACGTTGTCGCTACAAAATGGACGAAATCTGATATTGTTGAAACGTTTGTGTTGTGAAGGCGTTAACAGGCGAGACAACGGGGTTCGGGTCGGTGAACCAAGTTTGTTGTTTCACGAAGATACCTAAAAGAAAAGCGTGCTATGCAAAACTGAAAATGAATCAGTATACTTAATTATGTATTTAATACCGGTTTATGAATTAAGTTATTGCAGTTGAGAACTTTTGAATTTTGAGTGTTATTTATTGCATTGATGGTTAAGCCTTAATTAGAGTTTAAGTAGTTCTATAATCAAATACTCAAATCAGAAACTGGGCATTAGTCTGGCATCAAGTATTTATCGATGCTACATAGTCTAATCTAAAATTGTCAAGACAAAATTAAATCAAATAATGAATATTGCAAAATTCTAAACAAAAGTTCAACTACGATATAAATCGCCACTCTCGTATAAAGATAGCAGACAGTGCAATCCACAAACACATCACGTTGAAAAAAGCCTCGCCACTTTACGACGAAAACCCAAAGTTTATTCTTTTCCCAAGCGAAAACAGGTATACTCTGTAACTGGCCATTTGAATGATCACCCCAGTGATTGCCGTAACCACGGTCAGTGGCTGCCTGAATAATAAATAACATGCTTGGGCTCCGTAGAAGCCCCATTAGTTTGCTGAATTTACTCACACCCTGTTGGCCACTGATGGTACGATTAAACTTTGAATTTTTGCCAACTGACTTAAGACCGTATTAGCGAGGGCAACGAAGGGGAACTTGGCGTGATTAAATTTTAATTTTAGAGTACCGAGATTAGGTTTAGGATGATGCCGTGAGATTGTACAGCTTTTTAATTGCAGTAGCATGTGTCCATGGACGTTATGGGCTTGTTTTTGCGAGAAACCTCTAATTATTTCTATAAATCTTAAACATAACACCAATATTATGGAAAATATCTCATACTCCGCGTAATAAACGAGAAAACGCAGACGCAAAGACACTTCTGAAACTCGGATAGCTCCATCCTTATGCAAATCTAATTTAGATACGAAAAATTTATGTCATCGTCGATTTTCCGACATACATTACCACATCTTATCGCTTAAGAACATCGGAGCGTTTACACCCAATAAATATTACTGAATATGCGCAGTCAAGACGTGGGTATTCGGCAAATGTACGAGCCTACGAGTACATAGGTAACTATGAATCGACATCATAATGTTTCCTGCAAGCCAAATCAATATGTAAATATACAACAAGAAAAAACACGGTGTAGAAATACACCGAGAGGAAGCGGCATGAAAAGTAAAAATTCAAGGACATCCATCGACATAAAAATATACACCCCGCTTGGCGGATACCCTCTTGCGCCTACTTTCTCTCACAAAGGCACAAAATTTAAAAGCTGTATACGCTACTAGAAGAACAATGTATGAAAAAATCTTAAAACCAACTTAGATGCTAGCGCATTTATGTACATACTAAAGTTATAAAATTAGATATTCAGGCTAAAGACGACACTGTTAACTAACAACTTGAAGACCCAAGGAACATTTAAGCCAGTCTGATACAACTTGTATGTAAAACAGGAGTCGGTGTATCCAAGGTTGGCATCAATTCAATTTTAAGCTCTGTAATATCTAGACACTACCAGATTTAAGTGCGCTCTGTATCCTACGATAAGGAATACTGAACTCTCTATAGCTAACAGTTAAGTAGACCTTTGTCTTATACTGTTTGACAGTTAGTCATTTACATAAAATAACGCTGAATTTGGATTTCTTCTTAAGTCCTTAATATTTATTCTTTTTACGTGCTATTCAAGTCAGTTCAAATTGAAAAAACAACGTGAAGGAAACATCGTGAAGAAATCAACATGCCCTGGAACTAGAAATAGTGACATTGTGTCTGCAGATAGAAAGAAAGTTTCCTAAACAATATAATTTATTGCCTGGACTTTAAAAAGGCCTTGACCTCTGAGTTTGTTTAGCCTTTTCTTCTTAGGAGATGTCGGATAGGAAACGTCGACTCGATCAAGATTTTTAAAAGAAAACATGACGTGCAAATGTGAATCCAATATCCCATTTTCAGAATTAATAATTTAATTCAATTTTTCATAATCAAAATCAAAATATTTTATTTCACATAGGCCTACATGGGCACTTATAAAACGTCGAAAATGTGCATTGTTCGGGTTGGTCGTTTCCATGGAGAAGAAGCGGCAAGAAACTCCATGGTTACTCTTTTCAAATCATTTGGTACAATAATAATGTGTTACAGCCTTTAAGTATCAGGGGGACAGCGTAGGACCGACAATAAGTCGTTGCTTACTATACAAAAAACGTAAAACAAGATAACGTACTCAAGCAGTGGGGACTGATTTAAATATGTTAAGTAGAAATTATACTCGATTTACTACATTCACCTTGAACGGCGATCAAAATAATTTAATTAATTCAGAAACCGATTTATGTAAAAGGTTATTTTATCCTGAATTATCAGTGACTTAGTATTACGGGACCGCTTTTATTATTTAATGTTTCATATGAATCGGATTACGAAACTTCAGCGAATCTGTAATGGAATAAAATTATTCTTTTATTATTTAAAAGGATATTACACGATCAAAGTCAAAGCTTAACGAAAACATTTCCTTTATCAATTAGATAGCATTATTGCTTGTTTTTTACACATTGTTTTTCTGCCCAACTAGACTGACTCGTTGGTCTAGTGATCGCAAGCGCGACTACTGAGCATGAGGTCTTGGGTTCGATTCCCAGGTCGGGCATAGTGTTATTGGTTTTTTCCATCAGGAATGTCTCAGTAGCAGCCACCGGCGCCGCCACCGCCGCTTCAGCTGCATCCGGTTAGACTGAAAGCCGACTCCAACATGGTTGGGAAAAGGCTAGGCAGATGATGAGCCACGGAGTCTGAATTTGAGCCCGATTGATGGTAATAGGCTCGCCTCTTATTACATGGGACTTAAGCATAACTGGCGAAATGTGGGTGTACTATTAGGTACACCTCTGCCTAACCCTACGGGGGTTATAGGCGTGCTGTTATGTTTTCTGGGAATCACCATTTAAATTAATATCAAGAAACTTTTCTACTTGACTGTACAAATCATAAAATTGGTCAACGGGATCAAATGACAAATTCAAAAATTCATTAGGTCGACTGATCCCGCAGGATCCGCCTGTGTGGGATCAGTTTACTAAAGAGCCCAAATATCTTGCAATTATCAGTTTTAATTATCTGCTTGAGTTTCACCTATCTCACGCATATTCATAATTTCCACAACTCTTTTTTTTTTCAAAATTCCGAGGCTGAAGTGGACCCCGAACACTTAGAGTTTGACACCGAATGGCACTAAAGTACCTCGAGTCCAACTAAGTGTTAGCGTCACTAGTCCACAATAATGGAGATCTCTAATTCAAGTACCCTATATGGAAAAGAATAGGTACCACTGTTGTCGACAGGCGATGTAGCAAAAGAGTACAAACACCAAACACATATGTGCCTAATGGCACTTTTGTACTTACATCCCTAGCATTATCTCTTTGTATGTAAAAGCTCAATTATAGCATAAAACGTTTTCATCTAACGAACAGCTGGGAAACAGATATTTTTCAGCGTATATTTCTGTCTCTTTCTATGTACAGGGTAAAAAAATACAAGGTGTATTGGATATCTGATGACGACACTCTAAAAAAAATATTACTAATAAACGAATACCTCCGGATAATTCTAAGTGACTGACTTCTGACTGATTGTGTGGGGTAATCAGCTTCCGATAGTATCAATACTACAATTGTGAGTTAAGGGAATATGTAATTTTAATTTTATCGACATTGACGACAAGAAACGATGAATGGACTGTGTGAACGAAGAAATGGCAAGAAAGGAGGTGACTACTGATTTAACGAGTAATAGAGAAGTATGGAAGAGAAAGACATGCTGCGCTGACCCCAAACAAATTGGGATAATTACCATACCCATCACAATTGTGATGTCACGCTATCTTATTTATTTCAGTATATATTTTATCAGCAGAATTTGTAATACTTCCCATTGAAATGCTAACCTGTAACTCAATCTGTTATCTGAATAGCAAAATACAAATCAGGTGAAGACAAAGATGGGAATCAAACAATAAAAAGCCTTCAATTTTCGACTGTGTGAGAATGTAGCTATTAAATAAATAAAAAAATAAACGTTCAGCAAGCAATAAAACATGAGCCAAGGTTTTAAAACAATAGCATCTAATGGGTAATTGGCGGAAAGCACTCGAGCGGAATAAAGCCGAGCAGATGAATCGGGGTCAAACAATTGCTAATTGTGAAGACACAGCTTTAGCACTGATAGGAACAAGTTTGGCGCAAATGGAGCTCGTACGGACGCCTTAGTGGGTAAAGCACGATTATTTTAGTGGAAAGTACTTAAGGTGGTTGCTTCAACGCGCTTTCCCATACATTCTTTTTGATATAAATTCTCGATACTTATATGCTTTTTGTAGAAGTAATGAAACAACTTGATATCATTACGAATTAGTGCTGTCGCAAACCCCTTCAAACATAAAGAAATAACAAGGATTGTAGGATTTCCAGGGCCGAAAAAAAACGAAAAATCTTTGCAAGTGTGCGTGCTTGGAGTCACGCCATCTATCGGATTTTCAAAGAACAATCGAACCTTTTGCTTAACAAAACTCGAAATAATTATCTGCTGATTACTAGATGGCGTGGCGTTGTCATTGTAAGGTGATCAAGTAAGTGCGTGCGGGAGTTTTGACTCGCGAATAATTCACATTTCGTTCGTCTAACAAGTAGGTAGGTAGGTACTGCTGCAGCGGTTTTGTTTGGGTGAATCAGATTTATCATTAATTTTATTATGAATGATTTGAAGTTAGAAAAATTCTTATTATGTCATGTTGTTCACCCAAACCAAAGTTTAAAAGTACCTATTAGGGATGAAATGTGTAGGTAATTTGGAGTTGGTTCTAATTTTATTGTGTGATAGAACTTATTAGTTATTAACAAGTAGGTATTCAGACATACAAGAAAGAAAGAAGAAAGAAAAAATATTTATTTGGGACAAGCACAGGAACTACAAATATAATAATAATAAAAAAAAAGAATCTTAAACTAAATAATAAAAATGAAGGCCTGTGCGAGGCCAAAAAGGCCTACCTATAAACTTTAGTTTTGTACGTGGACTTTTCGCGGTTTATGTAATAAACTAATAATGTACTTACATTATTTAAGTAACATTACATTCATTCATCACACTATTTATGAAGGTAGTTGGTAGGTTTTTTATGAAGGTAGGTACCTACTACCTGCTTACTTACTAAAACTTACGCGACGCAGTCAAGGTCATGATGGGAGAAAAATAAGTGCCGTAACTATATCTACATAGTAATGAATAAAGCCCCAATGAAAAACACAAACCTTACAGTCCGTTCAATCGATTTTGACTTCTATTGCGTTACCTTGTAAATAGGTAGCTACTGCAAACACGACGAACAATATGACGTATTGTAACCACGTTTTTGCTTTTAATGCCATTCTTATGTCTACGGAATAGAATTCAAAATCGGTTGACCGGACTGTAAAAAGGCGAAGTTATGCGAACTAGAGCTGTTTGTGTTATTGTGTGTTACCACGTTTGAAGAATTTGGATTCTTAGCAACTAGCCCTGACGGTAAATTTATTTCAATATTGGTCTACGCATGTGTAGACCCGGTGATACATGCGACACTAACAACGTAGACTTACAAGAAATAATTCTACATTACGTAAAAAATGAAAATGATGAAAATTTTCGGTTTTTTCTTCATGGGTGTCGTCTTCGTGGTTTTTGGGCTGATATTGAAAATTAGGTCAATTAGGTCAACATGACGTGACGTGTCACGACGTAACATCACACCTGTATGCTCTGAGGGGGTATGCAGATGTGTACAATACATCCAGATTTCGACAGTTAGGTATGTAAAGTTGGAGCGTTCGTGTTCCACGCGCGCCTCAAAAAGATGGCAAATATTTGTTTGGGAACAACTAAAAATTAAAAATTAAAACTTTTTCTGAAAAAATAAAACCGACTTAAAAAAATTAAAAAAAGCGACAAATAACTTTAGTTTCAGAAGTCGATGACCTTTGTTTGATTGATTTAGTTTTTTTTGTAGTTATTTTTCGCTTTTTTGTGTTTTTTGAAGTCGGTTTTATTTTTTCATATAACTTTTGCCGGCCGCTGGTCGCATGTATCGGGCCAGTACAGCAATTTCGAATCTCGAAGAAGGTTGTCAAAATAATGCTCAAATTTCCAAGCATGTTTGAGGAAAAATCTTATTACCTAGTCATGTTGTTCACCCAAACCAAAGTTTGAAAGTAGGTATCTATAAAATAAACGCCCTAACTATACCTAATAACAATGAACACAATGAAAAACACAAACCATACAGTCCGTTCAATTGATTTTGACTTCTATTGCGTTGTTCTACAAATAGGCAGCTGCTGCAGTAAACAGTTGGTATTGTAACCACGTTTTTGCTTTTAATGCCATTCTTATGCCTACGGAATAGAAGTCAAAATCGGTTGACCGGACTGTAACAAAGGCGAAGTGGCGAAGTTACGGAAACTAGAGCTATTTGTGTTATTGTTTGTGTTCCCACGTTAGGGTATTTTCCCTAAATTTAGGGATTTTTTTGAAAGAATCGTAGATTTTGGCAAAATCTTAGAAAACCTATGCCAAAAATTAGCAGAATTAGATATTGACAAATTAACTGTGCTTCACTTGGGTATAATTAGACTAAAATATCTGTGGACCTCGATGCGCGCTCCGCCTCCTCCACATCATAACAGAATCGAAATCACAAAATCGATGGGCGCTATTGTACAGTGCTTCCTGAAATTAGTTTTTCACGACTTTCTGATCTAAAAGATTTCAACGTAATGAAACATAAAAAAAATATATTATTACATGTTCTGGACAGTCATCGGTAAGTGATTTTACCTATGTATGCTGCAAACACTTATTTTATTGTGATTTAAAAACATTATTAGACTAGCAGAATCTGGGCAAGCAGCTGGCATAATGTAGAACATTATGCCAGCTGCTCATCAATTAAATCTGGCCACACTGCAGTCTGTGGTCACGATCAGTCAAACTGACAACTACCAACCTTACCCTATGCTGACAACTCTGACGTTTGACTTGGACTTGTCGACACGAACAAAACGCTCCACTGCTCAACTCAATACCTACTTAAAAAATTTGCTTTTTACTGGTTTTCAATTCAACTAATACAATTTTTAATATTTTGTTATAGGATCCATTTTCTCTTTATTTTTCAGGTACAAAAATATGTTTGCGTCAAAGACGAACATAAAATCATACAAGCGACATCAGTATTCGGGGCCACGGAAATCTAAGAAAAAAATACAAGCTGGTCTAACTTTACAAGGGCTACCGTGAGATAATCAGACTCTAATAAGATAAACTATAATCAGTCTAAAAGAGTTGGCTCGCCATAAAATTCTCTTCGTTTGCCGCCATTTTTCTTATAAGATTTTCATTTTTCATTATCAGTCGTGTGAATCATCTGTAATTGAGTATGTTTGTGAACATCAGAAAGGATTCCACAGTGTTTTAACATTTAAATGTAGCATGTATTGTGTAATAATTCTACATTATGTAAAAACGAAGTTTCATGCCTCTTCACTTGTAATCAAATGTTTGTTGCAAACTTTTTCTTTGTTACAGGTATTATAATGAGGAAAATGCGGCTGTAGAGATAAAATGTTTTCCTTCCTTAGCACGGAAATTTCTAAATATAATTGCAGCATCAGAAAATAGAAATTTTCCCTTGCATTTGGAAAATACATGTTTTGGTTATGAATAAAAAGCATAATTATTACTATCAAGTAAGTTACAAATAATAATATAATTTGTTTTTTTTCATTTATAAAATTACTAGCTGTTGCCCGCGGCTTCGCCCGCGTAAAGTTCGGTAACCGTCCCACTTGATCATATTAAAGGGATACATAGTGTCCTACGTGTTAATCCAGGTTATGAACTATCTATAAGCCAAATTTCATAATCATCACAATCACCATCACTATCACAACCACCATCATTATCACAATCATTATCACAATCACCATCATTATCAGAATCATTATCACAATCACCATCACAATCACAATCACAATCACAATCACAATCACAATCACAATCACAATCACAATCACAATCACAATCACAATCACAATCACAATCACAATCACAATCACAATCACAATCACAATCACAATCACAATCACAATCACAATCACAATCACAATCACAATCACAATCACAATCACAATCACAATCACAATCACAATCACAATCACAATCACAATCACAATCACAATCACAATCACAATCACAATCACAATCACAATCACAATCACAATCACAATCACAATCACAATCACAATCACAATCACAATCACAATCACAATCACAATCACAATCACAGTCACAGTCACAATCACAATCACAATCACAATCACAATCACAATCACAATCACAATCACAATCACAATCACAATCACAATCACAATCACAATCACAATCACCATCACAACAAAATCACCTTTACCACATTTACCATCACCATCACCATCACCGTCACCGTCACCGTCACCGTCACCGTCACCGTCACCGTAACCGTCACCGTCACCATCACCATCACTATCACAACCACCATCATTATCACAATCATTATCACCATCACAATCACAATCACAATCACCATCACTATCACAATCACCACCATCACAATCACAATCACAATCACCACCATCACAATCACAATCACAATCACCATCACTATCACTATCACAATCACAATCACAATCACCATCACCATCACAATCACAATCACCATCACTATCACAATCACCATCACCATCACAATCACAATCACAATCACCATCACCACCATCACAATCACAATCACAATCACAATCACCATCACTATCACTATCAC
The DNA here is from genome assembly GCA_941918905.2 of Xestia sexstrigata. NCBI lineage: Eukaryota > Metazoa > Arthropoda > Insecta > Lepidoptera > Noctuidae > Xestia > Xestia sexstrigata. Next base: position 11,523,890 of record OW799212.2, on the reverse strand, counting down.
AATCACAATCACCATCACCATCACAATCACAATCACCATCACTATCACAATCACCATCACCATCACAATCACAATCACCATCACTATCACAATCACCATCACTATCACCATCACAATCACAATCACAATCACAATCACCATCATCATCACTATCACAATCACAATCACCATCACCATCACAATCACAATCACCATCACTATCACAATCACCATCACAATCACAATCACCATCACTATCACAATCACCATCACTATCACCAGCACAATCACAATCACCATCACTATCACAATCACCATCACCATCACCATCACAATCACAATCACCATCACTACTACAATCACCATCACTATCACAATCACAATCACTATCACAATCACAATCACTATCACCACTATCACAATCACAATCACCATCACTATCACAATCAATCACAATCACCATCACAATCACAATCCCAATCACAATCACTATCACAATCACAATCACCATCACCATCACAATCACCATCACCATCACCATCACAATCACAATCATCATCATCGTTATCACAATCGTCATGACAATCATCATCATCGTTGTCACAATCATCATCATCGTTATCACAATCGTCATCACAGTCATCATCATCGTTATCACAATCGTCATCACAATCATCATCATCGTACCATACAAACAATACCGATGTTGATTTTTAAACTTTGTTACCCCATTTCCCCCTTTACGGGTTGAATTCTGAAAAAACCTGAAACACAAATGTTATCTCATTTATCGATAGGAGTACTCCTGTGAAGTTTCGAATTAAACAGTCTTACCTAATCTTGTTTCCCCATACAAACTTTTGACTCCCGTTTCATCCCCTTAGGGGTACATTTTAAAAAATCCTTTCTTATTGCACCCCTTCACCTCATAAGGAACGTATGTGCCAAATTTGGAATCTCTAGACTCGAGCGGTTTGGGCTGTGCATTGATTTTTAGACTTTGTCACCCCATTTCCCCCTCTTAGGGGTTTAATTCTAAAAAACCCTGAAACCCGTTTCCACTAATTTATCAAAAGGAGCACTACTGTGAAGTTTCGAATAAAATAGTCTAACTAATCTTGTTTTCCCATACAAACGTTGGAGCCCCGTTTAACCCCCTTAGGGGGTGAATTTTGAAAAATCCTTTCTTCGTGCACTCCTAGACCACATAAGGAACCTACTTGCCAAATTTGGAATCTGTAGACCCAGCGGTTTGGGCTGTGCGTTGATAGATCAGTCAGTCAGTCAGTCAGTTTCTTCTTTTATTTATTTTGATGTTTCTATTTGTGTTTATTTGCTATTATTATTTTGATTCTAGGTCCAGGGTCAATTGCGAATCACCAAAATGAGTAAATGTTACTTCATTTGCTTCATATCTGTCACTCAACCTTTGACTGTCATATAAGTCGACCGTAATGAGGAATTTATCAGTACTATGATGCCAAAACTGGTAACATTTTTCAAAACATGTGTACTACCTGAAATTGTTTTGAGAAGAGTCCGGAAGAATGCTAAATGTATTGACATCAAGGAATTAGAAGGTAATAAGAATAAAACTTTTTTTGTATACTAACATAATAACTTGATATCAAATACATTACAATACTTGGTTAGTCTAGTCCTAGTGGATGACTGCCTTTTTCTTGAGTCTCTGAGGTTTGAGTTCAGTATACGATAGTCTAACAAAACCGTGTAAATTTATCTGTTCTAGCGCAAACTCGTGCTTCTACATCGGCTTCCAGCTGTTGATTTCAACATTATTCACCGAGATTCGGACAGAGAACTAGACAGAGAGCTTCAGCCAGAGAGCCCCTCAGCTGACCAGGTCATGACCTCTGACCCATATACGTATCAGCTGACCTAGATCGTTGACCCCCTGACCCTAGTACTCATCAGCTGACCAGGTCATGACCCCTGATCTTAGTACGAACCAGCTGGTCCATGGTCACCAACCTCTGAACCTCCACCCATGTGTAACCAGCTCATCGACCCCTACCTTATGTACCTGTCAGCTGGGCCGGGTCAACTATGTACTAATAAGTGTTCCAAGGCTTTGTATATGTATAAAGTGAAGATAAGAACTAAATAAGCTTTCAAGCCAGTAGGAGTTTTTATTTGAAATCCCCAACAGTTTGTAAATATGTGAGCACCATGTACCTATCCATCACAGTCATAATTAATTTATGTCATTGCTTTATTTTTTATTCTTTTTACCTATTGTGGTACACTAATTTCATTATAAATGTGAGCACCATGTGGCCATTTAGTATATTTTATGTACTTTTGTGACATGAACGAGCATGGCAGTTGAGAATTTGACATGCTGTTTCGCTGATGTTGGCGCATGTGTTGGATCATAGTTTCCTTCAAAATGTTTGAGCAGAGTGGTGCTGATGCACGTGTCATGCTCGTGAATGGCCGCCGTTATTCGAGACTGGTCATCTCTTAGCTGCCAGGTCACATTGTTAATATTTGTAGGTATTGAATTGTTTTACATTTTGTAACAACCTGTTTTTAAAAAAGGGTCCATGTGTAACTAGAGACTGAGTCCTTGACAATTCAATAGTGCCTGTAAATGGTATTTAAATAAATGCTTTGAGTTTGTATCAATTGTATTTTTTTGCCTTCAACAATTTATTGTTTATTGTAGTTGAAGGGTGGGCAGTGATGTGTAGGTTGTATGTTCAAACCCTGACAGGCTCTTTATTTTGGGTAAATGAATACTAATACTACTTGAATAAAAAGCATTACTTACAATAGTTAATTTTATAATTAGTGTAAAACAACAAAACCACATTCATATTTTGTTAGAACAGAACTTCATTGCGGCATTGAAAACAGATGCAGTACTTTTATCAAATGGCACATACTACACAACACAACTAATTTAGAAGTTAGTTAATCTATAACACAATTAATTTAGAATTTGTTATGTACAGAATGAGGAATCACTTTGACGTTTGGTGGTGGAACAAAATTAAATCATGCTATAGTCATTAGACATAAACAGTTCTATGAGTAAACTTTATGCTCCAGAGTAACTCAACTTTTGGACATAGCCGATTGCGTTGTCACCGTAAGATTCCCTTGTTGAAAGAACCTAGGTACGGTATGAAAACTTTGATGTTTACTTCTAGAAGTTTAGTCCGTACAACCATGTCAACACTAACTTTCGGTAGATTCGAGTACTAGATGCTGCTTGGTTGATTAAAACACGTTCCGTTTCAAGTTTGGTACTTTTGATTGGTAATTATTGTTAAAAATTCACATTAACTAAAATAAAAACGTTGCAGTGGCCCTTCTTGTATGTTTTTTTTTTTACATTTTAGCCACAAAATATTGATAAATATGGTATCTGCATCTTTCCTAATTAAACGTTTTTGATGAGAATGCCATCAAGCGGTTCAGAAAGTAAACTATTTACGTGTGCTTGTGTGTGTGCATGGTGTGTACAGATTTGAAGTGGAGACGGCGGGTGGATTTGACACCAAATCTCCGTTTGAGAAGAGTTAACAAGTAAACTGTTTATGTGGAAAAATCAAGACAAAAGGCTAGTTCGCGCAATTAGAATATTGTCTATCTTAGTTATTTAAGTTAGGCGTAAACATAAATAATACCCAAATGCGAGACTACAACGCCATCTATTGAAAAAACGGCGGCGGGATGATCAAAGGAACCCCCTTAAATAGATTCAGTTAGGTCACGAGTTCATGACGAACGGCACTACTTCTACGGCTTTACGGCTCAATTAAAAAAAAAAACAACCCCGACAGCTTTACTATTATTGTGAACCAAAACGGTGAAGAAAAACCCTTATGAGGAAACCGGCATGACATGGAAACAAAAATTAGAAGACATGTCATTTCCATCAACACGTACAGGGTATGTGTGGTGGAATGCGGCCTAATCTCTTTATTGATTTGTTGACTGCTTCGTTGGGCGCGAGTGGTTGCAAGCGCGACTGCTGACCATAAGGTCCTTGGTTCGATTCCCGGGCCGGACAATGTGATATTGGGTTTTTCCATCAGGACTTTTCTCAGTAGCAGCCACGGAGTCTAGATTTGTGCCCGAATGGCTAAAGGCTCACCCCTATTACATGGGAATTAATACTGAGGCGAAACGTGGGTGTACTATAATCGTGTACACCTTTGCCTATACCTTCGGGGCTTACAGGAGTAATGTTATGTATAAACAGCTTTTTATTAAACACTTACTACACCTCACACGTTTGTGTTAAATAAATCTAATGTAGAAAACACATTCACGACTTCTAGAAGTAAACATCAAAGTTTTCATACCGTAGTATGAAAACTTTGATGTTTACTTCTAGAAGTTTAGTCCGTACAACCATGTCAACACTAACTTTCGGTAGATTCGAGTACTAGATGCTGCTTGGTTGATTAAAACACGTTCCGTTTCAAGTTTGGTACTTTTGATTGGTAATTATTTTTAAAAATTCACATTAACTAAAATAAAAACGTTGCAGTGGCCCTTCTTGTATGTTTTTTTTTTACATTTTAGCCACAAAATATTGATAAATATGATATCTGCATCTTTCCTAATTAAACGTTTTTGATGAGAACGCCATCAAGCGGTTCAGAAAGTAAACTATTTACGTGTGCTTGTGTGTGTGCATGGTGTGTACAGATTTGAAGTGGAGACGGCGGGTGGATTTGACACCAAATCTCCGTTTGAGAAGAGTTAACAAGTAAACTGTTTATGTGGAAAAATCAAGACAAAAGGCTAGTTCGCGCAATTAGAATATTGTCTATCTTAGTTATTTAAGTTAGGCGTAAACATAAATAATACCCAAATGCGAGACTACAACGCCATCTATTGAAAAAACGGCGGCGGGATGATCAAAGGAACCCCCTTAAATAGATTCAGTTAGGTCACGAGTTCATGACGAACGGCACTACTTCTACGGCTTTACGGCTCAATTAAAAAAAAAACAACCCCGACAGCTTTACTATTATTGTGAACCAAAACGGTGAAGAAAAACCCTTATGAGGAAACCGGCATGACATGGAAACAAAAATTAGAAGACATGTCATTTCCATCAACACGTACAGGGTATGTGTGGTGGAATGCGGCCTAATCTCTTTATTGATTTGTTGACTGCTTCGTTGGGCGCGAGTGGTTGCAAGCGCGACTGCTGACCATAAGGTCCTTGGTTCGATTCCCGGGCCGGACAATGTGATATTGGGTTTTTCCATCAGGACTTTTCTCAGTAGCAGCCACGGAGTCTAGATTTGTGCCCGAATGGCTAAAGGCTCACCCCTATTACATGGGAATTAATACTGAGGCGAAACGTGGGTGTACTATAATCGTGTACACCTTTGCCTATACCTTCGGGGCTTACAGGAGTAATGTTATGTATAAACAGCTTTTTATTAAACACTTACTACACCTCACACGTTTGTGTTAAATAAATCTAATGTAGAAAACACATACACGATAAAGTTACCGAAATACTTATGCAAATGGATGTGAATTAATCTTGGCACCCTTTTCCGTGTTTTCTGTAACGTGGGGTAGGTTTTTTATCACAAAGGTACATTTCTGAACATATCCTAATAAACCACAAAAAAGGCTTAACGGGGCTTTACCACTACCACCTCCAGTGGTCATTATTATCTGCCTAGCCTTTTCCCAAGTTTTATTGGGGTCGACTTCCAGTCTAACCGGATACAGCTGAATACTAGTATTTTACATGGAGCGACTGCCTATCTGACCTCCACAACCCAGTTAGTACTGGGTAATCCCAGTACTAACTGGGTAATACGTTACCCTGTTACATTAGAGATTTTGTCCCTCTAGTGGTAATGGAACAAAGGCCCAGATGCAAGTTGGGTTGGTAATAAAAGACAAAGAAAATAACAAACTATCTCAAACAATGTAAGTTTATTTATTTAAATCTATAAAAACAAAAATATAATTAACTGTATTGATTTAAACCTATATAAACATAAATGTGAAAAGGGTGATGCCAGCCAGCGTTAAATTCAGTCGGTTGTGAACTATGGTTGTGGGGGGTTGGAGATAAACCCAGTACTGTTCCTTTTCTTAAAAGTTTAAATTAAATTAGTTCTTACTAAAATATCAAGGTACAACCTTCCAGTTTGGTTAATGTGAATAAATACTAAATGGGCGCCAGGGACTTGAACAGTCCCGGATCCCGGAGTCGACGAAGATGTCCAATATACTTCCAGTTAAGCGTAGGTGTCGAACTCGGGGTCCTTAATTTAATTAAGTTGAAGACCGGCTTCTACTTTTGAAAACCGGGATGATAATACACGGGTTCCTATATGAACCGGTAGAAAATAGGTTTAAAGGTGTATGTTTAAATAAAAAAAAGGGGTATCGTAATACCCCTTGGTAAGACTGGTTGTCAGACTTTTTGGGCCACTGACTACCTGTAACGACTGTCAAAGATCACAAATGACAGCCGAGACCAACTGCTTAACGTGCTTTCCGAGGCACGGAGGAAACTCGGTATGTAATGGGTGGTCACCCATCCACAGACCAACCTAGGCAAGCACGGCTAAACCTAAAGATCGACCTGAGCGGCTGTTATTATTTAGCCACGAGCTCCTCCACCTACAGTGGTATTACTTAAGAAAAGAGACTTACTTTAAAATATGGAATTTGCAGGACTATTGTGTGGCAAAGATGGAAGCCATCTAAGTAGATGTAGAAGAAGTAGTAAGTTAAAACAATACTGCCATAAAAATTAAATAAAATAAAATATCTTTATTTTAGACCTTTATCAGTCCATACGTTGTTAGTGGTTAGTAACAGATTGTGCATTTAAGCTATGTTAGAAGTTATAAGAGCGATCGTAGGTGTTGACTTGACATGATTTTATCTTGTGCCTTTTCTATATGGTATGGTTGGCGTAGTGACTGAGCGATTGGCTGCTGCGCTTCGTGTCGCGGGTTCGATTCCCGCACGGAACAAATATTTGTATGGTCAGGTAGTTGTGCCGGGTCTGGCTGTTTGTATTTGCGAGTTTAAATTAATGTTTGTAAACTCACCCAAGATAGAGGAGAAATGACTAGTGTTGGGCAACGTTTTACTAAAAAAAATGGGTGTTCTGGCGCGTGGTCGTATCAGGAACTAACGCCGCCATCTTGTTTTGTCCACATAATTTCTGACGACAATTTCACAAATTAACTTTATACACAGTACTGCACTTTGCGTGATTGATTTCTCGCATTTTCTCTACGACGTGTTTCCACGTGTTTTATTCCTTTGCTAAGTTCACCCCGAAAATTGAAAAATAAAATAAGTTAAAGAAAAATGGCGAATCTAAACCTCAAAAACACGAGACCATTAAACAAAGTGCCAATGTCGAGCAGTCAGACACAAGGACAGCTCCAAGTTATTGAAACATGTAATGAAACAGTTCGAAACATATTGCAGTTCACAAGAAATGGTGTCTCCAGTCTTTTGAGACAGCTGTCGTTTGCACTTACACGTTTTACAGAGCATTTTGTTAGACAAATTCCAGAAAACCCATTCTATCTAGAATCGGAATGCTATTCTATTGCCACCGTCTGCCAAAGTGTCGTCTAAAAATGTTCGGAACCATGTTCTGTATAAAACTAACGAGGTGTGTGTTTGAAAATGTATTTTTATTGTTCTATGCAATTTTGCATTTTGCTGATGTCGTGAAAGTTCAAGTTCAATGGTTTTTGTTTAAACATAATAAACACAAGTAAAGGTCAAGATTTTAGTTGCATCATATGTGTTAAAGTTCTTGTTATGAAGGACGCTCAATGTCTAGAAACAAATCTTCAAATCTTGAATGGTCAATGGAGAAAAGAAACATTGATTGCCCAGAGCTCAAGCACTAAACACAGATCGCTTGACCGCTACAGTGAGAGCGCTATAACTTGTTCCGTCACACAAATTGTATTCCTCGACAAAAGACAAACTGTTGTGGCAGTTACCCAATACGTAATTACCGACACGTAACGTGTTAGTCGCGCAAACTTTGACGAACTCATACATTCCCAGGCAAAGTGTAACATACAAAGTTTAATTAGCAAGTGTACGAATCTGGTATTAAACAGAGAGGTTTTTGGGAAGTTACACTAACTTGTGCTGGATACATAATGCATGAAGACATTTTGCTAACAATCTTCAGGTAGTGTATGAAGTTGGACTAAATTGTTTTAGACGGAAGTATGGTCTACGTACTCCCTTGAGAACGGCGTTAAGGTTGTGATATTAAGCTGAGTTATGCAAAGACCCAAAAGCTGCTATGTCAAGTTGCTTGCGCGATGGAAATATTTGCCCTGAATCTGTTGTGCACAAACTGCTATAAACTTTGTTTTCCTCGCAGATAAAAGGAGATAGCTGAAGTTTAAAACGTCGTCGCTCTAAACCGTAGCTGTATCTTTCTTTCCCCGCGTAGCGTAAAACGCTGTAAATAGTTTGCGTGATGGAAAAGCGCCTTGCCTTTATGTCACCTGGTCATAACCCTGTTAATGTTCATAGATAGGGATTTACCGCATAATCCATTATTATAAGACACAACTCCAACACACACACATGCAATTCGCACATCATGTAATTAAAACGTTTGGCTGATGAATTGGTGATCTCAGAGCTATGTGGATAAATAAATGGTGACGTTTTAGAAGGTGGGTGGTTCTATGAAGCCTGGATCTTGGCGCAATCAGAGGTATACTATACCCAGTGGTGGGTGTAGTTAGACTGTGGATGTTGATGATGACGGTTCTATGGTATATCTATTAAAGTAACTAGATTCTTGATGAATCCAACAGCTCACTTTTCAAAATCAAAATCAAAGCATTTATTTCAAGTAAGCCAGTTATAGGCACTTTTGAATTGTCGAAACAAAGATGAAAATTAAATGTAGCTACAGTCCCAGTCCCTAGCGTAGATCTCTATGGCGAAGAACGGGCAAGAAACTCCATGGACACTCTTAAATCAGAATATTGTTACAAAATATTGGTTACGTCATTCATGTTGAGATGGTATATTATGTGAGAACAATGTAGCAAGATGTGCACGTTAAAAGTGTCCACAGCAAAAACACACAAACAAAAAAAAATACAATTCAAAATAATTCATTCAAATAAGCCATGGCAACTAAGAAATGACCAGTCACAACTGACAGCGCCCGTTCACGGACATGACGCATGGATCAGCACCATTCAACTCAACCATTTTGAAGGGAACTAAATGATCCGACACATGCGCCACCATTTGAGTGAGCATGACATACTCTAAACCGCCAGGGCACATTCAAGTCAAGAAAAGACGTAGGTTTCCAGTGAATGATAGCTTTCTAGTACATAGTACTCACACAATATGGGCTATGCATTTATATAAAAGAGATTGAATCTATACAATGCAAAGATAGGTGTACAATCTTCAGCAGTTCCAACAATACAATTTAATGCTATCAATTTATGCGCCCCTGTCCTTGTGGAGCAGGACCAGCATTGAGCCAAGCATTTTTATCAGCGATATAATCGCTCAACTTGTAATATGCTTGCTTACATAGTGTGCGTTTAATGCATGTTTTAAATTTCGTCTCATTCAGTTCAAGAATACTTTGTGGCATTTTATTATAGAATCTCAAACAGTACCCCATGAAAGATACTACGATACGACGATACTACTTTAGCGAGTCTGAAACCTGGCTGAACTAGTTGGTCCCTATTTCTAGTACTGTAATTATGTCTGTCACCCCTTTTACCAAAAAGGTGCAGATTTTTTCTGACGTACATTATGTTTTCGTAGATGTATTGACAATGTACCTGTATATGTATGTGTATATGTTTTCTTTAGGCATTCCTTAAGAGACCGCCTTGTATTAGTGAAAAAAGGAGGAGGAGGATAGGAGTAATCCTATGACCCAAACTCAGATGTGCAAAGAAAATATTTTTTTTTACACCATCCTGGCAAATTTCACCTGATTTGGTCCAGTAGATTCGGAGCAAATCGGCTGTGACAGACGAACCGACAGACAGACGCACGAGTGATCCTATAAGGGTTCAGTATTTTTCATTTTTTTTACGGAACCCTAAAAACTGAAGAAAATACATAGATATTGATATTGTACATTTCTTGCGGCGATCAAAGTCAAATTCAGAGTGAACGGCTTAGCTAGTGCGCGAATCGGATCGACTTTTCAGCTACTTGGTAAACAAAATAGTAAATATACATATGTATATTCCGCAAGGGAAATCCAGCCGATAAAATCTTCATTTTACTAAGCAACACGAACTATTAATGTTGTTACTTGCCGACTGTCTTAATTTATGGACCGGTGGCAAAAGGAATTGCAAATCACGCGAGAAATAAAGGAAACTAAGGTATTAACGCTAGGGGTCGAGCTGCCGGCCGTGCGCCACAATTAGCAACTTTTATTACGACTTTAATAGGAATACACTACTTATTAAATTACTTTGTACTGTCTAGACAAATAAAAGCCTCAGAATTGTATTAAGAACTTTTTTTATGAAAGCAAGAAAAGACGAGGCAAGGTTAACAATACCCTACCATAATTAAAAAGGTTCGTCAGCAATGATAGTTAACATATTATTCTGCAATATAATAATACTAAGTGAAGAGTATATTTTATAACAACAGGTAATAATTCAAATATAATACTGATCTACATCATGACCGTTCTTTGGATGAATTATGTAATAAGAGGCTCAGCCAATAGTGGACATATAAAGGTTTTATATATATAATTTTCACCATATCTAAAAATCTTTACATTGAATTTGAAACTCACAGCTCACAATATTAATATTCGACACAACCAAAGCGGGATTGATAAATATTAAGCCAGCGAATTTCGTAACGAGATTTTCATTTACACGAAAATGTTCATCGGTTTTGTATGACAAATACTGAAAATATTGTAAAGATATTTTTGTTTTTTGAAATCAGATTAATTTGACATGTTTTATTTTCCACTTGAATTTTTATAATGCTATTTATCTATTGTTTCGTTACATATTTCACCGAAATCGGCAAAAACAAAAACAGTGTTTTTTTTCCTGCCTCAGCTTTTCAGCGATATTTCAGTAGGTACAAGATTTGAAGATTTTCCAATATATTTTTATTTCAAAAGTTACAGAGACTTTGAAAGCCCATTAGGGAAAATAAAAGACAAAAGCTTTTTAGCATTCCGACCTTACTATATAATGTTCTCAAGAGTCTTCTATTTCTCTAAGCATTTCTAGAAATTTCTTTGAAAAACGTAGGTCCACTATAGATACTGTACCTTCGCAATACATTTCAATACAACAAAGGTAAAATGAAACTTATCAAAGAAAGTTCCCCAATTTTAACTTAAAGGACACAAACTGACGAATATGCTTTTTTCGGAATTCAATATTGTTTGAAGAAGAAACCGCTAATTATAATCATGGACTAGAAAAAAACAAGGTATTTATGACGTACGCCTTTTTAATGGCTGATTCGAACCAGTTGGAGAGTAACGGACCCGATCGTCTTAAAAATTTTGGAGCCCATTTGACCGGTACCAATATGTGCCATACTGTTTGACGTCAAAAGTTTTAAAAACGGACATTAAAAATACTAACAGCAATCCCATTCTGACAGAAAAACCATTTATTTAAAAAGTTTAGATATAAATTGTAGAATCATCGAAATGGAAAAACTTTTAAAAAAGAATTCCCGCAATAAAAACCCATTGCAAGGCATCTTGGGAACAACAGGTGTGCGATTTCAAAGGTATTTGGCAAAAGGACAGAAGGTCGGACGACATTAGGCCGGGGACATATCGCACTGGCTGAATCCTATTCTTTAACAAATAATCCAATGGGCCCGTCCCGAACAGTTTTATGCTCAAGAGATTGTCATGAGAGGGATTTGAATAAAATAAATGTAAAATCTTGTCGACGGAACAGCGTCTTCAACTGATATTTTACAGGATAAAGTGCCTTTTCGTTTATTGAATTATAAATTTAAGGGGCACTGAATTTTGTGTGGTGTCTGTAAATCTATGCTGTAATCATTGCATTTCATTTAGGAAAATGTCTTGAGGAAATTTTGAGTGTGTATGTGGATGTGTATAAGAGTAGAGAAAGACCAAAGAAACGATGGATGGACTGGGTGAAGGATCATATGGCACAAAAGATCTGATGAGATGACGAGTAATAGAGAAGTATGGAAGAAGAAGACATGCTGCGCCGACCTCAAATTAATTGAGATACCTAAGCGTAAGAGAATGAAGAATATTTTTGAGAAATAATGAAGATATATTTTAAAACTTATTTATCTAGGAGACCAATAAAAGGCTGTAGTAGATAAAAAGTGTATTAACTTGCGAGTATTAGGTGTGTGTTTTACGCCTATAGGCGTCAAAAAAGAATTCTTCACCACTGAGAAAAAGACAAAGTAAAAAACACGAATTGACATTGAGTATCTCCTTGTTTACGTGCAAACAGAATGTTCTCAGTTTACCGAGTATCCACCGACTATTTGTTAGGAAAGGCAAACAACCACAAAAAACAGGGTTCCCCAGGCGCCGTTTATACTTCGCTGTAATCGTAGTTACGTCACGAATTCTACTCCATCTCAAACGATTCTCTTTTACCACCCTTATGGTGCCCATATATTGCTCAGTTTGAAGTTCGACATTCGATTTTACTGTCGAACGATAAACACTGCAATAAAACGGACCTTTGACGATTGGCGAAATTACTGCTCCATTTTATTGGATCGCGCGTGTGGCACAATAAATTTGAGAAAATCTCTTTTACCAATTTGGTCCACCCTTAAAATGTTATTAAATTTTATACAATATTGTATTGAGAAAACGATAAATATTATGTTACAAACTTATAAAACATTTTAATTTTGAGGGCGTTTACAAAGTCTTCTTTCAAAATGCCCTCCATTAGCATAAGTACCACGAAGATTTAAGCTTCAGTCCTTTTAAAACTATACTATAAATGCTAATATAGTACCTACGTGCTTTCCTTCTTTAATATAATGACGTAAATTGCTTGGCTGATAAATTACATTTTTGCACTTCACTTCTAGTTCCCAGGAATATTTTAGAAGAAATATGGCTCATGCGAAAATTGAAAAGTCACCGACACCTAGTAGACCTTCAGATCCACATTTCCTTTCCGAGAAGGAGTAAATTCAGCGTGCCTAAGGAGACCCTTGAACACAGCCAACTTTATGAAAAATAAGACGTTCACTTCAAGGATTGGCAAACCCAAAAAGTTTTCCCATTTTCATTCGTTTCCCAGAATTTCGTTTGCCTTTCAGTTTGATGTTAAAAAAATGGTCTCATTTTCAGTATATTGGCTGGCCTGGCTCACTAATAAGATACACAGTAACAAGAAGAAATCTACTTAGTGAATTTAAAAACATCTTCCAACATTAGCACATCGTCAAATTTGGAAAATATTGAGGTAATTCGGGACGATTGACTTCCTCATAAACATAATGTTTCGATTTGAAACTTACCCCTTACCTAAACATTACTGTCTGTAATTATTCAGTAAGTACAAAGTTAAAGCTATGAATAGTTTCATACAAAATACATCCATACTCCTTCGTAATCCGTACCCTCACGAAACTAAGCTGCGGATCGGACAAAAGGTATTTTAAAAACATATCAAATATTCATACTTGTTTTTGGGTAACATTTCGCTTACATTGGACGAATTAACATCATGGATATACTATAAGGTTTTTAAAACGAACCTACTTTTTAAAAATGATGAAGGATTATTATTTTTGATTATATTTCTACTTAAATTATTCTGGCTAACAACTTCTATAACAACGGTTTTTAAGCTATTAATTGGCCCAAAGGTGTAACTATGAAATCTCAGTAAAGTTTTAATAAACTGTTCTTCTATAAATCTAATATCCTTGCTTTCAACAAAAACTGAAAACAATGTTACTAGAACCGCCATTATAATTAGATATAACGGTAAATATTCAAATATGTAAAAAACTGTTTCTACAGAAGTAAAAATTACTTACCGATCATTATTATCCGGCAGCTACTACGTTAATCCTTAATCCTTACAAAGATACTTTTAAAAGTTTTTTTCACGGCGTAAACCAGGCAAATAATTGCCTGAGAAGAGCTAGATGATTTTTTATTTTTATATCAAAGCCCTTATAAGGTGTTAAAGGTAAAGGCGCAACCACTAAACTCAGCCCTTTGTACTCAGCCAAAAGGGAATGGGTTAGGGAAGTTCGCGCGCTGAGTGCCCCGAACCGACTGAATCGTATCCGGGATGGCTTTTCCCGATTTTCGTGAAAGTACAACTTTGGGAAGGATGCCTCACTCGGATCTCTCGGGAGCTAAGTTAACCCCGGATAGCGCCATCTACGTTTGCTGAGCAGAACCGCACAGTGACATCTACTGTGGATTGCGGAACTACATGGTCTGCGAGAGAGAAAATGGTTACGCTATTCGAGCTCGCTACGACGGTAACAGATAGTTGTAGGTACAGATAGGTAGATGGCAGTGTTTTAATTTTCAAACATTTGTTCTTGTAGATGTAGAACATTGCACAAAATCATAGAAAGATGGGATTCATAGTACCTGTAGGTACTATGAATCCTACAATATGAATACAATTAAGTGGTCTCTAAAATGAGTTGGTCCCGAGTAGTTTCAGATAACCTGCAGAATATAATAATGTCACCAGCCAATGACACGTCCGGCATCAAGGTGCCTTTAATTTATAAACATTAGCACTGAAATCAACCAGGATGTCAATGAGTGCCAAATATTTACTCCGTTATTAATTAGGTAGGTAGCCACTGGTGTTTACTGTTTAGTCCAAATTAAACCAAAAGCTAGGCGTTTTAGTTATCAAAGTTAGAATATAGCGCAAGTATTTAACGTACCTAAGTAACAATTTAACACCAGTAAGTACATTAATTGGGTAGTTCTTCAAAAAGTATTCTCCGAGTAACTTTGGTAGCGAGTTTTTTATTAGAGTAATCTTCAAATTGACGGACACACATTTAAGACGCTGTAAAAACAATACATACAATTTTTATTTTATGTAAATCGGTGAATTAAGTAAATTTTAGTATTATTAGTTTAAATTTTGGTACCCACGAAAGTTACGAAAATGTTTAAGCAAGAGGGATACAATTGGCAAAACAGCCCGGTTTGGGGTAGGGTAAACTGTTAAATTGAATACGAGAAAACACACAAACAGAGACACATTCTACGAGTCGTTACAAGAAAACAATTGAAACACATGCATGTATATAAATACTTTTACAAATACATAACACGTTTCTTTTGAGCTTCACGACAATCGAGTAAATGCATCTACGGCTCACAAAAAATCGTGCTCGTTGCGGTTGATCTAATTCCTTAATTCAAAATGATTTGGAAAATTATAAACCATTATCCTTCAAAATATACGCATGAAAGTTTCTTGACCATGGCTACCTGAAAATATTTAAAGAACAACTTGCCTCGTATTTTTATTGTTTAGAAGCGAAGAACGTACATGTCTCCCCCACTGACGCCGGGAAGCTACAGAGTACCTGTGCAGCTAAAACGTGTAGCGACAAGTTGGCGCTTTTGGAAGAGAGGTGCAGTTTTGTTGCGCACTCGCGAAACTAGCAAAATAGTGTGACAGAGACATAATGTCTATTTAGTATTGTAATATAAGAGATACAACCAACGTGCTTTACTATTTATGATGCATAGTTAAAAACGATTAATTTGATGTATAACATTATATGCTTATGAATTTAATACAAAAGTTATCAAAGTTTGCCGTGAACGCGAACCGAGTGTGACGCGCGAAGAACACCGATTGTGCTCCCGTTATATACATTATACTACTCTGTCAAGAAAATACCGGGAAAAGATCAATAAAACACAAAATATTAGTTATTCATCCAAATTTATTTTATCACCTTCAAAGTATGCTCCTTCAGAAACGACACACTTACGCCAACTAATAATCCAATCATAAAAATATTTTTTAAATGCTTATTCCAGAATTGAGTTCAGTTCTCGCCGCGAATTTTCCTTTATGTCTTCTACTGAATGAAAACGGGTGCCACGAAGTGGTAATTTGAGTTTAGGAAAAATAAAGAAGTCGGCTGGAGCCATATCTGGTGAATAAGGTGGTTGCTCGATGGTATTTGTTGAGTTTTGGTCAAAAAATCGTTCACAATTGTGCGAAGGCGCATTATCGTGGTGCAAAATCCTAGAATTTTCTTTCCACAAATCTGGCTTTTTTCATCTAATTTGCTCTCTTAAACGCCGCATAACGCCCGATTAATATTCTTTATTTACCGTTTGACCTTCCGGCAAGATTGTCAGTCACTATTTCCTTCACTTTTGCGATGTTAACTTCAGTTGCAGACGTTGATGGCCTACCAGAGCGAGGCAAATCTTCTATCACACCTCGACCGCTTTTGAACGCTTTGTACCACTCATAAGCGCGTGTTTTTGATAAAGTCGATTCACCGTAAGCCTTCTGTAACATTTTCAGTGACTCCGAACACCAAATTCCATTGGCGATGCAAAATTTAGGACAAACTCTTTGTTCGATGTTTTTGTCCATTATGAAATTCGCAATACACACTAGATATGATATAATTAAAAACAGCACTGTATTTAATCTACTTAACAGATGTAACAGGAAAACAGTTGTGCTAATCTAACAACAACAAAAAATTTGGAACCATAAACAAATCATCCATTCCCGATACTTTTTTGACTGAATGTAGGTGTTTTATGTTGAAATTATACAGACATATAAGTAAAGAACTGTCATTTCTTCAGGAATTAATAGACCGTCTAATTAAATATTAAATAAAAAATGCATGCTCTATCGAGAGCTGTGGTAAGCCAGTGTATACACGCCAATAATAAAGTTCAAAGTAGAGAAAGTTCAAAAGAATGATTTGTTCAGAAAAGGCTACTCGTGTAAAATCCACGTGTTAGTTCCACAGGATTTTGTTTATGGCCATATCTTGATTTTCGACAATATTGACCAACAGGTTTAATTTGTGCACCTAATATCCAAGTATACTTTCCGATAAGTTGGTATTGTATGGATTTAAATGAATTTTAAAAAATCTTACTTCCCTTCTCGTGTGAATTAATTTTTATTTTTTGAACTAAATAGTTTCTATTTAGATTATTTGAATGTAGTAAAGTCAATCTTCCAATGTCACGCAGGATGTTTACGAACAAAAAAAAGACAAAATCTTTATTTGCCAGATCAATGTATCAACCTCGCACAAAAAGTAAGTTACAATGGTGTTACGCGAATGTATAAAATTAGAAATGAGTACATAAAAGGAAGTCTGAAAGTGGTGCCGGTGACTGAAAAGTTGTGTGGTAATCGGTTGTCGTGGTATGGGCATGTGATGCGGAGGGATGAGGAATATGTCATCAGTGGATGAAGAGTAGAGAAAGACCAAAGTAACGATGGATGGACTGCAGAAGAGTACTTAATAGAACGCCCACTTTTCGCAAGTTATGTTTAAGTCCCATGTATAGGGGGCGGGCCTATTGCCATCAACCGGGCACAATTCCAGCCTCCGTGACCACCTCTGAGAACCGGATAGAAAAGTCTAACAAGAATTTGCCTGACCCGGGAATCGAACCTAGGACCTCATGTCCAGCAGTAGCGGCTGCGACCACTAGATGAACGAGGCAGTCAGACTTTATTATTCCTTAATTTAAAAAAAATATAAAATTTCTTAAAAAAGTACGTAACATTAAATATGTACCTATTTTTCCGTATTTTGCTTTCACATGCAACCATGTACCATGTATGTACTGTATGGTGTCGGACGTAAAGAATAGCACCATCCCATATCTTCCCGTGGGTGTCGTAAGAGGGGACTAAGGGACTTACCAGAGAATGGGCAGCAGCGTTGTCTGTGCTTTTGTAACAACTGTATTGCTCCCCTTTGGGGGAGACCTATGTCAGCAGTGGACGTCTTTCGGCTGAAATGAATAATGAATGAATGAATGCAACCATGATTTGCTAATAATGTCCACTACCTATGTCGTCGTGACAGTGTTCTGCTGGTCACCACAGTGCCACCAGTACATTAACAAAATTAGTCTTTGCCCTTTCCTCAAGCTAGAGCCATCATGAGCTATTCATGATTTTTTGGTACACCTTTATACCTACCTACCTAAAGAAATTTTTAACTTTACGCCAAAGGCACCGAAACAAATAGTTAATCACAGAATGCTAATCAATTATTTTCATATTGTTATAAAATATCCCATTTGCGTCACAAGCACGTTTCGAAGGCATGACAGTTTTTTTTATCATTTCATTTTCGAATGGTTTTGCTAAAAACTGCGTTTTCTAAAATCAAATATTACAAACATTACATATTTTAATCAAAATACAGTCCGCCACTGACCTGCAATTTGAACAATTTGAATTTCGCGGACTACCCTGGTGCTCCCCTCCTTAAGACATCGAGGAAGGACTGTGAGAAAATTATAATTTAGGTAACTTATAGTCTGTCTAGAACTCTAAGATTAGATAATATCTTAAAATATCAACTACTGGTATTTAATGGTTTTTTTTCTTCGAAAGACGTCATTCGACCAGTGCCGTGATAATTAAATGCCATTTAAATAAATTAATTTCCGTCTGCCAAGATTAGAATTATTATAGTTTTAGATATTCAAGGCGTCACTATCAATCATTAACTTGGTTGAATACCTATGTCAGTATTTCAGATTTCCAATATCAACTTGCAAATTGCAATATTCGTATGCATTGCTTTTACTTTTTCCATTAATAGGACATCATTTTATTTAAACCTGAAACTATCTTCATTTACATAAGAAATTTTAAAGAAATTGAATGTGTAATTTATAGGACAACGGAAGCCAAAAAATCCTAAGAAGTAAGTTTTCTTTCAAAAACTTCAGTAATTGAAAGAAACCTAATAAAAACTGAAATAAAAATCAAATTAAATTCTGATGAGAACTGCCCACCTGCACTCGATGCACGCAAAGGTTGATCTTGCCAAATGTACTGATAGAACTACAACACGCATCGAATATTTGTCTCGAGTACTTATTTATTTTTAGCCGATTGTATCTCATGTCTACGCATGGGCTTCCCTCTATATAATTACTTATCTACTTCTCACGGCCGCGCACTGTTTCGTTTTTCCAATTTTCAACTCATGCAATTTCGCTGTTATGAAATTGGGTACAAATAATAGATACAGATTAATATCAAGAAAACTTTTCTACTTACCACATATCACAATATTGGTCAACGGGTCCACTTGACCAATTCAAACATGCATGGCAGGCGGCATCCGCGGGTCCACTCGACCAATTCAAACATGCATGGCAGGCGGCATCCGCGGGTCCACTCGACCTAGTGCATGTTTGAATTGGTCAAGTGGACCCGCGGGTCCCGCCTGTGTGGAATCAGTTGACTAAAGAGCCGTATAGGATGAATCAAAGAAGCTAATATAAAACAATACACCGATTAATGAATTTGTCATTAGGTATAATACCTATTAACAGGTACACGTCCACTGTTGATCATACAATCTGTGTGCTTCTTGGGGTAGAACATCATCAATTATTCAATTTAAGTGTATCACAGTCAAAGACATTCGAATATTTACGAGCGATAGACGGGATAAGACGACTCCTATACTCCTATACTTGTTACCAAATCGTTCTGTCTAGTGTCATACGTGCGTTTGTCAGGAAGCATTCGTGTGTCAAAATTTTCGTATGAAAAAAAATCCCAATGTCCGCTCTTTCCACTTCTTCTAAATCTCTTTGATCACAGTCCATTGCCGACCCTATATCCATCTAGCTTATAAGATTCTGAATACACCAATTGGATTCAATCAGTTATTCAAGTAAGCATTCATAGTATGTGTATAAAAACACTCTGTACACACAAACCCTTAAAAAACACAAAAAGCCTTTTCAATGCTAAAAACTAAATTGAAACATCTCTCAGTAAAAATACTTTGCTTAAAAAGGGGCTTTATCGAAATGACCACCAATAAATCCGAACAGTGTGCCCAAAGAAATATTAATCACATCATACGAGCGATATACATGATGAAGTGTAGGAAATATCATGTGATCTCGTACTTCCTCCCGAGTAGGGGAATGAGATCATGGGACAGTAGAAAGGAAGTGGACATCATAAACGACGCTGATTGGTAAGGGTTGGTTGCACACGGTGACTTTACTTCGAAGATGTTGAAAGTTAGTGTTCTAATAACTTCAGATAAAGAAGAAATTTTCAAAAACACAAGTATTAGTATTTTGGGTAGTAAAGTAAGAAAAGTAGAAAAAAATTAACATCTTTCAGTCCGCGCTTATAGAAGAAACCGTAAAGCATTGCGATATTTTTTTTTGTTCTAGAACATACCTACGGAGATATTAGGGGTCAAACTTCCAACTTGTTCACTGGATGCCTATAAAATTAATACCAGCTAAACACGAATCGTTTTCTCAGAACAATAAAATTACATGAAATAATCAAAATATGTTTGTTCCATCCGAAAACTGAACCCGCTAGTTCCAACTGGTAAGAAGATACCGCAATTTAATCTTTCAACGTTGCGAATCAAGCAGTCGGCGACCTAAAAACTATTAAGTACACACATCAAAAATGTCTAGGGATCAAGCATTTTTATGCGGATTTCTTGAGATTGAGATGTGGCTTTGTAATAAATTTATGATTTTATAAATTTATATGGATCCTTTTTGGTGCATTTCATAATTTGAATCAGGAACTCTCAATCAAATTCGAGTAAAAGATGAAAATAAGCTGTCAATATTTTCCCTATAAAAACATACAACGCATTGAAGACATTATTAGTGCTACTGTTTCCCTACTACTGATTAAAACCAACGTTATTATGGAGCGGCGACGTCATTTAAGCAGGGAAGAAATGCTCAGAGCCGTGGGAATGATAGAAGCTGGTTCCCGGCAACGTACTGTAGCTTTAGCTCTGAATACAAGTCAGAGTGTTATCAGTCGACTTTGGACACGTTACCGAAGCACTGGTACCGTGGCTGAGCGCCATGGAGGACGGTATCGCTGCACCACACGGAGACAAGACCGATACATTCAAATCTTAACTCGAAGAGCTCCAACAATAACCGCCATGATGTTAGCCGTGAGGCTTCATCACTCTTCAGGGAACTTAATTAGCGACCAAACAGTCACAAACCGCTTGCATGAAGTGAACCTCCATTCCCGAAGACCGCTACGGGTACCACCTATAGCAATGCACAATCGTAGGATTCGATATCAATGGGCTCTTGAACACAGAAATTGGGCAGAAGAACAATGGCGTTTCGTGTGCTTTTCTGATGAGTCTCGTTTTGGTATGAGACCGGATACAAGACGTATACGACACTGGAGAACCCCTGGACGCCAACAGCGATTAAAATCCTGCCAGGAAGTCCATCCTTATAGTGGTGGAACCATCATGGTATGGGCGGGTATTTGGATCGGCGGAAGAACTGAGTTGATTTGGATCAGAGGCAACCTCAACGCTCAAATTTATGCTGAGACGATTGTATCAGACGTCATCGTTCCTCTACAAGTGCAAATCGGTCCCTTATTTCAGTTAATGCATGATAATGCACGACCGCACACCGCAAGAGTTGTAAGACAGACTCTCGCCGCAGCTAACATCAATGTCCTGCCCTGGCCTGCTCAGTCGCCAGACTTGAACCCGATTGAGCATGCATGGGATATGCTACAGAGAAGAGCTCTGCCGAATATGGAGGGTATCCAGTCGCAAGAAGACCTTTTTTTGTTGTTGCAACGAACATGGGCGGCCATTCCACAGCGTGATTTGGATGAACTCATTTTGAGTATGCCAAACCGATGTTCTTGTGTTGTTAGTGTTCGCGGTAGAAACACGGATTATTAATTGTTTAAGTTACCCAATAAAATTTTAAAGAAAACTGTTATTTCAGTCTTTTTTTCGAACTTTAATGTTAGTGGTTCAAATGTCAAAAATCCCTTTATTAGGAAAATGGCAAATTTCTTTATTAATGCAAAGGTGACTTGGTTTATCGTTACTGTGACAAACGAAAACACTTTATTTGATGAATCCTTAAAGAAAATTTTAATTAATATCAATCAGGAGAAAAGTTATTGCAAAAATATATGTTGATCCCTAGATACTTTTGATGTGTGTATATACCAAAAAACCCCAATCCCAACCTAAGTATTCCCTAATACCTATAGTGTAAATTCGTATAAAGAAAAACCTTTCAGTAACCGAATAGTTTTTCTTTGTGAACCTCAACATGTGTACCCAGTTAATCTTCTGTAATGACCATTTCAACTATTTAATTGTAGCCGGTAAGGCTTCTTCCCCAAGTAAATTAACTACCCTACATTTGCGGGGTTACATTTGATCGGAAAACTGAAGATGTAGATACAATTTAGTTGTGTTGGAAAACCTCACGAAGTTGGACTTGACATTTTTATAAAGTTTTTTTTGAAGCTAGCATTCCACCCATACCACCGCCACTTACACTTAATTGTTGCAATATATTTACTAATAAAAAAACTTTTTTGAAACAATTTGTTAGTCTCTAGTAACATAAAAAGTGACTACAAATTAACAAATGGACTGGCCACGTCAGATGCGTGCCCAATGAGCTGTGGGCCACAATAGCCACTTTCTGGACCCCTGACAAAGCCAGAAGGCATCGCGGTAGACCTCGTAGAAGATGGCGGGACGCGGTGCACATGACCAGCGACCAGTGGTCCACATTGGCCTTGGATCGAAACAACAGGAAGTCATGGGGAGAGGCCTTCGCCCAGCAGTGGGATGATGCAGACTAACAGTATCAGTCTCATGATATGTGATTAATGTTTAAGTCCCATAGAGTTTGTCATGATAGCCGTGACTTGCCGAGTTCTAGGTGGAGAAATCCTGGCTTATCATTGAATCAAGAATCACAAAGACACGTGGCATCAACAAACCCACAGTGACCCTACTTGGATACCACTTCCTCTCACAGTCAGGTGGCCTAATGTGTATGCTTATATGAGTTAGCTGACGTAGATAAATTCATAATTATATTGAAATGTATTAAAAACTTATCTTGATACATAGGTACATAATTTACGGACGTAAAGTCTTGCCACGAGGTTAGAATATATTCTTTATTGCACCATATTAATGAGATTATAATTAAAAAAAAACTTACCTCAAATGATACTGTATTGTCCGAGGTTTGAGACATCGGACTTTACGAATAAACATAATAATATGCATAATTTATAATCACACCTATCATAGCCTAGTAGCCTATATAGCGGATAGGCAGAAGTGTACCTATAGAACCAGAATCACATTTCTCCATTCATTCATTCATTTAGTTATACTTATGTTTAAACGAGTGTTTTTTTTATTTTTAAATTTACTTTTTTAATGCACTGGTAACTAGCAGTTACCGTCTTGATAAAAGATTGCTGCCTAAAATAATTAATTCAAGAACAATCACTTTTACTATATTCCATTACCCACATCCAGACATGCAAATAAATAAATAAATTATAATTTAATGTTAAATAACTGTAACTTGGCTTGAATTATATCTAGAAATTTATTTCTAGGTTATTCGGA
Organism: Xestia sexstrigata; assembly: GCA_941918905.2. Lineage (NCBI taxonomy): Eukaryota > Metazoa > Arthropoda > Insecta > Lepidoptera > Noctuidae > Xestia > Xestia sexstrigata. Next base: position 11,500,214 of record OW799212.2, on the reverse strand, counting down.
CCTCAGACACTAATGCATCATTTGAGATAGGTAATGTTTAAATTATTTCCTGAATAATGTTGTTTTTTGATGATTTAATTTAAGAGTTAAGAACTCAAGTTTAGCCAGGTGCGATTGAATATTTTAGATTCTGAATTAGTGCACCTGGAAATCTGTGGCTAAAAGCGAAACCTTTGAAATATAATTATTATTATAAGCTATACTGCAGGGCAGAGGCCTCCCTTCCTTCCTTCCACTAATCGCGATCTAGTGCGATTGTAGGCCAAACCTTTGCCACCAACCACGATAGCCACCAGACACCTTCTTCTGGGCCTGCCGCGTTTTCATTTCACTGAGTGGTTATTTTCTGTGGTTAATTATTTTATTAATAAAATAAGAAACATTAATTCCCGTAAATCTTATCTAGACATACGCTCAACCAGTCAAAAAAATATAGCTATAATTTAGAACTCAGAAAGTACTTATACGAGTGGCTCGTAGGAAGAAGTTGGTGAGAAAAAGATGTCCTTTTAGAATTGAATCTTTAGGGCTACGAGGGTAGGTGCTACGAGCTACGACCGCGTAGCAGCAAGGACACAACTCAGGTAACATATACAACACGGGAACTTTTAGAGTTATCCAAATGCACATTCGGTTAATACCTGTCAATAAACGCATTTATTAATAATTCTAGGTAGATTTTATCAATGACTTTAAACAGAGTTTTGCATTTTAAAGTTTTTGGGCAACTTGCAAAGTGTTTGCTACGACCGTGTAGCATTTTTATACATACGTATTGCATACTCTACTGTTAAATCTTTGTATATTTTCTGCTATTTAATTTGCATAATAAAATCTAACGATGTCTATTAAAGATTGGTCACTTTTTCAAAACTTATTTCTACTGCTACAACCCCGTAAAGGTTGCACTTCAAAAAGGTGCGTCAAATCTAGTTTTCTATGTAGACCTAGCGTTGTAAAAGGTACATTATAAAAATATTTAATACCCGAATGATACCTAACTGATGTTAAATACGGACTGCCTCGTTGGTCCAGTGGTCGCAAAGCGCGACTGCTGAGCATGAGGTCCTGGGTTCGATTCCCGGCAAAGTGTTATTGGGTATTTCTATCAGGAATTACTCATGGAGTCTGGATTTGTGCCCAGTTGATGGCACTCTAAAACATAAATAGCGAATTGTGGGTGTACCTACTGTTAGGTGCACAGAGGTGTACCTAGGTGTAGGCAGAGGCCTAACTTTTCGGGGATTACAGGTGTTAATGTAAAATACGCTCATTTGCAATTAAAACATAATTGGGAAATTCACCCCTACGCAGCTACGACGTTGTAGCCGCTGACTACACGTGTAGCTCTTTGAACGGTGACATTAACTCGCCCTGTAAATTTTCACCGAAATGTTTATTTTTAAAAGCAGTAACAAAAATGTTCGTTTAGAAGTTTGTGCATACTATACTTTCTTATTTTTAACCGACTTCAGAAAGAAAGAGGTTAATAATTAGTCTGTTTTTATAAATGTTTGTATGAAACCAAAAACACAAAGATTTTCACGTTTCAAAGGCCCCCGCGTTGCCTAATAAGAAAACACCTTTTTGCAAAAAAAAAAACTCACCGACTTCAAAACACCAAAAAGCGGAAAAAATCTGTACCTTTGGAAGTCGGTGACTTGAGTTTGCTTGATTCACTGTTTGTCACCAATATCCGAAGCTTCTTCTTATTTCTTTGTTTTTTTTATCAATTATTGGTAAAACTTACTGACTTTAGTGCTAAGCGCCACAAGGTTTAACAAAAAATAATTTAGGTACAGTATCGTATTACTACAGGCTTCGTAAACCTTTTTAGGGTTTGGTTTAAAATAATTATTGATTTACTTTATAAATACGTTGTCAGATCTTTCGAGAGGATATCTCCGGTACTTTGAAAGGCTTTGGTGTTCCAAAGCCTATGTTTAGTCTGTGTTTTCCTATGTTTAGTCTGGTGGCATTGGCCATAGCCGTTTTACTGTGCCTAAATGTAAAGTCGTTGACGCAGACCTTACTATTTATTTTCTTTATACAAGGTGACTGGATCTAGACCCGCCATAGCAAATCCGCATATAGAGGAGGTCAACAACAACAACAACAACAACATCAGCCCATAACGTCCACTGCTGGACATAAGCCTCTCCCATGATGGGAGGAATTTGCCGTAATCTCCACGCCAGGCAGGCGGATTGGAGATCGCAGTGATGAAAGACTAACAGAAAACGCTGCTGCCTATTCTCTGGTCTACGGAGGCGCAAGGTGTTCTGCCTCAGACATTAGTCGCCTTATACGACACCCGTGAGTGTAATGGGTTGGTTCTATTCTACTCTGCCGGATACCACACGGCTAGAGGAGGTCATTTACTAATAATTGAACCTTACTTTCTCTTGCTAAAGTTTTATAGTTTGGTAGATATGTCAATTTTTATATTATTTTATTATCATTTTTCCAAAATTTGACATTCAAGCATTCATAACTTTTTTGTTTGCATCATTTTAGTAGTTTTTTTTTTTATTTGTTGGTAGTTATAAACATTGGTGATTAAAATACCTCGTATCTTCCCTGAAACTAGTTTAAAAAATAATTAAAGTACGCTTTAAAAAAAAAAAACTAATAAAATATCTTTGAAGTAAGGTCTTATAATTCCCAATGACCAAATGACCTCCTCTATATGCGAATCTGCTATGGCGGATCCAGATTCAGTCACCCTGTATATAAAATCAAGTGCCATACGTTAGTCTCGTAAAAACTGGAAAATGGCTCGTCTAATTTATTTTTGTTTTTTTGTAATTTCTTTTTTAAATAAAAGAAAAACAAAAATTGTTTGCTAACCGCCGCCGCGGCGATTATTTTTCTTCATTAGAAAATTGTACCCTTGCGAAGCCGGGCGAGTAGGTAGTTTTTACATATTATAACAAAAATAGATTTTTTTTTTCTTTATGATTATGTCTAATGCCGCAGCGATTCAAGTCACCGGCGATTTTGACATCTCATGTCTACACATGATTTAGATAGCTGATTTGTCGCTGGCGAAGCTAGTATCAATTTAAAATACTTATAGTTTTTTTCCGTCGATAGGTGCGTAACATTCATTAATTCAATTATTGATTACAACCAGGTCTGTCCAAGTAGTCTTATGTACTACACTAAGAGTAGCCGTTAATAAGATCATGCATTTTACTTAGATATTTAATAATATTTAATATCACTAATTTATTAATTATTGACGTAGCACGCTTACCAACATTTTACGTTATTTCTGGCTCTTATTTATTCATTGAAGCACTCACTTGAGTTTTTGGATTAGTAAGGTGACCATAGAGCGTTTTACTTGGAAATTACTTTAATTAAATACAATTAATGATTTTTAATTACACTTACGTGTACCTACGTATAGTGTGCGTCATCGTAAAAGTTATCAAAGTTTATGCGACAGGTTAAGAAATTAATGCTGTGTCAGATGGAAAAGTACGAGGTTCCATTATCTAGGTAAGTACTTAATACCTAGTTTTATTAATGTAACGTAATATACTGACGCTTACTCGATTTAAAGCGCTAACTACATAAGCATTAATTAATTCCCAACGAGGCGGCCGTACGCGTGTAAATAATTGTATGTAAACAATGAGGCATGCAGCGACTGCCTGATAGCGATACACGCGCTGCCCGGTACAATCAGTCAAAGTAAAGCAAGTGAGAGTCAAGGATAGACCTATGGTGTGCTGCTGGCTGGATAGGAGCTAAAGAAAAAAGTTTTGTTTAAGTTAGAAGTTGTGTGAAGATGCGTGGAGGGCAGCGGAGTGGCGAGTGCGTCCGAGATGGCGGGCGCTCGCGGTCATACGACGCCACTTCTCTGTATCAGCGCCCTCCGCCGCCCTCCTCTCCTCGCGCGGCGCCCGCTGAGCGGAATTTGCACAAGCGGCGCGCCTCGCGACGCGGTTCAGTGTACGTGCGACCGCTCGCGGCCGAGGACGAATTGCCGCGTCACGCGCACTGCTCTGCTTATTACGCAGTTAAAACTATCGCTGACCGCGTGGACTCGCGTCAAACAACTTTTAGTGACTCCCCACTTGTTATATGCCCCAATTAACCACATAACACGTGAATTAAATCCCCCATAGACAAAGTGATAACTCTTATCAGTGCGGAAAAGTTACAAAGTGTACTCCGAACTCGGAAGGACGTCCGAATTTGCGAATTCTTGGGGACTTTCGACGCCGCTGACTACTTAAGAGGATAGTTTACTCGTGTTGGCCGATTCGAGCCACGTTACAAGGTTATCGCGTCTCTAGCCCGCCAGTGATGAATTGGAAAATCGGCGCGTAGTCGCTCACGTGGTGTGTGCCCCGCCCCCGCCTCGCCCGCGCTTATATTTAGCGAAAATCGCCTCTCGGGAGCGGCCCGACGGCCGACGCTCTTTGCGCACATCGCTGTTTATGAACGTTAGCGAGACGCCACATGTTATTGGCTTCGAATAACAGAACCGATAAGCAGAAGACAGATAACCTCTCCGGATCGCGATCCGGGTCCGAAACGTCTGGAACTAGAAAGAAATCTGTGAAAAAAATCTGAAAAGAGAGCGCGCTGAGATGCTAACGGCCGGCATCGGCACGCGCCGGTGAGCGCTCATTCCGGCACACCTACCAAAAAATTCCACTGTTCGAGATAAAGTGGGCAACATGTCTATACAGGGGAGCGGTGGTTATCAGAGCCCGTGGTCGTCCCAGGGCGGGCACTCGGAGCTGGACGGCACGATCGAATTGGAACCTTTGGGCGAGCTGACAGAGGTCGGTTTCGAACCACAGACACGCGCGCGGTCCAACACGTGGCCGCTGCCAAGGCCAGACAACTACGTCGAAGCGGCTGACGACACCGGCTCCAAGAAGAACTCCAATCAGAATCTGAGTGGTAAATACCATTTTGTTCAACGAAGCGATAGTAGTAAGGTCGCAGTCGCGATACGCGCTGCTATTTAGGTCGACCTACGTAGGTAGTCGGAACACACTCCTCGTGTAAAGTTCCAATAAAAAACAAAAGCGTATCATGTACGCCGATACGAATAAAAAGTATCAAACTTTGTTTACTTGCATAATAACTAATGTAAACTTATGAACGTAGATAATAATCAGTGCATCTACCTTCTACTTGCCTCGCGTTTGGCATTCCTGTAATTACATATAGCTATATATATGTATACAAATAAGTCGCAAAAACAATGATATCAAAATTGTTTGCGTTGCACAAAATCTACGAATGACAGCTTAAGCATGAAATTCAATAGTGCTACGACGTAGGCGCGTCAGTATACGCGCCTACGTCGTACACCATAAAATGCAAAAATATTTTTTTTTATGTATTTTATTAATGCACGACGCTTTACTTACAGTAAAAACTTTAATGGAAGTAATATGAGTTTAAAAATTAAAATTAAAAAAAAATATATACATAAATTACTTAATTAGGTATTTGGTTTTTAATTCATAACATTTCAATGTACGATTTTTAAGATATTGAGCTACTTTGAAAAAAAAAACATTATATTTTGAATACCAAGTTTTTGTTGTAGTTTTCGACGTTTTGTTTTTATTTAAGTTAATAAAACCAACTATCATCATCTGCCTAGCCTTTTTCCAACTATGTTGGGGTCGGCTTTCAGTCTTACCGGATGCAGCTAATAAAACCAACCATACCTAACTAATAAATAAAGCACAAACCATACACGAATATTATAGGATATGACATTACCAAACTGATTTACACATACAATCGGACGACCAAAACTACTCATACAACACAAATTCATAGAAAACTTACACAAACAAACAAGTATTTACTAGAACACATGGATGTGTTTGTAATTACAATAATAAATACAGCGCGTAAGGAAAACAATGAAGTACCTATTATGAAAACCATAATGATTATGTAGAAGACACACTAGGTACCTAACAATATATACCGTAGGCACTTGAAGTGTATACAAAATAGTGAGGGACAATGTAGTAATTTTTTCATGAATACACCTTGTATGTTCTTAAAAACTAGTCATGCAATATAAATACACAAATTACTACAAACTGTTAAAAGTTTCCTTTTACATTCTTACTGTAATTAAAAACATATTCCACATACATTTTAAAACCATTTTAGATAGTATTAATTTTGTTCATCAGTCTACTGTATCTTTCAATTATAAAAAAATCAATATCAATTTAAAAAAATACCTTAAGAGTATTTTATTTGACGTAACAGACGCTAGTCTTTATGTATCCAGAGGTATTTTAGCAATGTAAATAACCTATTTTTCTAACTTGTACATAGAAAATCAAATTAAAAAGACCTTGATGCTACAAAAATTAGGCACTTCTGGCCAAGAGGAAATGAAATAACATAGCAGGTAAAACAGTGGTTATTAAAATACAGTATTAACAAATATGATAATATACATAAAATAAGTAAGTGAACAAATTAATGTGTCAAATGATTTCAATATTGAATTACACATTCAGATTTAAAACAGTGTTGGATTTTATAATAATAATAAGATTTTATAAAAATTACATTTATAATCTTTCTACAAAGCCACAAAATGGTAAAAAATACAAGTAGTTAACTGGACCTAAAGTAGAACCTATTATAAAAATTAAACACCAGAAGAAAATGGTTTGAAAAAGAAACTCCTGAAAATTGACGCAATAAATAGTAGCAAAAGACTTAAAATTACTACGGTCCTCAAATATTTAATGAAAGCACCCGGTGTGCATACCTACATTCTTGAAACATTATAATTATGTTTTACGTATTTGCACATTTATTTTACACGTGGTAAATAAATGAAAAGTTACTCGTATTTAACGTAAATTCATTATTATGTTTTATTCCTTATTATTCACATAATCATGTACCGACTTCAATAGTTTGATTTAAATTTAGATTAACTTTTCAAATAAATTAAAAGGTGTATAGTGTGTTACATATAATAAAACTATTTAAGTCATTTAAAAATTAAAAACAAAAACGACGAAGTTATCCGCGTACACGCATTAAAAATATAATAATATACTATTTTCGATCGAATTCAGAAACCTCCTTTTTTAGAAGTCGGTTAAAAAACCGTTTTAATTCTTTGCTGAGGCTACCCTAAGCAAAGAATAAAAACGGTTTTTATTTTTAAAATGTGAATATGTAAATGCAAGCCGTGTGGTATCCGGCAGAGTAGAATAGAACCAACCCATTACACTCACGGGTGTCGTATAAGGCGACTAATGTCTGAGGCAGAACACCTTGCGCCTCCGTAGACCAGAGAATGGGCAGCAGCGTTTTCTGTTAGTCTTTCATCACTGCGATCTCCAATCCGCCTGCCAAGCGTGGAGATTACGGCAAATTCCTCCCATCATGGGAGAGGCTTATGTCCAGCAGTGGACGTTATGGGCTGTTGTAGTAGTAGTTGTAGTAAATATGTAAATCTATTAACTATATAATCTGCGACGATATCTATAAGAAAATCATTCATATTGCATAAATAAATGAATAATATTAAGTACTAAGTCGGACTCATCTTTTGAATAAATTATAAAGTTATTTGACGTCACTTGTATCAGTACAACAACTGTTTATTTACCCTACATAGCGTATCAACCTGCTAGTTATGATATCACTCACTTATACACCTACTAAGTACTTTGACATTACTGATAGGTACTAGAGGGCGTTGCACCCGAATTTTCTCGACATTTATACAAACACGTCATATTGTCCATAAATAGTTGTCATTCCATGTAAAACAATAATTACGGGAAATTTATTAGTAGTGTGGTTTATCTTTCTAACTAAACCCAGCGTAACTGGATTTTGTTTACTCGCCTCATATTGATAATGCGTTTTGTGACGTAAGCTAGGGTTGTCCGTAATGTTCATAGAATAAACAAAAATAATTCAAGTGTTTATTATTGTTTTAACGTCATTGTCACGCACTTGTGGGATTTTGTCACGTCACGTCATTTGATTGACGATTCACGCGTTTACTGGATTCTGTAACGGTGTAATAAAAATAAACAAACGTGATATATTACTTGACCATATAAGGGCCTATAATACTACCTCAAATGGCTTAGCATGATTCTCCGTTACGCCTAAAATACTGCAGCATTAATTTTGAAATAAATATATGGTAAAGTTGAGGATTAATGCTAAGTACTAATGTGCCTAAAACACGATTCCATAAACTTTTCTCGATACAAAAAAAAAACAAAATTACCTCCAAATCGAACCATAAACCGCTGGTATTCAAAAAGTACTTCAAATTAGATCATGAAACTTTAGATACTAACTGAACTAACTATAAAACAGGTCTTATGTGTTTTATTTTTTTAGTCCAAGCAATAGTTTTTTTTGGAAATCGCAAAAATCACTTATTTCGCACTATTCGGACCGCAGTGACTGACTTAACAACCACTTTGTAGTGCAAGCTGATTAGAACTTTATTCTAACAGCACTTCAAACTAAGTTTGAACCACCACAAATAGAGTTGCTAATTTAGCTGCTGTAGTCGCCTTAAGAATAATCCAATTCAGTGAAATACAAGTGTTGCCGGTGACTGAAAAGTGGTAATCGTATGGGCATGTGATGCGGCGGAGGAATGAGGATATTGTAGTGAGGATAATTTTGAGTATGAATGTAGGTGACTATAAGAGTAGAGGAAGATCAATGAATCGATAGACGGACTGTGTGAAGTATGATATGGTTAGAAAGGAGGCGACCGCTGAGATGACGAGTAATAGATAAACACGGAAGAAGACATGCAGCGTTGACCCCAAATAAATTGGGATAAGGGCAGGGAATGATAATAACTTTTTAGTAATTCTTAGACACATTTATTTAAATACATATAAGTAAAACAAGTTACTTAATTATTACATTGTCCTAACCAAATTGTTTTCAATACTTCCTTCCAATCACAATTGAAAATTAAAGAGAAAATTACAAATTAATGTTTTTAAATATCAAAAACCGGCCAAGAGCAAGTCGGACTCGCACACCGAGGGTTCCGCACAAACTTTATTGAATGAAAGGTAAATTGCGGTTTACGATTTATGACGTATTAAAAAAAACTACTTACTAGATCTCATTCAAACCAATTTTCGGTGGAAGTTTACATGGTAATGTACATCATATATATTTTTTAGTTTTATCACTCTCTCTTATTTTAGAAGTTACAGTGGGACACACATTTTACCACTTTGGAAGTGTCTCTCGCGCAAACTATTCGGTTTAGAAAAAAAAAAATTGAAATCTCAATATAATTTTTGAAGACCTATCCATAGATAGATACGTGTGGGATCGATGAAATTTTTTTTTTTGAGTTTCAGTTCAAAGTATGGGGAACCCCCAAAATGTATTGTTTATTTTCTATTTTTGTGTGAAAATCTTAATGCGGTTCACAGAATACATCTACTTACCAAGTGTAAACAGCATAGTTCTTATAGTTTCGGAAAAAAGTGGTAGTGACATACAAACAGACAGACAGACATGACGAATCCATAATGGTTCCGTATTTTGCCATTTGGCTACGGAACCCTAAAAAGCATGGAAATGTGATTATAAGTGTGTTCCGTAATTACACAGCAAGTTCCTAAGTTCTCCAAACCCCATAACAAGATATATTAGTAGTAACAATAAGTAACTAACTTAAGATTGAATCATCTTAATCCGATAACTAAATAAACACGTAAATATAAACTAAAGCATCATTCTGAAAGTTATATTCCTAAGATAAGATACTAAAGCATTACAATGCTCATTTTGGACGCCGACGTACAATTTTACAATCACACTCAGACACAGTGTATACTGATAAAAATACGGCAAATAAATATTTTAATAATATATAGTAGGAAGTGCCTATATTGTGTATTCGGTTTAATAACCGAAAACACTACAATATAGGTAAGAATTACTATTAATTTCATTCTCAAGGAAAATAACAAACTCAAATTGACGTCACAAAATTATACCAATATTTAATCAATTAATAAGTAGTTACACTATAAGCAAACTACAACTCTAAATAATAATAAAAATATGTACGAAACGAATTTTTGACGCTTAATAAGTAGTTACACTATAAACAAACTACAACTCTAAATAATAATAAAAATATGTACGAATTTTTTGACGCCCTGTAACCGTTTTGATACTTGATCAAAACGGTCACATTGCTGTCAACAGGAAAAGTGCCCAGAAGGCTGGCAGCATTGCCACGATGGACGGCAATGCATAAGTAGTTGAATATCCGGTACCCTAAACATGGTGAAATATGAACCAATTGTCCTTTACCGCATTGAATGAAAGTTCGCACTAGTAGGTACAGGGTGTTATTGTTTATATTCAAATAACTACCTAAAACTATTAGTCAGGATATTAATGGAATGAAGCTTTCTTTCTATAGGTATGAAACCATTTTAGCTGCCGTAGTTAGCGATTAAAGTTTTGAGAGGTTTAGCAACTACAAAATGATAGTATTTAATCTATACTAATAATATAAAGAGGTAAAATTTGTTTGTAAATTTGTACGTCGTGGTAATCTCCGGAACGAATGATCCAATAATTTTAAAAATTCTTTCATTGACAGAAAGCTACATTATTCGTGGGTGCCTGCTATAAATTATATTTGTATCATGCATTTTAGCCGAGATATCACAAATTTTAAGAACGATGTCGAGGGCGAAGTGCTAAATTTACACAGGACAAAATTCTAGCTACACAAAGAATATCAAAATCTAAGCTAAGCTTCATTATTTTTCAATTTCTTCAAATGGAACATCAACCAACCTAATCCAGATGTCCTCCTTCTAGGTGCGCCACCACTGCCAGCAGTGGGCACTAAGAAGAATTCCTCCCGTCGGAATGCCTGGGGCAACCTATCCTACGCTGATCTCATCACCCAAGCCATCACCTCCGCACAGGACAACAGGCTCACGTTGTCCCAGATTTACGAGTGGATGGTCCAGAATGTGCCATATTTTAAGGATAAGGGGGACAGCAACTCTTCGGCTGGATGGAAGGTAAGATCTTTGATGTTTTCGTGTAACTTTAGATCGGTTTTAATGTTTTTTTTGCTTCACTTGAAAGCTGTTCATTTTTGTTTGAATTATTTTTTGATTTTTTATTTAGACGTTTTTTTTACTTCTTCAGATTTTTGATCCACACACGGCGGGCAAATGTATATAAATTATTGAAACACACGGGGGTATGTTTCTATAATTAAAAAAATACATTTATCGCACTTATGATAATTAAATTATTGTGCATAGATAGAATTGATAACAGCCAATTAGATGACACTTTTCAGTTTGATTGTTGGTTGCTCTATTGTGGTCAAACCACAACAGTTAAACCAATTGTTTGACAAACATTATTATTTGGTTTGATTAATTTATCTATTAATTTAATATCACTGTACAGAACGTTATAGCTGAAAAGTTGTAAAACAAAAATTTAGGTTTTTAAATTGAAACTATCTTCGTGCTTCAGTTAAAACAATTATATAAACACATTTTCAGCATTGTGGTCAACTTCCATGCATATTTTTGACCAGAGCTGGGCTAGAAAAACCCAGTACCTTAACAGTTGATATTTTGCTGGTAATTTGCCCGTCTAAAATTTTAGCAGATGAATACAAGCCACAAAAGATACTCCTGTAAACATTCTCGAAATGTTAAACTTACACGTGCTAATACATTGTTTACAGTACGTTCAACGATTTTCTGCGAACAGCACAGAAAGTGATTTAGAAAATATTTTTAAGGGCATTCCTTAATATGAGTCATTCTGGCGCCTGTCCATCAGGTTCAGCGTTTGATACAAGATGGCTTGCTGCCATTTTGTCTGTTATATCGTGGTATCTTATCTGAGCGCCACATTGCGGACAAATGAGCCTTTATTAATTTGTCACAATAATTAGCTACGTTTTATGAGAATTTTGTAAGTATTTCGACGAAGAAATATGTTGTTATTTATCCTTTTTCTGACCTGCACTTTCATCTTTAATTCATTCTAGCTAAACGAGCTAATTAACTTTTGGAGCAGAAACACTTTTATCATTTCAATGAACCGGCGCATTCCATCTTTAGTACCACGAAAATCGATCTTTGTGGGGCTACTAACTGGCTGACATTGAAACCAGTGGGAGTTAACGCACACGCGCGCGTTTACGTTAACATTAGTTGTAGTTTAGAGGCGTTTGCGTTGGCGACTTAACGCTAAACTGTTTGAACTCACGCCACGATTTAAGTTTTCCGTGTTCTCTACTGCCAATTTTATTGAAACGCTTATTGCATTGAGATTGGCGTTTTTAATGACTAGGGACTTTGATTTATTATAAATTGCTGGCCTTTTACTGAGCCACTGCAAGGCAAATGCCTCAAGCATTGATCACCACACTTGTTTCAGGCAGATTGCCGATTTTAGACTTACATTAATCATAAGTCTGAATTTTAGCACGATATTTTCCTTCAACGATGCCCGTGATAACCAAAATAAACATAGAAAGCACACAACCACAAATATTATGGCATATTTTAAAGTAACCTTCGTAACTCCATAATATAAATATTTCCAAAGCGCTACGCATTTTTTGGTGGAACTGCGCAGTGGCACACGTTATTCCAATCGGCTGTGACACGACCGATAAATGATAATAAAAACATTATTACACGCTCAATCGACTATCTTACAACGATGTTACCTCAAATCTCCGATACATTGCTGTTATGCAATGATCGCTTCTTCAAACACCCAAACGAACACTTCGATGGATATCATTCAAATCGTATAAATTTAGGTTTTGTTTATCTTGCGGTCACATGACGTTGACACGCCCTCGCTACGATATTGAATAAAAAATATAAGACATGGAACTTTATTCCGTCTCGATCGTAGATTGTATTAAATCTGTAACTCGTATTTTAATATCCCATTGAATCTATTCGCCTATCGAAGATTAGCGTTTAGAATACCACGAACTCGATGACCTTCACAAGCGTACCCATGGCATTGATTAATGTTTACGCATACAATGCTCATTCAAGCTGCATGCGTATTGAACAATTATAATAATTAGACTCAGCACAATAAGGTCGAAATTCAAACGTGCACGGCTCGTGTCATTGTGAGCTTAGTTAATTAGCAAACTGTTGAAGTCGTGCGTCACATTCTTACATGACACGATTGGTGTCAAATAAAAGAGACGGATGATATGGCACCTTGTAAGGTGAATGAATCCACAATTGCACGGCACGTGTTCTCTAATTTATATCAATTATCTCGTTAATTACTTACAGATGGTTGAAATTGCACCGTAACTAAAATTATTTGTGAAGAAAATTCCTGAAAGAAAATGGCGTTGCTACAATTTGAAAGTGGTTTTCGAGTTTCGCATTCTAGTAGATATACTTTTATACTTCGACAAAAATAACTTTACTGCTACAAAACTGAGTGGCAAGCCCACTATATTACGAGATAGAATGCAAAGACTCGATTCTCAGTAGCAATCATTAATTTGTCGTAGGGAACGTAAACGCGCTCCTTACTAGACTGGTTTAAAAAGGGCCATGCTCTTAAAAAAGACATAGTATCAAAGGTAGTACTACTACTAGTAAACCATTAAATACGTAGGTGTGTAACCTACGTATTTAATGGTTTACTACTAAAACACTATCCTGTCAATACAAATAAAAAAATAAATACAAATAAAAAAAAATATATAGGTACCTATATATAAATAAATAAATACGAAATACTCTTCGGAAAATGCCTCTCTATGGCTGGTTGCAAGTAAAAATTATAAGAGATTTGCAAATATTCAAATAATTATCAATCCCGTATTCGTAGCCAATGTGTCTCGTACGTACCTTACATTTGTTAGGGATGTCAGTCACTATACGATCCGAAAACAGACTGATATGAGGCCGTAGCACGTAACGTAGCGTAAGTACAAAAATAAGTTAAATTAAAAATACTCGTTTCACATTTTCTTAATTTTAAGAATTTATTCATATCTATAGATGATACTGATTGTGCTTGTTGCAAACAATTTATCTGAGATGCTTTACGTTTACACCGCAATATTCCATAAACTAGTTACTTTCACTTTTTATAATTGCTCTTTTATTTTTCCAATTACAAAAATGAGTAACATTCACGATCATTAAACAAGGATAAAAAAGGTAATTAATATTGCATCCATGAAACTCCTAAGTGACGTTTAAAGTTTGGTTATGATTTCATGGTTTGCGGGTTATGTATTATTTATTTAATACGTCATTCATTAATTGCAAAAATACTGAAATAAATAATAAGTAAATTAGTTATGACGTACTAATTATTACATCCAGGTTTTTTTTTATATTTAAGGTACTTACAATGTAGAATAAGGTAAACTCTATAAATATTGAATGATTCAGTTATTTGACACTGCGGTAGTATTAGAATTTTAAATTAATGTAGGTTAAATCCGAATGACGTACCTTTTAATATTTAAGTTAATTTTATCAAGAAGTTTTTTTTATTTGACGGTATAAAGCCATTAGTTTACTGCCAAATTATTTTTAGTAAAAGTTTTTTTTTACTGTAAGTACATATTTATCTATCGCCACACTAAAAAAGAACAACCTATATGTAAGTAAGTAGGAGATACCCATAACCACGGCTTTTTAAATCATTGAATGTCACTTCAGTTTCTTGACAACACTTCAATCAAAGTATTACTTTATTTCACAGTGGCCTTATAAAATTCTACCTTATAAAATTCTACCTTATAAAATTCTACCTTATAAAATTCTACCTTATAAAATTCTACTACTAATATGATTAAAAGCGGTTTTTAGAACAGAAATTCGTATTCGCCGTATCGATGTCGCCGTGGGTCCAGTTGAATAGCAAATGAAGACAACCGTTACCCGAGACCGTTAGCACACCTTCGCAAAATCTCGTATATCCTTGCTAGGTAACCCATATAGGAATGAAATGGAATGGAAATCTTATGGCGGTGTCACTGTGGGTGGTATTTGGGAACTGTATTTCAGCTGTTTCAGTGTAAAGTCACCACTTGTACAAGTATGACGATGTTCAGTTCGAGTAGATTTATACTTCCAGAATTATGACTGGCATTTGATACAAATAGTGCAATACAAAAGTTGAGCCATTATTAAGTACTTAACTGAAAAATATGTTTTCAGAAGTGCGCCCAATATGCTCTTAGAGGTTACAAATTATATTGCACTTATCCTTGGGTTTCTATTTGCTTGCCTAAATAGGTTTATTTTTGTATCATTTTACAAAGTTTGTTCACAAAATGTTGTAAAACATCCTAAAAGACAAAACAAGGTTCACTTCAAAATCACTCAAATGTGTTTAGCACTAAATATAAGCACTAATATATTTTGTCTCTATCATCTTCACACGATTGACAGAATCAAAACGATGTTTTAAATAATTATATTAAGAGATTTTTAGTGCAAGTGACCCTACGACTTTGACATGTAGTAATATTTGTCTGCGCAATATATAAAGCTAAAGGTGCGAGTAAGTACTAATAACATTACCTAATCGTAGGAAAATTCCAACCGAGACCTTTCTTAATAAGTAATTGAGGTTACATTGATTTACACGGTCGCCATCTTGCGCTGTAGATAACACTGAATGATATATTTTCACAGCGGTTTATGAGCCCGATAACAAAACCATATGACACTCATTCATATATTAAATTATGCTGTGGTCTCTGACAGGTACTTAAAAGCGAAATATGTACCACTTACAACTTTGCTGATGAAGTTATACGTACCTACTACTAACTTTGCCTTTTGAAGAAACCACAAGTCAATGTGTCTTCTCAATTAGGTAGCTACCTACTACTGCGTTCACTGACAATTGTCCATTTTTCAACCTTATCACCTAAGTTATAAGGGTGAAAAATGGCAGAGCCTCAGTGAACTCGGAAGTACCTATTGCTTAGTCGCAAATTAGATTAGTTACCACACTATTACCAATAAAAAAAAACGCATTTGTTTCAATTAGAGCGTATAACATAAACTTATGTAAACAATATTAAATAATCATTAATCGAGTAACCATATTGTGACAGGTATGATACAATTATAATAGAAAAAAATAAACTAATGATTAAATGTCATGAAAACAACATCACGTTACATAAAACATGGCGATTTGCATTGAGACCTATGACGGAAGTCAACATTGTACTTATAATATTTTGTTTACAATACAATATAGCAAAGGTACGTCATAGTGATATAACTGTACATAACATCGTGAAGGGGATTACATTGAAAATATAATAAATTGAAAACCCACAATGAATCATTTATTTTTACATTAAAAATAATAATTATTTTACTAAGAAGTTATGGTGCCCTAAATGGGATAAATAAATACGTGAATAAGAGAAATGTTTACTAAAGAATAATTAATTTAAGGCTTTTTATGTGTTATTAATTTGGTCATCTTCATTGATCAGAAACTATTCCAACTGCACTTAACAAATCAGAGATCTACATAAAGTATTAATTGTCATATACATTTAATTGACCATGTGACCAACGGTAAAGTCAAAGTACAACGACAAACCTATAAAAAGAATTTTGAAAATCGAAATAAAAAGAAATACATATTATACAGTCGAACATAGAACTTCCAAAAGGGTCTCTTTTTGGAAGTCATCATCATCATCATCATTTCAGCCGAAAGACGTCCACTGCTGACATAGATCTCCCCTAAAGGGGAGCTTTTGCCATAATCGCCACGCTTGGCAGGCGGGTTGGCGATCGCAGTACGGTTGTTACAAAAGCACAGAGAAGGCTGCTGCCCATTCTCTGGTAAGTCCCTCAGTCGTCTCTTACGACACCCACGGGAAGATATGGGATGGTGCTATTCTTTACGTCCGACACCATACAGAACAACATCATGTTTGGAAGTCGGTTAAAAGATAAAACATGGTGTCATATTAGGCAATTGCTACATGTTAAATACTGGTAATCAGCTTCTTGCGGTTGGAATGGAAACCAACCCAACATAGTACGATAAAGAGTAGGCAGATGATGAAGACAGAATTATGGCATCCAGTACTCCAGAAAACTGGTGGGCAACTGCCCATTGACGACCCGAATGACATCATCACATGATGGTAGTGAAAGTGCCTTACGTTTTTAGGGTCCCGGGTTCGAATCCCGGTAGGAGCAAATGTTTGTGTGATGAGCATGGACATTTGTTTCCAAGTCATGGATGTTTATATGTATAATAAGTATTTATTTACAAACAAAAAGTATATAATATGTAGTATTTATCAACCATCTGGTGTCCACGACACAAGCCTCGTTACTTAGTGTGGCAATAGATGACGCTGTGTGTAATGTTCAGCGATATTTATTTATTTATTTATTCTCTCTCACAAAGTGGAGACGGGTATCCCAGCAGTGGGAACGTAATAGACTTATAATGATTATGAAGACAAGGTGCAAGTTACGGCAGTCTTGTGACATAATAATCGATACATTAATAATCCTTTGGTATATGAAACAGCTATGTACATATGATAACATTACACACATTTAGGTTTTGGTGAACATAACGAAGGTTTTTTTTTGTCAAATAATCTCGTGGAATTCTAACAGAAGAATTTCTTGTATTTACCTACGTATTATTTTTAGACTTTTAAGTAATCAATTAGTTCTTTTGTTTTAGTACTAACTATGTTATGCTATGCCCCAGTGAATCGACTTCATTATCATAGTATATTTTTTATAGCAAAATGCAAAGGCATTCACGTATTATACGTTTTTAGAATAACAATTCGATTACAGTACATATTTGGAAGTACAGTACGAGTAAAACAATTTACGAATACTTAGTTGCGCAGACGTATTAAAATGAGGTGGTTCGACCACCTGCTAAGCAAGGCCAATAATATATTTAGTTGCTACTCTTTACGTGGCGGGGCTTTTATACGAGCCTTAAAAGCTTGTCTTGCCCTTAAAACTTACTGTAGTCTACGCCAGATAAGTAATAATTAAAGGTCATTAACCCGCATACATTTATTCAAATACATAATTCCGCAAACAGAAATAATAACATAAACTTGTCCCGAAACGACCTTTATCGTGATCCTTGACTTTTTCTAGTAATCAAAAACTATTCATAATGTATTGTCGGGGTTACTACGCAGAGAAATTAAGGAAAGAGCGCAATGGCCTTTAATTCCTACTTATCTGGCGCAGACGTTAGCCCCTAGGCACGCCACTCAACTTATTCCCGTTTTTACAAACAGTACGCGAAATCTAAATGACATGCCTTAACTAATGTGCAGTATTGGATTTTGAAACATCTGCAACTGCCGACCGTTCCGCTTGTTGCTGGAAAGGGTATTATTTAGTATTTTGTTTTGAGGACGAATTTATCTAATTACACTTTCAGGTGATCCCCCGGTTAAAAGTTGGGTTTATTTTCTTCCAGGCTTGCTTGTTTGACTAATATTTTCTCAATAATACCCATAATGTCAATGCGGTAATACCCATACCTAACAATATTATGGGGTATTCACCCATTGATACAAATGAGTACTACTTATAGTGTTATGGTTTTGCGAAGGGTTCTTGATATTTCTTTTTATAGTTTTAAAAGTATTTTTTCCTGCTCCATTTTGCTGATTATGCTCTACTCGGGTCCAGTTTATCATGACGGGTTTTTGTCCCACATTGGTGCTGAGGTCACTGAGCGCAGTGTGGTTTCCCTATTTTTATTTATAATGCATTCCGTATTTTGATACTAGACTCAAGTACTTATATACAGATTTTGATACATCATTTCATACCTATATTAACTACTTATTTTAAATAAAGAATATGGGTATATTTTAAATTAAATCTGTTTAGGAACGAGAATATACTTTTAGAACGATGAAATCTTTTTCTGGAAATCACAGATGCCAAATGAAAGACATTTATACTGGACCGCCTTTTTCTTCTATTTTATCTAAATCCCAAGACTTGATCTCAGACAAAGATTTTTTCCATTGAGTTATTTTGCCCTTTTATCAAGAACTCAGTGCAATAAAAAAGAAAAATAAGTTTTTATATTTGTTGAGCTAAATATACCTTCGAAAAGTAAATTTCAGAGAATAACTGGATATTTCAATTGTACGTACCACCGAGTTTACTAACAGTCGACCAATATAAAGATTATGACCGATACAATGCAGTAATGTCAAAACGAAAAAAAATAGGTTGAAACTGGAACAGACTGATTACCTAGATTATTGTATGTGTAGATGATTATATAAATAGGTGCTTAGACATTATCAGTATCTTCCTTATATTTCGAAACCACCAGTAGCTCAACTGCAAAAATGACATTATCATTGACACTATTGATAAGATACAATATGATGACATTGACACATTTTCGCAAAGTATCTCGGTTTACATACCTAAATACATCACTGTGCTAAATATAATATTATTATATATATTATCAGAATTAAATTAAAATATACGGCGGTACTCTGCTTGACCTACATAGGCTGGACTAAAATAAAACTGAGAATAATTTCACACAGGTCCATAAATATATTTCTTTACGGCATTCCCTTCATGAAAGATGAGAAACCTGCTCTTGCGTTTAAAATATAATATATTTAGAAACTCACATTTTCAGTCTAATTACATAACATAACATCACGCTTGTAATCTCTAAATGGTAAGCAGGAGTCTACCTAAACAGTACACCCACATTTCGCCGGTTACTTTTAAGTCCCATGTAGAGGGAGAGGGCCTATTGCTATCAACTGGGTACAAATCTAGACTCTGTGGCTTCTACTAAGAAATTTGTGATGGAAAAACTCAATAACACTTTGCCCGACCTGGGAATCGAACCAGGACCTTATGCTCGGCAGTCGCGCTTGCAAGCACTAGACCAACGAAGCTGTCGAGTTTAGATCTTATTAATAATTCTTTTTATAAACGGCTCTTTTTATGAAATGTCGTGCGAATAACATAAACAGAGGCATGATATGTCCGATTCAGGATGCATTTAAAGCACGATTTATGTAGGAAAAACAGTAGTGCGCTGCGTAGCTATAACAATATTGTCAATATGAATGGCTAATGCAATGAATAAAACAACACGTGTGCTAAATGATAGTAGTGTAGATAATATGTATAGTGAGTTCCGCGAACTACTATTAGATACAAGTGTATCGTTACATGCCCGTGAGTCCATGACATTTTACGTTGAAGAAAATCTCTTCTCTGACTCGATGTTTTAGCATGAACGCGTCACGTTAATTCTAATGATTTTTAAACTAAAATTTGTATTTTCTAATTTTTTTGTTTTGATTTTTTATCTAACCATAGCATCAAATGGAACACTTTGAGCACAAGCACTTTGATCCATAGATATTATGAATAAAGTTTTAAAATTGAGTAAATATTCACATGACATAACATCACGTCTGTAATCTCTCAAGGGATACGCAGAGATGTACCTAATAGTACACCCACAATTCGCCAGTTATGGTTAAGTTCTATGTAATAGGGGGCGAGCCCATTGCCATCAAACGGGCACAAATCCAGACTCCGTGAGTTAATATTTTCGAGCAAAAACAGTTTGTTTAGGCTTACTAAACTAAGTATGTATATTTGTATATCTATGTTAACTGTGTGTTCCACTTGTTCACACACACACACATGGGACACAGTGGGAATTTTCTTGTTATGTGCTTTCAAAGAGGGATTGTCTCAATAATTATATAATTAATAAAGCGGTAGTAAAATAATGAAACAATTATCTTGTTAAGTGTCTTTGGAATGAAGATAAAACATGAATCTATGAAAGGCTCTCGTGTATAACATTATTGTACCTACTTACACATAAATATACGTATATATACTATCTGTATAAATGTAGATATTATAATGTTAAAGAATGTTGAAGAATACTCCTGAATGGGAATCTAATTCTAATAGATATTCTTTAAAAAATAAATAAATATCCCTGGACGTTACACACAGCACCATCTAGTGCCACACTAATATAAATAGATTAAAATCATTATTTTTATGTTAGACGCAAACAGCCGTCATTCCGTCCTCGCCGTCGAGGCCCGTCGCGACTCCCCGATACGAACCCTCCCCGTCCCTTGCTCGTGCCAGCCCGCGTTGCTGAGCCTGTAGTCCAAAATCAGTCCCTAAATAATGATACCATCAGATCCAGCCTGTCCCCTTGCTGTCCTCTCACAGCGACGCCCTGAGCCGAGGTCCGTACCCCGCAGGGTACAACAAACCCTGCGGGGCAAAACAAAACAAACAATTACACCCTTAGCGTGTAGTCGTTTAGTTTGTAAGTTTTTTGCCCTGGCTGGAGGCCCTACACTTAAGGCATCCACTGGATTGTCCGGTTAAGCAGTCGACAACCTCTCTTGGTTGAACTGCAAGATGCCATTTCAAAAAATAAAAAAATATATATATTGTCTCAAGTACGCATGCCCGAACTATCCACAGACAATGACCCACCTTCCATCTCGTAATAAGATGGCCTGGTAGCATTAATGAACGGAGTAACTGTAGCTGTCTTTTGGGCTAAAAACATTTTAACTTTATCGCCATCAACACGCCAAGAAGATACACCAGACACCAGATAGTTGATATACTACATAGATACTTTTTGTTTGTAAATACATACTTATTATACATATAAACATCCATGACTCTGAAACAAATGTCCATGCTCATCGCACAAACATTTGCTCCTACCAGGATTCGAACCCGGGACCCAACGAACGTAAGGCAGCCTCACTACCGCTGCGCCATTCGGGTCGTCAATCATCGATCTTTGACAATCGTTAAAGGTCTTACCACTAACTGGGTTGTGGAGGTCAGATAGGCAGTAGCTCCATGTAAAATTCTGGTTATCAGTTGCATCCGGTTAGACTGGAAGCCGACCCCAACATAGTTGAGAAAAGGTTAGACAGTTGTCTGCCAAGTTTCGATCAAGTGTAAAAAATGAAGTTTTCACATTTAATGCAGGTTTCAGTCGTATTCATAAGCATATTAGTCACAGTACTAGGAGCAGTTGTCTTATTTTGTTTTTCCTTGCAGTTTACTATCATGATCGTTTACAAGGAAATGTCCACCCACGGTTGCGTGTCTATCCCACGCTTTTTCATCCATTCCTCTGCCATTTCCCTAAATTTGTCCACCCACGTTTGACCAAAATTTCAGTGAACATTGTGCTATGTTCAACGTTGTACTACCGGGTTCACCGACGGTCGACCACTTTTGCTACCTTATTTAATAGGGCATAAGGGTGAGAACTGGTAGACCCTCAGTGAACTCGGTATTACCTAATAGTACTCAAACAACGATTTTCGCGGCTTCGATCGCGTTTGGTTCACAAATAACGTGGCTTTCTATTGGTAAAAGAATTTTCAAAATCGGTTCAGTAGATCCCCCTACAACCTCAGAAACTTTACATGTTTATAATATAATAATTTTAGTATAGAAGTATAGATTTAAAGACAAGTACTTACTTACTACAAAGTAAGTCCTTGTAAATTACCTACATGTAATTGACTTGACTACGTAAGAGCTACCTATAAATTATTGCTATGGTCAATTGCTTGAGAATCTATCATTAATTACCGGTGCAAATTAATTGATTTACTACCCATTATTAAAATGCTTTGCATTTATATAGCAGTCGAGCAAAAAACTTGCTTAAGTCAGTATTTAATTATTAATATTTCTGAGCTTGAGAAGTTGAGACATAATAATAATAATCTTGCTTAGTGCTTTTCTCAATATTTTTTGGTTTAAATTCTTTACGAGGGTAGGAGCAACGCACCGGAATAACTATTTACTTATATGGTGATATTAATGATAATCGATTTGCAAAAGCGAAACACCTTGTACACTTCAAGAAATACATTTTCAATTTTTTATTTGTTTAAACTGCATCTGGAAGTTTTATGACACTTGTGTGGCTAATACAAAAAAATAAATAATTAAGTAAATACCATTTTATTCAAAGCCAATGCATTAACTTTTATTATCTACTTTGTTAGTTTTAATCGATAATTTTATTTGACTGCCTATCATTTAAATTGAACCAGAAATACCATTAAATTTGGTGCTATAGTCCAACCTTTCAACTAAGTCGAAATAAATACTTCTTCGTATCTTATCAACGGGTCTTAGCAACGGGTGACGTGGGCCGATAGTAGCTCCACTGTGATTTGTGTTATCACTTCACACTTTACTCCGAACCGTATCTACATTGCGCTTTTGGTCGCGATGGTTCATAGTTTTAATCTTATTAAACGAGCAGTGGATCGCGTTTAATGCAATCGGTCGTCCGGTATAATAAATTGTAGTGGTTATAGTAAGAGGTGTGGCCACTCTCAGTGGATAGCAACTGGCCTTGGTATCGCTTATTTAAACGATATACATAGGCTTAAATTGAGTTGAGAACTTGAGGAAGATTTGGTCATTATTTTGGTGTAGTTTTAGAAGCTACAGATACGAGTATGCATGGTTGAGTTAGTAATTTGGGTCGATTTTACTATTTACAAAGGGTGTTGAAGCCGACGGCGTTAATTTCGGTATTTTATTGTAAGGAAATTAAATGCGTCGATGGCATTTTTGTAATTAATGATGTGAACTTTACTTACTTAACGTTTTTCTCGGTGTGATCCACTGAGGTTCCCCGAACTTTCACCATGCACACTAGCGCCACTTTAGTAAAAAAATCAGAACTCGTTAAATACACAATTAATATAAAATCTGATTGACAAAATCAATCTTTTGGTCTTCTAAATTATTTACGTCTGCTTAACTCATTAAAACATAGCTAGTTGTCGTTACAGATACAAAATGAGAAAAAAACGGCCGTTTTTAGCAATTTTTCTAACTGTAACTACAGTGAAGTATATTTTAATGAATTAAATAGACGTCAATAATCTAGAACTCTAAAGCATTGATTTTATCAATCAGATTTTATATTAATTGTGTATTTAACGAGTTCTGTTTTTTTTACTAAAGTGGCGCTAGTGTGCACGCCGAAAATTCGTGGAGTAAGTAGTAGTAAGTAAATAATTATTGTAATACTCGAAATGAGTTATGCAGATTATTACGAAGATATGATTGTAATATCCAAATTATGTAAGTACTTACAAATACTTCTTATCGACAGGTACGTCGATATAACTTTGAAATTACTCGCTTTGACAGTTTTAAAATTATTTAAACTTAGCGATAAGAGAAAAATATAAATCAAAAAGAAAACCTGTAAATAAAATTCGCTCCACCTGAAACTCATAACGAGTTTAGTTTAACCTTGGCCATAAATTTGCCGATACAAATTAGTTCAACTTTTGATATACCTACGAGCGGGGCGGGGGTGCGGGGCGCGGGGCTAAGGGGTGATTGCAATAGAGGCTGCACGCCACCTTGCTGTGATTGATTTATACGTCTTGTTTGTCACAGAGCCGATTTATTTGAATTCCTGCCAGAGCCCCGGGCAGCCAACGGATTAATATCGAACAGACCCCCGCGATATATCCCCGACTTTGGGCAATAATTCAATATTTCATCCTTCGGGCCGGGACCTACGCTGTGAATTAACATACAAACGTCAATCGTTTCATGAATAAAAAATGTATTGGATTTAGTGAAATGACTGGCGCGATCGCCGAGCATTTACTGTGTTGCCGCCCCAAATGCCTATTGCGGAAATATAAAATGTTTCGGATTACTGGTTTAGTTTGATCGCACACTATTCGTATTTGCTGGGGACACGCGATTTGGCAGCTAAGTTCCAAACGATGATACTGGGGATCCGAAAAATCTCAGAGTCGTAAACCGCGTCGGCTATTAACTGAGCAGTTCAGGAATTGGGTATCGCATAACATTTACTGTCGTTTAATGCAACCAACCAAGTACTGTCATTCTTTTATCGGGGGAAACAGTTCACGTGTTGCCGTTATAAAACTGTAGGGATGCATAGCATACTCAAAGTTTACTGCTGAAGTATTCGATGATGAAATATTATTGCAGTGTTTAAAAATTCCTATAAAACTTTTACGACTAACCACCATCATGAAGGCGTCATTACATTTGAGTTCTGTTTGGGTTCATAGTTATAGATTTGCGGTACTTAAACGTGGTTTAGTCAAGCGTAGGTTCAACGGTATAGGGTTAAGTAACGGATGGGCGTTTGAACGAAAAAATTCCACTACGAGCCGTCGTATCTAGTGGAACCGGTTTAAAGTTCTACACTACATAAACTACAGCTGCGCCGGCGCTTCGCCAATGCGTTCGCACTTCTCTCGGCACTTATGTCTCAGACGTCGGAATGTGTTCATTTTCCAGCGCGAGCGCACTACCGGTTAAGATAAGGGATTGTTTGTGATTAGAAATATCATTTTGTTTATATGTTCCTGTCTTGATGATAGTGACATTCAGTCATTACCATTAGCTGGAGATAAAAATTCATAAATAAATTCGTTCAATTCAATCAGGTTAAATATTATGTATCTAAACATTTAGGATTAGTCTTTAACTTTCGTGAGGGTTTTAACAAAAACGGAAGAATAAAATAAAATATTTTATAATCATTGCGACATAATTTCTTGGCAATAAATTAAGTAAGTTTAAAGTTATTAACAAGGATTAATGTACATCCGCAGCAAATGATCCACAGTAATAACACATCAAATAGAAGATAACTTGATATCAAAACACACATTCAACATCTTAATCATATATTTGTCATTGATATAGGTACCACAATCGGTACATTAGACCTTATTAACATACGTAGAGAGGTTTAATCTAATGTACATAATTGTAGGGCCACGACCTCAATTAGAGCAGAGACTTATAATCGCGTTAATCATAAAATTACGAATACTTACGAAGATTGTCGATTTCCGAGCCTCAACGAGTATGTCTACTCGACGACCTCTTCGGGTTACGTACACTTGAGCACAAAAGCTCTATAAAACCTATAAATAACTCCTTTATTTATTGATTATTTTATAGCATATTATATAAGCTGAGGCGTTTAGTCATTGGCCCAAATAATAATTTAGAGATAACTCGACTTAACCTCGAGTTGAATTTAACATGCAAATTAAACGATTCAATGTGTTACTAGATAAAAAAACAACATAATTCTAATCTCGAATTCTGAATTCCTATCAACTTGAAGCGTCATTAATTTAATATGTAATGGATAATCTTTAGTACTTGTGCACTTGATTGTATAGTACAATGCGATTATCATAACCAGTCGTGCCAAGAAGCGATTATATTAAATATGTTAATTACATCTCTGAGTAAAAAGAACATTATTGTGAGTTAAATATATATTTTATTGGACCGGCTATGGCTGATTATGACACCTCAGAAGGATGCCCTACGACGACTTAGAAGGACGAATAAAAACCATAAATTATTGTTCTTTTTTTTGTGGACGATGGTTTTTGTTGCCTATAATTTAAGTTATTTTTAGAACAGAAATTACTTGAATTTGTTTCCTGATGCTTTAGCATCATTCAACTTCATACAATCGTAGTTTTTAAGTACTCATGTACCTATCTATAAATGAAATATTATCTCGAACTAAAAGACCTTCATAAAGGCCGCTTTTGTTCGTCCGTGAAATGTCGACCACAGGCTGCCACAATTTAGTGCTGACAGTTACACGTGTCTCAACTATTGTATCTACCTACACAATATCAAACCACTCGTACACTTCAACCAACTTATCTGTGCAGGCGGGGAAACACAGAACTAAAATAAATGTACCAAGTTTGACATATCAATGCAAATTTTCCTAGCAAGCAACGCTAACTTGAACTGCACACTTAAAGTGGTCATACTATAGTTAGTACACAGAGCCTTGACAAAGTGTCATTGCATGTCTTATAACGATGATGGAATATCTAACATGATTTTAATTGACATAAGCTAACGAAAGCCTGATGTCAATCCTGTTGACACTTCAGCCAACTTATCTGTGCAGGCGGGCAAACACAGAACTAAAATAAATGTACCAAGTTTGACATATCGTTGCATTTTTACTTGACAAGCAGCGCCACCTTGAACTGCACACTTAAAGTGGTCAGACTTTAATGTAACTTGTCCAGGCCCTAGACAAACACAATCATCTTGTTTTTTAACCTAAGTTGATTGAATAAAAAGAGTGTGAGGTGAGGTGAGGTGACACCATGCACGTCTACAATATTTCAAGTCAGTTTATTACTTCTCAACTGACTGCCTCGTTGGTCTAGTGGTTGCAAGCGCGACTGCTGAACACGAGGTCAAGCGTTCCATTCCCAGGTCGGGAAAAGTGTCATTGGGTTTTTCCATAAGAAATTTCTCAGTAGCAGCCACAGAGGCTGAATTTTGGCCCGGTTGATGGCAATCGGCTATCCCCCTATTAAATGGGACTTAAGACATAACTGGCGATTTGAGGGTGTACCATTAGGTACACCTCTGCTTAACCATTCGAGGATTACAGGCTTGATGTTATGTATCTACTTCTCAATGTTAATCAATTCAAAAACTTTAATTTAGTACGTAAAGAAATAGGATAAAAACATTTCTGGAAATGATCACGACTTCCAATAACTTGTTATTGACGTAGGTTTCCTAAAAGTTTTGATGTTTTTTACGCATGTGTCGGTTGGTGACTAATGTTTATACTATCTTTTATATAATGAAAATTGCGTAGTAAAAACTATAAGTAGTGACCGCAAAATGGCCAGTCGTAGTGTGAGTTTTTTGAGGCTAAAGTGCCCCTGGAGTGCCCCATATCAGACGTTTGGTAGGTTATGTTAATGTGAATAATAATGCACGAATACATAAAATTCCCTAAATGGGTTATAACGAACTTTAATTACTATTTGACACAATTATGAAGGTATACTTACAACTACACAGGCATTGAATTAAAATATAAAAAATTATTACAGAGTTCTTAATTTGTAATCTACGGTTAAAGAACACATTATTGCAAAGGTTTTTCGTGCAGTCCACAACTTCTAGGTCCTTTCATGTCTTGTACACAATCTTTCTTTAAGTTTTCTTCTAAACATCCAAATTCAAAACAAAAGCGAAAGAGTCAGGGCTAATTTCATTAATGAAACTGAACTCGATCAATCCATCTGAACGGCGTTTAAGAGCCGTCAGTCATGTGATCATTGAGGTGACATTTTCTTTTTAAACGTTGCCTCTATTTTTTATTTTATATTGACAGTGTCCGTTCTGAACGCGCTCTATAGATGTGTTTGCTTTCAGTTTGATCGGTGACATTCGTTTTCATGACTTTTCATAGAACAACCCTTTGCAGTAGCAAAGGGTTGTTCCTAAACCAACTTCAAATCGAATCAACTACTTTAGAAATACAAAGATCAATTGAAATAATTACGGAACTACCTACATTCATATCTCGAGCTCGTGGCTAAATAAAACAGCCGCTCGGGCCGATCTTCAGGTTTTACTTGCCCAAGGTTGGTCCGTGGATTGGTGACCGCCCATTACATACCGAGTTTCCTCCGTGGTACGGAAAGTACATTCAGCCATTGGTCCCGGCTGTCATCTGTAGATCTTTGACCTTCGTTACATGTAGTCATGTGGAGTTGCGGACACCAGCCCGTTATACAATACAATACAATACATGTAGTCTGTGGACCGACAGTCTGACAACCAGTCTTACCAAGGGGTATCGTATTACCCAGTACTAACTGGGTTGTAGAGGCCCGATAGGCAGTCGCTCCATGTAAAATACTTTTTACTTTTTCGGTTAGACTGGAAGCCGACCCTAACATAGTTGGGAAAAGGCTAGGCGAGATGATGACCTACAACCATAATAATATCATGTTACTTTACACCAGCAGCTTCAAGTACAAATTAAAAAAATTACAAGTTCTGATATCAATTTGAAAGATGGATGGATGCTGAGTTAAATTTCTTCCATTAGTTTTATTACACTCTGTTTTGTAGGCCGCTACATTCCGGTAGCCATTTGGCATCATACTCTCGTCAAGTGAAAGTTGATCGACGGAGCACGTTAATTTAAATCTTAAACTATTAGTAGAAAGGAAAATGTATAAGAGCTTTAATAGAAATGATTAAAACCTCGCCTTCAAGATGTAGTCATTCTGAATTGACGTTCTTACACAGGTATGGATAAGAATCTACAACTCTACATAGATAATTATGCCAGATTTAATACTGCCAACAAGATTTGCACATTTATAGCCATTTACTTATAGTTTCATTTCCATTGGTGCGGATAGACGATGGCAATTCAATATACATGCAGGATATCGTCTCAACCTCATCGTTTTCGCTGTGTTTAAATGCTAAAGTGAAAGCTCTGGAATGTCGTAGGCTGACATTATGACAGGTTTAAAATAGATATATTATTAGTGCGAAAATATCTTGAGAATTTTACGATATTACTGTATTTCTGTGGATGCTAAAATTAAACCAGTCGACCGGACTCTGCCCCGAAGCTTCCCGTTCGTTTTAATACTGTCTTCTTATTGAATCTGTGGATACCCTTACGCCAGTAATGCGACCAAGTTTAAAAATATACCTGATTATTTTTTTTACAAAATACAGGGTGTAAACAACATCATCACAAAGCCGTCAACCAAGCATTCTGTACATCAAACTAAGTAACTTTACGTAAAAATTATTTCCGGGAAACGACTTTTTTATGGGTGAAAAATCATGTTCTGTGGTAAACATAATGTAAAGCACTCCAAACATTGTTCTGGTGGATGGATTGAATAGTACGGGGGTCGTGAAGCTGTTTAAAGTTAAAATCTTGCATTAAAAACTTGTATTTAATAAAAAAACTTGTCAAAAAGTTGGAAGTTTGACCCCCAGTATCTCCGTAACTAGAAGGTTCCGAAGTATGGTATAGACCAAAAAAACTATCACAATGACGGGGAGAACAAGTGCCTTTCGGCTTCGTTAAGAGGTTTTTTACACCCTTTAAGTCGATCAACGTTATAGGTAATATCCAAACTCAGCCCATACATTAAAAATATTTCTGCATCATCAAGCATTTGTGAATGTTCGATTCTACTCATATACTTGTGCTAAATGTTTGTAACTGTCACGTATGAAGGTGAATGACCATCTTAAAGGCGATTCATAATCGCCTCTAGAAAAAGATCTTTGTATATCATTATGACACGTTTCATACAGAATGCTTACGGCGCATAAAGACGGTAATACCATCTTATCAGCGCGGGAAAACACACCCGTGCAAAAAGTAGTGAGTAAGCATCATATCGTAATTATTATTGCGCAATTTCAATATTTGAAAACTTGCGTAGCAAAAGATTTTACGTAGAAGGAAGCTATCCATTGGATTCAGTAGTCTGGTGAATGAAGAATAGTAGACGTGTTGGCCTGATTTAAAATACATGGTTTATTTTAATAGAAATTCCCAGTAAACGTGACGATTGCGGCGGCAAATGCGATGGCGATTGTTAATCGCAAAACGAACCGAATTTCTGAGAATCGTTCGCCATTGACATTTCTAAGCAACGTGGTCATGTTTACGTTCGGTGGCGGGTTGCGGCGGGTGTTTACAAACAGTAAATTGTTTACTCGCCTGACATAACGCGTTGCAGGCGTCACGGCGCGTCACAGCCCGCGTCACTTGCCCCGCTAGCTAGCCGCCGCCGTAAGCCGCCACAGGCCGTGCCTTGCCGCCGACCAATCCTGTTCTATTGCGTCGCGAGAATTGCTAGCGCCATTTTTTTTTACTAATCTTCACTTCGTTAACTGCGTATAATCGACTATTTTATAATCTTTCGAAGACGGAAAAGTATTCTAGATATTAAAATAGGAACTTTTTATAATTAGTTTGAAATCGGAAAAACTTTTTCCAAAGTTTACTTTTGATATAAGTAACTTAAAGTTGAACGTGGTTTTTATTTTACGTTGAATACCTACTTTGCTTGTGGTAAGTTTTATGTTGCGGTCGGTGTTCATAATTAGGAACAAAACATTAACACCGTTAGCATGCGATTACGTGAATATCTAATGAATAGATATAACATAGACGATCTTTAAGTTTGAAGGTTTCGTGGAAAATTTTGTGATTTTTGGCGTTCGGTGAGAACCAGAGACATACTAGAAGAGGTTTTTTTCATTCGTGTAATAATCTTTCGATTGATTGTATCATTTGTGTATTTTATTATTATTGTAATTTAATGGCATGGGCGTAAACTAACATAATATTAGGTAATATTCCTGTTAAATATAACTTGTTATAATAGTGTACCTGAATATTTTTCCTATGAAATTATTATCATATAAGGTAGGCAAGGAAAATCAGTCCAATGAGCAGTATTTGACAAAAATATTTGCAGGTATCGGGGACGGATGGCTCTAACAATATTTACTGATTGCTTGCGGTCGACTTTATTGACAATTTTTATCGAAAAACTGCGTCATTTTCGTTTATTGCCCGTGGTACCACCAGTGGTACCACGGGTCAAAAAATATCCTGTAGTATTGAACGTATTGAAGTAAAATGCCGTCATTTATTGACAACGTCACATTATCTTGACATTGTTTTAGAATGCTATGCAAAGATTTAACAAATCCTTTGAAATAATCTAATCTATAACTTATCGTATTATGTCACTAATTTTAAACAGTTTTATCTCTAATGTTCTATATTTCTTGACTATGACCTTCGTTTGGATCAATAATATTCTAGAAGTTTCTTATTATCTTGTGCGTGTTTTATGAGAAGATTTGATGTCAATAAATTATAATAAGTTAGTGATTGACAGCTTGTGGTTACATGTTGATCGATCGAATTTATTTTGTTATAAGTAAACGGGGCAGTAAGTATTTTGCAATATCTGACTTTTTTAGTACTCCAACCTGGGTTGGTTTGATAGAACTTTTTGATCAGTATTAGAAACAGGATCGACTGGCATCAAAAAAATGTTTTGTGTAAAATGGCCATTTTCAAAAATGGCCATTTTTAAATGGCCATTTGAGAGCAGCGGTGGCCCAGTGGTGGCGGCCCCGACTTACGAACAGTAAGTCGTGGCCCAGACAGGCGCAATACTTTGTGTAATTTATTTCATCACCACTGCTCTCAAAACGGTGAAGGAAAACATCGTGAGGAAACCGGCATGTCTTAGAACCAATTCGAAGACATGTGACATCTACCATTCCGCACTGGGCCCGCGTGGTGGATTATAGGCCATTTCCCTCTCATTGAGAGGTAGCCGTTTCCCAGCAGTGGGAACATTATAGGCTGATGATGATGATGATGATGCTTGCTAGCTGTAATTTTTTTCGAAAATCTGTGTTGGGGATCGATAGCATGGATAGTCTCCGTTTTCGTGTACCTAACTGCAACGGTTAAAGTGGTTCCCTTTACTGCCACGTTTATCGTATCCACCCTGTACCTATATGTCTAAAATCGATGAGCCGTTGGTCCCGACTGTCATTTGTAGATCTTTGACAGTCGTTACAGGTAGTCAGTGGTCCAAAAGTCTAACAACCATCTCTTGCCAAGAGGTATTGTATTACCCAGTACTAACTGGGTTGTGGAAGTCGGATAGGCAGTCGCTCCATGTAAAATACTGATATTCAGGGGCCCAATTCTGTAAAATTACCAACTTGCTAATAGTGTGTCGGTAGTGTGTAAGTAGTGTCTCAATAGGCTAATCATTGACATTTGGTATTCTACAAATTATCTATGGTCATTGACTTACCACTGTAGTGCCATTGAAACGCCATAGAAGACTATTGTAATAATTGGTATTCTGCTCCACTATAATTTATGTCAATGTCATCATGATGGCCAAAGTTACGTAGTCTGTAAATATTTTAAGTGTATTTGAAAGTTGTGTCTATCGTGTTTGAAAAGTGTTTTGGCCATTGGACCGCCATTGTGAAGCCATCAATCAACAAAACACTGAAAAATATTGTACCGCCACACTGTCGGCACACTACTGAGACACCACTGAAACGCCATTGAAGTTTTTACAGAATACCAAATTTGCAACAGTGGCAACATAATGTCTGTATTGTCTCGATAAAGTGTCAATGGCGTGTTGCTTAACACAAAGTTACAGAATTGGGCCCCAGGTGTATCCGGTTAGACTGAAAGCCGACCCCAACATAGTTGGGAAAAAGCTAGGCAAATGATGATGATTTCTGAAATCGTTTGACTTGATGAAAAAATGCAACAATAGGTAATATTTGTAAAATAGCTTATCCATATAACATAGAAAAGTTTAGAATTAGCAAGAAAGAGTGAAACAACTGCACTTTGATCCTAAAGAATTACCTTACATAAGTACCACGTATCTTCGGTAATTTTAATATATTTTTAACGTATTTTAGTTTTTATTCTACACAAATCAAAGCTTTTTCAAACGCGGAATCAACTTCAAGGTGATATTTTAATTCCCACCCATCGTTATAGTGAATCAACTATGAGTTTATACGAACTGTGTGCGATACGTAATTATACCTATTTAACATTCATTGAATTACAAATAAGTTGTAAGTAATAGTTGACATGTTGGTCTCGTATTACGTGCAGTAGTGTACAGATAGTGACAAAAGTCGATTAACGATGATAAGACCTCCCGTCTGAATTTTCCCGAAAAGTTAGGCACACCCACATTTCGCTAGTTATGATTAAGTCCCTTCTAATGGGCGACGAGCCTACTGCCATCAACCGGGCACAGATCTAAGGCGATGATAAATTGAAATAAAATGATAAAAGAGAAATTCCCAACATTGATAAGATGGAAAAACCCATAGTAACACTTAGCCCGACTTAGGTATCGAACCCAAAACCTCACGCTTATCAGCTGTTGCGCAGGTACATCTAATCTAACTAACTGGCCAAGTACTTAGACCCAAGGAATAAGTACGAAAATTTAAATTTCAATGTCAATATTTCGTTCAATAGTTAAATGATTTAAAAACTAGTCTTAATTGATTTTTGTTGCCGACTGTACAAACATGCAACTCTATAAAATAAATAGACTTGCAGTTATAATTGTATACGTAATAAACATTATATCAAAGTTAATAATGGCAAATACAGTGATTACACAGACCTGTTTGCTTTTTAGCGTTAAAGTAGGGTTATTAGTTTATATAATATACTTATACCATATTGTGAAGAATTAATTATCCAGGCAGTTCCTTATAGTTATAATTTTAATAATAGATAGATAACTAAAAGCTCGTGTATCTATGTAAATTACAAGTAATGGTACAAAAGAAAATAAATTCAGCTATTGTCCTTTTGAACCTGACTTGCTAAATTTTTTAATTACGTATGGCAATACCAGCTACTGAATAAAATGATATAAACATTATCACCCTATTCCCGAAAGTGATTTTCGTGTTTTTCTTGCATCTTATCACGGCTTTATACAATCCAATCATCATCTGCCTAGTCTTTTGTCATTAACTATCTTGGGGTCGGCTTCCAGTCTAACCGGATGCGGCAGAATACCCATATTTTACATGGAGCGACTGCCTATGTGACCTATCCTTATAAAATTCAATAATAAACGATTTTTTTTCCAACGGTAAGGTTCAAAACTCAGTCCGCACTGAGTTAAATCAGTTTATACATCCGGCTAGTCAGTCAGAACCTATCAGAATTGCATCATAATCACATAACACAATTGCTATCACGTCACGACAACCACATTTTTAAAAACTGATAGGCACTTCACACTCTATTGATATAACGGAGTGGAAGAAAATTTCCTTCATTCTCTAGAGATAATTATTATAACAAGCGTGAACCTATCATAGTTGCATCATAATCATATAACACAATTGCTATCGCGTCACGACAACCACATTTTTACAAACTGATAGGCACGTCACACTCTATTGATATAACGGAGTGGAAGAAAATTTCCTTCATTCTCTAGAGATAATTATTATAACGAGCGTGAACCTATCAGAGTTGCATCATAATCTTATAACACAATTGCTATCGCGTCACGACAACCACATTTTTACAAACTGATAGGCACGTCACACTCTGTTGATATAACGGAGTGGAAGAAAATTTCCTTCATTCTCTAGAGATAATTATTATAACGAGCGTGAACCTATCAGAGTTGCATCATAATCTTATAACACAATCGCTATCGCGTCACGACAACCACATTTTTAAAAACTGATAGGCACGTCACACTCTATTGATATAACGGAGTGGAAGAAAATTTCCTTCATTCTCTAGAGATAATTATTATAACAAGCGTGAACCTATCATAGTTGCATCATAATCATATAACACAATTGCTATCGCGTCACGACAACCACATTTTTACAAACTGATAGGCACGTCACACTCTGTTGATATAACGGAGTGGAAGAAAATGTCCTTCATTCTCTAGAGATAATTATTATAACAAGCGTGAACCTATCACAGTTGCATCATAATCATATAACACAATTGCTATCGCGTCACGACAACCACATTTTTACAAACTGATAGGCACGTCACACTCTGTTGATATAACGGAGTGGAAGAAAATTTCCTTCATTCTCTAGAGATAATTATTATAACGAGCGTGAACCTATCAGAGTTGCATCATAATCTTATAACACAATTGCTATCGCGTCACGACAACCACATATTTACAAACTGATAGGCACGTCACACTCTGTTGATATAACGGAGTGGAAGAAAATGTCCTTCATTCTCTAGAGATAATTATTATAACAAGCGTGAACCTATCACAGTTGCATCATAATCATATAACACAATTGCTATCGCGTCACGACAACCACATTTTTACAAACTGATAGGCACGTCACACTCTGTTGATATAACGGAGTGGAAGAAAATTTCCTTCATTCTCTAGAGATAATTATTATAACGAGCGTGAACCTATCAGAGTTGCATCATAATCTTATAACACAATGGCTATCGCGTCACGACAACCACATTTTTACAAACTGATAGGCACGTCACACTCTGTTGATATAACGGAGTGGAAGAAAATTTCCTTCATTCTCTAGAGATAATTATTATAACGAGCTTGATAGTAATAATTTACGCATGCAGTTTAATATCTTCATAAAATAGCCGTTAATTTTATTTTAAGTATTTATTATTAGTTGTTATATTGTAATTAAAGTATTGTTATATGTTTTTCTTTGTATTTATGAGTAAATATTTGTATGTATTGTATATTATATTTAAAATAGTTATCTGTTTTATGTATTCCATTTTCTTTTCTTTTTTTTTACACACTGTACTCTCTACATCTCTTTTTAGTAACTCCTTTCGCAGATACCTGCTGGAAGAGATTTCTTTAGAAATAAGCATCGCCTTTGTACTGTTTACTGTTCCTTTCAAATTTTTTATATTTAGTGTGTACATAAATTGTTAAATAAATAAATATAAGTGCATAATATTATGAATTAAGTTTCAAATTCATCGTACAATCAGGCTGAGCGCAGACTTGAGACAAGACCGTCTTAAGTCAGACTTGTCTCAAGTGTGCGCTCAGCCTTATACTTAGTTTATAGTTCAAGTTAAATGGGGATATTTGATTAGAACGTAGGTACAAAACTTATGAAGAAAAGAAGGAAGTTAACTTATCAACGTCGCGTCATATCAGCGGATTGATGTTGAGATGTCCACTGTTGGACATAATCGTCCCCTAGAGTAGCCCAAAAAAAAAATATAGAAAAATTAAATACAAAGAAATAAAAAAAAATATTTAAACGTACTAAATAAAACATTTAAAGATATTTAATCTAAACTATTTAAAAACTTTTGGTTTAATTTAAATCCACAACACACGAAATTGTTAAACGTTGGTAATTATAATACACATCGTACAATAATTACCAACTTACATAAGACAGAAGATGGGAAAGGAAAAA
The DNA here is from genome assembly GCA_941918905.2 of Xestia sexstrigata. Taxonomy (NCBI): domain Eukaryota; kingdom Metazoa; phylum Arthropoda; class Insecta; order Lepidoptera; family Noctuidae; genus Xestia; species Xestia sexstrigata. Next base: position 11,463,189 of record OW799212.2, on the reverse strand, counting down.
GCGTAAACAATATTTTCAGTATTATGGAATAGTTTGCAATGCGCACGATTTCCGGAAACCTTACTAATCGAACTTTATGTATACATTTTCAAAAATAGAAATGACCATTTCACCTTTGACGTCTTGTTAGCTTCTATGACGTCTGGCTTGTAAATAAACTCTTTACTATCATTTCTGAAGTCACGCAAAAGTAAACAAGTTTACAGTAATTTTACACTGATTTTACTAATGACAGCGGCAACCTAATACCATCCTTATTCAACGGCACTGAAGGCCAAATTTATCACGACAGACTTTTCTGTGGAACCAACAAAATACCAACCTTATAGTTATGGCAATAAAGATTTTGACAGTTATGCCAAATCAAAAGTATTTAACGGTGAAAGGACTGTAATATTGTTTTGGTTCGAAAACCGCTCGGTTCACGTCTTTCACGTCTCTAATGAAGCGTGACTCACTCGGTTAAATATGACATTAGTTTACCCAGACATTCGGTATATCTTAGCGCTAATTATATCTCCCAATTAACGTGTAATATGACCATCTGTCACAGCTTCGAGCCTAACCAAGGTCAACCAACTTTGAATAGCGTCCGACCTTCGAAATTTATTTAAATAAAACGGCAATAAATTTTACAATTTTAATTATTTTAGGAAACTGTGAATAATTATTGCCTAACGGGTATTAAGATCAGAAAATTTTCTGACCAAGTGTTCATTTTGTGATGAATATTATTAACATGGAAATTTAGGTACAATTTATAAAGCGCATACATAGGTTTATTTTATTTTAAGCGTTGCTTGTCCTTGAACCTTTGGACCTCGGATTTAATGACTAATTATTGTTTATTATTAAACGACACGTGCTGCCACAATGCAAATTAATTAAATATTAAAATAATCTGAGCACTGCAGCAAACTAATTCATACTCTGAAAATACATACTCAGACGTAGGATATCTGTAATTGCGCGTTAGAAACTTCAGTGCGCATATAAAACTTATTAGACCTAGTTATAGTATGATTTTATGAAAGAAAACGTCACTTGGCATACCGACCTCATAGTCATTGAATACAAGTCAACTATTTATAATTTGTTATATTATGTTAATTCAGGCGCGAGTCGAAAGGCGGCTGACCTTGCAAGGCGCCGCGCCGTAGTGCCGACTATGTACAACCGACTACGGTCAACTACAGACTGGCGACAAAGTGGTTCATTGTGTACAAACTTGTCAATTATTTGTATCCTGACTTTTATTGTACAGCTTACTTCCACGATGTTTATTCGCACTAGCGGAAAACGTATCTCTTAGTATTTTTCAAACTGATTATTTTTGAAAGAGTTCACAACAAACAAATCACATTGTAAAATGTAAACCAAATAGCTTGTTCGACCGTACATACCATAAGTTCCAATCAGGTACATATCAAAAGGAACTTAAACATTAAATCTTGCTAGTTAACTACTATATCACATATTATATCGTACGTCCACTTCCATCAGAAATTACAATACCACAAAAAAAATTACAAGGCCATGTTTGACATAGTATCTCTATAAGCATCACACGGTACTCCGTATCAAATTCCGTTCCACGTATTGCTATTAACAATCTCGTACAAAGCTAACCTACTGCTTATGGCACAGCTTATCGTCTATCAATGGCCGGTATCGTATGGCGTGTAATCATTACACTCCGGGCGCCCGCTAGCGCCACACCACATCCGCTTCAACAATATGATTGGACGTAACGTAGTAAGAACTTGCTACGTAGTAAGACATAATAAAATTCGCTTCTTGACGCTCGCGAACCCATTAATTTGTTGGAATGTGTACTGCGTGTTTAGTTATAAAGTGGTCTCATTTACGATATTATACTAGTTGGAGATGAAAGGTGATGTTTGATCATTGGAATTTATTTGGAACTTCTTTACGATTCAAATATGAATGAAATGGTAGTTAGTAATAGTATATAATAGAGAAGCTCCTGGCTATATAATAACAGCCGCTCGGGTCGATCGTTAGGTTCAGCCGTGCTTGCCTAGGTTGGTCTGTGGATGGGTGACCGCCCATTACATACCGAGTTTCCTTCGTGCCTCAAAAAGCACGTTAAACCGTTGGTCCCGGCTGTCATTTTGTAGATCTTTGACAGTCGTTAGGTAGTCAGAGGCCCAAAATGTCTGACAACCAGTCTTACCAAGGGGTATCGTATTACCCGGTACTAACTGAGTTGTGGAGGTCAGATAGGCAGTCACTCCATGTAAAATACTGGTATTCAGCTGCATCCTGTAAAACTGGAAGCTGACCTCAACATAGTTGGGAAAAGGCTAGGCTAATGAAAATGATGGTAGTTAGTATGATGGTATAGTTATCTTCTTCAACTAAATGCTGGATAGTCTCTTAAAACGCAATCTTAGTCTGCCCTGTTTGAAATAGTTCAATCTATGAATGAGTTTCTAATTGAAGACCAAAAGCATATAAGTAAGTACATTTAAAAATATCTTTTGGCAAACGATGCAGCCACAAAACTTTCCAACACTTTTACTGCCTGCAACATTATTGCATCTAAAACAAAATAATGTGCAAGAAAATCGCAAGTGAGAATTTCAACTGCGTACTGTTTATTCAGCCATAAGATGAGGCACCAGATCATGAAATAGAGTTATTACGATTCATTTGGTATGATAAATAGCACCCACCTTCTAATAAAAGTCGAATTGATTGATACCTGCGCATCTGTACGTTGCGTAGGTGCTATTGTAGCGGCGCGTAGAACCCGCGTAGGCGCTACGCTAGAGGGGCATAAACCCAGCGTACTTGAATGGCGTAGACCCAGCGGATGTGCTACGCTTGAAATGCGTAGACTCAGCATAGACGCTACGCTTGAATCGCTTTGATTCAGCTGGAGTACTACGCAAAGGCTGCGTAGACCTAGCGAATGTGCTACGCACGTTTGTGCAGCGTATGCTTTAAATAAACGCGTACAGTCAATTCTAAGGCCGTGTTCAAACCAAACGTATAGTCGGCCGCCGACTTCGCAAATGTTTGAAAAACAAAAGCGAATCAGTCGGCGGCTGAAGTAAATCTTTCGTACATTTTGTACTGGATACTCACAGTCGGCGGCGGACAATACGTTTGGTGTGAACGATGCCTAAAGGTGCCTTTAGTGCAATCAAGCCATATGAATGGAAATAATATCACGTTAGTCGAGTGCCGAACTCATTTACGTACAAGAGCCACCGTTTATTTATCTAAAAAGCACACTTACGGAAACTATTATCAAGTAAGTATATGTAGGAACATATGTACGTACAACCTAAACACGTCATTTATATACTACTTAATCTATGTAAATGACATAAAATAGTTACGCGTAAGTTTATATTTTCTTGTTATTGAAAACAAAGTTACATGATATTACTTGTGTCAATATTATGAAGAATCGTATTTTCCCCAATTATGTTTAATAAGTTTTGCAATATTACGCTGTATATGATAAGGTAGTTTATGATTCAGGAACCATCGTTGGTAAACATTTATTGAACAGAGGTCTTCCCCATAGTGAATCTTCTGTCATATCTACCATAAGGCAATATTGTGTTTCAAATAATATTCCTTACTTCGATTACTCATTTAAAGCGTCAACTTGCGAATGCTTACTGTTGCAATTTAGCTCTCATTATTTCCTGATTATCAATGAAATTATTTTACGAATCGAGTCATTAACAAAATGTCAGTCGAGATTTTGTTTCTTATCTCATAAACTTCTCTACTGTCTTACTCCTACTATTATTAATGCGAAAGTTTGTGAAGATGAATGGATGTTTGTTCCTCTTTAACACAAAAACGGTTGAACGGATTTTTGTGAAATTTGGCATTTGGCACATAGATACTCTATGACCTTGATTACCACATAGGATACGTTTTATCCCGTTAGTACGATACCGTGGGTGTAGCCGCGGGCATACGCTAGTTTAAACTAAGTGAGTAAAAAATGTAAATCATATAACCAACATACCAGTAACTCATCTAACTAATTTAATGAAAACAAAATTAGTTGCTCAAGGGCAAGGTCCACAGTTTCAAAGTTGTATATTGAATTACAATTGCGTAATCCCTAAGACGATAATCTATGATCCTTGAACACATCTTGTTGGTTTTTTGAACTGACTGATTGAAGTCTCGGTTATTTTAAACTTCCTGAATATCAAAGAAGTCCTAAAAAAAGATTCTCGACGCAAAATAAAATTATTGTTCATGTAGCTTTGATAGTTGGGAAAAGGCTAAGCAGATGATGTAGTTTCGATCTCTTGTCAATCTTTTTACCTAATTCATCGACATAATTGGAGTTTTATCGACATTATTGGAGTTTTATCGACATAATTGGAGTTTGATACCAAAGTTAGCTTTACTATAACATAATAGGTATATCAACATTATCATCATTACCATTTCATCCGAAAGACGTCCACTGCTGGACATAAGCCTCCTCCAAGTGTCGCCACATTGACCGGTCTCAATATAATAATAATAGGTATTTAACACAGTCATATTAATTGTTACTCCAATCATAAATTAAGCTATCACACATGCACATTTGTATTTAAAGTGACAGGAAAACCACATAAGTTTCCATCTCATAACGTTTGCCTTCAGCAAAGGAAAACCATTACAATATATAACGTACAGTTACAATCCGTATGTAGAGTACCTACATATATACATGTGTATTAATATAAATAATCATACTATATATAGAAGAAATATGTACAGACTCTATTAGCTTCATCTAATTTAGTTTTAATTTTCCTCGAGTGATGTAAACCTATTTCAAAATCTAATTACTATTATTTGTAATTGCGATCTTTGTATGGTTAGTTTCACGATACTAAAATATTTTTAATATTTTCTGCTGTATTTCCACTGAAGTTCATTTTACCTAAATATTTTAGAGTGATGTTTTCCTTCCGAGAATAGATTACAAGTGTCTTATAGGCATCAAAGGATGTAGTTACCTCAATAAGTTATTAAACCTTACTAATTTATAAAATCAAAATTAACTCCGTCTGTCGTCTGTCTTTTCACGCTATAACAGCTGAATGGATTTGTATAAAACTAGGCAAACAGGTAGATCGATACATTAGGACAGTAGATACTTTTTATTCCGGTACTTAGTACGTTCTTGTGGGATAATTTTATGCAAAGCCGCGAGTAAATGCTAGTTAGAAACAAAACAAAAAAATAAATGTTCTTTTTACCGTTTCGATAGCAATTTAAATGGTGTCAGCCAGAACTGAGCCACGAGTTTGGTTGGCACCTTCAGTAGCGTCAACCAGTTCCTGTAATGAACAGACAATAGACACGCAGGACACGATATTGAGTGCCCCATGGTTTGTGGAACAGCACCACATTTGCACTCCATAGCAGAGACACACCAATGAATCTACACCCTAGCAGGTTTACCTTGCTACGGCTAACCTGTGAAAACCTATCACCAAACATTCGGGCTAAAGTCTTAAACTAATTGATCATACGGATTCATCGTTCGTTTAAGTTCGTCCTCTAACCATTAGTAGCTGATGCGTAAAATAGCTTGGCAGTATGTCAACATATTAGTTCTTTGCCACTCGATGTATAAATAGTGAGGATATCGGCTACTCACGAAATAATCTCCTTCATCTTTCGTAATAGTGAACCGTTTTATAGTAAAATACACATAATTAGATACCACTGTATTGGCTTCCGTACGTTTTTTCAAGGGTGACCACTGAAAACCAGCGCTGTGCTGTGGGCTCCCCATAGCACAGCATCATGCTGAGTGGTTTAGCCTTTTGTCGCACTCACGACGTGCTAGCTGTCAACTTCTTTCTTTTTTTCTTGTTTCTGTTCCGTTCTGTTATATGTTAAACGTCTTATAAGCTTTGTACCTATGTTTTGCACGTCTTGTGCCTGCGACAAATAAATATTTTTTTCTTTCTTTCTTTTCTTTCTAAAATTTAGTATTTCCTTCCTGAAACTGAGAAAGTAGGAATAAGTACAAATTCCATACAATGATGGCGGTGACTTAAAAGTTGTGGGGAAATTGGTTCTCGTGGAGCGGAGGAATGAGAAAAATGTCTTGAAGAAAGTTTTGAGTATGAATGTGGATGGGTATATGAGTAGAGGAAGACCAAAGAAACTATGGATAGACTGTGTGAAGGATGAAATGGCAAGAAAGGAGGTGTCCGATGAGATGACGAGTACTAGAGAAGTATGGAACAAGAAGACATGTTGCGCCGACTACATTTGGAATAAGGGCTGGAGAATTAATGATGATAGTACTCAAGAATTAATAAAGAAGAATTTATAAAACGGGGAGGGGGGAATACGTGTGGGCCCACTACCAGACTAAAACCTGTGAGCGAGTAACTTAACTAATCGATAGCGCACATAATCTTGCATTAGAAAGATTGAGCGTTATTGTTATTGTATTAACATTAGGAATGCATGTGGAAATAAATAGTTTTAATTTTTTTTTTTTTTCTAACGAGATTTCAATGGAAATTAGTATGACATCGATCTGTAACTTCTGACATTGAAACTTGAAAATTGTTTCAGTCAGAATACGGATCCGGAACAAAGCTCAGTTTAATAAACATTAAATAAAAAAAAAGGTAGTCTCGATACGATTGCCATTATTAATAGCTATTTTATAAACTTTAAACTAATTTGAAACCCTTGGCAGTTTGTATGACCGTAATAACACCGCGTTCAAGGTCACATGACGTAAGAACCCACCCGCGTTACATAATAAAAAACCGGTTGACAGTGTACACGTACCTACCTAAATGTTCGAAATTCGAATGATTGATTTTTTTAATTATATTAACTGCTTCGATTTCGCCAGTATTTTTATTTTCTTTGCTACTTTTAAGGAGTATTTCATTGTAACTTGTTCTTGGTAAACGCTCTATTTTCGACCTGTTTTTTTTTTTTGAGCTATAAAGCCTGTTTTTACCTTTAATTGGATATTTTTATTAATTACCTAGAATATTCTAATCCTGGAAATTGAAAAATTAAATTATACTTAGAATAAAATCTAAAAAAACCTCTCCATATCATAAAGGTTTTCTCAGAACCAGTCTCTCAGATAAATATTTCTTCCCTAAGCTAAAGGATTGAAACCGAAAAAAATATAACAGGAGTATTAATTAATCTTTTAAGCTTTATCAATAAAAAGATAAAAGGTTAACAATCATAACCACGTCACTTGTGTCGCCACAGGTTATCAGTACGCTCAATAACATTTAGACATTCTGTATGATTCGCAGTGACTGTAGTAAATACTATTAGTAAAGCATCATTAAGCATCGAAACTTGGGGAGCAGCGGTGGCCCAGCGGTGGCGGCCCCGACTTACGAACAGTAAGTCGTGGGTTCGAACCCAGGCAGGCGCATTACTTTGTGTAATTTATTTCATCACCACTGCTCTCAAAACGGTGAAGGAAAACATCGTGAGGAAACCGGCATGTCCTAGAACCAAAAAATTCGAAGACATGTGACATCTACCAATCCGCACTGGGCCCGCGTGGTGGATTATAGCCCATTCCCTCTCATAGAGAGGAGGCCTGTGTCCCAGCAGTGGGAACATTAATAGGCTGATGATGATGATGATGATGATGAATCGAAATTTTAACCTCAATATTCGTCCAACAAAGGGTCAATCCTCGAAGGGTCACGCAGATCTATAGTACATTTAGCAGTTAAAATGAGGGTTGAGCTTTATGCCATTAATTGGGCATACATACCTTTTAACGCGCATTTCGGCCTTTTGACCATGCTCAGCAGTAGCCGTGTGGTATCCGGCAGAGTAGAATAGAACCAACCCAAACCAACACTCACGGGTGTCGTAGGCGACTAATGTCTGAGGCAGAACACCTTGCGCCTCCGTAGACCAGAGAATGGGCAGCAGCGTTTTCTGTTAGTCTTTCATCACTGCGATCTCCAATCCGCCTGCCAAGCGTGGAGATTACGGCAAATTCCTCCCATCATGGGAGAGGCTTATGTCCAGCAGTGGAAGTTATGGGCTGTTGTAGTAGTAGTGTAGTACGACCACAAGACCGTCTACGAGTTAGTCGATACAGCACTAAAATTAACGTCGTTATAAAACTAATTTATCTAATTAAGCTTAAGTTCGTTCCCTGCTGATTTTTTATTAAGAGCTCATTTCACCAATTGTAGTGTCATTACCTCAATTGGTTTCCGCATTGTCTGTGAACCGTACATGATCTGTAACTATACTTGATGATGGCATTTTAACTTAAACGTACACGTTTACGTTACGTAATTGGACAGTAGTTATTTTTAGTATGTTTTATTGGCACATCACGCGTCCTGAATCGTGTGTTATCAATGTAAAATGTGACGGTATGCCGAGCCCATCATTTGTTATACAAGCAATTGTGTTTGATAGACGTTGTATTGTGTTGTGTTGAAAGAGTCTACTACTGTACTACGCACACATCCTAAGTACTCAGTCTAGTTGGAGCAATGGAATTGGTTAATTTATCAATGGCCTGCAATAAACATGGGAACTAAACGTATCTTCTTCATACATATCTAGCTGAAGAGTTTGTTTGGTTGAACGCGCTAATCTCGAGAACTATAGGTTCGAGTTGAAGAAATCTTGTTGGATAGCCCATTTATCGAGGAAGGCTATAGGGTATATAACATCACGCTACGACCAAAAGGAGTGGAGCGTCAATGAAAAATGTTGCAAAAACGGGGAAAATATTATTTATATTATAATTTCACGCGAACGAAGATTGGGTACAACAACTAGTCGTAAATATTAGAAACAAAAATGCAAAAAATACAGCATAAGACAATATGGATGCAAAGACAAAATTACGTTGCAAAAGTAGATAACCCTATTGCATCCTGACGCCCCTAAAGACGGCATGTCGTCTACAGCCGCCCCCAGAGTTCCAGACTATTCCTGTACGTTTAAATATTTATAGCCACAAATAATAATAAACAAAACCATTTTAATAACTAGTTCTCCTTTCCAAAACTGTTTCACATAAATCGGTAATTATATAGCCTTGGACACTATATTATTTCAAGTCCACACAATTGTCCTGAATTTAATTAGCTTAAACCTGTTTCGTAATGAACCTTGTAAGCCTTCACAGTACCATGTTTTACATTGAAAGAAAGCAACCAGACTTTTGAAGTTGTGCCACGAATAATGGCGCCAAATTCACGTTGCAAAAGACGAAAGCCTAAACAATGTTCAGAGCCTTCAAATAAACGATCTATCAAGTAAGGATCAAGTGAGTTTCTTCCGTAAAACTTAAATTAAGAAAAAGACAATCCTTATATTAATCTTGTAGACGGTATTTTTGTTAAATTCTTCCGTCTCTATTGACAACCAATTTTTATACTTCATCAGTACAAATTCAAGAGTCACTTTTATCATCGCAATAATGAAATAAATGTTCTAAGTAGATTAGAAAACATGAACTTGAGACAGCTGACTCGTGTAAGTATTCGTAATAATGTTAATTTATGTCCACTTTATTGCAAAGGTTGACTATCCGATTACCTCAGCAAACATTTTATGTAAGGCAACTCTTCGAAAGTTATTAAGGGATCGTCAACTTTATGTTGTTTGAAAGCAAGCCTTGCAAAAGTTGTATTTAGTTGGCAACATTTACCGTAAAACGGTGTGCAATTTTCTCCGTCTTCTATGTTAATATGTGGCATATTAGGACGAACGTGGTCGGGTAATATCATTTTAAAACTAGCTCTTCCAGCGCGGCCCACTCATCTGGCCGTGTCCGCCTCCGGCTGCGTCCGTGAACTCGGCGCAAGAGCATTCAATCGTAAACTGTGACATTTTACTGACATTGCGCTTCTATCGCTCGTTTGACATTTGTAACCTGCTCCAACCTTGTATAGAACTTGCCTTGTACGCTGCACTAGCATACAAATGCTTATAAATTAATCGTTTTATCACCACTACCTATTACGCAGTTTAGATCTCTCCTGCGATTCCTTGCGTAGTACCGTTCGATTCTGACGTGCAAGCCCATAGAGCTGGTTTCCTAGTAGTTTCGTCTTTATTAGTCATATCAACCTTCAATTTCTCCAGGTGTCGCGGTATCCTTGCAACGTAATATATATGACCGGTTTACGACCTATTTGACATGGTTCGTTCACCGTAGGACTTACATGTGAGAAATATATAGTACAGATGCGGTTATCGCGAGTTTATTTTCTCGCTTTGCTCTTTATAAAGAGCTAGCTGACGCACTCGCAAGGAGAGGTCGTTGAACTGCACAGTTACAGCATGATCGCAGCGCGGACACCGAGTTTGCGACAATTGCAACCTTGAATGACGACGGCAGGCTTTTTGATTCTGAGCCCCCTGTACCAAAATGAACTAGGAATTAAAGTCAGTTTTAGAATACTCAGATCAACAACATGATCTGAATTAGAATACTCAAAAAAAGGCCAACATGTTTAACGGTTTCTGGGAGACCCCACGGTCGCAAAGTTAAATATGAAACTTACTTTTAAACAGTTTTTTTGTTTTGTTTTGTTTTAAAAGATAGTTTGTAGTGAATTTTTTGATTTCGTGTTATCTACGTAGAATTTAATGAATTACCAATATGCAAACAACGGGTTTTGTTCTAACTCTTTCTCATTGCCTGTTTATTGTAACGTAGCATTTCCCCTCTACTGTTAGAGAAGACAAATTATGAATGAGCGTTGAAAAAGTTGAATTTTCCCTGCAAACTTTCCACTGAAAAGGATTAGAATATTATTCTAAATAAAGTTTTCTTTCACTTTTCTTTTAAATCTTTACATTGTTGATTGTCCTCACGTAAATGATTTAGACATAGGAAAAATGGAGTAGAATTTAAAAGCCTCTATTTCTTGGAATGGACAAAACTGAAACAGTACTAATTGGGACACAATGCAAGCACTTAACCGTGTTTATAAATCCAGTTCCGTACCCCGTGCATCTGGGGTTGCGTACCGCACCATTTAAACAGAATTGCTGGCTTTTACCTACTAATAAGCTCCATGCAAAAGTCACTGGTATTCAGTTGCCTCCGGTCAAACTGAACGGCGACTTTAATAATCTTATCGCCGAACTTCAAAGTAAAGCTACAAAAGAGAGCTCAGCGGGGAGGGGGTCCTTCAGTCCTTCAGATTTCTTTCTCGCAAATTTTAATGAAACTCCTAACATCATACGACATTAAACTTGTAGGTGCTGGTTTCGTCTTAATCACTAGTAGGTACTAATTATTGCTAATTTATTGCCAATAAACTCAATAAATTGCATTGTGAATGAAATGACGAATCAATAATTGGACAAACCGGAATTTAAAGAAATAGTAATTAAGATATTATCATCGATTCGTAACAGTTGACTCCAAACTCCTAGGTTACACGTGTAGTAGGAGGCAGTGCCACAGTATAATTAAAAGCAGTAGGTTGACCTGAAAGAAACGCCCGAAACGCTGACCTAATTAAACGAGCTCCCCTCCCCCGCCGGTGAGGATACTTCAAGGTGCGACAGACTGACAGTCGCGCGTGTCGCGTCATTTTCTTAACGATAAACCACACAGTGTACGCGATAGTAGCAACCCTAGCTCTCTGATCGACAGTAGGCATTGAATTCAAGGACACGTCCGAGTCACACTACTGCTGATGATTATACTGTGGCAGTGTTGTCGACGTAGCTCAAAGAATAAGTTCGCTGCAGTGGCAATGAGCCGGCCATACTAGCCGTAGAACCGATGACCGTTGGGATAGACGTATTCTTGAGTGGAGACCGCGAATCAGTAAGCGTAAGGTGGGCCGCCCTCAGACTCGGTGGAGCGATGATTTTCGCAGGGTGCCTTGTAGCAACTGGATGACAGTAGCCGAGAATCGAGTTAAGTGGCGTGCAATTGAACAGGCCTATGTCCAGCAGTGGACTGCTGTAGGCTGATAATGAGGAGGCACCTTTTAAATACAAAACAGTAACAATCATCAAGGGGAAAAAAATCCAAGAATTTCTTCGCGTACCAGGAGTGCTGAACTTGATCAGAAGTAACAGAGGATCCCAAAAATAATAGTACCTACTTATACTTTTTGTTAAAGCCCCACTCAAGCGTGTCAATTACCGCTATTATCTTTTTACAAGCACATCGTCAAGGCTGTTTGATGTCTCGAATTGAAAACTGTTGGTTCTATTAATAGAATTGTGAACGAAATTAAAATGTTTTATAAATATATATTTTTTAATACTACTGATGTTTTGTATTGGTGATTGGTCAACAGCAATAATAAAATCATCGTATTATCAAGAAGTAAACCCAAGAGCCAAACCTCAGATTTTTCGGATTCATGACCGCATTGTTTAATTATCACTTGCTTTGGTGAAGGAAAACATCGTAGACGTCGTCCACGGCGTATAATATAGCCAAGTTAAAAGCCTAGAGGCGGCATAAAAACTCTGACAACAGATTAGGCACTAACCACACGAGAAGATCGTATTATTGTAATATGATTAAGATGGGGAAACGAGTGTCGTATACAAAAATAGAATTTATAACTTTTGTATTTTAATATTTATTATATTGGTTAGGACATGTGGGCTTCAGAGGCCTAATTGTGCCTTTTGTTATGCCGCGCCGATTACGTGACGAATTGAGACTCTGCCATAGAACACAGAGTTCGAATATTATTGTTCTGGGTTTAATTTTTACTGGAAATTGTTTTGTTTTACCGCAATAGGTACCCAGCACACCAATGTTAACCGGTATTGTCATAGATATTACAAACAGACACAAAGCGCGTGTAAGTAAAGCGCGTAAGGCTTAGTTCAGCCGCCAGGTGACAATCACCCCCTGGTTCCCACAGGCCCCGGGAGGTGACCCCCTTGCCATGTGGACGCAACAAGTGGACGACACACGCATGCGCAAACCCCCTATCTAGCTAAACGAAACCAAAAATCACATCAGTATTTTTCCACTGAGAAACTCGACTTTTAGAGTAAACCAGAAATGTTACATAAGTACTTCGGTTAATGATAAAGAAATTACTATAACGCGTACCTACTTGGAATTCAAAGAATCTTTTATACTATGTATGTATGTAACTAGTTCTACAAGATGTGGAAGAAAACTTACACGTGTATGTACATTAGCACGCTGGCGAGGTGAACTCTTGTTAAAGGTCGCAGTCGAGCAAATACATTTTTCCAATACATTTTCTTGGAAGCTTCTTAAGATGTATAAAGTACTTACTTACATAAAGCATAAGACGGAAAGTTAAAAAAATTGCGCATTGGAGTGGTTCGTGAAGCTATTCATGGAAAACAAAAAAAAACTTTCCACGTGTTTTATTTTTTATTTATAATTATTATGATATAAAAACCTGGCCTGTTAATAAAAGGCGACATTTTATAACCATATTAAAAAAGAGTGGAATGTCTACCACGCAAACTTGACCTGTTGACCTATTTTCATTTGATACGCACTAAAAATATATTTTTAATAGGTTTAAACTTGCATGCGAGACCTAATTTTTGTTGACGTTTTATCGCTGTCCATTTTAAAAGTTTACATTTAATAATAATATGGTTCTTGTATAATATGTAGTATTTACTAATTCTTACATATTTTTGTGGCTGTGTTTTATACGCTGTGGTACCTATCTACCTACTTACTAACAATAATATCAACATGAGATAAAGCTGATAATAAACATTACTATTTACACAGAAGTTGTTAAAAGATTTTCAGTGCTGTAATCTCCACGTGTAAATTACATTGTATGATTTATAAGGTTTTTCGGAAATCTGTTCAAATTTCACCATTAGATATGAATTAAAACAGAAGTCATCTGCCTAGCCTTTACGAACGACTGCGTTCTCAACGCAGGTTCTGGGTAATATGATATCCCTTGGTAAGACTGGATGTGGAATTATAACAGAAGTGGAAACTGAAACAAATTGAATCTCCAAGAATGTACGAGCAGAACTATTTAAGAATCGAACGCGATTAGCGATTCCATTGTGATCGGAATCGTTGAAACAAGAAACTCGCAAATGTCACAGATCGGCAATTACGCGACGATTACTTGGCGATTACGCAAGCGCGCGTAAACGCCGTAATTAAGATGCTAAATTTACCGCCAACACTGGATTGAGAGAATTACGCGCGTAATATGGCTTTGTCGAACGCCTTCGTTGGTCAAATATGATCGAAAATATTATTAGGAGCTTCTCTATAATTGATACCAATCATCCTTTGCTTTAGAACTAACTTCCCACTCACGAGTATTCGTTTTCAGAATTCTTAAAGAGATTATTTCCAGCTACTGGGTAACGTTATCTCGATACTGTTTTATAGAAAAAAAAAACAGCGATTCCTTGGAAAGGTCTAAACACTGTTTTCTATAACTTACGTATGTTTAACTGTCAGTTAATATGCGTACTTTCGTAGCTATCGGCGTTCCTTTATACAAAGTTAGTCCTATCCATAGGTCCTATCCGTGTCACCTACCTGTCACTTTATTCATAGAAAAATCAAAGAAAGCTTTTCTGTGACGTTTTGTTTCTATCTGTCGTCAAACAGACAGAGATAGCAATCTTCCGATACCTGTTGGTAGGTTATTGAAAATGGCCGTAAATTATCCAGGAAAAATACTAAGAAACGAAATAATGCCCTTGGAGTGAAAACATCTAGACAAAAAAAAATAGTACTGATATTAATAGTAACATGATTGATTTTAGCGAAATAAAGAAATTTAATTTAATGGAAAATGCTACATAAAGTAGTCAGCCGTCATCGTACCGGGCCACGATTCAATAATTACAAGTTTCGGTTTACTTTGTGGCCCCGTCGGCGACTGGAGGCGCCTTTCGGTTGCCTAGCAACGGAACAGCGACGCTCAAAATATGACCTTTCAGCCAAGTGCGAAGTGTTCGGCTTAATAATGTTGGTTATGGGCTATTGGCTTTATACGGTAAAATCGATGTTGTACCTAATGTAAGCGAAGTTTTCCTTCTGTGGTATAGAATTATAATTAGGATAATTACAAAAGCTTACAGGGACCGAAATACATAATTATATGTATTATCAAGCTAGTTTTTCGCTGAAATGGATAATTTGAGAAGTTTATGATAAGATATTATTAAAACAATTTATTTTTTTGTTTAATATAAGGAGTTCAAAATTAACAATAATCACGGAAAACTTACGTGACTTTTTAAGTTTAGTTAGAAACCGTGAAAGCTTGAAACAGTGTTCAAGTTTATTATACAGGGTTACTGGTTAAGTCGACATAGATCCATTAAGAGCAACCCCTTAATGGATCTAAGTCGACTTAACCACTACAACTAGTGTGCATCATTTCTGACTGTTTGACTATCAAACACCATATACCTCAAACTTAACCGTGTTTTAAGAAAGAACTTTAAAGTTTTTTAAGAAATTGACGAATTTTTTGTCTATGGTCCTATTATTTTGTAATTTGTGCCTCTAATTAAATTGATTGTTTATCAGATAACTTGTGTTATTATTCTCAACACGAAAATTGCAAGTACTAAACAAACTGGGTCGTACTCGTAGATTGAAGGAATTAAAAGGATTGAAGGTTAGAAAAAGGAATCAATTCGTAAAAAAGTATTTTCTTATTTCAGAAATATTAAAAAAAATGTCTACGGCAGGTGTGCTGCAGATGTGCTTGTAAATATCTACGTTTCTTCAGCTATCCAACAAGGTATAATACTTATGGGTATTATTATAATTGATTGAAAAGAAAATAGATATAAGGCTCCCAGGTAAAGTTCTTAAAAAACGGTTCTATTTGGGGTATGGTATTTGATAGTCAAATCAGTCAAAAATGATGCAACGTACAACCCCTTAACGGACCTAGGTCAACTTAACCAGTAACTCTGTATAATATATTAGCAGAAGAAAATTGTTTTTTTTACTTTTTCTCTACTAATGCAATAATCGTCTACCCACGCTGATTTAAAATACATTGGCAATGCAGATTTTTGCAAAGATTTAGCCAGACAACAGAAAAGCTAGGCAAAAAAAACTGGCGTTCGTTGTCAAATAGACACAATAAATTCATAGATTTAATTATACGTACTGCATTCTATCTACGATCTGATCAAGTAATTAAAATACATACGTCGTAAAACGTGTATGCGTTACGTATGTACTTACAAACTGTACGTATGTACATGTACTTAAATAAGTGAGATCGCGTGTAGCATTGCTAGTACCGATGAGTATACAAGTGCACTTTGCGCTATCACTATCAATCATAAATTTTCCTAACCTTTAATCACAACTAGTTTTATCACAGGCGACCGTCACTAGTGATGTAGCTATCGCGTGATAGCCAACGATCATGACAAAATTATCGATAGGTATCGTACCGAAAACGGTCCTATTCAGTTGCCCTGATTGGCTGCTAATGTTGACAAGATAGTAACTTTGATGTATCGAAGGAACATTCTAGTGGATTATTATAAATCATGAATTTTGATGTGGGTATCGAAGTATTGACATCACTGAACTTCGTTATAGACGGTTATGGTTGACTTTAGTAGTTGTACTATGAGTTTACGTGACAAGGGGTAGCACAGCTGTTGTAGTACAGAATACCTATAGAATCTATTCATGAATACAATTGAAGTATTACCTACTAAATGCGGAATTGCACATGTCGTATGTATCATCATCTGCTTAGCCTTTTCCCAAGTTTTATTGGGGTCGGCTTCCAGTCTATCCGGATGCAGCTGAATACCAGTATTTAACATGGAGCGACTGCCTATCTGACCTCCACAACCCAGTTAGTACTGGGTAATACGATACCCCTTGGTAAGACTGGTTGTCAGACTTTTTGGGCCACTGACTACCTGTAACGACTGTCAAAGAGCACAAATGACAGCCGGGACCAACTGCTTAACGTGCTTTCCGAAGCACGGAGGAAACTCGGTATGTAATGGGTGGTCACCCATCCACAGACCAACCTAGGCAAGCACGGCTTAACCTAAAGATCGACCCGAACGGCTGTTATTATTTAGCCACGAGTTCCACATGTCGTATGATGTATCACGCTAAACGCAAATTACTCGTCTTTATTCGTCAGCACACTCAGCACTCATATCTCTCGATCATACACGCAGTATAAGAAACGTTCATTTAAAAGATTCCACCTGAAAATAGGCTACTTATCGTAATTAGCGTTATTTTAAACAAATCATTATTCAAATACGAGCTAACTGCCTATTCAGAAGTTGTGTAACTCGTATCGTTGTATTTCCGCTAAATATTTATCTTAGCCACACGGCTGTGTTGAATGACCATGATCGGGATGAGTGATAAGAGCCGAATGTTTTGCTTGATAATATTTCCAGAGGTTTAATAATACGCTTATAAGTTACAAACGTTCTACATAACATCACGGCTGTATTCCCCGCAGGTTGGGCAGAGGTTTATACCTATTAGTACACCCACATTTCGCCCTTTATGTGTACTCTTTGTCAAGAAAGTACCGGGAAAAGATCAATAAAACACAAAATATTAGTTATTTATCCAAATTGATTTTATCACCTTCAAAGTATGCTCCTTCAGAACCGACACACTTACGCCAACTAATAATCCAATCATAAAAATAATTTTTAAATGCTTATTCCAGAATTGAGTTCAGTTCTCGCCGCGAATTCTCCTTTATGTCTTCTACTGAATGAAAACGGGTGCCACGAAGTGGTAATTTGAGTTTAGGAAAAATAAAGAAGTCGGCTGGAGCCATATCTGGTGAATAAGGTGGTTGCTCGATGGTATTTGTTGAGTTTTGGTCAAAAAATCGTTCACAACTGTGCGAAGGCGCATTATCGTGGTGCAAAATCCAAGAATTTTCTTTCCACAAATCTGGCCCTTTTATCTAATTTGCTCTCTTAAACGCTGCATAACGTCCGAATAATATTTTTTATTTACCGTTTGACCTTCCGGCAAGATTGTCAGTCACTATTTCCTTCACTTTTGCGATGTTAACTTCAGTTGCAGACGTTGATGGCCTACCAGAACGAGGCAAATCTTCCATCACACCTTGACTGCTTTTGAACGCTTTGTACCACTCATAAGCGCGTGTTTTTGATAAAGTCGATTCACTGTAAGCCTTCTGTAACATTTTCTGAGACTCCGAACTCGAAATTCCATTGGCGATGCAAAATTTAAGACAAACTTTTTGTCTGATATTTTTGTCCATTAAGAAATTCGCAATACACACTAGATATGATATAACTAAAATCAGTACTGTATTTAATCTAATTAACAGATGTAACTCAAACTCCGCGCCAAAATGGAAAACAGTTGTGCTAATCTAACAACAACAAAAAAAACAAAAAAAAATTTGGGACCATAAACAAATCATCCATTCCCGATACTTTTTTGACTGAATGTATATCGCATGTAATAGAAGTAAGCCTTTTGTCATGAACCGGGCAAAAATCCAAACTCTGTGGCTGAAACTGGGACATTTCTGATGGAAAAACCCAATAACATTTTGCCCGAGCTAGGAATCGAACCCAGGACCTCACGCTCAGCAGTAGAGCAAGCATTTCAATTGATTAGGAGCATCTTTGGAATTGGTACGGACTAGATTGCGGATTGGTTGAGGACACCTGAGTTTGACATGACGTATCATATCACATTATCTATCAAAATCTGGCCTCCAGAATCTGTACGCGTGTAACGAACCAGTAACAGGACTTTGAACAGTTTTTTTCTAGAGATAGAAACATCACAAGATCTGCTAATAAATCTACGGTGTGTTTGAGACACGAGGCTATAAATAAACCACTTATAGACTATTTGCGTACTCGTGTATAAAATTCTAGCTATCTATTGTTTGAGATCCTTGTATTTTTTCTTTTCATTTAAACGTTGGAACCGGCCGGTCATCGGCAGAAACCGTTGACACTTGTCAGAACGCATTAACCGATAGAACGAGTAGTCTAACTATAAATAAAACGCCATGCTAAATAATGGAAAGAATGAAGCAAATAAGGATAAATCATGAACAAGATGTTACGAAAATTATTTCAGGATAAAGGAAAAAGTTAACGTTAAAAGAAATTATTAATGAAGATTTCAATATTGGAGAGGCAACGACTGAAAAAAAAAAGACGTAATTGCATAGGCCCTTGCCAATCTGAAGCAGATTATTAAACGCTGAATATAGGTCTCTCCTAAATCACGCCTTAATACCTGAAACTCCGCCCTATATTCCCCCTTTCTTAGCCCCAAACTACGTCTTAAAACGTTTTCCCCAGCATATTTACATTGCGGACGAGACATCACAATTCAATTGCTGTAAAGTTCGTGTCTTTTTTGTTTCCCACTTCTTATCGTCACATTCCTGACGTAACTTTACACGTGCTAACAAAAAAGCGTCAAATAAAGTTTCCAGCCCATTTTGCTCGCAACACCGACGAGTTGCCGACTCATAAAATGTTCCATAACCTTGGTCTGTGGGGATTTAATGTCGTAACAGACTTATTAACGTAACTTGAAATTACACGTCCTATCCACTGGTCACACCTTCCATTACTGGTAGCATTTTCTCACAGAAAATCATAAGGAAAATGTTTGCTGTAGGTACAAGAAAATGGCTTGTTTTGGTCGGGTAAATGACATTTAAAAAGTGGATGGTTACGTCATGAATGTTTACAAACACTGGGGACGATAACGGGCGATCTATTTTTAGACAAATAAATTGATATGTCTTTTTATTGTTAGGCCCACGCTTAGACACCTTGCACGCAAGATACCAACGCCAAATATTTGGATTCACCTATCTTTGTTTGTAAGGCGCGATAAATATACTGAAGAAAATTCGAGAGTTGTTATACTCTAGTTAACAACTGCGCTGTCCTTTTCGGAAGGAAAAGTGTTTTTAATGACGTGCTAGACAATGAGACTCCATAAAAAATAGCTTGACATTGAAATAATAACCCTGATGGGACAGCTGACAACGTCTTTATCTAAAGGTTGGTTGTCGGTTAATCAGTCTGTGTCTGTGCACAGCATTTCAGTGGTAATTTGTGCAGTCATGACAGCCCGAAATTGCTTTTTGATTGCATTTGACAATGACAACCATCTTAGCTTCTGTGTGTCTAACTAAGACAAAATATTGCAAAACATTGTGACAAAATATTGCATTTTTATTAAGCTATTTAGGTGAATATTTGCACTGTATTTTATGGAAAAGTGGTGCCTGCATAAGATAACACGTAAGATTCGAATAAGTATAAACTTAGGTCAACGTACAGATTTTCTAAAAATGTAAAGTTTTCAAGAATAATTATATGACAATACAGCCTCACAACTCATACCTACATAATATGTACTTACTGAGTTAAATGCTGTTTAAATATCATGGATTTAATCGTGAAGGTCGAATTCTTAATAGCCTCCTCACAATCGTTCTAGTTGTAATGTTGTTGTAATAAATACACTTTTATTTTAATTAGTAATCTACCAAGGAGGTACATAAGAATGCTTTTCGTGATGCAATGTCAGAGATGTAGGTACTCAATTTTTTAACGTTGTACAGTCAATCTAGACCTTCAAATCGGTACCAAAATCAAAACACGTGTATTCCAAATTCATACGCACACGTTTAGTCATGACAGGCCGTTGACTTGACATTACAGCCAAATTCTCATGCTATTCCGGAGAGCGTAGAAGTCAGAACGGCAACGTCGCAATAGCCGCAACGGGGCAGGGTCGCGGGGAGGAGGGCAACTAGCAACAGGCGCCTCAGCCACGTGCTCCACGGCCTTGCCACTGCCGCGGTGGAAGCTTCGCGCCTTTTTAGATATATGAAATAATCTAAGCGTCTAATCGCACTAGTGCTCGATTTATGTAATTTGAAACACGGGACTCTAGTCTATTATTTATTTATTTACTTTATCTGTGGGTACATTACCTTTTCTGACGTTTCAGAAAGGTTGTTACGCGAGAGAATCAAGTTTGATATGAGAACTGTTCAGTCCGTCGATATTGGCGCGAGTAGTCTGCGAATTTTTGTCTTGGTTTGTTTACCTTTTCCACGCTATCGGTTTGGCAAACGACAACATTCATGACATAATATTGTAAAGGTAAACAAGGAGTCTATAGTCTATTTGCGACCTTGGACGACATTATCAGGTTAATGCGCAAAACGCACGATTTTTCTAAATATCTACACGAATTTTGAGGTTAACGATTTAACAAAACCCACGCTCGACGCTCATGGCAATCAAGAGAATAAAATGATTAAAATCCTTCGTTATCTAATTCCACCATTTGTAGGTAATAAGGTCAGCGCATAATGTTGTCGTGAACTAATCTGGTGTACTGGTTCGCATACGTGATTATTAGGTTTGCTCTATTACATCATCAGGGAAATAGGGCGTAGCAATTCCTACCCGGTCCCGCGGCGAGCGAAGGTCACAAAACGTTAATGACTTCCGTGTGGAATCCTATCTACATATATAATTTATATGCGACGACCGTTCGACGGCGACGCGCCGCCAGTCGGTACACTACACTCTGTACATTTAATTGAGTTTACTAATCGCGATCAGATTTTTTTAATGATGATAACCGCTTTGGAATTCGTTTAACTTTTGAGTCGATTTTCAAGCAAAATATTGTGGCGTACTGCCACTGTTTTAAATGATCAGGATCGATTCATTTTAAATATAGAAGCTACAAGTTCCAAAAACGTTAATGAAGAAAATGTTCGAAATGGACAGGTTAGGAATTAAATCATCGGATACAACTATACCGTTGTCCTCCACTACACGACAACGTAAAGTACCGAGAGATTAGATATGAATAATCTGAAAACACATCGTACGATTACTTTTACGAATGTCACCCGTCCCCAAAAGTCTGCCCGATGACCGATAAAACGACAACTGTCTACAGAAAAGAAAGTGAATTCAATAAAAAGTTGTAAAAACCACATTTCTCTGCTTTCGAAACATGGTTACTGACTTGGCAGACGCGGGAAATACTGTAAATACACATTGCACCAATAAATTTTGGATGGAAATAAAAAATGCACTCTTGTGACAACGTTTTATTCATCAAATGCCTTTGGAAGTGAGTTTTGTGCAAAACTTGGGAAAACGTCTGCACTCTCCGCTTGGCTATTGTCCAAGTGGATGGACTTGATTGAATGTTACATTTTTTTTAGTTATGCATTTAGTGTTTTTTAAAGGATTACTTTGAATCATTAAAAATTCAAAAAAATATTTCACATCGGTGTGCGTCATGCATTTTTTATCCGAAATCATGGTTCAAAACGTCTTTCTCTTGAGCGATAATTTCGTCTACATCCGATATGTCTTCAAAACTAATTTTGTACTCCCTTGTTTCAGGTAATTGAACAAAATTCATAAGCTTGTCAGCACCTGGTAAGAAAAGTTAATTAACCATTCAAATGTATCACCAATACTACAACGAACCCGGATTTTACTAATATTACTATCAAAATGAGACTATCTATGACACAGCCACGTCCATAAAAGGTGGACCCATCAGCTCGCAAAACCTGTAGAACCACAAATTGAGTAGGCTTAGTACCGTGAGAGTGCACAGGTGGCCCCTGTTGCACCTAGTGTTGTATCGATAGCAGAGATAACACTATTATTGCTCTACCCACTCGGCTTTATTAATGCCCTTCTATTAATATTCACAGCTGCGATAGGATACATAATAGAGAGTGCGTACTAGAGTTCAAACGCTTTTGGTACAAATAATCTTCTTTGTAGTAGTCTACAAAGGGTTAAACAGAGGTAGATATACTTCACAGATTATCCTCAATGCTGCTGTAAACCTTTGTTCCATAATTATTATGATATGGGCATCTTTTTTTGACAAAGTTTGTGGGGCGAATTTTAACAGTCCTCAACGGTCCTAACGGGTGATCCTACAAGCTTCCGTTTTGGATGCAACCTACATCTTTCGACAGATTGTGTTCCACAGTACAGATATTTAATTTAATTAACCTTATAATTTTGGAAATTATGGTTTTCCAACTCCTCCGCTATACTTTTCTGATTAATTTCGTTGCGGGATCCAATACAGTCAAATTATTTCTCTGGGACTTCGTCGAGCTTCATTGTCTCGGCGCTTCAGGAGTTACAGTGGTTTGGAAATAGTATGGCGGGCTTGTCCCATATAAAAAATAACCTTATAATCGTTTTTTGTATTATATTTAAATGTAATTGTCATCTTTATGAGAATTGTATTTTCAAAGTAATACTTACGTAGTTACCTACAGGAAAACTCTTATTTCAGACCGAATCTTTGGATGTTCCTCGAATTTACGGTCGAAATGATTGAATACCTGTTATATGCATACTTACGTAATTACACTAATTACGTATGCATTTTACAGGCTCACAAAGACAATTATTTTAGTTTTAATCACTAGGCGGAAACTCTTTAATAATGCATATGATAACATACTCGACCATGATCCATATATTTATAGTACGAACATCCTCAATAAAATAATTGTTAAAATGTAATATTTATTGAAGGTATAGGTAAAACGAAATACATTTACCTATAATATATTTAGGTAGAACCAACATTATTAATTTACCTATAAATTGCAGGACAGTATGACAATACACAAATACAAATTACATCTACAGGAATATTGTATACAGTACCTCTTGTAGCAGGGACCTACGAGATGTTTAGAACAACAATGAGTTTAACCTATACAATATGGGTCCAATATTATGGATAAACTTGGAACACATATTCCTGAAAAGTTGGAGGTTAGAGTACTTATTGCAAATTAATTTCTGGTAAAATCGACGTTGCCTAGTACGCGGAGCATGCATCGTACTAAATGCATTAGTCGAATTAGTCCACTGAGGCATGGCAAAAAATTCAATTTGCCTTCACGTTGTGCAACCGAGAAAAAAATGGGGCTAGCCGGTAAAAATTTTATCCATTTTTCTGGAGAGCCGGTCCGAGAATAATAGGGGTACGGACGTTTCACAAATCGGATTAATATTCGCCTTATAGGGAATCGTTAATAAGCCTCCAAGATAAGGGGAATTAAAAATATCGGAGGCTGATTACTGTTGTTTGAAAAGGTAAGTACTTAGACCGATCGATTCAGGAGGTTGAAAATTATTATAAAACAATACGTTTTGACAAGTATACGTATGTTTTGAGAAATGTAAGCACTGCTTCACCTTTGTCGCAATCGGCTATTAATGCGGATTGTATCGAAATGCTTATTTCGAGGACCAATTCAAATATATTGAATAACCTTCAGACATATGACAGTACCAAAGAACCAACCAATGTCAAAATTTGGGGCTTACCTACCTGATTGTAGCGGTCTGGTTTCATTTAGTACCTGACCGAGTTTCGTAGTTTCATGCTCGCCGATATTGATGTTTTTTTTTAGCTTTTATTAAGTTCAATGGAAGGCGAGTATTGGAGTAAAAACTGTCCATTTGCCGGGTATAAAAATTAGACTAAAAATTGTTTCTACGTTATAAAGGGACATTCAATCAGGCCTCTTTGAGTTTCAAAAGCGTAAATATTTTTTTTTGTTTGGCAATTTTGCTAGTTCTTTTCTCACACATACAGATCAAAATTTCCACGCGAACGAAGCTACGGGCTGAACTAGTAATAGGTATAATAAATACGGAAGTATCACTCTCTTTCGGAAACCTTCGGTTTTCCATGAAATTGACACACAAGTAGACCATGACTTGAGTTAAGGACGTAAGATACATTTTAGCCCGGTAGTATACGCTCTCGTGGGATAATCTTTGAGCTCCACACTGGCGAAGAGGTGAGCAAAATGAATTATTATTATTTTATTCTTATTTCCATAGCGGCAAACATTCATCCAAAATTATGTAAGCACACACCAACTTCTTGTAATTTTTTTATTTGAGACAATGGTCACACATACGGAAGTGTTTTTAAGGTAAAACAAAAAAGAGCCTTCAAGGATTTCAGTGAACAGGCAAAGGGCTAACCCTTTGCCTGTTCACTGTAATCCTTGAAAGCTAAAAACAAGCACTTTCGTTGCCGTACATGTCGTGATATTTTCTGCTATATTTTTAAACATTTCATTGTAACGTTTGGACTTTTATTGTTATAAATGTCATCGACGCCAGGTCCAGAGTATCGTAACCGGGTTGTAGGTGTATATTTGAAAATAATTTTAATGAATACTAAGATATTTGTTGATTTTTTTCGTTCTCACATATATGTATAATTTCAAAATTAATGATGTAACCAAGATTTTGAAACAATATTTTGATTCAAAAGAGTGTCCATGGAGTTTCTTGCCCGTTCTTCTCCATAGAGATCTACGCTAGGGAATAGGCAACTACAGTACTTTCTCAAGTTATTATGCCTTGTGACTGGGACTGTAGCTTTGTTTTTTATTTGTAATTTTGACATTCAAAAGTGCCGTAATGGTCTAATTGAAATAAATGCTTTGACTTTGAGTTTTGAGTTTGATAAACTACAAGGATGTATAAAATACACCCACATTTCGCCGCTCACGTGTAAGTCCAATGTAATAAAGGGCGAGACTGTTGCAGTAAAGTTAATTTCTAATAAATTGGAGCACAGCTAATATTGTGGTTTACATTTAGAAACCGATGTCCTTATTAATAGCCAGTGTGTTTGTATGAGTACACTAGATTACATAGGTCAATGGTTAAATCATCGTTTATAATTCCTAGCGATAACAATATTATCACCACTGGGGAATATATGAACACCAATTATTATTGTACATACTCGTATTATTTATATTAATACTATTTTATTGTGCATGTATTTGCTCACGTAGGTATGTGTCATTTGACCGAATGTAAAAATAGTACCTTTTTACGACTATAATAATTATACTTTTTATATGGTGATTTTTTTTTTCAAATAAAAAACAACCTAGCCAATAACCTTTTTGTCGTGAATATTAATATTATCTCAGCTGATTTCGACACAGTTTGTATGTAATGTATTTTGTTTAGCAGCCTATTATTAAGTAAGTTTATGCAAAAACCTATTTATTATTGTTCTGGAATGAAAACGCAGGGCATACTTTGTAAATAGAGCTCGTGGCTAAAAAATAACAGCTGTTCACTCGATCTTTAGGTTAAGCAAGATCAAAACAGCAGAAAATAAAATAAAGACAGTTTGGAAAGTTATAAATAACGAGACTAACAGGAAGAAAATTCGTAACACTAGCTACACATTAGATACAGCGTGTGGTCCTAAAAGCTCAAATCAGGAAGTAGCTCAAGAATTTGTAAATTTCTTTACCGATATACCACTAAAAACAACGGAGGCTCTTATTTCCTCACCTGAACTCTCAATTGGCTTATTAAAGGCGAATGTGTCTGGCTGCCTGGCTGAATTTAAATTTAAACACATTAACCCTATGCAAGTTATTAAAACTTTCCGGCAAATAAAAATCAAACTAACCGAAGATCTATGGGGAATGTCTGTCAAAGTTTGTACATCCATACTTGAAACTATAGCCCCTTACTTAGCTTTAATTTTTAATTTATGTGTAGACCAAGGAGTTTTCCCTGATTTAATGAAATACAGTAAAGTCAAACCTCTTTTCAAATCCGGAGACAGTAAAGATACTAATAATTATAGACCTGTATCCGTGTTACCAGTTTTTAGCAAGGTTTTCGAAAAAGTAATGCTTAATCAAATGCTCTATCATTTTAACACCAACAGAATCTTACATGATCAACAGTATGGCTTCACCACCAAGGGACGTTGTACAACTGACGCCGGTGTAACCTTATTAAAGCACATATTTACTGCGTGGGAAGAATCTCAAGACGCCATAGGAATTTTTTGTGACCTCTCCAAAGCGTTTGATTGCGTAAATCACGACACATTACTTTTGAAACTTGAGCATTACGGACTGGGTAAACTTGCACTAAGTTTGGTAAAATCTTATTTGAATGATAGACAACAACATGTTCAAACAAATGGTGTTAATTCACAGGGTTTAAAAGTAAAAATGGGGGTTCCACAAGGCTCAATAATGGGTCCTTTTCTCTTTCTAGTATATATAAATGATCTACCCTATTTACTGAAAAACCAACCGCAAAATATGGTGTTATTTGCTGATGACACTTCCCTAATTTTTAAGATAAATAGGCTGGCCCAAAATCTAGATGACGTGAATAATGCCCTACTTCAGGTCCAAAATTGGTTCACAGCAAACAATTTGGTATTCAATGAAAAAAAAACCAAATGCATAAGATTTGCTTTACCGAATGTTAAAAGTAGTGATTGTGATATAATATTAAATAAAAAGAAACTTGAATTCGTAGATAAAACGGTTTTCCTGGGGATTACGCTTGATTCAAGGCTACAATGGGGAACTCATTTGACATCTCTTGCGGGGCGGCTTAGTTCAGCAGCCTATGCCGTTAGAAAAATCCGTCAGTATACTGATGTAGATACCGCTAGACTGGTTTATTTTAGTTACTTTCATAGTATAATGTCTTATGGCATTTTACTGTGGGGACGGGCTGCAGATATTGAGTCTATATTTATTCTGCAGAAAAGAGCCATCAGGGCCATATATAATCTTCGTAAGCGCGATTCTCTAAGGGAACTGTTTAAGGATATTGGCATCATGACGGTACATTGTCAATACATCTACGAAAACATAATGTACGTCAGAAAAAATCTGCACCTTTTTGGTAAAAGGGGTGACAGACATAATTACAGTACTAGAAATAGGGACCAACTAGTTCAGCCAGGTTTCCGACTCGCTAAAGTAGACTCATCTTTCATGGGGTACTGTTTGAGAAGCTATAATAAAATTCCACAAAGTATTCTTGAACTGAATGAGACGAAATTTAAAACATGCATTAAACGCACACTATGTAAGCAAGCATATTACAAGTTAAGCGATTATATCGCTGATAAAAATGCTTGGCTCAATGCTGGTCCTGCTCCACAAGGACAGGGGCGCATAAATTGATAGCATTAAAATGTATTGTTGGAGCTGCTGAAGATTTTATAACTATCTTTGCATTGTATAGATTCAATCTCTATAGTATTATATAAATGCATAGCCCTTATTGTGTGAGTACTATGTACTAGAAAGCTATCATTCACTGGAATCTACGTCTTTTCTTGACTTGAATGTGCCCTGGCGATTTAGAGTATGTCATGCTCACTCAAATGTCTCGCTGATGGTGGCGCATGTGTCGGATCATTTAGTTCCCTTCAAAATGGTTGAGTTGAATGGTGCTGATCCATGCGTCATGTCCGTGAACGGGCGCTGTCAGTTGTGACTGGTCATCTCTTAGTTGCCATGGCTTATTTGAATGAATTATTTTGAATAGTATTTTTTTTGTTTGTGTGTTTTTGCTGTGGACACTTTTAACGTGCACATCTTGCTACATTGTTCACACATAATATACCATCTCAACATGAATGATGTAACCAAGATTTTGTAACAATATTCTGATTTAAAAGAGTGTCCATGGAGTTTCTTGCCCGTTCTTCTCCATAGAGATCTACGCTAGGGAATGGGCAACTACAGTACTTTCACAGTTTTTATGTCTTGTGACTGGGACTGTAGCTACATTTAATTTTCATCTTTGTTTCGACAATTCAAAAGTGCCTGTAACTGGCTTACTTGAAATAAATGCTTTGATTTTGATTTTGATTTTGAAGCCGTGCTTGCCTAGGTTTTATCTGTGCCTCGGAAAGCACGTTAAGCAGTTGGTCCCGGCTGTCATTTATAGATCTTTGACAGTCGTTACAGGTAGTCAGTCGCCCAAAAAGTCTGGCAACCAGTCTTACCAAGGGATGTCGTATTACCTAGTACTAACTGGGTTGTGGAGGTCAGATAGGCAGTCGCTCCATGTAAAATACTGATATTTAGCTGCATCCGGTTAGACCGGAAGCCGACCCTATCATAGTTGGGAAAAGGCTAGGCAGTTGATGTAGGCTGGTAAACAAAAGACATTAGACACAAACTGTTTACAAATCAACTGAGTTAGTAAAAATGCAAGAACATATTTATTTAATTATTATAGTCCTGGAATGAAAATGCAGGGCATACTTTGAAATAGTAGGTGGGTATTTATTATCTGCATTAAAAGCTTTGGTTAAGTAAGGCTGAGGCCAAACGAGCGTAATTTTGTGAGTCGCGTAATTTCGGTTTGCGCTCGTTTGGCCTCAGCTTAAAGGTGAGCCAAACGAGCGTAATTTTGTGTGTCGTGAGTCGCAGAAATTCTGCCTGGCAGAAATTCTGTTGGGATGCCAAACGAGCGAATTTTATTTAGTTACTATCCAACGTTTATAGCGTATGTTTGTGTCGTGCAATGGAACCGTTGAAAGTGTTGTGTATTTACGAAACATATTTAGAAGACGAAGAAGTAGATAATACCAGAAAAAGATGCTGGGTAAATCCGCTTAATAGTGAAAGACTGATGCTTGGACAGTTCCACACTCTATATGAACGTTTATGTGCAAATCCAGATTTATTTGAAAAGTACTATCATTTGCTATTACATGTTTTTCAAGAATTATTACAACTCTTAAAACCTTTTATTACTAAATCAAACACAAACTAAATTCGGGTCGAATAATGCGTGTGAGTCGGCAGACAACTCATTTTGCGTCGCTGTGTGAATAAAACAGGACTTTTGTGCGAAACCGAATGCAGCAGAAATTACGCGACCGAAATTACGCAACTCAGAACTCAAAAATTTACGCTCGTTTGGCTTCAGCCTAAAAGTTCAATGGCACGTAGTTACCTAAGTCCTAGGTACCTGTATACCCACGAATGCCAACCGCATACATTGCCTTCCACATTATACAGTAAGAGCTATAAAACGGATCCCTTGACGTTCTAAGGATTTTTACAAACGCGACTAAATCTAAAAGGGGATTCCAACCGCGATTCTTTATCACTTCGAAGCGTTTATATCACATTACAACGTTACCCCAAGATTTAAGATGATTTTCCCACTCTTTCGCGTAGCTTCTTAGCTTTTGCCCGAGGCTTCGCTCGCGTTAATTTAGAATTTGTCAATCATTTTGGGTTGTACACAGATTGTAATAACATAATCAAATCATGATTCGAAAGACACGTAGCGCCATTTATTATCATAAAAACGTTATTGTCGTTTTGCTCGGGAACATTTTTTTTTCGGGATTGAGGTACCTTATAATGTCCGTTTCTGTACACCTGACAACGTATACCTATGCAAAATTCCAGGATACCTAATCGTTTCAGTGGTTTAGGCGTGAAAAGGTAACAAACAAACAAACTTTTACTTTCGCATTTGTAATATTTATAGTTAAGATGTTTATCCACAAGGCGTTATTTTAATGCGTAAATCTCGTAAATTTAACGCAATAAAGTTTACATGATAATTTGATATAAAACTTGTATTTACCTTCGTTTCGCTTGTTTTCCATTGAGTGATTGTAGGCTCGTAACGTATAATTTAATAGGAATCATCCCTATTTAAGTTTTATGTCTTCGAAAAATGACATAAATGTCGAATATTACGCGCGAACATAAAACTGTCATATGAATAATGTTATTATTGGTTTTTTTTTCTCAAAAATATGTTAGTAGATATTAACGTAATCAATTTGGTTTTAAATTGCTGCGTAATTTTAGTGTTTTTGCGAATACAATGTAGGTACCTAACTCCATTTGACTTAGCTTTTGAGACTCTGATAGATACCGATGAATGATTGTTTTTAGGTCTTAAAATCTTTTCTGAGGGCAATGGCGTCGGCATTGACAGCCCTACTCAAATAAATTCTGATTGAAGTGATTTTAGTATCTTTACAAGTTGACGTGACTAGAGATAATGGTAGCCAGTTTTCCATCAAGGATACGTTGCTAGGAATGTTAGTAGAATGCTATTAATTTTTCAAGTTCACACATGCACATCTACGCAAAGTGATTACTTTTTTTTGCGCATGTGTGCTCATTGTCGGATCGCGCGTCGGCGTCGACGCCCGCGCAGTACCGGATCCAATGTCACCTCCCCAACCTTGCCGCGGCGGGTTAATCTTCAGGTTGATGACCGGTTCTATAGATTAAGTACCTACAATGTATAGGTTACGAATAACGACACGTAAACGAATACATCCGAAACACGGTTCGTGACACGTGCCAGGCTGAAAGAGCGAGACAAAAAATTCGAAAATGCCTAAGATGGAAGACCCGAATAAAAAATCGATAAGATGAAAAAAAAATCGATATGGGTCTCGATTTTATTTCATTTTCCTTTTGGGAAGAAACCAAATTAGAGGGACAAACTCGATTTAGGTAATTGTCACCTTCAGAATGTTGGTCTGTTGATCCCTCAAACAATAATTAGTCCCAAACGTGAACGGACGTGATGCAGCTAAATGCTAAAATAATATCAAGGTGATAGTACTTCAGGAGGCAAGTCATCTCCGAACAATTGTCCTAAAAGACTTATCAGAGATTGTTAGAAGTTTTCGTGATGGACGATAAGACTGTTCGCCATTATAATCTTAATCAGTTCATTAACCTGTCGTTAGTTTTGATTCAGAGTTGCACTGGGGAGCCTTTGTTATCTATAGATAGGTAGGTACTAACGGCGGCGTCACGATCTTGTAGAAGGTCTAGGTAGGTAGGTAAGTACTACTGGTTTTTTCAATGGAGCAGATTTTTAAATTTTTGAGAAACATTGAAATTTTACTAAGAATTTATAGACGGAATAATGCGAACAAAATCGTGATCTATTTGCAAGAGCCAACTGGTTGTTGTCAGTACAAGTATCAAACTTTTGTACCGACGTGACAGCAGCAAACTTGGCAATTATATCTCTTTGATTAAAGACCTCACTTAAAGCCTAGTCACAGGATTACATTTTTATGACATGTCGTCTATACAGCTTCTGCAAAGCATCTAAAATCTCTTTGTTTTCAGCATATCCTAGAATCATCTGAAAATAATTTAATTTCAGGTGAACTTTTCAGTCTAGTTCTTCGAATTATTTGTTGACTAATGGTCACGTCCCACTTCCTGATAATACGGTAGGAGTAACGTTGTAATTAACACTAGTTTTTTCCCCACACTATATTCTTCCCCAAATATTCAATGGACCATTATGTCTTCATCTAATCGCTTTGTTGTACATGATTAATCACACCTTTAAATAACTTTCGTACCTTTTTCATAGCGATCTAGGAATGCAAGAGAAACGTTTCTTCATTAGTCATTTACCTTTCCGCGTTGTATGAATCAACTGAAGAAGACGGGTTGCTATGGAAATCGTATCTCGTGTAACCATCGTTATTTTAAGCGTCGATTTTTCTTCTTCTTTCAAATGTACTTATTGTCAAGGTCTCCTCTCTATGTGCCCTGTTTATATAAGAAATACGAATAATTTTGTATAGGCTAAATGCTCGATATTACAAAGAATTGATTTTATATTTGTGTTATATATTACTTCTAATGGTTGAGAAGGGTCTACGGTGCTACGCAATGGAATCTATACGCGCTATGCGTTGTAGTGTGACTGAAAATAAGACATTGTCCTGAATCCATTGTACTAAATCTGTCGGTATAATATAAAAACCCGCATCAAAATCTCTGCTAGTTAGCAAACGCATGACCAGATACTTCTTTTATTGTAAGTATTAAAATCTGCGAACTCCTAGTTTCACGCAGAACGTACGCCCAAAGGTTAGACAGGTCAATCACCTCTGCTATCTTTAGGAAACCGGGTTTTAGGAGTATGACGCTATCAGATTAGTATCATACGTTTAGGTACGAGTTAATGCAAGCCAAGCCCATCGATTAGGTATAATCCCTTACTATTTAATACGAAAAATGTCATCTCTGTACTAATACTAAGTTTAGTGAAGGATTCAAATACTGTAATTATATTTGGAATGCAGTCTTAGCAGTTTTTTTTGTGCGCATCGTGATTCGTTCAGTCAAGGCCGTTCGTTCTCAAGTTTAATTCGGCATTCGGCTCCAATCGGTTGCTATCGGCTACCGTATATTAATTCGACACTATTAATGTATAATTCAACGACTGTTTTATTGCTTTCGGCTGATATTAAATCAAGTATGCTTGTAATCCAAATGGCAGTTAATGATAGGCTAGAGCCGAACGTAAAAAAATATATAGAACTGTGAAATTAATAACAAAGATATCATTAAAACCAAGAAGGCAAGCTAATAAAATAAAGACATTAATGAATAAATTTGAAAAGAGGATCACACTTTAATTCGTTACTGAAAGTTGTTTTGTAATGCAATAGTGACATACAGGATGTAAACAGACCCTTCACGAAGCTGTCAACCAAGCATTCTGTACATCAAACTAAGTAACGCTATGTATTTTTTTTTGCTGAGAAATTACTTTTTTTTTGTGCTGAAAAATCACGTTTTTTGCTAAGACTCGATGTTACGCACTTAAAACATTGTGTTGATGGATGGATGGATTGAATAGTACGGGAGTCGTGAAGGTGTTCAAAGTAAAAATCATACATTAGTATGATTTTTACTTTGAGATTACTTTGTGATGAACACCTTCACGACCTTGTTTTTAATAAAACATGTATTTAAAATAAAATGTGTAAAGGTTGAACCCATTGCGGGTATTGGATATTGATCTCTGTAACTATTAGGTTCCCAGGTATGGTATAGAACAAAAAATTATCTTTCAGCTTCGTTAAGAGTCTTTTTACACCCTTTATAGCATCATACCTGTAATCTTCGAAGGATTGGGTAGAGGTGTAACTAATAGTACCTACACCCATATTTCGCCAATTATGTTTAAGTCCCATATTAATAGCAATGTTTTGCAATAATAATTATAACCAAATTAATTATTGCCCAAAATTAAATTACCCTTTGCGTATTACCCAATTGCACTTTCCAAACAGAAAAATCCCTCTATTCCCTCCTTTTGATCCTCGGAATTAAACTATAAGTTCATATTTAAACTTCGTTGACCACTCTTTATTATTCAACACTAATTTCTCGCAACAGTCATCACTAAATAATTCACCTATAATCCTACCATTTGCTGACCATCAAGGCCTTTACGGAAAGTTTTATTGAAATGCTGGTTAACCGGATAATTTCCACAATTAACATGAAGACGTTGTTACGAATGCATGCTGATGTAACATGCAGCGCGAGCTAGATCGTCCCCCATTTGCATTAGACGTCAATGTCTTAAAGAAACCTAATGGATGAGCTTGGATTTGTTTTAAAATGAAGCTACCGTGGAACTGTCTGAAATCTGTCAGGTAGCAGAAGAAATAGCATTAGAATTGGCTTTAGAATTAAAATTATCAAGTTTTCAGTGAACAAAAGTAAATTTGATGACTGAAACTAAATACCGTCCCTTTTCTACATGCAACATGTAACACATTTACATATCAAAATTCTCTGGTCCATGTGTAAGAAAACGCCTATACACAAATATATTTTAAACATATAGGATTGAACGTTATCATCTGGACGGCTTAGTTTTAATTCAACATTTTCCGCGTGCACTACCACATCCGCGAGTGCTCAGTGCTATTTATAACTGCGTGGTCGTCGAACAGTGGATAGCCGATCGCAATGTATGCAAATGGTCTCGTAGCACAGGTACCGCGGAAATCTTTAAGTGCTGCCGACTATTAACGAATAGGACATACGCCCGGATCTTGAAAAAAAGCGCAGTTTACGTACTACCGTTGCAGTTTTATAGCCGCCAACTAAAGATCCTTATCGTGAACTTGTAATAAGAGGACACATTAAATAAAATAGCTCCACAGTCCACTCATAAAGACCAGATGACCAAGCAATTTTTTCTCCCCATAAAGTGACCCAACTGAACTCAAAAAAAGTGATTGTTTTTCTCGCTAAACTCACAATCACCAATAAATTCATCCAATTTAAGTTTGCTCACATCAACAGTTTTAACTTTTATATGAGAAAATGACAGTCAAATTAAATCGGGAGTTAACATAAAAATTTACACGGAACAAGTATAAAACCGGATACGCATATACGCCCGGGTCGAGCACAATAAAAAGAGTTGCCATATTTCGCCAAGTTCCAACTTGTTATGATCAGAAGGTAGAATGCGATCTGCGATGTGAAACGCGCGTTGTGATTGTGTAAACTTTTAAATCGCGCTTCTGTAACGTCGCAGCAAATTCCCGTCAATAAAGCTTAGACAAAAATATAATAAGTTGAAAGTTTTGTCCGATGAATTTCAAAAGCGTTTCACACGAGTGCAATTTGTACAAGTTGTTAATAACTTGTGATCCTGTGACGATTATAATTGTGTATTTGGCATTAGAGTCCGTCAGGAGCTAACTCCGCTTATTGATGTTTGTGATTTCGAACAGCTTGTGTGGCCGAGGCTTTACTTCGCTAAGTACGGATCGCATTTAGCGTTCTCTTTTTAAACTTTACTCAGTTTCTTTTTGCAGTTTGTCGAAAGTTTTCCTTCCTGTAACATTTTACCGTAGAGCAGTTTCCACGGGGGCGATCACATCGAGTTAATAAGTTCCCGTTTCGATGGCTCCTACGTTTTAAACTTTTAGGATATGAGATAACAAGCTAAGAAAGGGAGACGCCGATTTGGCTAAGTCCACTTTAAGATCTCAGTGGATTACGTTGTTGCCTTCGGTGAATTGGAAAATCTTTTCTTTTGGACAAAAGCTTGTTAAAACATTGTTCGCAACTTTTACATTATAATACAAGCACATTCATATTTCAAAATTCACATTTTCGAATCTGAAAATGTTACACAGTAATTAACGCGTTGCACGTGGAAATATTTTGATTATAAGTTTAAACGAGTAAAAATGCGGAGATAGATTAGATACTTAAAAAGGCACCTTTGAAACTATTTTATTTTTTTATTTTACTATCCCCTTTTCTAAATACAATAGTATCTATCAATAGGCTACAATAGAATCTACCATCTAATAAAGGTAAATCATCGTTAAACCGTCTCCTATACAGTCATCTATCTAAACTGTCGCCATTTTGTTATATTGGAAAGTAAGTTGTCGGAATTTCGCGAAGTTTTCGCGGAAAATTCCAATGTACTTCGGCTGAGACGACGGGCGCCGTCGACTGACGACAGCCGAATGAATGAGCAAAGGATCCGAAGATCTACGATTGGAACTCGATGCTCTCTATATTTTCCAACATTGTTCGTCCTTTTCTAAAGACATAGAATAGATAAAGTGAGAGATAGTCATCTTACGCGAGATTCCTAACGAGTTTGAAGCTCATAGTAGTCTTTAACTTTTCGTGCAGGCTTTGCAGTTGGGATCCATTATAATTAGACCTATTTCAACCTTTATTTGACAAGGTAATTAAATTAGATTAGGCCTTGCTGTTTCGGCATTTCTTTGAATGAAATAAACGCGTTTCCTATATTTTAGTTTACAGTGCAATTTCATCTTAGGTTCAAAAGTATTTTAATTAACCTTTTCGTCTTTGTGAACGAATACAGACATCTTCTCTATACATTCACACATTTGATTTATTTCATTGAATACAAATGCTTGTAGGAAATGAGAATACATTACTTCGAGGAAAAATCTCCCTACAATAGTTTTGTTCTCACATCCCCCTCCCTTACCGATGGCTTGACAACTTAATTTTCATGATTTCTCCATATTTCCATCCAAGCGATTGAATTTGCTTAGCGGTTTTTGTGATACGAAATTTAGTTTCAAATAAAGAAATCGAATTATTACTGCGTCTTGCATTTATAGGTTGAGGGGTTCGTACTTAAAGTATCTATGTAAAATATGATACGATGTACAAGACGCGTATCGTATCCACAATAGAACTATAGAATATAGACAGACAAACTTACCTTCTATTTCTTACCTTATTTATCCTTACCTGCATCAATTGAATACAACAGTAGACACTTCCTATTATATTCATAACTTATTCATGAACAAAGTTACCCCCAACATTGTACTAGTTGAACAGTTTACCTGGCGAGTGAAAGCCGGCGCCCGGGAGGCTTTCATATTTTTTCTGTTCCACACCTAAATAATCCTGGAACCTAATAGTTTTCACCTATTACCGCGGCCGGCCGAAATTTATCGCTTTCGACTGTTGATTTATCTGTGAACGGACCGGATTAACTACCGCTAACTTGGCGATAGTTAAGACTGCTATCTCTGGTGTTTCAGGGCGAAAGCTCTTTCCTTTTATCTAAATTGGTCCGCTACCAATAAAGATTCGCCGACGACTGTCGTAAACCATTCTCCCCATACGCTTCATTATGGGGCAAACTTTCAGATATGATGGAACAATTTTATTGTCCACCGATGTCG
Organism: Xestia sexstrigata; assembly: GCA_941918905.2. NCBI lineage: Eukaryota > Metazoa > Arthropoda > Insecta > Lepidoptera > Noctuidae > Xestia > Xestia sexstrigata. Next base: position 11,425,772 of record OW799212.2, on the reverse strand, counting down.
CGAGATCTCTATCGGTAATGGGATTTGGTGTCGTGAGTTCTGCTGGCGCGATCGGACACCAGTTTCACCGAGATTTAAAATGTCAAGTTGCGAACTGCTAGACTGCAACATTGTACCTGCGTGCTATTATAGTTTTGTTCGCCAGAGTAAGTCGCGAAATTTTACATAAAGTTTGTAACGTTACAGGATCCTATCTTTTGTAGAGTATTTTAACTTTAAATGTTCCAAATATTTCAGCGTTCTTACTGTTCTTTGCTCGCGTTCAGCGATTTTATACATTGTACTAACAAGATGAATAAATATTGAAACTAAGTACTGTAACGGTATGGCTATTGGTATTTGCAAAAGGAATTTGAAATAATAAAATGGAAAATTAACTCTTATCTTAGGAACGTATTGATTGTTTATGGCTCAACGATTGCAATAGTAAGTTGAAAATTGATTAATAAAGAGAAATGATTAAACTTAACATAATATTTCTGACGTACAGAATTGGGAAGTGTGGCAGAAAAAAGGGGAGGCTGGGTATACCCCAACAGTGGGTGATTCCGGGCTGATATGATGACGATAGTGTATCTCTAGCCTAAATCAAAATTTACGAAATCAAAAAAGTAAAAATCTCTATAAGTATCACTTTAGTGAAAACAAATGAAAAATGAATGAAATTTACCAAACTTAGTTATAAAAGGGTTAGAAAGGGTTTTACAATTCCACCCTAATGTAAAATAGATTTGTGCGCCAAAGATGTATAAATCTCGTCCTAATTGAATTTGTCATAAAAAATTAAAGTTTCCCCGACTCCCAGGGCCACATTTCACCAACTAGTTTGAATCCATTCTTCTTTGAAGGGAACTTGTAATTCATTGTGAGTGCTAAGTTTGTTACGACCATTCCACATACAGAACTTTGTCCCCTGTTACACCTATGCTTGTGTAATCGTTTTAACTGAAACGCATGTTTTTACTTTATTGCTCAAAGATAATATAATGTTGTTTTCAGGGTTATGTTATGTTATCATCATCATGAGAAAACCAGAGCATGCCTGAGAGGTATTTCTTGATGGGATGTAAAGCCAAGTCAGAGACACATGGGTAACTTAAAAACACCAGGTTAGGCACTAACCACACGATTAAGATGCTGACACTTTATTCCATGATGACTCGTAAACGCCTGAACTAATTTCGATGTATCGATAGCCGTCTGTGTCGATAGCCGTGTGGTATCCGGCAGAGTAGAATAGAACCAACCCATTACACTCACGGGTGTCGTTTATGGCTACTAATGTCTGAAGCACCTTGCGCCTCCGTAAACCAGAGAATGGGCAGCAGCGTCTTCTGTTAGTCTTTCATCACTGCGATCTCCAATCCGCCTGCCAAGCGTGGAGATTACGACAAATTATTCCCATCATGGGAGAGGCTTATGTCCAGCAGTGGACGTTATGGGCTGTTGTAGTAGTAGTAGTAATTTCGATGTATAACATGGTATTCTTAATAGATTTGTTTTTTTTTTGTCTTATTTGGCATTTAGCAGATAAAAATTGTTTATAGATCAGGCTTAGTGATGTCTTACTTTTCTATATCGACGTCAATTCTACCGATACGATATTTTGAGGTCAGACCATTATCAGAGTGTGTTATCACAAATATCACATGCTATGATTGATGGCTTACTTATGATGATTTGATAAACTTAAGACTAGTATTATATTATGTTGTCTTATGATTTTATAACAGGTCTTGATATTTATTTTTAGATGACATCTATCAGGTTCTAAGACCTTGTCTTTCTGATGTCAATATGCGACGTTTATCGACAGTTAGGTGATACGTCTTATTCGCCTTTCTAACTGAATACCATAGAAATGTAGACTGTCTGGAACCGTTTACCGAAGCATTTTATTCTAATGCACCTTCATGTCTTCACCGCCCGAGAATACTCTCGTATTGCGGGGAATTATAATCATGAATGTTACGTGATCGATATATTTTGGACTAGCTATTGCCCGCGACCTTCATTCGAGTGATTCCACATTGCTTCCCTTTTTGAATCGGATTTTGTTAACACCTTCAAGCCTTTTTTTTATTTTGCACGGAACTCTAATTTTTTTTTTAATTAAAGTAGCCTAAGTAAGACCTTATAACATCAGCTATCTGCAAGTAAAAGTCCCGTCAAGATAGGCTCAACCGTTTCGGAGATTAGTCGGAGCAAACAGACCGACAAAAAATTTTAATAAGAAGGATAAGTGCCGTATTTTTTTTTTAATATAATTATGGATTTAGTAAAAAGCTGTTATTTTAAGAATACAAACATACACTTCAATTTAATTTATTTGTGTAGATGATGGGGTTCGAATTCTGTGAGTTAAGCGAGTTTTTCTAAAATTGCTCCTATTTATATAAAACAGGGTAAGTAGAACCAACGTTATTCAGGATTATGATTCGAAGTAAATATTAAGGTCAGATTTTTGGTTTTTGAAATAGGTTTTAATACCTAGTAAAGTAAAGTAGTAGATTTCGAGGGTTATTTGGCTCTTTAGTAAACTGATCCCACACAGGCGAATCCCGCAGGATCAGTCGACCTAATGAATACCACCCCCATAACTAAAATAATAGCGGTGCGCCACAAACAAAATGAAAAGAGAATATTACCTTTTTTCTTTCAATCACCAAGCACGTGTTTATGGCAGCTTGTCAATGACAATATGTCTCCTTTGTGTTACAAGGAGAACCATTGCCGTGGTGTGTCGCTGGATTTACTCACGTGTATACTAGTAAGTAGTTTGTATAAACATTATGCGTTTATTATGTACTGTTACTATTATCACAAAATAATTTACACATACATTACATTTCTGTGGAGGAATAATGCAAAGTAATAATTCAATGATTGTTAGGTCTATGTAGACATTTGCATTTTAATAGATAACATTATTGCTTTGACTGCCCCGTAGGTCGAGTGGTTGCAGCATCAACCGACCATGTAAGATGAGACTTCAACATAAGTGGTGAAATGTGGGTGTAATACAATTGGGTACACCTTTGCCTAACCCTTCGGGGCTTACAGGTGTGATATTGTGTGTAGATAACGTGAGTATTTCGATACACGGTTATGACCCTCAAGACTTGGGGGTCATAATGCACGTAATTTTTAACACCTATTCCCTCCTTAAGAGGGCCCTTCCCGGCGCGTCTATCGTCAACGCGAGCATGGTCGAAAAGCTTGTTGTTTCATCCAGAGCCATCGCGGCGATATTTTTTCAACTGCTCTGTCTTACCTAGCCCCGACCCCGCACTACTCGTCACCCGCGCACCTCATACCGACTAACGCGAGGACATTGATCGAAAAATAGTGTTCGAAAATTTATAAAACTTGTTCCAGGAAATACGTGTTTTTAAATAAGTCTTACAAGTTTGTGAAATAAATATTTGTTATTTAAAATATCCACTATATTTGCAAGGCTTCTATCAGGCTGCTATTTTAATGGCCAAAGTTGAGGTAAAATTTGAGAAAAACAGCAATTTTTGGAGGATTATACTGAATTTGTTCCTACAATTTTATGTTTTTTGCTTCGATAGAAGCCTAGATATAGTGCACAAGATACTTATCAGTTCAAAAAATTTAAAGATATATGTGTAACAACTTCATAACCACGCACGAGCGTTTGTCAAAATTCTCGCGAAAAGTATGGCGGGTTGGCCGCTCTTAAATCTTCAGATTATAGTTACAAATAATAGCTTTTAATGAAAGCATAAATTGAACGCCCTAAGTATATAAATTCTCAGAACCTATAAATTATGTCACTAATAAAAAAAACTCAACCCATTAGTAGGTAACTCTAGGTCTATACAATTTCAGTTGCCAAGAAATATAATACAAAAAAGCTACACACAAAACTATTAATTAGTTTTTACTACAGCAAAGACATACGAACAAAATCAAGAATTTCATAAGCAAATTTAAAGGCACGTCAAAGGATCCTATCGTAAAAAGTTTAGCTATTCCAGGAGTTTACGTATTTCGTCCCAATTACCAGTTGAAAGAGTGCCAGGCCCAATAAATCAGGGGACGTACTCCGACGTACCTTCGTATTCCTGTGACATTGTAACTTGTAACTTTGCTACAGTTTTATACGACAGAACTATGTCAATCTAACTTTTAAGATTATCACTTCCGCGTTCGCCTACACGCTACCTTACCTGCTTGTTTATAGGGTTGAAAGTAAGCACGAATCCTCGCTATAAATATTATTTTTTATGATTGCGTACTGAAGGACCAATTCGATCTCGTCATTATCGTACAGAAAGTTTTGATTTGGTAGAATTTCTTTCTTGGAAATACCCAATTAGTAATACCTGTCTCCTATATTTTACATAACTAAATAGATAAGTAGGAAGTATGGTATGAATTACATTCATAGCATTCCTCAGTTCAGGTCCAAAGTCTGAACATAAATCAGAGAGTCCAGACGTATTCTCGGTAAGTGTGATATCAATTGCATCAAATGTGTGAATGGTCGTCAGGGCAGCCCTACCTTTAAGGCAACCGTCCAGTGTTGCCATGCTAAGCTATGAAATCGCTACAAATTTTCGTTTCAGTGTTGAACGTTCTTTTAGTTTAGTAGGTTTTTTGTTGCAAGCTTTGGATTCTAGTTTTTTTTTTACTTGTTAAGGTGTAATAGGTGGATCTTGTAACTTTTTCGGAAAATCGGTGCCATATTTTTCTTCTAGAACTTAGAACAAGATAAGAAACTTGCTTTGAGATTTCTAACTATTCATAAATACATTTTTATTAGATAAGCAGGCAGGTAAGTAAACTATCTTAACTCTGGCGGATATTTTCTCTAAATCAGAAAATAAGACCCAGAATGAACATTTTCTTTTCAATAATGGACGTTCTTGCCAAGTTTATTAGTCTCCGTTAGCCAACGCGAATGAAAATGATTTTCCGTAGCGTAGCGTAGCTGCCACTGGAAGGTGATCTCAAGCCAGTGGCGTCAGTGTGGCGCGCGTTCCCCCCGCTACCGAAAAAAGTTGCAAGTCGATGGGCGGCGCCGGCGAACATTCAAATTTATCGATTGTCCCGCGCGCCTCATTACAACATTCCTCAAAACTTACCCACTCACCAACTTAGCCCTTTAGCCCCACCACTATAGCCACATTACTTTTTATACCCCCACCGATGAAGGCCGTTTTTTCATCGTCAGTTATTATTGTCTGTTAAACTTTAAGTGCTTGGCGGCTAACTTTCGATGTCTTCGTGATTTACGACGAGCCGTTTCGAAGTGTTTTATCGAGCATAAATGTAAGTTCGCTACTTGTTGAGACTGAAGGTCGAAGCGGGTTATGATCGTAGTATTAGTGGGTCAGTGTTTTATAGGCAGCTTCAATGCGTTGGATGGTCTATTTTCGTTAGTATCGTATGGTGTAAATAGCGTCTAATCCCGTAACACTATTATAAGTCGTCGCATGGAATTCATACGCTGAAAACCGTTCGTAATTTGAAATAGTGTTAAGTGGAGGAACGAAGGCCATATATCTAGTGAAGGAAGGAGCGATGTCGTCGAACAGTAGTTTCGCATCTGCGGGTGTGGGGGGGGACAGTGAGGTGGGGGGGCAATGATCCATTAATCTGGCAGAAGCCCATGTGGCGCCACCGACGTACCTGGCGACGCGACGCACGGACGCCTACCTAACGACACAGATCGTACATTTTCAACATGTGCAAATATGTATAAAATAAAAATTTATTGAGTGCCACACTCTATAAGGAAATTGACGTTCATGCGATCCGTTTGATGGATTAATCGTGTAGGCTTCAAGTATTGTGTTTTGTATTTTATTGTTGCAGGTTGTTCAGTTGATCAGTAGAATTTAATATTATAACATCATACTTCTCCTACCTTTATTCCAATTTATTTGGGGTCGAGTTTATATATAAGACAAACAAATATATTTGTTTATATTTTGTTTAAAGTTCTGGATAACTACTTTATTAAATTGTATCTTGTATTTACGCTAAGCCGAAGAATTTTTTTTTTAGTATACTTACGAACTTTTTTTATACGAAGATACGAACAACCATATAGAAAAATATTTAATTTTCATAATGTCCATAAAACGCGATTCTTCTGACAAGCCATCAATCCGTCCCTCCCCATAAATATGAAGTCAGTAAAATCGTCAGAGATGACGCATCTACGTTATTACTCCGCTAGGCGTAGTAGCGAGCTCCTAACTACCGCCGAGCTACTTCCACTTTCTCGTGATCCCGGATATCATTCCGGGTAAGGCTTTCCGTCTATTTATTGCTCATACGTAGTACTACCGACTCACATGAATACGAACCATGGCCTCCGTACTAGGTTAATGAGGCATCATGCCGCTACTACGAAACCTCGTGTACCTACCCGTACGCTTCAATAAAATCCTATCACCAACTACACTATTTTTAGATGTCATACTGATATTCTTAGAGAAATAAATGCACAGTTCCCTTAACAACTGTAGCTCCGGTAAAACGGTATGATAATTGTGGCAATTTACGGAACGCAATTCACTAAGTGGAATATTTTACTTATCCTCCAGGCGTTTCGCAAGGCACGACTACCTACCAGCTTATACATTGAGATGAATTGCGGGCATTCATTACTGTACACGCGTTCCTATTAATGTATATAGGTAGGGAATCGTTCACTTAGCGATGGTATTGTGTAAATCGGCTGTTTTGACGCGATGCGTGTAGACAGCATTATCTGTCAAGGTGCCCGATTTTCATACAGATAAAATCGACGCGCTAACTTATCGTCCATTCCCCATGTGAAATACGAGCTCTTTTCTAGTTTGTACGAATTCGTATGCGAGCGTGTAGCATGCAGGGTGCATCGAGTTATAGGACACGGAAACAGTGGCGTCGCCGTCATCCATGCACGGCAACTCCGACGCCATATTTCAATCGCGAAATTGACACATAGCCCTGTCGTAACTGAAACTTTTGTGCGAAAACTTCAACCTGGCATATTTACTTAAGGTATTCTTCTCGAAACATACCGATAGCTCTTGACGAGTGAAAACTTTTATTCATATAGATAGGTCATGCTCTAACCGGTGGAAGTTTTCACATAAATTGGCGGTCATTCGACGCGAATATGCTGACTGAGGGGGTAACAAATATGCCAACTTGGGTTGTTATAACAGCGATATGTAAGTTCTGTGATACTTCGCCATTAAGTTTATGGAAACGACGGTCGAGATTACATCACACTTTCTGAAAGCTTTATGTAATTCTTCTTTCTTCGTTATCTCTCAGGATAGGTACGGGAATAAAATTTTCCACTTATCCGAGTATTCACATCCGTCTATTAATCAAGAAGACAGATTTTATGGCAGTTGTAGAAATTCATCTTTTGGTTCGAAAAGCGAGTGAAAAATTCGAACGCAATCTGTCAAACTGCTCCCTAATTCTAATTTAATTAGCGGGGAAGTTTTCACGCGTGGGAGGAGACCGAACGACAATGACGCGTTAAAATGATTAATTTTTGTAGAAGCGCCTCTGATAGTAGTACGATCCCGAGTGCGCCTTCCGAACGAACGATTAATCTTTCTCTTTGCACCATTGTACTGCGATCCCGGTATTTTTTCTGTCTTACAATACCATTAAGAAACTGCCACGGCTAGTTGGTACTCCGCTGCTCTTCCCACCGTCTCATCGTTAGGCCCATTGAAGGATTGAAAAGGTGTTTGCGTTCGTCTGCGGCAAAATAGGTTCCCCTTCGGTTTTTAAAACGTTGTCTCGGAATCACTTAGGCTTCGATAGTTATTATACGGCGAGAATGAAATGTTTTAAACTTCCATCGTCATTCGCTAACAATAGATCCGAGGGAAATTTATACAGTCATTCCTTGTTCGTTCAATTGAAAGATTTTATTTAAAAGATTTTTTCTTTGGCGTCTGGACGTTTTTACGAGGTTTCTGTTAACGAATATCTGCTAAAGAAATGTGTTCTATTGCAGGTATGAATAAATTGGTAAATTCTTCGTTATAGTTGTCATAAAATCGCCCTGCAAGGCATCTTAGGTGGGGTCAAGAGCATGATGTGCAGATGTCGAATTTAGATCTGGGAACTCGCCAACTGTTCCGGATTTGTACGGTCGTCTTGCATAAATTAAATTCGCTTTTTATTTTTAATTAAATGCAATTACACTTCATCGAGTTTACAGTACAGTGTTAAAATAAACATCTAATTAGAATAGTTCGCTCGCCATTGGTTAGACGAGGTGATATTCATTTTATTTTATATCGTTTGTCATGTCACTAAGTTTGACTATGTTAATGATCTTTAAATTAAAAGTATTTTCGGTTTATGCGTCGAATAGAAATGAAGTATAGTCGAGGTAGACATGCTGTCACCAATTGTATTCCGTACCTACTGTAAATGACTTCATTGCTTCATTAAAGTATTCAATTAGGCACAAACCACACGAAAAAAAAAACAGGAGAATTCAGTATTTTTATGGATGTGTATGATAATTATTTCTTCCCTTTACCAAATATATGAAACAAAATATTGTTATAGGTAGTTTTTTTTCTTCCAGAGTGCATTCCTTGAGTCGCTCGTTGAAATGCATCAGTTATTCCGTGATTATGTCGGGTGAAGTCATTGGACCTAATTATAATTCGATATCGGTGCGGCACGGCCGAGGTCACTCGAGTGATAAGCGTTACTTCTACCCCCGCTACTAACGCTTAAGTGCTATTGAAATAAAAAATGTATTACAATACCTATAGAACTATTTTAGAGTGGAAGAAGTAGTAAGTTTTATTTTTTGTTTCGTCAACGAGATTTGGATAAAGGAAAATATGTTTCGGTATAATCAGCCTTTAATAGTCCCACTGCTGGGACACAGGCCTCCTCTCTATGAGAGAAAATGAGCTATATAAACCACTACGTGGGCCCAGTGCGGGTTGGTAGATGTCGCATGTCTTCGATGTTTCGGTTCTAGGACATGCCGGTTTTCTCACGATGTTTTCCTTCTCCGTTTTGAGAGCAGCGAGAATAAATTACACAAAATAATGAGCCTGCCTGGGTTCGAACCCACGACTTACTATTCGTAAGTCGGGGCCGCTACCGCTGCTCTAAAAGCTATGGTTATAGAATAATTAAAATAATTTAGAAAAAACTGATTGCAGAATCTTTTTTAGCTTTTGAATAAAGTGTTTCTTAACTTCAAACTCGAGTTACATTTGGGGGTTAAAAAAGACCATTCTGACTTGCAAAGAAAACCAACATAACACGAAATTGCTTGACACAAAAGCAGGAATAGGTAGGTATGACCATAAATACTTAATAGATGTTGATGCTGTATGAGGTGACCCCCTCTGATTTACGACTATAAACAGATAAAGGAAACATGATCTTGGTATCAAAGACCGTGATCTATAGGAGTAGAACGACAGGTTATCAGGAGTGTGTGTCTATTCATAATTATTTAATTAATCATTAGCTTCAATCACATGTTTCCCAATGACTAAGTCCGGAAAACAAAGATTTGTAGATAATCGCAAGAATTTAGACATTATTTTAATGTTTGATGACCAAAAATAGTCTAGACAGTGGCCATGCTACAAGGTTCAAAATTAATTAATTGAGACCTCAAAATTCTATTCACAAAAACTCAAATTGACGTCATTCTGTAGATACCTTACCTTTTGTTTTATTTTAAGGAATCCAATTACCAATTTTGGTTTAATTTTCAATTTAACCATGTATTGAATGCTCATGCATTCAGTAGGTACATTGTTTGCATTGTTAAAGTATTCATTTCTAGTCCTACTACCAACTGAAAATTAATTTATATTCTTTCTTTTTTAATTTCGCCTTTGGTCAACCTTCATCGTACAGTCAACAGCAGCAATCTTACTACTTTTCTAATTTCAAATGCTTTTTAGTCAATAACGACTGCAACATTGGGATAAGACCTATTTTATTTTTGCCATACTATGACGAAATAGGTCTTATCTCAAAGTAAAAACTGTTATTTTACGAACAGAAAATTGCTTTTGAATTTTGCTAAGTATTTGTACATTTTGTTGCTCGTGAATGTACATATTGGTGCTCGTGGCTTTATGTAGCTATACTTACATAATTATTTTATAGAGTGTCCTCGTGTTCTTTTGTTGGCAACATTTCTGTTGCATACGTCTATTCTACGTACATCTTACACCTCAGCTCCGTCCGGACATTAATCGGACCATTAAAGTGATTTATACAGAACCCAGATATAAATCCAAGAATCCGCGAGCATGCCTGTCGAAATTTTTCTTATTCTTTGCGTAATGAATGAATATTGTTACTTATTTGGGAAATGTTATTTGTTTTATTAGTAAAAATATGCAAGAAAACTCTGGTGAATTTTCTTCGATTTTTCGTTTCGATTCTCGGTTTTTTCGATCTTCTAGAGTTAAATAATGTCCTTTATATTTATGACATAATCCTTATAAGATGAGGCATTATTTATGCTTACGTAGTATTACAAATAAATCGAGGAACATGCACCAGGACTGAATACATAAAAGTTTTTTTTTACAAACCACTGTTTAATATTCTCATCTTGTATTGAAGGTAGATTTATTTATGTTATATATAAATACAAAGCAGATTCAAGAACAATGACATTAATTTCATACACTCAAAATTCATGACAAATTATCAAAAGTTAAACAAATTAATTTTGTAAAGGTCTATCTTCAGTTGATGAAGTACGCATAACCTTTGTTTTCTTGATCCGTGACGAGTTTCTTAAGAATGGAAAATTAGCAAGTATAAGTTTTAAATCTGGGTCTGTTTGCTCTACACTCAGACAACTGTGAAAACGTTATTTAAGTAAGGCAATATTCAGATGAGGAGAAAATTTCCACGAAAACTTAATAAGGACTTTATTCTCTTGTCAATTCTGGACCACAGTTTTCGTTCATTAGAGTTCCTTTATTCCGTTATAACTGTTGATCCGAAGGAGCTTAAATAGAACAATCAGACAGGTCACCTGGAGAATTGTTGTACATATTTCGGTAAGTCAAATTTCTCAGGTGAGCACGACAAATGACTCGTAATGACGTATTCAAATCAGGCCGACAGCGGGATCCGACCTCAGAACAATCGAATTACGAAAATTCCAATGTTTTATTAAGTTAAACTTTGCTTCGGCAGCTCTAAGTGAATTTATTCCTACTTAGTTATCGGCTCGGGAAAAGTCATCTTGCTAACGTTTCGGTAAGTTGAATAATTAAATTTGTCAGTGGCGGTTGACACGTCACCGGGTTTCTTCCAAATTTCTTGGGGCCGTCACGTTTGCGGCTCCCCCGGGGCCGACGCCCCTTATTGTGTAATGCCGATTCTCTAATTTGAATTATTTATTATTTGATTTCACACTTCGGGAATATTTCGAACGCTTTATATTTTTTCTTTTGCCATTTCATCAATGCAGACTTTGATTTCTTTGTATCGAATATCGATTTGGACTGTTGTAATTAGGTGGCGGTTTTGTTTCTCCATTTGATGTTTGGTTGGAATGAATTCTCCAATAATATACCTATATTTTAACACTGTTTTAAGTTTTCACGGTTTACAACTAAACTTAATATTGTCACTTACGGGATATCTTCCGTGATTGGTAATTGTTATTGTTGTTGTTTGTTGTTGTTATTGTTTCTTGTTGTTTATATTCTTATTACAATAGTCAATTGATTCAGTTACATCACTTAACTCTTCGACTTGTAGATGGAAAGCGTATTCTTCTTCGAATACTCTCACCTCCTGCCGTGTTGTACCCAAGAGACTAATACTGAGAGAATTTAATTAAGTGGATGGGCAACTTTTATCTTGATTACATGATTATGGCATTAACGTTCTAAATTCATAGTGATGAATGTAGCTACAATCTCCTTAAACATTATGTCTTAAAAATGTATTGATATACAATTTTGGTCCTTATACTCATATAAAGACCAATTTATATCCTACTTAGCTAGCTATATTATACTATTATGTATATTATATAAACATAAATATATACACATATTATATTATTATTATTATTATTATACAGGGTGTAAACAACCTCATCACGAAGCCGTCAACCAAGCATTCTGTACATCAAACTAAGTAACTTTACGCAAAAATTGTTGCTGGGAAATGACTTTTTTTTTGGGGTGAAAAATCATGTTTTGTGGTAGAACTCAATGTAACTCATTCAAAACATTGTGCTGATGGATGGATTGAATAGTACGGGGGTCGTGGAGGTGTCTAAATTAAAAAAAAAACTTGTAAAAATCTAATATTAAAAAATTGATTTTAAAAAAAAACTTGTCAGAAAGTTGGAACTTTGACCCCCGATATCTCCGTAACTAGAAGGTTCCCAGGTATAGTGTAGAACAAAAAAATGATCGCACCGACGAGTACAATAAGTACCTTTCGTTTTCGTTAAGAGGTGTTTTACACCCTTTATTATTATTTAATTATTGCTGCTTAGCTTCTGTCTAATAAAAACTACATTGTTTCTTAATATTATTTTCTCTTATAAAATTTGAATTATCGTGCAAGTAGGAGCTATGCTCACCTACTTACCAGCAAAGTAAACACAGGGATGGGAGGTTCAGGTTAGTAAAACTACGTACAATGTATATCGTACGTTCGGTAGCTTCCATAATTTCATTCATCTAATAACAGTACTAAATTTTTATATGCGCATACATTCGGTTGTGACGCATTGTCTGAGGACCGAACGAAGGACATAGGGGAGTTACTATTTTACACTTCCATAACTTTCATTGAATACAGGGTGTAAACAGACCCTTCACGAAGCCGTCAAACAAGCATTCTTACATCAAAATAAGTAAGTCTACGCAAAAATGATTGCTGGACTGAAACGACTTTTTTTTTTGGGGGTGAAAAATCATGTTTAACGGTAAAACTCAATGTAACGCACTCAAAACATTATGCTGATGAACTCATTTAGCGGTAAACGGGTTATGGAGGTATTTAAAGTAAAGTTATGACCTTAAAAACGAATACTTGAAAAAAACTTGAGAAAAAGATGGAACTTTGACCTCCAATATCTCCTTAACTAGTAGGTTCCCAGGTATAGTTCAGAACAAAAAAGTGATCGCAATGAGGGAGAGAACAAGTGCCTTTCGGCTTTGTTAAGGGTCTACTTACACCCTTTATACCTATCTGTAAATATGTATACGTTTATTTAAAAACCTTTTTATACGTATAGGAACTACCGAGTTCACTGAGGGTCGACCACTTTTGAACCTTATTACTTAGGGCATAAGGGTGAAAAGTAGACTCAGTGAACTCGGTACTATTTAGGAACTTCTGAGAAAACCAAGCGTCTAGTTTTCCAATAAATAGGTAGCTACCTAATTGAGATAATACCCTATTAAGATGCGTAGGTATCAAAATACTCAACATGGATTCTAAGAAACTGGCAGGTATTATAAGAATAAATTAAATACGTAAATATTTCCCGAACTTTTTCAATAATTCCTTCAATTATTATTCCTTCAATTGTATTCTACTACGCACTATCATTGAGGATCTACCGTTTCAATAAGAATATTTCCGTATAAAATATCTAAACAGAGTAGAGTTTTGTAATACATTAAAATACGTTTTGAAGGTCCATCGTGTGTGCACCGAGTATGTCAACCTAAGAGAATAATCTCGCTGAATTATTCAACAATCGGTTATACCGTTGCTTCGTTTTCCACGTTTATTCGTACCAACATTTAGTTTTATTATGAAAGCGAAAATATATATATTCAGCTTAATTTGGCCATTAAATGATTTACAGAAAATTGGTGGTTAGATGTCTTTGTTTCATTTTTTACTTCTTTTTTATCGTGTGGTTAGTGCCTAACCTGGTCTCAGACTTTTTATGCCACCCATAGGCCTCTGACTTGGCTTTATATGCCGTCAAGAAATATCTCTCAGGCATGCTGGTTTCCTCACGACGATGTTTTCCTTCACTGAAGCAAGTGATAATTATACAATACGTACATGAACCCGAAAAATCAGAGTTTTTACTGATAGAAATAACTTGAATAAAATCTTCAAAGTTCGTTAAGTAGCACCGGCGAACCATTCAAAAAGTTATCAGACCAAATCAAATTTATTTTACAACGTTCGTTTCCCGTTGACAACACCAAAACGGGAACGAAGTTAACTATCACGTCGTAACTAATCAGCAGGCTCGTCAATTGCTCTCAGAAAACAAGCGAGGGCTATAAAGAGCGGAAATCATAAGCCATAGCTCGAAGATTGCGCAACGCTATGTAATAGCGGTGGAAATTCGACAAAATTTAAGTCGGTGGAGCATTAAAGGGGACTGTAGACAGCGTAGACGGTTAATTCACCCCATAAGGGTCGCAGTGGCGCCAAAGATCCTGCCGTAGACAAAATTCTAAGTACGATGCCTTGCCCCGTTTTGTACGACGTTTGTCGCGATGTTCATTTCAGAAAGTGCTGGAATTGGCACAGTGCGATATATTCCTAATTTGAATCGTATCCACCCTGTATAATTAAAATTATACGTAGGCTTTTATAATTACAACTTTATTCAATACCGGTTTTAAATATAGATGCTTAGTTCTTAACTCGTTAATACGAGTGAGGTAAACAAGAAAGTAAGGGCAAGGTAATAAAAGTGAGAATGTGGGTTGTGTGCATTATCGTTTAAACACTGCAATTTACAGTGGTTGCGTGTAATTAAATGTGCATGAATGTGACCTATATTATTAACCCGTTTCGTATCTATAGTATAAGTATTTACTAGTTCCGAATAACTTGAGGATGGGTTGGGTTAATAAATGTTTTAAATCGAAATAGTTATAACGTATGGCTTACATTTGCATTAAAATGTGTCGATTATGTGAGAAAGCCTAATTTTCATTTTTTTTTTGTTGTCTCCCCAATTTTACACGCGACGAGATTTTTTTTTCATAAATTTTATAAATGTACCAACACAGCCTCCACAGATTTATAGTTGTGTACGTCAAGATACGACGCTTCGTGTCAGATTATATTCCTCGCATTCTTTGTACAAAGTACCGCATTCGGTACCCGTTCAATCTTCACTGGAGCGTGGAGAAATACGGCCGTATAAACCATAATATAAACCACCCAAAAAAAAAACAGGTAAATTACATGAAAAGCTACGCACGTGATATCACAGTAGCAGAAAATTCGATTAACTTAGTGGCCTGTCAGCAAACTATATATCTTTACTGCCCATAAATTATATTCCTGAAATTATTATATCGGATACATTGATATTGAGGCCTCTATAAAATAAATATAGGATGGGGGTTTTGCCTATATTTATAAATAGGTTTGCCATAATAAATAAAACGAAATCCGCGTGAATTGGTACCTATAAAATAATTATCCTTGTTTGATAGTATACTATTATGGCGTTACATGAATAGGTTTCAAATTACGCAATCCAACAATTTTGCTAGCAGTTAATCTAAAATTGTAGACTATATAAGCGGTAGATATATTGTGTTATTTTATTTATTAAAACATCATTGTATCAAAAGATTCCAACAAAACTGAATCGGTAAAACCATAACTTATCACGAATTATCACGTTCCACTCGCTTTTGTAACTCGAAACTTCGCGTTTGGAGCGGGTCGAGATTTTATACATCGGTGACAGGGGCGCTCGAAGATCAACGCGGGGTTGTCACTTTTATAGCTCACGTAATTCATGGTAAGGGCTCTTGGCGACAAATCCATCAAAGCGTCGACAGGCCATTTGTTGCGTGTGTTTTCACGCTTGATAAATCGCGCGAGTTGTCCACATTTACTGGATTTATGTACACGTCCAATTGTTCTACATCACATAAACTTAATTGGGCGTACTTAATAAGAACACGTGCATTAATCATTAAATAATTTATCTGAATATGTACCTCCACTCCTACATTACTAACATTAATACGATTTTCTGGAAATAAAACATTGAGGGCAACACGAAATTCATACGACGTAGTTTGAAAGTCGGATCGGCATCCATCAAAGTTTTCCATAATAAAACGGGACATTGATAGTAGTATGGTATGGCAAGGGAACCAAACATGCTACCTACGTTGCGCAAATAGAAGAAACGGTTTCTTCTATCCATCGTCGCATACATAAAATTTGAGCGATTTACATAGTAGATAGAGGTATCCAGAATTTATGCATTCGAGCTGAAACGTTAAAATGACAGACATTCTTGTTAAACTACCCGTAAAAGTCCGTTAAAAATATAACATCGTCACGCTTGTTATCCCCGAAGAGTTAGGCAGAGGTGTACCTAATAGAACACCTATCATTTCGCCAGTTATGTTTAAGTTCCTTGTAATAGGGGGTAAGCCCATTGCAACACATTAGCCGGACACAAATCCAGACTCCATGGCTGCTACTGAGAAATTCCTGATGGAAAAACCCAATATCAATTTGCCCGACCTGAGAATCGAACCCAGGACCTAATGCACAGCAGTCGCGATTCCGACCA
The DNA here is from genome assembly GCA_941918905.2 of Xestia sexstrigata. Classification (NCBI taxonomy): domain Eukaryota; kingdom Metazoa; phylum Arthropoda; class Insecta; order Lepidoptera; family Noctuidae; genus Xestia; species Xestia sexstrigata. Next base: position 11,409,214 of record OW799212.2, on the reverse strand, counting down.
CTAGACCAACGAGGCAGTGAGCCGTTAAAACTTTTATAAAAAAGTGACGCTGTAGTTTTTTTTACCAGAATGCACGTTATGTGGAGTAGATTGTATTTACCATAAGTGGCACTTCTCACAGGTCCCGCAGATATTATTTATGGACTGTTTTATAGCTAAACTTCATTCGTTGCTGCGGTCGCTTTTATTCCTTCGACGGGAAAAAGTTGCGGGATTTTATTACCGGTGTGAGATAGGACACGTTATTGCACTAACTTTCAACGGTAGCGGGAATTAAAATTGTTTTTTTTTTTTATGGTCAACTGTGACCACGCCTTGATATCGCGGGATGTTCGAATTAATTACTTTTATTTTAGTGTCACTTCACCACAAAACCCTAAGATGTGAGATGGATTAATATAAAAATGCAAATAGATCTGGTTAAACCAAGTTTGGTCTTCAGTGATCAATGCAATGGTTTAATGGCAATTCGTTAATAATTCAATTAGCCCGCTACAGGATAAAATTGTATTTACCATTCGGTCTTACTTTTTTAATGATATTTTTACTTGTTTTCTGAAAACGGGCGGCCTCTTTTGACTGCAACTCTTGTAACTACTACATTCCTAGTACATCTGACAATGTTGGTGTTTAACTAACGTTCCTTTTCTTCTTTGCAGAATTCAATCAGACACAACTTGTCACTACACAACCGGTTCATGCGGGTACAGAACGAGGGTACAGGCAAGTCGTCGTGGTGGATGATCAACCCTGACGCGAAGCCCGGCAAGTCAGTCAGACGGCGGGCAGCCTCCATGGAAACGTCAAAATTTGAAAAGCGGAGAGGCAGGGTAAAGAAGAAGGTATGATTACCTTCGTTTAAAGCTTGGGATTTCCAGGATAGTGCTGGCCATATAGGGACCGTAATAATGGCTGTTATAAAAATAACGGCGTGGTATAGAAAAAATGATTCCTATAATGACGGGACCACTGACTTAGGAAACTCAAGCTTTAAAGTAGTGACATGCCAAAGCTAATTAATTAAAAAAAAACAGCTCTTTAGTATACGCGTAGATTTTGTAGAGAGAAATAATAAAGTAGTTGTTTCTTAGGAAGTTACAACATTTATTATTAAAGATCAACTTTTTCTTTTAAAGGCTGAAATATTAAGAAACGGTGCAACAGCAGACGCAACGCCCAGCCCCAGTAGCTCAGTGTCGGAAAGTCTCGACATGTTCCCAGACTCACCGATGCACAGGTAACTATATAACCTTTTATCTAACAATTTTATCTTAGCGAAATGTTCGCAGCTTACAATAGAACTTTAGACGATTATTTAGAAATGTAGTACCAAGTGATACAGGTAGATTAAAGTAGAGAGAAATCCAAAAGAGTAGTGGCACCAAGCCAATAATGGTTACGTTCTCGGACGCTGTTTCATGATACTAATTTGACTTTAAAGGCACTATAATTTTACTATACGGGTAATGCAGAAGCGAGTTCTGCCAGAACCACAAATATCCACAGTACATTATTGCTAAATAACGTTACCTCCTTGGGAATATTGAAATTTTATGAGTAGTACTAGAAACAAAGTGAGCCACGCATGATACGCTTAGTCTATAATAAAACCATCGACATAAAGCTGCGTTGACCAGACTAATAAAATTGAGTTATTGCAACTCTGCTACTTTATGATAAAAGGTTTTAAATCATTCAGAACCATTAGATGATGAGTTATGTGGATGCTGAATCTCGTCATTTCGCCGATATTTAACATTTTTATAGGCGATTTATTTTATCTGGATTACGAGCGTCATCGACATATATTTTCAATGGTTCGGTGACTGCTGAAGGGCCGGCCTATACCCGTATCTTATCCCACATTTTGTCACTATTTGTAGTAATAAAGATATTTCTGAGATGACCGCTGAACCCGTTATAGTGATCGCTTCATTTAGCATACAAATTTATATGTTAGTGACGACATAGACGTTAGATTTGCATGCTCCCATTACACTTGTTTGAGATTGTATTGAGTCCGAACTAGCTTTAAGGTTTCTTTCTGCTAACCATTATGATTTTTGCGTCTCAACTGTCGATGAGGGAATTGTGTGACTGTATATGACTTATACATTTATTTACTTCACACTATGGATCTTTTTCCAGTCAAGTCAGATCACACAATTCACATCGCCAGTCGAGATAGGTTTCGTTATTTTGATTGCTTCTTCGCTTGCGCGTAGCAGTTTCCAGTTGTCGCCGGACTTCCGTCCGAGGGTGTCGTCCAACGCGTCGTCGTGCGGCCGCCTGTCCCCGATTCCATCAATGATCACCACAGAACCTGACTGGGGCCCAGAGTACACTGACTACACGTCCGCAGCCGATTACTCTCAACCGGACTTCGGACAAGACGAACTCGCTGGCTCTCTCGCCGATTCCATGAAACTGGCCGGAACCGATCCATTCCTCAACACGTAAGCAGTTTGTAGTAAGCTTAGCGTCGATGTTGGAATTTTGGTTAGAGTCCAAAAGTTCAACCTCGACCACTTAAACAGTTATTGTCGTAAACGCCTTGCCCTAGAGTACGCTTTGCTTTATTTAGAACTCGTTCGCAACAGATAATTTTACGACAAAGCAGGCCGGATATGTGTATATTTTCAGAAGCCTTTGTAACTGTAATCAGAGATCTCATCAATGAACACTTTATGATGTCCTAGAAAACTGTTTGATACCTCATGACGCGTAACTTCAAGCTTCCAGAACATGGGTATTCATGATTGTTTCCACCAGGTACGTTCCAACGACGTCATCGTCGTCTTCGGGCGGCAGCTACCGGTATAGTCCGTACGCGGGGTGCCCGCGCCACCCGCACGGGGGCTGCGCGTGCTCCTCCCTTTACGCGCACCCGGCGCACCCAGCCCATCCGACGCACCCGCATCACTCACACGACCACTTCGTCAGACCACCCCCACCCGGAGATTCTGCTGATATTATGCAAACAGGTATGTGTTACGTCTCTCATTTCATGACACCACCTTCCTTCATCCATTCATTCTTAAATATCCACAAAATTTATTTTGAGGAAATTTAAAAAAGAAATACCATTTTTATCTTCGCTCTGGATGTTCATCTTTCTTCAATCCCGAGTCTAAAGGAAAACTATTTATGGAATCAAATAGGTAACTACAAGACAGTTCTTGGAAAAACGTCCTTTCTATTAATACAACCGTTCAATAAAAAAATTCTTTAATATGAAGTCTGGAAGACGACTATTCGTCATACCTATTTATCACTGATTTTTTATCGTTCTACATTCATCAATTCTTACTATTTCCTTGATTGTGTCACCTGGGACCATAGTATTTCTTTTGTTGGCCCAAAACTTTGCCACTTCGACAACGCCGTTGGTGGCAGCGCATTGATCTCTTTGGCTGCAAGTTTTGGGCCATCAATTCTTAGTCGTCAGGACCTTAGAATTTATTTTCTTGTACAGAAAACAATCAGACGCAAATGGTGACGACATCAGACGCGGCCCTGATGAATGGCGGGATGATGGTGCAAACGGGAGCGATGGGGCCCACAACGGTCATGGGGCAGATCATGGGGGCGCTGAACACGGGGCTTGCGGAGGACCTTAACATTGAGGCGCTAGAGCACGGCTTCGACTGTAATGTTGATGAGGTAAGCGAAGACCTTTACTGATAATTTTCTCGTTATAAATACTTAATTACTGGAATACTTGATCAAGCTCAAGTAAGATTTTTCTGATTACTCCGAAGACATTATAATATCAAATCGTGTTGGTTTAAGCTTCGAATATCTAATTACGTGAAACAAAACCTGGAATTCCCCAAAATATCTGTGAATAGTGACAGTATAAATCTATGCATAAGTACACGGACTTATTTGACAATTTTAAGTATTTCTCCGATCAGGTGATAAAGCACGAGCTAAGTATGGAGGGCACGCTAGACTTCAACTTCCCGCAGCAGCACAGCGCGATGGCGGCGGAAGCCGAGAGTCAGTTCGCTGCGCCCGCGCCGCCGGTCCCGACCACGCTCTCGGGCGGCAATGGGCCCCGAACCCCCTACTCCGTCGCCCCCTCCTGGGTCCACTGAAACACAAACCGAATCTTCGGACCCTCGGACCAGTTACCTACTTACAAGTCCACGATGTGACGCGACCTTTCCTCATTTGTTACTTTTGCATTGTAGTCGAGATTTTTTTGTTCTTTTATCATGTTAACTAATGTTAGAGTTTTATTTAGTGTTAAGTGGACGGTTACCGATCGTTGTTGCAGTCAATTGTGTTAGTGTAGGCTTTAGTGCTAAGCTAGGTGGAAGCTTGTGATATAGATAGGGTATCGTAATCCGGATTGTGGATCCTGGAGGGGGGCGGGCGTTGTGCACCGCTCTTGAATAGACCGGAAAGGTAATCTATTTATGTAATATGTAATAATATGTATAAATGTACACTAGATAAGTGTTTTCAATAAGTTTCTTTGAGATGTTTATTTCAGGATTTTTATACATTTTACAGATAGCAATAAAATGTTACGTTATGATGATGGCAACATTAAATTGAATGGCAAAATTCGAATAGCATGTGATATAATGTTCATAAATAATCAAATGTGTTTTTCTCTCAACTACGCGATCAAGACTTTGACTTCTTAGCCATTCTAAAAATATGAAAACGTGGAAACAGAAAAAGAAAATTAGAAAACGGTACGACGGTAATAAATCGGGAATATCAACGATAATAATCTACTGAAATGTGCAGCGAGTGGCTGTCGAGTTCCCTGCCTCGGCCAACGAAACTACGTATAACTATACAACTGAATAAACCTTTCTCTATTGCCTTTTGGTACGTAATAGTCGTTTAGAGGACTGAGGCTTGATAAGAATTTTCTGAAAAAATAGGGTGATTGGCTTACTTATTCCATGCTCAATGACACAGTGGGGAGACCCATGGCTTGATACTTGATTGTACTCTCTAGTAGTGAGAATAAATGCGCGATATATTGTAGTGAATATTTTTCTTTTATTCGACATTGTTCACATATTTTTATAACAAGTCATAGGCCTCCTTCAAAGACATAAAGAGAGTATCACTAGCATACCAACTTTTTCTCTATTCATAAGACAAATACAATGAAGAAAAAACAGAGCGTAAATGAATTTTCTTTTTTACGATTGTACCTAAAAACAGAACCACAAAATATGTAGTTTTCCACGCGCGACCCCCAAAATCTGCAGTAAAGAACGAATTTCTTGTCACATTCATATTTACGACATTAGGTATTACAAAAGATAAGTACGTCACTCATGTTTACGTTTCTTTGTACGTGGATTATGAGACGTGATGCCTTCTTTATTTATGTAAGAACCAAAAGAAAAAGTCTTAGGTGTGCGGCCATATCATTTGTTTGCAAATTATATTGGCCTATGAATAATTTGTTACCACTGTAAACGACTGAACGTTGAGGTTGATTTTTTTTCAAACATTTGACGTGCCCTCTATTATTATTATCTTATTAAAATGTTTTATTGCGACGCTTATGTCGCCAGGACAAAAAACATAAAAAATATTGGTCTAATGAGCTCGATAAAAGTGATTTAAATAACTTTGAAGTACATTTGAACCTCAAAATTTATAATAATCTATTCGTACGTGTTATTTCTACTCTATAACAATTTAAACAGCAATCAAAACAAAACACCGAACTAGCGGCGTTTATTTAATATGAATAATAATTATAATTAGAGTCCTATTGAGTGTGGTTTGCCAGCGTTCAAGATTCAATTTCACCATTGAGCGATCCTATTTGTGCGCTAATGAGGGCGACCGGAGCTACCGGCACTCGTAATTAATCATATCATTTTAGCGTAAACGGTGCCCGTCGCGCCGCGTCGAACGATCGCCTCCGAATAATGGAATATCACGAAAAAATCTCCAGAACACGACGCTGGATTAAACCCGCTTCGGTAATGACTTGTTTTTTAGGGTTACAAAAGAATGAATACGTCCTCCGCAGACGGTGAGCTTGCGGTGGAAAATATCTTGTTAATTTTTTAATACTTGGACACGACGGAAAGTTAATGGGGGGTAAACTCCGGATCGAGAAACCCGATTTTAAAATGTACCGAAACGTGATTTAACTTTTCATTTGGCACGCAATTACGTAATGGGAGCAATATTTCACAGACTGCCCTATAAATCGGCGCGTGAGATATTTTATTATTAATTCATAATACAATTGTAAGAACAAATGCACACTTCGTTAATTTTGTGTTCCATACCCCTGACGGGTGCAGTTCGTGTGCCAAGACATCGGTCAACACTCGACGATTTTATTAACGAGCTGATTTTCATAAAGTGTCTTGGAGTCGGGGAGACATCGTTTAAATTTCTGAACTCATCCGGTATTCCGTTCGGCTAGCTGCGTAATTAGGTACGGGGCCCACCTTTACACACGATTTCCCGGCACTTGTTAAAAGTTTTCAATTGCGTTAGGAGGGGTCCTTACACGGAATTTATTCATTATATTCTCCCCCCGCCCTTCTACTTAATAAAAATCTCCTTTGCTCTTTTTATACCCACCTCGGTGTTGCCTTATAGGTAAGTACTTTAAATATTTGCCGCATGGCCTCTCTGATGAGTGATGAATTATACATTTATTTCAGAATTTTTATTACAGTATTAAGATTTTCATTTCCATAACTGACTTGACAGTTGTGACAATGGTTCATTATTACAACGCGTAACAATTAACTGATGTTAACTGCAAAAGATACATGCATTTTGTCTTGAACTTTTATTCCTGTTGCATAAACATTTAAGTAGTTTTTTTCAAAGTTAAATAATAAATAGATACATATTGCTAAAAACACATAAGTCCAACTAAAAGTTACTTTTTTAATACTTATTGTATGTCACTGTGCAATTTAAAAGTAACATGCAGGCAGGCTAACTAATTACAAGCTTATTTGAATGTAATGGTAGTTCGCCAGTTAAATACGAAAGTAGCCACAAAAGACCAACTTTATTTTACAAAGGCACCCTAAAAGTTACGATCCATCAAAATGTTAGCGTAGTTCAAAAAGCTATATTATTTAAAATACGCTAAGCTCGCTACATCGAATCTCAATTTACGAAAAGAGAAAAAAATGCTATCAATTCAAAAGTTGCGGCCAATTTCGGCGTTCAATATAAATCTGAAGGATGAACGTCGCATATCCAATAAGTTGGTAGCTCTTTATTGTTTGACAGCTTGGTGGCGAGTTTGATCAGTTATTTAAATGAGTGCCAACATAGTTAGGGACGTCAATTTTCTTGAGATTTACGTGACTTTAACTCACCCTCTACTTTGCAGCGTAAATATTCTGTGATGCTTTTTAAACGCGCACTGCGAATTGACATGAAAAAAGAAAAAAAAACTTTTTTGATTTTAATTTAAAGGAAGATTTTACAGTTATCCATCGAATGATTAAAATGATTTTAAAGAAGAATATCATCTTAATCTATGTATACCTAAATACACAGAACACAGAAGCTGTTGGTGAACCTATATTAATAAATGAATTAATCAGACTGCAATGTATCGAACTGAATTTTCACATCCAAAATGGGACAGTAATTTCACCACACATTTGGGCTATGAAAATGCAACAAAGTTCAATCTCACATAGAAGTTAATAGTTTAACAGTTTTGAACTGCGTGAAAAACCGAGTCCTTAACGCCTATATGTTTTTATTGCCAATACGATACCCCTTCAGTATCCCTTATACTGAAGGGGTATCGTATTACCCAATACTAAGCTGGGTTGGACCGATGACCTGGTAAAGTTTGCGGGAATCCGCTGGTTGCGAGTCGCACGGGACGGGTCAATGTGGCGACACTTAGGGGAGGCCTATGTCCAGCAGTGGACGTCTTTCGGCTGAAATGATGATGAAGCTGGGTTGTGGAGGTCAGATAGGGATTTTACACGGTGCGACTGCGCCGTGTAAAATACTGGTATTCAGCTGCATCCGGTTAGACTGGAAGCCGACTCCAACATTGTTGGGAAAAGGCTAGGCAGATGATGATGATGATGATGATGAAGGGATACTGAAATACAGTGATCAATCTGCACTTTTTCTAACTAAGGCTATCAAGAACTGACTACTAGATTTCTTTAGGCTATAAATACGTACTATCATTCTCTTTCCCTTATCCCAATTTATTTGGAGTTGGCGCAGCATGTGTTCTTCTTCCATACTTCTCTATTACTGGTCATCTCATCAGACACCTCCTTTCTTGCAATCCATCGTTTCCACATTCATACTCAAAACTTTCCTCACGAAATTTTCCTCATTCCTCCGCACCCATACCCATACCAAGGTCCCACCATCGGTTGACGATTACCACACAACTTTTCAGGCACCGGCTTCACTTTCAGGCTACTTGGCCTTAAATATTCGCAAAAACTAAAACATTCTCCAAGAATACAAAAAAAAATTGTTCAAGGGTGTGTACAGTAATTTCGCCAAGCTCCTTTAGCATTCATCGCTGATGTCGACCGTCTAAATTGGATTACGTGTTAACTGTCGACAGAAGCACGTCCCTGGCTAACGATTTTATGATTTTATTGCGGAACCCCAAATGCGTTGAGATTATGACGATACAAATTAGGACGAGAGGAACATTTTGATGGTTTTATGTGGTAAAAGTTTGAGGCCGTTTGATATTTAGTTTGGGTATTTTATTATGGTTTCTTATTGGAGTGACATTGTAACTAACGGTTTGGGGGTTATGGCGTTTCTGAGATATGAATGTATTGGAATGGGGAAATTTAAAGTGTGCTATAAAACCGATTATCTAGGCATCTTCCGATTGTTTTTTTATCTTTCCTAAGCCTTTTTGATGAAGATGAAATAAACCATAATACATAGAAATAAAAGTCACACGCTGGATGGAAGACCACAATATATCTAATCGTGTCTGTTGGGTTTCCAGAATCTTCGTAGGGTAAGTCATTACAACAGGTTACTACAGTAGCATTGGTATCTAAACAGTTAAGTTTGTTGATTCTAAACTTCTTCCAGCTAAGTTTAAAACGAGAGAGGTTTACGTATTTTAATGAAAGGCTCATAACTTCAAATCATCTACACTAAAGAATTTTCTCTGAAGAAAAATCAGTAGAACAACTGACGAGCCCCAATACAGTTTGCCAATAAGTTTCTATCATATCCTACCCTACCCTAATATGGCCCACTGAGCTAATCCCAACAACTTCACCCACCAAGATTACATGTTCAGGCTTTTCAGAAGTTTTATAACACGTGTCCGATGGGCGTTGGGCGTCTCCGCCCCGCCTTCATGCAACAAGTGACTCGGCCCCCGCACCCCGCACCCTTCCTCAGAAGCCAACGGGGCCGTCGCAAAGACAATCCCATTTTTTTATTCCCATCCCATTGAATACAATACTTTCGCAGTAAAAGTAATTGCTAGCAATCCAGCCGTACTTTCACCATGAAGATTGACTTTTCATTTCGGTTTCCATTTTGTAGTATCTTATTGCCATCGGCTTTACTTATCTTTTGTTTTTTTTTTTTTTATGGGTAGCGATGACGTCGTGCGGTACATTGTTTTAGAGGACCTAGGTCAACGTGTCATTGCTTTCAGAGCATTGCAAAAGACTCATTCCATGACTATGCCTTAAGGACATCTAAGTCATAACTTGAACCACGCATTTTGTCTTGATTTTGATGCCTGATTCTAGTTATGACTTAGAAGTCCTATGGGTTTAGGGCAATAAAAGACTGGTAGATATACATAAATGATAATATTATTTACCATAGACTGAAGAGTTGTCCCACCTTTAGGTTGAAAATGAAATTCTTCTCTTTCTCATTTTAATCTTCCTTTATCTAATAATGCTTTGTGTATATCCTTGGTTGGAGATCCTTAAATAAATAAATAAATTGAGAATCGATCCACCAAATAATAATGAAACTAGTAAATCATTTTAATCCCACAATATATTTCGAACGCGACGAATTAATCAACACCCACAATCGACATGCTTATGACCCCGGTTCATTCTTCAACTTTTACATAACTATGACTAAAGCAGCTATTTAAAAAATACTCAGCATCTAACAAATGGGCTCTAGGAATCGCAAAGGAAGTGTGCCCTAAATAACACAAGAGTTAAGAGGTCGCCGGTCCCCTAGTATGAATAAATTTGCGCCAAACACCGCCCCGCCTCACCGGATTCTCTCGATAACCGACGACGCCTATGCTTTATAACCCGTGACATCCGAAACTCGATTTATTATCACACTGTCATCCTGGCAGAAAAAATCGGAAAAGTTTTGCAAAAGATAGTGCGTCGAACATATCGCTCGGTTCTTCTAAATCGTTCCCGTGTATGAATTAGCTAGTATCTACTTAAAAAATTCTTTAGTACAAAAGCCTTTTTTAAAAACACCTATTGAATTGTATCGTAAGTTTAGACAGAGCATAAATAAATTATCTTCTACGAAAATCGTAGAGGTTCGTAGATCCTGCTACGTCACGTAGGCGCATCTTTCAAATTCGCAAATCTATCCCGTGTGCGGATTAGCTACGAGCTACGGCGTAGCATTATGTTGTAGCAAAAACTATTCTTCAATCTGCACTGGTTATTTAGAGTCCAAAGTCCAATAATCTCTATCTGTTCCATGAAAAGTAGCTATAATGCGACCTAATATTATCAGATGAAACTAATTAGTGGTCTATAAATAATTACATAACATAATGTCAGCGGGAGTTCCCTGTATATGGTTCACGTGAAACGACCTGGACAGGCGATAACAATCATCCAATGTGACATGGCATTTTATATAATGCACTCGTGCAATCTACGTCATCCAACCATTTAACATGTAGTTAACTTCTAAGTTGGTACAGCATAGTCTGAGATTTTGTACTTTGGCTTTTCCAAAGAATTGATGGATGGATATGGATTCTGAAAAAACTATAAATAAAATTAAACTTAATAAATCGTTTAGGCCATCTGAAAAAAACACATCTGAAAGTGAAAATCTTCAACTGCGACAATAAAGAAGTTACTTTTATTATTTTAACTTAACATGAATTGAGTCCTTTGAATCAACTCCAAAGAATGGATGGATGGATATGGATTCTGAAAAAACTATAAATAAAATTAAACTTAAATAAATCGTTCTATAAGCCATCTGAAAAAAAAAACACATCTGAAAGTAAAAATCTTCAACTGCGACAATAATGAAGTTAATTTTATTATTTTAACTTAACATGAATTGAGTCCTTTGAATCAACTCCGAGAGAATTTTCCAATTTTTTTTCTAGCCCTTTATTATATAAAAAAAAAACAGACTGGGTAATGTCCATACTTTGTTAGTAGCTTAGTTATTAAACGTCAGACTACCCCGAAGCTGAAGGCTCGAACCACTACCATCTAGTCATAGAAATACTGTTTTTTTTTAAGGATTCTGTAGCCGATGGGTAACCAACGGGACCCTATTACTAAGCCTCCGCTGTCCGTCCGTGCGTCCGTCCTTCTGTCGCTCAGCGGGCTATATATCTTGATTCGCAATAGGTAGACATTCGGCCCCGACTTAGGAACAGTAAGTCATGGGTTCGAACCCAGACGCCTCGCATTACTTTGTGTAATTTATTTCATCACCACTGCTCTCAAAACGGTGAAGGAAAACATCGTGAGGAAACCGGCATGTCGTAGAACCAAAAATTCGAAAACATGTGACATCTACCAATCCGCACTGGACCCGCGTGGTGGATTATAGCCCATACGCAAAATAAGCGCTTTGACGTGGACTTGCGGACACCAGCCCGTTATACAACACAATACAATAGGTAGACAGTTGAAATTTTCACAGAATGTGTATTTCTGTTGCCGCTATAACACGAACAATAAATAATAAAATAAATTAAAAATTATCGGGAAGCCGCCTTTAATTTTAAACCCTACGTTCTACGGTGGTATTTTCAATTTCTCTCTATTAAACTACTCTCGATATAATATTAAATAAACTCCCGTATCTCTTAAATCTACAATCATCTTAACTCTTGCTAGAACGCCTGAAAATCAGACTTGAACGGCGCGACAATTGACATTCAAATCAAGGTTACAATGACAAATCAATTATTATGCGTGATTCGAGACTTTTTTATCAGGTATTATAGTCTACTGAACACCTTATTAACATCTTTTATGTAAAATTATATCTTCGAAGAAATATGTCTAATGGCCATACATTACATTTAGTTAATAAAAGTAATGCCTAAATAATATTACATGTTGCAAACTGTTGGATACGACGAATTAATCAACACCCACAATCGACATGCTCATGACCCCGGTTCATTCTTCATCTTTTACATAATTCAACTATCTGCTTCGACTCTGCCTAGCCTTTTCCCAACTATGATGGGGTCGGCTTCCGGTCTAACCGGATGCAGCTGAATACCAGTATTTTATATGGAGTGACTGCCTATCTGACCTTCACAACCCAGTTAGTACTGGGTAATACGATACCCCTTGGTAAGACTGGTTGTCAGACTTTTTGGGCCACTGATTACCTGTAACGACTGTCAAAGACCTACAAATGGCAGCTGGGACCAACAGCTTAACGTGCATCATTTTTTCCAAGTATTCTTGGTATAACGCTAAACTAAAAATCTCGATATCAAAGCCTATCTGAAAAAAAATCCCGTTTAAAAGAATCCAAATAATCTGAAAAATCGTTTTTACACGAATGACGACGGGAATTTGTATTCAGAAAACGTATTAAGAAGTCACTCTTAATCTCTTTCATAAAATATAGTTCATGAAATATAGTTACCTATTTTTCATCAAAGTATGCCTTTACATTTCTTATAATCTTAGTTTCCAAGATTTTAGTTTCCAAATCATATTATTGTGCAGCTAAAACATTATTAAAATAAAAATTGTAAAATAATGCTTCACAAAATTCTAATCTTGAATTCTCAGTCGTTAAAATACATTCATTAAATTACATGCAGTTCTTATTTTAAAATAAGTATGCCAATTATCCACATCACATATTAAGAACGCACTATTCTGAGCAATGAGTCACGCGAAGAGAAAGTCCGTTACATCGCTGAATATGCGACAGATTTATCGTGGTTTCGTAGTGATGTCCCTACTATTCTTACAAGACTATCGATAAAATATACCTAGTAGAGAACCACAAAGGTTTTTGACACTTATATCTGACATTAAAAAAGTAACTACTCACTTTGGTTTTTGTAAATGAACGTAAAGTGATACGTGTAGGTATTGTTCCTAGTTAATAAAACAGCCGGTTACTACCGGAAATTATCTATGTCCGTTGACGTAATAAGTTGGCATTTTCCACTGTAAAGTGATGTGTTGGAAATATGGAGGAAGTTACATCTTTGTAGAATGCAAATTGTGCGTCAATACCGTTTAAGATACTAAAACATAGTTGTTCAATTGCTTCTGCTAATTGGATTTAAACTAACATGACTTAACCGCAGAATCATTTAATAGGTGTTATTTTATGCGCGCGGTGTAAACGTAAAGTAAATAGGTACGTTGATTTTAAAATTAAGAACAGGTACCCTTTTCACATAATTATAATATTTTCATAATTTTAGGAATTTATTCATATCTATGGATGATACTGATTGCGCTTGTTGCAAACATTTCAATGTTATAGTATATTTAGGATTCAAACACTGCCGTATTTAATTTACGCTATGTTTACACCGCACGCTCGTGCTAGGGCCTCTGCTATTACTGCACACCTAAGATTAATTCCAACACATTTGTCAACTGTAATTTTATTTTAGCATACTATAACAAAATGAAAATAAACTAAATCCAAAACTTTATCGTGTAAAATAACATCGTAATCGATAAAGCCAGCGCAGCCCTAGGGGTCGTCACCTGCGAGGCGCGGGGCGCGGGGCGCCGCAGACTTGGCGTCGCTATGGCGGGCAGGTTACGATTTACACTCCACCAACTCAGCAGAAACTCTGCCCGGACGAGAAATGCTGATAATCCACATCCACAGACGTTGCGCGAGAATTAGATCGAGATTACTATGATACCGCCGCGCCGTGAAACGGTTTTATTACTCCTACACATTTAATTAGGATGTAAATTGTTGGTTTACGAATATAGACTTTATGTCGTCTTAGATTGATCAGATACTTTGTATTCTTTATCTTTTTGAAGGGCTTAGCTACTTATATCTAACGACATAAAGCTTCAGTGTTCTAGTTTCTCAAATACGAATAGTTCAGCTGCTAATTGAGAGTCCCAGTGATCGTGATCTTTGATTGACTTTAATCAATCGGTTCATTGATACGAGGAAATAAATTACTGGAGTTATGAATGACGATCTTTTTAAGGGCGCGCCAATTCTCATTCATGAATTATGATGTAACAGAGCACGTGTACCTATTGTTTGTTTTTGGGAAAATTTTATAATCTGGACAAAGATTTTCGTTTAGTGTTTCACTTAGCGTGTCTAGAACCTTCTATTAAATAGAAGGTTCTAGACTCGCACCATTAGTAGCCCAAACGGCATACAATGTTAGAAATTCTTAAACTGCACTTGGCAATAAATCTCAAAGAAACTATTGATACAGTGGTGACACTGCGCAAACCTGAAAACTTTATTTAAAAGTTTATATCTTTTGTTACAGATTCGAAAATCCAACGGCTATCAGAGATATAACAATTCTCTGATCCCGGCATGATCTATCACCACAGTGATAGTTGAACGAGGAAGAAAGCACCTCGCCTCTTGAGGCAATTCAAAAGTATACAACGATTCATCACAATTAAGAACCAAATTAGAGAAGACCAGTTGAATCTTGGAGACTGATAAGTGTTCTGAAACTGTTATTGGCAAACAAATTTGACGAACAAAAGTGACATTTCTCGTGATATATTAGACATTGAATTTTATTTTTAAGGTAAATGTGACCTCGCGTAAATAATCAATGTGTAGTTTCAAGAGTTAAACGCTATCAACGACGTGTTGTGGTAGACATGTACCTTGGAGTCGGGTAGAGCAGTGCTAAGGAGACCTACCCTCTCCTGTATCTACCAACTTAGTGTTTAGCACCTAAGTTAAGTTCACACCACATCTCAGTGTGAGGAGGCACATCTGACTGAATATGAATTATTTCTGAATGTATTGTACCGAGAGTTTATTCTATGTCTGAAATGAATCTATGCTTAAATAGACTATGGTAATTGAGTTTTTTGTAATTGGATTTGCTACGAAGAAAGTAGAAAAGATTTGACCAAATAATCATTTGTAAAGTTTACGCGAATGTTTTGCAATTGGAAAAAGAAATACGAATTGTTTTGCGGTTTCATGTAATTACTTTTATTTCCTGAATAAGTGTTGTGCTATTTATAGCAACCAAAAACCGCGAAATAATCCGTGTGACAACCGCTTATTTGGCCAAACTGTAAATTCATGTGCGGGCCAATATTATGTACAAATAACAATATATACATAGTAAATGTCAAACTAAAAAAATATGTCTCTTATAAAACCATATAATTATGGCAGGGGGGTTGATTAAGCCAAAAATGAAGCATTGATACAATATCCAAATTGCCTCCTGCTCATAGTTATAATTAAAACAAAATTACCAAATGTCGTCAACAACAATGCGATTAATTGTTATCAATAATGCCATAATGTAAATAGAATTATTTTATAGTTACATTAACCTACACATGCGCCATTTTTAACCAAATACCGTTATTGTAATTGCTCAACGAAACATCTTTATAGACGCCAAATTCGGAAGGGACTTCTTAGCTGCATTTGAGCCGAGTACCAAATTATTCATAAGCGTAAGTTGTACTTAGAGCCAGTTCCAGTTAATGGTACAGCTGGGATATGTTTTTGTATGGAATCTGCCGTGGAAGTACGTAGGAATCGATTCGATAAATCTGACAGTCATTCTCGACAAAATGAGTTTATAATAAAGATAAAAACTCATTTTGTCGATAATAACTGTCAGATTTATCGAATCGATTCCTACGTACTTGCACTGCTGTATAGACAGTGCATCAACACCAGTAGTATCGTTGACTATCCACAAAACTTGGTCCTTCTTGAATTCGAAAGCAAGAGCTTCACAATATTGCTGTAACATAAGTGTCTGCTATCATGTCTCAAGATAATTTGTATATTAATATTTTCTTCAATATTTATAATAAAAACCAGGACGCGTTGGAATTTGTGTCTTAAAAATGACGCACAAACAAAATCCGTTTTAGTCAAATATCTAGTCCCAGATATTATTTTTTCAGTAAGCGACTTTTCAGATATATAAGCAGAATTTAACTCATAGATAAGCATTATTGCGGGCTAGCCCATGTAAACTATAAACGTAGCAAAAATGAGTTCATTTTGTGAATTACCTCAGTGGACTTTTTGTGATAGATTTAGCCAATAAGTGTTCAATTTAGTACGTGTATCGTATAAGTCAATTCTTGTACTTTTGGCGTCCATTTATATATTATATTATGTTTTTAAAGACAATATTTGGTTTTTGCATTGATTTTCGAAACGTTAATTTACGCATGCCATTTATTGAACAACCACTGCTTTTATACTTTATTGCGTATATTTGCAGCTGACATTGGTGCTATAGATAATATTATATTAGCGCATTTTGAACATATTTTAGTTTCGTAAATACATGTGTAAATGACGTACAAAAAAGTAAATTTAATACGCTACAATTATATTATTTTGCGCGCGTATTGGTACATAGTTGACAAAATTCAGGATAGAGACGCAAGTTGTGAGCACACGTTATAATTTCTATAAATATGTAGATAGGTAATGATTACATTTAATTTGTGTGACTTAAAGTCAGACAATCGGTCAGTGGATGTTCGACATCGACCCTACCTAGGTGATGGGGTTCTGATAGTAACCATTTGCCAAATATAAATACGTAAAATCCAATAACAATTCGATTATATGAATGTATGTGTAATCAGAATAAAATCGTTAGTTTGTATTATGAGTGTTTTAGACGAGTAATCGGGTCTCTACGGAGGTTTCTCATGAATTGTTAAGGTTGTTAGTTAATATTATCTCCTGGTTGTTAAAATGTAATGTTACGATATACAACGTGACGAGACGTATTTATGTCAATCCATGTGGTCAATTAAATATGGACCGAATTGAAAGTCTGTTCCATTAAAGCCTAGCCTTAATGTGAATGAGTGGATACAATGTAGATTGGTGTTGTGCTTTTAGCCCTGGTTTGCTGAAGAATTAGCTTCGTGGTGTAGTATTATGGTAGGTAATGTGAAAACGCAACAAAGTCATTTCAAATCTCAGTAAAACTCGATATAAAATTCCCATAGAAAACTATTCAAATCTACTTTTCAAACTTTACACGGGAACGAACGATCTTTTCTTTTTACCTTTTCTATGTAAAAAAATCTACAGAAAATTAAAATTAAATGGAAAATTCTGACGCGACGTTGTAGATAGCAATTTACATCAGAAATTCATTGAAAACTGCGACTGGAGGCACAAAATACGGGTCAGCTTGTACAATGCACAAGATAAGTACAGTATCGTGTGATACATAACTTACGAACTCGTTTATCTATAAATGTATGAGATAATATTTGTTGGAAGGTGTCGTTACTTGTGTGGTTACTTGGTTAGGTGTACGTCGTGATCGCATATTGTAAACAATTTGATCTACGTAGATTGAATTGTATATTAAGTAAATGCGTAAACGCATGTAGGCGCATACAATTGCCCTTTTGTTTATGCCTATGGGAATTGTCATTAGTTCGTAATAGATAATATATTTTAATATTAGACCATGGTTATTGCATAGTAATCATGTATTTATAGGAGATGGGTGTGCGTCCCATAGAAGAGATACTTCTGTGTAAATTATTTTGTACAATGTTTAAAAATTTTCTATGTTTGCATCATTATTTTTATGGCGTAACTTTAGTAGGTTTAATAATTTTGTTGATTTTTTTTTCAGTTGCTTACTATTACAATAATTAATGTACGACAGAAATGTGAAACTCTAGATGAATTAGAATGAAATTATGTGTTTCAGTGTAAATATATAGACAAACATGTATGTAGAAGTACATAAATCTTATTTATGTATTAAATTTGATATTGTTTTCAAAATTTAACACGTTGTTTTAATTACCCCACCACTTTTAACTATAATAAATTACTTACCAGTAATTTGAGTTCTAGATTAGCCTCATTCCTAACTGTGGTGATAGCGCTTCCTACCCATCGCATTTGTTCCACTTGCTAAAAATTTTCCATCTCCACGTAAATTATACACATCTCACAGGTTGTTCGAAGAATAGCAAAATCTGTTTCAGATTCATAAATAGACAATTTCTCCCAGTGCTGGTTGATGGATCTACTTAAGTGGTGCTGTTTCGCAAAAGCTGGGACAACGTCTGATGCACGCACTCTACAGAAACTGATGGACGCTCACGGGGCCAAACTTTTTACTAAGAATGCGAATGTTCTGGTCGTTTTGGAACCGAAAGCCATAAACTCGACAAACAGAACGATTGGGCCTGTATTTTTTTAAATCACAATAAAAAAACGTGTTTTTTTTAAAATAACGATAAAATTATATAAAAAATCTCAAAATATTAAATTTATAATAAATTAAATTTTTCGTGACCTAAAAATAATGGTGTAGGTATAGATTGACGTCGACAAGTTAAGAAAGGCACGGTACCTTACCAACACCTGGTATTATAAGAGAAGTGTGACCAGTCCTATGATTAGACCGAGCAACTTATGGTGTCATAAACGCGGTAGAAACACACATACACAAACAAACACGCACACACAAACACACACATACACACCCACACACACACACACACATACACACCCACACACACACACACCTCCACTTTACATTAAACAACATAGTGTTCTTTATACAGGGTGTGGCGTAAGTAGTGGTCCACCGTTCAGGATTCGATGAACCAGATAATTAACTATAACAATTAAAAATTTAAACCATTTATACCCAAGGGTTCCGAAAATATTTCCTTTTTGTCTTTTATTTACGAAATTTCTACCCTTTATTACAAATTTGGTTGTAGTTTCAACAAAAGTCATTAATCTTTCATTTCGATTTGTGTTAATTACTGCTGAATACTAGAGCTACCACGATAAATTATGATTTTTTATGTAAATTCAGCTCTTTTGAAGAAAAAGTTGGTTCTTCTCTAATTTTAACCCAAATTTTTAACACACCATCAAGTTCAAGAGAGATTTTTGTAAAAAAAACGTACCACATTGTACGTGCCCATGTATTTAATAATATGCCTACTAAATGCCGATTTCAAAATGATATCATTATAACAGATCCAATAATTTAACAAAAAGATATTCAATTTTAATTGAAGAAAAGAAGATTTTCATTAAACTACTTTTTTAAACTTTATTGCGTTAATACGTATTAAAACTTAAAAAACGGATACAATCTAATTTTTTACATTTCTAATGTGATTTGTGTTGAAGCACAAACATGTCAGGTAAAAAAACCTGACCCTTTTTTTACCTGAGACATCGTTTGTTAACAATAACCCGTTGAAGCTTTCGCAATCGAGTTACGCACAATAGGAGTGATAAGGAAAAGATATGGTAGGGTATTGCTATCTCTTTCATTACTAACGTTGAAATATCCAAAAATCTCGAAATGATTTAGTACGATCTCGTCACCCGTGTCGTGCGTCGTATGCGTTTCGTTTTTATTGTGCCTGTGTTTACCTCCGCCATTTCTTTACCCTTGCCTGACCCCGGACTCTGTTTAATTTGCCTACTGATTGGACTTGTTGTTTTGGTGATCTCTGCGATATTGGCTACGTGTACTGGTGACTAGCTTGCTCAACGATTTGGATAAACGTGCAGTGCAGTGACAATTAAAAAATGCCTCAGTACAAACCGCGCGAATATGCTGACATGCATTTTATTTATGGCGAATGCAGAGGTGTCGGTAGAGAGCAGCTCGTCTTTATCGGGAGAGATATCCCGATCGAAGACATCCAGACCACCGAGTTTTTGGGAGAGTGCATAACGCATACACCGAGGGAAGGATACCCGGCACAGGCGTAGGCGGTGCAGGTGAAGGACGACCGCGACGACACAACGATGAAGAGGTAATGAATTTAGTTACAGAAGAACCTTCAACATCAATCCGTGTCTTAAGTCGCAGAACTGGCATATCAACTAGATCTGTACATCGAATACTCAAAAGACATGAACTGTACCCATACCACTATCAAAGGGTACAGTCATTGCTACCAAGAGATTATCACTTGAGAGTAACATTTTGTAGAGTAATGCTACGCAGAATAAGAGAAGACCCGCAGTTTTTTAATAAAATACTATGGAGCGACGAGTCATCCTGCAAAAAAGATGTATATTTAAATCTACACAATTTGCATAACTGGCAGCTAGAAAACCCGCATCTCATAAGGCAAGACAGATCACAGTATCAATTTAAAATAAACCTTTGGACCGGTATCATTAACGGACAGATAATCGGTCCACACGAGCTGCCAGAAACATTAAATGCAGAAAGATATTTAAGTTTTTTGCAAATTGAGTTGCCCTTGCTTCTGGAAGGTGTCGTTCCTGAAGTCCAAGAAGACATGTGGCTGCAGAACGATGGCTGTCCCGCTCACTATGCTGTTAGAGTACGAGAGCACCTTGATACAGCGTATCCAAATAGGTGGATTGGGCGCTTAGGTCCAATATTGTGGCCACCACGCTCGCCAGATCTAAATCCCCTAGATTTCTTTTACTGGGGTTGCCTAAAAGAAAAACTCTATAGCAAAGAAATCACAAGTATTGACCAAATGAGGACTAGAATCCAGGCAGCAGCTAGAGAAGTCAGCGAAAGCGGGTTTGCCCGACGACTTAAACGGTCGTTTATTCGTCGTTGCAGAGCGTGTATTGCAGCGAATGGGGGCCATTTTGAACATTTCGTTTAATTTTAATGATTGTAATCGTGACAAAGATTAATAATAATAATAATGTGTTTATTTTCTCATCACAAACGTTACAGTGAACAGGAATTATTAAATCTAATACACAGGGTAAACATTTGTGAGAGACTGGTGCCCGATATAGGTATACAATACCTGTGTTACGGGTCACCAGGCCCCCCAAGACTTACAGGTATAAAACAAATTTAGATTCATTACTAACAAAATGCGTGATGATTTTACTTAAATACTAGGTACATAATGTTGTAAAATAAAAATAAGAAAAATTATAAATACTCTGAAAGGGTCTAGATGTGTGATTTGCGGTAGATAGTGTGTGTTTATGTAGTAGATGGATGTTTATCGGATTGGAATCAATAGACTTTCAGTTGCCTGATAATCTAGAGTTTTCAACCATTTACAGACGGTTAATTTACAGACTGGTCTCCGCAGTGGGTAAATTGTAAGTGTTGTGTTGATTTTATTGTACAAATATCCACCAAGAAAACAGAAAAATCTTTGGGAGAGAATAGTACGAAAAAAGCTTGTAGGACAGACATTACCCTTCCTCCGCTTATCTTTGTTAAGATTGGGTTCATATTGTATTTGTTTATGTTGTTTGGAAACTATGGAAAGAATGAAGCTCTGCCTGACAGTTAGAACATCCCAACGTTTATGAAGTTCAGCAGTTGGGTAACGAAAAGGAAATCCAGCCCCTACCTTGAGAACTGCTCTTTGTGCTCTTTCAACCTCCAGGAGGTGAACTTTGCCTGCTCCTCCCCAGGAAGTTATGCAATAATTTACTATAGATTGACAGAGTGTTAAGTAGACCATTTTGGTAGTCCTAAGATCAGCAACATGTCTTAAAGTCTTAAAAATGTAGATCAGCTTACGGATCCTAGTAACGAGTATGTCAATGTGAGGCTTAAAGGTTAGTGTTTGGTCTATAAATACTCCAAGATATCTAATGACGCCTGTATTCTGAAGAGGTGAGCAAAAGCATGAGGAATTAGACAAGGAACAAGTGTGAGCAATGATACTGAGAGTTGATGGTGGAAGAAGATTTCTCCTAGGCGCAAAGGTAACATATTTGGTTTTTGATAAATTTAGTGTCAAGACATTGCGTTTAAGCCATTGGCAAACCTCATTAAAACCATGTTGAGCACTTTGGAAAACTTCGTCCCAATTTTGACCACTAAAAAATAGCGCAGTATCATCGGCAAAAGATATTAGTTTTCCATGTTTAAGATAGAGTTGAAGCAAGTCATTAATATAGACAAGGAAAAGGCTAGGACCCAGGACACTGCCCTGTGGAACGCCATAATGTATAGAGAGTTCATCGCTGATCCAGTTGTCTATTTTTACTCGTTGCTTCCTGCAACTTAAGTAATCCTTGAGCAGTTGCAATGGCAGACCTCTAACTCCTATTCTCTCAAGTTTTTGCAATAGCAATGGAATAGGAACCGTGTCAAAGGCCTTGGCTAAGTCTAGAAACACTGTTACACACTTCCTCTTATTGTCAAGATTAGTAACAATATGGTTAGTGAGTTCATGCACAGCGTCATCAGTAGACCTACCCGATCGAAACCCAAATTGCTCAGGTGACAGGAGAGAGAGAGTTTGTTTCTAGAAAGTTCATGAGGCGTTTATTAATCAGACGTTCCAAGACCTTGGACATCGTAGGCAGGATCGAGATAGGCCTGTAATTTGATATGCAGTCTTTATCGCCTCCTTTATGGATAGGTTTAACAAGGGCTACCTTCAAAGCTAGTGGAAAGGTACCAGTAGCAAAGGCCAGGTTGCAGATGTGAGTAAGTGGAAGTGTAAGCTGTTTGACGTAGCATTTTAAAATTTTGCCCGATATCTGATCTACTCCAACTGCCGCACTCTCTCTCAAGTCCATTATGAGATGTTCAACCTCATGTTCATCAGTAGGGAGTAAGACAAGAGAGTTTGGTGATGTAGGAGTGGAGGTTTGGTAGCTATTCGGCAGATAAGTGTTATCAATAATTTCTTCCGCTAGCCTTTGTCCGACACCTGTAAAATATTTATTAGCGTCATCAACACTGCTTTTTGGATTATCAGTGTTGATCAGGGCCGAGGAATGGTCTAAGTTTTTGGTAGTATTACAGATGCTTTTGATAACATCCCAAAGTTTTTTACTATTGTTTTTGGACTTGTCAATTTCCTGTCTCTCATATATTCTCCTCTGCTTTTTAAGGAGAGTGTTGCAAAAGTTACGGTATCTTTTGTACGTTAGATTAAGTGCTTCATCATGAGGATTCTTTTTCAGCTTTTTGTGCAGATTGTCTCTATTACGCATGCATCGTAATAAACCAGTAGTAATCCATGGCTTTTTTATTATTTTCCTGTTAGCCAATTTCACCAGATGCGAGTTGTCTTGAATGGCCTTGTCTAGTAAGATAACGAGTTGTTCAGTAGCAGCGTTGGCATCCCTGCAGTCAAGTATAGGCTTAAAATTTATTTCTTTAACAGTGTTATCTAATTCATTAAAATTTATACGTCGTAGCGTAGAAGAAGGATGGTTGAGTTTTGTATGTAGATTGATAGCAATGCCAACACTTTCGTGATCAGTGACCGAAGATTCAATAACAAAGCAGGTGGCTTGCAATTTAGTTTTGACCATGATATGATCCAGACAAGTAAGGCCATGAGTAGGTGTGGTATGAGCGGGAAGTATACAGTGACTAGCCAAGACGTTGAGGTATTCAAAGGAGCGCTTATCATGAGTGTTCGGAGCTATGTCAATATTTATGTCTCCACAAATTATTATGTTTTTATAGTTGGATAACTTTCTAAGCACTGCATCCAATGAATTACAGAAGGCACTTGTGTTACGCTGACCTGGAGGGCGATAGATGCCGATAACGCATATATCGGAGCTTAATTTTAATATAAGACAATTAGCATCAATCATATGTGGTTCCTCTATTAAAGCTTTATAACTGTTTTTATGATAGATAACAACACCTTCATTTTGTGTTTTATTAGCAGTCGTAGCGGTACAAGTATAACCCTCCAACTCAGGGACGAATTGGGTAGATTTAAGCCAGCACTCCGTCAAAATTAGTTTGTCCCACTCAACGTCTGCACGAGTCAATAATGTATTAAAACTAGGCATATTACATTTTATGCTCCTCATGTTTTGAGTAAGAACTTTTAGAGAGTTGTTTGGTACAGGTATAATGGATTTAATATCTTCTGCCTCGCATGTCATAGAATTGGCCACAACCATGGAATCGAGACTCTGGTGAATAGATTCAATACCAATTTGATCGAACTTTGAAATATATTGTCCTTAAGGAAATGAGATGTACAAAAGATACATAAATACAACAGATAAGTGTGAATCGGTTCCAGTGATTGTAAATGGTATTATTATATGTACG
Organism: Xestia sexstrigata; assembly: GCA_941918905.2. Classification (NCBI taxonomy): domain Eukaryota; kingdom Metazoa; phylum Arthropoda; class Insecta; order Lepidoptera; family Noctuidae; genus Xestia; species Xestia sexstrigata. The sequence goes on along the minus strand of OW799212.2, from coordinate 11,384,751 downwards.
TAGAAATAGAGAAATAATAATTGATAAGTATTCGTGATGGATGATAGATGATAATTAAATTAAATATTAGAAAAAACATGCAAAAAAGTATTTTGTTTGAGTTGGTTATCACAACTAAGACATAATTAGACACAAGTGCAACTGCAACTATCTTAATTGAAAGCTGTTTATATTGACAGCGTGAGGTGTTACATACACAATGTACTATAATTATTGAGACAATGATGACTTTATAGAACATTGTTGAGACATTAATAATAAATATTATTAATAAATATGATTAATAATAAATAATAAATAAAGTGATTTGTTTTTTTTTTTTAATTTTTTGTTCAAATACCTGAAGTAACAAGTTAGGTCTACATAACTCTGTTATAGTAGTTTTTTTTTTTAAACAAATGGGCATTGACACTGTAGTGCATTTTTTAGCAAATATCGTAAGTTTTTACGCAATAAAGTTTAAAAAATAGTTTAATGAAAATCTTCTTTTCTTCAATTAAAATTGAATATCTTATTGTTAAATTATTGGATCTGTTATAATGATATCATTTTGAAATCGGCATTTAGTAGGCATATTATTAAATACATGGGCACGTACAATGTGGTACGTTTTTTTTACAAAAATCGCTCTTGAACTTGATGGTGTGTTAAAAATTTGGGTTAAAATTAGAGAAGAACCAACTTTTTCTTCAAAAGAGCTGAATTTACATAAAAAATCATAATTTATCGTGGTAGCTCTAGTAATCAGCAGTAATTAACAAAAATCGAAATGAAAGATTAATGACTTTTGTTGAAACTACGACCAAATTTGTAATAAAGGGTAGAAATTTCGTAAATAAAAGACAAAAAGGAAATATTTTCGGAACCCTTATACCCCTTATACCCGGATAAATGGTTTAAATTTTTAATTGTTATAGTTAATTATCTGGTTCATCGAATCCTGAACGGTGGACCACTACTTACACCACACCCTGTATTTTTTCTTTTTTTGTTCTATTTTACTTTATTTTTGTCATTCTTAGTTTAACTTCTTGTAGGTTAATCTGGGACAATGTCTATGATTGTATGTATTTTGAATTGGGCGTTGATAGCTGCGCCACAGTACCACATGAGTAAGTAAATTTACTTACTCATGTGACAGTACTTTACTTTTGTAGCTATCTTCGTTTTTCTCTGTAGGTAATCTGTAAACTTAAGTTGTTCCAAATAAACTTTATTTTTATTATTATGTACCCACCTATTTATCGTTAGGTGGTGTACATAACTACCTACCTATCAACATTCATAAAGACATTGCGTTATTACCTATTACTGATCAAACTATAGCAGTGATAGCCTAGTGGTGTTACCGTCGGACTGCCAAGTCATAGGTCTCGAGTTCGAAAACAAGGCACGCACCTCTGATTTTTCGCATTCATGTGCGTAATGTATAATTATCACTTGCTTCGGTGAAGGAAAACATCGTGAGGAAACCAGCATGCCTGAGAGATATTTCTTGACGATAAAGCCAAGTCAGAGGCCCATGGGGGCATAAGAACTCTGTTACCAGGTTAGGTATGTACCTACTAACCATACGAAGAGAAGAAGACTGATCAAACTGTGGACCAACATTTGCTTACGATCGCGATAAATACGCTTAAGGCCAACATTACCCTAAATATTTGACCCAAATCACTTCATATTGGAATTCACATAAAACAATCAGATACTTCTACTATAAGAACACATTGCAATAAAAAAGATCATTGATGTTGCCATATAGCCGTTACCGTTCCCGCATCACCGTCGACCGCCTACCCGCAACATAATACATTAGTTTCTCAAGGGACACTTTTATTGTTAAACTTTTTGAATATTTAACGCTTTGAAACGGAGATTTTTTTTATTACGCCTTGGTGAAGTTTTTATTACACCAAGAGCTATTTCTAAAGATTTTTATGTCAGTTACAGCAGTACCAAAGTCATCAGTTTATAATAAAGTTACAATATAAAATAAAAGTTATGATGTCACGATTGTAATCCCATGAAATGGTCGAAGTTGGTGTTGGATGTCATGTTGTATCGATTAGTATGTTTTAGTCGTCATACGTTGACCAGGGTTCTACAGCAACAACAGCCCATAACGTCCACTGCTGGATATAAGCCTCTCCCATGATGGGAGGAATTTGCCGTCATCTCCACGCTTGGCAGGCGGATTGGAGATCGCAGTGATGAAAGACTAACAGAAAGCGCTGCTGCCCATTCTCTGGTCTACGGAGGCGCAAGGTGTTCTGCCTCGGACATTAGTCGCCTTATACGACACCCGTGAGTGTAATGGGTTGGCTCTATTCTACTCTGCCGGATACCACACGGCTACGCACAAAACAGGGTTCTACAGCACGAGAAATCAAATGTTTGGTCGAATAAAAAATATACCAAACACAGGATATTTACAGAACCAAATTGTCCTGGTGCTTTACAAGGCTTTCGAGGGACAGAAGATGAGATTTAGGAACAAAGCTTCCACCAAGAGATCGGGTTCGTGGGGTCGCTACTGCCCAACAGCTCGTCACAAGCTGCCTCACTACTCTTAATTTCTTACTAAGTACTCGTTTATATTATTATCAACCACGACATAGGTCAACCTATAGTCAGATAAGGGTTGCATGACGTCAGACATAAGCTTCTCCAACCTCACGCTATTTTGTCAAGTACTTACCTACTGTCGTTCAAGTGCTACCAGCGAAGATCATCGCTCTTACCGGTCGAGCGGCAAAGCCGGCACACGTAAACAGGCTGCAGGACGTATCGCTTAATTAACCCAACACAATAAGTACTATCTACCTACGTACCACCTATCAAACCAACCTTAGAAATGAAGCTTAACTACCTACCAACGGACATTTTTTTTTTCCGGTGGTATATCATCAAATGACTCCTCCCGCTTTGGGCGAAGCGGGAGGGAGTGTCAGACTTTTATGCCTGGGGCACGAAAATATCGCTAAGGGCGTTATTCGCTACAGGCGCCAAAAATAGATGTGTATTAATTTATACAATATCAACGTTATCCTTGTGTGAAGTAGGTTCAATTTGTTTTCAACGTTTTAAGCTGACTTTTGAAATGCAGAGCAAAAAAAGCTATAAGCGTTCGTTTCGTGGCCCTCGGGTTACTGACTAAAACCCATCCATGTTCCTTCATCACCCTTTGTGTTCCGGGGCCGCGGTATCTCTTTCGAACAGTCCCGCAGCCCCGGCAGGCATCGGCCCTTGTGGACCCCTTCCTTTCTGTTAACATCTCTTTGGGGCGCGCGTGGAACACGAACGCGCCGTCGCGGTCGACACGAACTACCAACGGCCTTAATTTGTCACGGGAGAAGACATAAGATACACACATCAACACGGTCTAGGGATATTTTTAAAAAAGCGAATTACTATCAATGTGTTAATTATTTATATGACATGTATATATTTAAAAGATACGTTATTTAATATTCTACCATTTTTTAATAATGGTTAAGGTATAGATTAAAATTTCAGGATTTTATGGAAAAAAAATGAAGCATAGACGGAAACCGTATATGAATGAACTTTTAATTTGTGAGTAAAAACTGAAAAAAATAGAAAAATCATTTAATTTGCGTTTATAAACTTGAAGTTAGTAGTCTGAGAAAGCGCCCATGATGTTCATAACACATCGGCAACGATTCGGCATGCTCAGAACAAGGTTGTCAATGTCTTGCTGCGGAATATTGTCCCATGTCCTTCTGAGGTGCGCAAAAAGTTGATCTTCTGTAGCCAGATTTTCAGGAACTTCCTTCAGAGCTCTTCTTTGCAGCATATCCCACGCATGCTCAATGGGATTTAGATCTGGCGATTGAGCAGGCCAGTCTAAGGCCCTAACATTATGTGTATGTAACCAAGCTGCTACCGTTCTCGCCGTGTGTGCCCGGGCATTGTCGTGCATGAGCAGGAAATCTTGCCCCATTTGTGTTCTGTGGGGCAAGATTACGGGCCCCAGCACCTGTTGGACGTATCGTTCTGCCGTCATATTGCCCCGCACCCAAACGAGATCCGTCCGTCCTCCAAGACGAATTCCTGCCCAAACCATATAATTGTTCCTCCTTGGTATGGGTGAACTTCCTGAGGGTTCTGGAGACGGCTCCATCGTCCAGGAACTCGCCAAACACGCGTCCTTCGTGAATCTGGATGGAAGCCGAACCTGGATTCATCCGTGAACAGCACATTGGACCATTGGTCACGGCCCCAGTCCACGTGGTTCCGAACCCATTCTAATCGTCGTCCACGATTGCCTCTCCGTAAAGGTGGGACCCGGAGTGGTCTACGAGAGCGTAGATTGCTTTCATGCAGTCGCCTTCTTACAGTTCGGTCACTCACAAGCACTTGGTGTTCCACTCGCAGCCTTTGGACCAATTGAGTCGCCGTTGCATTTGGTTGTGCTCGCGCAGTAATTTGCAAAAATCGGTCTTGTCTGGGGGTAGTGATGCGACTTGGCCCCCGGTGCCTCTCCGCTACTTCACCTGTGGCACGATAGCGTGTCCACAATCTTGAAATTACATTTTGATGGGTCCCTATGGCCTCAGCAACATTACGCTGAACAGATCCAGCTTCCAGCATTCCCACAGCTCGTAACATCTCCGCCCTCGTCAAATGTCGGCGTTGCATGGCTACAATACCTCAATTTTAACTTTATCTTTCGTTTAAAAATGAAAAAAAACTGTAACTAAACGTAATTCTCTCTCTCCTATACATCAAGACATTTTTATGCCACCGAAACAAAAGAATTTTCAAAAATTTGAATTTGGAATCAGTCTGAGATAAATTACAAACAAATCGGTGTATAAAAGATTCCAATGCGGCCAGTACTTTTCGAGTTATTTAATTGAGTATGAAATATCCCTAGACCGTGTTGATGTGTGTATTATCTTGGAACTTTGACTTACCGCCATTACAGAGTAGTCAAGGCCAATGCGCTACGCTACTTTGTAATTAACGCAAGGAAGTAAGGAAAAGGGCACTTTGATCAAGTGACTCAGTCACAAAATCGGCTCTCGCAGCCTCGGGATCCCACAGCCAATTTCGACGCATTTATTAAAAAGTTTCCATAATTATTATCATACCTACATAATTAGTTGAATTAAAACCTCTGTGCATGTGAAGTTCCTGGCCGCTTATAATATGATTGAAAGTTTGTCAGTAGTTTCAAATCGAACGGCATTGACGTGTGTAAGTATATCGAGGATAGTTGTGTACATACGGATTCAATCATGTTATCAAAAATATTAGGTTTGCGAAGAGTTTTCTCGTCTGTCGTCAACCCAAGAAGATACCACCAGCATGGGAAACTATGTAAGTTTAAAATTTAGTTCAATTTTACTCCCTTCACATAACCATGGCCAGAACGCACTTGCATATACCGTACTTCTATAATATGTACCTATATACTACAAACTTAGTCGTAATACATTTATCTACTCGGCAAAAACTGCAAGTACTTAAGTACTTTCATAGGCTGTATTCGATCGGTAGGTACCAAAGAGATTTAAAAGAATTAGGATTAGAGCGGACATTGGGAATAATGTCATACAAAATTTTTGATCCCGAACATTTTCGATTTTTACACACGAATGCTACCTGACATGCGGGCGTATGACACTAGTCAGAACCATTTGTTACTAAGAATAACACGTAGGTATTTGGATTACGATTTTCTTTGTCGTATCCCTTCTATCGCTTGTGAATATTTGAATGTCTTTGGTAGGTAGGTACCTAATCAAAGGTCTCATCACATGTAAGTAGATGTTTATGGCCTGAATTCCTGCTATGCTGATGTCGGTCGCACGGACAAGTTTACATTGTGTCATATAGCACCATAGGTACTGCGACGCCGACTTACGACGCAGACCGACAGCCGTATTTCGTTTTCGCTGACGTCACGACCGACCGTACGCGACCGACATCAGCGCAACAGCCTGCCGGGGCTACGGGACTGTTCGAAAGAGATACCGCGGCCCTGGAACACAAAGGGCAATAAAGGAACATGGATGGGTTTTAGTCAGCAAAAGTCTGACACTCCCTTCCGCTCCGCCCAGAGCGGGAGAAAATGCGGGTCATTTGATTTCCTATTCGAAAAAAAAAAAAATATTACATAGCCTGTACCTAAATAAAATCTCCTGAAAAGATCAAGCATCATATCTAAGTCTATCTACAATAAAAATAGTAGGTCCGAAAAATGAACTGGCACAAGTATTCTAAGGGGTCCGGGGTTCGATACCACGGTAAATTGTCTTTCCATTAGGACCTTCTCAGTAGCAACCCGAAGTCTGTTTGTAGGTACCTAGGCCCGGTTCATAACGGGGAACTTAGCTACTGGAAGAAAACAGGAATGCTGTTATGTTAATTCAGATGGTGGGTTAAATTTTCCAATGGTCATGTATACGACAATAATATATTGTGTATTAAGGACGGTATCTAAGTAAGGAATTACGATCGGGGCTCTAGTAGAAGTCGGAAGTCTTTCTGAGTCGAGGTTTGTAATTCCCGTACCGCCCGTGATACATAGGTACCTACAATGTTTTTCATCACATTTGCCAGTAAATAAATAAAATTATAGGGCAGAAAAAGTAATATGTAGCGAGATTGCAATACAATTCCTGTATAAATAACATTTTAAGACAATTTTTTAATTTCGACCTGATGTAAACTCATTGCTTGAAATTGAACCTGCATGACCTGTGTGCAGTGCTACAAATTAATAGTAGATTTTACAACAAGTGCACAAAGCCCGAGCCGAAGGCGAGGGATGCTATTGATGTCGAGGATAAAATGGTTTTGTGGACGAGTTATAAACTCTGCTTTTCACTTCGATTGCGAGGAAATAAAACAGTAGGTACCTAGTATAACATAACATTTATTTAATTAAAATTCAAAGTAAAATTAGTACAGTCTTGAATACTGAAGGAAATTGTTCTTCCTATATCGCCACTTTATTTTCTTTAAATCTTACGACATTGATATTAGGCTTGGGCTGCATACCTATGCTATTGATGTCGAGGATAAAATGGTTTTGTGGACGAGTTATAAACTCTGCTTTTCACTTCGATTGCGAGGAAATAAAACAGTAGGTACCTAGTATAACATAACATTTATTTAATTAAAATTCAAAGTAAAATTAGTACAGTCTTGAATACTGAAGGAAATTGTTCTTCCTATATCGCCACTTTATTTTCTTTAAATCTTACGACATTGATATTAGGCTTGGGCTGCATACCTATACAGCCTACTAGTAGCTCTTCGATACCTGCAATATTTTACAGACACAATTAAAATAACAATGCATTGTTATTTTAATTGTGTAACCGAACCCTCCCTTATTATTATTATACTCTTTGACCGTACCCGTTCGGGTACGGCTGGGGATTAATTTTGTAATAATAATTTTCTTAAATTAATTATATACCTAACCTACCGTACTTGAATTTAAATTTTAATATCTTTTATGTCTTAAAAATCACACAAGGCAAATAAATTAAATTAAATATTATATTATAAAATAACAAATTCCATCTATGAACTTTTTATTGTTTGGCTGTACGGCTCATTTTCTTTGCCTTAATATAGATACATTTATGGGTATCTACCCATAATTTAGACATTTATTAATTTGTATCTACGTTAATGTGCTTGTGCACAAAATTCGATTTTGTGCAGCCTATATCCTGCACAATTATGCACTTTCAGAGCATGAGAAGTGAAAAAAAAAATTACTTACTGACCTTGGGCTTCATGGGAAGAAAAAGGGTCGAGGGTTTTATACGGGGCATTGCGGCCAAGTTAACCTGCATGTTATGATACTGTTTACGTGTAAGTGTGATAAAAAGATCTAATAGCCGTTAAGCCTAATAACACCATTAGCCTACAATGTTCCGGAACGTGACCTCCTCTCAATAAATAGTCAAAAGCCTATATTGACTATTTGTTGCAACTATTGAGCGTTAGGTCCTGGGATCAATTCCCAGGTCGGGCAAAGTGTTATTGGATTTTTCCTTCAGGAATTTCTCAGTTTGGATTTGTTCCCGGTTGATGGCAATAGACTCGCCCCCTATTACATGGGACTTTAACATACCTGGCGAAGTGTGTGTGTATTTACTATTAGGGTACCTACACCTCTGCCCAACCCTTCGGGAATTACAGGCGTGATTTTATGTAGGTATGAAACAAAACAGCTTATAGGTGTCATATAGGCTGGTGGATCAAGTTTTGCAATGGCCTGAAACCTTTACGTAGCCTTTCAATTTATTGATTTTGTTTCAAGTGAACTCATTCTACCAACCCCTTGGCGGCAAAGTACTCGGCGGCGGTCAAGTCCTGGTCACACCTATCAGACACTGTGAGTAACTTTTTAAGAAACTAGCTACCTACTAGAACTTATCTACTACTAAAATCAGGGGTAGGAACGTGGAACGAAACTGGAGTATGGTGGTACGAGGAGCAAGGTACCTTGTGGCCGAGCAGGCAGCTTCCTCAATCTTTACTCATTTACCATCTTGTGAGCATATCTGCAATATGTAGGTACCTACTACGCTGAGGGCTTCTTGTGGTACCAAAGAGTGTTGAGATCGACTAGGCCCGTCCCAATAATTTATTTCGCGAGAATCTCGCAATAATATTAGCAGAAGTGAAATGACAAAAACCAGCATACTCCAGCAAGCGACATCTAGTGAGTTGTGTTTGCATTTTTGGTGACAGTAAAGTCGCAAAAAGTTATTCTTATACGAAAAAAAATCAGGGAAATGAATAAAATTAGAAACCTTACGTATTAATCTAACGATATTTACAATTTTACGTGTGATAAAATAAATAAATGTGATAAAATGGCGATGATATATTACGATTTGCTCAAAGGGGACCCTGTTTTTGTGTCTTTATGGACAATACGACAGAAATTGCTAGCCTAAGTTCATTCCTGAAATGCTACTCAATTTTTAAATTGCAGTCTCGAATTTATGTTAAGGTAAATTGTAATTTGAATGGTTTACTTTTTAAATCCAGGGACAGTAGGTAAAGACAATTCATAGTGCGAAAGTGGCTGTTTGTTTTTATAAACTTCGTATCTAGTACAATTTTCAGTTTTTTTTTTGTTGTTTTACCGTAATTTAAAGATTATTCCAGAAGCTTCTGTTTGTGTAAAATAAATTAATTTAAACTTCTTAATATTTTGGGAGAGTTTGACGCAGAATGTGCACAAAGCAAAATGTGCACTTAACGCAAAATGTGCATTTGATGGGGTCTAAATGGTCTAATTGTAGTGGAGTATGGTTGTCTTTGCATTTCAATGAGATTGTTAGGAGGACGCTCACGTGAAAATATTGATAAACAGTTGAATACATGAATGAAATGAACTATGTTGAATTTTCTTTGAAAGAAAAATAAGATAAGATGCAACTTTCAAACTATGGCTACGCGCCAAAAGAATCATGGAGCACTATACAGGCTGGCAGGGGGACATCGGCGCACAAACGGTACCACGTAATGGGGGCTATCGCGCATGAATTCGCCGCTAGAGGCGTTCGTGTAGACTAAGGTCTTCCGAAATGTCAGCTATAACATAGTGTTCGCGCGTTGCGTGCTTTTTTATCACGTATTTATACTAATACTCACGATTGTGTTCTAGACTGAGCCATTCCTAATTAATTATGACTTGAAGATTTTAAGTAGCAACTTTAGGATTTACTTGGAGGTAAAATGATTTTTTAAATGATTCATGCTTGGTAGTTTTAGGGAGGATATTGTAAATATTTATCTGAAATTTACACTATACTGTTATACGTAATAAAATAAACTTTTTATGACGTTTAGAATTATTGACCGAGCAAGGTCTTGTCAATAATTCAATTTTATACGCCGCGGCGCGGCGGCGCCACCCTCTAGTGTCTCCATCTGGTGAGCTCAAAAACGATAGCCCCCATTAAGTACCTACATCAATATCCCTTTCACCCTTTATGATTAAACAGAGGCTTTATTTTACGACATCCAAAGATACAAATGGTACACTTAGGACAGCTTTCACGTAGGTATCGAAATGATAATTATCAGCTAAGTACTACTAGTACAAAAAAAATACATTTGTCTAAACAGATAGCTGCGATGCCCATATGAATGAGCTGCCGGTGCCCTGCTGTCCTTGGGAGCCGTGGTACAGCGACAAACAAAGTTTCTACAACAAGATCTTGCTGGGTGGTATATTATGGTAAGAACTTTTGATTAGGTACCTTTTTATGGTTATGAAGTTTGTACAGGGAGTCAAGTTCTTTCTTTAAACCCCATAGAAAAGGAAGTAGGGAAAGGTAGTACGAGATGATTCCTGAATAGCTGTAAAATACATATTTTTCAAGGTAAATTAAAAAATAAAGGTGATAACTAATAATAGGTATATTTATCTATCCAACTTTCATAATACCTACTCAAAACCAGAAATTAATTAAGGTTTCATTCAAATTTCTTTTTTTTTAAAACGTTATGTAATCATCTTGTACTTACACCCCTATGGGTAAGATGATCCCCCAGGTAGAGGTAAGATGAGATGATCCCTATCAAAATCAAAGCATTTATTTCAAGTAGGCCAGTTACAGGCACTTTTGAACTGTCGAAACAAAGATGAAAATTAAATGTAGTTACAGTCCCAGTCACAAGACATAAAAACTGTGAAAGTACTGTATCTAGTTGCCCATTCCCTAGCGTAGGTAGATATATATGGAGAAGAACGGGCAAGGAACTCCATGGACACTCTTTTAAATCAAAATAAGTATTGTTACAAAATCTTAGTTACATCATTCATGTTGAGATGGTATATTATGTGAGAACAATGTAGCAAGAAGTGCACGTTAAAAGACGTGTCCACAGTAAAAACAAAACAAAAAAATGCAATACAAAAAAGAAAATAATTCATTCAATTAAGCCATGGCAACTAAGAGATGAACAGTCACAACTGACAGCGCCTGTTCACGAACATAACGCTATGTTTTTCTTACCCCCATTCCGAGTTAACAAATGTTTTTATGAAGAAGGTTATAAACAACAAAAATACCCATTATGAAACATTTATGTATTATTTATTTAAAATGGTAATGCTTGAAAACTTTTCTGTGCAGTACAGACAATCAGTAATTCAGTATCATCTTCTTCAGTCTCAGATGTGTGTTATGGTCATTCGGGGTAAGAGCTCGCGGCGGGTAAAAGTTCGCACTAGCCCGATCTCCGACAGAGGTGGGGGGACTGATGTCTGTGTTCGCGGAACTTAGTGACGCACGACTCGCCGTTTCGGAGCCACGTGTCGCGCCGGCGCAAAATATGTACTTGTCGCCACAGGTCGCCAAATACGTTAACAGCAAAAAAAATCCTTTAATATTTGTGCCGGGGAAAAGTGTGTTGAAGTTACTTGCATTGATTTAGGACAGTAAGTATATTACATTTCTATTGTTCGATTATCGTAGTATTTAAGTAAGTGTATCATTATTCTCTAAAATTCATTGACCTGTGTATTGTGATCGATAATTTAATATTTATGCTGATTGGGGTAAGAGTGCGAGGTCAAAAGTACGCACGCGTATTTTTACCCATGTTGCGTACTTATACCCCAATGTAAATAAAAATATCCAAAGTTACTTAAAAATGGTTTATTCTTTCAGAACACATTAAAATGCCGAGAAACTATGTAAGGAAAGCACCACAACGAGCCCTGATCTCAGATGAACAAATAAATAGAGCTAAAAAACTAATCCAAGAAGGAAAAAGTCAGAGACGTGCTGCATTAGAAGTTGGTATCAGTGAAGGTGCTTTGCGAAAGAGACTGAAGTCTTCCCACGTGCAAGTTTAATAAATGTTGATTATCGGCAATCTTTTTTTTTTATTTCACCATCCATTTACATTTCTTTGATGCGTACCTTTACCCGGTACGCGCATTTTTACCCTACGGCTTGCATAATTTTACCCACGTACGTTACGGGACAAGAGTACGCGTTCGGAACATGTTACTTTAATCATATGTAGAAAAAAATCTAATTAATCTTGAACGTAAATTTACTTAAATAATGAAAATATATTAAAATCTCAACCAACTCTATATTCAATCAACTCAGATATATCATTTTTTATAGTTCGGTGAAACCATAGAAAATAAAGTGCGTGCTCTTGACCCGAATGACTATATATGAAGTTTTCTTTTTTTATTTGACTTCCCCTAAATATCTCTATTACGTACTTATTCGATTACTTTCATTGATTTGTATATCGTTAGTTACTATGCCTTTTAGAAAAAGATCAAATCTGTCTCGAAACTCAAGGGTTTCTAATTCACAATAATCAATATCCATACTTACGCAGTTTAAGTAGATTTAATTTACAGCTACTTAAATTGTTATTGGCCTCATTTTATGCACCTTGGTGAGAATTTAAGACACGCCTGGACTGTCATCGAAGGCCTGACGATAGAGACAAAAGTCAGTTGCAAGAGGTCCGCAACAGTTTGCGGCAGCGACACTAAATAATAAAAATAATCTTCTCTGAGTTGTCAGGTACGAAACACCGGCCCCATCTAGTTAAAAAAATGACGTGTAAATAAGTGTTTGTAAGAACCTACTTGCAAAAATAAACATCATTTCATTTCATATATCGTGGTGGGCTCATTTCATGGACCTTGATGAGAACTTTCGACCTAGCTGGAGTATGACTGTCATCGAGTGTTTAAGGATGATAACGTAGGCTGTCGAGGGAAGCCCTTATTTAAAAATTTTAGAGATTACCTAATGCAAATATTTCAGAGAAATTAATTGGTACCGATACTTGGAAATATAATAAAATATTATAAAGATGAAGAGTTTGTTTGGTTGGTTGAACGCACTAATTTCAGGAACTACTGCATGCCTAGCCAAGTTACAAACGTTTCGTATCGATTCTCTTTCTACAATCGTAAACGCCTCGGCGTAAGCGATTGTAGAAAGCGCTAAATTGGTAGCCAAGTTGACACGACTGAGTCGATCGCTCGTTCTCTAATGTCTGTAGAAAAAACCTACACTTTAGTCTATGTGAGCGTTCCTACCAAAGAGTTTAGCGATCAACATAGTAGAAACGACAACATTCTATTCTATCATTTTGAACGATGTAAACTTGTCTACGAATTTTCTATTCGTTTGTGTTGATCACGTGATTTGACGTTGAGATGATGTCATTCCCATACATTTGATTCGTTTTCTATTAGCGTTAACAATTGTAGATTGTCAACTTGGCGAAGCCTGCTGGATCGAGTTAAAAGTACCTATAGGTATATTAGTGTTGGATAGCCCCACAGATGATAGCCCATCTTTGTAACAACGTTACAACGTTTATTTAACATCACGCTACTACCAATAGGACCAGCGCATCAATGAAAAATGTTGCAAAAAAAGGAAAAATAGGTATATTACTTTTGAGAGCTTCCGTTGAGTGACCTGCGTAAACGGTTAAAGTTACGCAACAATGGTGTATGATGGAATTGTTCTTCATAAAAAGTTCTAAAAAAAAGTCCGCAATAGCATAATGTCTATCTTTTAAGGGTGTCTCACACTCTCTCCAACCATCTCTCTCTCTCTCTCATATGTGACGCAGACGAAGTTGCGCGGGTCAGCTAGTTTGAAATAAAATTGTTTGGAGCAGACAAATCTGTCTACCTTCTTTCTGTCTTTTGCTACGCGCACTACTGGACTGGAACTCGATACTTAATCATAAAAACACACAGTATCCACCAGGTAGGTGTTGTGGGGACCTTGTTACGATGCCGGCCGTTACTTTTGAGCATAGGTACTCAAAACTGGATTCCACGTACCTACTTAACAATTTGGAGCCATCTATTGATTTCTCTGCTCCCAACAATTTTATTTCCATCTACCCTCATTCTCCAGTCTACCCGCGATCATGTCGGTTACAAAAGCAGAGTCGAAATTTCGGGAGCTCAAAACAAATAACAATCGTGGAAGTTAAACAGTGACGGTATAAGATTTTTCATTACTCATACTCGGAAAGTAGGTCTAAAGTTACCTAAGGAGCGGATTGAAAGTAATGTTTTCAGCCCTAGGGAGAATCGTTTTCAACTGACAGCTGTCAAATTATTAAAAAAAAATAGTCCATTTTTCTATTGAACATTGAACCATGTTCCAACTTTCTATACAGCCACGATGTAAAATTCAAATAACATACAATTAAGTATTAATTAGAGAATATATATCTTTTAAATAACTTTATTATAGGTAATTAAGTTTCAAACTATTTCTTTAAAATATTGGGAAAAATATTTACCATTTTTTCGATGATGAAAATGAAAAATAGGTAATGGCTGAATAGCTGGCCGGTCACAGAAAAAAAAGCAAAATAGGCGGGAAAGCGGTCTTCCGTGGTCCGATCTTCATTTGTTGATTGAATGTTTTTATTTTTATTTTCCTTGTATTCGTAATGAAAAGCACAGTGTTTACCAGTGTTTCGGGTTAAAGACTTATTTAGTCCCTCGAACTATTAGCGCCCTCGCTTCGCTCGGGCACCAAACCCCGTCTCGGGAATAAATAAGTTACTTTCACCCCTAGGGTAACAATGTACTATTTCATTACTCGTACTCGGAAAGTAGGTCTGAAGTTGCCTGAAGAGCGGGTTGAAAGTAATACTCTTCAGCCCTAGGGAGAATCGTTTTCAACTGACAGCTGTCAAATTATATAAAAAAAAATTGTTCATTAATCTATTGAACCATTGTTACAACTTTCTATAAAGCCACGATGTAAAATTGAAATAACATAAAGTTTAGTATTAATTAAAGAATTTATATTTTTTTAATAAATATTTAAGTTTCAACTACTTATTTCTATAAAATAACATAAATTTGGGCAACATATTGTCAATTTTTTCGATGATGAAAATGAAAAATAGGTAATGGCTGAATAGCTGGCCGGCCACAGAAAAAAACAGGAAAATAGGCGAGAAAGCGGCAATCCGATCTTCATTTGTTTTTTCGAGTTGATTCATGTTTTTATTTTTACTTTCCTTGTATTCGTAATGAAAAGCAGTGTTTACCTCGGGTTAAAGACTTTTAAAGTCCCTCGAACTATTAGTGCCCTCGCTACGCTCGGGCACCAAACCCCGTCTCGGCATTAAATAAGTTACTTTCACCCATAAGGCACAGATAATATAATACTCCTAGGGTAACAATGTACTATTTTATTTTAGTTCTTCATTAGTGTCATCTATGACACTAATGAAGAACTAAAATAAAATATACAGCGCCATCTATGGCGCTGTAATACTTTTTGTACTATATTGCTATAGTACTGCCGCTACATTTTTACCTTAGAGAATACTAGAGATGACCTCTCGAATCGCGCGCCATTCAAATCGATCCGAAAAAAATCCTCCAGCTGCTACCCGCCGTTCGTCTCGAAGATCGTCACTCCATCTCACATAAGAAGACTGTTCTACCTTACATTTGCCATTCGCGAATTTAAAGTGAAAACTCTCTTGCTTATGGGTGCTTGCATAGAGAATGCATTTTTACAGTACCGACTTATCGGTACAGGTAACAGGTTCGGGTGCTTACATTTTTTAAAGTAGGTACTGACTTATCGGTACGGGTCAGTACCTTTATGTACAGGGTTTATGCTTAAAGATACAGGTAAATCTGTTCATAGTGACCATGGTGTCTTCGAGTTCGTCGGACGATGAGTTTTTTCTCCTCAAAAGTGTTCATAATAAAATAAAAAAGGACAGTCGGTGTTTCTAATATCAAGTCAAAGAAACAAAGTTCGATGAACCCAAGTTTAATAAAATAAAAAAGGACAGTCGGCGTTTCTAATATCAAGTCAAAGAAACAAAGTTCGATGAACCCAAGTTTCATGATTATACTAGGATAGCACCAGAAACATTTAAGTAACTACATTTTGAGTAAAATAGAACATCGATTAATTAAGAATTGGTGTAACTGGCATCTACAACCTATTACACCCGAAGAAAGACTAATTGTTACTTTATGATAAGTAAATAATAGGTATCTAAATATCAATATAATAAGCACGTTTTTATTTTGCCAAATTATTAAAAAAAATACTACAATTTCTTATATGTAATTGGTACAGTAACAACAAATCAATTGACCACATTGCCAGAATTCTTCTCCTTCCAATATTTATCAATCATATTTCTGTTGCTGTGTAATTTGTGTCTTTTGTCCCACAATGGTGGTTTAGCAAAAACCATGTCCCTATACAGGCAAATGCTTAAACCCGTACTGATAAGTACTGACCCGTACCGATTGTCAGTACAGTACTTTAAAAATGCATTCTTTGTGTATGGATATTTAACCGTACTTATACGTACTACCGATGAAAAATGCATTCTTTATATTAGAGTTCAAAGCAAATCAAAATATTATATTTGAACACCTTTTTGTATAAAAACTGATTGTTTGTGTGAATCTAGTTTTTTTTTTTTACCAAGAATAGACAAAGCTCTTTCCATACAACTCGCTCGACATAGGGGCGACCCGTAGACCCGTGTTTCAACGAAGACAAAGACCAGTTTCCACGGTGGTCATACTGGTCATGCTACGCCGTACCTACGCGTGCTGTGATAATGATCCTGCGCCTACAAGGCTGCATAACATGGAAACAAAAATATGTAGATGGAGGCCCGAGCCCCAGCAGTGGGTCATTTTCATTGTACTGTAAACAAACAACTCAATAATTATTTATTACTTTTACAGGTTTCTATTTTCACTGGGCATGATGATCTACACAGACAGCATATTCTTGAACTGGGGACCGCCGAAGACACCCGGCCCGCCGAGCGATATGGTGGAGGAATGCGAAGATTAAATCTAATAAGCCGTTAGCAATAACTTTAGTTATCTATGCGTTATTTTCTTTAGCATTGCCGCTACAGTCCTTTCAGTTATTTTACCTCCGCCTTTGCATAAAATTACAGTGGTCCGACTAACATTGTCAAAATTATATTTGTTTGGACTGCAGCTGTCACGAGGTAAAATCACTATGAAAGAACTGTAGTACTGATATCATCATTGTTTATTGAAACTAAATGTTCTGTGCTGCAGATGGCAAAAACTCGTAAAAAACCTCGTTTTTGACGAGTGGTTCGTAGCACTTGCGAGTTCTGTAGTTCTGCCTTTCTGGAATAGTGAAATAATTATGGTTTGTGCTTTTGTTTTCTGAGTGAAATGCATTTTTATTTTTGTTGAATAATTAATAAAAAGCTTAGGACTATTACTGTGGATTATCATTGATTGTTTGCCACTAGCGTCAACATTATAATTTATTAACATACTACTACAACATCAGTACTACTTTGGCCCAGCGCACCGCTGGAGGCGCGGCGGAGCGCAATTGAAGACAACAATTTAATATAAACCTTAACTACCTTGACATACGGTCATTATAAGAATAAATTCACACGCGGTGCTCGGATTGCCCTCAAGCTACTACAAGAGCATGCGCGCCGACTGTCGTCGCCGACTGCTCTGCGCTCTGCCGCACTACGAGAGCGAGTTGTCTGTACAAAGTATCGAACAGCACTACTAGGCTGCCTGTCCACTGAAGCAGAGCGAGGCTGCGGAGCGGAGAAACGGAGAAATATTAACCAAAAGGATTGCATACTGGAGCGGAGCTGAGATTTTATGCGATGCTATTGGTTAATATTTCTCGAGTTTCTCTGCTCCGCAGCCTCGGAGTAGCTGCGCGCCGCCGCGCGTATCTCCGCTCGAAGGCTCTCGACGCCGCCGCTCGTGGCCCGCGGATCCGCCCTCGCGTTTTAAGGAAATGCGCTCCGCCTCCAGCGGTGTGAGCTGGGCCTTTTTCGAATGAACTCTAAATTCTTTCGATCTAGCTCTTAGACTATATTATACCTGGTCTATGTGGCCAACTCCAGCCCGCTTAGCATGACCACAGTAGAAACGAAAGAGAATCGACAAATCTTTTGTTCAACTGTCATTGAATCGTCATGCTACGCGGGCACCTAGGTATAAACCTTTATATCTTTTGAATCAGTGACCGACAAATTCTGTTATTTAGCGACAAATTTCGACAATTGAGACACTAGATTTTTTTTGTCATAAATGGAAAGATCTTAGATAAGCTTTATAACAAACAATTTTTAGTTTTTGTTTTTTTTGCTTTAATTAGAAAGATATATTAAATTAAAAATAATTCTTTGAACCTAGTACCGAAAACACACCGACAGTTCCCGAACAAAAACGAGCGCGTGTGTGACGTCACAATGTTAACGTTTACTCATCGTAACACAGCTGATAACGTTTTGACATATATCATCGATTAATTCTTGTTATTAATAATATTCTGATTATCAAATACTATGAGTGTGCGTTAATTAAGAGAGTTGGATAAAAGGATCATACGTTAACGCCATTAAAAATTATTTATGCGCGCAAGATTCATAATTTACCCTAATAAAATCCAAGTGCGTAAATACGGTCATCGCCATTTTGAGAGCCGAGGCTATAATCTTCTCTTGAAATCAATCAAAGGCATCGAATAATTATGTCCGTAAGGATTGAGGAGCCACTTTTTGTAGCTTAATGAAATTAATATACTTATTTAGTAGTAATTTTAAAAAAATTGTAAGATCGATCCTCGATTTTGTAGTATAATACACACATCAAAAATGTCTAGGGATCAAGCATTTTTATGCGGATTTCTTGAGATTGAGATGTGGCTTTGTAATAAATTTATGATTTTATAAATTTATATGGATCCTTTTTGGTGCATTTCATAATTTGAATCAGGAACTCTCAATCAAATTCGAGTAAAAGATGAAAATAAGCTGTCAATATTTTCCCTATAAAAACATACAACGCATTGAAGACATTATTAGTGCTACTGTTTCCCTACTACTGATTAAAACCAACGTTATTATGGAGCGGCGACGTCATTTAAGCAGGGAAGAAATGCTCAGAGCCGTGGGAATGATAGAAGCTGGTTCCCGGCAACGTACTGTAGCTTTAGCTCTGAATACAAGTCAGAGTGTTATCAGTCGACTTTGGACACGTTACCGAAGCACTGGTACCGTGGCTGAGCGCCATGGAGGACGGTATCGCTGCACCACACGGAGACAAGACCGATACATTCAAATCTTAACTCGAAGAGCTCCAACAATAACCGCCATGATGTTAGCCGTGAGGCTTCATCACTCTTCAGGGAACTTAATTAGCGACCAAACAGTCAGAAACCGCTTGCATGAAGTGAACCTTCATTCCCGAAGACCGCTACGGGTACCACCTATAGCAATGCACAATCGTAGGATTCGATATCAATGGGCTCTTGAACACAGAAATTGGGCAGAAGAACAATGGCGTTTCGTGTGCTTTTCTGATGAGTCTCGTTTTGGTATGAGACCGGATACAAGACGTATACGACACTGGAGAACCCCTGGACGCCAACAGCGATTAAAATCCTGCCAGGAAGTCCATCCTTATAGTGGTGGAACCATCATGGTATGGGCGGGTATTTGGATCGGCGGAAGAACTGAGTTGATTTGGATCAGAGGCAACCTCAACGCTCAAATTTATGCTGAGACGATTGTATCAGACGTCATCGTTCCTCTACAAGTGCAAATCGGTCCCTTATTTCAGTTAATGCATGATAATGCACGACCGCACACCGCAAGAGTTGTAAGACAGACTCTCGCCGCAGCTAACATCAATGTCCTGCCCTGGCCTGCTCAGTCGCCAGACTTGAACCCGATTGAGCATGCATGGGATATGCTACAGAGAAGAGCTCTGCCGAATATGGAGGGTATCCAGTCGCAAGAAGACCTTTTTTTGTTGTTGCAACGAACATGGGCGGCCATTCCACAGCGTGATTTGGATGAACTCATTTTGAGTATGCCAAACCGATGTTCTTGTGTTGTTAGTGTTCGCGGTAGAAACACGGATTATTAATTGTTTAAGTTACCCAATAAAATTTTAAAGAAAACTGTTATTTCAGTCTTTTTTTCGAACTTTAATGTTAGTGGTTCAAATGTCAAAAATCCCTTTATTAGGAAAATGGCAAATTTCTTTATTAATGCAAAGGTGACTTGGTTTATCGTTACTGTGACAAACGAAAACACTTTATTTGATGAATCCTTAAAGAAAATTTTAATTAATATCAATCAGGAGAAAAGTTATTGCAAAAATATATGTTGATCCCTAGATACTTTTGATGTGTGTACTTCAAAAGTTATTAATCATAAAGGTGGCACCTCAATCTAAATGTTTGGATTGAGGAGCCACGTCAGAACTTCGAACATCATGGATTAATATTTAGGTATCATTATTTAGTATGATTTTGCATGATGCATATGATTTTAGCATTTGAGAGTAGTTAGTAGACAAAATCTGAATACGGTTGTATTAAAATTAAATAAAGTTACCATACATTATGAATGTGGCTCATCAGACCATAATACGACTCGTCATTTTTCAAAGAAGCAGTTGTTCAATTAATGCGCAATTTCTTTGTCATTTAGTAGTAAGTATATCAGATTTGTAGGACAAGATTCGTTAATTAAAAATGAGTGAATTGGGAGATATAGCACATTTTAACTGGCTCCTCAATCCTGACGTTACTATACATGCGAGATCACAACGATACTCCGTAGCTAGCTTTTTTTTTTTTTTTTTTTCGGATGGGAAATCATCAAATGACTTCTCCCGCTCTGGGCGGAGCAGGAGGGAGTGTCAGACTTTTACTGACTAAAACCCATCCATGTTCCTTCATCGCCCTTTGTGTTCCGGGGCCACGTTATCTCTTTCGAACAGTCCCGCAACCCCGGCAGACGGACGGACGGCGAGCTAGCCATTAGCTAACCGTCCACAGACCCGCGCCTACGGTGGCCGGGGGCCACGTGGTGGACCCCGACGCCCGGGGCGTCTCCCGCGGCGGCCGGGTCGCTGTGAGGTTCTCTCCCTCTCACGTTCCGCCACCTCCTTCTCTAGCATTACTGCTTCGCAGAAGGAGGTGACGGCGTCCCATTCCGTCTCGCTCCGGACCATGGCTTGCACCAGGGCCGGACGCGAGAGGTCGCCGCCGCCAATCGCCGCTTCGAGGACACGGCGGTGCTCCGCCCACGCGGGGCACACCACCGTGTCCTCCGGTCGATCCTCGCAGTGGAAACACCCGGGCGTTTCCTCCCGCCCGATTCGGTGCAGGAACCTCCCGAAAACACCGTGTCCGGTGAGGACCTGCGTCAGGCGGAAGGTGAGGACGCCGTGGCGTCTCTCCAGCCACTCCTCGAAGAGGGGACTTATCGCCACTATCGTGGCGTGCCCTACTCCGTAGCTACCTGAGATCACAACGGAATCTAAAACCAGATACACTAACATTTAGTAGTAAATGTCTACTCGCATGAATAGTAAAGTCAGCATTGAGGAGCCAGTTAAAATGTGCTATATCTCCCACTTCACTCATTTTTAATTAACGAATCTTGTCAAACAAATCTGATAAAAATCTGTTAAAATAATTACTTAAAATTATACTAAGGAGTTTTCAGTATTCAGTATCAACTCTTTTTTTCAGACTTGATTTCATTGCGAGTATCGATTAGGCTGAATGCAACTTTTTAATCGTGATGACGAAACTTGGGTTTGCGGTCAGCACTATTTTAAGAAGTGTTATGTTGCAACATGGATTTTTTTTAGTAGGTACCTAATATTGTCAAGACTGATTGTGTTTTGTATGAAAATTAATGACGAAAATAAGAACGCAGATAGAATGTTACTGTTTTCATTTTGACCTTTCGAGTTTTATTAGCAAGCGAGAAGCTTGTTTAAACAATATTTCCAGTGCATATATGTTACCTATTTTTTGGAAGGGTGTAGTAATATGTATTTTACACATATTTGGCAATAGACTAATGTCATTTTACCGACCGTATGACTGCCGTGACATATTTTTCATTATAAAATCTAATGCTGAAAGTTCACGAAAATTCACACTGTATTGTTCAGCAATTCCTATAACATTGTGACGTTACCAACATGGCGACCGATTTTGGCGCGTTTATAGTCACGTGACTCATTTCAAAATTTGATCAATTTTAAATTGTCTTTAATAAAAAAAAAATGAATTGAGTTTTGTCGCTTCTATAATTAATATAATTTATGATAAAGATTTAAATTACATTAAAAAAAAATATGTAAGAATTTTTTTTTTGAACAAGTATATTGTTTGTGTTATCAAAATTAAAATCCCTGATGGTGGCCGAGCCAGTGTCAATGACACCGTCAACGCTCCTACGCGTAACGCACCTGACTTACCCGTTGTCCTACTACTACTGTAGTAGTAACAAAAGCAAAGGAATTACCCATAATACTGCCGGTAGTAGGATTGGTAGTAAGGTAGGTCACCGTTCCGCATGTGACAAAGCGCGCGTATACGCGCCTACAGGCGAGTCTATAAAGAACGATTTTATACGCGTAGTAAATACGCTTATCTGACCGGGCGTCCGGTCCAGTTTTGTTCCAGATTGCGGCCGGTCGTGTGACAAGTCGTGGTCTTGGCCGCGTAGTGCGTGAGGTCCCTAATTTAAATCAGCAATCATGCAAGCGGCAAAAATATTCCATAAAAAATACTGCTTGTTGTTAATTAACTCGTGCTAGCTCTAGTCAATCGTCTGTGGTGGTGGGACAAGTCCCCAGGTACAAATAAGAGGCAAATGTAACTTTCTCTCTTTTATTTCTATAGAGAAGATAATAATTACTGCTAATATTGCAATGCGTTCGACGCAGAGTAAACGGTTCGAAGTTGCATTCGAATTGCATTGCGTCACGTTTTCTTGCAGCGTTCATCGTTGGATTGCAGTGCTACTTCCGCGGGACTCTGGGACTACCCTGGCGTTATTGTAGCGCATTAAGTTTTTACGTTTCCGTTAGAAACACTACATACAATATTCAACTGTTACTCGCACTTTTCATTGTTTAAAAAACACATTTAATGATTTTTGCTTCGTAGGGATATCATTTTCTTTATTGGACGTATTCCAGGAGCAAATGTTACAGAAGGTTTTAAACACTGAATATGTCTATTTATAGGCTAGATGCACTAAAATCACGCGCGTATTGTAGGTACATTAACTTTTTACTGATAATGTGGAATAATCTAGAATTTAAGTTCGAAATCTAGAAGACTGTCAAATTCATCAATTATTATTTAAGTAATTTAATACAACCTCAATAGCTAGCTCGTCTGGTTCTGATATTAGCACGGGTGGCGAACAAAGAAGTATTTATCGACACCAATATTAGATAAAACTATTTAGTACACTATTTCATTGCTTCGTATTTGTCACAGCCGAGTTCCCAATATTATTCGAATTTGAACAAAACTGACAAGTCTTAAGACTTCTAGCAGACCGATTTAAAGAACCGTCCGAAATGTTTGAGAAAAAATTATATTGTAAATTGTTCTTTATAATCTAGTCATCTGTAGTAGTCATAGATTCGAAATAAAGCGCTAAATGGAACTATACTAAATTGTAATGTTGAGTGAGAGTTATCTACTCTCAGGTTTCGGTTTAGGGGGCTTGAATCCTTGGAT
The DNA here is from genome assembly GCA_941918905.2 of Xestia sexstrigata. NCBI lineage: Eukaryota > Metazoa > Arthropoda > Insecta > Lepidoptera > Noctuidae > Xestia > Xestia sexstrigata. The sequence goes on along the minus strand of OW799212.2, from coordinate 11,361,139 downwards.
TTTCTTCTTCTTTTTCTCTTTGCCTCCGCCAGATTGGAAGGTCTTCCAACTGTCCACTCTGTTTTGTCTAGATTCCTGCAATGTTGAAACGAATTGTCATTAGTGAATGCTGTTATTCCAAGTAATTGGATTTGGTTCTTAGTATTATTTCATAGGAATTTATGATAAATATACAGAGTGAACAATTATTACGTAGGTGAGGAGGAATATAAAATGTATTCAAAGAAGTCTCAAGCCCGATATTGATGAAAATTAAAACTGCATCCTTAGATTTTTTGAAAATCAATTTTCCTAGCCAGGAATTGAAGCCATTTATTCAAAAGTGACGCTAACAGGGATCAAATTCTGGGAAGTAATGACATTCGAGTGTTAATATACATTAACACTCGAATGTCATTACTTCTCAAAATTAAAAATATTTGCTATTCCATACGGAATAGCAAATATTTCTTTCACAATTTCATGGTCCCACATAAAGTGGTTCATTTTCACCAGTACTACATGCCCCCAAAATATCGTCTATGTTTAACAAATCCACCAGTAGATGAATAAGTGTGGCCCTAATAGAGCTTAGCGGCATGGCCAGCATTGAAGAGCTATATGCTCTATCTAACTTTCACCTTTATACAAACTACTTTCAGCCAACATTATCAAGCTTCATTGATCGACTATCTGAAAAATACTGTGAAATTTACATTGCACAAGCTACATATTATAATAGCTGAATATTACCTCGAAATTCTTCGCCCATTCTTTTTCAAGGGATTTCTGTTCCTCCTGCTCAATCTCAGCTTCTCGTTTTCGTTTTCGCTCCTCCATGTCACGGACTTCAAGGTGTTGACGTTTTCGCTCCATGTCAGCAAACAACTGGAATCATTTTTTAATAGTGTGTCACTTTTGATTTTCATTAATTTCCTCCCAATATTATCCAAGTCCGCAGGAGAGCATGATTACAAATTATGATTCACAACAGTGTGCACTATAATATTATAGCTATATTACTCCAGGCTAGTATTGGAAAATCCCTAATTAAAATACCCAATACTTCTTTGCCTGACATGAGAATCAAACTCATGACTCGGTAGCAGTCGCACATGCAGCCACAAGACCAGTGGTTTTAAAATGAATTATAAGGTCTGGTTTTTATATCCCCAAGCATTTTATAAACCATTTTGCAACACCCCTAGATATAACTATTTGCTTTTACAAACAGAAATTCATCATACCTTCATGGTCATAACATAAATTGCATGCTTATATTTCACAGGATCATCCTCAGGAATGCCGTCAGATCCTTTATTATCCTTTTTCTGCTTTTTCTTTTTCTGCTCAATCTAAAATAACCAACATTCAATTAATAGCGTGGGACATGACTGTTAAAAAAGCAATTACAAATTACAGCATTGATTTTGTTGATAACAGCAAAATCAATTTACCATATGGTCAGTCCGTTCTTTGGCTTCCTCACAAATGTCTAAGCATTTTTTCCTAGTGTCATCGTTCTCAAGCGTCTTCCATGCTCTGTTAACAATTTCAAACGCTTGTTGCGCTCGTTCAGAGTCTTCCTGTAAATTAAATGATACAACATTTTACTTATTTGGAATACTATGAAAGTATGTCTTTGTCTGGCTAACAACTTTATCATCAAGAACTAATGTCTGATATTTTTGCAATAGTATTGTGTGCTGTCATTTTTGTTGTCTGTTTTCACGCCTATGTTCCTTTTTTGTTCCTTACCTATTACTGGCCATGTCAGGACGTCCCTCGGAATGATCCAATCTGTGGATAAAAACGAAATGTTGACGGACATAACCGTCTAAACGAATACGAAATCTGCTTACTTGAAAACTGAGTACTTTAATTAAGACTTAAATTGGGAGTGAGATATTTTTGAAAAGTAGGTCACTTGAATTGTGGTCAATTTAGTTATTTATTGGTGGAATCTAGACTTTTTTATTAGATGCTAAGTGGAATTAGGTAAGTTTTCAAAAGTTTACACTGTTACCTCAATATTTTTCCAAGATTTATGGGTTGGCTATAGGTTAGACACTAAAAACAAAATTTAAACTATTCTCTTACCATATTTTTGTCCGGATGAACCAGTATGGATAGTCTCCGGTATTTCTTCTTGATCTCGTCGAGGGTTGCATCTGGCTCAACTTGCAGGACCTCAAACGGGTTTAGATTAAAATAAGTGGAGCCTGGACGTAGTAATCGTTCTAGTTGCTGTATCGGGGTCAACACAGAATCACGTTTTTCAATTTCTTTCACCTGCAAAACGAAGTGTGAGTTGTTGCAGCAATCATGTAATATTGAATTTATTATGACGCATCACGCATGGCAAAACTTCAAACTTGTACACAACTCGTTCAATATTTACACTCAGAATAATTATTGTGTAAGAAAGTTCAAGCTTGAAGAAACACGTACGCCCTGGTAATGGCTAAAGAAGTACTTTCTTATGTAAGAAAAGCAAAGTATAGCAGAATATTTACAAAATAAAGGACTCGCCTCAGTGTAGAATTCGTCAAACGAATCTGCATTCGCGGCAGACATGTTTGGTGTTTATTGAATCTCTTTCACATGCAACAGGCAACAAAGGGTTCGCAATAAGTCACAAGTATGATATTCATCAAAAGAACTATCTACAACAGTGCTAAGCACGCTTCACAATAAAATTCTCTCATTATTTCACAATAATCACTGCCCTTCTGTGGTTTCGCGTTTGCAAAGCAAGGCAAGCACTCACAGACCACATAGAGCTTCAAGCACTGCAATGCAAGCAGTTTTTGACGTAGGGATTCCAATGCTTTGATTTGTACTCTTTAATCGTTTATTTTTTATAACTCGGGTATTATCAATAGTAAGATAAAATTAGAATTGGTTAAAATTATTTGTTCGTGACTTTTTTGATTTTTCGCTCAGAATACCGCAACATATAATTATTATAACCGATTCCTAACTTACCAAAAATCTTTTGCCATTTTTGATTTCACCAAGCGCCGAATTTTCGTACCTCGTTGTTAGCCGATAACTCAATAAGCAATCACCATTAATCGTTTCCACGTTTTTTTTTCATTGATTTACGTAATTCAATATTGGCCACTTTAATTTTGTTACATTGCACATTTTCTATTATATACTATTCTGTGATACTATTAGAGAAAATGTGCAATGTAACAAAATTTAAGTTGTTGTGTATAACTGTAAAGGCTTCTTTATGGTCTATGGTTACTAAAAAACGGATCCAACAATAATAACCAGCCCATAGAGCAGTAAAAAGACTTTGCTATACTCTGCGACTCTGACGTTTGACTCATTTGACTGTCAATGTCAAATCGTCAAGTGGAATTGATCTTGTTGACTTTTCGGCCGCCTTTTCGGTTGTTTTTTCTTGCATCGTTGTCTTCACAGATTCCTTGTCTTCTGTGATTTCGTTGAATCAGTCTATTTTAACTGCTATTGTTTGTTTCTGTAAGTACTTTCCGTTATTTTTTATCTAATTTATTTCTATGGCAGTTTTGTTGTCTCTTTCTGAACTTCTGAATGTTCAGTACTTAATTAATTGGCTAGTTAAATACTTATCTACGAGTAGTAACAGACTACCTAATAAGTTACTGAGGTTAGTAAAGTTAGTAACTTTGTACCCATAGGTCTCTGCTGTTAGTTAAATAGGTACTGGCTGCTAGCAGCTGCTAGGTTCATTCTAACTTGTCGAAGTGTTTGTCGGTGTTGAACATTTCTTCATGATAAAATAATTAGATGGTGGACGGTAACAAGGATCTAACTCGAGTACCTATATATATGCAGGTTGGAAACTACCGTCTACTAGACATGCTATAAAGTATTCGTGACTACTAAATACCTAGTAGTTGTAGGTAACAGGTAAGTACCTAGGATTTTTTTATACAACTGAGTCAATATAATCTTGCAGGTAAAATTAGTCGCTTTGGTAGTTGTTAGAGCACCAATGTATAAAAATCGAAAAATAGCCTGCTTGCAAAACACTAAAAAATCATACTTACTTGAAATAATAGGTAGGTATTTAGCTATTTTACAGGTGTTACTTGATTTCATCCACTTTACAACCAATCCGTGTTTAGGTCTTGCGTCTCGAATTATTTTAAAAATCGGATTTTCAATAAAGCCACCCCGCTGCACCATGTTATCGTGTTTTTAAAAATCTGGGAGAACCCCAACATTTAAGACAGTAAAAGTAATTTATATGGAAAAACTGAACTATAGTTTAATCGAGTTTTAAGAATATGTATTCAACTAGGTAAATATAATTTGGATAGAACCACGACATATAGTACCTACAACATCATACATATACCTGTCCTTGTCCCATATTACTTGGGGTCGTCGTAACACCTTTTTTTTCTTCCATTCTCCCCTGTCAATTGTCACTATCATTTACTCCTTTTTCTTTCCTATCATTCTTCACACAATCCATCCATCTTTGGTCTTCCTCCCCCTTCTGCATGGAATTCAACTAGGCATGGAGTACAACATACCTAATTATATTTTGTTTGTGAACTTCAATAGGTAAGGGTTTCTTATCACCCAAAACACTAAACATAAGTACTTGCAGATTTTTGTAGGTACTTGCCTACAACTGCGCTCCTAAGACGTAGTCTCTGACATAAAGATTTAAAGAAACATTTTGTCAATCAGGTATCAGCCATGTTTGCAAATAAAGTGGTTCTCATTACTGGCGCCAGCTCGGGAATCGGTGCAGAAACAGCCGTAGACTTCTCAAAGCTCGATGCCAAGTTGGTAATCACAGGAAGAAATAAAGAAAATTTAGAAAAAGTTGCACAACAATGTGCAGAAAATTCACCAAGTAATTTGAAGCCGTTGGTCGTAATCGCCGACATGAACATTGAAAGTGACGTAGAAAACATTGTAAAAAGAACAATTGAGGAATTTAAACAACTCGATGTTCTAGTGAATAACGCTGGCATTCTTGAATCAGGGACTATAGAAAACACCACCCTGGCTCAGTACGATCGTGTTATGAACACAAACGTGCGCGGACCATATCACCTGACGATGTTAGCCACTCCTCACCTTGTCAAAACACAAGGAAACATCGTTAACGTGTCCAGCGTCACCGGGCTAAGATCTTTTCCGAATGTTCTTGCTTACTGCATGTCTAAATCTGCTTTGGATCAATTTACGAGGTGCGTTGCTCTCGAACTGGCACCGAAAAATGTTCGTGTTAACGCTGTAAATCCAGGTGTGATAACAACGGGTCTTCACATGAAATCAAGCATGAATGAACAGGAGTATGAAATCTTTATTAAGAAGTGCGCAGACAGTCATGCGCTGGGTAGAGCTGGAGATGCAAAGGAAGTCTCGTCTGTGATTCTATTTTTAGCAAGTGACGCAGCTAGTAACATCACTGGCGTAACTATGCCTGTTGACGGTGGCCGCCATGCCATGTGCCCGCGATAGTTCAATAATTATGCCGTGGTAGCTTTTGGTGCTGATAGAGGAAGATCATTAACGCTTCAGGTATATTGTTTAAATAAAGGCATTAAAACAATCATAAATGGGTTTTAGTTACATTTTACACACACACCCAAATTGTGATATTCGTAGGTTAAGGACCACGTAAAATAAAATCATTTTTTTCTGTATGTATGCTAAAGCATACCTACTACTATTTACTCAACCCATAAAACCTTAGGGTAAAATACTACCAATGGAAACTGGCAAACTTTTACTTTTACATGTAATTACTAAGATATAAATAAATGTAACAACAAGGAAACTTTTCATATACAATAATACAGATAACAACATCTATCTACCATAACACATTAAATGCTCATATCTTGAGAAAATCAAGTGCAACAGTCTTCTAAAACTAAATGACTACTGATAATGAAGCTCTTCAGAAATTTTCGATGAGCATGATTGAGTATAGGTAGGTATAAACTATTGCAGTTCTACGATATTAATTAGCACAAGATTCAAAATTTCGATCTCAGATCTAATCTCAATAAAATACATTCATCGTAATGGAATCCGACTGCTAAAGTGCGAATGAAGCGAATGGACATTCTTATGTAATACCTAGATAATATCGTCGTTACAGACAAGACGCTGGCGTCAAAGTAAGCAACTAGGGAGATAGAGTAGCATTTGATCGCGAAGGTCAATATTTTCGGTCGATAGCGATAATAGCAGTAGAAATATAAACCTGTTTTGTTGAATACTCATTTTAAATGAAAAAAACATAGTTTAAAAGTAAATACCTATTAATTCTTTTTGAACTGCTTTGCTTTGACCATGTTTTGTTTTTATTTACTCAGGTATCAAGAATGTTCTCAAATAAAGTAGTTCTTATCACGGGAGCTAGTTCAGGAATTGGTGCGGAAACTGCAATCGAATTTGCAAAGCAAGATGCGAAACTCGTCCTAACAGGAAGGAACAAGGAAAACCTGGAGAAGACTGCGAAAGAATGCGAAGCTGTGTCGCCAAGCAAGCTTACACCGTTATCTGTTATCGCCGATATTGACAAGGAAGACGATGTTGAAAGGTTAATGAAAGAAACTATCTTCAAGGTCAAGCAACTTGATGTCCTGGTCAACAATGCTGGAATTATGCAAATGGGTTCAGTGGAGAATACTTGTCTTACTCAATACGACAGCATAATGAATACAAATGTCCGTGGGCCATATCATTTGACCATGTTGGCCACACCGCATCTTGTTAAGTCTAAAGGGAACATTGTTAATGTATCCAGTGTGGCTGGACTGAGATCTTTTCCGGGCATTCTTGCGTATTGTATGTCTAAAGCTGCCTTGGATCAGTTTACAAGATGTGTGTCTTTAGAGCTTGCTAGTAAAGGAGTTCGTGTCAACGCTGTTAATCCGGGTGTTATTGAAACTGGCATACACTTGAGAGGTGGAGTCAGTGAAGAAGATTATGCTGCGTATTTGGAGAAATGTAAGGAGACTCATGCATTGGGTAGGACAGGAACTACCAAGGAGGTTGCGAATACTATTCTATTTTTGGCCAGTGAAGGTGCCAGTAATATTACTGGTGCAACAATCGCAGTGGATGGCGGTCGTCATGCAATGTGTCCACGATAAAATTAAAATTAGCATCATCATTAATTTAATATTATTGCATATGTACCTATGTGTCTATTAGATATCTCTAAAAAGTAAAGTCTCTCAAATATTTTGTATCCTAAGCATTTATTACATGTACCTACCTAACACTATCTTCGTGATTTGTTTTCAATAAATATACATGATTGGTTTATTATGTTCTGCTTATTTATTTCTCGTAGTTAAGTAACTACCTATAACCTACCTATAATTCGTTATCCGATTTTCCTAAAAGATACTACAACAAGGGAGTTGGTTCCTATCATCAGTAAACAGCTAAAGTGTTGAAGAACCTATGATTATCTACAGAATTAAAGAGAGTTGACGTGGTCATAATAACCAGGCGCGATTCGCAACGAATAGGTAACCAAAGCATTATGATAATCACGGAAAATTTGTGCTACCTATTCCGCCCTTTTCGGAAAACTCGTAAGTAGATACTTTACTTACTTATGGTGGATGCTCTAGGATAGCCCGTGAAATTCAAATTTTCTTACGTTTTTTGCAATTTGCAGGCCAGTACTAGGGTTAATGTTGATTACAATATTATTTGCGGCTGCAAGACGTATGTAGTTACAAAATTATAATCATCAAAATCATCAATACAACCCTCCAAGTTATAGTCCTCCATAAAGGTGTAGAAATGACTTTTTCTGCTTTTTTTTTTGTTTTCTACGCCTTTATGAACTTGGAGGGTTGTATTGATGATTTTGATGATAATAATTCTATAAATACATACGTCTTACAGCCGCGAATAATATTTTAATCAACATACAACCTAACACTGGCCTGATAATTGCAAAAAACGTAAGAAATTTTGAATTTTGCGGACTACCCTGGAGCATCAGCCTTAAGAAGTGGGTGTACAGTGAGTTATAGCAACTAACTGACCCACCTTTGCTTAAATAGTTCAGTTTTTATAAAATACCAAACGATAGAATTTGAATTGAACAAAGTAAATCAAATATAAAAGAATTATAAAATTCTATCGATTCGAATCGTAAAAAACCATACAGTACCTACTGTATGGTTTTTTAGAATTCGAATCGATAGAATTACTAACTAATAGTACCTAGGTACTGTTCTTGTCATAGAAATATAAAAAAAAATCTATAATATATCTATGGTTCTTGCAATGCCCATATTAATTTAGGGCGTGTACTTTTAGAAGAGTAAGTATTTAGTTCCTCTGCTTCTAGTATGTGCAGCCAGCGCAATGTAAATAAAATTACTCACTACGTTAGAATTTAATTTATTAGCTTCTAATTAAACATGATTTAACATAAAACATTTTAATTTTCAACCTGAGTAGGTTTACCAATGATTGTGTTGAAGATTCCGTTTGCTGAACAACCACCAACTTCGGCTATGATCTTTCCAGTCTGTATTCCGGTTTGAATTAGGCGTATACCAGCACAAACTTCAAGTGATGCTGGCAGCGTAGCAATGCCTAGGTTGATACGGCCGATCTAGAACAATAAAGATTAATAAAATAAGTAGGTAGATAGATACTATATATTAATATTACTTATGTGCTTACTAGCTGTTGCCCGCGACATTCGTTCGCGTGAAATTATTATAAAAAATATTACTTCCGTTTTTTAATCGGATTTTGTTAACAATGTTAAGGGTTTTATTTTTTTACGCACGGAACCCTAATTATTTTTCTAAAATAAAAGTAGCCTAAGTTAGACCTTATAACATCAGCTATCTGCCAGTAAAAGTTCCGTCAAAATCGGTTCCGCCGTTTTGGAGATTAGCCGGAACAAACAGACAGAAAAAAATGGAAACAAATTAATGTGTTTTTGTTTGCCTTAAACATTTTAAGCATCAGTAAAAAGCTGTTATTTTGATACTACAAAGACACTTAATTTTTTTTTATTTGTATAGAAATCAACGACGAGCTCGCTCAATATACCTAACAATACGCTAAAAAGTTGAGAGCTTTTGTTTAAGTACTACAAAATGTTTAAAGCTAATTGAATACTGTTTAGGTAAGTGTAACTTTAGTCAATTATACCTACTCACTAGGTACCGCTAATGCGATTAGGTACTTGCCAGCACGCAATGAAGACGAGTGATTAGTAGTACTTAGGTAGGCACATAAAAAAATGACATCAAAGAATCTACTCTAAAAGACAGGAAGGGTGACGGAATCCCTACATGACTTTGGGTAATTGGGTGGTACCGTGGTAAACAATACGTAGGTAATTTACAAGCTGGCGTAGACATTGGCAATACTTAAAGCATAACAGAGGCGTAACGTTGCTATTAATGATTATATAGTTGTTTTATATTTCTGCGAATTGTCTTATTATATTTTCGATGCTCAGATAAAAATCCTTTTAAAACTTTTGTGTACAAATCGATTAGATGGTCGGTCGAGAAATGATGTTTCAAGCTACTGGGCCTTCGCACTGCCGATAGTTCGAGCTTATTGTTATAGTTATTCGAGATTTTGATGCATCGAGTTAGTGAACTGTCGCGCTCATAATTTATCGATTTCAAGTACCTACCTAGGTACTATCGAGTTAACGTTTTCGAGCAAGTGTTATTCGATCTCACGTCATTCGATTTCAAGAAGGGAACCCCCACTAACAGTTGGGCCCGAACGAAAGGATGGTTTGCAATGTAGGTACCACTTTCTTTGACGAGCACCGTCACCAAGATATTTTTTTTTTTTTTTTTTTTTTTTTTATGGGTCGTACAACAAAAGGCTGCAAAAAACTAAGAGGACGCCTGACTTCCAAACTAGGTAAAGAACCTGTATCTTGGAAATCAGCACACTTCCATGGACAAAATTTCGTTATTATAATTATAGAATTAATTGATGACAATTCCAACACTGGTAGGCTACAAAATTTAGATATTTAACATTATACAATAATTACATTAAAACTGACTAAGAAATAGAGAAAATTAAAAATCGTGCAATAATTAAACAAGGAATTTAAGTGTAGTAGTAGTAGTAGTATTTTGTGTTTGGTGTGGGGTGTGATAGTGTGTATGGGTGCTTTGGTGAGTGTGTTATTGGTGTAAAATGAGTGTTCGTTTTGGTGTGTACGCAATTTTTCTGTATGTTAGTTCAGAGAATGAAGATGATGATGTTAGTTCTGGCCTGATTTTACTTCGGGACATTTATGATTTTTTCCGTTTGAGAATAATCAAGGTTAAGGAGCCATCGAGTGACAGTTTGTTTGCATTTTTGTTTAGTTAGGGGATAAATTGTCAGTTCCTGATTAATTTTATTATATATATGGCCACCTAAAAATGTGAAAAATCTCTGCGCAAATTGAGTACGGCAGGCTTTGGACTCGCAAACTGTGTGTTTTCTACGTTTATGTAGGAGGGCAATAGGCTCATAAGTCAGACGACCATGCATTTTGATGATGATATCTGCTATCGCAATGTTACTTCTAGGTACATACCTAGGTTCTAGAATAGAAAGGATTGTAGGAATGGAATAAGGATTGAAGGATTGAAGGATTGAACTTACCGTCACTGTGGACTGTCCAAGAAAACCGGCAGATTTCACCTCAGTTTTCAGAGCGACGGATCCAAGGCAGGTTCCAGCGGCCCACAAGTTGGTGTTATCTCCGGTGCACTTCTTCATGTCTTCCATAGCCTGGGATCCAGCTTCCATGGCGTCATTGGCTATTGACATTAAATGTTGGATGTCTTTGGAGACGTCAGCGATACGTTCGTCGACGCAAGTCATTGTGCTGGATAAGGTTTCGTTGAATACAGCGGCTGCAGCGCTTCTGTGGGACTGTAGACAGAAAGGAAACCTTTTAAATTGAACTCATCATTATAAATAGCCAACTTTAACATACTCAAATGTAATAGAAAAAAAAACATTTTAGTGGGTAGTTTGAAGTGTAGTGAAAAATATTGTTTGAAATCAGAGACGCGGCTTGATCGGTAATTTGGTATCCAGCTCGAGATTTTGCGAGGTAATTTTAATTTATTTTTTGTGCTTGTGTTGGTGTCTGGGGCTGGTAAGTAGTAAAGCAGGATACTTTTCGCGACACCCGAGTGCCAGGTGCGTAGTCTCAAACGAAACAATAATGTTAAGTAGGTAGACACTTACAAAACTTAGGTACAAACTTCTACAAACAAACCTCTATAAAATATTAGTACCTACCTGCACAGACAGGTCCGAGGTCTGATCCGATTCTAAAAATTCGTTTACTATTGGGAAGCTACATTACTGACAAGTGCCCTATCTTTTATTTAAAACGTTCCCATGGGATAATTCCCGACCATATCGGGAGAGCAGCCTCGGGGTAAAGCTAATCTATTATGGTTTGTAAGGTTACTCACATCAACACAATCCTTAACAGCCAAACTGGTATTTGAGATCCTGTTCATGACATTCTCGACGGCTTCAGTGACACGTTGCCTGAACTTCTGAATATCGCTGATGATCTTGTCTCTGATCTCTTTAGCCTCTTTAATGATACCAGCATTAAAGGCGTTGACAGAGTTCAAAGCGTCCTGTGCAGATTTGCTTAGATTCTCAACCAGTTGTGTTACGAGTTGCCTGCAATTTTTAAAGAATTTATTAATATGGGAGTGTTAAATTATTGTAAGAAACGATTTAGATATCTACTGTGGTCAGATTAAGGCTATAAATAATAATAAAAGTTGTTTATTTCTCACCACAAGCCAAAAATACAAACAATAGAAACGATTTAGATATCTACTGTGGTCAGATTGTAAGGCTAAGTATAAATAATAATAAAAATTGTTTATTTCTCACCACAAGCCAAAAATACAAACAATGTTTACATATTATAAGCAGTAGCCAACAATTTTTGGTTGTGGACCGCTGGTGCCTGTGGTAGGTAGTAACACCTGTAATACAGGTCACAGGTCACCAGGTTAAAGTTACACATTTGATAGCTTACATCTGGTATCACAACAAATGACAAAAATTTCAAACATATGTGAGCTTATTAAAAAAGAGACACAAGAGAGTACCTATTAGAGTAATATAAGTAAAACAATTAAAAAGTAAAAGTACAAACGTTGGTGGTGGTTTTTATGAATGTAAGTTTGTGTGTGCGTGTGTGTGTGTGTGTGTGTGTGTGTGTGTGTGTGTGTGTGTTGGAGAGAATGTTTGAGGATGAGTCTGATTACACTAATACGTTAAAGAGAGCTTCTGTCACTTCTGTGGCAGTATATGTTTGGTTTTGTAGCCAGGCATGTAGTGATTTTACAGTTATGTTTGTTCAATGAGTGTAGGGAAAGAATTTGGTTTAATTTATTGGTTGGTTTAATTTTTATTGTCAACTGGGCAGCAACATTTATTAGTTTTGTTTTCAATATGTTTAGGGTAAACAAATTGTTCTTAAGCCTTTCACTGACTGTATCGAAACCCTTCTGAGCAAGGCGATATGCCTTTTCTCAGTTGTCCGACGCAAATACGAGTGCTGTATTGTCCGCATAGGAAAATATTGTACCGCTTTCTAGGTTGAGGCAACACAGGTCATTCATGTAAATTAAAAATAAACTGGGGCCAAGAATACTGCCCTGTGGCACACCAAAAAGTACATTTAGATCAGAGCTGGAGTAAGTTCCAATTTTGGCACTCTGTGTTCTATTTGTAAGATAGTTTTAAAATAAGGATAGCTGGGTACCACGTATACCCAGGCATTTGAGCTTAGATAATAAGATGGGAATCGAGACCATGTCGAATGCCTTTGCGAGATCCAGGAACAATGCAACACATTTCTTACCGTTGTCAAGTTTCTGAGCTATGTGATTAACCAGTTTGTGAACAGCATCAGCAGTGGATAGATTTTTTCGAAAGCCAAATTGGTTAATCGACAAAAGATTACGTTCCTCTAAATATGCAACCAGCCTTGAATTTATGATTTTTTCCAGTATCTTGGACAGCGTTGGTAGAACTGATATATGCCTATAGTTTTCGACACGGTCGCGATCTCCAGATTTAAAAATAGGGTAAAGAATTGCCTTTTTGAAGCAGCTAGGGAAGACACCAGAGACTAGGCACAGGTTGCAAACATGTGTCAGAGGAGGTACAATAATGTTTCAAATGTATGTGTTTCAATAATGTTCAATGTTTGTTGTGTGTTGTTTGTGAAAACTAGAAGAAATACCGTCCTAGCCAATTCTATTCTCCGTATATCTGTAGATTAGAATAAGACCAATAGGTACCTCGTATGCGCCATGACGTCGATGTCACGATTGGATACTTCCAGCAAGTCATAGCTCGGCACATCTGGAGCCCCAAACGCCGAGCACACCTGTGAAATGACAACAGGTAGGTAATTATTTAAACAAATCAAAAGAAGGCATCAATAAACCATAGTCAAAACCAAAGGGTGGTTTATATCCAGATGACAGTGAAAGCGTGCGCGGGACGGGCGCAGGTCGGGTGACGCGCGGGAGCCGGGCCCGTCACCCGCCACCATTACACAGCGTGGGCCCAATGCGGGTTGGTAGGTGTCACATCATAATCGGCTTTCAGTCTAATCGGATACAGCTGAATACCAGTATTTTACATGGAGTGACTGCCTATCTCCACAAATCAGTTAGAATTAGAACTGGATGATACGATACCCCTTGTCCTTCTGACTATGCTACGAAAGTCAAAAATTTACAAATGACAGCCGGGACCAACGGCTTAGTGTGCTTTCTGAGGCATGGAGGAAACTCTGTATGTAATGGGTGGTCACACTGGTCACCAATCCACGGACCATAGTTTGGTAATCTGAAGATCGACCCGAGCGGCTGTTATTATTTAGCCACTAATCACGAAGATCACTTCTACCCCTATCAATTACTTAAAAAAAAATCTTACCACGGCCAAAACACAGAAAGCAGCGAACAATTTCATTGTGAAAAATCAAAGGGTCTAAACGAGTTTACACTAAGATCTGATGCTAACACAGCATCCCTAACGTTTTTATAGTGTTTCATGTAAAGCATTGCTCATTATTTTGCCATAGAGCAAATATAATTTATCTTATCTATTTGCGCCAGCCATGAAATTGCGTTAGATTTTAAATATTTACCTAAATACCCTGGTATAATAATCAATTGCAACATTTGGTCGCATAGTTAAGAATCTTTAAGTACAATAGGTACATAAGTTTATCTGTACGCAGTTACGTGTGTGATAACTACTCTGATAACAGCGGTTATTGCACTTGTCTGTTTATAGATATCAATGTTGATAAGCTTTTTGAAAAGATAGATAGTTTTTTTTTTCTTGTCGTTCGTGTTAGGGGGCAACTCGTCCCACTTCTCGGTTATGTATTATTTAAGTGCATAATTATACAGGCTATTTTTCAACCAAACATGGAGGGAAAGTACCTACTCTAAATACTGGAGATAGCAAATTTTATTCAAAGTAAACATTTCTTTATTTATAAAGAGAAACAAATCGGCATAAAAGATTTTCGACATTTCGCCTGCCACATTTGGGAATCGAACCGGCTAAAATACAAAAAAATAACAAACTGTACTTTTATGGCATCAAACGATATTTGCACAAACAAAGACATGCAAATTGCAATTTTCTTTCTTCAATTGTTAATTACTAACATAGGTACATAACACAGAAACCGTATAACCACATACAATTCGTCAGAAATCTGTACCTACTAAATGCAGTTAACAAGTAGATAGACAAATAACAGGGAACGTAGGATGTGATCAATTAAATGCATCCTTTGTAGACCACATACGGTGTGGATATGACACTGACACTAGGGCTCTAAATGACGTACTGAATTCGGTGGTAATCTTTTTCGCAGGTCATCAATATTCCGAACGTAACCCTCTTCCTAACCTAACCTGACGTATCGTTCCTATCAACCCGAATTGCGATACCTAGATAGCTTTTCCCCTCTCCTCTTTCTTAGAATAAAAAAGTATATACCAATGTGTAAATCAGAGTTTAACATTTATTCTGCGTACCTAATCAAAATATCAAAACTTACAGTTCCACTTTTTATTCTAAGAAAGGGGAGAAGAGAAAACCTATATATATCGTATTTCGGGTTATGATAGGAACAACGTCGGGCCAGGTTAGGAAGACGGTTACGTTTGGATCCATTTTCTATTTTTTATTCAAGTTGCTTACCTAACCCGCGACCTGATTAGGATTTCGGGTAAGGTTCGAAATAAACCAATTTTCTCGTAGCTGCAACGTTTAGGTAGCCCTTTATGACCAATTTCTTTAAGTACCTACATCCTTTTGTTAGTATCTTACGAGTTACGCTCAACACGCAGAGTCACAGGCAAAATATTGCTGAATAGATAAATGAGAACCCACATTTGGCAATATTGTTGGTATAGGCTTAATTCTTCTAAGTCATTCTGCTCTCATTTCTGTATGATGCAATGTCGGATGCTGATAAAACAATTAGTTACCTACCTACTTGAATCTCAAGGTTTTTCAAATAAAACATTTTTATTACCCTTCATGAAAACATACTTCATGGAGCAATTAGTGAAGATAATTTATTTATTAGTAGATTGAGTAACGTTTAGGAGTAGTGTAACAGTTCAGTGGCCTACTTCGTAAAACATGAAAATTAGAGAAGGAAAGTTATGGGTGAAATATAAAAATATAATTATAAAATGGCGTACCTACATTATACACCGTAGGTCGATAAGAAACAGGGGTTCACTTTGACAAATAGGGTCTTTTTTCAATTTGGAAGATATATAAAACGATGGTTAGACCAGGGGTAAGTGTGGTGTTACGCGAATGGATAAAATAAGAAATTCGTATAATTCTATGAGGAAGTCTGAAAGTGGCGCCGGTGACTGAAAAATTGTGTGGTAATCGGTTGTTGTGGTATGGGCATGTGATGCGGGAATGAGGAAAATGTCGTGAGGAAAGTTTTGAGTGTGAATGTGGAGGGGTATAATATGACTATACAGGGTGTAAACTACCTCATCACGAAGCCGTCAACCAAGCATTCTGTACATCAAACTAAGTAACTTTACGCTAAAATTATTGCTGGGAAACGACTTTATTTTTTGGGGTAAAAAAATCATGTTTTGTTGTAGAACTCAATGTAACGCACTCAACACATAGTGCTGATGGATAGATTGAATACGGGGGTCGTGGAGGTGCTTAAAGTAAAAATCGTACATTAAAAGCTTGTATTAAGAAAAAAAATTGGCAAAAAGCTGGAACTTTGACCCCCAATATCTTCGCAACTAGACGGTTCCCAGGTATGCTGTAGAACAAAAAAATGATCGCAATGACGGGGATAACAAGTGCCTTTCGGCCTCGTTAAGAGGTTTTTTTACACCCTATAAGAGAAGAGGAAGACCAAATACACGATAGATGGACTGTATTTAGAATGATATGGCAAGAAAAGAAGTGTCTGATGAGATGATGAGTAATAGAGAAGTATGGAAGAAGAAGACATGCTGCGCCGACCTCAAATGATTTGGGATTAGGGTAGGAGAATGATGAGGGTCTTTTTTCGATCTTTCTTTCAAGTGGAATTGAGGAATTGTAATTAATTGGGAATTCTGCTGAAGACGACGATTTTGGAACTCCTACCAACTAAAATTCACTTTTATTTCGGGGGCAAAAGAACGAGATTCGCTCGCCCTTCTGCTGCACCCCTGGTAAGTCTGGACCCCCACTTCTTTCACGTCAATTGGTAGCCGAATCGTACCAAGTTCACATCACAAAGGGCTCATAAGGTGCTGCCATCTTTGGCTTATCTGATCACCCCGATCCAAAATGGTATTTCAAAGTCTTGTCCTACAAGTGTGCAAGGCTGAAAATATTGCGTGGGATTCTCATATAAAATATAAGTAAGTTTTATTTCATTGCAATATTTATCTCCATAGCTCTACGACATACGATTATTTAGATTGACAATCATTGCCCATTAAATCCATACTTTAATAGGCAACTCTCATTATAAATTAATCTACATACATAGTTGGAATAACTCATGTCAGTTAGTTAAACTAGGTTAATTTAAACATGGTACACCTACTTTTATTTCAAGGTTCTAACTCATATGAGCCTAAAGTACCATTGACGTTTGTTTATCTAAGGCTACCCAGGTTGAGAGTAATTATCGGTTCAAAGTGAGTGTTTTTATTTCTGTGTTTCAAGCTACACAATATACTAGGTACCTAGTAAGGAAAAGTGCCCTGTCAAAAAGCTGTTTCAGGGGTAATCTTATTTTTTTTATTATGACCAACTGCCATTGGTCGAGTGGTTCAGATCTTCCAATCGACCTGTTTTTGGTTAAGTCTTAAGGTGCGAAATAGTCGTTGTTTTAATCTAGAAAAAATAAATGTTGTTGTTCATGATCTGTTCTTGATTATTTTTACTTCTTAGGCTCAAAACACGATAGTTATTACTTTTCTCGATCATAAAAACATGCAAAGATAGGTAAGTTTCGACTATTTGTCAAGTTTTACTTAAATATTATTAACACTATAAATAAATAAAATACACTGAAAAATTAGAAATATCATTGTCTACATTATTCTTTTAAAAATCTGTATTATTTTTATTTTAATAAATTAAAAACCACTCCACACTATTCGGCCTGCAGTGACCGACGTAACAACCACTTTGTAGTGCAAGCTGATTAGAACTTTATTCTACCAGTTTTTCAAACGAAGTTTGAACCACCACAAATAAAGTTGCTAATTTTAGAAGATTTCGTTTCGTTTCTCTAGTAGTCGCAAGCGCGACTGCTGAGCATGAGGTCCTGGGTTCGATGCCCGAGTCGGGTATAGTGTTATTGGGTTTTTCCATCAGGAACTTCTCAATAGCAGCCACGGAATCTGGATTTGACCCCGGTTCTCTCTTTATCGTGTGGTTAGTGCCTAACTAACCAAGTGTCAGAGTTTTTATGCCGCCCATGGGCCTCTGACTTCGCTTTACATGCCGTCAAGAAATTTCCCTCAGGCATGCTGGTTTCCTCACGATGTTTTCTTTTACCGAAGCAAGCGATAATTATACAATACGCACATGAATCCGAAAAATCAGAGGTGCCGGTGTGTAAGGGGTGGTCACTAATTCACGGACCAACCTAAGGGTTCTTACAGACGAGTGGTACGTTGCCAACGACAGCTAAACTGCCGCCGAAGCGTCGACGACTGCCGTCGACAGGTGGCGACGGCTAAAGTTTATCTGCAGTTGACAACGTGCCGCTCGTCTGTAAGAACCCTAAGCAAGCGCGGTTTAGAGAGCAGCGGTGGCCCCGACTTATGAACAGTAAGTCATGGGTTCGAACCCTCACAGGCGCATTACTTTGTGTAATTTATTTTCATCACCACTGCTCTCAAAACGGTGAAGGATCGTGAGGAAACCGGCATGTCCTAGAACCAAAAATTCGAAGACATGTGACATCTACCAATCCGCACTGGGCCCGCGTGGTGGATTATAGCCCATACGCAAAATACGCGCTTTGACGTGGAGTTGCGGACACCAGCCCGTTATACAATACAATACAAGCGCGGTTTAACCTAACGATCGACCCGAGCAGCTGTTATTTAGTCACGAACCTGGTGTGAGTGCTTTTCCTTCATCAGATCAGATAATAACATAATTATGTTGCGTGCTCCTGACATCACATCTCATATTGTCTGCATTCAGTAGGTTACAATTGCTTGCAATGTCACGAATGTGTTAGAACAGCATACCGTTAAATCATAAGCTCATGTCATGTAGCAGCTGACCGACATAAGTTCGGAATGTAGGGCTCCGATATTATGTAAATTATTGTTTACTTTGCTCCAATTATGCACGCCCAGTTTTGATACAAGGTAGGCTACGCATCGATACTTGACATGATTGTAGTGGTTAGAGTTTTGTATACATAAATCATTATCATCACCTGCCTAGCCTTTTCCCAACTATGTTAGGGTCGGCTTCCAGTCTAACCAGATGCAGCTGAATACCAGTATTTTACATGGAGCGACTACCTATCTGACCTCCACAACCCAGTTAGTACTGGGTAATACGGTAACCCTTGGTAAGACTGGTTGTCAGACTTTTTGGGCGACTGACTACCTGTAACGACTGTCAAAGATCTACAAATGACTGCCGGGACCAACGGCTTAACGTGCTTTCCGAGGCTCGGTGGAAACTCGGTATGTAAGGGTGGTGACCCATCCACAGACCAACCTAGGCAAGCACGGCTTGCTTAACCTTAAAGATCGACCCGAGCGGCTGTTATTATTTAGCCACGAGCTCCTCTTAATCTCTATACATAATTACCTAAATACCAAAAGTACATTTTTACTGAATCAACCCGGATGAAACAACCTCTAAATATTTTGAAAGAATAGTATTAAAACAAACTACGCCGTTAGTCTTGTTGTCGCAAGCGCGACTGCTGAGCAAGAGGTCCTGGGTTAGATTCCCAGGTCAGGCAAAGTGTTATTGGGTATATTTACAAAAAAAAAAAACATCTTTGGTAGGTACATATTTTAGTTAATTAAGCGCCTACAAGCAACCTTTAGCAATCATCTATGGCACACTACTTAACATTTTTGTTACAGGCGCAGAAACAATTTAATTATCTACTTAGCGAAATCAAAATCAAGCCAGTGCCTCATCATCATCATCATCATCAGCCTGTAATGTTCCCACTGCTAGGACACGGCCTCCTCTCAATGAGAGGGAATGGGCTATAATCCACCACACGGGCCCAGTGCGGATTGGTAGATGTCACATGTCTTTGAATTTTTGGTTCTAGGACATGCCGGTTTCCTCACGATGTTTTCCTTCACCGTTTTGAGAGCAGTGGTGATGAAATAAATTACACAAAGTAATGCGCCTGTCTGGGTTCGAACCCACGACTTACTGTTCGCAAGTCGGGGCCGCCACCACTGGGCCACCGCTGCCTCGTCCAGTGCCTAGTTATACATATTTTACGGTGAGTAAAGTGATAATTGATCCCTGATTAATGTCTATAAGAACTTTATTGTAAATTTCAAGGCAATTGAAGTGAACTAATTTGCACGTGTAGAAGATTGCTGGGTGTTGCAATCAGGCGATAAATTGCAGTGTGATTTCGAGGTTAACATCCACATTAAACTCCAGGATCTGCTTATTATAAACTAGTAATACCTACGTGATAGTTAAACATAAACATAAACCTAATAACAGGCTATGGTATGGTATTACCTAGCGTAGAATAAGATCTAAGTACTAGGAAAAAAAATTGAGATAATCTGTTTATCAGTTGAGTAAATCAGCGCAATGGCAATTATTCAAAGCTGCCATTAAACAACACTGCACCCCTAGCCAAGTTGACAATCTACAATCGTTAACGCTAGTAGAAAATTATTCAAATGAATGGGAATGACATCATCTCAACGTTAAATCACGTGACCAACACAAACGAATATAAAATTCGTAGACAAGTTTACATCGTTCAAAATGATAGAATAGAATGTTATCGTTTCTACAATGTTGATCGCTAAACTCTTTGGTAGGAACGCTCACCATAGACTAAAGTGTAGGTTTTATCTACAGACATTAGAGAACGAGCGATCGACTCAGTCGTGTCAACTTGGCTACCAACTTAGCGCTAAAGCGCTAAACGCGCGTAAACGCCTCGGCGGCGTAAGCGATTGTAGAAAGAGAATCGATACGAAACGTTTGTAACTTGGCTAGGCCTGCTGATTTCACTTACAGTACCTACACAGTAAGCGATACCTAAATGGATGCCTAAATACCATTGATGGAGTGTTGGAAATCCATTTGTTAAAAAAAACGTTTGGCCAATTATAACAAACAATAATAAGTGCTAAAAATGACTGCCTAGTTGGTCAAATGATCGTGGTGGGTTCAATTCCCAAGTCGAGCAAAGTGTCTTTGGGTTTTTTAATCAGGAATTTTCCTGTAGGAGCCACGTAGTCTGGATTTGTGCCCGGTTTATGCCATTAACTTGATGGCATTAAGCTCGCCCCCTATTACATGGGACTTACTTTACTGGCGAAATATGGGTTTTTATTACGTACCTACACCTATTCCTATGTTCCTTACTATTCGGGTATTACCGGCGTGAAGTTATATACAAATGATATAGCTCGGTTTTGGGCTGATGCTCTAAGGGTAGCCCGCGAAATTCAAATTTTCTTACAAAATAAAATAATCAATACAACCCTCAAAGTTCATAAAGGTGGAAAAATGACTTTTTCAAGGTCTAAGTCATTCCTGCACCTTTATGAACTTGGAGGGTTGTATTGATTATTTTGATGGTAATAATTCTATATCGTCTTACAGCCGCGAATAATATTCTTATCAACATACAACCTAGCACTGACCTGCAAATTGAATTTGAATTTCGCGGGCTGGTTGGAGCATTCATCTTAAGCACAATGTTTAAGTTTAATTACTCTAAGGATGACGCAAATTGCAATGTTCTCACAATAGTTCTCTCACAACAATAAATAGAAGTGGCATATGAATGTGAATTAGACACATATAAGTATAAATTAATGACATAATTATGACAATATTATGGCTACAGAAATCACACATCAGTAGGCCATGGTTTTCTACTCGCACGGTGCCTACAAGTACCATCATACAATATTATTGTATTTTCAATATTATTGAAGCAGGTATCCACTTTGTACGATTGTCGATTGGCGTCATTATTCGAGGTTTATGTGAAATTCGCACTTAATGAGGTCACATCATCATCATCATCATCATCATCAGCCTATAATGTTCCCACTGCTGGGACACGGCCTCCTCTCAATGAGAGAGAATGGGCTATAATCCACCACGCGGGCCCAGTGCGGATTGGTAGATGTCACATGTCTTCGAATTATTGGTTCTAGGTCATGCCGGTTTCCTCATGTTTTCCTTCACCGTTTTGAGAGCAATGGTGATGAAATAAATTACACAAAGTAATGCGCCTGTCTAGGTTCGAACCCACGACTTACTGTTCGTAAGTCGGGGCCGCCACCACTGGGCCACCGCTGCTCTCTAAGGTCACATAAATACTTTAAAATGAACACTTTTCCTAATGGGAGTAGTAGAAATTATAGAACACCACAAACTTTCGCAATACTTATTTGTCTAAATTCTCGTATGATCTTCTCAGAAAAATGTTCTGAGTGTATTACTTCTTAACAGGTCTAGGGAGTAGGTACCTATATGCGAACCTGTCAGTCTCAGGATCTTCTTTTGTATCAGCATAAATTATACGAGACCAGGTCATCCCTACCCCGATATGTGATTGACATTTTGTGTAATGTAATAATTGTTGAATGTAATAATTGTTATTTGGTGATTTTTATTATTTAGTGAATCAAATTGTATTGTTATTGTATTTATTCACAAAATAAATGAATGATTTGATTTACAAACAGAGGCTGGAAGCGACACCGACGCACAAACGGGTAAAACAAATTATTCATCGGTGATTTAAAAAAAAATCAGTTCCATACATTTTGACCGTGTAGACTTTTGTAGGAACCAGCAGATTATTTTTTTAATTACCGAAGAAAAAAACCTGTGGCGGGTTCAGAATTATGTAGGTACTGAATACGTGGTAAGCGTTTGTGCTTCGGTGCCATGTCCTTTCCACTTTGTATAAGTCATTCAGGAAAAACTGGCCACTTACAAAGGCTATGTCGATTCTCATAATATCAAACAATATTCGTACCTATGCACTTAAGGTAAGCGTCCACCTGTCCGCATCAGACGCATCGCATGAAACGGATCGAGCAAGCATTTTTCTCGATCCTTCGACTAGTACTATAAACAGGCAAGTTATTTCAGTAAACAAAGAAACGAGTTGACTGACATCTCAGCTCATTTGAAAGGCAAATTGTGTGCTGTTAGAATTAAAACAATTAATAGTTTTACAGTGTACATACTTCACGGAAAGTAGTTATGTATAATAGGTTGTAATAGACTTAAAATGAGCCAAATGGGACTTACCATTTAGCTAATTTGACAGTACGTAGAACATCGTAATGACTATTGTAATAATGACGATAACTGTTCACGGAGATGATATTTTCGAATTTTTAGCTTTACGCATGAAACTAACGCATGGAGTTTCTTGCCCATTCTTCTTCATACCTATCTACGCTTTGGTATTGGCAACTACAGTACGTACAGGCTACTTTTACAAGTTATTATGCCTTGTGATCGCCCATTACATACTGAGTTTCCCCCGTGCTTTTGCCCCGACTGTCATTGGTAGATCTTTGATAGTCGTTACAGGCAGTCAGTGGCTTGAAAGTCTGACAACCGGTCTTACAAAAGAGTGCCGTACCGTATTCACTGGGTTGTAAAG